>JAQSUU010000645.1:0-2400000 GCA_038087645.1 Saccharum hybrid cultivar R570 | reverse complement strand
CACAATTCATGAGCGTTTTTGGCATTACGCACACGATTGAAGATATCCTTGCCTAGGGCCCGGTAGAGTGCATTTTTTGCCTTTGTATTCCACCAGTCATACTTCTCCTCGTCACCACTTGGGTTGGCAGGATCCCTAATAGGGGGAAGCCCTTCGATTGCGGCTCTAAGGCACCCAACATCTATGGCTTCGAGGTACGCCTCCATATGAATTTTCCAATATGGAAAATCGTCTCCCTCAAAAAGTGAGAGGTGGTCCTTCCCCATTAGACATCTTGCTCTAGGCGGTGAAGCCTAAATAAAGAGCAACACGGCTCCGATACCAATTGAAAGGATCAAGATGCCCGAGAGGGGGGGTGAATTGGGCTTCTCTAAAAATTAATTGCAAGAATTAAATCCTATAAGCCAAACTTCACCCCTAGTGCCTACTAGTGTTCCTTGTGATTCTACCAATAAAAGTTTTGCACCTTAAGTTCCTATCCTAGTCTAGCAAGGCAATACTAGGAAAGTAAACAAGCAATGAAAGTAATGCACGAAAGTAAATGCTTGAAAGTAAGGGTTAGGAACACTGTGATGTTTTTCCGAGGTATCGGAGAGTCGCCACTCCCCACTAGTCCTCGTTGGAGCACCCGCGCAAGGGTGTAGCTCCCCCTTGATCCGCGCAAGGATCAAGTGCTCTCTACGGGTTGATTCTTCGACACTCTATCATGGCGAATCACCCAAAACCGCTCACAACATGAGTTGGGTCACCCACAAGCTCGCCGGATGATCACCAAACTCCCAATCACCACCAAACCGTCTAGGTGATGGCGATCACCAAGAGTAACAAGCTAGAACTCTCACTTGACCACAACAAGCCTAATGAGAAGATAGATGCAAACTTGCTACACTCTTGTCACTAGTGAGAAATCTCAAACTTTGATTCTCAAATCACTATCCTCACTAGGGCTCTTGCACTCCCTTACACTGCAAAGGTGTTTCTCAGCTGAACAAATGAGCAAGAGACCTCTAAAAGAGGTGGAGGGGATATATTTATACACCCATCAAACAAATCCAACTGTTACCTGCCAAATCAGCAAAACACGTATTGACCGGACGCGCTGGTCGACGTGACCGGACGCGCCGGTCGAGTGTAACGGTCGAAAACCGAAAGTCAGCGCTGAGTGACCAGACGCGCCGATCAAGGATGACCGGACGTGTTCGATCATGCAAGAACCTTACTAGAAACTGACCTGACGCTTGACCGCGTTCGATCATAGATGATCGGACACGTCAGGTCAGCTTAGGACCTTACTGGAACATGACCGGACGCGTCCGATCACTTCACAGTCGCGTCCGATTACACCTTTACCCTCTGAAACACGTGTCAGACTGACCACCGTGTCTGGTCCTCTCAGGGACCGCGTCCGATCGATCAGTTAACGACGCAGTGACTTGTTAGTACTGACCGGACGCGTTCGGTCATGACAAAGACCGTGTCCGGTCAAGGGTAAACTGCTCAAACGACTTCTAAACGTGACGCAACTTGAACCAAGTTGCTTCCAACTGAACTTTGAGCTTTTCTAGAGCTATCTAGTGCTAAGTTTGACAAGTGTGCACCACACCTAAACAAAAGACTCACCTAGGTCAAGCTACTCGCTCATGCCCCCTTTATAGTACGGTCAAAGGAAGAAACAAAGATCATAACGACTATTCCGGATGTAACTCAACACCTTGACATCCGGAACTAACCGTCCTTAATCTTGTCGTTAATCCTTTGAAAACCGAAACAATTTCCATCAAGGGACATGAATACCATAGTGCCCAAAGTAGTTATCAACTCCATGACCTAACTTACCAATGTTTCTGCAAAACACACGTTAGTCATGGTAATAATGCGTTGTCATCAATTGCCGAAACCAACACCGGGGCCTAGATGCTTTCACCGGCTTGGAGCCTGGCTTGATCCTCAAGGCATGCTCGGTGACTTTCCTTGGAATGTCTATCATATCCAAGGGTTTCCACGTGAAAATGTCACAGTTCGCGCGGAGAAAGTGGATGAGCGTGATTTCCTATTTTGGAGAGAGGTCAGTGCCGACACGCAGTGCTTTCCCGTTAGGGTCGTTCGGGTCGACGGGAACCTCCTTGGTGCCTTCTGTGGGCTCAAAGGCCCCTGCTCGTCTCTTGGAGTTGAGGGTGCCCGCGGCCTCCACCTCTCTGATGACCGCGAGCTCCTCCGAGGTGACAGTTGTCGTGGCAAGCTCGCAGCATTCCACGTCGCACTCGTAAGCATGCTGGAAGGAAGTGCTAACAGTGATGACACCATGTGGTTTCAGCATCTTCATCTTAAGGTATGTGTAGATGGGGATGGCCATGAACTTCGCATAGCATGGTCGTCCTAGGATAGCATGGTAGGTTCCATGGAAACTGACCACCTCTAAGGTAAGGGTCTCAGTCCTAAAGTTGGACTTATCCCCAAAAGTGATAGGCAGGTCGATCTGCCCCAAGGGGTTTGGCCTGTTTCCCCAGCACTATGCCGTGGAAAGGCGTTCCGGTTGGCCAAACACACGCCCGATCGACGCCCATGGCGTTGAGCATCTCGGCGTAGATGATGTTGAGGTCGCTTCCCCCCATCCATCAGCACCTTGCTGAGGCACTTTTTATCGATGATCGGATCGACGACAAGCGGGTATCGGCCCAGATGTGGAACACTATCCGGGTGGTCAGAGCGGTCAAAAGTAATGGGGGACCTCGACCACCGGAGGAAGGCGAGCGTGGCCGGCTCGGCCGCGTACACCTCTCGGCACGTGAGCTTCTACCGGTGCTTGGAGTCGTACGTCGTTGTCCCGCCGAAGATCATGAGGCAGCCGGTTTCTTGCAGGAAGGTGTCCTCCTTTTCCTCGGTGGTGTCCTCCGGGGTGTCAGGCTTCTTCTTCCCGTCCTTTTGCTTGGAGCCCCTAGCCAGGAACTTCTTCATGAGCCCACAGTCCATGTAGGTGTGCTTGACAAGATAGGCGTGGATCAGGCAAGGTCCCTCGAGCATCTTCTCGAAGTGGTCCAGGGTGCCCTCAGCAGACGCCTTCTTGCCCTTGTGCTCAGCAGCGGCCATGAGCGAGCCTCCAGACCATGGCTTGTTCTTCTTCTTCTTTCTAGAGCGGTCAGAGGCGCCTTCGTAGGTGTCCTCGTCCCACTTGGCCTTGCCATGGGTGCGGTCGAAGATCGCTCCGACCGCTTCCTCGCCCGAGGTGTGGCTGGTGGTGATGTCGAGGAGCTCCTTGGTGGTCCGTGGACTTTTTCACCCTAGTTTGTGAACTAGGGTCTTGTTGGCAGTCCCGGATAGGAAAGCGCAGAAAACGTCGGCGTCGACGATGTTGGGCAGCTCGTTGCACTGCCTAGAGAAGCGTTGGATGTAGTAACGGAGGGGCTCATCCAGCTTCTGCCGACAGTTCTTGAGGTCCTAGGGGTTCCCAGGGCGCGTGTATGTGCCCTGGAAGTTTCCCACGAAGATCTCCTTCAGGTTCGCCCAACCCCTGATGGAGTCGGGCGGGAGGTGGTCTAGCCACATCCGGGCTGAGTCGGCTAGGAACAACGGGAGGTTGCGAATGATAAAGTAGTCATCGTTCGCACCACTAGCCTGGCAGGAAAGCCAGTAGTCTTCAAGCCATAGGTCGGGGTTTGATTCCTTGGAGTATTTGAGGACGCTGTTCGGCGCGCGGTACCGCTGCGGGAACGGCACATAGAGAATGTACCGGGCGAAAGCCCAAGGCCCCGTGGCGGGGGGCTCGGACTCTGGTCCTTGTTGGCATCGTAGCGTCCGCCATGACGTGGGTGATACCCATGGTCAGCCTCCTATCTCCCATCCATCCTTCCACATCTACAGGCGTCTAGGACGACCCGAGCGTCACGGATGGGGCCGACGCGCTCATGTATCGGGGGCAAGTTGGCAGCCCCCGCGCCACGTGTCGCCTGGTGGACGGACACGTCCCTAGCATCATGCCCGGCAGAAGCACGCTGGCTGGCATTAGACCCACGTCGTCATGACAGCGAGCTCTCCGCTTGCTGCTCCGCCGCGCGGTCGAGCAACTCGCGGATCGCCCGCTGGGTCTTGCGCTCCTCGGGGGTTGCTAGCTCGGGGAGCCTTTAGAGCAAGGCCGCCGCAGCGGCGATGTTCTGGCTGGCTCAAGTGAACTGTGGGAGGCCGTCACTGCCCTCTACAATCTGCCGATGAACATCACGGGCCCTAGCTCACGCGCGCCCGCCCTCCGCGCGGTATTGCATGATTTCACGCTCAAGCTGAGCGCACTCTTCCTCCAGCCCACGGCACGCTTCCTCGAGCTCATGCTGTCATGCCTGCAGTTGCTCGAGGGGTGGTCATCCCAGCTATGGTGGGGCTGAGGCTACCGCCGCTGGCGGTGGAACCCTCACCCCCCTGCACCCGCACGCTCGGGGACTTTATGGGGGGTTTCGCCAGAGTCGCTGGCGCTTGTGACATGGCCTTCAGAGGTCTCTGCCATGAAACACTCTTGCGAGGGGTGATGGCTCCCCTTGCAAGAAGTAGAGCTAGAGATCGACTCTAAATCATTGGCAGGGTGATCATGGATCATCTCCACGAAGAACTCAGCCATGCCCACGAACTCATCGCTTGCGGGCATCGAACTGGAAAGCCGCGCCACATGGCGCTCGATGACTTGCGTAGCATTGCGCAAGCCATAAGGGAACGCCATCGAGGTGCCTTGGGTAGGGACATCTGGGGAGAGCGGTTCTCCATCGGTGAGCTGTGTCACGATGTTGACGAAGGAGAAAGTGAGAGCACACAGGTCCTCCTAGGACGGGTGAGGTCCTAGGTAGACGGTGAGCTGGTGCTCCATCCTTCCAAAGTCGAAGTCGAGGAGCTGGTCATGCTCCGGGGCGCGAGCCTCTAGTGCGCCCAGCCATAACTCCTCGAGGGCCTCGGCAACGGCGTCGAGGCCAGTAGCGGGGGAAACCTAGGAGGCAGGAGCCCTTGCTAGGTCCCCCTCAGTGGTGATGATGAAGTCTAGACTCCCAAAGCGCACGTGCACACCCACAGTCCAGTCGATGTTGTGGCTAGCCTTCTGAAGCCTGATGGGAGCGATGAAACGCGCAAAGGCCCCTACCTGGTGCGCCAACTGTCGGTGTTTAGAAACTGTTGTCTAGTAAATTTAGTGGATTGCGTGTTTAGGCTTGGATGGCTATACAAAGAGGACACAAGGATGTATACTAGTTCAGGCAGAACGTCCCTACGTCCAGTTGCGAGCTGCTCGTGTTACTTGCACCAAGTTCGTAGTAGGGCTTACAAACAATTGAGAGAGGGACGAGCTCCTAAGTCTCTAGTGGTTGTGTGTGTGTGTTTTCGGTTCATAGGCTTGTGATCCTCTTTTCCCCTCGTCCCCCTCCGAAAGGTACTAGACTTTCCCTTTTATAGCTCCAAGGGAAAGGCCCCTCAAACAACTGAGAGAATGGGGAGGGAAAAACCCCCAGAAAAGGGAGAAGGGGGGCCCGGAGCTACGATGTTCCCATCCCCCACCGGTGGCTTTCGGCGGCCTGTAGATGATGGAGACATCTCCACGCTGCAATCTTGCTAGCCACCGGTCCCACATGGGGGTGTCATGGGTCAATCATGGCGCTTCAAACAGCCCGGGAGGACGATATGGTCAATGGACTCCCCTGACGGAGGCCACACCGGAGCCGACGGTACAGTGCAAAACCGTGGGTGTCTGATAGGGGTTGCACGCGGAGCTGGCGACCCATGATTACCCTGCTAACACTGAGGGTGACGTGAGCTTCAAGATATGGCCAGTCACAGTCGCAAGCCGCGTGGAAGCATACCTGCCCACGGGGATGACCCGTCACGGTTGCAGGCGGTGTGGAAGCACACCTGCTCATAGGGATGTCCCATCACGGTTGCAGGCTGTGTGGAAGCACATCTGCTCATAGGGATGTCTCATCATGGTCGCAAGCAGCGGGAAGCATACATGCTTCCCTTTTTGTGCCAGGGGGCATGCGCTCATGCCGGTCGACGCGACATGGGCCCCTTTCGGGATCTTTCCTCCACTCCTAAGAGTGGATCTGACCCCCAGGGGTCGGGCGAGGAGGAGTTGTCTCTTGGGGTCGGAAGAGGCGAGACCCACGCCAGAGGGGTTGGGCGAGGCAGAACGCCCTCCAGGGGGATCGGACGAGTCGAGGACCTCTTCTATTGGGTCGGACTATGCCGTAGTTGCACTCATGATTATTTTAGGCGGGCCAAGGCCGATGTCTTTTGACTCATGCCTTATGGGTACCGTACTATCGGTACTCGACACTATACAGCTATAGCGGCGCTATGACAGATAACGTTTTTATAGAAAATACATGAAAAACACTAGTGATTGATGAAAAAAACATGATAAATATGAATTTCAATGAACACAAATATGTTTCCATAAGTCTAGGTAACATTACTAAATACTAATATGACATTACAACAGGGTTCATGAAAGCTTAATTGTCCAAAGTACTAAATTAGTAGCAAATGATAACTGATAATCTAGTCTGAGATGGAGTTCTTAGTGTGAGACGGACAAGATTTGTCACTTAGCGGCGCTATAGCGCGTAATAGCGGCGAAAGTTGTCATAGCGGCAAAAATATGAATAGCTTAGCGTCAAGCCAGTCAAACCGCTATAGCGCCACTATAGCACCGCTATAGCCTGCTATTTTAAACTTTAATGAAAACAAATGAAACATTTGAAACAAGCACTTGAAACTCTTGCAAAAACACCTGAAAAAATACTTGAAACCATTATAAACATAGGCAACATCCAAATAAAACACTTACATCATATATGCGAAAACATATGCAACATCCAGATAAACATACTTGTAACATACGTTGGGAAAAAACAAATGAAACATTGAGAACAGGAGCTTGCAACATACGTGTATAACCATTGCAATATCCCGATCTACTTTTACAACATCCGTATGAAACACTTGCAATATACCTCTGAAACACTTGAAACATATGCTTACAACATGCAATTTCAACTCAAACATCTCCTTGCTGCTTGGAGAATGAAGGTTCGTCGACAAGTGGACTTCACCGGAGGCCGCAGCTCGGCGGTGCTTATAGGTAGCGGCTTAGCGGTGGCTGCGGTACAGGGCAGGGTGGTAGTGGCCACGCGTCGAGGCAAGGAGGCAGCGGCCTTGCGCCATGCCTGGCAAGGCTAGTAGCCGAGCGTTGCGTCTCGCAGGGCCGGCAACCATGCCACCGCGACTCGCAGGTAGTCGTGCGCCAAAACCAGGGGAGGGCAGTCGTGCGTCACATCTGGTAGGGCGCTGCAGTCAAGCACTGCATGCGAGAGCCAAGTTGAGCGCCGCATGTGGGAGTGAAGCGGAGCAGACCGAGGCGTGCGGGAGTTGATTGGCGCATGTGGCAGTGAGTGGAGCGAGGCGTCTGGCCTTACGGACGTCTTAATGGTGGCATTACCATTGAGAAAACTATAGAATTCACCATGACTCAACGTTGAGCTCAAAGATACGCATAACTTGGCCGCCCGATAGGGTATCGAAACTCTCGTGCTTCTATGGTCTCACGACTCGGAGCGCTGCGCCGCCGCCGCCGCCCCTCGCCTCCACCATCGCTAGTCCCCCTCCCTCCCTCCCTCCTCTGGCATATCGCTGGAGGCCAGAGGGAGTGGAGATCTATTGTTTTTAATAAGATTTTCCAATAGACTGAGTCTTTAGGGTTGGGGTCTCTCCAAGCCAAGTTTCTTTGTTTTGGCGATTTATCTCCTCCTTCTCTCCGATGACGGCAAGAGGGTAGGGTGGAATCGTTTTCTCTATGGTGGCTCTGTTGAAGATGAGGGCAACAACTGTGACGTAAGCATCTCACTAGTTTGACGATATGGAGATTTTTATTTCCGGATGGCGACATCAAGGTGAAGATGGTGTCCTGCCATGGAATAATTTTCTCCTGTCTCGTCTCTGTTTTATTATGGTTAGATCTGGCCACGATGAAGGATAAAGGAGAATAAGTTTTAGATCAGTCATTGTCAGGGACCAACCGTTGTTGGGCCTTATGGGCCATGGCCCAAGCCTGCCCAGGAGGCGAGCCTGCCCAAGTTGTCCACGTGGTTGAAGTAGGAGTACAAAGGCACAAGCAATTCGGTGAAGGGAGATCATCAACCAAATTATCAAAAGAATATCTCCTTCTTAGTAGTTGTTACTGTTTATCTTCTTCCTAGGCTTGTACTGTATCTAATTATCTACTACTTTAATCAAGTATCTGAGGGCAATCTCAGTTGGGTTGCTAACATATGGTACCAGAGCCATCGATTTTGGTTCTCCACCATGAATTCCTCTCTCAAGCTTTTCTTCAATGAGTTCAATAGGAAGCTCGACGAAATCGAGGCTCAGTGGGAGCGGCGCTTCTCTCCACTGATGAAGGAGTCGTGGGTTGCTGCCGAGGAGCTCCACGTTGGCGGCCTCAAGTAGTTCGGTGCGACGCAGCGCGTCGTGGCCGACAACTGGGGCGAGTGGTTCAAGGAGCCTGCCCGCATCATGGAGAAGTGCGTCTACGAGCAGCGGCCTGCCACCGTCGAGCTTAGCGGCGTCGCACCCAAGCGGATCCCCATGGTGCAGCTCAAGGCCGAGGTGGTTCCGAACAACTGGGGAGGGCTGTTCGAACTGCCCACTCCGCGGAGGAATGTGACCTCTCCACCGACGTCGTCTTCGCCGAGCTCACGTCCGTCGACCAGATCTACATCAACAGCGGCCTCACCTCCAACTCCGTTGCATCCGCCTACTTCACGCCCATGCAACCCGTTTCCGCCGCCTCCACTAACTCCGTCACGCCCGCTTGCTCCACGCCCGTGCCACTCGTCTCTGTCGCTGCTGCTGGTAAAGTTGTATCGGCAACCGTTAAAGTGGTATCTGAAGAGGTGCCAATCGGCCAGCTGCATCTCTTCTGCTTCTTTGGTCTACGGTCACGATGGTTCACTAGAGCATGGCAGGCAGCTTGCTTGATGAATCACGGTGACGCGACACGGGGTGAGGGAATGCAGGGCACGACGAATCCTGCTGGGAGCAGAGCAGGGCCTACTGCAAGTGGGAGCGTGCGGCGCTCGCCCTGAGGGTGTTCTGACTAAATGCGTGCCATGTGGGTAGGCAGGAGAGGGTGGAGAAGGAGAGGGCAGGGCAGCAACGACATTTTACACACCCTGCTGACTTGGATCCGTGTTGACATGAGGAGCTGACGTGCCACGTGAACAAATATGGTATTTTTATATCCGTTTTCTCTCTGTACCGGTGAAAATGCAGTGGCAACAGTTAAGGTGGTGCTCTATATTGATAAAGAGTTAAATCTCGCCACTCCCAGCAGAGCACCAGCACCAGATTCAGGAGCTCGAGGAGAAGCTGCAGGTCACTAACATCGCGGCCCGCGAGGAGGCACTCTCCGAGCGCGAGGCCAGGATGTGGGCGCTCGCCAGGCCACCCCGCCTCCCCGTCTCCCTCTTCGCGCCCGTGCCCGACGCGATCTCTGACTCCGAGCTCTCCGGTACCGCTAGTGGCCGCGTCTCCTTCGGCCCCATCCTCCACCACGGTGACACGCCCAAGTTCCGGCTCGAGCTCTCCATCTCCAAGGCCCCCGCGTTCCTCGCCTATGCCGTGGCCGCGCACGCTGAGGCGCAGCGCCACCTCCTCAACCCGAACCAGAACATGGCGCGCAAGCTAGAGTCGGACCTCCGGGCCTGGGACGTCGAGGCGGAGCGCGTCAGGAGCTTCTCCCCCGCCGTCGTCATCACCTTCGACATCAACCACGCGACGCCGACCACGAGCGCGCCTATGCCATCTACGCCTCCGACTCCTTCCACATCGGCCCCGTCGAGTGCGCGCTCCGCGCCATCCTGCTCGGTGGCTACGACGGCTCCCTCGACGATGACCCGGAGTGCGGCTTCGGCCACCACTACGCACCACTCCTTCGAGCCATCGGTCACGTTCGCCAGGTGCTCGCAGCGGCCGCTACGGTCTGCGCCGATGCTGTAGGCGCAGCAGGTCTTGGATGGAGGTTGCGGGGTCAGCGCGGACCAACTGCTCGACGGATTGCGCGACCAGCGGCCATTGCTTAGCCGAAGTCCCGGGCGGCGCGATCTGGAAGGTGGAGGTGTTCCACTGGGGCCACGATAACTACAATGGCGGCGAGAGCGGGCAGTCCTTCGGCTACGCCCCGCGGGTACCTAGGCCCGTCTCAATAATTTTAAGGGTCATTGAGCAAGTAAGACACTAAGGTCTGGCAACATATATTTAATTTATAAAAAATGACTGTACATAAAAAAAAAGCTAGAATAATGGTAAAGTAATAAGTAATAACTATTGTGGTTACCTCAAATAAATCTATAGAGCTTTAATGTTTTTAAAAAGCGTCTTCGGCATTTCTTGATATAAAATCTTCAAAAATAGTGTCGAGATCAATTTTATCTAAAATATCCTTCTCAATGTTGCACATAGCGAAGCTATTCAATCTTTCTTGTAGCATAGTTCACCAAACAATTTTTCAATGAACTGATCTTCTTGTTTTCTTTTTTCCCTTTTCTGAACACTAGAGAAATGTTTTTTTTGGCAACATCTAACATGTTCAAAAAATATATTGAATTAGAATTTAGAAATTTATTTAATTAGATCAAACAGTCTTCAACTCTGCAAGTGCAGACCATCACGGCCACGCCAAGTCCTATCCTTATAACTGATAAACTGAACTAATGAACTCTGGACTACAGTTACTTACCGCTGTCCGCTGGCCAGTCCAGAGATAAAATGGACCTAAAGAGCGATCGTATGAGTCACTGTACAGGGATATACTCATGGCCCCCCGGCCGTCGCACTGGCTGCCCTCCCCATGAGACGGGCCTGCGGGTACCCATCGTGGCCGAGCTCGAGGTGGTGACCAGCGTCGGCGAGTCCTGCGTCTGCTGGTCCTCCTCCCACCCGGACCTCTTCTTCGTCGTGCTCAGCGGGCTCGGCGATTTCGTCGTCGCCATGGGCGGGGGACGCGGAGTGCATCTTCCTGGAGTTCGAGGGCGCCCAGGACTTCGCCGCCACTGTCTCTCACGTCTCCAAGTACAAGTGCGGCGCGACGTCCCGCAGCAAGCTCGTCGTCGTCATTGGCTGCGGGAGCCCCGGCATGGAGGTCTGCCTCGACCTGGGGATGGACATCCTGTGGCTGTCGTGCGAGGGTCTGGGCCTCCGCACCGACTACCTGGAGGGGGATATCAGTGGTGACGACGTCGTGCTCCACATCGGTGGCTGGCCGGAGGTCGTCATGGAGCAGGGCCCTCGGAAGCCGTTCGCGCACTACGCCATCCGCGAGACGTTGTGGCGCTTCCGGCCCGAGAACAGCAGCGCCAGGTTCGTTGTGGCGGGGCACAGCCTTGGCGGCAGCACCTGGACCTCACCCTTCTGCTTGTCACCCCACACCGGCATGGCGACATCTGGTCTGCATCCCAGGACATTCCCAAGCAGAGCAATTCAGGATCCATTGCTTCTGTTGTTGTGGCTACGGCATCGTCTCCGGCTACAGTTGGCGCTCAATTGGTTTTTAACGGAATGCCAAGCCGGTACATCATCATCATCCTCAACTTTGCATATTCAGTTGATGTTGTGCCTACTTTTTCTGCATCCGAGTCATATATTGTTCAGAAGGTGTTTGTGAGACTGCTTGTTGAGAATCAAGTGCATCTTGCATCAATCAGAGATAGCGCCCAACTACGGCCGCTTCCTTGGCCATCCTTCTCTAGTTATGCAGTTTCTGTGCACTTGACAGTTCCTTGGTCACCACGTGTTTGGGCATGTAGTTCAGCTCTCATTATATCAAGTCCAGCATTGTTCGGAGCATTACTTGTTGCACAGTCAGTGACAGTGGACTCACGCGGGGAATTGATGGTGCTTGCTATAGGCTTCTTGACTACCAGCAAGGAAGTGCAGTGCAATACTAATTGCTTGAGCTGGACATATTCCTTGTCTCACGAGCCTTTTGGTGTTTCAATGTTGATCAACATGGCAGCACAGGGAAGTACTAGAGATAGCTTATTGGCATGTGGCCTTGGTAAGTCAAGGATCGTATGGGATCCAGGAGCCCAACTTATGTCATTTTTGCTCAGTCATTCAGTTGACGCCTTCAAGATCTGTGACAGTCCAGCTTTACAAATGGGATGGCAACTACGAAATGCTAATTGTAGCAACCACAATTTATGGTGCACAGTCTCATCTTCAATTAGGCAGCACCAACATGGTGTTTGGTTGTCAGCTTGCCGCGTTCAGGTGTGTCCATTACAGTCACTACTGGTTGAAACATCTGCAAACAGCAAAACCTCTGCAGTCATATATGAAGACTTGGTTGGAACTCAATTTGACATCAGCGGTTGTCTTTGGCAAGCTTCTGATTCCTACTTCTTCACTGAGGACCAAATCAACTGCAACAACAATACTCCATCAGCCATGGCTACCTCCTGTGATACTTCATGCTCACATTCTATGCAGCACGGATACGGATACGCGTATCAGTATCGGGAGGATACGGATACGCGGATACGGCAATTTTCTAAAAAATCCGATACGCGGATACGTTTTACTATTTTAAAATTAAAAAGATAATAATGCATATTAAAACTAATAACAATAAAACATTAGTCTACTTAACTACTTAAGTTCTATTATTCGTTTTACTATTAATAAATGGCATTCAGGCTCGCATCAACTCCCTATTTCCTCATTTGTTTCACTCTCATCCACATTCCACAACATCAAGCTGCAGAGTAGATCGAGTAGATCGAGAACAGAAAAAGGAGACGCCATCTACTCATATTTGGAGACGCCAGACGCCATTCACTGCATACAAAGAAAATCAACAAGAAATTAAGAAATGCAAAAACAGAGTAGATCGAGAATGGACAGAGGAAGAGGAAGTGCGGACCAAAGAAATCAAGCAACAATAAGTCATGAACTGCAGAAATATAGTAGATCGAGAACAGGGAAGGGGATGAACTCACGGGAGGTCGCTGGACGCCTGGATCCATGTCGCGTGGACAGAGATGTTGCCGGCGGCCAGCGAGCAGGGGCGGAGGCTCGTCGCCGGCGAGCGGGGGCGGAGGCTCCTCGCCGGGAACTCACGGGAGGTCGCTGGACGCCTGGATCCATGTCGCGGGGACAGAGACGTTGCCTGCGGCCAGCGAGCAGGGGCGGAGGCTCGTCGCCGGTAGCCGGCGAGCAGGACGAGGCATCACCGCGCGTGTTCGCTGGAGGCGGCGCGAAGTGCGGGAGTGCGGGCGTCGAGGGCTGGCGTTGGGACAGAGGAAGGGAGTGCGCGAGTGTTTGTTGGGCTGGGCCGTATCGAATGGGCAGATACGTATCGGCCGACGTACTCAATATTCACGAAATTAATAAAAAATCGGATACTCTTCAGATACGTACCCATCACGTATCGGACGCGTATCCGTATCGGATAGGTATCCGATACGGGATACGGCACCTCCCTGGCGTATCCATGTTACATAGCTCACATTAACAACGAGTTGGTAGTATGCTCATTCACACAGAGTCAAGGCAACAGAAGTGGGCTGGTGGTTCCATCTGCACTGGTCATGGCCTGCATTCAGAACAAGAGTGTGTCAGCATTTTCCTTGGGATCCTGGTGTTTCCTAACTTCTCCATCGGCTCGGGAGCGAGCCGAATCTTAAGAAGGGGGGAATATCAGGGACCAACCGTTGTTGGGTCTTATGGGCCGTGGCCCAAGCCTGCTCAGGAGGCGAGCCTGCCCAAGTTGCTCAGGTGGCTGAAGTAGGAGTACAAAGGCACAAGCAATCCGGCGAAGGGGGATCATCAACCAAATTATCAAAAGAATATCTCGTTCTTAGTAGTTGTTACTATTTATCTTCTTCCTAGGCTTGTACTGTATCTAGTTAAATAAGTATCTGAGGGCAATCCCAGTTGGGTTGCTAACAGTCTTCCACGTTCTTTGGTGGCAGAAAGAAGAAGAAGGAAGACACCAGAAAGAAGTTTCTTAACTCCATCTACATGAATGTTGGTTGTCGTTTGTTGGGCATCCGTTCTCAGGCCTTTTGCCGAGTGTTTGCCCGTACAGTCATCCATACTGCAAAGCGTCGTACAAGTTTGGTTTTGAGATCTGAAGTTATTCACAGTGTAGGTATAATTTAGACGAAAATCAGTTTCTGGATATTTATGTAATCCAGAGTGCTTGTAACGTTATCTAATATAATTCTTCTTGTATCGGAAAAAAACATTGAGCTCGAAAGAAAATGATGTATCTATTCGGTATGTTTCTGGAACTTTCGTCCAAGAAAAATGTAAAGTGTAGTTTAGCAAAAAAAAAAAAAGGTATTTACTACCATTAACCACACGCCGATCCACCGTTCATGGTCAGTCACCAAGCGGTATGCCGGTATGTCTTTTTTCTCTAAAAAAAATACTGACTTTTTTCTTCACTGACCGGTGATAAGTTTGGCAACGCCACACCGTACTCCGACGAGCCCCGTACCCCCGAACCCGAATCCCGAATCTCTAATCCCAAATCCCTCTCCCACAGCCGGCCGACCGCGCGGATGGCATCGACGTCGGCGTCGCGCCAGACCGCCAGAGCCCCGGCGGCGCATACCTTTCTCCCTGACGAGATCTGAGAGGAGATCTTCGTTGATGTTAGATGTGGTCCGAATCACACACTAGAAAGGGCATTAGACGTCCAGTCCGTCACGGACCAAAGAACGCAACGATGATATCACTCTTACGTGGTGAAGCACGGAGAGGTTTACAAGTAAACCACCAAAAGATAACCAACGTGCTTGCGTGACGAAGAACCGATTAGTTTTCAGGCAAACTAGCAAAGAAACCGTCAAAACTCTTGCCCAGGAGGGACCCCGTCAGGGTAAGGACGTCGCCGGGTTGCCCTAGTCGGCCGGTGAGCCTAGGGCGCCATCCTTGGCCTTGGATCAAGGGATGAACAGCATAAAGGTTAAAGAAGAAGAGAAAAGGGGTAAAAGGAATATATTGATTTGTTTGTATGACGATTGGATAGATGGGAACTCAATCAGCCATGATCCTCTCATATATATAGAGAGGGGGTGGTCTTATCCCAGTAGAAAACCTCTCCAAAGCTTATTTTCTAAATTTCCCACGTCCAAAAACCGATCTAGAAACAAATCGGTTCGAGATCTGAAAGTCAGATTCGGAATAAACACCTACCGGTAGTACCGGTCAGGCTCCACCGGTAGTACCGGTCCCCACCGATAGTACCGGTAGTTCATTTTCACGCAAAACTGTGCCTTCCTCCGCCAGCCACCGGTAGTACCGGTACCGGTAGTTCATATCTGCGTCAAATCTGCTCGGATCGGTAGTATCGGTAGTTCATATCTGCGTTAAATCTGCTCGGATCAGTAGTACCGGTGATCTCGGACCGGTAGTACCAGTTCATATATTTTCTCGGAGGCATAACTCTCTCATCCGGACTCCAAATTAGACGTTCCATATATATATATATATTTTTGACCATCTCGATGAGAGGAACGCAATAGTGAAGTCCATTATACATTTTTGACGACTTCACGAAATGAACATTTTTTTTTGTCAACAATCTTCCTGCGGGGAACCGAGCGTAGCTCGGGTGGTGAGCGCTCCCGGAGCGGAGGCCACCGGTCACGGGTTCGAGCTCGCTCGGCCGCGTGATTTCCCACCGGGAACAGTAGTTCCCAAATAAATTTCGTTGCCTCGCACGGATGTGGTACCACTGTCATATCTATCAGCCGTGTACTTCTAGCCTTAGATATAAGTTGTAGGTCTAGCTTTCGCACTAGGGGTGTGAGTGTGTGCGTGTGGTGTGAGTTAGTGCCTGAGTTCAGATGCTACAGCTGGTAATCGAAGGGTGAGGCAATAAAAAAAAAAAAACAATCTTCCTGCGGCTCGACGCCGCGGCCGACCTCGCCCGCGCCTCCGCCGCCTGCACCTCCTTCTGCCGCATCATCTCCGCGCGCTGCTTCCTCCGCCGCTTCCGGTCCCTCCGCTCCCCTGCAGTCCTCGGGCTCATCAGTTCCAGCAGATACCAACCATTCTTCCCCGTCGAGCCTCCCCACCGCTCCGCCCCGGAAGCCCGCGCGCTCGAGCAAGCCGTCGACTTCACCTTCTCCTTCCTCCCCGACCCCAGCATGTGGCACTTTCGCCATGCCCGCGATGGCCGTGTCCTCCTCTGCCGGCTCATCTCCACCAAAATCCAATTCGAGGATTTCGTAGTCTGCGACCCCCTGCATCGCCGGTACGTCAAGATTCCCCGCATTCCCGACGACCTACTGGCCTTCGCCGCAGACAATGGTACAACGCGGCCTGTGTTACCAGTTCTGGCTCCAGCCGGCGAGAATGACGAGGAGGAATCGTTCAGAGTTATCTGGACTGTGCAGCACCAAGGCAAAGGCAGGGTCGTGGTTTTCATCTTCTCTTCCTGCAACCAGACGTGGCGAGCTATTATTAGCACGATCAGTTTGCCTAATGGATGTCTTGAATACAAGTCCTACTATGCGCACGGCTGTTTGTACTTGATGTTCTCTCGCATGGCCTATTCCCTAATGCTTGATACAAGTGAGATGAAATTCTCCATCATTGACCTCCCACCCCACAATCTTGATTCAATGCATGCCATTGTCAGGGCACAGGAAGGCAGACTCGGGTTCTTAACTATTGCTGATGGCACAATTGACCTGTATTGCAAGAATTGGCAAAGCAATGGTGTTGGCGCACAAGAGTGGCAGCATGACAAACTGATTCCATTGCCCAAAGACTCTGGGATCAACTATACTTGGACCATTCTGGGCACAGAAGGGCGTTACTTAGCTCTACGAGGGTCTCATGAAATTTGTCATGAGTTTCTAAAGTCTGAATATTTTGTGCTGGACACCAAGACATTGCTTCTTGAGATGGTCTGCACCTCGAGCAATGTTGTGTTCCTTGGTATTCCTTATGCAAGATTTCCACCACTGTTCACACTGCCAAGCATATGAAAGGGTAAAACTGTCCGCCAGGTCATCCTACTTGTTACCTAAGTGCACTTGCTGCTGGCATATCCAAAATTTTCTCACATCCTTTGGTGTTTTGGATTATTTTTTTCTATCATGATATGTTGCTTTGGAAGCTAACCAAAATACATAATGTATTAGGAAAATTCTGTAGCATTTTGCGACCAACTAGTTGTTACAGATATCTTGCTCCAACAAAAGTTGCCACTTTCGGACATTCGTGTATCCTTATATGACAATCGTGTATCCCATGTGTATCACTCTTTTTGAAAACTGAAGTATTTGACCCTTCCATCACATATCAATTGGATATAGTGAATCCAGAAAAAAGGCTTAATTAGATATTGTTCTTTTTTTTGTCTAAAATTAGATATTGTTCTATGTCCATCGATATGTGCTTTTAGGTGATCAACTTTCTATACTAGTTTAGTGATGAATTTGACATTAATAGCATATATAAAAACTATCAAGTTTGATAGACTTATTATACTGATTTTGTTTTTGTTTTGGTGTACTCTATATGTTGTAGCTAGCACCTGAATACTAGCACATGCAAATTTGTCTAGCTCCTGAATACTGCAGCAGAAATTTGTGTCTGTTTTTCTTGGAAAAAATGCACTGGGTTAAATCATTTGTATACCCCCCTTTTGATAGATTTCAAATTTGCATTAACGTACAGAATGAATAGCTTGTTTTTTTCACATGCACAAGCAGATATTCAACTAACTCTGCTCGAATCCCTCTTTGATTATTCTAACACTGTATTCTTTGGTAGGTCTACTGTCTTGACTTTGAGGTTACAGAGCCGCATGGTTCGGAGCATCTGAATGTAAGATTAGCCATGTCATGCAAGACGTTAACAGCTACTAGAGCTCTAGCAGTGATGGCGTTCATCTATAGATGATCGGCTCTGGTGTCTTATTCCTCCTGTTTGCCCTTTTCCCCTGTTTTGTTGAGGTTACATGGTACAATTCTGAAGACAAATAATTGGCTTCTACCATTTGCTTCTGAGAATCATGCGATCTGTCCTAATATGTATCTATATTATCATCTAAATCTGATGGTGGATCGCAACTGATCATTTGTCCCCGCTGCTTTTCTGAACAATTGCTACACATCACAGAGGGTTTGTGCATGGCAATGCTTACCAGGAAAGCAATTATGAGCCCTTGTAATTACTGATTATTTTCTTCCCGGAATGTGTGATTCTCAAGGGCGATTTGTTCTGGAACCATCTCCAAAGTTTGACATGTAAAATTATGGATTGTATCAATCCGTCAGGCAAGAAATATTGCTGCAGGAACATATACTTTCCTGTCCCAGATGTTACGGCTGACTATATACATCGCTAACTGTGGCTCCATGCTTCATCCATGGTAGAACTATATGCATCTGCTCTGCATAGATCGTGTTACAGTCATAGCTCCTTTGCATTGTGCTGTACAACTTTGCTGAAATTTGTGTGTTCTATACATTTTTTTCCTAGCGCCTCATATACATTTAAATGTATTTTGTTAGTGCAATTGTGCTTTCGTGTGACTATCAAAAGTCTCAGTTATGTACATGCCACATTAGACATTCTACAAGTAGAAAACGGTGACCAAATGGATTGGTGCACAAATACATAAAAAAAACAGTAACACTACATATTGGCATGCTTATTGTGATGATTAGATCCCTTGCATGGCTAATGGCCCGTCAAGAGTGATAGAAGAGACTGGTGATCCCTTCCCAACCCAAGCACGCGCCAAACTCAATTATGGCTTTAGGATACTCTTGTTCAACAATCGCATTTGGTCTCGCCTCAATCCTTGATTCTGCTTTTGTGCATTTTGGGCCCTTTATAACACGGTAGTAAATAACCATTTAATTTGCTGCGAAAACGGTGGTGTCAATTTAAACACGCAATATTTTAAACATTGCCTGAAAAAAAGGATGAATAATCTGGAAGAAAGTTAAGGTAAGCAAGCATCTCGGCGCGAGCATGTAGGGTCGTCAGTCGTGGTACGTGTACTGCCAGAGACGCTCCTCGTCGTCATGATGCAAAGCATGCAATTCGATGAGAGGCAGGCTTTTCTTTACCGGTCAAAAGAGGACGAGGACACCGGTCTTCAGGTAAAAAAAAAACCCTAGACAAACATCATCAGATAGGTATTGGATGGGCTGTGTGCCATCATTTGGTTGGCCATTTTGCATGCTAGCTAATCAGCCCCTGTGATTCTGAATTGAAATTGAAGGTGAAAGAAATAGGAATGTTCTTATTCAAATCGTGTCCCAATGCCCCTGCTGACGTGACATTGTTTATAAGATCACGTTCAATGCCCATAATTACGAAATTTCTTTTCCTGGAGTGACATTTTTAGTGATTATTAAGCAATGGAAGATCAGCACGTGTGGAATATGGAAATTTCTCTAGAATATTCATTTAAGAAATTCCTTGTTTGCCATTTTCTCCAGATACGTACGTACTCCAATGTCAGTATAATATTCATGTTTCTCCAACAAACGCATACAGTTAAGGTTCTTTTTTCTTCACAGCACCTTTTGTAATCTCAACTGTCGCAGTATACATAGTTTTTTTTTTTTATAATCAGTATATATAGTTCTCGTAATAAGACAAGCTCAAACAGCCAAACTAAAAACCCAAAGGGGTAAGGTGGATTGTGGTGTCATTGAACGCTCACTGGATGTGCATTCTGTTTTTGGGTTAAGGTTTAAGGATATACGGTTTCATCCACTAAGGCCTCTTTTGAAACACGAAAAAAATCTATTTTCTAAATATTTCTGTAAAAATAATTTTATTATTATTATTTTATGTATGATTTTTGTAAAAAAAATTACGTTCCAAAGGATTCTAAGATAGTGTTTGCTTTGTAGAATTTCCAGAGATAGGATGGGATAGACCCCTTTTTGAAGGTGTTTAAATTAGAGCCATGTATACTCAAGGTCAAGGACATCCACTTTAGAATATTCCCGGTAGATTCCTTGACTCTGTGTCCAACTTTTTTTTGACGGATGGAGTCATCCCTTCTCGCGTCTGCACTTTATAAATCTGGTGGCCGATGACACATCCTGTTGGAATTTATATGGGTTTGGCCCAATAACCAATTGTGAAATTTCTAATAAATCTCAAAAGTCATTCATGTGACCAAGAGAGGATGTGTGAACTCTTTAGTACCACCTTGCTTGTTGAAGTGGATGTAGTCATACTTAAATATGGAAGTCATCTCTACTTCTTCAAGTCTAGTGTGAGGAGTAGTAAGATAAGCCCACATGCGCTCACTCGCCTCGCCGGGCGGGGAGGATCTCTTTTTGTTGTTTTCATTTTTGGTTTCTTGGCCTTCAAGTTGCATGAGTCCTAATCGGTTACAAATTAAGAGTCCTAAATCAATTTAGATCATGATCGCGACACGAGATTGGTTGGATAGGACTATATAAGCAACCTGCCGGCCACACCAAAACGTATCCAGTTGAGCTAGGGTTTTTGCCTCTACTCGCTATTGCGCCGTCGCTGTAGCTACTCCAGTCCGATCGCTTGCGTGCACCAGCGACCGGGTGAGCAGGTCTCCGGAACCCTCGTCTTTGCGATCCTGCACCGGGAGAAGGCGAATAAGGTTTTTGGGAAGCGTTCTTCCAAAGGGTGCATCGGCGCGTCGGCTTCGTCGTGCTAGAGCTCGCGGGATCGTCATCAAGAATACTCCTCCGCCTCTCATCGACGACTTCGACGACGACTTCAACATCGACGACATCGACATCAGCGATATCGCTCCATCACCACCGTCAGCCACATCTTCAACACCATCTACTACTACAACCGAAAGGTATAATTCTCTTGATCTAATCTTGACATTCGTACAATCTAATGTATCTGCTAGACTATCAATGCTTGTCATATTAATGTTGTGGAATATGCTGATCTGCTATACTAGTATGCCATACATGTTTAATCTAGTTCATATATTCGCCATGATTTATGTTCTAGATTTAATCATGCTTTTAATCTGGAAATTGTCTAATTCTTTAACAATCCAAAAACCTTATAATAGGTCGTTTTCAGAATTATCTATGGCTAGTTTTGTTGACGCGTTGAGGCCGGAAAAGTTTTCTGGTACGCATTTTAAAAGATGGTCTGTCAAGGTCACTGATTGGCTTACTGCCATAAAAGTTTTTTGGGTCAAAGATGGCATGCCTGAGGGAAACATCTCTGATGAAGATCAGAGAAAATTCTAGGAAGCTAATGATATCTTTGCGGGAGCTGTGCGTAATGTGCTTTTAGATTATCTATTTGATTCTATGATGCACTTAAGAGACGCAAAGGCTCTATAGGATCATCTAAATGCTACTTATGGTGCTTCAGATGCAGGCAAAGAGCTATATACCAGGAAGAGCTTTAATGACTACAAGATGGTTGCTAACAAATCAGTAGTCGAGCAAGCTCATGAGATTCAGCGCCTGGCTAAGGAACTTAAACTCCTTAAATGTGTCTTACCCGATGAGTTTGTGGCTGGGTGTATTATTGCTAAATTGCCTTCTTCATAGAGGAATTTCGCCACAAGTCTCAAACACAAGAGACAGAAAATATCAGTTGAAACCCTGATAGCATCTCTTGATGTCGAGGAAAAAGCTCGGGCTAAAGATAACATTGAGAAGGGAAACGAGGAAAAATCTAGCGCGCACTTTGTCTAGAGAAATCATGGCAAGAACAAGGGAAAGCCTAAACAACCTGCTTTCAATGCCAAAAAAATACTGCCTTCAAGAAGAAGAAGAAAGACAAAGTAGAGCTACCTTGCTTCGTGTGTGGAGAACTTGGTCATTTTGCTAAAGATTGTCTGGAGTGAGCGGACAAGAAAGAGAAAAAGAAAGTTCACCTCGTGACTGCTAGCAGTGCTGATGACGGGTATGGTAATTTTCCTACTGTACTTTCAGTTTTTCAATCTCCAAGTTAGTGGGTTGATACATGTGCTAATATTCACGTGTGTGCTGATATCTCTTTGTTTTCTTCTTACCAGGGGCTCCAAGGTTCCTCTGTCCTGATGGGAAATGGGTCACATGCTTCTGTTCGTGGTGTTGGCACGGTAGATCTGAAGTTTACTTCGGAAAAGATCGTGCAACTGAAGAACGTACAGCATGTCCCTACTATTCGCAAGAACCTGGTTAGCGTCTCCCTTCTATTGAGAGATGGGTTTAAGGTAGTGTTAGAGTCTAATAAAGTAGTCATGTCTAAGCATGGATAATTTATTGGTAAAGGCTATGATTGCGGAGGCTTGTTCCGCCTATCTTTGGCAGTTTTTTGTAATAAGTCAGTGAATCATATTTGTGGCATGATTAATGATAATTCGAGTGTTTGGCATTCTCGCTTATGTCATGTTAACTTTGGATTGATGTCATATTTGTCTAGCCTGAATTTAATTCCAGATCTCACTATTGCCAAAGGTTCTAAGTGTCATAGTTGTGTGCAATCTAAGAAACCTCGAAAGCCTTATAGGTCAGCGGAGGAGAGAAACTTGGCACCTCTAGAACTCATATATTCTGATCTTTGCGAGATGAATGATGTGTTGACAAAAGGTGGAAAGAGATATTTCATGACTTTAATTGATGATGCAACTAGATTTTGCTATGTTTACTTACTTAAAACTAAAGATAAAACGTTATACTACTTTAAAATATATAAGGCTGAAGTTGAAAATCAACTAGAGAGAAAAATTAAACATCTAAGGTTAGATCATGGTGGTGAATATTTTCCTATATTATTTGATGAGTTATGTGCGGAACATGATATTATTCGTGAGAGGACAGCTCCCTATTCACCCGAATCAAACGGGATTGCCGAGAGGAAAAACCGCACGCTGACTGACTTAGTGAACGCCATGTTAGACACTGCTGGTCTATCTAAGGCATGGTGGGAGGAAGCTCTATTGACTGCGAGTCATGTCCTGAATAGAATTCCAAACAGAAATAAAGAGACAACTCCATATGAGAATTGGATTGGAAGGAAACCATCACTTTCATACTTGCGCACGTGGGAATATTTGGCGAAAGTCAATGTCCCAATTTCTAAGAAGCATAAGGTTGGACCGAAGACTGTGGATTGTGTCTTTCTAGGATATGCTCACCATAGCATTGCCTATAGATTTTTAGTAGTAAAATCTGAAGTTCCTGATATGCATGTGGATACAATTTTTGAATCTCGTGATGCTATATTTTTTGAAAATATATTCCCTATGAAAGATATGTGTAGCAATGCTAGATTTTCCTCTGAGATAGCTCTTGATTTTACTGTACCTATTGAGTCTTCTATTGAGTCATTTGAGCAACCACCTGAAGAAGTCCTTGAGGAGAATGACAATGAAGTTTCTGCGAGGAACCAGAGACGAAGGATTGCAAAATCCTTTGGTGATAATTTTATTGTGTATCTTGTGGATGATACTCCTACCTCTATTACAGAGGTATACGCATCTCTAGATGCAGATGATTGGAAAGAAGTTGTTTGTAGTGAGATGGACTCGATTCTTTCTAATAGAACTTAGGAGTTATCTGAGCTACCTTTTGGTTGTAAACCAATTGGACGTAAGTGGGTGTTGAAGAAGAAGATTTGGCCTGATGGTACTATTGACAAGTACAAGGCTCGGCTTGTGGCTAAGGGTTATACCCAGAAGAAAGGCGAGGATTTCTTTGATACTTATTCACCTGTTGCTAGAATGACCACTATTCGAGTGCTACTTTCTCTGGCTGCCACGTATGGTCTTCTCGTTCATCAAATGAACGTGAAGACAACTTTCCTTAATGGAGAGTTAGATGAGGAGATTTATATGGATCCGCCAGATGGATTTGTAGTAAAAGGTGAAGAGCAGAAGGTGTGTAAATTACTAAAGTCTTTGTATGGCTTGAAACAAGCACCTAAACAATGGCATGAGAAGTTTGACACTACTTTAACTGGTGCGAGCTTTGCTGTTAATGAAGCTGATAGGTGTGTGTATTATCGACATGGTGGGGGCCAATCTGTTATATTATGTTTATATGTTGATGATATTCTAATCTTTGGAACAAACATTGATATTATTAATGAGGTCAAGTCTTTTTTTCAAAGAGTTTTGACATGAAAGATCTAGGAGAAGCTGATGTAATTCTAAACATTAAGCTGATTAAGGAAGATAGTGGGATTACCTTGTCACAATCTCACTATGTTGAGAAGGTCTTGAGCCGTTTTGGCTTTATGGATAGCAAGCCTACTCCAACACCTTATGATCCTTGTGTGACATTGAGAAAGAATAAGAAGATTGCTAGAGATCAATTGAGATATTCTCAGATAATTGGTTCACTCATGTATCTAGCTAGCGCAACCAGACCAGATATCTCTTTTGTCGTGTGCAAGTTGAGTACGTACATGTCCAATCCGGGTTATAATCATTGGCATGCACTTGAGAGGGTCCTGCGTTATTTCAAAGGTACAATGAGTTTTGGGATTCACTATTCTAGGCACCCAGCTGTGCTAGAGGGATATAGTGATGTGAACTGGATTTCTGATATTGATCAAATCTATGCCACTAGTGGGTATGTGTTTACTCTTGGAGGTGGCGTAGTGTCTTGTAGGTCTAGTAAATAGACTATTTTGACTAAATCTACCATGGAAGCAGAACTTACTGCTTTGTATATAGCTTCTGCAGAGGCAGAGTAGCTGCGTGAGCTCTTGTCAGACTTGCCAGTGGTTGAAAAACCAATACCGACTATCCTTATAAACTGTGATAGCCAAACAGTGATCACTAAAGTAAATAGTGCTAAGGATAATGCGAAGTCAACAAGACACGTTAAAAGACGTTTGAAGTCTGTCAAGAAGTTGAGAAACTCCGGAGTAATCACTGTGGCTTGTGTACAAACAGACAAGAACCTGGCATATCCCTTTACCAAAGGGCTATCACGGAATGTGATAGAAATAGCATCAAGGGAGATGGGTTTGAGACCCATATAAGTTTTACAGTAGTAGTAACCCAACCTTTTTGATTAGAGATCCCGTGACTTAGGATCTGGGAAGAACAAACTATTGGTAAACTGAGGAGAGTATAATTATAACCCTTTCTATGTGAAGATGCAATACTCTCAAAGCGTTGAGACACTGTAGGTAGGTTGGCTAATGCCTTAACATGTTCTATTGGCTTTAACAAGCGAAGATGCTATCCTACAGAGCATTCTTGAAAGAACATACCTATATGAGTTCGACTGTATAACGTCGCAGTCTATGAGACTTGGGTGGTCTCTAGTAAGCTCATGAAGAGACCAGAGAGTACGATGTATATGCTCCACCTACGGAGTAAGGCTATTGGTAGCCAGGTACTAGTTTGACTTTGAGCAAAGCTTATTCGCACAAAACTTACAATTTAAGGCATAGTCCATTGTTCAAGTTGTGGATGAGTGTAGCTTGAGGTTCTAGGCGGAAGTTCAACTTCACAGTCTCTACTGAAACACTGGTATATCAAACAGTAGTGAGAACAGACAAATCTCTAAATGAGTATATGAGATCTGGTGGGGGATTGTTGGAATTTATATGGGCTTGGCCCAATAACCAATTGTGAAATTCCTAATAAATCTCAAAAGCTCATTCATGTGAGCAAGAGGGGTTGTGGGAACTCTTTAGTACCACCTTGCTTGTTGAAGTGAAGTTAGTCATACTTAAATATGGAAGTCATCTCCACTTCCTCAAGTCTAGTGTGAGGAGGAATAAGAGAAGCCCACACGCGCGCACTCGCTCGCCTCGCCGGGCCGGGTCGGGGTGGGACGAAGGGCGCAGGTGCGCGGCACCTGTGTGAATGGTCCGCCGAAATCCAGCTCCTCGCCTTGCGGGAGCGCGATCTCCTTTTGTTGTTTTTGTTTTTGGTTTCTTGGCCTTCAAATTGCATGAGTCCTAATCGGTTACAAATTAAGAGTCCTAAATCAATTTAGATCGTGATCGCGACACGAGATTGGTTGGACAGGACTATATAAGCAACCTGTCGGCCACACCAAAACGTATCCAGTTGAGCTAGGGTTTTTGCCTCTACTCGCTATTGCGCCGCCGCTGTAGCTACTCCAGTCTGGTCGCTTGCGTGCACCGGCGACCGGGTGAGCAGGTCTTCAGAACCCTCATCTTTGCGATCCTGCACCGGGAGAAGGCGAATAAGGTTTTTGGGAAGCGTTCTTCGTGCGACTGCTCCCAAAGCTTTCACAACGGCTCATCTTCTAAAGGGTGCATCGGCGCGTCGGCTTCGTCGTGCTAGAGCTCACGGGATCGTCATCAAGAATACTCCTCCGCCTCTCATCGACGACTTCGACGACGACTTCAACATCGACGACATCGACATCAGCGATCTCGCTCCATCACCACCGTCAGCCACATCTTCAACACCATCTACTACTACAACCGAAAGGTATAATTTTCTTGATCTAATCTTGACGTTCGTACAATCTAATCTATCTGCTGGACTATCAATGTTTGTCATGTTGATGCTGTGGAATATACTGATCTGCTATACTAGTATGTCATACATGTTTAATCTAGTTCATATATTTGCCATAATTTATGTTTTAGATTTAATCATGCTTTTAATCTGAAAATTGTCTAATTCTTTAACACATCCAAGGAGTAGGAGCGGGCAACGCCAGCTACCCCATGCGGTGGAGGGCACCACCGGATGGCGTGCGTGGGGGCGCGACACCAGATAGCATGGCGGTGGCGCCGTGGGAGAGGAGTGGTCGGGTGACCTCGGCCGCAAACAAGAAATAAAATCATCCCATCTCTTTAAACAGAGATTGAATCGTCCTACTTTACCTTGTCTTCTCCGAACATAGCACCATCCTAATCCTACTTAGTAGGATATAGTAGGACCTATCCGGAGAGCAGTAGCCCTGGTATACGTAATATGTTACCGTTCGTGAAGGCACCAATGCAGCATTGACACACGGTTCATCTGATTCGGCGTCCTCTGCATTGTTGTTGCAGACATGGAGTGGCATGCCTCGCCGGACGGCCCCCAAAGGCCCAAACGCCCAAGATACTTGTAATTAAAAAAAAAAAGCATATCCATATCCCTACTTTCTTGTGTTCAGCAGATCAAGTTGCGGCACACAAGTGTTCCTGTTGCAGACGGAAAAATCTGCTCATATGAGCGCCCGCCCGGCCTATCTGGACGGTTACGTTTCTCTTGAGATTCGTGCTGACCCCACCTTTGCATGGTCCTTTATCTTTGTTTATTGAAGGGACCGGAAGAGCCGTGGCTCGTTGGCTCGGCTCATGTCACTCGGCTCTGGCTTCTCTTCTCTCTCTGATAGTCTCGGGCTGCAGCTGCTCTCCTCTCTCTTTCTTCTCCAGCTCCTCTCTCTATCCATGCCGTGCTCCTCCCCCTCCCTCTCTCTGAAACTCTTCGCCTCCACTTTCCTCGGTCAGAAAAATCATTCCCATTCCACTTGTCACTCGGCTCTGGCTTCTCTTCTCTCTCTGATAGTCTCGGGCTGCAGCTGCTCTCCTCTCTCTTTCTTCTCCAGCTCCTCTATCCATGTCGTGCTCCTCCCCCTCCCTCTCTCTGAAACTCTTCGCCTCCACTTTCCTCAGTCAGAAAAATCATTCCCATTCCACTTTGGCCGTGTTTAGATCCCGAGTCGGGGTCACCGACTCGACACTGCGAGCTACAGTGTTCCTGTCGGAACACTGTAGCGTGTTTTGTTTTGTAGTGCAAAAAATTGTCTAAAAATTAATTAATTAGACTCAAAATGTTCATCTCGTAAAGTACAACAAAACTGTACAATTAGTTTTTGATTTTATCTATATTTAGTACTCCATGCATTTACCGACATTTTGATGTGATGAGAAATCTCCTTTTTGCATAGTGAAATTTGAGGAGGAATTGGAAACTAAAAGGCCTTTATCGTCTTGCAGCTCGCTCTCCCTCGTCTCTCTCTACCTCTCTCCCCAGATCTCTCTCTATCTTGTCTCGCAGCTCTCTCTCCCTCGTCTCTCCTCTATCTCTCTCCCTGCTCTCCTCTCTCAATCTCGTCTCAAAACTCTCTCTCCCAGATCCGCTCGTTTAAAGTTTGATCTACCTCCGCCGCGCTTTATACTAATTCGACTTTTAATGGATTCTCCAGTATGTGAACTCCTGTTTTGTTTACAACCTATGAGCTCATTCATCGGCAGGATTTTTTAGAATCAGTGTACTGGTACATGTTCGATTTGAGTTCTTCTTCGTTAAATAAATTCACTCGTATCTGCAGTTATATATCTATTTGTACAAGTTGATTTGTTTATTGCCAGGTCGACTACATGTCTGCATGGTAGATCTAGTTCAAGGTTATTGTTACTTTTTTCTAGTAATGCATACAGTGTTTAGTACACTATGCTCTCCAATTTGCTCGACATCTCTGAGCTGATTCATCAACCGCATTTTTTTTAGCTTTCCTCCATCGCCACTGATTTCAATTTTTTTCTTCTTCGATTCTCTCATATCTACCCTGTTATCCGTTTTGTTTCTGCTCGGTTAGCTTAAATGATAGATCCAGTTCTTCTTCGATTCTCTCATATCTACCCTGTTATCCGTTTTGTTTCTGCTCGGTTAGCTTAAATGATAGATCCAGATCTAGATAATTAGTGAGCTCCTTCATCGCCCATGAGATTAGTTTTTTTTGGCTCCGAGTCACTAATACACCGTGTTCTACTTTTTGACTTCAATGCACTCTGAAGGTGTAACACCTTAAAATTTGCATCATTTGAATTAGAGGTAAAATGAATTAATTTTCTATATTTGGTGCTTGTGAAAACATAGGAAATCAAATTTTTTTTATAAATTAAAATTCATCATAGGGTTAACAATATTATTGTGTATACATGCCGGTACCCTAGCTTTGCCCTAACTATAGCAGCTCACCACCGCTCGATCGAATCTCGCCGAGTAGCCGAGCTCATCCGCTGAAGTCACCGTGGCTGCCAGTTTCTTCTCCGTCCAACTCCACGCTAGAGCGGAGCTAGCAGAGCAATCTGACCAGGCGTGTGTTTTGTTCTTGCTAGCTAGATGACGTCACATGATACATGGATTTGTTTAGTGGCCGCTCTCCTTTAGAAGAAAAAAAAGAAATCTAGAAATACCATCTGTTTTCTCTTAAGGAATAATTAGATCTAGACAAGGAAATTGTGCTGGCCAAGACGTGGTAAACCTGAGCAAGCTATATACACGTATATACTTGGTAGTTGGCAAGCACGTGAATTTAGATTTGTGCAAGTATATACTCCGTATATGGTTGCCGAACATATATATGTATATACATGGAAGAAGAAACAATTAAATAAGGAAGTTTGCAAGTCCAAGTGTTGGTTTTCCATAAGTGCTTGTCGTTGCTTTGGGCTCAAACTCCACCACCCGAAGGCAGCCAGCCAAACACGTCCGCAACGTGCAACAGCTAACCAACGTCTTATCCCAGTGAGACTAGGAAGCCAAGTTCAATTTCTATTCCGGCCCCATAACACATCCAGGCCCATGATCTGCTAGCCTATATATAGCTCTCAATAGAACAGACTCTTGCTCCTGCCCTAGGTCACGTCTGTCGTCGCTTGTGCTGGCTATTCTTACCTTGGAACCGCACCAACGCCCATCTGATATGCAAGTCTAGGTTTCTTGCTAACTTGGTTGATCCCGCGTCACAAACACGGCTTTCCCTCAACCTTGTTTTCCGGCCATGTGGAGAGTCCAGGTTGCACACGTCGTGACTTTCGGTCTACATATATATACATATCAAGGCATCGCCCCAAGCCCAGTTCATCCGCCGCCATTAGCAGGCCAAAGATCCCATGCTGTTGCTTTGATCATCTCTGATCAGTCATCTCCAGCCACGAGCCTTGGACCATCGTATGAAGCTGCTCATCCTCTCAATGGTTTGTCAAGCAGGTGTTTCTCTTTTCCATCTAATAATTGCTAATGATTTGAGTCCCCATCCTGTGTTCTCTGTCTACGTAAGTGATTTACATGAGCGATATCTGTCAACGCCAAACTGCTGATTTCCATCTGCATCATTGCCATCTCCTTAGTGATGCATCGTCGCCGATCTATCGTCGGAGGAGCCTTCTTTTGAAACCCGATCTCGTCGCTATCTGCTTCAATGCCGACATCGTTGTTCCTCGTCTGATGTTGTTGCTCAGTAAGAAAACAATCGGCCATGAAGGAGCAAGCCATGCTGGCCACTGGTCATCCTCGACGTAGAGGCATATATTCTTGCATGAAGAGTCATTTGCCGGATACATGTCTTCATCTATGTCCATTCGTGAGGTTTGTGCAAAACCTATGCCCTTATTGCTTTATTATCAGTTAAATATAATACTCTGCTGATGTCATCCCTTCATCATACATGTGCAATACATTTTGGCTTTCATTTTAACTGCTAGAGTAATTTCCTTTGCCAATATATACATCACGTACACACAGGGCCTTCTGTGTCACGTTGGATGTAATTAGCAAACCCGCCACCGTAAATACTTCAGTTTCAGATTTTGCATCTTAAATCTTCCACCGATTTATCATTCTAGCTCCATTTAGTCTGGTTGCGTTAGTTTTGTGTTGACGTAATTTAAGTGTTAGAGAAATTTGTTTTGCAAGTTAAAGCCTGAATGACTTAAACAATTATGAGACATATTTAGAAATAAAACATGATTAGTTTAACTCAGATTTGGACTAAGCATAGTTTAACTAATCTAAGTTAATAACCTTTATCAATTTTATTTAATTAAAATAATCAAGCGTGTAGTTGTTTCTTTTATATAATATAAATATAATTTGATTAATATTTATTTAAAAGCTTTCTAATTAAAAGTAATATAGTCTTATAATTCTGTTTTTGTTAAGTTGCGATCGTGCCGACGTAATCTTCACGTTAGTGGTGATGTTCACCCTGTCTTGTGTTTTTGAATTTAATCATATTAATTTGATTAATGTTTATGGAATATCTTTTTCACTAAAAGCAGCTTAGGTCTTAATCATTGCTTTTTCATAGAGCAAATGTTAACTTGAATAACACCAACCTTAACATGCCTTTGTTAGTTATAATTATTTTAGTAAACGTAAAATATATAGTTGATTAGATTAATGCTTATTTAATGTTTTTTTAATTAAAAGAGACTTAGGTTTATATCACGACCTTTTGTAAATAAAAAGCTAACTTGATAAATAACAACTTAAATGTTTCGTTGCTAATTATAACTTGCTTAATTTAATCACAAAACATGATAATCGATTAGTTGTTGTCTTATGATCGGTGCTTTCTAAATTATAAATGTTTAAGTGACTTAAATACTATAAAATATATATTAATAACATATAACTAAGATTTAACTTTGGTTTTATAATTTGATTAATTCAACTTTAGAATAATTCTCTGAAATGTCGATCACCTTAATTCATTAACCAAAATAAATCAAACGTATATGTCTTCTCCGATTTGTTGCAAACTCCTCGATAGTTGTGTGTCCTCTTTGATGGTAGCTCCATTATCTGTCGTTATTGCGTTTTCGCGATCGTAGCAATGTACCATAGTGTTTAGTGCGTTCTCTTTTAAAGTCTCTCTTTTGTATAATGTTTGTTCTTAGGTGTGTTTATTATCTGTTTGTTGTGCTTGGTTGCTGCGAGTAAAAGTGTGATTCGCGAGCGCTGAAGACTAGGAGCTGGGGACCGATAAGTACCGTAGAAGCTGAAGATCAGAGATAGAGGTTGAAGACTTCTGAGTAACTAACTCTAGAAGAAAGGCAAGTATAACATGGGATCTTCCTTGTCGTCCTATTCACTTTAACCACATAAATTCATATTGCATGTGTCTACCTGGAATGCCATTAAGGATTTTCTAGTTTTGATCTATAGCTTGTCACTTATGGAATTTTGCATTGGGTAGCTTTTGCTAGCGCTGAACATAAACTATGATCTTGTAATATGATTAATAGAATGTGCAACAACACTAAAAGATAACTTTTAATTACTGTTTAAAGAGGGCTTGCATGGGGTTATTTTTGGTGCTCTAGTTTCTCTTCATAAGGACTCATCTGTGAACGAACATCCGGGATTGACAATACAACTGTGAGGGCTATATGGCTCTGGCTTTAGTCAAGTATGAAGATATTTTCTAGCTTGTTAGTGCTAACCTTTATGACGTAAGAATGACTTGACGAATCGGGTATATTGCGGCCTCTGTCCTTATGTGTATAGTCTGCGTGTTATTGTGCCATATAGAAGGGGGCTCTACATCTGTTTGCCGAGTGAATCTAATAGCCCTAACTTATTAGACGAACCTTTGAAAGGCTTCATAGTGAACTCTGTCGACCTTCCTTGGAAGTGGGTCAAGAGATTAGCTATCTCGGGCGAAAGGGTAAATCACGACTCACAGTGAAAGTGTACACCTCTCCGCAGAGTTTAATAAACTGGTATACTAGCCGTGCTCACGGATACGAGCGGCCTTAGACCTTCACAGAATAGATGAACATTTATTGGTTTAATATGTGTTTTGCTATTCGTTATTCATATTTACATTGATCATATGTTTATTGTGGGATTAATGCAAACTCGATGCTACTCGTGTAATAAAATTGTGACAATTAAAAGCTAAATGCAGTTAAACCAGTGTATAGCCTTTTGAGCCTCATGAACCCTGTGTTATACTTGTTGAGTTCGACATGGACTCACTCTTGCTATTTCCACCACATTCCAGTGTGTAGTAAGGTGCTACTTACAAGAAGGATGAAGGTGTAGTGGAGTTTTCAGAAGTCTTTCAGAAGTACTTAGCATACGAAGCCACCAGTCAGCCGTCCTTGAGAAGAATAGAGCCTGAAGTTTAGTCACCGTTCCGCAATACTCTGATGTAAGTGTTTAATATAGCTATGTCCACGTTATATAATAACATCGTTTCTGATGCTTTTTCATCCTGGCATATGTGTGGACTTTCTGGACACACATATGTAAAGCTGGACAAAAAGTTCGCAACTCGATAGCTCGCTCGACTCGGATCAATAGTGGCTCGGCTCGGCTCGGCTCGTTTGATTTCTCAAACGAGCTGAGCAAGCATCCTAGCTCGTGTCTTAACGAGCCAGCTCGCGAGCCAGCTCGAGCCAGCTCGCGAGCCTAACGAGCCAAAGTTGTTGGCCTTAAACTTTTATTAGTGTTATATAAATTTATGTCTTACACTTTATAATTTGTTTATGATTGGACTTTGACTCTATAAATTTTAGATTAATTTGACTCTTTTTATTTTAAATGAATGTATGGATAATGGATGTATCATATATGGTATAGAGTATGAACCATAGACAATGTATGGTGTATAGTATTATAATATAATAGTACATATTATTTTTGTATGATTTATTAAGACTTATGAATGGACTAGTTTTATATTATTATCATTATCAAACTTTAGATAATACACATATTACATTTTTTATGTTTTAATATGGCTGGCTCGCGAGCCAAACGAGCCAGCTCGAGCTCGTAAACGAGCCGAGCCGAGCTGGCCTTCTGGCTCGTTAAGATAACGAGCCGAGCCGAGCTGACTCGTTATCTTAACGAGCCAGAACGAGCCGAGCCAAACGAGCCGAGCTGGCTCGTTAGTCCAGCTTTACACATATGATTAGTCTGGTTTTGTTCTTTAGAAAACCGGGTGTGACAGAAGATTCTGGTATGCATTGTATTTTTCTATTTCTTCGAGTCGCTGACATCTCTCACCTGATTGCTTTTTTTAATTCTTCTGGTCAGAAATATATTCGGTTTTCAACTATCTGGTAGGCATTTTTGTGCACTTGTCTAAAAATGAGATTGTACATTGAGTGCAAGAGGTACCTTGTTTGCTTTGTTTTTTATAAACAAGTTTCTCTTTTAGGTTAAATAACTGTTTATTTAGATCTTCGTTCTACACGTACAGGGTTAGTAAAGTTTGTCCTGATTCTCATTCATATTTTATTTTTGTCTTATCTCTCGGTTCTACAATTGAACATGCATTTCATATACTTTAGTGTCTACTCACGAATGCATATACAGATGCAGTTATGGTTTTAGGAGTTACATATGTTAAGCATGGGACCATCTTGATGCAAATTCTTGCCTCCCAAAATTGTTTAATCCAGTCAACCTTTTATTCCAAAAGGTACAAGTACTGTATTTTGGAACACTTTTTTTGCGACTGTATTTTGAAAGTACTGCACAAACACTCTTGCAGTATCTCCTGGTAGCTTTCCAAGTAAATCTCTTTGATGATGAATTTATTTATTTTAACAACTGTAATGCTTATAAACATTGTGTTACGCTGGTACTACTATATAGCACCAATGCCATTTGCTTACCACTGGTGCCAAGACATGCTAGCGCTGCTTTAAGGTCAGCTGCAATGGCTTTGAAAATTGGTTGTTCTTGGACTTGTTTGGCATTCTATTAAAGATATTTTTATTTGTCCAAAAATTCATGATAGCTGTTATCATTAAGCCATGTTAATTTTGTTGATCCATTGAACTCATCAATTCTATATTATTCCAGTTGACATGTAAATCTAAAATAGGATTGATGCGGTGTTATATTATTAGTTCTATTTCTTTACTGCTAATCAATAGTGCAGTCGAAGATCATTTTTTTCTTGTGGGGTTTCTCCGTTCTGCAAATGACTTTTCCTTTTCTTTTTTCGTCTCAATTCTGCATATGATTTCTTCTTTAACTTTTTTTTTGTGTAATGCATATTCAATAACAATCTTCTTGTTTTTGGATTTCTCGGGCCTGCAACAACTTGGAAACATTGAGCACTAAAGCACTGGCGTCTGCTAAGAATGAAAAAGCTTCTATACAAATGTTTATTCTACTGTACGCTCTCCTAGTTTAGCAGTTGTAGGTTTTGATTGTATTTCAGATGTGTTCTGACTTTATCTTAGCTAACGTTAAAAATGATGGTCCTCTATGTGCTTTTAGTTCCTATGGCTGTACCTTTTGTAAGGCTAGGTACTGACCAAAATCATTCCCTCTACTTTTAATTTTAGTTCCCACTGCTTGATTTGTGTTAGCTTTCAAATAGTAGAAATTGGGAACCTGATTAATTGTCTTTTGATCAGTTTGAAATGTAAAGGTAGGTATTCTAATGCTAAAGCACCAATTCGTAACATGCTTAGAGCTCACTGGTTTTATTAAAAACAGAGCTTTGGGCATTGTTCACACTCCTGGTCCTGGATGTAACGACAAATACTCTTTAGGTAGCTCTTGAGTTGTTTAAAATCTGATATATGTATTTAGTCCTTTTCATTACATGAAATAGTTTCTTTAAAAAAGAAAGCCTTATTGATCTACATCAGTTCAATGATTCTTTAGTGCTAACTTACTGCTATGAGCCTATGTATATATGCCATAGTACTGCCAGTTTACTTGCACTGTGTTTTGCACAGTCCGGTGAATGCTAGCATTTTATTCTATTGAAACTGATACCCTATTGGTAGTATTTTTCTTTCAATTTGTTTGACAAAAACACAACTGTAGGAGGATACAAATTTTCTTTTTGAAAAAAATACCCTATTGGCAGTTCTTTAAACATGTCTTGTTCCAAATAAAATTAATGGACGTTTTTGTTTTGTCCTCTAGCACTATTCCACTTACACAATACGGAATCTGTTTTTAGTTATCAGTTAGCAGGTACACTTCTTATTGTTCTTTTCTATTAATTTCTTTAGTATTTAGGATTTTGAATTGTAAAGGTAGGTATTCTAATGCTAAACCATCTATGAAACGTTACTTACTTACATTTTTTGTTGAGCAGGGTTCGCGCCGATATTAATGAATCTCTTGTGCTCCATAACCCATTCATCTATATTGGGTCTTTTGATAGGCCCAATATCTTTTATGGAGTAAAATTGATTAAACCTGGAACAGGCAAACTCCAAGCCATTCTAGAAATGTTACGAGATGTGCCCCGTAGGGTAGAATCTCGAGAGTCAACTATAATGTATTGTTTTACAATAAAAGACACTGAGCAGGCAAGTGTTACTATTTGCTCCACTTGTTTGTTGAGCTATGACAAGACGTTTGTAAAATTATTATGACCTAATACATTATTGATGTCCCAATTTGAAATCAGGTACATGAAGCTCTTCTTGGACTACGTGTTGATGCTGCAATATACCATGGCCAGATGGGTGGTGCTGCAAGAGCTGCGGCACACAAGTTGGTTGAAAAACACATTACCAAACAAACTTTTTATTTGTATTATCTATGTTTATACTTTTTACATGTAACAAATAAAAAAATCTGTTCAGGTCTTTTGTTATGGACGAGGTTTTTGTGATGGTGGCAACAGTTGCATTCGGCATGGGCATAGACAAACCTGATGTTAGGCCCGTTATACATTATGGATGCCAATCTGAGGATACTTGTTGTACCGCCTCCTGAAAATGGAAGATAACAGTGGTCGGTCTCCTAGCGTTCACATAGTTGTTTGAATGACTCTGGAGGGGTGAAGTTATCTTGCCAATCGAATGTTTTTCTTTACAATTATGTATTGTTCGAATCACTTGTAATCTGCCGGCTCTTATGTATAACTGATGTTTGTTATAACGTATGTTATTATTCGTACTGCACTTTGTTATCACATTCTTGTATGTAGCATTTTTATTTTTACTTCATTACATGAGTGCACACTATGATAGCATGGTCCAGCGTTTAACCATCCAAGAAATTGTCATGATATTTACAATAACTGCACCTAAAACCATCTATGAAATGTTGCCCGCATCTCTGCATTATCAATCGTCTTACGGATCTCTTTCATTAGGCTAGCCTCGTCCTTGGAAACATCCCGACAAGTAGAGAGCTCACCATAGTCCAAGTGTTTAGATATTTTAAGACTTATAATTTTCAATCCCCTGTGATTCTTATTTGTAACCAAGTCTATATATCAATTGTTCCCTATCTACATCATTTTATAAGAAGCTTATTATCTAACCTTTGTAGATATTTTATTTACTTATATAAGTTGCTAACAAGCTTGTTTAGTACAACGTGTCTAAAACAGGTCACCGAGCCTTCGAGACAATGCATCCTCTTGCTTGTTTAGGCAATGTACCAATTTAAAAGGAGGTACTTGAAGTTATTATATTCGCGACATGTTTGTTTAAATGGCAAGATTGGTTGTCCTGCAAGAGCGGCGTCACACATTTTTGTTTAGATATATATATTAGAAAACACAAACTTGTATTTTAATTGTCAAAATTGTTCTCATTAGTTTCATATTATTTTATCTACCCTTGCACTATATTATTGGATGTTAATTTTGATCACGCTTACTCGTTTTGTTATATATTTAATTGTACTCTTATGAAAAGCGTCCTATTTTTGTTATGTGATATAATCTTAATGTCCCTAAATTTTAGACGTTTACTCTTGCCCAAAAACAATTTTGAGTAAGTATATATTTCAATGTCTTAGTAGCTAATGTGCAGTTTATAGTTCCCAACTTGAATACGTGCTTTCCTGTACCTAATTTGCTCCTTAGTCACATGTCTAGATAACACATTGAAATATGTTTGTCTTATTCAAGGTGGGAAACTGTCATGGCTGAATGTCTCCAACTTGACCTGGCACTTTTTCAAGACAGGTATTAAAATTATGGGTACTCAGGTTATATGACTATGACAATTCATTCCAGTTTAGTTAAAAGCGTAAAATATATTTGGCAGAGGTGAAGCTTGCATATAATATCTAACTTACATCATGGATTGTAAAATAGATATGGAGTACTTGGCGCAGCAAAACTGTGTCACCCAAAGGAAATACTCCTCCATTTTCCCTACTTTCATTCAGATGCCGTCTAAAAATCACCTGCAGATCGCTATAGATTATATGAGATGACAGAACATATGGATCGTTTTTATGATTCCAGCATCTACTGTTGTTTATTAAAAAATTTTGCAGCTTCAGAGCTTCTAAACAGTCACTCAGTTTCTATATATGCAAGTTCATTAGAAAAAATATATGTACGAGCAATATTCAACAAGCTATACAGATCTTCTCTGCTTCTTACACAATTCCTTAATTTACATGTTACCTGGAATTTATTGTATACCTGAAAACAATTGCTTAGTTTAGTTTACATTTTACAATCTTAAACCTGACAACTTCTAAATGCTCACTGCCCTTGATCTCATGTGTGCATGCCTTGTGGTGTCACTTCTGGTGCTTTAGTCATGGTGTTGGCTGGCAGTGCCTATCTTCGATATTGATTGGCGTTCTGCAGGTGATGATCAAGGAGCATAAGTGCATCACACAGCTGAAGGGAGGTATACATATTTTATCTGTTTTCGTATTAAGCTACGTGCATAATTAACAACTGCAATTATAGGTTCCTTAATACATGTCGCTTAAAAATTTGTTGTTCCAGGCAAGTTTGGTCCATGCAGTTGCACATTGACAGTTCATTTTAAATTTAAAAAAAAGAAACTTTTAAGCAGCAAACATTCTTTTTCATATATATGAGTAGTGGCCTATTACTCAGTATACCAAATGCACTATGACAATGAATCCAACTTCCTCTATTATTATTCTTCCATGTAATGCCAATCTCAATAAAATGTTGAGTCTCCCCTTTTATCCTCTAGTTTTGAACGATAGGCTTCAGATTTGATTTCAAAAAAAAAGGATGGCAAACCATCCCAGCAATTCCGTCTTTGTTTTAGCCATTCCGACTATTTCTCTGTCTTCTTCCTCGGATTTTCTTTGCATCCTTGGCTTATGGTTAGAGTTCCCAGAGTTTTCCATGATCCCGCATCTACTGTTTGTCTCCTAAATGTATTGGATTTCGCGACGATATGTCAATATAATTGCAGCTGCTCTTCGTCTATTTTGCCTATGCATCCTCCTCTAATGCTACGTATCCCTTCGCTTCGGGTTCTGTATGCGCATTGATCCTGTGGTTTTCAATGCTCACAGATCGCTTCAAATTGATCCTGGGATGAGATAAGCACTGCTATGAGTTCCTCTGAGGTTTGTTTTTGCTGCCCCTTTGCCCACCTTTCTTGTCGCAAGCAACGAGATAAGCAGCATCCTCACTGATTTAGCCAAGCAGCAGACAACTGAAATGTCGGAAATTGTAGAGTGTGTTTATTTTGCCCAGAATTTTAATCTGCAACTCTGAATAGACCCTGTGCAAATCAGATGGCTCGCCCTTTTACCTCGATGGTTTAGTTTTTCGGAATATATGCGACCTATATGAATGAAGCACCTAGGCAAATGTCACTAATCGGTTGATCTCTTAGTAAACGGGGCTGGTCAGCTGGCCTCTTGTAAATGCAGGATATTGAGCTACCAAGGCCTTGTTCACTTCCCCATCCCAACCCAAAATATTTCCTCTTACACCTATCACATCAAATCTTTCGACGCATGCATGGAACATTAAATGTAGGTAAAAAAGATAACTAATTGTATAGTTTGTCTGTAAATGTCGGGACGAATCTTTTGAGTATAGTTAGTCCATGATTGGACAATTTTTGCCAAATAACAACGAAAGATGCTACAGTAACTTTTCATCTACTTTTCGCAAAGTGAACACACCCCAACCTATTCTATGCATCACAGATTCAGAAACACACTGCTAACAGTGCAATACCATCTATGTTGATTGACCTAACAACCTGTTCCATGCATATTACAGGTTCAAAACCGCAATATAACATCACTGATGTTGTCAACATTTAGGACCAGAACAGGACCTTAGCACTTTTGCCTACATATATGAGCATTGTGGGGCTCCAAAATTTCAGAACAGATTCCATATTTGTACGATATGAAAATGTAATGTCTATGATTATCAGCATTAATGGTCCTCTATGACACTGTATGTTTGAACACCTTTTAAAACTAATATCTTGTATTACATTATTCTTCCATTGCTATAATTGGTTGCTTACCCTATCAAAAATTCACGTCTTTATGAATTTTAGCTGTAAATACGTACACCGCGCGCAAGGGCGCGCGCAACGTACTAGTCCGCATGATTCCAAATAGGCACGGCTGCATGGGGGGACTACTTGGTGTTCCAGAATGAATTGGAGTGCATTTGCATGCGAGCACAGAGGTATAATTTTTTTCCAATAAGTAAGCTTTAAATCCTAATATTTGTTTAACCCTATATCTGATTTGTAATTTGTTTTCACTATAATATTTCTTGTGATTTTATCTACAAAACAAGATCTCACATGATAATGTTTTTTTAAAACGTAGGAAATTCACAAGAATCGCATATGAATTTTACAAGAATCAAATTTTGTATAAAAACAAAGGGACATGAATTTTCTCCCATGGTCCTAAGGGTAACTAGCTTTTGTTTGTCAGCATAGCTTTTATCAGGGGGTAAAATCATTCGACGGAATCTATTTGCTGCTCTTGCATGGTGTAAAAAAACGAGTCTTCATCTTGTTAAGTGCCGAATGATCTTGTTGATGTGAAATAGCGCGACACCATCACATCAGTTCACCAAGACATCCATTCGCTAATCAAAAATGTATTGTGAAGAAATATCAAGGAACAACGAAAACCACCTAGTTTTGTGTTCGTGCCTTGCTTTGTTGAGTGTTGAAAATCACGTGAGGGGGAGATGTGAGAAAAATGTGACGTTTAAAAAGTTGGAAAAAAAAATGGGCGCAGATGGGTCCGTACCTGGTCCTGACTCCAATGAGATGGCGACGTGTGGCGACTACTCAACAGACTCACCCTGTTCTTATTTGAGCTGAAGCATTGTCTTATTTGAGGATAATTTAGAACAACGTCATCAGTTTTCTTATTTGAGGTTCGCTTAGTTGGTTTTATTCGATGCACCTGACTTACTATAATTTGTGTTGGAGGAGCCAGAGGCAGATGTATCTGACCTATTTATGCCACTAGGATTAAGTACGGTTCTGATAAATTAGCAATTGTACTGCAGATTTTTACTCTCACCTTATTGCACAAAGCATGGAGTAACTGCATAACGTAATGTCACGGATATCGCTCTTGAAGTATAATTTCTTCAAATTGGAATTAGTATGCTATTATTTTTCCCGTGGCAACGCACGGGCGCGATCCTAGTACACAAACATATGGAAAACGGTAAGGATGCATACAACAAAGTGGATGACTTGATAATGGTGAATTTACAACAGCCGTATGTCATTGTTGATCAACTAGGGGGAGTCCTGGAGCCCAGAGCTCTTGAAAGCTCTCTAATGATGGCAGACTTCTCCTTAGCTTCTTTATCACCTTCGAAATGCCATTTTCGGGACATTTCTTCAGCCTGCAGTTACAATGCATGGAATAGTCCATCAATATTGTCACAGACCCACACCCACAGTAATCCACAGCTGACAGCCCCAAAGCAAACTTGAACAAAACTGAAGTAGAATGTGCTTAAGGGAAAATACAATAAACAATTGTTTAGCCAAAACAAGAATAGCAGAAGTTCACTTACCCAGTTTCTCAATGGAGCTATTTGTTCCTTAATCATATCAGCTCGTGGCTGCAGTGCATCTTTTCCTTTAGTTTTAACGTCATCTACCTGAAAGGAGAAACAAGAGTTGTTTCAGAGGGGCTACTTGACACTAGGATTTTTTTTGTCCTGAATGCAGGAGGTTTCATCTTCTTCATTGCTCCTCCTGTTTAGGATTGAGTTAATATTAAATGTTCAAGATTTTGTTAAATAACATGTTTTGTCCATGAGAAAAAGAAATTCAATTTGGCTAGTTCATACAAGTATAACAGCAAAGGAGAAACTTGATTTATCATTACATTATCCATATGAAACCATGATATTTCAAATTTCCAATTTTTGAGACTAATATCACTACCATTGAACTTAAGCACCCCTTGACAGCCTCAAGGCTGACATCCAAAGTTTCATCACATAAATATATCCACAGCTTATTTCAACAATAAACTCCTAGGCAAACTATTTCCAGCATGAATTTGTTAGCTAGGGCTCATTGGTGGCATAGAATTTTGCTGTTCCACATATAGCTCAGACCTTATTTTTAAAACTGAACTTCACTTTCCATGGTTGAGTGGCAAACAGAACATAGTCTAGCAAGGCTCCTATGCCCCATTGCCACTCAGAGTGGTAGGGAGGATGTTACTTAGGATTAAATAATAATAAGTTCCACACTAACTCTGCATGATTATGGATCACTAAAGAATGCTAGGACTCATTTTTCTTGTCCCTGTGCAACAAGAGTCTGTTGTTCGGATGAAGACAGCAATTTCCAAATTAAGACAGCAGCATTCAAGAACTGAAGAGTGAAGCATTCAAGAACTGAAGAGTGAAGACAACCAAAAAAAAAAGGGAAAAAGTCTAATTGACCCTCAGCTATTGGGGGTGGTCTAGTTTACCCCCTCAACTATGAAACGGTCTAATTTACCCCCTGAACTTTGCAAAACCGGCCAAATCACCTCTCGAGCGGCTTTGGACGGTGGTTTTGCTACAGTAACAATGGTTTTACTACAGTAACAGTGGTTTTGTCCTTTTCTTTTTTATTTATTTTGTCTAAATCTTTGAAAAATCATAGTAAATCACAAAAAAAATCATAAAATGAAAAATTCAATTTTGTTGGACTCCACATGAGTAGATCTACACAGTGAACATATAATATAGTATGCTTTAGTACAAAGTTTTTGCTGTAAATTTTGATCTATTTTTTTGTAATTAATTTGAATAATTCATACAACAAAAACTTTGTACTAAAGCATACTATATTATATATTTACTGTATAGATATACTCATGTGGAGTCCAACAAAATTGGATTTTCCATTTTATGATTTTTTTTGTGATTTACTATAATTTTTCAAAAATTCAAACGAAATAAATAAAAAAGAAAAGGTAAAAACCACTGTTACTGTAGCAAAACCGTTGTTACTGTAGCAAAGCCACCGTCCAAAACCGCCCGAGGGGGTGATTTGGCCGGTTTTGCAAAGTTCAGGGGGTAAATTAGACCGTTTCATAGTTGAGGGGGTAAACTAGACCACCCGAATAGTTGGGGGGTCAATTAGACTTTTTCCACAAAAAAGGTAGGAATCAAGAGATAACAATGAATAAACAACAACAAAACCCTAACACAACTCATTGAGTTTAAACAAAGCAAATGAAGAGCATGCTCTACCCTCTAGGCACAAGCTTAGCATTATTATTTAAATTCTAGTACATTGTACTTTTCTTTTGGTTAAAAGGTCCTACATTCCCTCAGATATGTTGTTCAGATTACATGACTTACTGAATGCAACTGTAGCTTATCTGTTGTGTACAACATCACAGCTGTTGCTCCTCCAAACACCAAAAAGGTTGCAGCAATGAATGCCTTCCCGACTCTAACAATCCAAAATGAGAACAGAAGACCTTCAAGAGCACTTGAACTCAAATTTTTGAGAAGTCAAGAAAATATACTTTGTGAGTATCCAGCAATTACGGCTTTCAACTTCTCAGAGTCCATGGGAGGTGGGGTCCTATCTCGCCGCCTTTCATTGGCTGTTGACGCCAAGTAGTTAGGTTGCTCATTCGGAAGCTGCCATCTGGAAAAAAAGAACATACAAAAGAACTGAAAAGTGAAAACACCTTATTAAGTTGAAACCACAAGTAGGTCACAGGATGCATGAGTGAGCATAAGAAATACACACATATCAATTTGGAGCTACAACAAATACTTAAATGCCAAACATTAGAAAATGTTCTTTACAGATCCTGTAGAAACACATGATAAAAACATAAGAATCACCCACAAGTTAGCATCCAAGCTTCAGCAGTTATATGGTTCATTCACATATTTCTATTAATATGCATCTATGTAACATCACCTGAGGCCCTGATATTATATCAGCATTATATCTAAGTTATAAATACTTTGCATATCCTCACTTATGAATTTATAAGCAGACAGGTGTAGGTGAACACAACTTGTAGAAGAGCATTACCCCTCATATTCATGATTTTAAAGATGGATCATGGATATATGAGTGTAATAGTGTGTCCGGTTTCTTGGTTGAAAGATAACTCGATTGATACACAAGTTAATTTGGAAGTGCAGTGCCCTTTAAAGTTATAATTAGGTTGAGAAACAAGTGATAGCTCAGTTAGAACAGCCTCCAGCACAGAGGCTGCCCACCCAGCATTGAATCCCGGTGCTCACAGGTTGCATGGTTACCTCCCTGAGAACAGGTTTCAACAAGCTTTCCAGCTAGCCAGGGTTCAGTATTCCCTCACTCAAGATTCAAGACACAACCAGCCAGGACATCTTCTCTCCATGGTCGATGTTTTTGTTAAAAAAATATGTCAAATTTAGATATAATCTGAAATACTCTCCATTCCAAATTTAAGACGTTTTGGCTTTCTAGATTCATAGCTTTTGCTATGCACTTAGATATACACTATGTCTAGATGCATAGTTAAAACAATTTATCTAGAAAAGCCAAAACATCTTATAATTTGGAACGGGGTACTTTAAATCCCTATAGCTAAATAACAACTGAAAACACCTTTTCTAACTAAGACCTGTGCTTGCGATGAATAGCTTCTTTAATCAATGTTAATACTAACTAACTTTCTTTGAATATAGAAAATTCGTGCAGCATAGTTTTCTGATGTTATCAACATGTTGGACATGTAACCAATAGATCGAATTATATATTCTGAACTGGCATGGCCATACAAGATAGCACATATATAGATCAGTGCATCGGATGGTATATATCTATTTGAAAATCATTTCCATACGAAAGCAAAAGCCTGTTTACACTACATTGTGCATAATGTTGCTCCAGATGTCAATATTTTTTTTTCTGATAATTACTTACACCTGGAATGCCAGAACTCAGAGAACTACTACGAACAACGAATTTCAAATTTGGAAAAAGGGCACGAGTGGGGAGGGGCGTACCTTTTGGGGCAGATGCTAATTTAAAAAGTATCACCTTGTGCTCCTAAGAGAAAGTTATCACAACCACGCTAGCCTAGTTGTAATTACAGAAAAAGACAGAGAAACTTATCAGTATTGCATTAGGAGTAACAGATGGTCAAATAGACATAACCAAAAGCTACATTGGCTAATCTGGTCAGCATTAGAACCTACGTGCAGTAATACACATGACGAAATCAAACAAAATTGACATGTCCTCAAACAAAATTGACATGTCCTATACTCCTATCCAACTATGCATTACTTAATCTGAAAAAATTCCACTATGTAAAAATGCAGGCTGAAGCGGAAGGCGGAGCCGATGGGGCCTACCCCTGTGAAGTCGCTGCGAGCCGGCGCCGTTGTCCTCAACCGGACGGCGGAGCAGGACGCGGCCTGGGTCCGTCAGGTCGAGGCCGTGAAAGAGCGCCTGCGACAACGGCAGGGGTCAGCCGACGCCGCGGCGGTTGCCGGCCCGGAGCCTGCCGTCGAGGGGTCCGAACCGGTAAAGGCGGCGGCGCTTGACGTAGTCGAGGCGGGACCCAGGTCATCGGGGACGGCCGAGGCTGCCGTCGCGGTCGCGACGGGCGAGGCACCCGTCCACGACACGGAGCGGGCGGGTGCTGACGTGACCATGGAGGAGGTCGCGTCGGCGTCAGGGCAAGAGACGGCCCGGGCGAGGGGGTCGCGGCCGTAACAAGGCCCGTTGGCAGAGCCAGCGGGCATGGTGGAGGTCGGGGCGGTCGAGCCCCTATCCGGAGCACCGGAAGAAGAAGCGCCGGTTCCAGAGGTGCCAACGGTCGAGGCGCGGGCACCGGCGCCATCGTCGGTCGAGGCGCCAGCTCCAGAAGCGCCGGCGGTCGTAAGTGCCCGCCCTCACGTTCCCCTCGACAACATCCCCCTGGACAAGGGAAAACAAGCGATGGGGGTCGAGGGGGGTGAGGTCACGGACCAGGCCGGTGTCGCGACGGCCGTTGGAGAGGTGGATACCGCGGGCGAGGCTGGTCCTTCCGCGGGACCGGGAGATGCCCCGGCTGGGTCATCTTCGTCGTGGCCCGACATCGCCGCGCTGGCGATAGCGCGGGCAGAGACAGAGCTGCCGAGGTGGGGGGGCGTCCCTTCAGTTCAGGGACGCTACGAACCCCGACGCCGAGCCCATCTTTGTCTTGAGCGACAAAGACGAAGTGCACCGATGGGAATACCTCGAGGGCGTCCGCTAGCACCTTGACCGGTTGCTCCGAGTGGCATCCGGTGCCGTGCGGAGTATGGGGGATGCCACCGAGGTATGATCGACCCGTCGGCTTTCTTGATGTGTTTTTTCCTCGGATTTGTGACCTTTTCGAATTGCGTTCAGGAGCTGAAGGAGTACTCCCGCCGCAAGTCGCTCTTCATCCAGGACGAGAGTGGCGTGTGGGGCGCGCTGTCCCAGCAACGTGTCCTGGTCGAGGAGGCCCAGAAACAGCTATCCAATCGGAACACCGAGATGGCTGAGCTGCGCGTCGCATACGCCGTGGTGAAAGAAGAGGCGACGCAGGCATAGGCGGCCGAGGCCGTGATGCGCACTAGCCTAGACAAGGCTCTGGAGGAGGCTACCCAGGCGCGCAGGGACCTCGAGCCCTTGTCTGCGTGGGTGAGGGAGCTCGAGGAGGATGTCTCCCAGGTTGGCCTTCAGCGCGACGCCTTCCACGCCGAGGTCACGACGCTACAGGGAGCCGTCCAAGAGAAGGACGCAGCTCTCGAGTCTGCTCGGCAGGAGGTCGAGGCGCTAAAGGCAGCCATCCGTGACAAGGACAGCGCCTTCCTGGGGCTCGAGCGAACGTGTGGGGGGCTCCGCGACGAGGTCGTGGGCCTGCAGACCCACATCGAGGGTAAGTGTGGTTGTTATAGTCACGACGTTGAAGGCCCCGCGTTGGGCACTAATTTGTTTGTCGTGTTTTAGAGCTGGAGAGAGAGAACCGAGAGGCCCAATCGTGTGCCAACTCCTTCCAGAGCCTCTTCGAAGCCGAGGTCTGGAGGACCCAACTTCTCTAGGGCGCAATCACCACCGTGTGTGATGGCCTAGGGGTCGAGCCCGACGCCGACACGGGGGAAGATGTTCCGGGGAACTCCTTCATCCGACGGATGGTGGCGCTGGGCCGCCTTGCCCGGGAGAAGATACGGAACGGCCTCCATCACGGCGTGAAGAGGGCGCTGGCCGTCGTCCGTTCGGGGTTTGTGTTTGACATGAGGCTCGTTGCCGAGGGCTTCATCACAGACCCCGATCAGACAGACGAGGAGAACAAGGATGCCTGCGTGGAGCTGATCGAAGCCGCCGAAGAACCTGGAAGTCGTCTGGCCTTGCTTTTTGAAGCCGAGGTGGTTCCGCCTGCCGACGGCGAAGGCCTGTGAGCCAAATCTGGGCATGAAGGCCCATGTAATAAGTTAGTATTTCGAATTTTGATCGTGGTGGCCGCGGAGGCCTAAAAGACTCGAAACATAAACCGGTTCGTGGTTGATTCAGTTTTACTCGAGCTTTTCTTCCCTTTATCGCACGGATCGTGTTCTCGCGTGATTTACTTAGCGCGCAGCTACATCCTTTGGCGTAAGGGAGCGAGTGGAGGTACCGTAGCCTCGGAGGCGTAAGTGATCTCGCGGCTCAACTGCCCTCGAGCTTCAGGGTGATGTTGCGGCCTAGTAAATCGTGTGAGAGCCTGATCTAAGCGACAGGGGGTATGTTCTTTTTTAATTTTAGGAACCGTTGTTTAGATCTTCTCAGCGTGAAGGCGTACCTCTAAAAGGCGTAAGGGTTGAGTGGAGGTACCGTAGCCTCGGAGGCGTAGGTGATGCTCCAGACTCGAGAGCCCTTTCGAACCTTAGGGTGCTCTTTCAGCGAAGTCGATCTAAGAAGCGGTTCTTAAATTTAAAAAAGAGCATAAGTTTTTTCGGGGACCGGGGGTTCCCCCCTTGCAGCCCCCGAGGGAGGGTCGACTCTGGGAGTGCAGGGTCGATCCTTCCTCATTACGAAACGAAAAATTTTGAACATCGTTGTATTCTTTATTGACGAAAAAGGAAATACAGAGCCTCGAGGCTTTTTAAGGAAAGAAGCGACGTAGCTGTTCAATGTTCCAAGCGTTGGTGAGGATTTCGCCCTTCTCGTTGGATAGCTTGTAGGTGCCCGGCTTTAGTACTTCTGCGATGATGTACGGCCCTTCCCATGGTGGTGTGAGCTTGTGCCGTCCCTTGGTGTTCTGGTTCCGCCGTAGCACCAAGTCACCAACGTTGAGGTCACGCTTGCGGACGTATCTGTCGTGGTAGCGTCGGAGACCCTGCTGGTACCTGGCAGAATGCAACAGAGCCACATCTCGGGCTTCCTCGAGCTGGTCGAGGGCGTCCTGTCTTGTGGCGTCGTTGTGTCCTTCGTTGTATGCCTTCAACCTCGGGGATCCGTATTCTATATCGGTTGGTAGCATAGCCTCAGACCCGTAGACTAAGAAGAACGGAGTGAACCCCATGGCTTGACTCGGCATTGTTCTTAGGCTCCACAGGACCGAGGGTAGCTCGGCAGCCCATTTTTTTCCATGTTTGTTTAGTTTGTTAAAGATTCTGGGCTTCAGGCCTTGTAGAACCATGCCGTTGGCACGTTCCACTTGCCCGTTTGTTTTTGGATGAGCCACGGCCGACCAGAACACATGGATGTGGTGGTTGTCGCAGAAATCCAAAAACTTTTTGCCAGTGAACTGGGTGCCATTGTCTGTGATGATACAGTTGGGGACCCCGAAGTGATGAACAATGTTAGTGAAGAAGAGTACAGCTTGTTCGGACCTGATGCTGGTGATAGGGCGGGCCTCGATCCACTTGGAGAATTTGTCGATTGCGACGAGCAAGTGGGTGAAGCCGCCGGTCGTCCTTTTCAGTGGTCCGACAAGGTCGAGCCCCCAAACGGCGAACGGCCATGTGATGGGGATAGTTTGTAGGGCATGTGCCGGAAGATGAGTCTGTCTCGCATAGTACTGATAACCCTCGCAGGAGCGTACTAGCTTGACAGCGTCGGAGACCGCGGTCGGCCAATAGAATCCTTGTCGAAAGGCGTTTCCGACGAGGGTTCGAGGCGCAGCGTGGTGACCGCAAGCCCCCGAGTGAAGATCGCCGAGCAGATCTCTGCCTTGCTCTTTCGTGATGCAACGTTGGAGGATACCGGTAGGGCTACGACGGTAGAGCTCCCTGCTGTCGCCCATGATCACAAAAGTTTTGGCCCGGCGTGCGATCCGTCGAGCCTCAGTCCTATCCGAGGGGAGGTCCCCTTGGATGAGGTAGTCGAGGTACGGGACGCGCCAATTAGGTTCGAGGTCAGACGGTGGCGTCAAATCTCCCACCTGCATGGCTTGAGCCCCGGTCGAGGGGGCTTCTGCCTCTGGTGGAGGGTCGAGCGACGCCCCGTCGACCCCCCCCCCCGTCTGGCCTGAGGTCGACGGATGGATGCTGAAGGTCTTTCGCGAAGACGTCCGGTGGAACCGTGGCTCGACCGGACGCGATTTTTGCCAGTTCATCAGCGGCCTCATTATACCTGCGTGCGATGTGGTTGAGCTCGAGGCCGTGAAACTTGTCCTCGAGGCGCCGTACTTCTTGGCAGTAGGCCTCCATCTTGGGGTCGCGGCAGCTCGAGCTCTTCATCACCTGATCGATCACGAGTTGGGAGTCGCCTCGGACGTCGAGGTGTCGGACCCCGAGCTCGATGGCGATTCTCAACCCCGTGACGAGTGCCTCGTATTCGGCGACGTTGTTAGACGCAGGGAAATGAAGCCGGACGATGTAGCGCATGTGAACCCCAAGGGGTGAGACGAAGAGCAAGCCCGCGCCTACTCCTGTTTTCATCAATGACCCATCGAAGTACATGGTCCACAGCTCCGCTTGGAGCTGTGCAGGAGGGAGTTGTGTGTTAGTCCACTCGGCCAGAAAATCTGCTAACGCCTGTGACTTGATAGCTTTTCGCGACGCATAGGACAATGCCTCGCCCATGAGCTCGACCGCCCATTTGGCAACCCTACCCGAGGCTTCCCGGTTCTGGGCTATCTCTCCCAAGGGGAAAGAAGAAACCACAGTAATCGGGTGACCCTCGAAGTAGTGTTGGAGCTTGCACCGTGTCAAGATGACAGCATATAGCAGTTTCTGGATCTGTGGATATCGACACTTTGTTTCAGAGAGCACCTCGCTAACGAAATAGACCGGCCTCTGGACGAGCAAGGTGTGTGCCTCCTCGGCCCGTTCGACAACCAGGGCAGCACTGACTACTTGTGATGTCGCGGCGACATAGAGTAGGAGTGGTTCCCCCGGGGTCGGAGGGACGATGATCGGTGAGCTAGAGAGGGTGGCTTTCAGTTTCGTGAGAGCCTCCTCAGCCTCGAGGTTCCAGGAAAAATGGTCCGATTTCCTCAAGAGACGGTACAGAGGGAGTGCTTTTTTGCCGAGGCGCGAAATGAAACGGCTGAGTGCCGCCAAGCAACCTGTGGCTCTCTGTATGCCTTTGAGATCTCGGATGGGGCCCATCTTGGTTATTGCAGAGATTTTTTTTAGGGTTGGCCTCGATGCCACGTTTAGATACGATAAACCCTAAAAGCATACCTCGTGGGACGCCGAAAACACATTTCTCCGGATTGAGTCTGATGTTTTTTGCCCTGAGGCACTTGAATGCAACGTCGAGGTCGCTGACCAGATCGTCGGCACGTTGGGTTTTGACCACGATGTCGTCGACGTAAGCTTCGACGGTCGACCCAATGTGCTTCCCGAAAATGTGTTGCATGCATCACTGGTACGTTGCCCCCGCGTTCCGGAGACCGAAGGGCATCGTAACGTAGCAATACATGCCGAATGGGGTGATGAATGAAGTCGCGAGCTGGTCGGACTCCTTCATTTTGATCTGGTGGTAGCCGGAATATGCATCTAAGAATGAGAGAGTTTCACATCCCGCGGTGGAATCAACGATTTGATCAATGCGTGGCAAAGGGAAGGGAACTTTCGGACATGCTTTATTTAAACCAGTATAGTCTACGCACATCCTCCATTTCCCACTCTTTTTTCTAACTAATACAGGATTAGCTAGCCACTCGGGATGATGAACCTCCTTGATGAACCCGGCCTCCAACAGTTTGTGTATCTCCTCGCCGATGACCCTGCGCTTCTCCCCATCGAAGCGGCGCAGGCGTTGCTTCACTGGTTTGGATCCAGCCCGGATCTCCAAGGCGTGCTCGGCGACTTCCCTGGGTATGCCCGGCATATCCGAGGGACTCCACGCAAAGATATCGACGTTCGCGCGGAGAAAGTCGACGAGCACTGCTTCCTATTTAGGATCGAGGGTGGCGCTGACGTTCAGCGTCCTCCCTTTGGGATCAGCGGGGTCGAGGGGTACGAGTTTGACGTCTTCGGCGGGCTCGAAGCTGCCGGCATGGCGTTTTGGGTCGGGAATCGTTTTGGCGAGACCGTCGAGGTCTGCAGCCAAGCTTGCCGACTCAAAAACAGCCTCGCCGTGCTCGACGCACTCGACGTCGCACTCGTAGGCATGTTCATACGAGGGCCCTACAGTGATGACACCGTTTGGGCCAGGCATTTTGAGCTTAAGGTAGGTGTAGTTCGGGATCGCCATGAACTTGGCGTAGCATGGGCGTCCCAGGATAGCGTGGTACGTTCCACGGAATCCGACCACTTCGAAAGTGAGAGTTTCCTTTCAAAAGTTGGCCGGTGTGCCGAAGCAAATAGGCAGATCGACCCGCCCGAGGGGTTCCGCCCATTTCCCTGGCACGACTCCATGGAAGCCCCCGACGCTAGGCTGGAGGCGCGCTCTATCGACCCCCAAGAGGTCGAGGGTCTGAGAGTAGATAATGTTGAGGCTGCTTCCGCCGTCCATGAGCACTTTGGTGAGGCGTGTGTTGGCGATGACGGGGTCAACGACGAGTGGATAGACCCCCGGGTTGGGGACGTAGTCTGGGTGGTCATCACGGTCGAAACTGATGGCCACCGCAGACCAATCAAGGAAACGGGGTACTGCCGATTGTACGGAGAAGACCTCGCGCCGTTCTCGCTTGCGCTGGCGCGCAGAGAGGCAGGTCGAGGGCCCTCCGTAGATCATGTAGCAGTCGCGGATCTCGGGAAATTCCCCGTCCTTGTCGTCACCCTTAGGGTCCTCCTCCTTATCGTCCTTCTTGGCGTCGGCACCCCCGAAGTACCTGCGCAGCATGTGACAATCCTCGAGGTTATGGTTAGTGAGTCCCTTGTGGTAGGGACACGGCTCTTTGAGCATTTTGTCGAAGACGCCCCCGCCGGGGGGGCCTCGAGGTTTCTTGTGCTCGGTAGCAGCGACGAGCTCGTCGGCCGGGGCCTCGAGCTTGCCCTGCTGGCCTTTCTTCTTCTTGCGGTTGTTTCTCTTGGGGCCTCGGGTGGAACTCGTGGGGTCGTCGACCTTCTGCTCCCCCCTCGCCGGCTCGCCGCCAAAGATTGCACCAACCGCCTCCTCGCCGGCGGTGAAGTTGGTGACGATGTCCATCAATCCGTTGGCAGTGAGCGGGGTGTTACGGCCCAACTCCCGGACCAACTCCTTACAGGTGGTACCGGAGAGGAAGGCCGTAATCACGTCGGAGTCGGTGATGTTGGGGAGCTCGGTGCGCTGCCGGGAGAAGCGCCGGATGTAGTCCCGGAGGGACTCATCTGGTTTCTGCTTACAGCCCCGGAGGTCCCACGAGTTGCCGGGGCGCATGTAGGTTCCCTTGAAATTTCCCTTGAACACCCTCACGAGATCGTCCCAGTCGTGGATCTGCCAAGGTGGGAGATCCTCGAGCCAGGCTCGGGCGGTGTCGGAGAGGAACAGGGGGAGTTGTCGAATGATGACCCGGTCGTCGGTGGCCCCGCCCAACTGACACGCCAAGCAGAAATCGGCGAGCCAAAGTTCGGGTTTGGTCTCGCCGTTATACTTGGTGAGAGTCGTGGGGGGACGGAACCGAGCCGGGGGCACCGTCTCACGGATAGCCTTACTGAACACCTGAGGACCTGGGGGTTCGGGTGAAGGGCTACGGTCTTCCGAGCTGTCGTAGCGTCCGCCCCTGTGGACGTGGTAGCCTCGAGCTACACCGTCACCGTGTTTGCGCGTGCGACGCTCGACGATGTTGCCACGGGTGTCTCGAGGCTCGCGGTCGTTGGCGATGGGCTCAGGGGCTGGTGCTACCCGGTTTCGCCGGACAGGCTCGGGATGAACCGAGGCTTCTCTCTCCTGTTGGGAAGGCTCGAGGGTCCGCTCCGAGGCTGCTTCGCGCCGCCTCGAGGCAGAGCTCTCGGCCTGCTGCATGGCGGCAGTCTCGAGGAGTCCTCGGATTTCGTCTCGAGCCCGACGGGCATCAGGGTTTGACGGCTCGGGCATGTTGCGCAGGAGCATGGCGGCGGCGACGACGTTTTGGCTGGCTCGAGCGAAAACCGGAGGGTCGACCGCCCGGTCCTCGTCGATGCGACGGTTGACGTCGCGAGCTCTCTCACGAGCTCTCCCGCCAAATACGTGTTCCGCACGCTCACGCTCGAGGGTTTGCTAGAGAAGATCCAGGTTTTCCCGTTCCTCGTCAAGCTGGTCCTGCAACTCGCGAATCTGTTCGAGCTGCGCTCCTTGATCCGCAAGGAACTGGGGCTCGTTTTGTTCGGCAGGAAGTTCGACATGAGGGGGCGTGTGCCTTCCTTCGACCGACTCTTCGTCCTCTGATTCCGAGGTGCTTTCAACGTCGATGTTGAAGCACTCGCGAGTCGAATCATAGGTGTCGTCAGCCGAGTCGGAGTCAGGAGCACCAAAGTAGTAATATGACGGGGGAATGTGTGGCAGTTGCCAACCGTCACCGCGGTGATGATATGAAGAAGCAGTCACACGAGGCTCTGTTTCCGGTGTCTCGGTAGAGTCCCGATAATCAGAAGCCGGCGTGGACGCAACGAGGTCCAGAGTGGAGCGTAGATGGTGTCCGGGGAGTTCCTCATAAGCGCTCATGCGAGTGCTCACGGAGGATGCATACACCCGGGCAACCGAGTCCAGCCCAAACGGGAATGGTGATGGGGACGTCACTGCCCGTGGTGAAATAGATGCTACGGACAGTGGTGTCTCACCGGACGGGGGAGCGGCGGGATTCTTCGTCAGCACGCCACCCTCAGCCAGGCTCGTCCTTCCCAAATCTTCCAAAAGGAGATCTAGGCTGGCGCCTGTCTGGGGGGTGCTGGACCGGGGGATCCCATCGCCCTCCGCAAGGTGGAGACGGTGGTTGTACCGAGCTCGCCGTCGCCGGGCGGCCCGCGCCCGCCTAGAGCGACGGTGCCGGTTGACTGCTCCCCCAGGCTGGGAGAGCTCGTAATCCTCGTCGGTTGGGTGCCTGGGTGGAAGTAGGATCATGTCGTAGCCAGAGCTGAGCGACATGAACTCCAAACTCCCAAACCAGATCACCGTAGCCAACGGGATCGGGCGTTCGGGGTTAGCCATCCAGGAAGAACGGCGACAAAGCGAGGTTTGCACGCAGCGCTCCCCTACCTGGCGCGCCAACTATCGGTGTTCGGACCGAGGGGGGTCCTAAACCAACGAGTAAATGCTGCGTGACTCTTTCCTGGATGGTGATGCAAGGAGAACACACGGGGGTTTATCCTGGTTCGGGCAAAAGAAGGCCCTACATCCAGCGGGGGGGAGAGGTTTGTATTTCCTTGCACCGAGGTGCTCGTGTAGGGGTTACAAGCAGGCGAGAGAGGGTGTCGAGCCCAAGTCTCAAAGAGAAAAAGGAGAAAGGCGGTTGCTTGAGATGTTGATCTCTTGCTTTTCGTTGTTCGGTCGGGTGGTTGGTTGTTTCGTCTTCTTTTTGTTCGTCTGTTCGTTGGTTGGTTGGTTCGTCCGCCCCCCTCTGTCGAACCCTGGCCTACCCTTTTATAAGGCGAGAGGAGGCCAAGCCAAGGGGAGCCTTGAGGTGATGCTTTGTCGATTCCTGTTGAGTTGACTGTAGCGACGTGCCTTCGGAATGGCCGGCCATCCCCGGGTACCCTGATGTTGTGGGAGACAAGATGGCGAAATGACCCAGAGTGTCATGCCATACCGTCCTTCGAACTAAGCCGAGCGTCGAAGCTGGGTCGAGGCCGGGTCGAGGTTGGATGGATAAGGCCGAATCCCTGATATCGCGGGGAACGGACCTTGTCTTATCCTCCCTCGAGGGTGATTGATGGTGAACAGTGTGCGGTAAGGTGGGTACAGTGATGGGTTTCACCTCCCATCACGGGATGGGCGGTAAAACAGTGAGACTCGACGTGGGTATTGTTCCCACGTTGGTCCATGCCGCAGCCATGCCGGTAGGTGGTAGTAGGTACCCGCATTGAATGCTATGGCTTTCGTCCTGGGGTAGGTAAAGAAAACGCGTCGAGGAGCCGGGGCGCGATCGAGGCGCCCCGTCGAGCGGGCCTCGTACGAGTCGGAGCCGGGGCGCGGTCGAGGCGCCCCGTCGAGCGGGCCTCGTACGAGTCAGAGCCGGGGCGCGGTCGAGGCGCCCCGTCGAGCGGGCCTCGTACGAGTCGGAGCCGGGGCGCGGTCGAGGCGCCCCGTCGAGCGGGCCTCGTACGAGTCGGAGCCGGGGCGCGGTCGAGGCACCTCGTCGAGCGGGCCCCGTACGAGTCGGAGCCGGGGCGCGGTCGAGGCGCCCCGTCGAGCAGGCCGCGTGATACTCGGCCGAGGTGGGCTATCTTTCATTGCGGTTTCGGTTATGTTAGTGTTTTGGCGATAGCTGTGGGTACCCCCGTACTGTTGGTACCGACAACTACAAACAGAGATCAAACAACCCACTGATCCCTTTTCTATACAACAAAAAAAGACAACTTTTTTTTGTCCCAGCCACTCACTTAACATTACAACACTTTACTTAACACTAAGCTAAGCCATGAACAGTTGAGCTCCAAGAAACGGCCGCTCAAGGAGAAGAGCAGGAGAGGTGTTCATGGAGGTGGGGATGGTGACGACATGCGTCACGGTCTGGCCTTGCCGGCCGCGGCGGTGGCGAGGCCGTGCATGGCGCCGTATCCGCGGGAACCGAGCCCGAGGAAGCCGAGGAGGAGGAGGCCCTGCCGGTACGGCAGGAACGTGCGCCGCCGCATCTCCTCCGCCTCGGCGCGCCGGGCCTCGTACAGCCGCGCGTGTGCCGACGACCTCCTCGCCCTCCCGCGGCCTCGTGATGCCGCCGCCGGGGACGATGGGGAGGGGTTCCTCTTGGGCGCCGCCGGAGGCGACGCGTTGGAGGGGAGAGGTGGGTGCCCGCCGTCGTCGGACTTGCGCCGGTGGAGGATGCCCTTCAAGAAACCCCACCTGCGGTAGTAGCTTCTTAACGACGAGGAGGAGGAAGCGGAGGACGCCGTCGAGGAGGACGACGACGACCGCGACGCCGCCTCACCCGCTGCTGCTGGCTCCAGGGACTTCGTCGCCGGGGCTGGCGATGACGACGGCGAGAGCCAGCGGGCGCGGAATGGGGAGAGGGAGTGGTACCGGTGGTGCACGGGAGGGCTCCCGCGAAGACGGCCGCGCTCGTTCGCCGTCCCGTAGGCGCCGGCTGCTCCGAAGGCGGCGGCTGTGGCGGCAGGGGGATGTCTCCGTCGAAAGGCGGGAGCACCTGCGGGCGAAGGAGGAACGACGCGAGCCGCATTGGCCGGATCTGGCCATTGTGGAAGAGCTCGTCGGCAGAGAACATCACCGCCGCCGCCGCGGCGGGAGACGGGCAGCGCGAGGCGAAGTCGAAGTCGAATCCCAGCTCGCAGCCGCCGTACTCGTCCGCAGTGCCGGGGCTGCCGCGCGCGGGGCTCACCGGCGCGCTGTAGAAGCAACCGGCAGCGGAGAACGACGGGTCACGGGCGGGCGACGGGTAGAGGTCGGGGCTGGATGGCGCGCTTACGAAGGGTGTGGAGCACGCGCTTTCGTCCCCGCTTGCGCATCCCACGCCGCCGCCACTGGCAGAACGGTCGCCGGAGCTGGCGGCCATCGGGGCGGCGACGGGTGGTGGCCAATGGCAATGGCCATTGGGGATGGTGAGACATTGAAGTGACGAGGATTTTAAAGCGCTCCAGAGGAGGAGTTTGGTTGGATGCTGGATATTTTCTGATTTGCACCCCTGAGATTCTTATTCATCTTGATATAGACCCCTCCTCCGAAAATTTGAGTTTGAGATAAACAAATTACAGGTAAAAACGTATATTCAAATATGTCTATTTGAAACACCCCGGCTCTACTCTGAACTAGAGAGGTAAAATGGTAAAAATAAAGAGACCGATGTAGAGAAAATGGCTCGTCTTTCAAATGGTACACAATCCAAATCGACCTATATTCTTAGATAATTATGCTATAAAATACATGCTTATGCACGTTTGCAAAAAAAAATGTCATGATATTCGCATGCATGTTCATTAATGCTGCCTACTATTGTGTACAGGACAACTAACGTCATGAAACCTCCAGTAAGGACGCCAGAGAAAACGCGAGTGAACACATGCAGCTGCACTTAGTACTATTAAACACACCGAAAAAGGAGCTAATGAGGGTCATATTTGTTATAGTTTATAAGCTGTCTATGACAAAAATAAATTGAGACTTAGAGCAAGCCTAAAATACAGCCTGCTGGCTGCAAGGATCCTTACAGCAACTACGATGTATATGGACCAAGTAGTCCATATACATAGTATCCACGTAACCTGTCCATAACTATTGTTTTTTTCCCACACTGTATATGGACTAAGGCCTAGTTTAGATGCAATTTTTTTTGGCAAAATGGGTACTGTAGCGTTTTCGTTGTTATTTGGTAAATATTGTCCAATCATGGTCTAATTAGGCTTAAAAGATTCGTCTCGTTCATTTCGTCTAAACTGTGTAATTAGTTTTATTTTTTATCTATATTTAATGTTTCATGCATGTGTCCAAATATTCAATGTGACGGGAAATCTGAAAAATTTTACAAAAATTTTTGGGAACTAAACAGGCCTAAGTAGTCTCTAAGATGGGACCCATTGAGGATAAAAAAATATTTATCTTCAATCCATCAGCCACCACATGGAGAGAGTGAGAGGGAAAGGAGTAAGAAAATAATCTTTTTTATTCTGTATGGGTAGTTCATAAGCTTATCGGTACCTTTTACTATGGACTATATTTTTGAGCAACATTGCGCTGGTTGCTCTTACAGCCTACCTCTTAGCCTATCTATACAGTAGTTAGCTCTTCAGCATTAATACATCGGACTTTATATACAAAAATTATGAATTTTTTAGGCAGTAACTATTAAAGCTTATGGTAGACAAGCGAGGGGGAATGATGCCATTTTTAACTTCTCTTTCATCTCCTAAAAACTATTTTAATAGATATAGTGTCTAAGAACTAATTACTACAATTGAAATCCTCTATCAAAAAATAATATTAAGCAGTGTCTATCACCCAATATCATACAGTAAGGGTGTGTTTAGTTCCCCGTTTCACCCAAAAAAATTAGGTTTTGGTCTATCATTTTACAGAATTGAACTAAACACCATGCAAAATTTTTGGCAAAAAGGTATCCATTCTCCATTTTGGATTTTGGCCTCAAGAGGCAAAAAAAAAAGCCCCCACCCACCCTACGAAAAATTTGGCATTTTTGATGGAACTAAACATACCTATAAAATTTTTGGCATTTTGCATTTCATCATTCTAAAGTAGTTGATATTTTGTATTTTACATTTCATGGAGAACTAAACATAGCCTAAATATACCTAATATTGCAAACCTTCTCGATTTACTGACATGGTGTCATGAGTATGTCTTGGAAGTTACTGAACCAAAGAGGGAGCAGGATAAAAAAGAACCGTCATTTCAGCTGCCCCTGTCCTCCCAATACAGGAGTGTACAGTACATAGGGTGTGTTTAGATGAAAAAGTTGGGGTGAAAAGTTATTGTAGCACTTTTCGTTGTTATTTGGTAAAATTTGTCCAACCATGGATTAATTAGACTCAAAAGATTCGTCTCGAACTTTACAGACAAACTATGCAATTAGTTTTTTTATTTACCTACATTTAATGTTTCATGCATGCGTTTAAAGATTTGATGTGATGGGTGGAAGAGAAAATATTTTGGGTTACTGTAGGAAGTGAACGCGGCCATACTAGTAGGAGTAGAACATTAGTGCACTGCTGGTAATTAGGCTGGAACCTGCTGGAGGATGTGAGTTTTTGGGGACACTCAGCTCACCTACCAAGTACCAACAGATGTGTCTCATTCACCCCTTGTTTAGTTCCCCCAATTCTCCCTAAATTTCACTATGTAAAAAGAAGATTCTCCGTCACATCAAAATGTCGGCAAATGCATGGAGTACTAAATGTTGATGAAATCAAAAACTAATTGCATAGCTTTGTTATACTTTGCGAGACGAATATTTTAAGCCTAGTTAGTCAAAATTTGAATAATTTTTACCAAATACAAACGAAATGCTACAGGAATTCTGATACAGTGTTTTTCTCCCCAATTCTCTGAACTAAACGAGGCCTCATTCGTATCAGATGTGTGAAGCAGCCACAGTGGAGACAGACCAGTGCAGTGACCAGAGGAAACAGGGGTATCTGAGTACCAGATTCTTGTTGGTTCCCTACTGTTAATCTTCCTCATTAGTACAGTACTACCTATCATCCAGATTCAACAACTTTTGAACTGCAATTACAAACATGGCAATTTGTAAGGATGAATCTTGTGAAACCAAGAAAAGGATTGTGTGCTCTTTGCTACCATCACCGAATTTTGAGCGACACGCTGAACATCAGCTTTCTACATTAGGGGAAAATTGCATGAAATGCCCAACGACCTTGGAAAGGAAAATTAGCCCAACACCTTGCAAGCATCACACCTTGGAACTTGGAAGCACGTCTGCACCAAAGGCCTTTTTTTTTGGCAGGGCTCACTTTGGCTCTGACTCCGGCTACAGTGCCAGAGGGTCTAAATTGGAGAAGCCAGAAAACATGGCTTCTCTAGGCTCCAGTTTATTTCACGAGTAGAGAGAAAAACTGCTTCATGCTACAGTAGCTGGTTTAGGACGAAGCCTCTGGAAGCCTTGTCAAATAGGCTCAAATAAAAGCACAGTGCTAGAGCCTAAAGCACGACATTTCAGTTCCTGGTTCTTGCCATGTCAGCACAGTGACCTGTCAGCCAAATAACTCCAGCCAGAACAAAGACACTTTTAAGCACAAGACCAACATTTTCAGCAGCCATCAACACTTAAAAATACATCACTATAAGATTACTACAAACAGAGATCAAACAACCCACTGATCCCTTTTCTATACAACAAAAAAAGACAACTTTTTTTTGTCCCAGCCACTCACATAACATTACAACACTTTACTTAACACTAAGCTAAGCCATGAACAGTTGAGCTCCAAGAAACGGCCGCTCAAGGAGAAGAGCAGGAGAGGTGTTCACGGAGGTGGGGATGGTGACGACATGTGTCACGGTCTGGCCTTGCCGGCCGCGGCGGTGGCGAGGCCGCGCATGGCGCCGTATCCGCGGGAACCGAGCCCGAGGAAGCCGAGGAGGAGGAGGCCCTGCCGGTACGGCAGGAACGTGCGCCGCCGCATCTCCTCGGCCTCGGCGCGCCGGGCCTCGTACAGCCGCGTGTGCGCCGACGACCTCCTCGCCCTCCCGCGGCCTCGTGATGCCGCCGCCGGGGACGACGGGGAGGGGTTCCTCTTGGGCGCCGGCGGAGGCGACGCGTTGGAGGGGAGAGGTGGGTGCCCGCCGCCGTTGGACTTGCGCCGGTGGAGGATGCCCTTCAAGAAACCCCACCTACGGTAGTAGCTTCTTGACGACGACGAGGAAGCGGAGGACACCGTCGAGGAGGACGACGACGACCGCGACGCGGCCTCACCCGCCGCTGTTGGCTCCAGGGACTTCGCCGCCGGGGCAGGCGACGACGACGGCGAGAGCCAGCGGGCGCGGAATGGGGAGAGGGAGCGGTACCGGCGGTGCACGGGCGGGCTCCGGCGAAGACGGCCGCGCTCGTCCGCCGTCCCCGCAGGCGCCGGCTGCTCCGAAGGCGGCGGCTGTGGCGGCCGGGGGATGTCTCCGTCGAGAGGCGGGAGTGCCTGCGGGCGGAGGAGGAATGACGCGAGCCGCATTGGCCGGATCTGGCCGTTGTGGAAGAGCTCATCGGCGGAGAACATTGCCACCGCCGCCGCGGCGGGAGAAGGGCAGCGCGAGGCGAAGTCGAAGTCGAATCCCAGCTCGTAGCCGCCGTACTCGTCCGCAGTGCTGGGCCGCCGCGCGCGGGGCTCACCGGCGCGCTGTAGAAGCAACTGGCAGCGGAGAACGACGGGTCACGGGCGGGCGACGGGTCGCGGTCGGGGCTGGACGGCGCGCTTATGAAGGGTGTGGAGCACGCACTTTCGTCCCCGCTTGCGCATCCCACGCCGCCGCCGCTGCAGAACGGTCGCCGGAGCTTGCGGCCATCGGGCCGGCGACGGGTGGTGGCCAATGGCAATGGCCAATGGGGATGGTGAGACATTGAAGTGACGAGGATTTTAAAGTGCTCCAGAGGAGAAGTTTGGTTGGATGCTAGATATTTTCTGATTTGCACCGCTGAGATTCTTATTCATCTTGATATAGACCCCTCCTCCGAAAATTTGATTTTGAGATAAACAAATTACAAGTAAAAACGTATATTCAAATATGTCTGTTTGAAACACCCTGGCTCTACTCTGAACTATAGAGGTAAAATGGTAAAAATAAAGAGACCGATGTAGAGAAAATGGCTCGTCTTTCAAATGGTACACAATCCAAATCGACCTATGTTCTTAGATAATTATGCTATAAAATACGTGCTTATGCACGTTTGCAAAAAAAATGGCATGATATTCGCATGCATGTTCATTAATGCTGCCTACTATTGTGTACAGGACAACTAACGTCATGAAACCTCCAGTAAGGACGCCAGAGAAAACGCGAGTGAACACATGCAGCTGCACTTAGTACTATTAAACACACCGAAAAAGGAGCTAACGAGGGTCATATTTGTTATAGTTTATAAGCTGTCTATGACAAAAATAAATTGAGACTTAGAGCAAGCCTAAAATACAGCCTGCTGGCTGCAAGGATCCTTACAGCAACTATGATGTATATGGACCAAGTAGTCCATATACATAGTACCCACGTAACCCGTCCATAACTATTGTTTTCTTCTCACACTGTATATGGACTAAGTAGTCTCTGAGCCTAAAATACAGCCTGCTGGCTGCAAGGATCCTTACAGCAACTACGAAGTATATGGACCAAGTAGTCCATATACATAGTACCCACGTAACCCGTCCATAACTATTGTTTTCTTCCCACACTGTATATGGACTTAGTAGTCTCTAAGATGAGACCCAATGAGGATAAAAAAATATTTATCTTCAATCCATCAGCCACCACAGGGAGAGAGTGAGAGGGGAAGGAGTAAGAAAATAATCTTTTTTATTCTCTATGGGTAGTTCATAAGCTTATCGGTACCTTTTACTATGAACTATTTTTTTGAGCAACATTGTGCGTGGTTGCTCTTACAGCCTATCTCTTAGCCTATCTATACAGTAGTTAGCTCTTCAGCATTAATACATCGGACTTTATATACAAAAATTATGAATTTTTTAGGTAGTAACTATTAAAGCTTATGGTAGACAAGCGAGGGGGAATGATGCCATTTTTAACTTCTCTTTCATCTCCTAAAAACTATTTTAATAGATATAGTGTCTAAGAACTAATTACTACAATTAAAATCCTCTATCAAAAAATAATATTAAGCAGTGTCTATCACCCAATATCATATAGTAAGGGTGTGTTTAGTTCCCTGTTTCACCCAAAAAAATTTAGGTTTTGGTCTATCATTTTACAGAATGGAACTAAACACCATGCAAAATTTTTGGCAAAAAGGTATCCATTCTTCATTTTGGATTTTGGCCAAAAGAGGCAAAAAAAAAAAGCCCCCACCCACCGTACGAAAAATTTGGCATTTTGGATGGAACTAAACACACCTATAAAAATTTTGGCATTTTGCATTTCATCATTCTAAAGTAGTTGACATTTTGTATTTTACATTTCATGGAGAACTAAACATAGCCTAAATATACCTAATATTGCAAACCTTCTCGATTTACTGACATGGTGTCATGAGTATGTCTTGGAAGTTACTGAACCAAAGAGGGAGCAGGATAAAAAAGAACCGTCATTTCAGCTGCCCCTGTCCTCCCAATACAGGAGTGTACAGCATTAGTGCACTGCTGGTAATTAGGCTGGAACCTGCTGGAGGATGTGAGTTTTTGGGGACACTCAGCTCACCTACCAAGTACCAACAGATGTGTCTCATTCATTCGTATCAGATGTGTGAAGCAGCCACAGTGGAGACAGACCAGTGCAGTGACCAGAGGAAACAGGGGTATCTGAGTACCAGATTCTTGTTGGTTCCCTACTGTTAATCTTCCTCATTAGTACAGTACTACCTATCATCCAGATTCAACAACTTTTGAACTGCAATTACAAACATGGAAATTTGTAAGGATGAATCTTGTGAAACCAAGAAATGGATTGTGTGCTCTTTGCTACCATCACCGAATTTTGAGCGACACGCTGAACATCAGCTTTCTACATTAGGGGAAAATGGCATGAAATGCCCAACGACCTTGGAAAGGAAAATTAGCCCAACACCTTGCAAGCATCACACCTTGGAACTTGGAAGCACGTCTGCACCAAAGGGCCTTTTTTTTTTGGCAGAGCTCACTTTGGCTCTGACTCCGGCTACAGTGCCAGAGGGTCTAAATTGGAGAAGCCAGAAAACGTGGCTTCTCTAGGCTCCAGTTTATTTCACGAGTAGAGAGAAAAACTGCTTCATGCTGCCGTAGCTGGTTTAGGACGAAGCCTCTGGAAGCCTTGTCAAATAGGCTCAAATAAAAGCACAGTGCTAGAGCCTAAAGCACGACATTTCAGTTCTTGGTTCTTGCCATGTCAGCACAGTGACCTGTCAGCCAAATAACTCCAGCCAGAACAAAGGGGTTGTTTAGTTGGTGAAAAAGTTTGGATTCGGCTACTGTAGCACTTTTCGTTTTATTTGGCAATTTATATCCAATCATAGACTAATTAGGCTCAAAAGATTTGTCTCGTGATTTACAACTAAACTGCGTAATTAGTTTTTTCTTTCATCTATATTTAGTACTCCATGCATGTGCCGCAAGATTTGATGTGACAGGTACTGTAGCACTTTTTGGGTTTACTTTTTGTGAACTAAACAGGCTCAAAGACACTTTTAAGCACAAGACCAACATTTTCAGCAGCCATCAACACTTAAAAATACATCACTATAAGATTACTACAAACAGAGATCAAACAACCCACTGATCCCTTTTCTATACAACAAAAAAAGACAACTTTTTTTTGTCCCAGCCACTCACATAACATTACAACACTTTACTTAACACTAAGCTAAGCCATGAACAGTTGAGCTCCAAGAAACGGCCGCTCAAGGAGAAGAGCAGGAGAGGTGTTCACGGAGGTGGGGATGGTGACGACATGTGTCACGGTCTGGCCTTGCCGGCCGCGGCGGTGGCGAGGCCGCGCATGGCGCCGTATCCGCGGGAACCGAGCCCGAGGAAGCAGAGGAGGAGGAGGCCCTGCCGGTACGGCAGGAACGTGCGCCGCCGCATCTCCTCGGCCTCGGCGCGCCGGGCCTCGTACAGCCGCGTGTGCGCCGACGACCTCCTCGCCCTCCCGCGGCCTCGTGATGCCGCCGCCGGGGACGACGGGGAGGGGTTCCTCTTGGGCGCCGGCGGAGGCGACGCGTTGGAGGGGAGAGGTGGGTGCCCGCCGCCGTCGGACTTGCGCCGGTGGAGGATGCCCTTCAAGAAACCCCACCTACGGTAGTAGCTTCTTGACGACGACGAGGAAGCGGAGGACACCGTCGAGGAGGACGACGACGACCGCGACGCGGCCTCACCCGCCGCTGCTGGCTCCAGGGACTTCGCCGCCGGGGCAGGCGACGACGACGGCGAGAGCCAGCGGGCGCGGAATGGGGAGAGGGAGCGGTACCGGCAGTGCACGGGCGGGCTCCGGCGGAGACGGCCGCGCTCGTCCGCCGTCCCCGCAGGCGGCGGCTGCTCCGAAGGCGGCGGCTGTGGCGGTCGGGGGATGTCTCCGTCGAGAGGCGGGAGTGCCTGCGGGCGGAGGAGGAATGACGCGAGCCGCATTGGCCGGATCTGGCCGTTGTGGAAGAGCTCATCGGCGGAGAACATCGCCACCGCCGCCGCGGTGGGAGACGGGCAGCGCGAGGCGAAGTCGAAGTCGAATCCCAGCTCGCAGCCGCCGTACTCGTCCGCTGTGCTGGGGCCGCCGCGGGCGGGGCTCACCGGCGCGCTGTAGAAGCAACAGGCAGCGGAGAACGACGGGTCGCGGGCGGGCGACGGGTCGCGGTCGGGGCTGGACGGCGAGCTTACGAAGGGTGTGGAGCACGCGCTTTCGTCCCCGCTTGCGCATCCCACGCCGCCGCCGCTGGCAGAACGGTCGCCGGAGCTGGCGGCCATCGGGCCGGCGACGAGTGGTGGCCAATGGCAATGGCCAATGGGGATGGTGAGACATTGAAGTGACGAGGATTTTAAAGCGCTCCAGAGGAGGAGTTTGGTTGGATGCTAGATATTTTCTGATTTGCACCCCTGAGATTCTTATTCATCTTGATATAGACCCCTCTTCCGAAAATTTGATTTTGAGATAAACAAATTACAAGTAAAAACGTATATTCAAATATGTCTGTTTGAAACACCCTGGCTCTACTCTGAACTAGAGAGGTAAAATGGTAAAAATAAAGAGACCGATGTAGAGAAAATGGCTCGTCTTTCAAATGGTACACAATCCAAATCGACCTATATTCTTAGATAATTATGCTATAAAATACGTGCTTATGCACGTTTGCAAAAAAAAATGGCATGATATTCGCATGCATGTTCATTAATGCTGCCTACTATTGTGTACAGGACAACTAACGTCATGAAACCTCCAGTAAGGACGCCCGGGAAAACGCAAGTGAACACATGCAGCTGCACTTAGTACTATTAAACACACCGAAAAAGGAGCTAATGAGGGTCATATTTGTTATAGTTTATAAGCTGTCTATGACAAAAATAAATTGAGACTTAGAGCAAGCCTAAAATACAGTCTGCTGGCTACAAGGATCCTTACAGCAAGTACGATGTATATGGACCAAGTAGTCCATATACATAGTACCCACGTAACCCGTCCACAACTATTGTTTTCTTCCCACACTGTATATGGACTAAGCAGTCTCTAAGATGGGACCCAATGAGGATAAAAAAATATTTATCTTCAATCCATCAGCCACCACAGGAAGAGAGTGAGAGGGGAAGGAGTAAGAAAATAATCTTTTTTATTCTCTATGGGTAGTTCATAAGCTTATCGTTATCTTTTACTATGGACTATTTTTTTGAGCAACATTGTGCGTGGTTGCTCTTACAGCCTATCTCTTAGCCTATCTATACAGTAGTTAGCTCTTCAGCATTAATGCATCGGACTTTATATACAAAAATTATGAATTTTTTAGGTAGTAACTATTAAAGCTTATGGTAGACAAGCGAGGGGGAATGATGCCATTTTTAACTTCTCTTTCATCTCCTAAAAACTATTTTAATAGATATAGTGTCTAAAAACTAATTACTACAATTAAAATCCTCTGTCAAAAAATAATATTAAGCAGTGTCTATCACCCAATATCATACAGTAAGGGTGTGTTTAGTTCCCCGTTTTACCCAAAAAAATTTAGGTTTTGGTCTATCATTTTACAGAATGGAACTAAACACCATGCAAAATTTTTGGCAAAAAGGTATCCATTCTCCATTTTGGATTTTGGCCTCAAGAGGCAAAAAAAAAAAAAGCCCCCACCCACCCTACGAAAAATTTGGCATTTTGGATTGAACTAAACACACCTATAAAAATTTTGGCATTTTGCATTTCATCATTCTAAAGTAGTTGATATTTTGTATTTTACATTTCATAGAGAACTAAACATAGCCTAAATATACCTAATATTGCAAACCTTCTCGATTTACTGACATGGTGTCATGAGTATGTCTTGGAAGTTACTGAACCAAAGAGAGAGGGATAAAAAAGAACCGTCATTTCAGCTGCCCCTGTCCTCCCAATACAGGAGTGTACAGTACATACTAGTAGGAGTAGAACATTAGTGCACTGCTGGTAATTAGGCTGGAACCTGCTGGAGGATGTGAGTTTTTGGGGACACTCAGCTCACCTACCAAGTACCAACAGATGTGTCTCATTCATTCGTATCAGCAGTGTTTAGATCCCTTCAAACTTCCAAAAATTTTACAAGATTCCGCGTCACATCGAATCTTTAAACACATGCATGGAGAATTAAATGTAGGTAAAAAAATAACTAATTGCACAGTTTGTCTGTAAATGTCGAGACGAATCTTTTGAGCCTAGTTAGTCCATGATTAGATAAATTTTACCAAATAACAACGAAAAGTGTTACAGAAACTTTACACCAACTTTTACACCATCAGCCAAATAACTCCAGCCAGAACAAAGATACTTTTAAGCACAAGACCAACATTTCCAGCAGCCATCAACACTTAAAAATACATCACTATAAGATTACTACAAACAGAGATCAAACAACCCACTGATCCCTTTTCTATACAACAAAAAAAGACAACTTTTTTTTTGTCCCAGCCACTCACATAACATTACAACACTTTACTTAACACTAAGCTAAGCCATGAACAGTTGAGCTCCAAGAAACGGCCGCTCAAGGAGAAGAGCAGTAGAGGTGTTCACGGAGGTGGGGATGGTGACGACATGCGTCACGGTCTGGCCTTGCTGGCCGCGGCGGTGGCGAGGCCGTGCATGGCGCCGTATCCGCGGGAACCGAGCCCGGGGAAGCCGAGGAGGATGAGGCCTTGCCGGTACGGCAGGAACGTGCGCCGCCGCATCTCCTCGGCCTCGGCGCGCCGGGCCTCGTACAGCCGCGCGTGCGCCGACGATCTCCTCTGTAACAGAACCGACCAAATTATAAGAGCACAAGTACAAAAACAAGCACCGAAGCGCTTAAATTTTCAAACTTGAGCCCATATAATCCCGGTAGTCAATCAAAACCATGAAGGATTTCAAACCAACTTGCTTACAACCAGGATCGCATCATTCAACATACAACATCATACGTTACATTTCACAAGTAGTTCTGAAATAAGTTTACACACACGGAGTCGCAATTATTACAAACCAAGTTTATAAAAGTAGCAGAAGCAAACGCACACCAGTTGTTTAACTACTGCCAGTTTTGTTGATCAACATCCCACAAAAGCATCAGGAAAGTACATAAAAGATGATCATGCCCAAGTGATCTAGTCTTCGTCACCCGCAGGGTGGAGACAATTTTTACAGAAGCCTTGGTAGAGCATATCATCTGCAACAGGAGGGAATAAACCCTGAGTACTGGAATGTACTCAGCTAGACTTACCCGACGAAAATCAGAAATAAGATGACACCAAGGATTATGCAAGGCTTTCACAAGAGGCTAGCTGACATCACATTTTTGCATAAAGGCATAAGTAATTGAGACTCTTATAACCTGTACTAGCAGTTATTTTTAGTATTTACCTGTCATCTATCTTAGCACCTGTACTAAACATGCACTTGATTAAATCAAACAATTATCATCATTATATCCAGAGCAGGTATGAATTGTGGCAACATTGCATCATTCCCTTAACCACCAGTTCATTTAATGAGATCTACGTTGCCGCTGCTCAAGTCAAGTGCTCACTAACCGGGAGCGACGGCGATTCGAATCGAATTCCTATCCAGCTGGAGGGGTATTTCTAACACTCACCGTGCAGACCCCTGCCAGGGTCGCACAGGCCACCGTTTCATATGATTCAGGAATCGCGGGTCTGAATAATGTTGCGACCCCAAGGGCGACACTCTGCCAGGTGATAGGGACTCTAACCCCCCCTTGGTCTCACGCCAATGTCCCCAAGCACATCCTTTCTCTCCTCCAAGAAGCAACTTACCATTCGATTCCCGGCCTGAATCACATTACTCGGCTTCGCGGTCGGAACGACTTATCCGGCCAACTAAGTGTTAGACTGCGTTCAACATGACTCAAGGACGTACAGCGAATCGGTCCTTAAACGACTCAGATGGGCATAGCTCCACACCCAAGACGTGAAGTGTCTTGCGGCTGTACTATCGAACTCCCGCCCGGTCTCAATTTCATTTTAAAGTATGGTTCCATCCACGATAGCCATAAAGCCACTCGTGACTCCTTCCTACATCTCGCGGATGACCGGAAATCACCCGACTTCTACCGTACTAAGCAGGGCTAAGCATTGACACGTGCCTAAACCTAATATAGGGTTAAGTACGATATCTAGACAAGGACAGATATAATGCAACAAGTGTTTTTATATAACTCCTACGACTTAATGCAGTAAACAATTAAAAATACTCAAGATTAATTTATAAATCAGTAGGTTCAGCATGCACCGGGGCTTGCCTTTCAGAAAGGTCGAAGGCCGGTGATCAAGACACTCAGGTAGATCTTCGGCAGGAGCTTCGTCGCCGGCTGGTTCCTCTAGCTGCTCCGGCTGGTCCTGGACTTTCTCCGGAATCACAGGCTCGAATTCGACGAGAGTTACCCCCTCCGGTACACCTATTGCATGAATACACAATAAATATCATGGATGCATAAAGGTGCAACATGCTCGGAATGAAATGCATTTCAGAAATAAAATATAATAATCTAATCAAGTTACTTTATCAGTACGTGCAAAACTCTTCTCCGGTGGAGAAGTACTTACCTAATCTACCCAACCTAAGATATAGTTGTTCATCTTCGGTTAAGGCCCTAACACCTAACAAACACAAGAGTGACATTATTTAGGTTACCACATCCAACCCAAAATATCACGGTAAGACATTCTGGACAGCAGCTACTTGTTTCTAACATAACTGGAGATTCCCAAATCCAAAAGATATGATCTAAGACAATATGGAAAGCTTAAGAAATTTACCACAAAATGTTTTCAGACCACAACACTTAATTCCGAAGTTTACCTAGTCGAAATTCCAAAGTCCCAGAATCTGTTCTCTCTAAACAGAGAGCAGTCAATTCTGGACTGTCACTTTAAACAGCAATAACTCCCAAACTACTAAGCCAAATGCTCCCAAATTTTGACACAAGCTCATTTACAAATTTTACTACAACTTTGGTATTTACAAGTTTTCCAGCAACCACCTTTATCCAAGGTCAAACCTAGAAATACTATCAGCTGTCCAGAAAACCTAAAATTGTAAAGGTTAAATATTTATTGATATGACAAACATTCTCTAAGACCAAACTAATACTACTACAAGTTCACAAAGGTCACAAAAACACCAGAAAGTAAGGTGTGCCCACCTAGAATATTTATTTAAACTCATTTCTTAATTTACTTAAGTAATTAAGTGGAATTTTAAACATATATGTAAACTGCTCCTAAAATTATACAAAAATTACAGGAGCCTCTCTGGCCCAAAAAGAGGCTACTGTAAAAATTTGAACTAAATTTATTCACAGGAACTTCCTACATAAAATTCCCAAGCCAAAAAGACTGATTTTTGTATAAATAACAAAGCATAGTAAAAAGTGTCAAACAACAGATTTCCTAATTTTCTTAGACACTCTAGGGTACCAAGACATCCTCCAAAAATTTATATGAACATTGCACATGTATAAAAATTACTAAAATTCATTTAAGTATTTCCTAGAATAACAAGATAGCATTATAACTTGAAAAGTACTTACGCACTACTGCCCAAATTTTTACCAAAGCTAGAGCAAGTATAAATTAGCCTACTCACCAAATTTCATAATTTTTGGAACACTGAAACTCAAGATATAATTTAAACAAGTTTGCATGTGATTTAAAACCCATTTCAAAGACCTATTTAAATATCCCAGAAAACAAACATCCCATAACAAATTCATATTTTTCTAAAATACTACACACCCTGTAGATTCCAACAAAAGTTATCCCATAATTTTTGGGCAAGTAAAACCCTAGATCTACATTTTCTAAACATTATCTAAAACTGTGACAGAATAAAAGAAATGAAATAAATCAGATTTGTTACTGGACCGGCCCGGGAAAAGACGCGGCCCAAGATGCGCGCGCGCGGCCCGCGACGCACGCGCGGCCTGCTCGGCCATCCCGCCCGCACGCGGCACCTGACAGGTGGGTCCCCGCGGTCAGCGACGGAGGTCAGGGAAGCGGCGAACCGCGAGCTCTGGTGAGCTCAAGCTCGTCGGAGGGGAGCTCGCTTGGGAAAACAAACACACCCACGCGTTCCCCGTCATACGGTGCTTCGATTCGTGCAAGCAGGAAGGCTTGGGTTGGAGTGGGAGGGGCTCGCCACCGGGAACGGCGGCCGGTGAGGGTCGGTGACGGTGCGCCGCCGCCGGTGAGGCCGCACGGTCACTACTAAACTCGGTACGAGCTTTACTGCAGCTAGGCGGAGCGATTGAGGTAGGACGGGAAGACGGAGAGAGGCCCGAACTACCCCGGCCACGGTGAACCTGCATGGCGGAGCTCCGGTGACCTCTCGGGAACGGGCGGAGACGGCAATGTGGCTCACCTCGGGCTCAATCAAAGCCACCGGTTGGTCGTAGAGGTGTAGGGCGGTAAGGCGGAGGGACGAGCGTGATCTGGTGAGCGGTGGTGCGGTGGGGAGTGCGCGCGAGCTCGCCGGAGTGGGGGCGACAATGGCGGCTCGGTTTCTCCGCTTTGAAGCCGAACGAGGGAGGGAGAGGGAATGGAGGCAGCCTCGACGCGTCGTGGCGGTCTTGAAGGCGTCGTGGACTGACCGGTGGGGCCAGGACCGGCGTACGGTCACCACCGCATGCCCACGCGTCGGCGAGGCCCTGTGGCCGGTCGGCCACTCCCCCTTCTCTGACGAACTAAAACGAGTCGAACGGTGTCGTTGGTGATCGACTGACAGGCCAAGTTTAACGATGATTATCTCCCAAACCGGTTCGAGTTAGTCGAAGATGATTACACCAATTTTGTAGAGCTACATGAGGGCTACAAGTTTGTCAATTGGAGTTTGGACTGGTTTGGCCTGGATTTGAAACCACAGAGCTCCAAAGTGGCGTACTCGAAAACTGAAACGTGTTTTCAGTCAGTGAACCCGACTGAAACCCTATTTTCAAGACACCACATCTCCTAAACCATTTAGAACTAGGTGATGGTGATATTGACAATGTTGTAGAGCTATGTGTGGAAAACAACTTTGTCAATTGGCTCAAGGACTGGTTTGGCCTAGTTTGTGAGTTACCAGTTGCCAAAGTGAGGTACAGTGAAACGGTTTTCAGCTTCACACTTAGCCAAAATTTGCTAAGTCCCAAAACAGCCCCTAATACTGACTTGTGGGCCATTTTTGAGCATGTTCTGGTCATTTTCATGAGATGGCCATATTAGAACTTTTGTTCCTTATGAAATTCTCTACAACGTTTATTAAGGTTGCTCCTCCATGCAAGATCTCTAAACTAGACTTTTTAATTGGTCAAACCAGATCACTCTAGGGGTCCAACTTAGTCAACAACATTTGGAAGGGCAATTTGGTAATTTTGGTCAACATGAACATTGCTCCACTACTTACCCTAAATGTAATTAAGGTGTTATAAGACCTAATTAGCCACTCTACATATTGGTTGCACAAAGTTCCTAGTGTCACATACTTTGGAACAAGTAATTCCATACTTTCACCCAAATGTTGCAAGCTCATGTTGCACATGTTGCATGAGTGTGTTGCATAACATTTGCTAATTATGTTACACTAAAGTGGTTGACATGTCTCACAAAGGAAATTGCACATAAGGTACTTATGTTTTGCACACTACTCACTTTTTACTTCACATGAAATATAAACATATGTGGCAATGTTTCCAAAGCATGTTTTACATATTATAAGCTTATGCATGAAATGAATGATGTTTGCTTATGCTTATGCAAATGCAATGCAATTAAGGAGCTAAACACCTAAGGTGTTACAGCCCTCCCCCCTTATAAAAATCTCGTCCCGAGATTTGGAAAGCGTACCATTTTTCATAGAATTCCTTATAACCATCTCGTAAATAGTCTTCCCATTCCCATGTAGCGTCACTTTCACTACCCTGATTACTCCACATTACTTTATACCATTTAACCACTTTGCTTCTAGTCACTCGTTCCTGAGTATCGATCACGCGGACTGGCTTTTCTTCGTAAGTTAGATCGGATTCCAGCCTGATATCTCCTAAAGGGACTCTTTCCTCAGGAACTCGAAGACACTTTTTGAGTTGTGATACATGGAAGACGTTGAATATGACACTCATTTCTGGAGGTAACTGGATTTTATACGCAACAGCTCCACTCTTGCCTATGATCTGGAAAGGACCCACGTATCTCGGCGCAAGTTTCCGCTTAACACCGAAATGTTGGACACTCTTCATTGGAGAAACTTTCAGATACACGAAGTCTCCAACTTCAAACTCAAGTGGTTTTCTACGACGATCAGCATAACTTTTCTGTCTAGCTTGGGCTGTAGCCATATGTTTTTGGATGGTACGGACTTGTTCCTCAGCTTCATGAACAAAATCAATACCATAATACCTCCTTTCACCAGCTTCTACCTAGTTTAGTGGAGTTCTACACTTACGACCGTACAAAGCTTCGAATGGAGCCATCTTAATACTCTCTTGATAACTATTATTGTATGAAAACTCGGCTAGAGGTAACCATTTTTCCCAAGAACCCTTGGATGAAATGACACATGCCCGCAACAGATCTTCCAAGATTTGGTTAACCCGTTCCGTCTGTCCTGATGTCTGGGGGTGATAAGCAGAGCTTCTCACTAACTTGGTTCCCAGAAGGTGATGCAAGTGCTCCCAAAAGCGAGCGGTGAACTAGGGACCACGGTCAGATATGATAGTACGAGGTATCCCATGGAGCCGGACTATCTGATTGAAGTACAACTCAGCATAGTCAGTGGGACGATAGTCCACTCTAACTGGAATGAAGTGAGATGATTTGGTCAAACGATCCATAATTACCCAGATGGAGTTATGATTTTTGACAGTAGGAGGAAGTCCGACAATGAAATCCATGCTTATCTCTTCCCATTTCCAACCTGGGATAGAAAGTGGTTGAAGTAACCCAGCTTTCATATGCACAACCTTAACTCTACAGCAGGTGTCACACCTAGCCACATATGCAGCTATCTCTTTCCGCATCTTGGTCCACCAATAGTATGGCTTCAAATCATAATACATCTTATTGCTACCAGGATGGATGGACAACTTAGAGGAGTGTGCTTCAAACATAATATCATTTCGAAGCTCCCGGTCCTTAGGCACAACTAACCTATCCTTGAACCATAGTACACCCTCTTCATCTACCCTAAACTGTGTAGTTTCTTGCTCTTTCATCTTACGCTTGATGTGGAATATACCAGTGTCAGTCTTTTGGAGCTCAATAATTCTGCTTTTGAGAGTACAACTGACAGTGATGTTGTACAAGACTGCTGGATGTAGAAGGCGAGATCGATGAAAATCAGTTTCAACTAAGGAATGGCAATGAGACTTACGGCTTAAAGCATCCGCAACCACATTTGCCTTGCCAGGATGATAGTGCACTTGAAGGTTATAATCCTTAATCAACTCGAGCCATCTTCGTTGACGCATATTTAGCTCGGGTTGGGTGAAAATGTATTTGAGGCTTTTGTGGTCTGTGTAGATATTGCAAACATTGCCCAACAGGTAGTGCCGCCAGGCTTTCAAAGCATGAACAACTGCGGCAAGTTCTAAGTCATGCGTTGGATAATTCGCCTCATGCTTCCGAAGTTGTCGAGAGGTATATGCAATTACTCGGCCTTCCTGCATCAGAACACCTCCCAAACCTATGCCTGAGGCATCACAATAAACATCAAATAGTTTCTCAATATCCGGTTGTGCCAAAACCGGAGCTGAGGTTAGGAGAGTTCGCAGTTTGTGAAAAGCCGCATCACACTCAGGATCCAGACAAACCTGGTGTCTTTTTGCAGCAACCGAGTCATTGGCTTGGCTATTTTGGAGAAATCTGGGATGAAGCGACGATAATAGCCAGCCAAACCAAGAAAACTCCGGACCTCGTGAACAGAGATAGGAGCCTTCCAGTTCAGTACTTCTTGTACCTTGGCGGGGTCCACCATAATTCCTCCATCAGACAACACATGCCCAAGGAAAGGTACTTCTCGAAGCCAGAATTCGCACTTACTGAACTTTGCATATAGTTGATGTTCATGCAGTCTTGTGAGGACTATACGCAGATGTTCAGCGTGATCTTCCTCATTTACAGAATATATCAGGATGTCATCAATAAATACCACCACGAACTTGTCCAATTCGGGCATAAACACCGAATTCATCAAGTACATAAAGTGTGCGGGGGCATTTGTCAAGCCGAAGGACATAACAAGATACTCATAAAGACCGTATCTGGTAGAAAAGGCCGTCTTTGGAACATCTTCTGGGCGGATTTTAATTTGATGGTAGCCAGATCTTAGATCGATCTTGGAGAAAACTTTAGCTTTAGACAACTGATCGAACAAGATGTCGATACGTGGTAGAGGGTATTTATTTTTGACAGTGACTGCATTGAGAGGTCTATAATCTACGCACATTCGCAATGACTGATCCTTCTTCTTTACAAAGATAACAGGACATCCCCACGGCGACGAACTAGGACGAATCAACCCCTTCTTCAATAGTTCGTTCAATTGCACCTTAAGTTCAGCTAACTCATTCAGAGGCATCCTATAAGGTCTCCTAGAGATGGGAGCCGTGCCAGGCAACAACTCGATTTTAAATTCCACATCCCGATCCGGAGGGAGCCCCGGCAAATCATCGGGAAAAACGTCCGGAAACTCATTTACTACTGGAATTTCGGCCAACGCCTTTGCTTGCACAGCATGAACTTCCCTAGACAAATCAACTTTTCTGGGAAGTTGTACCAGAAAACCCTTTTGATCTGTAGGATCTCTGAGCATCACTACCCGAGTGGATGTATCAATGAGTACCCCATTCTGACTCATCCAATTCATGCCCAGAATAACATCTATGCCTAAGCCCGGCAAAACCACTAAGGCAAGCGAGTACTTTCGCCCTTCTATCTCAAGCTCAAGATTCCCCACTATTTTATTTGTGGAAATATTCCCACTTGCTGCGCTAATACAATAACCCCCACCTTCAACAGTATGCAATTTGTGTGCAAACTCTGATGCAAACTTAGGACTGATAAAGGAGTGCGAAGCACCTGAATCAAAAAGTACCACTGCATGGTGTTGGTCAACTAGAAACTTACCATCAGTGACAACCTCACCAGATGGGATTTCCTCAATACTGTTATAATGAGCGTGCCCTTGACGGCCACCTGGGTTGACATTCTTCTTGGGGTAAGGACAGTTCCTGGACCAATGGCCTGGCTTGTTGCAGTTCCAGCAGGGCATGTTGCTAGGAGGGACACTGGAGCTGCCTTGACCCAAATTACTCTTTGGCAGAGCCACTGTATATGCCTTGCGAAACCCAGTCTTCACTGGCGCCTTCTTTTGCGGAGGACGGAACTTAGCACTTGTGGCAGGAGGGCGAGGAGGAGCCCTCGGGGCAGCTGGAGTTCGAGACTATGAAGCACCTGCCTCAAGTGCCCTCTTGCGGCTCTTAGAAGCAGCATAGATCGAGTTATTGTTCTCTTGAGTCAGAGCATCACTGATAAATTCATTGAAGGTAGTGCACTTGCTAGTGCCCATAGTCTTCATCAGCTTTGGTCCGAGGCCTCTTTTAAAGCTAGCAATTTTCTTAGAATCAGTATCCACAAACTCCATGGCATACCTTGCCAGGTTGTTGAAAGCTTGTAGATATCCAGTCAAGCTCTTATTGCCCTGCGACAGCCTCATAAACTCTGTGTGTTTGATAGTCATAAGACCTGGAGGAATATAGTTTCCACGGAATGCAGCCTTGAACTGGTCCCAAGCAATCGGGACATTTGCAGGCAGTGTGGAACGATAGTGGCTCCACCAAATACCCGCTGGACCATGCAATTGATGAGAAGCATATTCAGTCTTTAGCTCATCAGTCAGGCGAAGCAGACGAAACTTTTGTTCAATAGTATTCAACCACTCATCAGCTTGCAGTGGTTCCTCCGCCTCCTTAAAGAGCGGGGGCTTAGTATCAATAAAGTCCTTAAAATCACTGTACTGATTGGGTTCTGGGCCCTGGCGGCCAGGACGAGCCTCCCGGTTGGCAAGCTGGCGCATAGCATCTGCCAGCATGCGCTGCCCTTCGACCACGGTCTGCATTAACTCAGCCGGGGTAGGTGGTGGCGGAGGGGGTGGCTGTTCCTCATCCTCATTGCCATGACCCCGACGAAGATTGTACGACATCTGCAAAATGCATAGCCAATGAGCACTGACGATGTGGGAAATTTGTAGATGAATTATTGTAAATATGTCAAACTGACTTCATGAAATAGACTTCTCAAAATACTCATGACACAATACTTCATCACAACAGCACAATCCATTCAAGCGGATCAAATGGCGCAATCATGCGAGAGAATCCAACAAGATGTACTTTGATAAAGGCTCACACACGAGGAGCACAACAGTTACTGAACTGTTTACGTTAATATCTACGTGATTTTTGATCTTTCGTCCGGTACTTGGATTCGATTTCAAAGTTTTTAGTTGACTGAGAAAGGCTACTTCAAACTGACCACAAAGAGACTTCTCAACGGTAGAGTTCCATGGTGGATCATGACTAGCCACCTTGATACTAGCGCGTGCCAAGCAGCACAGCCTTATGTCGCGCGCCATAGGAGGCCCTCGGTTTCGTCGCGGCACCGAAGGGTACTAATCGTGACACCATCATCGAACGCAACACAATAAGACATCCAATTACGATCGAAATTAACAGGTTCCAACTAAACATCTAGGAAACATAGGGTTCGACCTTACATCTGAAAAGTCAAGTTATTACAAAGCCTCACTCCAACACAGGGAGGGCACAAAAGACAACCCTAACATCATAGCTACGTGATAACTACTCTAAGCATCGTCCTCAGAGTCGGTGTCAAGGATCTCCTCTCCATCCTCATCACTAATAGGCTCTAACTCCTCGTCTTCTTCTTCTTCTGGTGCTTCCTCTGGTGCGGCATCTTGGGGCCCATTGACCTCCACTTCATCATCATTTTCAGCCATAACGATTCTCGAACCCATGTCCTCATCTGCGTTGATATTTCTAGGCAGCAGAGGATTTAGCTGGTTGTTCAGGCGGTGCACTTCTTCATGAAGATTGTCATTGTATTCCTCAGCATTCTCCAATTGTTGTTCGAGCTCAAACTGACGAGCTCTCAGAATGTTCTCCTCGTGCCAGGATTCATCTCTCTGATTCATGACACGGACCAGCATGCATTGACAGTTGCGGTTTGCTACTGTCAATCTCTGGACTGCAAGGGTTTCCTGGTCACGATCACGGATCACTTGCTCCAGTTGCTGACGCGCTGCATTCCTGGCAGCAGTCACTTCAGCCAACTCTGCCCTCAGCCTTTCCACCTCAGTAGGCTCAGGGCGGGGCTCACGTGGAGCGAGCTGGTGATGTGGTGCCCTGCCCCAGTGGACTTACGAGCGGTCCTCTTGGTACGTGCCATCTGTAGCAACAAGATAAGATACGACTTAAAGTGAGGATCATTTAGGGGATACGAAATTTAATTTAGTCGGGAGTACTGAAATTTTTAAGGAGGGAGTAAATGATATATATGATATAATTAACATGATGCATGCACGTTCCGTACGCCCTCTCACCTTAGTAGAATCCTAAAGTTCTAACGCTAGGCGGTGGCATACATACGTTCTCTCATATAAGCGAAACTATCGGTCTACTCGTTACGCTGTTAGTGTACCTGCAGAAAACCTCATTTCAGCCCAACAGTTTCCCAATATATGCACACAAGAAAGCAGTAATTTAAATACTTTCCATATACACATCCCCTGATGTATATACTTCAGTATCAAAGCTACCCGATATAAAGGTTCCCACAATTAAGTGCTTACGTAATTACATGGTTAAAACATGTAAGTGTGCAAGTCACCAAAACTACTCTCCCCTAGATCGCCGGTTGAACGATCATGCTCTCACAACTCACACTTACCAGAGCGTCGAGGCAATTGATCCATACATTACCACCCAAGTGGATGGCATCCATACAATATCACGCCGTATGGACGACGAAACAAAAACAAACAAGGCCCCCAAGTTAGTCTTTATAATAAGCCACCTAAGAGTCCATATTTGGGCTAAGGGATGTGATCACTGGCATACCTAAAAAATAATTTTTAGTGTTTTAACCCTTTTTCATAATCAAATATTTTTATTTTTAAATACTCGTACGATGTGTTTAATATTGAATTATGCTCCGATACCAGCTGTAATAGAACCGACCAAATTATAAGAGCACAAGTACAAAAACAAGCACCGAAGCGCTCAAATTTTCGAACTTGAGCCCATATAATCCCGGTAGTCAATCAAAACCACGAAGGATTTCAAACCAACTTGCTTACAACCAGGATCGCATCATTCAACATACAACATCATACGTTACATTTCACAAGTAGTTCTGAAATAAGTTTACACACACGGAGTCGCAATTATTACAAACCAAGTTTATAAAAGTAGCGGAAGCAAACGCACACCAGTTGTTTAACTACTGCCAGTTTTGTTGATCAACATCCCACAAAAGCATCAGGAAAGTACATAAAAGATGATCACGCCCAAGTGATCTAGTCTTCGTCACCCGCAGGGTGAAGACAATTTTTGCAGAAGCCTTGGTAGAGCATATCATCTGCAACAGGAGGGAATAAACCCTGAGTACTAGAATGTACTCAGCTAGACTTACCCGACAAAAACCAGAAATAAGATGACACCAAGGATTATGCAAGGCTTTCACAAGAGGCTAGCTGACATCACATTTTTGCATAAAGGCATAAGTAATTGAGACTCTTATAACCTGTACTAGCAGTTATTTTTAGCATTTACCTGTCATCTATCTTAGCACCTGTACTAAACATGCACTTGATTAAATCAAACAATTATCATCATTATATCCAGAGCAGGTATGAATTGTGGCAACATTGTATCATTCCCTTAACCACCAGTTCATTTAATGAGATCTATGTTGCCGCTGCTCAAGTCAAGTGCTCACTAACCGAGAGCGACGGCGATTCGAATCGAATTCCTATCCAGCTGGAGGGGTATTTCTAACACTCACCGTGCAGACCCCTGCCAGGGTCGCACAGGCCACCGTTTCATATGATTCAGGAATCGCGGGTCTGAATAATGTCGCGACCCAAAGGGCGACACTCTACCAGGTGATAGGGACTCTAACCCCCCTTGGTCTCACGCCAATGTCCCCAAGCACATCCTTTCTCTCCTCCAAGAAGCAACCTACCATTCGATTCCCGGCCTGAATCACATTACTCGGCTTCGCGGTCGGAACGACTTATCCGGCCAACTAAGTGTTAGACTGCGTTCAACATGACTCAAGGACGTACAGTGAATCGGTCTTTAAACGACTCAGACGGGCATAGCTCCACACCCAAGACGTGAAGTGTCTTGCGGCTGTACTATCGAACTCCCGCCCGGTCTCAATTTCATTTTAAAGCATGGTTCCATCCATGATAGCCATAAAAGCCACTCGTGACTCCTTCCTACATCTCGCGGATGACCGAAAATCACCCGACTTCTACCGTACTAAGCAGGGCTAAGCATTGACACGTGCCTAAACCTAATATAGGGTTAAGTACGATATCTGGACAAGGACAGGTATAATGCAACAAGTGTTTTCATATAACTCCTATGACTTAATGCAGTAAACAATTAAAAATACTCAAGATTAATTTATAAATCAGTAGGTTCAGCATGCACCGGGGCTTGCCTTTCAGAAAGGTCGAAGGCCGGTGATCAGGACACTCAGGTAGATCTTCGGCAGGAGCTTCGTCGCCGGCTGGTTTCTCTAGCTGCTCCGGCTGGTCCTGGACTTCCTTCGGAATCACAGGCTCGAATTCGAGGAGAGTTACCCCCTCCGGTACACCAATTGCATGAATGCACAATAAATATCATGGATGCATAAAGGTGCAACATGCTCGGAATGAAATGCATTTTAGAAATAAAATATAATAATCTAATCATGTTACTTTATCAGTACGTGCAAAACTCTTCTCCGGTGGAGAAGTACTTACCTAATCTACCCAACCTAAGATATAGTTGTTCATCTTCGGTTAAGGCCCTAACACCTAACAAACACAAGAGTGACATTATTTAGGTTACCACATCCAACCCAAAATATCACGGTAAGACATTCTGGACAGCAGCTACTTATTTCTAACATAACTGGAGATTTTCAAATCCAAAAGATATGATCTAAGACAATCTGGAAAGCTTAAGAAATTTACCACAAAATGTTTTCAGACCACAACACTTAATTCCAAAGTTTACCTAGTCGAAATTCCAAAGTCCCAGAATCTGTTCTCTCTAAACAGAGAGCAGTCAATTCTAGACTGTCACTTTAAACAGCAATAACTCACAAACTACTAAGCCAAATGCTCCCAAATTTTGACACAAGCTCATTTACAAATTTTACTACAACTTTGGTATTTACAAGTTTTCCAGCAACCACCTTTATCCAAGGTCAAACATAGAAATACTATCAGCTGTCCAGAAAACCTAAAATTGTAAAGGTTAAATATTTATTGATGTAGCAAACATTCTCTAAGACCAAACTAATACTACTACAAGTTCACCAAGGTCACAAAAACACCAGAAAGTAAGGTGTGCCCACCTAGAATATTTATTTAAACTCATTTCTTAATTTACTTAAGTAATTAAGTGGAATTTCAAACATATATGTAAACTGCTCCTAAAATTCTACAAAAATTACAGGAGACTCTCTGACCCAAAAAGAGGCTACTGTAAAAATTTGAACTAAATTTATTCACAGAAACTTCCTACACAAAATTCTCAAGCCAAAAAGACTGATTTTTGTATAAATAACAAAGCATAGTAAAAAGTGTCAAACAACAGATTTCCTAATTTTCATAGACACTCTAGGGTACCAAGACATCCTCCAAAAATTTATATGAACATTGCACATGTAGAAAAATTACTAAAATTCATTTAAGTATTTCCTAGAATAAAAAGATAGCATTATAACTTGAAAAGTACTTAAGCACTACTGCCCAAATTTTTACCAAAGCTAGAGCAAGTATAAATTAGCCTACTCACCAAATTTCATAATTTTTGGAACACTTAAACTCAAGATATAATTTAAACAAGTTTGCATGTGATTTAAAACCCATTTCAAAGACCTATTTAAATATCCCAGAAAACAAACATCCCATAACAAATTCATATTTTTCTAAAATACTACACACCCTGTAGATTCCAACAAAAGTTATCCCATAATTTTTGGGAAAGTAAAACCCAAGATCTACATTTTCTAAACATTATCTAAAACTGTGACAGAATAAAAAAAATGAAATAAATCAGATTTATTACTGGGCCGGCCCGGGAAAAGACGCGGCCCAAGATGCGCGCGCGGCCCGCGACGCACGCGCGGCCTACTCGGCCATCCCGCCCGCGCGCGGCACCTGACAGGTGGGTCCCCGCGGTCAGCGACGGAGGCCAGGGAAGCGGCGAACCGCGATCTCCGGCGAGCTCAAGCTCGTCGGAGGGGAGCTCGCTTGGGAAAACAAACACACCCACGCGTTCCCCGTCATACGGTGCTTCGATTCGTGCAAGCAGGAAGGCTTGGGTTGGAGTGGGAGGGGCTCGCCACCAGGAACGGCGCCCGGTGAGGGTCGGTGACGGTGCGCCGCCGCCGGTGAGGCCGCACGGTCACTACTAAACTCGGTACGAGCTTTACTGCAGCTAGGCGGAGCGATTGAGGTAGGACGGGAAGACGGAGAGAGGCCCGAACTACCCCGGCCATGGTGAACCTGCTTGGCGGAGCTCCGGTGACCTCTCGGGAACGGGCGGAGACGGCAATGTGGCTCACCTCGGGCTCAATCAAAGCCACCGGTTGGTCGTATAGGTGTAGGGCGGTAAGGCGGAGGGACGAGCGTGATCTAGTGAGCGGTGGTGCGGTGGGGAGTGCGCGCGAGCTCGCCGGAGTGGGGGCGACAATGGCGGCTCGGTTTCTCCGCTTTGAAGCCGAACTAGGGAGGAAGAGGGAATGGAGGCAGCCTCGACGCGTCGTGGCGGTCTTGAAGGCGTCGTGGACTGACCGGTGGGGCCAGGACCGGCGTACGGTCGCCACCGCATGCCCACGCGTCGGCGAGGCCCTGTGGCCGGTCGGCCACTCCCCCTTCTCTGACGAACTGAAACGAGTCGAACGGTGTCGTTGGTGATCGACTGACAGGCCAAGTTTAACGATGATTATCTCCCAAACTGGTTTGAGTTAGTCGAAGATGATTACACCAATTTTGTAGAGCTACATGAGGGCTACAAGTTTGTTAATTGGAGTTTGGACTGGTTCGGCTTGGATTTGAAACCACAGAGCTCCAAAGTGGCGTACTCAGAAACTGAAACGCGTTTTCAGTCAGTGAACCCGATTGAAACCCTATTTTCAAGACACCACATCTCCTAAACCATTTAGAACTAGGTGATGGTGATATTGACAATGTTGTAGAGCTATGTGTGGACAACAACTTTGTCAATTGGCTCAAGGACTGGTTCGGCCTAGTTTGTGAGTTACCAGTTGCCAAAGTGAGGTACAGTGAAACGGTTTTCAGCTTCACACTTAGCCAAAATTTGCTAAGTCCCAAAACAGCCCCTAATACTGACTTGTGGGCCATTTTGGAGCATGTTCTGGTCATTTTCATGAGATGGTCATATTAGAACTTTTGTTCCTTATGAAATTCTCTACAACTTTGCTTAAGGTTGCTCCTCCATGCAAGATCTCTAAACTGGACTTTTTAATTGGTCAAACCAGATCACTCTAGGGGTCCAACTTAGTCAACAACATTTGGAAGGGCAATTTGGTAATTTTGGTCAACATGAACATTGCTCCACTACTTACCCTAAATGTAATTAAGGTGTTATAAGACCTAATTAGCCACTCTACATATTGGTTGCACAAAGTTCCTAGTGTCACATACTTTGGAACAAGTAATTCCATACTTTCACCCAAATGTTGCAAGCTCATGTTGCACATGTTGCATGAGTGTGTGGCATAACATTTGCTAATTATGTTACACTAAAGTGGTTGACATGTCTCACAAAGGAAATTGCACATAAGGTACTTACGTTTTGCACACTACTCACTTCTTACTTCACATGAAATATAAACATATGTGACAATGTTTCCAAAGCATGCTTTACATATTATAAGCTTATGCATGAAATGAATGATGCTTGCTTATGCTTATGCAAATGCAATGCAATTAAGGAGCTAAACACCTAAGGTGTTACATCCTCGCCCTCCCGCGGCCTCGTGATGCCGCCGCCGGGGACGACGGGGAGGGGTTCCTCTTGGGCGCCGGCGGAGGCGACGCATTGGAGGGGAGAGGTGGGTGCCCGCCGCCGTCGGACTTGCGCCGGTGGAGGATGCCCTTCAAGAAACCCCACCTGCGGTAGTAGCTTCTTGATGACGACGAGGAGGAAGCGGAGGACGTCGTCGAGGAGGACGACGACGACCGCGACGCCGCCTCACCCGCCGCTGCTGGCTCTAGGGACTTCGTCGCTGGGGCAGGCGACGACGACGACGAGAGCCAGCGGGCGCGGAATGGGGAGAGGGAGCGGTACCGACGGTGCACGGGAGGGCTCCGGCGGAGACGGCCGCGCTCGTCCGTCGTCCCCGCAAGCGTCGGCTACTCCGAAGGCGGTGGCTGTGGCGGCCGGGGGATGTCTCCGTCGAGAGGCGGGAGCACCAGCGGGCGGAGGAGGAACGACGCAAGCCGCATTGGCCGGATCTGGCCGTTGTGGAAGAGCTCGTCGGCGGAGAACATCGCCGCCGCCGTCGCCGCCACGGCGGGAGACGGGCAGCGTGAGGCGAAGTCGAAGTCGAATCCCAGCTCGCAGCCGCCATACTCGTACGCAGTGCCGGGGCCACCGCGCGCGGGGCTCACCGGCGCGCTGTGGAAGCAACCGACAGCGGAGAACGACGGGTAGCGGGCGGGCGAAGGGTAGCAGTCGGGGCTGGACGGCGCGCTTACGATGGGTGTGGAGCACACGCTTTTGTCCCCGCTTGCGCATCCCACGCCACCGCCGCTGGCAGAACGGTCGCCGGAGCTGGCGGCCATGGGACCGGCGACGGGTGGTGGCCAATGGCAATGGCCAATGGGGATGGTGAGAGTGAGACATTGAAGTGACGAGGATTTTAAAGCGCTCCAGAGGAGGAGTTTGGTTGGATGCTGGATATTTTCTGATTTGCACCCCTGAAAACCTGAAATTCTTATTCATCTTGATATAGACCCCTGCTCCGAAAATTTGATTTTGAGATAAACAAATTACAGGTAAAAACGTATATTCAAATATGTCTGTTTGAAACACCCCGGCTCTACTCTGAACTAGAGAGGTAAAATGGTAAAAATAAAGAGACCGATGTAGAGAAAATGGCTCGTCTTTCAAATGGTACACAATCCAAATCGACCTATATTCTTAGATAATTATGCTATAAAATACGTGCTTATGCACGTTTGCAAAAAAAAAATGTCATGATATTCGCATGCATGTTTATTAATGCTGCCTACTATTGTGTACAGGACAACTAACGTCATGAAACCTCCAGTAAGGACGCCAGAGAAAACGCGAGTGAACACATGCAGCTGCACTTAGTACTATTAAATACACCGAAAAAGGAGCTAATGAGGGTCATATTTGTTATAGTTTATAAGCTGTATATGACAAAAATAAATTGAGACTAAGAGCAAGCCTAAAATTCAGCCTGCTGGCTGCAAGGATCCTTACAGCAACTACAATATATATGGATCAAGTAGTCCATATACATAGGACCCACGTAACCGGTTCATAACTATTGTTTTCTTGCCACAATGTATATGGACTAAGTAGTTTATAAGATGAGACCCAATGAGGATAAAAAATATTTATCTTCAATCCATCAGCCACCACAGGGAGAGAGAGAGGGGGAGGAGTAAGAAAATAATTTTTTTATTCTTTATGGTAGTCCATAAGTTTATGGGTACCTTTTACTATGGACTATTTTTTTGAGCAACATTGTGCGTGGTTGCTCTTATAGCCTACCTCTTAGTCTATCTGTACAGTAGTTAGCTCTTCAGCATTAATACATGTCCGTCTGTCTCTCTCTCACATAGTTTCTCGGTTCTCGTGTCTAAGCCGGTTGTAAACTTATAGCCCGCTTCTCTTCTCCACGTCAGCATTCAGCATGCTTCCAGCCTGCTATTTTATTTGGTCTAAGGACGTCCTTAATGACAACTTACAAATAGCTAGCTAGATGGGGCTTACAAATAATAAAAAAAAGACACCATAGTAGAAAGTTATGTAAGCTACAAGAGAGTTGTTTTTGGGAGATCGTGCTAGATTAACTATTTAGGAGTCGCTAGCTATTTAGGAGTTGCATGCTATTAGCTATTTGATCTTTCTCCTCGATAGCCAATAGAATTATTCCTAGACTAGCTATTAGGGAACCATTGTGGATGCCCTAAAAGCCAAACAACATGTCTTTTTATAGTTTTTTCTGGCCACGTATCTGCACACACCACATAGACCCTATTTGGTTCCATTTGCCATGGCAAAAGTTTAGCCCCTAAACTTTTGCTGCTAACTTTAGTCCTACATGGGGTGTTTGGATCCATGGCAAAAGTTTAGTCCTTCATCATAAATTGACTGATTTGCCCCTCATTTAATTAAGGAAGAGAGGGCGCAGGTGGGGGTATTGGGCGTCCAGCACGCTCCCAAGGAGTTTTAGTTCAGTTTTGTACCCCTTGAGGTGTAAATGGGCAAAACTTTAGTCCACTCCATTTGCTCACTTTTAGCCCACCTGTATGGATCCCATGGCAAAAAAAAACAGGGCTAAAAGTGCAGGACTAAAGTTTTGCCTAGAGAAACAAAACATGACCATATTTGTACTAAAACGCAGAAGTTGAGTCAGCCAACTTATTTTGACAGCGTTTTTTTCTTTATTTGTATAGTTTTTCAGAGAAGTTTTAACGCTCTGCCAGACAATGCCTAAACAGCTTCCATGATTAATTAGTTTTGACAAGTGCGCTTTGACTTGCTGCAGCCAGCTCAGCTAGAGATTAAACTGGAATGGAAGAACTTTATCCCAATGTCAGTTGTGTTCAATTGCCTAATCACTTTTTTATATCAATATTTGCAGGTTAGTTCTTCCTAACCATCGATTTGCAATAAACCGCTTCAAGCAGCATTTAGAAACTTAGTTTTTATTACTCCCTCAATCAATTCCTTTTTTGATAACCCCTTGCACCAAATATCAACTAGATTTACCTATAGTCCGTGGGCTGATATTTCACCGTATACATAGAAAAATATTAAGATATTTCATGATTATTTTGTCAATTGGAAGTAATTTATATATTACTTTAATCCAAGAGACATTAATGTGCATGAAAAATAACTACAAAAAGTTATCAATGTATTTTCTTTAACACAGTTTAAAATGTCATGTATCATCTCAATTCCTAAAAAAATAATTTGGACCTGAAACAAAAATCAAAGGATGAATAGAAAAGCATACATTTTATTAGGAGCTGAATTATACGTTTTAGAACAAAGGAGTAGGTAATTGAACACAAAGGCCTTTCAGAAACTTGATCGGAGCTCCATCGTGGAACCATGCATTCATCATGAAGCAAATTTCAAAAAAAAAAAAATCATCATCACGAGGCAAATTTAGTCGTTGCCATGAAGCATGCATGCATGCCACACACGAAGCATCTCGACTTCATTCTTCTAATTAATCTTTGTCCAGAGATCGGCCGCTTCGTTCGTGCTCGAAATATGAATCGGCTTCGTTCAAATCTCTCTGGATCGGCTTCTGACTTTCCATCGCAAAAATGCGCTGGGGGTCCGGAGGCTTCTTTCATGCGCTCTCTCTTGTGACGGCACGAGCCTATGTGCGGCCGTAAGCTTTATTAGGTAGAGTCGTCACTGAAGACTGTGTTACCTACGGTTCATGTCCCTTTCGTGTGACTATATGCGCATACATACGTATGCTCATTCTTTCTGTCTATCGGGCACACGCATACAATGCATTGGAATGCAGCATGCGTGTATGGGGCAGCGGAACTAGCTAAGCTAGCAAGCTCACAAACATACAACGCGCGAGCATTTTTCATGCACTCACCATATAATATGATATTCGTGTTTCAGGAAGACCGTGGGGGTCGAGTTAATTAGTTCTTGGCCTAACCATCTATTGAGGAAATTATTTTTCGCTGATCAAAGTAGTGGTAGCCCCTCTCGTAGGAACATACTGTCCGCACTCATGCATTATAGAGGATTCGAAGTTTTGAACTCATGACATCTATTTTTTCAAAAAAAAAAACATTTGAGCCCAATAAATGATCTCAAACGAAAAAGAACGTCAACTATGATGTTTTAATTAGATCTCATTAGGTATTGCAACCTTTTTATAGAGCATGTCTCTATCCAAGGCTTTTTCGGAGAATTCAAAATTTTAAGAACTTACAATGAAAATTAGGCCTCTAAACAATGTTAAATGAAAAAAACTTATCAAATATGCAATAATAAATCTCGTTGAGATCTACAATTTGTCTATAAAGCAGTAAGGAAGGAGCCCTCTCTACTTTGTCTCATCTTGGTTCAAATTTGGACAAGTTGCAAATTTATTTGCATGACAAAAATATTGCATTTTCAGGGTGGTTGACATAAGAGAGAAGGTCCCCCAAAATGAAATATAGGCACCAAAATTTAGTTCACCACTTTATTTGAGGCCACATTGCTGTCGGCTCGAATTATGAACTGATAGGGAAAACCTTAGGACATGAGTCTAAGATGATAATCATTTTCACTGTTGGTTTCAATGGCCAATACACCCACCTACTTATGAATCGACAGTGGAAACTTATTGAAAGGATCAAGATGCCCAAGAGGGGGTGAATTGGGCTTTTCTAAAAATTAATTGCAAGAATTAAATCCTACAAGTCAAACTTCACCCCTAGTGCCTGCTAGTGTTCCTTGTGATTCTACCGATAAAAGTTTTGCACCCTAAGTTCCAATCCTAGTCTAGCAAGGCAATTCTAGGAAAGTAAACAAGCAAAGACAGTAATGCACGAAAGTAAATGCTTGAAAGTAAGGGTTAGGAACACGGTGATGTTTTCCCGAGGTATCGGAGAGTTGCCACTCCCCACTAGTCCTCGTTGGAGCACCCGCGCAAGGGTGTAGCTCCCCTTGATCCACGCAAGGATCAAGTGCTCTCTACGGGCTGATTATTCGACACTCCGTCGCGGTGAATCGTCCAAAACCGCTCACAAGATGAGTTGGGTCATCCACAACCTCGCTGGATGATCACCAAACTCTCAATCACCACCAAACCGTCTAGGTGATGGCGATCACCAAGAGTAACAAGCTAGAACTCTCACTTGACCACAACAAACCTAATGAGAAGATAGATGCACACTTGCTACTCTCTAGTCACTAATGAGAGATCTCAAACTTTGATTCTCAAATCACTATCCTCACTAGGGCTCTTGTACTCCCTTGCACTTCAAAGGTGTTTCTCAGCTGAACAAATGAGCAAGAGTACTCTAAAAGAGGTGGAGGGGATGTATTTATACACCCTTTAGACAAATCCAACCGTTACCTGCCAAAACAGCAAAACAAGCACTGACCGGACGCGCTGGTCGTCGTGACTGAACACGCCAGTCGAGTGTAACGGTCGAAAAGCCGAAAGTCAGCGCTGAGTGACCGGACGCGCCAGTCAGGGGTGACTGGACGCGTCCGATCATGCAAGAACCTTACTGTACTTTGACCTAACGCTCGACCACGTCCGATCAGAGATGACCGGACGCGTCCAGTCAGGTAAGTACCTTACTGGAACGTGATCGGACGCGTCCGATCACTTCACAGTCGCGTCCGATCAGACTTTTACCCTCTAAAACTCGTGTCAGACTGATCACCGCGTCCGGTCAACCAGTTAACGACGCAGTGACTGTTAATACTGACCGGACGCGTCCGGTCGTGACAGAAACTACATCCGGTCAAGGGTAAACTGCTCAAACGACTTAGAAACGTGACACTACTTGAACCAAGTTGCTTCCAACTGAACTTTGAGCATTACCAGAGCTACCTAGTGCTAAGTTTGACAAGTGTGCATCACACCTAAACAAAAGACTCACCTAGGTCAAGCTACTCGCTAATGCCCCCTTTATAGTACGGCCAAAGGAAGAAACAAAGATCCTAACGACTATTCCGGATGTAACTCAACACCTTGACATCCGAAACTAACTGTCCTTAATCTTGTCGTTGATCCTTTAAAAACCGAAACGATTTCCATTAAGTGACATGAATACTATAGTGCCCAAAGCAGTTATCAACTTCATGACCTAACTTATCAAAGTTTCTACAAAACACATGTTAGTCATGGTAATAATGTGTTGTCATCAATTGCCGAAACCAACACCGGGGCCTAGATGCTTTCAATCTCCCCCTTTTTGGTGATTGATGACAACACTTAGATTCAGAAGATATAAGAGTTGAGGTTTTCGAACATGCTTGGTTCACATAAGCAAAAAAACTATAAGCACAGGGGAATAGGAAATGCTTATGTGTTCCAAGCCAACTGAGTGTACTCATAAGATAAAACATGAAGAGTTAGTACACAAAAAACATAGCTCATACGAAATCGGAGTAAGGCACGGAAGTACAATCTTATGAGCTAAAACCAATTAAGTGACATGATATAAAATAAAGTCACACAAGCTCATAGTCACAAAATGCAGGGCGAGAAATTAAACATGATGCATGAATGTAGCACACAAGGAAAACAAAACCCTCTATCAACACTCCCCCTGAATCTACTCTCTCTCCCTCTTTGGCATCAAACGCCAAAAACAAAACTAAGGATCTGACAGGGGAACAGAAGCTATCGTGTCGGGTGCCGAGGAGCGTGGAGTGATCACGAACTATAAAGTATCCTCCTCAGACTCTGAACTATTAGGCTGACCCTCTGTAGATAGACGTGGCAGTGAAGCAGTCTGGGTCTGTAGAGCAGGTGCAGGAACTGAAGATGTAGTAGCTACAATAGGAGCGGTCTCTGTCACCTGAGCCTGAAGAGCACCAAGAGTGGGAGGATCTATCGAAGCAACTGACAACGGCACAGTCTCTGTAGTCCTAGCCCCTGACACTGGAAGAGCTACAGTCTCGGAAACTAACATCCCTGAAGAAGTCACAACAATGGTGTGCGAGGGTGTCGGCTGACCAGTCAGCTCGCTATAGGAGGCACTCAAGTCAGTGAAAGGAGTGGCCAAGAGAAGATGAGGTCTGGACTGAGCCAGTGGAGTGAACCCCATCTGAATAGGAGTGTAGCTCGAGGACTAAAACGTCTGAGGCACCTGCTGCTGGGGAGAGGTAAACTGAAAGCTCGGCTGTCCCTGACTCTGAAGTCCACTAGATTGTAGTGCTGGAGCAAGGACACACGGTGGTGGAGGTACCCCAATAGTGACAACGTGTCGTAGGAGCTCAAGATATTGTTGCTGGGTGGCTGCCTGCTACCACTGCATCTCAAACTGCTGCCTCTGAAACTCCAGCTGCTGCTTCTGAAACTCGTCCTGACGAGCCTGAATCTGAGCAAATGCGGCAGCTGTGTCCTGAGCCTGTCTCTGCATCTAAACCTCCTGCCTCTCCTGGGCCTGGGTCAGCCTCTCAAGTATAGCCACCATGGCTGGGTCTGAGCGGGAGGCTGAGCCTAAACCACCGGCCTCATGGTCGTGAGGCCGAGGAGAGCGGTACCGGGGGATGGGCTGGTAATCCTCGTCAGTGCTATCAGTAGCAACATCCTCAACTGGATCAGCTGGCTGAGCATCAAGATATGCATGCTCGACCTCAGCAAGACCCTCAACGGTCTCGTCCTGCTCAGCAGCTGTCTCTGGAACCTCTGGCCTCTGACGCTGTCCTGGGCCAGGTGCCTGCTCTCTGGTCACTAAAGCCCACAGCTGTCGAATATCATACTCTAGAAAAGCTATAGTGGTATCAGATATCTTAGCTCTAATCTCTACAGGTAGGTCACACGTAGATCGAATAATAAAATAGATCCAATTAGCATAAGGTAGCTGCCGGTGACCCTTGAATCCCTCTGCCAAAGTATCCTCCATCTCACATAGCATCAGATCCCAAATATCAAACGGTGTCTGTGAGATGAGGTGATGCACCACCCATAACTGCATACGAGTCAGTCCCTCTCTGTATCCTAGCCTCGGAAGAAGGGTCCGCCTCACAATAGCATCGAGTACTCTAGCTAAGGGTGTCAGGCTGCCAGGTGTACGTCTAGACCCCTTGCCAAACGGCTCATAGAAGTAGGGTTTAATCATGTCTGTGGGTGGCACTGTCCCTCCATGAGGACGTCTCGAAGGTGAAGTCTGTCCAAAGCATAGCTGGTGTATCTTCGTCTTTAAAGCTGGGAGTCTGAGAATCTCATGTACCCTAGTGATGTACAGTCTGTGGTCAGGGACTCAGAATGCAAAGTGTATAAACTCATGTGCTAGGTGAATCCACAGTGAGGAGTAAAACTCTCTGACCCAAGTCCCGCAGTAAGCTCCAGTCCGTCCTAGAAAGTCTGACAGACCAGGTAGAAAGGACAAGTGTGGACGGAGCTGCTCACCAACCACCTCAACTAAAGCCTCAAGTCGACAGACTCTCTAAGGTCTGAATGCAATCTCGCTGTCAACATAGGCTCTGTAGAAGTCCTCGTGCAGAGGTGTGTAGAATCCCTCTGAAGCCCGGAGATCCCGCTGAGGTGGGAACCACCGACTAACCTTGATAAATCTGAGAGCCTGTACCTGTCGTGCTGTAGCTCCCATGAGGTTAAAGTGCTCGACTGGGGGGTGACCTCAAGCCCTGGGAGGTGGACGACCTCCACGACGTTGGCCCTCTGGCCTAGGAGTCACCTGAGCTCGCGTGCGTCCTGAGTGACAACGCGGTGGAGTCTGAGCGGTCTGTTCCTCTATCTCCTCTGTGGGCTGGTCTGCAGGTGGGTCCTCTATGGGCTGCTCTGCATGTGGGTCCTCTGTGCCCTCTATGGCCTCAGTACCGAGCTATCGATCTTCAAGGTGAAAGCGACGCTCGCCAATATGAATCCCACTACCTCTACCACCCCTCTCTGCACGCTCTGCAGCATCAGCAATGACCTGTGCAATCTCTGCCTCAGTGGGTGTCCTCTTCCTCTTCTTGACGGCTAACTTCTTGCATTTGTCACGGGCTGCCTCTGTCACTCTGGGAGGACTTTCGTCCCCGTCACTCGGTCCACCACCAACATTCTTGCAGCGTACCATACTGACAGAACTCTGTAGCTGAGAAGACCCTGAAAGGCAAGATGGTGTACTGACACTCGTGAGGCTTGGCCTCAATCCGTATCCATAGGCTTGGCCTCGGATTCACAACTGATCACCTAACACATAAAGCACCGACAGGACGCACTGAAAGGATAGAATAGATAGAGCTACTATAAGCAACATATATTATCTAATAAATGGGTGAGATCTTAATGAAAGCAAGCATATTAGATAAGATGTGAATAGACTGCGATAGCTACCTCGGATGAGTGAAATTCCGATGAAAGGAAGATGACCTTGATGCGCTAGGGTTCCCTGGAAACAACGGACAACCGCTCGCGGAGATGGAAACGCGCGAAGAACCCTCGACAAAGAACGATTTTCGCAAGGCTTCGCGATGAAAAGGGTTAGGTCTCTGCGGGAGGGAGGATGACTCTGGCAGTGCGGCACGGCGGAGATACGTACGGCAGAGGAGCAGCGGCTGCGGTGGCGCGTGGGTTAGCGGGCATGGGCGCAAGACGGCACGGTGGCTCGGAGCAGCGAGCGCGGGCTTTGGTGCGGTGGCGCGCGCGGCAGAGCGGTGGCTACGGTGGCGCGCGGGCAGCGAGCATGGGCACGCGACGGCGGCGCCCGGATCAGCGAGCACGGGCACAGATGCGGTGGCATGCTCGGGCACGGGCGCGGAACAGCGAGCACGGGCGCGGATGCGATGGCGTGCTCGGGCGCGGGCGCAGAACAGCGAGCTCGCAGGAGTGGGACAGCGGCGCGCGGTGATGAACTTTAGCGAGGAGGTGCTAGGGTTCAGGCTTTGGCGGCGGCGGATTGAAAAGAGAGAGGCGATGAAGTATGATTAAAAAGACTTAGATCCGCTTTTCACGCGATGACCGGCCGCGGTGGTCGCCTGACCGAACGCGGTAGTGCAGCGTCCGGTCAGAGTCCAGTAAGCTCTTAGAGCGACCGGACGCGTCTGGTTAGGGATGATCGGACGCTGACAGAGTCCGGTCAGAGATTGCCCGGGAAACTCAAGCGCATGACCAGACGCGGTGGTGGTGGCCGGGACAGGACGCGGTGGTCGCAACGTTGCGTCCGGTGCAGTGTCTGGTCACAGATCCTAGAGAAGTTCTTTGGGATGACCGGACGCACTGGTGGTGGCCGGGACCGGATGCAGTGGTGAAGCAGCACTGCGTCCGATTCAGCATCCGGTCCAGCGTCCGGTCGATGTTTAACGCCTTTCTTCAAACCGATCTTCGACGCGACTTCTCCCAATCAAGTTCCAATTCAAAGAGACTTAAATAAACACCAATTGGAACCTGATATGAGTGACCTCACTCAAACCCTCAAGTTTTTCAAAGTATTTTGCCTTAGGCTAGTATTATTTTTAAGAAAATACGCAAGAAGCACCCGAGGAGCAACGTATGGCCATGCAATAGAGTTTATGAACCCTTAGGAGCTTCAAATGCTCTCTCTATTCATGGATGAACACAGAGGTTACTCAAAGCTAAACCGAAAAGAAACGACAAAGCAACAACCATGCATATGCAATGCAAAGCGAGAAAGGGAGACTAGGTTGCTTATCAAGTTTGATCCACAGTTAGACTTCTTCACTCCTCCAAAGGAGGGTTATCATAACCGTGTTAGACAAGTTCTAGATGCATTGCGGGGAATTAAACATGACATAATATACAATGCAATGCAAGGGACAACACAAGCTCATTTTTTAAAGTTACTAGAATCAAGCACATTTAGTTCACTTCTCAACCTACAAAAGGTAGCCTCATCTAAAGGTTTAGTGAAGATATCCGCTAATTGATTTTCACTTCTTACACCTTCTAGTGATATATCATTTTTAGCAACATGATCTCTTAGAAAGTGGTGGCGGATATCAATGTGCTTGGTGCATGAGTGTTGTACCAGATTATTAGCAATTTTAACGGCACTTTCATTGTCACATAAAAGCGGCATCTTTTCAAGAACAACTCCATAGTCTAGGAGGGTTTGTTTCATGTATAAGATTTATGCACAACAAGCCCCCGCGGCAATGTATTCTGCCTCAATGGTGGACAAAGCCACACTATTTTGCTTCTTAGATGACCAAGATACTAAGGATCTCCCAAGCAAATGGCATCCTCCGGATGTGCTTTTTCTATTAATTTTGCAACCGGCATAATCCGAATCAGAATAGCCAACTAGTTGGAATCTAGCTCCTTTGGGGTACCAAAGACCGATGATTGGGGTGTACTTAAGATATCTTAAAATTCTTTTCAGGCACTTAGGTGAGGTTCTTTAGGGCACGCTTGAAAGCGAGTACACATGCACACACTAAACATGATATCGGGCCTAGATGCGGTAAGGTACAACAAGCTACCAATCATAGAACGGTAGAGAGTTTGATCAATTGGTTTACCTCCCTCGTCTAGGTCGAGATGTCTATTAGATGGCATTGGGGTCTTGATTGGCTTACACTCTTCCATCTTAAATCTTTTGAGAAGATCCTTGGTATACTTTTCTTGAGAGATAAAAATCTCTTCTCTCATTTGCTTGACTTGAAAACCAAGGAAGAATGTTAGCTCACCAATTATTGACATCTCGAACTCCTTTGACATCAATTCACCAAATTTTTTATAATAATCTTCATTTGTTGACCCGAAGATGATATCATCAACATAGACTTGACAAATGAAGATCTCTCCATTAAGCTTCTTGGTGAATAGTGTGGTGTCAACCTTCCCAATAGTAAAGCCCTTCTCAATGAGGAAGTCCCGGAGGCGCTCATACCACGCTCTAGGGGCTTGCTTGAGCCCATATAGTGCCTTGGATAACCTATAAGCATGATTAGGATATCTAGGGTCTTCAAACCCGGAAGGTTGTTCAACATAAACTAGTTTATTTATGAAACTATTTAAAAAGCACTTTTTACATCCATTTGATATAGTTTCATTTCATGATGTGATGCATATGCAAGAAGGGTACGAATGGCTTCAAGTCTTGCAACGGGTGCAAAGGTCTCTCCAAAATCAAGACCTTCAACTTGAGAGAACCCCTTTACAACTAGTCTTGCCTTGTTCCTCACTACTACGCCTTGATCATCTTGCTTGTTGCGGAACACCCACTTGGTTCCAATGACTCTTGCACCTTTTGGATGTTCTTCAAGTGTCCAAACTTGATTGCGGGCAAAGTTGTTCAACGCTTCGTGCATAGCATTCACCCAATCCGGATCTTGAAGAGCTTCTTTTACATTCTTAGGTTCAAGACAAGAGATAAAAGAGTGATGTTCAATAAAAGAAGCAAGCTTTTAAGATCGAGTCATTACACCCTTTGTAGGACTCCCTATGATGAGATCTTGTGGATGTGCTTGAAGTAGAGGTGAGTTTCTTCTATCAACCACTTGAGGAGAGGGTTGGGGAGCATCAACATCTTGAGCTTGTGCCTCAGCTTGTTCATGAGAGACATGAGTATCTTCATTTCCAACTCTCTCATTCTTATCATCATCTTGAGGCACATGTGATGAAGATGGTGGATTGACAATTTGTACATCGTCTTCATCATCTTTAGGCTTGATGTCTCCCACCGACATGTTCTTCATTGCCTCTCTCAATAGTTCATCACCTACATCATCACAATTCTCAATTGCTCCTTAGGAGCCATTAGATTCATCAAATTCCACACCATATGTTTCTTCAACCAAACCGGTGGCATGGTTAAATACTCTATATGCTTTGGACTTTGATGAGTAACCAACAAGAAAACCAATATCACAATGTCTTTGAAACTTCCCTAGGTGTTGATGCTTCTTGTAGATGTAGCATTTGCAACCAAACACCCGGAAGAATGAGACGTCCGGCTTCTTCCCATTTAGCAACTCATAGGGGGTCTTGCCAAGAAACTTTTGTAGGAAGAGATGATTTGAAGCATATCATGCGGTGTTAATTGCCTCAGCCCACAATTTTTCTGGTGTGTTGTACTCATCTAGCATTGTTCTTGCAAGGGTGATCAAAGTCCGGTTCTTTCTCTCAACTACACTATTTTGTTGAGGAGTGTAGGTTGATGAAACTTCATGCTTGATTTCAATTTCATCACAATAAGCTTTAATATTTGTGTTGTCAAACTCTTTGCCATTGTCACTTCTAATCTTCTTTATATTGACTTCAAATTCATTTTGAGCTCTCTTTGCAAACTTCTTGAAGCAATTTGCCACTTCAGATTTGTCATGAAGAAAGAAGGTCCAAGTGTATCTTGAGAAGTCATCCACAATCACAAGACAATAAAGATTTCCACCCAAGCTCTTGTAAGTTGTAGGACCAAACAAATCCATGTGTAGAAGTTCTAACACTCTTGATGTTGACATGTAAGCTTTGGTTGGATGAGTATTTGCTACTTGTTTGCCGGCTTGACATGCACTACAAGGTTTGTCCTTCTCAAACTTGACATCCTTCAAGCCTCTTACTAGTTCTTTCTTCAATAGCTTGTTGAGAGTGTTTATTTCAACATGAGCAAGCCTCCTATGCCAAAGCCATCCAAGTGTAGTTTTGGTGAACAAACATGTCATCAAGTTTGCATCTTCGGAGGTGAAGTCAATAAGATAGAGATTATTGTATCTAAAGTCTTTGAAAATCACTTGCTTGTCATCTATCTTTGTAACTACCACTTCATTAGGAGTGAACAAGCATTGGTAGTCAAGGTCATAAAGTTGCCTAACGGATAGTAAGTTGAAACTCAATGAAGCAACATAGAGCACATTTGAAAGAGAGTGATCATTTGATATTACAATCTTGTCTATACCCTTGACTTTGCTCTTTGAATTGTCCCCAAATGTGATCTTCTCTTGACATACTCCATTTTCTTCAAGTGAGGTGAACATACGAGGATCACCGGTCATATGTTGAGTGCAACCACTATCAATAACCCAATGTGATTCACCGGTCTTGTAGTTCACCTACACACAAGAGATCAAGCTTTTTGTTTAGGGACCCAAACTTGGGAGGGACCCTTGACTTTCTCAACAAGTGACTTGGCAACCCATATTTTCTTAGGCCTATTCTTATTAGGGGGACCCAAGAACATGACTTTCATCTTTCCACTTGAATCTTTTCTAAGCATGTAATGAGTATTGAAAGCAAAGGGTCTAGCATGCTTGGGCAAGGGTTGTGGTGGTGGAGTTTTGCACTCATGAGCAAAATAACCTTCTTGTCCACACTCAACACATCTCTTTGGCTTGGGTTTTAACTTGCTTTGTTATTGTTGAGTTTTAGCCTTCTTCTCTTGATTTGTCAAGTAACCAATGCCACTTCTATCCATCTTTATGATGGTGTTCATGAGTAGCTCACTTTGTAAATGTTAGCCTCTTGTGAACTTGCTTAGGCCGGTCTTGAGATGCTCTTTTTCTTGTTTGAGCTTTTTGTTCTCTTCAATAAGTAACTCATTTGATGTTTGCTTTTCAAGAGCCATCAACTTCTTGTTCTCATTCTTAAGCATCTTATTTTCACTCTTGAGCTTGACATACTCATCATAGTTGTTGGACTCAACCACATTCTTGCCTTTGCCGCTAGAGCCTTGCTCAAAGTTCTCAATAATCAAATCATCACATGATGTAGCTATATCAATCTTAACAACTTGGTTAGTAGCATCATGTGTCTCAAGAGCAAGCTCATTAGCAACAATAAGACTATCATAGTTGATTTTCAATGTAGTATATTCATCTTTTAGCAAGTTGAGCCTAGTGATGAGTTCATCATGCTTCTTCTTAAATTTATCATGTTCATCTCTAAGCTCTTTGTTAGAAGTTTTGAGCTCCTTGAGAGTAGAAGACATAATTTCATTTTGATCTTTGAGCTCTTCAATAGTCTTTTGTGCATTTTCAAACTTAGATGAGAGTGAGTCATTTTCATTTTTGGAGCTCATCATTTTTATTTCTAGTTCTTCTTATGATTTTAGAATATTTGTTCAACAATTTTACAAGTTCATCATAAGAAGGTGCATCATATTCATCATCACTATCACTATCATCATCATCACTCTCATTGTTTTGTACCTTTCATTCACCCTTGGCCATAAGGCATAGGTGAGAAGTAGACGATGATGGTGAAGATGGCGGTGAAGGTGGTGATGAAGATGTCGGTGAAGATGATGATGGTCCAATCACAAATGCGGTGACCTTCTCTTTCTCATCGTCGCTCTCATCGCCGGAGGACTCACATGATGAATCAATGTCGGTGAGCCAATCACCAACAATGTAAGCTTTGCCTCCCTTCTTCTTCTTGTAAAACTCTTTCTCTTGCCATCTTTCTTTTTGTATGGCTTGTTCTTCTTCTTCTCATTTTCTTCATCACTTGAATCATTTCTCTTGTCCTTGTTCTTGTTCTTGTACTTGTCTTTTGGAGGCTTTGGGCATTGATGAGCTAAGTGGCCAAGTTCACCACAATTGTAGCAATCCATCTCGGATATTGACTTTCTTTTGCTACTTGTGAAGAACTTCTTCTTCTTGCCATCGAACTTGATGCCACTCTTGTTGAGCTTCTTTAGCATCTTAGTGGTCTTTCTCACCATGAGTGCAAGTGATGCATCATCAATATCACTTTCACTTGAGCTTTCTTGCACCATCATGGCTTGACCTTTCTTCTTTTTCTTGTCACAGCTAGCTTTGAAGGCCAAGTCTTTCTTGAAAGATGATGAGCTCTCTTTCGGAGTAATGTGCATGTACATCTTATGTGCATTGATCTTTCCCAATACTTGTGTCGGTGTTGCGGTGGAGAGATCACTTTGGTGAAGCACGGTGACAATGTGCCCGTACTTCTCAACGGGAAGAACACTCAAGATCCTCCTTGCAACATCCGATTGACTCATTTGAGTGAGTCCAAGAGCATTGAGATCATCTACAAGAACATTCAATCGAGTGTACATTTCATTAGCACTTTCTTTGGGAAGCATCTCAAAAGAATTGATTTTCTTTAGAGCAATATGATAGCGTTCCTCACGCTCACTCTTAGTTCTCTCATGGAGAGAACAAAGGTTTTCCCACAATTTATAAGCATTTTGGCATTACGCACACAATTGAAGATATCCTTGCCTCGGCTCCGATAGAGTGTATTTTTTGCCTTTGCATTCCACCGGTCGTACTTCTCCTCGTCACCACTTGGGTTGGCGGGATCCCTAATAGCGGGAAGTCCTTCGGTTGCAGCTCTAAGGCACCCAACATCTATGGCTTCGAGGTACGCCTCCATACAGTGGCGGACCCAGGATTTGGCCAAGACTAGGGCCAAATCTTGTGTCCAAATCCTAGCGGTCAAAATTTAAAGGCTACAGCCCATAATATAGCCTATAGAACCATATATATATACATATATACACACACGTATGTCATAGAAATCAAATATTCTCGAGAAAAGTTTGCAAATCTAGAGAAATTCTTGAACTATATAATTAATAGTACGATACAGCAGCTATGAAATATCAATGAACACGGAAAATAAATACCTATTGTCTATTGATGATTTGTTGCATTCGTCTCTTCCACTTCCATGTCCTCAATAACAACTCCTAGTTTGGACAAGATGTAAGACTTAATAAGAACAGGGATATCAAAAAAATAATCTCATTGGTACTTCATCATGTATCCAAAATGGCTGAATGAGTGAATGTAACATACCAGAACTACTAGATAGATTAGGTAACTTCATCTTCCTGGTCTTCAATTCTTGAAAATGATGTAAGATGTCATCATCTTTAATGGCTGCAAATATCTCTCGCTCAACATAGCATACCATCCTATGATTCAACCAGTCATCCCCCATTTTATTCCGAGACTCAGTCTTGACAAACTTCATACATGAGAAAATCCTTTCTACTGTTGCTGTTGCAACCGGTAGTGTCAAGGCCAACACAATGAGGCGATAAACTAATGGAAAGGTTGTGTGCCTATCAGTTTGAACCATCTTTGTAGCAAGAATACCAAGGTCAATACAAGATGTGAGTGAAGGATCAGCTCTGACATCACTAATAAAATTATCAAGTTGGCCTAGAAGCTGATCACGCTCATATTGGGAGAAATCAACATCATAAATCTCAGCAAGTTCAATTAGTTTCTCACAATCATAATTTGCAAAGGAATTCTTTGGATCTAAACAAGCAATGCATCTCAATAAGCGGGTAGACCTTTCAGCAAAGCGATTATTTAATTCAACAATAACTTGATCATGCACCACATTAAAGATCCCATTTTTGAAATGATGGTAGTAGGTTACCTGCTGCCCTCTCACAATCATAATTGGAATCAAAAGTTCAAATTTGCAGTTAAAAATTGAAATCAAGAGAAGAGAATTAGAGAAAATTACTGGAGTACTGAAGTACTAATGAACTACTGAAAAATTTGAAGAATACCTTCACTTCAATGCCGCAGTGCCCCTGCTTATGAAATCCAAACTCGGAAGGGGCAGCCGAGGGAAGACGGCAGCGCCGCGACGGCCGACGGCCAACAGGCGCCCCTGCTACCACTACCACTCTACCAGGACTGCCTGCTGCCTTGCAGATCGACGATGATGGCTTGGCGATGGTGTTCTGGCCGCTGGCGCCGGGCACCGCCGCACAGGAGCCGAGGCCGCCCGCCCGCACGGCCGCAAGGCGCACAGCTGGTGGAGGCGTCGGCCGCCGGGCGTGGTCGTGTCGTGTGGACTGGCGAGGACGAAGCAGGAGGCGGCGCTAGGAGAAGCGGCGGCGCCGCGGTCGATCTAGGGCGTCGCGAGCGCGCAGCGAAACGGAGAGGAGCCAGCGCGTGACGGCGTGCGTAGTCCTGGGCGTGCATCTCCTGGCTGGCTGGCTGCCCTAGTCTCTGCTGTTGGTGGGCTTTGCTCTTGGGCCAAATTTCTGAAGACTTGTTCCAAAATTTTTTGGCCCACGACTAGGGCCATGGCCTGTGTGGCCTTAGTCCTAGGCCCGCCCCTGCCTCCATATGAATTTTCCAATATAGAAAATCATCTCCCTCAAAGGTGGGAGGTGGTCCTTCCCCATTAGACTTTTTGCTCTAGGCGGTGAAGCCTAAATAAGGAGCAACTCAGCTCTGATACCAATTGAAAGGATCAAGATGCCCAAGAGGGAGGGTGAATTGGGTTTTTCTAAAAATTAATTGCAAGAATTAAATCCTACAAACCAAAATTCACCCCTAGTGCCTACTAGTGTTCCTTATGATTCTACCGATAAAAGTTTTGCACCCTAAGTTCCAATCCTAGTCTAGCAAGGCAATTCTAGGAAAGTAAATAAGCAAAGAAAGTAAATGCTTGAAAGTAAGGGTTAGGAACACGGTGATGTTTTCCCGAGGTATCGGAGAGTCGCCACTCCCCACTAGTCCTCGTTGGAGCACCCGCACAAGGGTGTAGCTTCCCCTTGATCCGCGCAAGGTTTAAGTGCTCTCTACGGGCTGATTCTTCGACACTCCGTCGCGGTGAATCACCCAAAACCGCTCACAAGATGAGTTGGGTCATCCACAACCTTGCTGGATGATCACCAAACTCCCAATCACCACCAAACCGTCTAGGTGATGGCGATCACCAAGAGTAATAAGCTAGAACTCTCACTTGACCACAACAAGCCTAATGAGAAGATGGATGCATACTTGCTACTCTCTAGTCACTAATAAGGGATCTCAAACTTTGATTCTCAAATCACTATCCTCACTAGGGCTCTTGCACTCCCTTGCACTTCAAAGATGTTTCTCAGCTGAACAAATAAGCAAGAGTACTCTAAAAGAGGTGGAGGGGATGTATTTATATACCCCTTAGATAAATCCAACCGTTATCTGCCAAAACAGGAAAACACACATTGACCGGACGCGCTGGTCGTCGTGACCGGACGCGTCGGTCGAGTGTAACGGTCGAAAAGCCAAAAGTCAGCGCTGAGTGACTGGACGCGCCGGTCAGGGGTGACCGAACGCGTCCGATCGTGCAAGAACCTTACTGTACTTTGACCTGACGCTCGACCGCGTCCGATCAGAGATGACCGGACGCGTCCGGTCAGGTAAGTACCTTACTGAAACGTGATCGGACGCGTCCGATCACTTCACAGTCGTGTTCGATTAGACTTTTACCCTCTGAAACTCATGTCAGACTGATCACCGCGTCCGGTCCTCGCAGGGACCGTGTCTGGTCAACCAGTTAACGACGCAATGACTGTTAGTACTGACCGGATGCGTCCAGTTGTGACATAAACCGTGTTTGGTCAAGGGTAAACTGCTCAAACAACTTAGAAATGCGACGCAACTTGAACCAAGTTGCTTCCAACTGAACTTTGAGCTTTATCAGAGCTACCTAGTGCTAAGTTTAACAAGTGTGCACCACACCTAAACAAAAGACTCACCTAGGTCAAGCTACTCGCTCATGCCCCCTTTTATAGTACGGCCAAAGGTAGAAACAAAGATCCTAATGACTATTCCGGATGTAACTCAACACCTTGATATCCGGAACTAACCGTCCTTAATCTTATCGTTGATCCTTTGAAAACCGAAACGATTTCCATCAAGGGACATGAATACCATAGTGCCCAAAGCAGTTATCAACTCCATGACCTAACTTATCAAAGTTTCTACAAAACACACGTTAGTCATGGTAATAATGCATTGTCATCAATTGCCGAAACCAACACCGGGGCCTAGATGCTTTCACTTATCATAAGCGATTTTTAAAATGATCTAGTGGTAAAAATATTGTTGCGACAATAATTTTCACGGGTGAGCGAGCATGAGGTCGGTGGCGTGTGGCCCCACAATGAGCTAGGGCAGCGTACGATGTGGGGTTGATGGCTGGGAGAGGGCACGCGAGTGTCAAGTTCCATGGTGGGGAGTCAGACAGCCCTCGCCTATACCATGTGGAGCCTCCTCCCAAGGTGGGGCAGCTTGGTCCATCCTCCTTACGTGTGTATGTGTTGGTAGGGTTACTTGGAAATATCTGGTATGTGACTTGTGGGCCCTCCGATCCATGTAACGTGTGTATGAGCCACCATCTAGAATAACACAAAGTGCTTCCAATGGTTGAAAGCACTTAGGATTGTGTTTCTTGGATTTCCACTAGGAGGGGGAGGGTGGTGGAGCCCACCAGTGGGGTCGGCCGACCACACCTAGGTCACTTGACCCTATGGGGGTGTCCCCACTGGCCACACCTTACTTTATGCAAAGAACTACTCCATGTACATGTGGAACTTGTTATGCTCATTTTTTTTATTCCGAGGCATGTTGATGATGTTTTCAATGTGTAAAAGCATGTCGTTTTTCACTGTCAACAAACCTTCCGGGTAGTGGCGGGTGTGATCGTGACCGCTATCCCTGGCACTCTAACTAACATCTACAAAATGAAATTTTCATTATCCACTCTACTTCTCAATATTGAAAATAGTGTCCAGAGATTCAATTCCAATGAACCTTCAGACGATAATTGTTGAGATGACGGAGTGTCAAGAAGCTTGAGAGTTAGAATAGTGAGCATTGTTGAGATGACGGAGTGTCATGAAGCTTGAGAGTTAGAATAGTGAGCTATTGGAGACAAACTTTTAGTCAAGGGAACCCAAACCAAACCAACTACAAGCATGAAAGCACAGGTTAGTAGTAGGTTAACAACAAAAAGGTCTGTAGTCTATTTCGGATATCCGGATGACTTATCAGATATCAGATGGATACAAATACAATCTCATCAACATCTTTCATATTGAATTATAATTTTATTTTATAGTTTTCAATTTTTAATTTTAATTTATTTTTAAATTTTAAACGTGTTAATACTTTGAACGTCACCATAGCCCAGCAGCTTTGCTGAGCCCTGTGAACTGTGTGCCCCCGCCCTCCCCTAGTTTTGTGCTCATGGTATCATATAGGAAGCCTGCTCCCTTGTTGCTGGCTGGGGCATCGAGGTGGGACTAAACTAGCATACTCGACGCTGCTTAGTCTTGTGTCTTCATTGCTCGCATTCGCAATGGCCCAACACAAGTAGCAGGATGTGTTGGCCCAAGGCCGAAGCCCATGAAGCATACACCAGCCAAGCCTTTCTCGGTTCTCCTGGCTGGTGGCGTGCGGCGTTCCTCTCAGTCGTGAGTGGGCCCGCCTGGCTGCTACGTCGTTTAGCTGGTTAGTGGTTACCCTGCTGCCTGCTAGTTTTGGAATTTGGACGTGGCATGCCCCGTAGTGCTGGTGCCTGGAGCCGAATTTGGCTTTTGGCGTAGCCACCTTTTAAATTTTTAAATTTTAATTTTCATAAGAGTTCTAAATTAGTAAAATAAATCAATAATATATCCATTTTGACTATCTCGACAAGCTCTTTTTGTGATGGTGCACTCAGTTTTCAACATTTGAGATGGTATGACTTTTGTATGTACTCAAAAGATATCAGCTTAGGTATGCATAAGCTATGACACTGTAACTCAACTTTCAAAAATCAGGACAATGTGACTTGTATATGAACTATTGATAATTTGCTTCTACACGTATAATCTAGTTGTAATTAGGACTCATAGAGTGGTCAAATGACTACAACACATGTTGTATAGTATAATCTAGTTGTAATTAGGACTCATAGAGTGGTCAAATGACTACAACACATGTTGTATAGATAGATGTTGCTTTTACTCAATATCCGGAGGAATATTCGTAACCGACACTATCTGTGTCCAACTCAACCCGTATTCGATATATATTTATTCGTATTCGTATCCGAGACATTCGTATCCGTAGTTATATCCGATAGCTATCCGTGTCCGAATCCGAATCCGAGAAAAAATATGAAAACAAATATGATATCAACAGTATTCGTTCGTATCCGATCCGTTTTCATCTCTACTCATAGGTTTGACTCCCGAAAGCTCTGCCCATACTAAGCTTCCGCTCGCAAGGTTTTCTCATGGTCACACGTCTGTTGAATTTGATTTGATACGTCTCTTTCCTCATGTGGCGTCCCATGGCTCAACTTCAACTAGCGCCTGAGAAAGCGAGGGCTGTGTCTGTTTCCTCGTGAAACCACACACATGTCCCCGTCTTTTCAAATGACACGCCAACTCTTTCCACAAAATTTAGGACGTGTGTGAATATTTGTGGATGACACAGTCACACTAGTCTTTTTTTTAAGTGGAACACAGTCACACTAGTACTCACGTTCATGAAAAATCAATTTCGGCTTTTGTGCTCAAGTCTAAACTGGCCAAAAGCTTTTTCTCCCAGCATGATGAAACAGTCAGGCCCAAGAGCTCCAAATCCCAGGCCCATGTCCAACAGGTCCATATCTACTCTAGTTAGACCCAGAGCCACCCAGCTAATCGGTCCAAATCCTAGGCCCAGAATCCAGACCGCCGCTCCGAAAAATCCGGGCCGCTAGCAAACAAATACTGTTGGCTCGCACACGGGGCGAGCGCTTGCTGCTACAGTTTGCCTTCTTCCTCCCAACAGAAGCGAAGCATCTCTTCTCCAGTTCTCCCCACTTCCCAATCCCACAGCGGCAATCCCCTTCTCCAGCCTCCCGCGCGCGGCCATGTCTTCGCCGCCGGCGCCGGCGGAAGAGGAGGGTCGTGCGCCGACCAAGTACGTGCTGATCACCGGCGGCGTCGTCAGCGGCCTCGGCAAGGGCGTCACCGCCAGCAGCATCGGCGTCGTCCTCAAGGCCTGCGGGCTGCGCGTCACCTGCATCAAGATCGGTACGCGCTCCTCACTTCCTCCGCCGCTTTGCGAGGTGGTGCTTCTGGTGACCGACCCCTAAATAGAACCCTAGAGCCGTTTTGGGTTGGGGTGGTCGGCGCGAGATAGGAGTGTGTTATGATTGGAGTGAGTGGTGAATGCGACCCGCTTCCGTGATTCTGCTAGGGTTTAATCTTAATCTTTTGCGGATTTGGTGATTGGGTGGCAAAAGCGGTAGTTTGTTGGGTTCTGCTTGGAGTCCCAGTGGTCAATCCTCTCGCAATTCTTTACTACGGCTTGGTGTAATTTGGGGGCAATGATGAGTAGTAGTCAAAGATTACAGTGGTCAATCCTCTCGCAATTCTTTACTACGGCTTGGTGTAATTTGGGGGCAATGATGAGTAGTAGTCAAAGATTACCTTCTTGGTGTTCCAGTTCCAGTTACTTGTCACCTTGGCTCTAGTGAATTGAAAATTAAAATGATTGGTACATCATGAATTGATGAGCCCGTGTGTGCTCGTTGTCAGGTTTTGAAAGGCTTGTTGCTGTCTGTCTCACTAGTACCAGTCCTTTTTTGAGCTTTTTAGGTAAACTTTTGTCACGATCTTAGACGGATTAGAGAGGATTCGGGGTAACGGAAGAGGAAGACGGAAAGAACAGGATGAACCGAGAGAGGATTTGGTTCAGAGTTTGTATTCCTTTTTCCCCCTCAACAGTTCAATACATCGGCTTATAAAGAGCCGTCACCGCCATTCCGAAATGGGCCGAGCCCCTACTGCCTACTTGGGCCAAACCCAACCTTCTCTACGAATAAGAAGAGCCCCAACGGCCCAGCAAGGTGTCCCGCCTCTTCAGCCACTACTTGCCATCTCCCCCTGGTTCATGACAACTTTTCCTTCCACTGTGAAGGTTGCTGTTGGCCCTTTTAGTGCAGTGGCGTGGCCTTCGATTGTCGTTTTATAGGCATGCTGCACTGTATGTACCCCTTCCTTTCATGCTTCTGAATGGCTTTCTGTGATTAGCTTTTTAAAGAATTCTGTCTAAAGTGGAGGCACTTTTAGGATCTCTTGCTATCACAAAAAAGGCTAAATCAGAGGGTTATTTTTTTTGTGTGATTTTACAATACAAATGTTTTGCTTATGGATGTGGATGTTAAATCGTTTGGATGGGCTTTGGTCTGGCATTTGTCTTACTACTTTGGTCTCCTTGTTTTTGTAGATCCATACTTGAACACAGATGCTGGCACAATGTCCCCCTTTGAGCATGGTGAGGTTTTTGTTCTTGATGATGGTGGAGAGGTACAGCTCCCTAATGCTTGCATCAAATACACATTCTTTAAATTTGCAGTCTCGGTGGTATCTACCTAACGTGCGGTATCCAGGTCGACTTGGATTTGGGGAATTATGAGCGTTTCATAGATGTTACATTGACGAGGGATAACAACATTACCACTGGAAAGATATACCAGGTGAGTACCTTCTGCCTCAAGGAAATGGTTGCCTTTTCTCATTTGAGATTGTAAACCGGTAGTTTCCGCTTCTTTCAGTCTGTCATTGAGAAGGAGAGAAGGGGTGATTATCTTGGAAAGACTGTACAGGTAATTCTTCTGTGGCATTTATTACTCGCAAAGTTCGGCTAGGCGCTAGTCGGATTCTAGGCGGTGACCCACTGCCTAGCGCCTAGGCGGGAGTAATCGCGCCTAGGCGGTCCTAGGTGTTTTTCTAGGCGTTTTGCCAATATAGGCAAATTAAGAGCAGGGGAAAATAGATGAGCAGAGAGGGAGAGCAGGGAGGGGAGAGCAGCAACCAGGGGAGGAACATCCAGCAGGGGAGGCCCAAGGGGAGCTGCTGGCGGTGGAGGGGGATGAGCAGGGAGGGGAGCAGCCGGCGGGGGAGGGGAACTCACCTTGGGGAGTAGGGTGGCCGGCGGGGAGGGTTGCGCCGTCGGGGAGCAGTGTCGGCGGGGAGGAGCGAGGCCGTCGGGGAGCAGGGCCGGCGGGGAGGGGTGCGCCGTCGGGGAGCAGGTCCGGCGGGGAGCAAGGCCGGCAGATGAACTTCCCCTCCGGCGCGCGTCGCAGGCGGAGCCGCGGAGGAGGACGAGCCGGAGCGCGGTCCGAGCAGCGTCTGCGAGCGGGATTGGACGAATCGAGCACGGTGCTCAGGTATTCTTCCCGCGCGGCGTGTAATTTTTCCCGCGCCCGACACGGGCTTTAGCGCGCGCTTCCGCGGTGGCCGAAAAAATCGGCAGCGCAGCCGGGCCGCCCGCCTACGCGCCCGCCTTGGGCGGCTGCGCGCCGCAGAATCGCCGCTGAGGCGCCGCTGAGCGCCGCCTAGGCGATGCGCCCGCCTAGACTCTGCCCAACCCCCTAGGCTACGCGGCAGCCCATCGACTACCGATTAGGCGCGCCTAGGCGCCGCCTAGTCGGCGCCTAGCCGAACTTTGATTACTCGAGCTACATTGTATGGACTGCCCATATGGCAAAATCTGAAACACCTATGGTTTCAAATATCCAGGTTGTTCCTCATGTCACGGATGAAATAAAACAGTGGATACAGTCAGTGTCTTCAGTTCCTGTGGATGGGCAGACTCGTCCAGCTGATGTTTGTGTTATTGAATTGGGAGGCACTGTAGGTAGGGTTTTATGACATCTTACGATCTGACACATCTGTAATTATTAATGTTGCAGAGAAATTGATTTCGCTCTTATTTCAGGTGATATTGAGTCAATGCCATTCATTGAAGCTTTGCGCCAATTATCCTTTTCTCTTGGTATAGCTGGTTTTTCCATTTCAGTTTCCACATTTTATGGTTGCTGCGTTGTTTTTGTTACAACTTAAACTCTTATGAGACTTGTATTGTTTCTCATGGTCTATTTTTTCTTTCTATTTCTTTGGGAACAGTTGGACCCATAGATTAGGGTACACTCTCTGCACTGCCATTTCTTTTATGTTAATGTAGCATTCACATATTTTACATTTCTTGGAAGTAAAAACATCTTTCTTGTTAGTGACTGTCATGAATATGACTCATACTCTTATATGCGTGTTCTAGGCAAGGAGAATTTCTGCCTCATACACGTTAGCCTTGTTCCAGTATTGGGTGTAGTTGGTGAGCAGGTAAACAATTCTTCCTTTAACGATGATGATTAATTCTGCTTATTGCTTCTTCTATCCTGAAATGAGGGAAACAATCTCATTGCACGCACTTTTCAAGTCTTATCATGACATAGTTACTGGTACTGGGAATCTGACGTTCTTGTTTCCCTTTTTTGTAGAAAACTAAACCAACACAACACAGTGTACGAGAATTGAGAGCCTTGGGTCTGACTCCTGATCTTCTAGCATGCCGGTCAGCACAGGTAATGCAAAGACGTAAAAAAAAAGTTAATAACTAATAGCAGATTCTTTAGAATATGCCTTATTTTCCTTCATCATTATATAGATTTCTGAGAATCTTTCCCATGTATTGGATATTTGTGACAAGAAGTCTGCTGTTGAATTTGTTTTTCATTTTCTGTAATGAATTTTGTTCCAAGCAGTCATTAGCTCATTTTAATCTGCCTTGGCTTAGTACATGTATCTTTTCTGTTCATGTGTTTCTTGTTGTAAAATCGTTTTCTTCTCTTGTCCAATTTGTATTTAAGCGTTCCTTTCTAATCAGAGCTATGTTTATCTGTTCTTTCAGCCACTAATAGGATCTGTTAAAGAGAAGCTTTCACAATTTTGCCATGTCCCGGTATGTTTCATGATTATAAATAAATCTGGAAAAATGCCATTTATTCAGTGTTTCTCGACTCACATTCTGTCTTACTTCCTGTAGGTCGAGAACATACTTAACATCCATGATGTTCCAAATTTATGGCATGTCCCACTTATTCTTAGAGTGAGTTGCAACGTTCACTAAAATCTTAGCCTTGAATTTTGTGTAGAAATATATTGAATCTATATATGTATTGCATTTAGTGTTGCTAATTTTGGCAAGTACTGTTTTGCAGAACCAAAAGGCTCATGAAGCTATAATCAAACAACTAAACCTTGCTAGGTGAGTCAGACAATTACTGAAAATCAGTGCTTATCAATGAATGTAGAGTCTTAGGATGGTCTGCACATGGAATTGTTTTGTAATTTACCCATAACAGTGTTTTTAGAAGTGCTTGGCACCAGTTATGCCAACTACCTAGCACCTAGGTGGGCTAGACAGTTGTTTTTAAGCAGTGATTCATATACTGCTGAGAAACCATATATTACCAATATTGGCAGATGATTGGCTTAAACTTCCAAATTTTTTTACTATGTTTGAAATCATCCTAATTAACGTTGAAAGGCTTACTCAGACTTGTTTGGTGTGATTGATTGAGATGATTACATTGTATTTATTGCAATGGCATCCCCTGTTTTTATATATTGTGTTATGGGCTTGTGGTTACTATTATCTTGGAGCAATATCATCTTGGATTTTATTTTATAGATCTGCTGGACCACCTGAGTTACGAGATTGGACAGATATGGCTGAGTCGTATGACAACCTCAAGAACTCTGTTAGTGTTGTGATAGTATTTGATTGTTGGTTCTTTTGTTGGTGCAGAATAAGTCTGAATGAATATCATGATTATGCAGGTTAAAGTTGCTTTGGTTGGGAAGTATACTAATCTGACAGATTCTTACCTATCAGTGGTGAAGGTTGGTACAGATGATCCTTACATATGAGTGGCGAAGTTAAGTAGTTTGCCAATTGTGATAATTATCCTGCAAGCACAAAATTTAAGTTACATATTTTATGTGGTGAAATAATTATTATTGTTACAGTTCCATGGTTTCCTAGAGTATAGACAATTGTTCTCTAATAATTGTTAAATAACTGAGGTTTAGAGCTGCCACAATGTGTTTTTACTGTGGATGTAATTTGGGTTCATGTACTATACATGAAAAATGTTTTTTTCTAATTCGTTTGTGCATATCTTAATTTATTCCAGGCTCTCCTACATGCCAGTGTTGCCTGTTCGTTAAAGCCATCTATCCAGTGGATTGCAGCTTCGGACCTTGAAGATGCAACTGCAAAAACTGTAAACCACTAGCCATGTGTTCTAATATTCGAAAACTGCAGCAATAGCACCACAGTGTTTCAGTTGTTCAATTTTTTGGGGAGTTCTGATAAGTATCTCAGTACCCCATAGCATTTGTATCTTTCTTAGCTCAAGTTTTCTGTACCAAGGTTTTTCTACTTTCAGTTTCACATTTGTAGCTATACTCAGTTTCCTCCTATTATGGTTCCTGTCCTTTCTTTGTATGTGTTACTGCATCCCTTGATGACAATTTTCTCAATAGGCACCAGATGCCCATGCTGAAGCCTGGGAAACTCTTAAAGTGAGTATGCCCATTGCATTTCTTTATTATTTTAAATATGCAAGTCAATTTTGAAAGGTAATATTAATAAAATCTGAAAATTGTAGGGTTCATCATGCATTTTGATACCTGGAGGATTTGGGGATCGTGGAATCTCAGGGATGATATTGGCTGCAAAATATGCTCGTGAGAATAAAGTTCCATACCTTGGTATTTGCTTGGGCATGCAGATATCAGTGATTGAGATGTCCAGACATGTGTGTATGCTTCCATTTTTTCTTTTACTTAAAAACTATCCATATAGATTCTTACTTTTATTATTATGCTTTTCTAGGTCCTGGGCCTGGTAGATGCAGACAGTGAAGAGTTTAACAAGGATACACCAAATCATGTTGTTATGTACATGCCTGAGGTACTTCTTTTCTGTTAAGTTTATGGAAGAGCTGACTTTGAAAAGTTTGATCTAATTCCTTGACAATGAACTGTTCAGGTTTCAAAAACACATATGGGAAACACGATGAGGTTGGGCTGCAGGAGAACATTCTTCAGCAAACCTGATTGTCTTACATCAAAACTGTATGGGCCTTGATTCTTTCTTGGTCAATATCATACTATTTTCTCTGGCATTACTGAATTTAGCTTGAAACTCAATCCATTGTCATCCACACTGATAAATTCCTAATGTAGTTGTGTTATCTAGAGCTTTCCTTACTTGGTAGTGAATATATTTTTGCCTATCACGTTCCTAAATGTGGCTTCTGTTTAGTTGAGATTTGGTGCAAGCCCCTGGTTATTGATCATCTTTAACATTTGCTCTGTATAAAAATATATTGCATATTCTCACTTGGACTATTGATTGAAACTTTAGGTATGGAAGTCCTCCACATGTAGATGAGCGTCATCGTCATAGATACGAGGTTTGTCATCAATTTTTGTTACTAAACATCCTATTAGTTATTAGTTTTTATGTGCATTGTAATCATATGCTTGGAACTGATTACTTGTTCTTTTTTATTTATTATTATAGGTCAATCCTTCTTTTGTTCCCATGCTTGAAAGTGCTGGTCTTCATTTTGTTGGTTGTGACGAAAGTCGAAAGCGAATGGAGGTACTAAGCAAATAGCCTATGCTATTCTTGGGTCTTGAATTTCTTTTTCAAAAGCCTGAACCTGCTTGCACCTATGAGCAGATTGTGGAGCTACAAGATCATCCCTTCTATGTAGGTGTTCAGTTCCACCCAGAGTTCAAATCAAGGCCTCGAAGACCTTCACCTCCTTTTACAGGTGAAAACCTTTTCTATTGAAAAAATAACTTGCAAAATCGAAATAAAAAGTTGTGAAATATTTAGACCCCTGACAAGTTACAACTGGTCTAGTAGAATTTGCATTACAACACTTCTTAGGTGACATGTACTAGTTATTTTTAGTTTTTACCTGCTGTCTAAGTTTTGTTGTGCAGGACTGATATTATTTGTTTTGGAACTATGCAGGTCTAATATTGGCGGCCACTAAACAACTGGGAACAATTTCGAATACCTCCAATGGCTACGTTGGAGCTTCTGACTAACGTCAGAGTACTAATGTCAGGTAAAGCGTTCTGAAACTTTTGTTATTCCTAAGGCATTTTCTTAGTGCATGTGACTAATGTTTCTGGACATTCGGTTTATGAATGGAACTATTGTTTCTTTTGCAGATAGGGATCTCTCCCTCTGGGCGAGAAGCATTTCACCCGTTGCTGCAGAGACCCAAGTTGTTTCTTGTACACAACCGGAAATCAATCTGAGCCTGAAGAAGAGTTTTTTTTTTTTTTTTTTTTTTTGCTGTAGAGACCACATGAGTGGCGTAACTAATGATCTTACAGTGTATGGGGTCGAACGTCATGATTTTGTTGACTGTTATGCGCTTGCCCTCCCATCCTTCCCATTCCAATTGAGCTTAACACCAGTCAGTGCTCCCGTCCTTGCGATTCCAATTGAGAATTTGAGATTAATAGCAGTCAGTGATTCTGTGGAAGTTATACAAGTTTGAGAGAAGCTCGAGTTTGTTTTTGGTCATGCAACTTTGAAACCAGAAATCTTGACCATTGAACTATCAACACCGGACAAAGTTGACTTTGTATTTTCTTATAAAAAACAGCTTTATTTTCTAAAAATAAGAACCCATAACTAATTTATTTTTTATTTTTTAGAAAGGACAACAAAAGTTTTGCCGCTATTTATATTAGACGAAGAAAAAGAAAAAAAAACAGGTGTCGGCCTAGTTTTTTTAGTGGAAACCAGGCCTAAAAACCACACAACCACTCATCCCATACAACTTGGTACTCCAACCGGACCGCTGACAACTTCACACTACTACATGCTTCGGTGAATTTCACCAAGCCAATTTGGTCAAGACGACCCAACTAGCAACTCTACAACTAAAGAAAACTCAGGACGCCACAACTAGCAGAAACAACTAACTCAGGCAACCAACTCAAAACGTTTGAAATCGCCCAGCAGCAGCCATGCTGGGAGCATGAATTGTTTCAGGTGTGTGATTTCCTGCATGAATAGGATTTTTCATTGTCCACTTGTTGCCCATGTACTCCTGTAATTGACCATTCTTTGTTGTCTGACAGCATTGTGAGCGTTGCCGACCCCATTGTGAGCATTGTGAGCGTTGCCGACACTGAATCTACTGATGTTGGACGCCCATCTAGGCCTCCAGGCCCACTTGAGTAGCCATTCTCTTGCGGTTGGTGCTCTTCTTCGTCTTCCTTTTGCCCTGCTCAATCAGCATCTGGATGGCCTCCATCTTGGTCTTGTCAATCGGCCTCTTGAAATGCTGCGCATAGAAATCAAAATCAGCTTCATCCTGATTAGTTTTCTCACCCACTAGATCACCTAGTTTTTTTATTAGTAGATCTTGTGCCACTTGGATTGTGTCTTTGCCTATATTTAATTCTGCCTTTTTTGCTAGCCTGGTACTTTTCCTTTGTGTTGAGGTTTGTGGGGGGCTATGACAGTTTTCAGCTTGTGGGTGTGGCGTATGAAACCCCTCCTGAATTAGAGGTTGTTGTAGTGGTATCGCCAATGATTCTAAAAAATCATCAACAGTGGGGGCATGTGTAAGTATATCTCCATTGGACCTTTGTCTCGGACTAGCTACCTTTGCTGCTAGCTCATGGCTCGCTGCTACCATTGCGGTAGGATCAGGGACTGTGGGGACAGAACCTTGTTGGATGTGAGTGGGCTGTATAGACTCATCACTCAACGTGCTAGGCTCACCATGTTCAAAGGTTGCCTTGGGCTGGGGTACTATCTCCAGAGTTGTCCCTGTCTGTGCAGAAGTATCAGCTACTTGCTCGAGGTTACAACTCGTTGTATTTACGTGGTTATTAACTGGTTGTTGGTCAGGAGACTCATCACCATTGTCAGGAGTTTGTTTATCAACTAATGCAGAAGAAACTGTGGCATTGTCCTCGAAGGAGTTAACACCCGAGACTACAAGTGTGATATCTTCGCGGTTTTGGTCAGGCTGCTCTAAGTTCGATCTTGTATTTGGCAACTGTGTCATATCTACCGTGAGTGGATGTGGGATTATAGCAGAATTGTCGTGTGTTGTGACAGAGGATTTAGGCACCAGCTTGCTGCGCACATGTTCGAGCTCCATTTCTAGCAGCATGACGTTCTTGGTCAGGACTTGGTGTGCCTTTGCCGATGCAGCATCCACTTTAATTCCCTCCGACCCTGCAGGTATAGAAGTCGCCTTTTGCACAGGCGGGGAGGAGTAATCAAATTCCTCACTTGTGGGGAGGGGAAACACCACTACACTGCCGGCGTTCCTGTTTGCCTCTTCTACTGTGTCCTGCATCTTGCTCAGCTCCAACTCGGCATGGATAGACTCTGAATGGTTAGGTAACATGAGGAAATCCACTTCTAGGACATCAACTAAAGGAGAGCAGCTGCTTTGGTTAGGTAACTCCGAATGGTTACCCTTGATCAACATGATGCTATCATCAGGCAGCAGCTGCTTTGGTAGTTTGAGCTCCACTGCAATTGGGTCAGCGAAGGTCACTTTCTTCTGCTTCTTGCCTTCCTTGGGAGTCTTCAGTTTCCAGACCATATACTGAGCCTGGTGTGCATCACCTGTCGCCCTGCTGGAGCTGATGCAGTCCTCGAGTCTGGCTCTGCAGCGCCCATTCCTTGCCCAGCTGGAGATACTGCTATGATGATGAGTGTCGTGGTTCCGCCGCTGCTCGTAGTCGTTGTCATCGTCCCTGTGCTGCGCCAGGTCGCGTCCACGGTTGTCGTGAAGATGTTCCCCAACCGTGTCCGGCGCGCCATAGCTCCAGTCGAACACACGGCGTGCCTTGCGGTTGGGAGGGCCGCCAATCCTGCCACGACCCTGCAGAAAGGTAAGGTCCTCGACTATCTCCAGGTGGTTGCGGAGGACGTAGACATGGCCGCGCTTGAGGTCGACAGGGTCGTCGTAGTGCGGCAGCCCTCTGTCTGGCTCGGTGACCATGAGCCAAACCTCGGTGGGGATGTCGCTTGGGTCCTTGCACCAGGCCCACAGGTCGAAGGACCTGATGTGTTCTCTACGACGCGTCTTCTCCTCCAGGTAGTGGACTGCACAGCTGTTGCCAAGAGCCTTGGCCGCCACATCTTCTGCCCAGCAGTGGACTGGGATGCCTTCAATACAAACCTTGACGCGGAACTCCCAGCTGGTGTTGTTGGCATAGTGGCGCTCGCTCCAGGCGTCGAAGTGGAATTCTCTGCCGCCATGAGGGACGACTCCCATGTCCAGGATGCACTGCCTGATTGCCGTGTCGGAGAAGATGATGAGGTACTGCTCGGGGTAGTGCTTCACGACCTGGAACTCACCATGGCGAAGATGCAACTTGGAGCGGAGGGCGTCGCCGACGTGAAAGAGATCCATTTCGTGGCTGTTGCTGTTGAGCCAGCAAACGGCAGCCTTGTCGATGAGCTCGTCGTGACGTCGCCTGATGGAGCCCGTTGCCGACACTGCACAGAACACGTGAGCCGGCCTAGCGCGAGGGTCGCCTGGGTACCTCGCCGCCGCCGCGATGGGTTTGGAGCCACAGACAACCGCAAAGGAGCGCTGGTCAATCCTGGGGGGAGTTGCAGGTGGGGGGCTGAGAGTGTGAACGGGGCGCCTATGACCATGAGACTCCTTGGATTTATGAAGGGGTGCACAATGATTGAAATCACACATAGCCGCTCTGTGCCCAGAATGGAAACACTTCCAACATCGGTAGGAGGAACGGCAGAAGCGAGCTATGTGGTTTGTGGAAAAGCAATTAAAACATCTTCCCTCCATCTTCTTTTTGAAGATCTCAGAGCCCGTTGCTTTGTCCGCTGGTAGGTTGTTGTGTTGAATGAGCTTTCTCTCAGTATCCGGTCTTCTGTGCGTGTGGGATGATCTGGCCGGCTCCCATCCTTGCTCAATGATGACAACGGTCATTTGATGCTGTGACTGGCGCGCAGACGACGATTCTGGATGGCTGGAAGGCGTCTTCTCCGGCGTAGCTGAGGAGGTAGACTGGTGAGCTGGGAAGCTGGCCGATGATAGACCGACATGAATGCCCTGCCCTCTGCCTCTTGTAGCTGTTTCCCCTTTTGACTTGCCGGGATTCTGGAGTTGAGGAGAAAGGATCCATTGACTGTACCTCCCTTGGGATCTTGAACTGAGGATTGAAAGCCTTGGGGGAGCGGATCTGACATTGAGTTCTTGAAGGCGGACCTGCACCCTGCAGCCTCCGAGCTTACACTCTGATTTTTGAAGTTGTTCAAATCCTGAGACAAGTCTGGGAGCAGCGCCCAGCCCATGTCTTGGATTTCTTGGTCGATGATAGTTGGACTTGCTGGTTGCTGGAATCCATCGCCAGCAATCCGAGCTTGAGCTTCAGAGACGGGCGTCAGCGCGGAAGGTGCTGGCGACTCTGAGGCAACATTGATGAGAGCTTTGCTAGCTTGGATCTCCTAAGATGCTGAGGGAGCGGTAGCAAGCGACCCATCAGCGAGTGGATCAAGCAACGGCGGATGCGGATCTGGTGTGTTTGTGTGCGGGGATGCAATGTAAGCGGCGGATCTGGGCGGGTTCGGGGTTGGGGCGTTGGGGACGAGGAAGGGGAGGAGCGGGTCGGGGTCGGGCTCTTCCATCCGCATTTTACACGTATAACTAATTTATTTTAATAAGAAAAAAATTTGAAACTAGTACCAATATTTTTTTCCTAAAGATATAATGTGTCTATTGGGCCAGCTAGCCGGCGTGGCGCCTCTGGCCGGCGAGCGGACTAGCCGGCGCCACCGCAGCCACAAGCACCTGGTGAGCAACATCGGTTTCGTGGTGGGGTCCCTCGCTGGCGTCATCTCCGGGCTAGTACTGTAACGGTCGTGGCCCGGCGTCACGATCTTCACCCCGAAGCTGATCAGGCGGCCGGAGCAACTGACGTTCCTGAACGAGGAGGACGGGCTGGCGTCGCTTGCCGTGATCAGGCGCGCGCGGCGGGTGCGGGGAGGTGTACAAGGCGCTGGACGACGGACGACTCTGGCCAACTTGTCAAAACCGCGAACGGCGGACACTGGGAAGCAACTGAGACCGAAAAAGAAATTACGGTCATATCACTTTGTATCTATATCTATATATACACCTTGATTTATTCATCAATTTTTAACATGGTGTACGTATGAGCCGGCGTCAATAAAACCTGACAAATCATATGACGTGAGGTCTCATAACGTGCTTATCATGTGCGACCGTCCTTATCTATGCCTGATAGAATCTTCTAGATCCACACTGACATTGTTCAGACTAGCCTGATCTAACACATTATTATTTTTAATTGTTTGCTAACGTGGCAGAGGTACAGCATCAATAAATTCTGACAAATTATATGACACGAGCTCTCATAACAAGCTAATCATGGGCGACCGTCCTTATCCATGCCTGATAGAATCTTTTGGATCCACACTGACATCGATCAGACTAGCTTGATCCAATACATTGTTTTTTTATTGTTTGCTATCGTGACATAGGTACATCATCAATAAACCCTAACAAATCATATGGCGCAAGCTCTCATAACGCGCTAATCATGTGCGACCGTCCTTATTTTTTAGACATATAGGAGAAGAAATGCTTAGCATCTATGGCTACGCCTATGTATAGTAAAAAGAATCCCTCCATCAAGTTAGTATGACTTGATTCTGATACTCTAGATGTCCTATGATGAGAAAGATCAGTTCTGTCATGATAGAATGTCGTAGCTTCTGGATCCACACTAACATCATTTAGACTAGACTCACATTGATCAAGAATGCCATAGCTTCTGGATCTACACTCACATCGTTTAGACTAGCCTCACATTGTTCCAAGTGATTTTTTGAACGAAGGGACAAGCGGATATAGCAGTGAGGCGGGGACTGGGGGCACAAGCCCCCCTACCACCACTAACAATAAGGGCACTTTGGTTCACAGGTGAATCAAAGGAATCGTGTAGGATTGGGTTCTTTAGGAAATTTTCCTTGCTCTTTGGTTCACGGGAATAACTCCTAGAAATCCTGAGAAATGCTGTTGGTACCCTATGATTTCACGAGATTTTTGTGGGAAAGAAACATCCACCGGAACTTCTTGGTTTCACTAGGAACCAGGCAAATGGTTGTGAAAAGATGATATCAATGTTTTTTTATGGCGTGGTCCACAGAGCAGAGGTGGCTGTCCAGTTCGCTACCATGCATACTTGTCGTCCCTGTTGTGGGCCATCAGGCGACGTCCGCCCGCCTAGAAAAAGAAGCATGAAGTTCCTTTGTTTCACCCAAGTTTTACTGCCAAAGGCCTTCTATACCGATTTTTCTGTACTATTGAATGCTACAGGATTAGGAGAACATAGCATATGAATTCCTACACTTTTTCTATCTCTACCCTTTTCCTATCCTGCCTTCCAAAGAGGGCCTTAACACCCAAAATGCCATTAAAGCAAATTTTTTTTCTCGGCCCAATACTTGCGTGGCTGCTCCCCACCTTATCCGATAGCGAGGCGGAGGCACGTGTGACCGTATAAAGTGATACTCTCGTGTACTAGTTTGGATAACTAGAATCCGGCCAAATAACTACTGAACTCTTTAAATCTAGATTTACTATGTACACGTGTAGGAACCTATTCGTTTGGGCTGATCTGGTTGGCTAAAAGTACTGCTGGCTAGATTTTTATGAGAGAGAAAAACACTATGAGGCTGTATCCGGCTTGAGGACGAAGTACGTGGAACACGTACGGCGGCATCGATGGAAGTGTCGTCGTCGATCTCCAGCCACGACCCACGGGAGAAAGGGCGGCCACCGTGCGTTGCCGCCGACATCACCTCGCACCTAGCATGTCAGGCCGGGGAGGCGTCGTTGCTTGCCTGGGACAAATCATGCTGCAGGATGCTGATCGATCTCCAAGAGCTGTTCATTGCCGACTCCGTCGCTGCTGCTGCACCAGGGAGGAGCCATGGCTGCCAGAAGGATACTTCCCACACCGGCCGGCGCCGAGATAGGACAAGTGATTGAAGCGCAACGTTACCCCAACTAACCCCTCTTCGGTGAGCTCTATCATAGACGTATAGTCGCGTGCAATGTGGAAGGCGATTCAAACATGTTCAACCATTCTGTCAACTATACCATTGAAAATAAAAATTACGCGTGCGTATAATAATCTATACGTACTATATATACATACATGGAGTGCATGGTTATTACCAATGTTTTAAATAGCAGGCTAAGGTGTTTAGCGGTATATGTCTAAAACAGCTAATAGCGGAGCTATATCGGGCTATAGCGGGATATAGCGGCTAAATTGTACATGAACACAAATAGCGGCACCCTGTCTTAAAAGGCTATAGCGGGCTATAGCGGCAGCTTTAGCGGGAGATTTAAAACTATGGTTATTACTGGTGTTTGAGGAATTCACTTCGGCCGCTGGGTCAACAATAGCAGCACCACCACCACCGAAAGCAGAGTGTTTGCCTCAGCTCCATGCATGGCGCCGGCGGCTAATGCAAATCGATGGCCTGTACGTGTGCCTGGATGGCGGTTGTTGCACCTCGTTGTCGTTCTCCTGTGATGCCGGTTGCTCCTCGTTGTTCACCACGGGGAGAAGCTAGGGCCTGGGTCATTATTGATTGCATTTGCATGCGACAACTCAATCTGCTGATCGAGCATGGCTCAAACCTTCAAGTGGTGGAACTGGAATACCTCCACCTGAAAGAAGATTTTCCATATCAGAGGATATTGGAGTACTACTATATACTGATTTTTTTGCAAGATAAGCAGACTAAAGTAACAAAAAAATCAAACTTTTGACGAGGAGTGTTGATTCTTTTAGCATAGAGGCCCATGGAAGACCCGCTACTAGAACTAAGATGTAATTAGTTGGTATGCAAAACAGTGTGCCTCAACACAAAACTAGATGTAATAACTAGATCTAAGTACAGGTCTGTCATAATTGTAATTCCATATTAGCAAACACATTCCAGACTTTCAAATAAAACCTCCTGCCAAATCAATGGACAAGTTCTCCAACAATACAATGTACATCACCTTCTGAAACTGCCTCCAACGGAGATGCAATTCCTGCTTCCATTCTCTTCCCCGTCTCCTTGCCTGCTCCATTGTAAAATATGATGTTCCCCCAACTGAATAGAGCAAAGAAACAAGTAGCACGAGAAATTGATATACAAAGACAGATCAGAAGGGTGAGGGAAAAGGATATGATTGGAGTTCAGAGCTCGGCTTCTCTGAGTTGCTTCTCATATGGCAGTTCTGTAACATAGTGCAGCCAAATCTCAATAGTAAGAAAATTCAGAAAAAAAACAAAGAAATTGAGAAATTTGCTCGGATTATCCAACTCAGATCAGGAGCTAGCTGGGCCCAAATCACTAACAACCATAAATGTTTCAACAAATTCTGTGTCCAACAAGTATAATTTTATCTATATAACACTATGGCAATATCACCATCCCCAAATTTCCGGTGCAAACATCAGCACCATCGCCTCCTAACAATGGCAATCCCCCCTTCATCCATAGACCCAATTTCAAAGAACACAAACACAAATCTGAACCTGAAATGTACTAGTAGTGTAGCGCCAGCAGCATTAGACCAAGCTGCAGCTATTCCGATCTCCGAGTATACAATGAGCGAAGCCAAGTTTGATCCAAACCCAAGGACGCCACCACGGCCGGCGAGGCGAGTCAGCGGTTGAGGAAGTCGCTGATGACCTTGTCCTGAGCGACGGCCTCGTCGCAGCACGGGTCCATGAAGTGGAACGTGTGTCCCTTGTCGGGCGCCTGCCAAATCTCCGCCTCGCCGGGCCACCCGCTGGCCCTGAGCCGATCGAAGTACGCGCGGCCCCGGTCGCGGAGCACGTCGCCCTCGGCGACGCACACGAGCACGCGGGCGCACGCCAGGGACGCCAGGGCCGGGGCGCCGTCCACCAAGGGGTTGATGAGCGGGTCGTCGTCCCCCGCGGTGGACGACGGGCACACGACGCGCCACAGGGACGCCAGGCTCTCGCGCGTCTCCGGGCTGAGCTCGTCGGAGGGCACTCTGTCGGTGCCCAGGAAGTAAGGGTGCACCATGACGAGGCCCCGGATCCGGGCGCCGTGCGCCAGCCCCTCCGCGGCAGCGGCGCGCATCGCCATGTGGTGCGCGATGTTGGCGCCCGCGCTCTCCCCGCCCAGGTACAGGCGCGAGAAGTCGGCGTGGCCCGCGATCCACGGGTCGCGGTCGCCGTCGCCGGCGGAGGCGGCGGGGGCGAGGTGGGAGTGGGAGACGACCCAGGCGAGGGCGTCCCAGGAGTCAGCGTAGGCGGCGGGGACGGGGTGCTCGGGGGCGAGACGGTACTCGACGGAGACGACGAGGGCGTTAGCGAGGCCCGCGAAGGCGGTGAAGTAGGCGTGGAAGATGGGGTTGAAGGCGGAGCCGATGCAGAAGCCGCCGCCGTGGTAGTAGACGAGGATGGGGAGCTTGGCGTCCCCGGCGTCGTTCCCGAGACGCGGGAGGTAGAGGCGCGCGGAGACGTTCGGGGAGATGACGACGTCCCTGGAGGCGACGGCGGCGTCCGTGGAGGCCGGGACGAACTCGGAGCCGAAGTAGCGCTCCACGCGGTTCTTGTACACGCGGATGCAGGGCAGCGACTCGTAGACCAGCTCGTCGTCCGCCGAGGCCGGAGGCGGGGTGATGGGCGCGGCGGCCATCGGAGGAGATCTGGGCTCAGCACTCAGCGGGAGAACCGTGCAGCAGAGTCGTTCGGTGACGGGTCACGGTTCCGAGCAGATCAAAGGGGAGCGGCGAGCCGCTCGAGTCAACTGCAAGTCGCGCGCGATGCCCGCCGGTTAGTTGTAAATTCCATTACCGGCCGTAATGGCCGGAATGGCCCGTACCGGTGTCTAAACCGTGGAAGAGCTGTAATCCTTTACCGGGTTAAATACCGGTCAATTCCGATCATTCTGGGCAATTCTGACCGAAACGTCTGTTCCGCCTGAAAGCCCAAGTTTGGTTTTGGTAATTAATGACACCAAGTTGTTAATGCCATGTGTTAAGTGTTTTGAGTTAGGCACAAGCAACACACGTGATGAAGGAGCATGTGGCATGGAGTGATGGCCACAAGATCACAAGTGGTGGAGATGCACATAATATGGTGTACATGATGATCAAGTGGAAGAGAATGAACTAAGAGCGCAAGGCAAAGGTATAACCATAGGGTTTTCCTTTTACCGGTCTAAGATGAGTAGAGAAGTGATTGACCGGGTTTAGGATACATAGCCGACTATCAAGAGGGGAAATCACAGTTAGCTCGGGAATCAAGTGCACTAGATCATTGTCTTGAGCATATGCATTAGGATCTAGTAAAAGAGCTAACATAACGCCTTGAGAAATAATTATGAAATACTAACATACATGCACATGTTGGTGTACACTTGGTGGTGTTAGCACATTTGCGAAGGCGGTGGAGTTTGAGCGGTAGAGAGGGGTTTGGGTTCCTCTCTCCCTCCCGCCGAGCTTGCGAGGCGGGATTCGGCGTTTTTTGGGGAAGTGAAACGCCTATTTTATACTGCGCCGGAAGTCGGAAAAGAAACGGAGGCGAACGGAGGTCACAGAGATGACCGGACGCTGGACCGGACGCGGTCTCTGTATGACCGGACGCGTCCGGACAGTGTTCAGCGTCTATGCGGTTTTCAGTTTGTTGATCGGACGCGCAGCGCGTCCGGTCACTGATGACCGGACGCGTCCGGTCATCCAGGGAGCTTACTGGACTCTAATCGGACACTGGCACTGTGGCGTCCGGTCCGTTCAACAGCGCGTCCGGTCAGTTCTCCTGAACGAACCAGAGCGTGCGACCGGCGCGTCCGATCCCTCACGTAGCCGGAGCGTCCGGTCAGGCGTCCAGAGGGACAGAGCGAAGCGGAGTGACGATCGGACGCGCGGCGCGTCCGGTCACGTGCGATCGGACGCGTCCGGTCTCAACGGGAGCATACTGGAACGCGACCGGACGCGGGCACTGTCGCGTCCGGTCAATCGGTTCAACGCGTCCGATCACGGCAACGGCTAGTTCTGACTCGCACTGTTTCTTGTTGTCGTGTAGTGACCGGACGCGTCCGGTCACCCTGACCGGAGCGTCCGGTCAGCGCGTTTTTCGCTGCGTCGTCTGTAACGGCTAGCTGCGTACCCCTTCGTTATAAATAGAGGTTGGCCGGGGTTTGAGGGTAACTCTTGCACATTTTGAGATATAGAGACATACTTTGAGCTAGAGAACAACCCCTCCACTCATCTCTTTGCATAGTTGCACATCTTGAGTGAGATTGAGTGAGATTCAAGTGCATTGCTTGAGAGTTGCATTCTAGATGCACTTGATCTTCGAGTTGCTGCGGATTTCTTGTTACTCTTTCGTGTTTCCCGACACGGTAGACGGCTTGGAGCAGCGGAGGTGATTGAGCTCGCAATTGGAGATTGTTGGAGCCTTCACCAAGTGTTGTAAGGGGTTCTTGATCCTTCCCCGCGGGAGTTCGTGAATTGGATACTCTAGTGGAGCTCGTGGCTTGGAGGATCCCTATCTTGTGTGCGGTTGTGCGGCGCCCGCCGAGGGCTCGACTCTTGATAGTCGATTAGCTCGCGAACCGACAAGTGGGTGTATCGCCACAACGGGGAGTAGCTTGCCGGGAAGCAAGTGAACCTCGGGATAAATTCTTGTGTCATTCTCTTCCCGAGGATTTCTCTTGTATGATTGATTGATTGGCATTTCTCATCTCTACATGGCGGTATAATCACTCAAAGCTCTTCTCTCGTATTACTTCTTGTTTATAGCTTGTAGTTGTTGTTGTGTTTAGTGGATAGCCTTGTACTAGACTTGTGTAGGTGGCTTGCTTAATTAGTTAGAGCTAGTGCTTTTACTTCGCCACCTCTCGTACTAACTTGTGGTTAAGTAATTCTTGTAGAAGTTTTAATTAGGCTATTCACCCCCCCCTCTAGCCTATTTGGACCTTACAAGTGGTATCGGAGCCGAGACACCGTTTATTTGAGGCTTAACAACCTACGGTGAAAAAGAAATGGCTCAATTAAGCTTGCACATCAACAACACCAAGAAGGCACCTCACTTTGATGGCACAAATTATGCATATTGGAAGGTTAAGATGACCGCACACCTAAAGTCAATCAATAGAGAAGTGTGGAAGGTCACCGAAACAAAATTTGAGGTTGCTAATCTGGAAGCACCTACACCGGTGGAAGAGAAGAAGGTCCAATGCAATGACATTGCCATTAGTGCTCTTCATGAGGCACTAGATGACAAGACCTTTGAGCAAGTAAAGAACATTGAGATTGCTCATGATGCTTGGGCCAAGCTAGAAGAAACATTTGAGGGCACCGAAGGCACAAAGACCGCTAAAACATATATCTTGCAAGAAAAATTTTCAAGCTTTAAGATGCAAGATGATGAGAGTGTACCGGAGATGTTTTATAGGTTGCAAGTCATTGTCAATGAGCTCAAGACACTTGGTGAGGAGGTCAAGGACAATCAATTCTCTATGAAGTTCTTGAGAAGTCTACCCAAGAGATTTGATACATTAATCACCGTGCTAGTGAGGACTACATTGAAGGATTCAACTCCTCAACAAATATTCCAAGAAGTGATGACCGATGATTCATATAGAGAAGATGATGAGAAGGATGAGTTGGTCAAGAAGAAGAAGAAGGAAAATGAGAAGAAAGATGATGAAAAGAAGAAGAGTGTGGCATTCAAAGCCACCACATCCAAGGGCAAATCTAAGATTGAATCATCAAGTGATGAAGACTCAAGCTCTTGTGATAGTGATGACATTGATGAGAAGATGGCTCTTTTTGTTAAGCAATTTGGCAAATTCATGAAGAAGAAAGGCTTTCGTGCAAGAAGGAGGAAGAACTCATCCAAGAAGAATCAGCATATCATGAGATGCTTTAGATGCCATAGCAAGGACCATCTCATTGCAAAGTGTCCTTATGATAGTGATGATGAAGATGCTATCAAGAAGGAGAAGAAGAAGCAAGAAAAGAAGAAAAGCTCTTATAAGAAGAAGAATGATTCTCATGTTGCTACATGGGATAGTGATGATTCCTCAAGTGATGATAAGGATGACAACAAGAGCAAGAAGAAAGGACATGCTAGCATTGCCATCCAAGAAAGGACATGCTATCACTTTTGGCAACAACAAGAAAGGCAAGGTCAAGGGGCTTGGTAAAATTGCTATCTCAAATGACTTGAGCATTTCTAATGTGTTGCTAGTTGAGAGCTTGGATTTCAATCTTTTATCGGTGGCACAACTTTTTGATCTTGGCTTCAAGTGCATTTTTGGTAGTGATGATGTTGAAGTCATAAGTGTTGATGGATCAAATTTGATATTCAAAGGATTTAGACATGGAAGCTTATACTTGGTTGACTTCAATGATAGTGAGACACAATTGACATCATGCTTGCTTAGTAAATCTAGTATGGGATGGTTATGACATAGAAGGCTTGGTCATGTTGGAATGAAACAATTGAACAAACTTTTGAGGCATGACTTAGTTAGAGGCTTGAAGGATGTCACTTTTGAGAAGGATAAACCTTGTAGTGCTTGTCAAGCCAGCAAACAAGTTGGAAATTCACATCCTAGTAAAAGTGAAATGAGCACATCAAAAGCATTTGAGCTATTGCACATGGACTTATTTGGGCTAACAACATACACTAGCATTGGTGGCAACAAGTATGGTTTTGTGATTGTGGATGACTACACTAGATATACTTAGGTGTTCTTTCTCTATGACAAGAGTGATGTTTATGATCTATTCAAGTCTTTTGTCAAAAGGGTGCAAAATGAGTTTGAGACTACCATCAAGAAGATTAGAAGTGACAACGGTAGTGAGTTCAAGAACACAAGAATTGAAGAGTTGTGTGATGATCTTGGTATTAGACATCAATTCTCACCAATATACACTCCTCAATCCAATGGTGTAGTTGAAAGGAAAAATAGAACCTTGATTGATATGGCTAGATCAATGCTTAGTGAATACAATGTGAGTCATTTATTTTGGAGTGAAGCTATCAACACGGCTTGCTATTGTAGCAACCGTCTCTATTGCCATGGGAAGCTTGGAAAGACACCATATGAGCTATTGAATAGAAGAAAGCCCAACATTGCATACTTTAGAGTGTTTGGTTGCAAATGCTATATTCTCAAGAAAGGCACTAGATTGAGCAAGTTTGAAAAGAAATGTGATGAAGGGTTCTTACTTGGTTATTCTACAACAAGCAAAGCATATAGAGTTTGGAATCTCACAAATAGCACCTTAGAAGAAGTTCATGATGTTGAGTTTGATGAAACCCAAGGATCTCAAAATGAAGCTCAAAACCTTGATGATGTGAGAGGAGATCAATTGTCAAATGCAATAAAGAATATGAACATTGGTGATGTGAGGCCAAGACAAGTTGATGATGATGATATTCATGTGATCAACCAAAGTGTGCAAATTGATACAAATCAAGCAAGCCCTAGTGGTACTCATGATGAAGCTCAAGTTCAAGGTCAAACAAGTGGAAGCAATCAACTCCCAATACTCCAACCTACTAGCATTGCTAGGGATCATCCATTGGACCAAATCATTGGTGGAATTCAAAGTGGTGTTCAAACTAGATCAAGATTAGCATCATTTTGTGAGCATTACTCATTTGTCTCATTAGAAGAACCAAAGAAGATAGAAGATGCATTGAAAGATTTCGAGTGGGTAAATGCCATGCATGAAGAACTAAACAACTTCACTAGAAATCAAGTTTGGAAACTTATTGAGAGGCCAAAGAACTACAATGTGATTGGCACTAAGTGGGTCTTTAGAAACAAGCAAGATCAAGATGGCATGGTTGTGAGGAACAAAGCAAGATTAGTAGCACAAGGATACACTCAAGTTGAGGGTCTTGACTTTGGAGAGACATATGCACCGGTTGCAAGATTGGAAGCAATTAGAATCTTATTAGCATATGCTTGTGCACACAACATCAAGCTCTATCAAATGGATGTCAAGAGTGCATTTCTCAATGGCTACATCAATGAAGAAGTTTATGTTGAGCAACCTCCCGGTTTTGAAGATGATAAGAAGCCCAACCATGTTTACAAGCTAAAGAAGGCATTGTATGGTTTGAAGCAAGCACCTAGAGCATGGTATGAGAGGTTAAGGGACTTTCTCCTCTCTAAAGGGTTCAAGATGGGAAAGGTTGACACCACTCTCTTCACCAAGAAGCTTGGAAATGACTTGTTTGTGTTGCAAATCTATGTGGATGACATTATCTTTGGATCAACTAACCAAGACTTTTGTGAAGAGTTTGGAAATATGATGGCTAATGAGTTTGAGATGTCTATGATTAGAGAGCTTAGTTACTTCCTTGGACTTCAAATCAAGCAAATGAAGAATGTCACTTTTGTAAGTCAAGGCAAGTACATCAAGGACATGATCAAGAAGTTTGGATTGCAAGATGCTAAGCCAATGAGTACACCAATGGGCACAAATGATCAATTAGGTATTGATGATAGTGGAAACATGGTAGATCAAAAGCAATACCGGTCTATGATTGGAAGTTTGATCTATGCCATCGCTTCTAGGCCGGATGTGATGTTTAGTGTGTGCAAGTGTGCAAGATATCAAGCTTCACCTAGAGAAAGTCACTTGAAAGCAACCAAGAGAATATTGAGATATCTCAAGGGCACTCATGATGTTGGATTATGGTTTCCAAAGGGGTCTAATTTTGAGTTGATTGGATATTCGGACTCCGACTATGGAGGATGCAAGATTGATAGAATGAGCACAAGTGGCACTTGTCAAATGCTTGGAAGATCTCTTATTTCATGGTCATCAAAGAAACAAAATAGTGTTGTACTGTCTACCGCCGAGGCCGAATACATAAGTGCCGGTAGTTGTTGTGCACAATTGCTTTGGATGAAGGCCTCCTTGAATGATTTTGGAATCAAGTTCAAGAATGTACCATTGTTTTGTGACAATGAAAGTGCTATCAAGATGACTCAAAATCCGGTTCAACATTCAAGAACCAAGCACATTGACATAAGGCATCACTTCATAAGAGACCATCAACAAAAGGGTGATATTAGCATTGAAAGCATTGGCACCGAAGATCAACTAGCCGACATCTTTACAAAGCCACTTGATGAAAAGAGATTTTACAAGTTGAAGAATGAATTGAACATACTTGACTTCTCCAACTTGAAATGAGTGCACCCCCACATTCTTATATGACATGCCTCTCCTCCGACAATGCAAGGTAAAGTTATTTGGCATATCATTCATACTGTGCTAAGGACATGGTTAGAACATATAGACATATTTGCATATCAAATAGGCTCATTCATGAAAATCAAATGATTTTGATGTATATATGGTACCACTATTGCTTCTATATTTGATTGATCTAAGTGGTAGCATATGACATGTTTGTGGGCTTGCAAACCTAGTGTTGAATCTAGAAAATAAGCTCATGATGTGTAATTCAACATGGTCAAGATAACCCTTATACTTTATGAGGTGTGAAAAAGCTTGTCCTTGGATCAAACCGAATTACATATTCTAGGCAAGTGATCTAGGTTGAACCATAATTTGGACTCCCTCATATTGATTGACTTAACTCTCATTGGCACCTTTTTGGTGATTGTTGACAAAGGGGGAGAGAAAAGTCACAAAGATATTGCAAAAAGGGAATAAGAAATAATAAGGGGGAGAGAAAAGTCACAAAGATAAAAAGTTAAGTCACAAAAGGGGAGAAAGGGATCAATTAAAATTGAGCACACAAGTAGGGGGAGCAAGCTTATGAATTATTTGTTGCATTTGTATGTGCATTAACATGATGAATTGTCGCATTGCAAAGACTAAAATTCATATTCATGATTGAATGGTGTATGCTAGATATAGAACTTGAATGATGTTTTGTTAAGAATAGCTTTACATGTGGTATCTAGACACCTTTGCTTTTAATGTTGATCTCACGAAGTACTTTAGTGTTTGTGATCTTTACAAGTGATGTATTACAAGTGGTGTCTAGCTACATCGATGCTAAGGATGGTATATAAAGGCAACTCCGATTGGTATCACGCTTCAAAGGTCCATTCTATATACCTTAGCATCAATTTGATAGTTGTAACTCTCCCAAAATTCAAATCCATACATATGGGCATAATTGAACCAAACTCATGGAAGCACATATGTAGGGGGAGCTAATACTATCGAAATTAAAAATTGATTTCATTTCATATCTTTGTGATGGTTGTCATCAATTACCAAAAAGGGGGAGATTGAAAGCCCAAGTTTGGTTTTGGTAATTAATGACACCAAGTTGCTAATGCCATGTGTTAAGTGTTTTGAGTTAGGCACAAGCAACACACGTGATGAAGGAGCATGTGGCATGGAGTGATGGCCACAAGATCACAAGTGGTGGAGATGCACATAATATGGTGTACATGATGATCAAGTGGAAGAGAAGGAACTAAGAGCGCAAGACAAAGGTATAACCATAGGGTTTTCCTTTTACCGGTCTAAGATGAGTAGAGAAGTGATTGACCGGGTTTAGGATACATAGCCGACTATCAAGAGGGGAAATCACAGTTAGCTCGAGAATCAAGTGGCACTAGATCATTGTCTTGAGCATATGCATTAGGATCTAGTAAAAGAGCTAACATAACGCCTTGAGAAATAATTATGAAATGCTAACACACATGCACATGGTGGTGTACACTTGGTGGTGTTAGCACATTTACGAAGGCGGTGGAGTTTGAGCGGTAGAGAGGGGTTTGGGTTCCTCTCTCCCTCCCGCCGAGCTTGCGAGGCGGGATTCGGCGCTTTTTGGGGAAGTGAAACGCCTATTTTCTACTGCGCCGGAAGTCGGAAAAGAAACGGAGGCGAACGGAGGTCACAGAGATGACCGGACGCTGGACCGGACGCGGTCTCTGTATGACCGGACGCGTCCGGTCAGTGTTCAGCGTCTATGCGGTTTTCAGTTTGTTGATCGGACGCACAGCGCGTCCGGTCACTGATGACCGGACGCGTCTGGTCATCCAGGGAGCCTACTGGACTCTAATCGGACGCTGGCACTGTGGCGTCCGGTCCGTTCAACAGCGCGTCCGGTCAGTTCTCCTGAACGAACCAGAGCGTGCGACCGGCGCGTCCGATCCCTCACGTAGCCGGAGCGTCCGGTCAGGCGTCCAGAGGGACAGAGCGAAGCGGAGTGACGATCGAACGCGCGGAGCGTCCGGTCACGTGCGATCGGACGCGTCCAGTCTCAACGGGAGCATACTGGAACGCGACCGGACGCGGGCACTGTCGCGTCCGGTCAATCGGTTCAACGCGTCCGATCACGGCAACGGCTAGTTCTGACTCGCACTGTTTCTTGCTGTCGTGTAGTGATCGGACGCGTCCGGTCACCCTGACCGGAGCGTCCGGTCAGCGCGTTTTTCGCTGCGTCGTCTGTAACGGCTAGCTGCGTACCTTTTCGTTATAAATAGAGGTTGGCCGGGGTTTGAGGGTAACTCTTGCACATTTTGAGATATAGAGACATACTTTGAGCTAGAGAACAACCCCTCCACTCATCTCTTTGCATAGTTGCACATCTTGAGTGAGATTGAGTGAGATTCAAGTGCATTGCTTGAGAGTTGCATTCTAGAGGCACTTGATCTTCGAGTTGCTGCGGATTTCTTGTTACTCTTCCGTGTTTCCCGACACGGTAGACGGCTTGGAGCAGCGGAGGTGATTGAGCTCGCAATTGGAGATTGTTGGAGCCTTCACCAAGTGTTGTAAGAGGTTCTTGATCCTTTCCCGCGGGAGTTCGTGAATTGGATACTCTAGTGGAGCTCGTGGCTTGGAGGATCCCTATCTTGTGTGCGGTTGTGCGGCGCCCGCCGAGGGCTCGACTCTTGATAGTCGATTAGCTCGCGAACCGACAAGTGGGTGTATCGCCACAACGGGGAGTAGCTTGCCGGAAAGCAAGTGAACCTCGGGATAAATTCTTGTGTCATTCTCTTCCCGAGAATTTCTCTTGTATGATTGATTGATTGGCATTTCTCATCTCTACATGACGGTACAATCACTCAAAGCTCTTCTCTCGTATTACTTCTTGTTTATAGCTTATAGTTGTTGTTGTGTTTAGTGGATAGCCTTATACTAGACTTGTGTAGGTGGCTTGCTTAATTAGTTAGAGCTAGTGCTTTTGCTTCGCCACCTCTCGTACTAACTTGTGGTTAAGTAATTCTTGTAGAAGTTTTAATTAGGCTATTCACCCCCCTCTAGCCTATTTGGACCTTACACCGCCTATTTCGATACCGGGTCAAAACCAAGTGACACCTCGTTCAGTACTAGGCTGGCTGAATCGGCCTGCTATGCTGGACAGTGGAACCCTAGGCTAGTCAATCGTGCGAGAGGGTGAGGGTGTGAGGCTCTCGGCGACTCGGCGGCGGCACGACATCTCGGCGGCGTCCGCGGTGACTTGGCGGCTGCTGCAGGCTAGCTTCCTCCATTCCCCGATGAGTCACGGGCTGGTGGCAGCTGCAGGTCATCGCTCGTCGCGGCATCTGCAGCCTGTGGTTCTCTTTCATTTTTTTCCCGTCGTCAACAATTGCAGGGTCAGCTGCAACAAGTGTTCAAGTTCAAATAGGTATAGATCCGCCTAGAATACATTTATTATTCTATTAGCTTCTCCTATTTTCAAGTTCGTACTCTGAAAGTCTGAATCAACAAAAATAATTTATAACTAGCATCTTTTTTTTCAATCAGATTGGTTATGGTTGCTCCCTCATCCGGCTCAGGTGCTGGTGAATCATCACCTTCACCTGTGATAGCTCCAGCAAGGTCAGAGGACCCTGCTTGGTTACATGGCAAGGTTGTGCTTGGGTCAAAGAACAACACAATTTGTTTGCATTGTGACAAGAAAATTGGAGGTGGTGATATCACTCGATTGAAGTACCACCTTGCAGGGAAGAAAGGTCAAGTTGAAGCATGCAAGAAGGTACCGGAGGATGTCAAATGGCAAATGAAACAATTGATTACTGAGATCGAGTTGATTGATGAGAGAAGAAAGAGGACAAGAAATGAAAATTGGATCCATTGGAAGTGCTATCCTGATTCACAAGAAGGATCAACTAGTGTTTTTGAAAGCAGAGCAAGGCCTCCTACTCCTACAGTTCAGTCTTCTCCATCAACTAGTGTTTCTGAAAGTAAGAGAAGTTAGACCAGAAAATGTTGTTCAGTTTCTGAAAGTAAGAGAAGTTGGACCAGAAAGTGTTTCTGAAAGTAGATAACATTGATCTGTTATCAGAATGGGTTAGTGAAGAACCAACCCTTCTAAGTGAGGACGACTTCAACTGGGAGAGCATCAATGCTCCCTTTGCTACAATGTCACTTGCAGAAGAAGAATTGGCTAGTGTAGCTGATGCTGATGTGGTACCTGGACTAGTGCAACCAACAGCTCATCAAGAATTTGGAGATGACCATCTAATGTATGATCCTCTACCTGACGATGATCCTTACTATTATGTCAATGATGCAGCAGCAGACTAGTTCCCTAGAGTGAATTGGAAAGTGTTTGTGTTTGAACTTTGAACAATCAACCTATGAATTGTGTTTTTATTTTTTCATGTATGAGCTATGGAGTTTGAAATAAGGTCTTGTGAACTTAATGAATCACACGTGAGTTTGGTAAAAAATGTTATTGTGATGAAGCATAATTACGCCATAAGTATATATTTATATGAATATTTATGTATACGTATATTCATATATTTTTAATATAATAAAGTCCGAAACGGTACACTGGTATCGGCCGGTACTGGAATGTTCCGTTCCAATAGTAAAAACGGAACGACCTCCGGATTAGTTATCAATTCCATTCCGGTACCGCCCGGAATGGCTGGTATATCTCATTCCACACTGCTGCCCGGAACATCCAGACCTCAATTCCGTACTGGCCTGCATACCAGGTACCAGCTGATCCCAGGTACCAGCTGATCCCGGCCATTCTGTGAGGTTCCACTTGGGCCTCGTTTAGTTCGGCGAATAGGGAAGAAAAACACTGTATCAGAATTCCTGTAGCATTTCGTTTGTATTTAGCAAAAATTATCCAAATTTTGACTAACTAGGCTTAAAATGTTCGTCTCGCAAAGTACAACAAAACTGTGCAATTAGTTTTTAATTTCATCAATATTTAGTACTCCATGCATTTGCCGACATTTTGATGTGACGGGAAATCTTCTTTTTGCATAGTGGAATTTGAGGAAGAATTGGGGGAACTAAACAAGACCTTGTTCCGTTCGGAATTTACTGTCTCGTCTATCTCGGTACCGATGCTAAGTGTGCTTTCTGTTGTCAGTGTCGTGTGCTCCAGCTGTTTGGCGTGTGCTCCGGATGAAAACGGATTGGATACGGACGGATATCACTGATATCGTATTTGTTTTAATATTTGTGTCCGGATTCGGATTCGAATACGGATAGTATAAAAAATGTCGGATAGGATATGATTGGATATCGACATCATAAATATGTGATTTAAATATTCGGATACGAATACGGTATCGGATGTTAAATATCCGGACTCGGATACGGACGGATTAAAACCCTTCTAAACGGATTCGGTCTCGAATACGGTCGGAAAATATCCGTACCGTTTTCATCCCTGGCTCCAACTGTTGTTGGTACAAAAGGACAACATGCATGGCGCTGCCACTTTCAGCTTGTTCGGCTGACTGATGGCTAGTGCTAATTTGTTGCGAGAGAAAAATACTGCTAGCTGTCAGATCTCAGATGACTCGTGGTTGGTGCTGATTTGATATGAGAGAAGCATTGCTGGCTGGCTGGCTGTCAGCCAGCTAGCCAGCCGAACAAGCTGTTTATCTCTGCCCCTTGTACAAGTTGGTGATGACGTGATGGAAAATAAATTCATCTTTAGCATCAATTCAGCTGTCCAGTGAGGACGTTGACAAGTAAAATTGGATTTTACGGTATGTTCCTTTGTAAACTTAAGTAAAATAAACTACTAGATTATCTAGTTTTAGTGAAACTAATATTTTAGTATGACTATCAAATATTATATATGGATAATAAGTACCTAAAATATATTTTATTTATATTCAGAACGCCGGTATTATCCGGTATCGAAATATTTTATTTCAAAGAAAAAAAATAGAATGACCTCCGGAACGGAATTGACAAATAACCAGAATGAAATTTATTAGAGGATGCGACTCTCGGCCTCGGGAGTCACTGCTCCACCTGAAACAAGATTCGCATCCGATGGAAGCAGGAATGGCCACAGCCCACAGAAGAATAGAATATGGGAAGGGGGGAATGTATCTCTACAACTAAGGTACCGTTTGGTTACCACTGGATTTTAAGAATCTGGATAAAAAAAATCTTGGAATTCTAAAATCTCATCCAAACAGACTAGAAGTTTACAGGATTTTAACTCACATGCACAAAATCCAAGAAATACCAAAGATTATTTTTATCCTAAATCCAGATTTTAGAATCTCATCCAAACGGGACCTAAGGCAGTCCCCAAAAACTGTACAACCCTTTGAGTCAAAAATTGTATAGCTCATCTCATCGAATGTTTGGACATATGTATGAAGCATTAAATATAGATAGAAAAATAACTAATTGCACAGTTTGCATATATTTTATGAGACAAATCTTTTAAACCTAATTAGTTCATGATTGAACCCTAATTACTATAGTTACACAGCTGCAATCGTTCATCGGCAGAGCGAAACCCACCTGCGACGAGTTACCGTGCGCGCTCCCATGCCTTCCCTCGGTACGGGACCCACCCAGAGGCTTCCGCAATCCGCACGCGCTCCAAGGGAAGAAAGCCTGGGATTCCGCAAATCAAATCCACCGCTGCCCTCGCCTTCACCGGCCGTCCTCCTCGCGCGGCACACTTGGCTGGCCTCCACCATCGTCATCGCCCTTCGTCTTCCACCGCGTCGCCGAGTCCTCGACTCGCCCACGCGAAGGCCGCCGCTGATGCCCTTCGCCACACCGACCCCAACAGCCAGGACCACGCCCTCGCCGCGCCGGACGGATCTGCCCCGGCCGTGCCTCCTGCTCTGCCTGCCGGAGGCAGCGGTCAAGGCAGCGCCGCGCCCATGCAAGAAGCCCACGCCTTCATCGCCGTTCTGCACCGACCCACCGAGCCCTCGACTCGCCGACGCCAAGGCTGCCGCTGGCGCCCTTCGCCATGCTGACCCCAACAACGACCAGCAGCCGCGCCAGGACCAGGACCACCATTGCCGTGCCGGACGGATCTGCCCCGGCTGCGCCTCCTGTTCCTCTTCACCGCCTCCACAGCGCTGAGCCGGTGCTAACAAACTTTGAGGTAGTTGACTGCCCAATCACCAGATTTTCGATGCATATGCATACAGCACATCTTCTCCCAGCCACCATTGCCTCTATTCAGAACTTGATTTTGTTTGTCCCTTCCAAATATTTGTAGCAGAAAAGGCTCCAGCAAGCTCCTGAACAACAATAAAGGTATTAAGACACATGAACTTCCAGAAGTTTCAGTCATTTCAAATACGGAGTAGGTAACAAATGCTTGTTCCGTTAGGTCCTGTAGCAGCATAGCAGCTCAGAGTTACGGTTTGGCTCAGGGCCTGCAGAAAGAAGACCATGAACATCCAAACTCTTCTAGGTGAAGTTCTATTGCTGCACATTTGCTCCATAAGTTTATCTGAATTTTGCACATCCTCTGTACCTTTGCAAGAAATAATTTAGATAATATTTCTATGTCGATTTTTGGATCATGGAGCACTAGAGATATGCCTTCTTCTTGATACCTAGCATGTAGTCAGTGTGGTTGAGCCATTTGCGCATCTGAATTTACTTTGCATCATGATAGGTGAAGATTAACTTTTATAGGATCTGAAAACTTATAACTGTTATCACACATCTGTCATATGTACATGGGCCGCACAAGATTCGTTTCATGGTGTGCACTTTGCAGGTCCGAAGAAGTAAGAAAGCACCAGAATCTGCTTTGTCTATTTTGTTCTCATGGTGTGCACTGTTGTAGTGTGATGCCTGATTGTGACTTCTTGGTGATGATTGCTGATTTTTTTTATTATGCATGACGATTGTCGATTTTTTTATTGATCCTTGATCTGACTAAAATATTATTGGGCAGTAAATTGATTGGATTCATATTTAGAGATTCCTCATGTTTAGAGATTCAGAGATTAAGAGAATTTTGTGTCATTGCCTTGAGTCACGAAAATATGTTAACCACTCTGAATTATGTCAATTTACATGAAAAATATTATTGAGCGAGATTTATTGGGCAGTAAACCAAGATAATTTTAGGTAAAATATTTCAGTTTGACATGGTTGTGTTAATTACTGTTAACTTTTCTTTTAGGTAATGCAAACTAATTTACTCATGCAGGTCTCTGGCAATCTGTAGGTCAGTTGTTCACTGGTCTGGTCCTCGATTGATCACCTTTCTGTTTGTGTAACCATAACTTTCTAAGTAGCCCAAAATCCAAACACTTGGTGCTTTTTGTAATCTTGTCATAGTCTATTTGCATGCTGTATTGCCCAATCAAGTGATTATTAGTGCCAATTAAGTGATTAAGTTGGCAAAAAAATCAGTTCTTTTCCTCCCAGTGTAATACTGCTATTACAAGGAGCATAGTGCCACAATCTAAATAAGTTCTTTTCCTCCTGCTCAATTTGAAGCCTTCCTTCAGGTCAGTTAAGACCTTCCCATCACATTGTTAGCAGCAGCAGAGAGGGAGGGGCCGTTGGCCGACGATGACAGCAGCACTCCGCTGGCCGCTGCACGCCTGCAGCCGTCCACTGGCCGTACTGTAGCACAGTAGCAACGCTAGATGATTTCTATAGAAGTTTAAGGGATGCATACTGGAGTTTTTGTGAACACAGGTGGAAAGGCCAGTGCATATTTGTGTTGGGCACTTGGGCACGAGTAGATAACTTAGTTAGCTACAAATTTTCAGTGTCATTTTGATATGTTTTGGCACATCTGCAATAAGTGAATAGTGAGCTGACTATGACTAAGGAAAAGCATTTCAAGGAGTTCATGTTGAGGGGCAGCAACATGAATTTTATGGCTATTATTAATCATGGATTCATCATTGGTTTTTGTGGTAATGTAGTTCTGCTTTGTTACTATGTCTTGGTCCTATTTGTCAAAGTTCAGTTGAAACAAGTTCTTGGCCAGACATATTCTTGGGGTAGGGCAAACCACTTCCTTGTTTTGTCGGTCATTTGTGCTATCTTTGATGCAATGCGGATCGACGGTGCAGGAGAAACAAAGTATATGCATTGCAGAAAGGAGCCCGAGAGTGCTATATTTGATGCAATCCGCATCGATGTGCAGGAGAAACAGTGTGTATGCATTGCAGAGAGGAGCCTGAGACGGAGGATGTGACAACAGGAGGGTCATTGCATCGATGGTGTGCATACAAATTGATAGTCTGCAAGGAAGTGAAATATTCTAATGTGCAAGTAGCACCAGTAAGAAAGTTCTTGGAATCTTGGAATTTTATTCATCTTGTTTCTGTAAGTTGTTTCGGTAAGATGGTTGTTGGGAGCCTAATTGTGGATGATCATGTCTCTCTAGAACGTGCTTTGTTTGCAGAGTAGTTAGGCTGTTGCTACATATGGAGTAGCTTGCATGGACGATGAATCGCGGCTGTGCATGTGCCGCATGCTGGTAGATGCTATTGCCGTTTGTGATGCTGGGTGTCTACTTTCATAACGATAATATAATGTTTTAGAAAATGCTGTAAAATCCTTGAAATTTCCATTAGGCCAATTTGGGCTGTCGATGGAATCAGGTGGGCGATTCTATCCCCTCCATTAACCTCTCACAGCTCACAGGAACAAAAATTTTCATGATCCTCTTATTGCCTTGAAATTTTGTGGATCACAGTACATGTTATCCCATAACAATCACATTATCCTGTAACAATCCTTTCACTCCCGGTGCAACGCACGGGCATTTACTAGTAGAACACACAAATTTCAGCTACACAAATTGTACACCATCACAATGTAAAAGAGCTGCTCCTTCGGGTCCCAAAATAAAGTGCAATTGAGTTTGGAGAGCAAACCAAGGTTGATGGTAAAATGACACTGCTGCCTCTAAAAAGTTTTTTTTTACCAACAACCTCAAAAAAATGGTTATTGACGTTCTTGTATAGGCTGGTAGTGGTACCATGCGCATGCATGTTCAGTATGAGTGGATGAGAAGCCTCCAGAGCTCCGGGGGATTTTTTTTCAGAAGTCGATCCTTTTTGTTGGTACCTACTGCCATTGGAGAAATTGAATCTTTACACCTATATCTATCTATACGTATTTTTAGACTAAAATTTAAATCACGCAAAATGCAAATACTTTTTGGGATTGAGGAAGTACGTCTGAAACACTCTACGCAGAACAGATCACAAATGTATACGGAGTAGTATAGAACTATCGTGGATGAAGCATCGAGCCACGGTCTATGCATATTGTCGGTGTTTCGAACCGTCGACTAGTAAATTTAGGTATTGCACGTCTGACTCGGATGGTGTGTTAAGAAGACATAAGGATTATACTAGTTCGGCTAGAATGTCTCTACGTCCAGTCTGAGCTGCTCGTGTTACCAATGAAAGGATCAAGATGCCCAAGAGGGGGGGTGAATTGGGCTTTTCTAAAAATAAAAGCAAGGAATAAATCCTACAAGCTGGAATTCACCCCTAGTGTCTACTTGTGTTCCTAGTGAGTCTACCGATACAAAGTTTTGCACCCTAGTTTCCAATCCTAGTCTAGCATGGCAAGTCTAGGAATGTAAACAAGCAATGTAAGTAAATACGAGAAAGTAAATGCTTGAATGTAAAGGGGCAAAGAACACGGCGATGTTTTTCCGAGGTATCGGAGAGTCGCCACTCCCCACTAGTCCTCGTTGGAGCACCCGCGCAAGGGTGTCGCTCCCCCTTGATCCGCGCAAGGATCAAGTGCTCTCTACGGGTTGATTCTTCGACACTCCGTCGCGGTGAATCACCCACAACCGCTCACAAGATGAGTTGGGTCATCCACAAGCTCCGCCGGATGAACACCAAACTCCCAATCACCACCAAGCCGTCTAGGTGATGGCGATCACCAAGAGTAACAAGCTAGAACTCTCACTTGACCTCTATGAGCCTAAATGAGAAAGTGGATGCACACTTGTTACTCTCTAATCTCTAGTGAGGAACTCACAAGCTTTGATTCTCAAATCTCTATCCTCACTAGTGCTCTTGCACTACCTTGCACTTCAAAGGTGTTTAACAGCTGATCAAATGAGCAAGAGACCTCTAAAAGAGGTGGTGGGGATGTATTTATACACCCCACAGACGAAACGAACCGTTACCTGCTGACTCAGCAAAACTCGAGCTGACCGGACGCGCCGGTCGTGCTGACCGGACGCGCCGGTCGCTCGTAACGGTCAAAAACCAAAAAACACCTAGATGACCGGACGCACCGGTCAGGGGTGACCGGACGCGTCCGATCGTGCGTGGAGCTTACTGTACTCGCACCGGACGCGCTACCGCGTCCGATGGGTGATGACCGGACGCGTCCGGTCGTCTCAGGACCTTACTGGACTATGACCGGACGCGCCGATCACACCCAGGTCGCGTCCGATCGGGTGTTTCCCTTAAGTGACACGTGTTGACTTCTGACCACCGCGTCCGGTCCTCGCGAGGACCGCGTCCGGTGCTCAGAGCTAAAACCCCAGTCGCGGAACTGAACTGACCGGACGCGTCCGGTCATGCCGAGGACCGCGTCCGGTCACTGGAAAATGACCCGAAACTCTCCGCAAAGCGTTACAACTTCAACCAAGTTGCTCCCAACTGAACTTTGAGCTATTCTAGAGCTGCCTAGCGCCAAGTTTAACAAGTGTGCACCACACCTAAACATAGGACTCGCCTAGGTCAAGCTACCCGCTCATGCCCCCCTTTATAGTACGGCCAAAAGAGAAAAACGAAGATCCTAACGACTATTCCAAATGTCTCTCAACACCTCGACATCCGGAACTAACCGTCCTTAATCTTGACGTCACTCTTTTGAAAACCGAAACGATTTCCATCAAGGGGCATGAATACCATGGTGCCCAAAGCAGTTAAAACCTCCATGACCTAACTTACCAAAGTTTCTGCAAAACACACGTTAGTCATGGTAATAAAGCGTTGTTATCAATTGCCGAAACCAAACCTTGGGGCCTAGATGCTTTCAACCAACACTGGGTTTGTGGTAGGGGTTACAAATAGGGTGCTCCCAAGTCTTTGATGAAGTGTTGAATGAAGTGGAGTTAAGTGTCTCCGTTGGCTTCGTTTGCCTTAGAGCGTTGTGAGTGTTCGCTTGCGCGTCGTTGGGTGCCTGGCCTCTCCTTTTATAGGTCAAGGGGAGGGGCAGGTTACATGCGAGAGAGAGGAAAAAAAGAAAGAGAAAAACAAAGGGGTTCCTACGATGGTGTCGTCCTTCTCCCTATATTGCGGGTCCCGCCGATACTGTTGGCGGTGATGGAGATGGCTCTATGTCGTGGGCCTGTTCACCTCTGGCGCCGCACGTGCGGGCGTCGTGAGCCTATAGTGGCGCCCATCCCGCCCTGACTAGCGGCATGGTCAACAGTTGATCCTAATGGAGGTTTTACGGGGATTAGACAGCACAACGTCACCCTGTTCCACACCGTGGGCGATGTGGACCGGCAAGCATGGTCCGCCATGGCCACGGGTCTCGTCGAGGTATTCCTACTCCCTTCCAGGCGTCAGAGGCATGGCCCTGGGCTCTCGCCTCCACATGCAGAGTGGTTGTGGTCAATGTGGGCCCCGTGGATCCTTGCGGGAGTCATACTAACCCATACCGCTAGGGTCGAGCGAGACGGAACATCCCACGGGAATCAGACGATGCGGAGCCCTCCGCAAACCGAAGAACAATTGAAGAACGCATGCTATGAATCTTGGACCATCTTTGTATGTCAAGAATTGTCTTTTAACTCTGCGAAGCAATAAGGGTGTGTTCACTTCGCGAAAAGTAGCTGAAAAGTTACTGTAGCATCTTTCGTTGTTATTTGACAAAATTTATCAATTATGGACTAACTAGGCTCAAAAGATTCGTCCCGACATTTACAGACAAACTATGCAATTAGTTATCTTTTTTATCTACGTTTAATGCTCCATGCATGCGTCGAAAGATTTGATGTGATGTGTGTAAGAGGAAATATTTTGGGTTGGGAGGGGGAAGTGAACGCGGCCTAAGATGAAATTATACCGATGGCAACAAACCTACATCTGTTAATCCGGGTGCGACTACTTTTTTAAGCAGAAGTCGATCTTTTTTTTGTTGGCACCTAGTAGCACAGGAGTAGTACATTGGATATTACACCTATATCTATATATGTAATTTCACTCTGGATAAAATTTGAATCCCACAAGTGCAAATATTTTGGGATACAGGAAGTAACATCAGGGACAGACAAGCATACGTTCCGGCAGCAATATTTCATTATTTCTTGCCTGACGGATTGACACAACCCAAAATTTTACTTTGGCGCTGGCACCGGAACAAATAGCCCTTGAGAATCACACACTCCATGAAGAAAATATAATCAGTAATTACAAGGGTTCATAATTCCTTCCTTGCGAAAGTCGAAAAAAAATTCCTTCCTTGCGACACCAGAAAAGCCATGGACTGGCCCATTCCAATGAACAACACTGAAGAACTGTACAGAGCATGCACCACCGTAAAGCTAGGCAACGGCGAGAAAGCTAGGTTCTGGCAAGATAATTGGCTGAATGGAAGGGCACCAAAAGATGTTGCTCAAGATTGCTATAAGCTTGCAAGGCGCAAAAACCACAAGGTTGCAGCGGCACTACAAGGGAGAAGATGGATGCGTGGATTAAACCACATCAACACAGACAGAGAACTTCATCAATTCGTCGATCTGTGGACCCAGATACAAGAAGTTCAGTTACAGCCGCAAGAGGATGAGTGTGGTTGGAGACTTGGAACATCAGGCCAGTACTCTGCCAGATCGGCATATGACGTCCAATTCTTCGGTGCTTTCTCAGAACTCGACTGGAGGAGTATTTGGAAATTCCGGGCTAAACCAAAATGTCGCGTCTTCATTTGGCTTCTGCTCCAAAGAAAATTGCCGACGGCAGACAGAATAAACAAGCGGGGGGCCAGGCAAACCCAATTTGCAAATTATGCTACACCAGGCAGGAATCACACTCACACATGATTGCCAACTGTTCATTCGCGAAACTGATTTGGCAAGGAGTGGAAGGCTGGTCTGGACAGCAGGAGCTGCAGCTGAACCAAAATGTAACAAAGATCAGTGACTGGTGGACTAAGCTGAACCCAGGAAGAGGCGACGCACAAAACCAGCGAGCAACAATCATCATCTACACAGCTTGGAATCTGTGGAAAGAAAGATGCAAAAGAGTGTTTGAGAACAGAGCGCGAACTGCAAAACAGCTGCTTGCGGCAATCAGAGAAGACTTTCAGGCAGTTCAGCAGGCATGGGAGGAGTAAGCCGCAGATGTGGACTTTTTTCTTTTGTCCCTTTTTTCCCTCCTTTTTTTATTCGGCTACTAGCCTGCTTCTCTTGCTATTCTTTTTTCCTGTTTACTGTTAAACTCTGTACATATTGATACTCCTGTATCTACTAAATGAAAAGGCAGAGCACCTGCCATTGATGCTCAAAAAAATAATTGCTTTGTTGGTACGCTTTATCATCATGCATCCACAAAACTCTTGTGATGTGTAACACTAGTTCAGCAAATCATCTAGGACAAATAATCAGTTGTTATCCACAATCAGATTTAGAGGATAATATAGATAGATATTAGGGCAAATCACATGATTCTCAGGAGCAAAAGAAGCAAATGGCAGAAGCCAATTCTAACATATTGTTCTTTGTCTTCAGAATTGTACCAGCTAACCACAACAAATAATGAGTACATAGTTAAGGCCACAAATCAGGGCAGAACGACAAACAGGAGGAATAAGACTCTGGGGACTGAACCACTAAATAACAGTTGATCATCTACAGATGAATGCCATCACTGCTAGAGTGCTAGTAGCTGTTGATGTCTTGCATGACATGGCTAAGCCTTCATACAGATGCTCCCAACCATGCAGCTCTGTCACCTCAAAGTCAAGAGAGCAGACCTACCAAAGAATACAGTGTTAGAATAATCAAGAGGGACTTGAGCAAAGTTTGATGACTATCTGCTTGTGCATGTGAAAAAACAAGCTATTCATTCTGTACATTAATGCAAATTTAAATCTATCAATCAAAAGGGAGGTATACAAATGATTTAACCCAGTGCATTTTTTCCATGAAAAACAGACAAATTTGTCTGCTCTAGTATTCAGGCGGTAGACAAATTTGCCTGTGCTAGTATTCAGGTGCTAGCTACAGCGTACAGAGTACACCAAAACAAAAACAAAATCAGTAAGCGCAATGAAATTGTAATGGACTGATAAATAAGTCTATCAAACTTGATAGTTTTTATATATGCTATTAATGTCAAATTCATCACTGAAGTAGTATAGAAAGTAGATCACCTAAAAGCACATATCGAAATGGACATAGAACAATATCTAATTAAGCCTTTTTCTGGATTCACTATATCTAATTGATATGTGAAGGAAGGGTCAAATACTTCACTTTTCAAAAAGAGTGGTAGAGATGGGATACATAATTGTCATATAAGGATACACGAATGTCCGAAAGTGGCAACTTTTGTTGGAGCAAGATATCTGTATACGAAGATATAGATTGTAACAACTAGTTGGTCGCAAAATGCTACAGAATTTTCCTAATACATTAAGTACTTTGGTTAGCATCCAAAGCAACATATCATGATAGAAAAAATTAATCCAAAACGCCAAAGGATCACATGGATTACAAGGGCTCCATGATGACAATGGCGTCGATGTGAGAAAATTTTGGATAGGCCAGCAGCAAGTGCACTTAGGTAAGAAGTAGGATGACAAAGCAAACCACCAATACAATATAGTTCCCTACAGCTGAAGAAACATGGAGGACAGTTTTTACCCTTTCATATGCTTGGCGGTGCGAATGGTGGAGGAAATCGCATAAGGAATACCAAAGAACACGCTCGAGGTGCAGACCTTCTCAAGAAGCAATGTCTTGGTGTCCAGTACAAAATATTCAGACTTTCGCAACTCATGACAAATTTGACTAGACCCTAGTAGAGCTAAGTAACGCCCTACTGTGCCCACAATGTTCCAAATATAGTTGATCCCAGAGTCTTTGGGCAACGGAATCAGTTTGTCATGCTGCAACTCTTGTGCCCCAACACCATTGCTTTGCCAATTCTTGCAATACAGGTCAATTGTGCCATCAGCAATCGTTAAGAACCTGATCAGCGCAATTGGCCGGCGGTGGGAGAGGACGGCGGGCTCTGGCGGACCGCCGTGGCGCCGACGTCGATGCCATCGCGCCGTTGGCCGGCTGTGGGAGAGGACGGCGGGCTCTGGCGCTCCGGCGTGGCGCCGACGCCGACGCCGACGCCATCGCGGGGTCGGCCGAACTGTGGGAGGACCGGAGGAGCGGAGCGGAGCGGAAACGCCCGAGACGGCAGCAATTTGGGATATGAGTCTTTTCCATTATAAAAGTTTGTAATTCCTTTGCCAAAAAAAAAGTTGGGTGGATTTCAGCGCCACTGCTTCAAACTTTTTTTTTTTTTGTCCCTCATGCCACTGCCGTCAGATTAGGCTCTAACGGTGTCAAAGTACAGGTGTGAAAAGTCGAAAATACCATTTGGTCTAAATATGTTATTGATTTTTTTAGCATCTTAACGACTTCAAATAAAAAAACTCAAAACTAGAAAGTTGTAGATCTCGTCGAGGTCTACAATTTTCATATAAAAATTATCTTTATTTAATTCTGCAAAAAAGATATGATTTGATATTATTAATATGTCTTAGAAAAATAATATATATTTTTTGCGAAATTAAATAAACATAATTTTTATATAAACATTGTAGATCTCGACGAGACCTACAACTTTCTAGTTTTGAGTTTTTTTATTTGAAGTCGTTAAGATGCTAAAAAAATTAATAGCATATTTAGACCTAAGGGTATTTTTGACTTTTCACACTTGCAGTTTGACACCGTTAGAGCCCAGTCTGACGGCAGTGGCATGGAGGGCAAAAAAGTTTAGAGCAGTGGCACTGAAGTCCACCAAACTTTTTCAGTGGCACAGAAGGAATTGCGAACTTTTATAATGACATACACGGAAAAGACTCTTGGGATATAGGGATTCGGGGTTCGGGTACTCGCTGGACGGTTGGAGTAAAAGTGAGTGTGCGTGAACAGTGTTCTCCCTGGGGACTCGTCTGGACGGCTGGAAAGTCACTGTTTTTTTTAAGAAAGGACATATTGCGCTTGGTGACTGAGCATGAACTCTGGACGTCTGTACGTCTACTGTAGATGGCCAACGGGCCGTGCCGGCCCGATGGGGGTCGTGCCTCGGCGGGCCATCGTGCCTCACGGGCCGTGCCGCTGCGGGCTTCGTGCCTAGCCTTCGGCCCAAGGCACGGCCCGTGGGCCGTCGGGCCGGCCCGAGAGCATGGCGTGTCACCGTGCCGAGCTCGCACCCAGGGCTGGCGCGCGCTCGCTCCCGAGGTCGCACCCAGGGCCGCCGTGACACAGATCCGCCGCATGGAGGCATGGAGATGGTCGGAGGCGGGGAGAGCAGGAGGTGGGGAGGGAGACGGCCGCGCCGCCCGCGCGCGAGGGAGCCCCTGTCTGCGCGCCGTTGTTGAGGTGAGAGACTGAGAGCTGAGAGGGAAGAGGAGGCCACGGAGGAGGAGCTCGGGAGTCGGGACCGTGGACATCGTTGCTCTCAATGCCGGCGTGGAGGAGGCTAGGGGTGCGCCGCGAGGGCCAAGGTGCCACGCTCGTCTACCGACGATGCGGAACTGGGGGGCGAGCCAGGCGAGGAGGAGCGAGGTGTGCCGCTGCCGGCCTCGCGCAGCTCGGGGTCGCGAGTGGGGTTGGGGAATGGGGATGCGGCGGACGGCGGTGTGACATGCACAGCGCAGGGAAGGACGAGACTACGGGAGGTGTGGAGTGGGGATTAGGGTTAAGAGGAAGAGGCAGCTAGACAGCTGGTGGAGTGGTGGGCTTTTTTTAGATGGGCTAGTTACTGGTGGGCTCTTTCCAGGCTTTGATCACTAGGCCGCCATCGTGCCTGCCATTGGATCGAGCCGTGCCCGTGCCGGGCCGCGTGCCTAGGAGGCGGTGAAAGTCCTATGTTTGGTGTTGGTAATTACTGACAATGCCTAAGTACTAATCCTATGCCTAAGTTGTATGTAGCATATCGGGATTAGCACATTCTAAAGTTGGTGGCAAGATGAACATGGTGATCATGATAGCCACACTTGGATTTGGATGCAACCCTACGTGATCAAGGCAAAGGTATATGCTTAAGGGTTGTGTTTTAGTAACCAAGACACCTAATGGGTGTGGTTACATTATAGGATAGATAGCCGTACTATAAAGAGGGGAATGACGCGGCTATTGAACTCCTAAGTGTCTCTAGGTGTGCATTTCATAATCATATGCATTCGGATAGAACTAATATCGCCTCAAAAAATGATTGTGAAAATGCTAACACACTCACACATGACGAGATCACTTGGTGGTGTTAGCACGTTTGCGAAGGCGGTGGAGTTTGAGCGGTAGAGAGGGTTTAGGTTCCTCTCTCCCTCCCGCCGAGCTTGCGAGGCGGGATTCAGGCATTTTCGAGAAGTTGAAACGACTTTTTTCGACTGCGCCGGAAGTCCAAAAAAGAAACAGAAGCGAACGCAGGTCACAGAGGTGACCGGACGCTGAATCGGACGCGGTCTTTGCATGACCGGACGCGTCCCTTGTGGTCATTGGTGCCAAAGGAGGAGAAATTGTTGTTCACAAAGATAGAACTCAAAGGAGGAGAAGCACAAAAGGGGAAAATTGATAAAAGAAGGGGATCAACTAAAATTTTGAGCACACAAGTAGGGGGAGCAAGCTCTTAAGCATGATTGTTGCATTTCCATGTGCACTTCATATGTATGATGCATAGTTATGTATTTCTTTTTCTCCGATACATTGCTTGTGTGGTGACTTGCTAGTATAATTTGAATGATGCATTGAGGTACTAGCATGAATAGGAAGTAGTTAGATTTTTTCTTGCTTCATATTTTTCATAGCGGTACTAGAACCTTGCTTATATTGTTGATCTCACGAGGTTTCTAGTTATGTTTGTGCTTTTCCAAGTGGAATCTAACTACACAAGATGATAAAATGGTGTTTATCACTACTCCGATGGTATCACGCTTCAAAGGTCTATAATCTTAAACACTTAGCACCTATTGATAGTCAATGCTCCTATATTTTTTCCTATCTAACATGTATGCTTCCAAAATCCAAACATATAGCATACATGTAGGGGGAGCCATTGCTATCAATTTGAATTCATGATCACTTGTCCATAATTCTTACATATGGTAATATACTTGGACAATGTGACATGGGTTCAATCAAAATTTTATCATAATATCTTTGTGAGAGGTTTGTCACCAATTACCAACAAGGGAGAGATTGAAAGTCCTATGTTTGGTGTTGGTAATTAGTGACAATGCCTAAGTACTAATCCTATGCCTAAGTTGTATGTAGCATATGAGGATTAGCACATTCTAAAGTTGGTGGCAAGATGGACATGGTGATCATGATGGCCACACTTGGATTTGGATGCAACCCTACGTGATCAAGGCAAAGGTATATGCTTAAGGGTTGTGTTTTAGTAACCAAGACACCTAGTGGGTGTGGTTACATTATAGGATAGATAGCCGTACTATAAAGAGGGGAATGACGCGGCTATTGAACTCCTAAGTGCCTCTAGGTGTGCATTTCATAATCACATGCATTCGGATAGAACTAATATCGTCTCAAAAAATGATTGTGAAAATGCTAACACACTCACACATGACGAGATCACTTGGTGGTGTTAGCATGTTTGCGAAGGCGGTGGAGTTTGAGCGGTAGAGAGGGTTTGGGTTTCTCTCTCCCTCCCACCGAGCTTGCGAGGCGGGATTCAGGCGTTTTCGAGAAGTTGAAACGACTTTTTTCCACTACGCCGGAAGTCCGGAAAAGAAACAGAAGCGAACGGAGGTCACAGAGGTGACCGGACGCTGAACCGGACGCGGTCTTTGCATGACCGGACGTGTCCGGTCAGCGTTCAGTGTCTGCGTGTTTTTTAGTTTGATGATCGGACGCGAAGCGTGTCCGGTCACAGTCGATCAGACGCGTCCGGTCGTTCAGGGAGCTTACTGGACTCTAACCGGACGCTGGCACTGTCGCGTCCGGTCATTATTTAGCACATTCTAAAGTTGGTGGCAAGATGGACATGGTGATCATGATGGCCACACTTAGATTTGGATGCAACCCTATGTGATCAAGGCAAAGGTATATGCTTAAGGGTTATGTTTTAGTAACCAAGACACCTAGTGGGTGTGGTTACATTATAGGATAGATAGCCATACTATAAAGAGGGGAATGACGTGGCTATTGAACTCCTAAGTGCCTCTAGGTGTGCATTTCATAATCATATGCATTCGGATAGAACTAATATCGCCTCAAAAAATGATTGTGAAAATGCTAACACACTCACACATGATGAGATCACTTGGTGGTGTTAGCACATTTGCGAAGGCGGTGGAGTTTGAGCGGTAGAGAGGGTTTGGGTTCCTCTCTCCCTCCCGCTGAGCTTGCGAGGCGGGATTCAGGCGTTTTCGAGAAGTTGAAACGACTTTTTTTCCACTATGCCGGAAGTCCGGAAAAGAAACAGAAGCGAACGGAGGTCACAGAGATGACCGGACGCTGAACCGGACGCGGTCTTTGCATGACTGGACATGTCCGGTCAGCGTTCAGTGTCTGCGTGTTTTTCAGTTTGATGATCGGACGCGAAGCGCGTCCGGTCACAGTCGATCGGACGCGTCCGGTCGTTCAGGGAACTTACTGGACTCTAACCGGACACTGGCACTGTCGCATCCGGTCACTTTCTTCAGCGTGTCCGGTCACTATTTTGTTGTGCGCTGCTCAGGCATGACCATCGCGTCCGGTCATTCACGGGACCAGCGCGTCCGGTCATTCGTAGCGCGTCCGGTCTACACGTCAAGCGCGTCCGGTCGTTGCTTCACAGTTAGCCGTTGTGCAACCGGCGTGTCCGGTCAGTGCTTCACGAGTTAACCGTTGGGCGACCGGCGCGTCCGGTCAGTTGGACCAGCACGTCCGATCAGCGCAATTTTGGCTGTTTAAGTTTCTAACGGCTCTATTCGAAGGGGTACGTCTATAAATACTCGTTGGCCGGCTCAAGGCTCTCACTCTCGAACATTTGACATACTTGTGAGCACTTTGAGCTAACCAACTCCCCTCCCACTCATCTCTCTTGCTTCTTTGCATATTCGAAGTGAGATTGAGTGATCCAAGTGCATTTTCATTATGAGATTGCATCTAGTTGGCACTGGGTGGTTGATTTGCTACGGGATTCTTGTTTCTCTTGGTGGTTGCCACCACCTAGACGGCTTGGAGCAGCTTGGAGGCGTTGGCAAGAGTTGGTGATTGTTCTTGGCCACCTTCGGTGATTGTGAGGGGTTTGTGCCTACCTCGGCGAAGCGCCAAAGGCAACATTAGTGAATTACTCATGTCATTGCAACCTTTTGCCATTTGGTAGGTTCTTATGGCGCCTTTTGAGAGGCTCGGTGTGAGACCAATTAGCCACCGAACCACGTGGTGAAGAGGGACACAACGGGAACTATCGTGCCGACAAGCACGTGAACCTCGGGATAAATCTTCGTGTCATCACTTTCATATTGTGATTGATTGATCCCGGTGTTCGGTTATCTTGGTATTCATTGTTGATCATATTGGTTGGCTCAATACTTCGCCCCTCGGTGAAACTCTCCTAACTCAACTCCGCATTACTTTCTTAGTTATCTTTGCTAGCTAGTTAGCTTTGCTTTAGTAGCTCCTTTGTGTAGCTTGCTAGTTGTAGTTGTAGTTACCTTCTCGGTTTGACTTGTGCGGTTGAGTGCAAATACTAGAATTGTGAATTGGATAGGTGGCTTGCAAACACCCCGTAGGCTAAGCAAAACTCGCATCTCACTATTTGTTATATTGATAAACTTGGTTAGCTTGTCTTTGTAGAAAATTTTAAAAGGCTATTCACCCCCCTCTAGCCATCAAGACCTTTCAAGTGGTATCGGAGCCGTGGTCACCATTTGTAAGGCTTAACAACCTCGGTGTAAGATGGCTCAAATTGTGTTCAACCATGTCGGGGGCAAGCCTCCATTCTTTGATGGTGTCACATCTTTTGATCATTGGAAAAGAAAGATGAAGCAATATCTTGGCTCTATTCATGAGAACGTTTGGAAGGTGACACACCATGATTATGCTATCATTGATCCCGACAACCTCACCAACAATGATCGCATCAACAACCAATGCAACACTATGGCTCTCAATACTCTCTACAATGGGATTGATGCAAAGGTCTTTGAGCAAATCAAGGATCTTGAGATGGCAAGTGATGTGTGGATAAGATTAGAGAAAACATATGAGGGCACTTCAACGGTAAAGAGTGCCAAGCTCTATATGCTCAAGGATAAGTTTGCAAGCTTCAAGATGAAGGATGATGAGTCCATACCGGAGATGTTCTATAGGCTACAAGTTATTGTCAATGATCTCAAGAGCCTAGGAGAAGATGTCAAGGATAAGGACTTCTCACATAAGTTCTTGATGAACTTACCTAAGAAGTTTGCTATCTTGAGGAAGATGATCCAAAGAGAGGGTTTGGACAAGGTGACTCCAAACCAAGTGCTTGGAGATGTCATGACCGATGCTCAATATGATGATGATGAAGATGAAGATGAGAAGAAGGAGATCAAGGTCAAGCAAGAGAAGCCCATTGCATTCAAGGCTTCATCCTCTAAGGGCAAGAGCAAGGTGGAGAGCGATGATGATGATCTATTCGATGATGAGACCATGGCCCTCCTAGTGCACAAGATGGGGAGGTTCATGAAGAAGAAAGGATATGGTGCAAGAAAGAGAAGGGACTTCATGAAGGCAAAGGAGGTGCTTTGCTACAATTGCAATAGCTCCAATCATATAGTGGCAAAGTGCCCCTATGAAGACAAAAGATATCATGATGGAGAGTTAAAGTTAAAGAAGAACAAGAAGAAGAAGAAAGAGAAGAAGAGCTTCACTATCAACAAGAAGAAGAAGGGTGGTGGCTATGTGGTCACTTGGGATAGTGATAACTCCGATAGTGATGATGATAGCTCTAGTGATGATGAGAGGACCACTCGGCGAGCCATTGCAAGCATCACCCTCTCCAACAAGCCATCCATCTTCGACACTACATCGACATGCCTTATGGCCAAGCCTACCAAGGTAAAACATGATGATAGTGATGATGATTCTTATGCTAGTGATGGTTGTAGGAGTGATGATGAGGACTACTCTAAGGATGATCTATTAGGCATAATAGATCAAATGAGCAAGGGCTACAAGAGGACAACTAAGAAGTGCAAGATCTTAGAACAAGAGCTCATTGCCAAGAGCAATAAAAATGATGCCTTGGTGGAGGAGCTTGTTGCTCTTAAAAAGAGTAAAGAGTGCAAAGGAATTGAACAAGAGCTCAAAGCTTTTAGAAAATCCTTTGATGAGCTAGAGGCCTCTCGTGAGTGTCTAAAGGAAGACCACGAGGATCTTAAAATTACTCACACTAGGCTTAAGGAAGCCCACTCCACTCTACTTGAGCTCATCAAGGAAAAGGACCTCAAGTTGGAGAAGCTCATGAAGGAAGCTAAGGAGGAGCAAGTGATTGTCACTTATGACATTGGACTAACATGTGATATTATTGATGATTCTTTATTTGTTGGTCCTACTAATGCTTCATGTAGCTCATCATCATCCACCACAACCAACTCTACCTCTACTACTAGTGATTCATCACTTGTGGTTGAGAATGAGACTCTCAAGAGAGAGGTGGATGATCTCACCCGCGCATTAGGCAATGCCTATGGTGGGGATACCCACTTGCTAAAATACTTGGGTAGCCAAAGGTTCTCTCTTAACAAAGAGGGTTTGGGCTATACTCCTAAGAAGGGCAAGGCGGCCTTTGCTACTCCAAAGCCTTGCTTTGTGAAGGGCAATGGTCGTTATTGCAATAGATGCAAGCAAGTTGGGCATCTAGAGATTAATTGCAATAAAATGAACAAGAACAAGAAAAATGCTAATGTACCTTACATTCCTTTTGATTCTTGTTATGTGCTTACCAAGGGTGAGAAAGGTGTGCATGCTAGGTTTGTTGGTACACCAATTGTGGGCCCAAAGAAGAAGGCCATTTGGGTACCAAAGAGCTTAGTGACTAACCTCCAAGGATCCAAGCAAGTATGGGTACCTAAAAGACATTAAATTGTTTTGTAGGTAAATTACAAGGCCGGAGGAAGGCATTGGGTGCTTGATAGTGGATGCTCTCAACATATGACCGGTGATTCAAGAATGTTCAACTCTCTCAAATCAAATGATAGTAGCATTGATAGTATCACATTTGGTGACAATAGCAAGGGTGATGTAAAGGCTCTTGGAAGGATTGCAATCTCTAATGATCATAGCATTTCCAATGTGCTACTAGTTGAAAAACTAAATTTCAACTTGTTGTCGGTTGCTCAAATGTGTGATCTAGGTTTCAAGTGCATATTTGGTGTTGATGATGTGGAGATAGTTAGTGTTGATGGCTCTAACTTGATCTTTAAAGGCTTTAGATATGAGAATCTATACTTGGTTGATTTCAATGCTAGTGACACTCAACTCTCAACATGCTTGCTCACCAAATCAAGTATGGGTTGGTTATGGCATAGAAGACTTGGTCATGTTGACATGAAACAACTGAACAAGTTAGTGAAGCATGACTTAGTTAGAGGCTTGAAGGATGTCACATTTGAGAAAGATAAGCTATGTAGTGCATGTCAAGCCGAAAAGCAAGTGGGCAACACTCATCCATTGAAGAGCATTATGAGTACTTCCAAGGCATTTGAGTTGTTGCACATGGATCTATTTGGGCCAACTACATACACAAGCATTGGTGGCAACAAGTATGGCTTTGTGATTGTGGATGATTTCACTAGATACACATGGGTATTCTTTCTTGGGGACAAAAGTGATGTATTTGACATATTCAAGAAGTTCATCAAGAGAGTGCAAAATGAGTTTGAAACCACAATCAAGAAAGTGAGAAGTGATAATGGAAGTGAGTTTAGAAACACAAGAGTTGATGAGCTATGTGATGAGCTTGGAATCAAACATCAATTCTCGGCCAAGTATACACCTCAATCTAATGGCTTAGTTGAGAGGAAGAATAAAACCTTAATTGATATGGCAAGATCAATGTTGAATGAGTATAATGTGAGTCATTCATTTTGGGCCGAAGCAATCAACACGGCTTGCTTCTATAGCAACCGCCTCTATTGCCATAAGTTCCTAGAGAAGACACCATATGAGATCTTAAATGGAAGAAAGCCCAACATTGCATACTTTCGGGTATTTGGTTGCAAATGCTACATCTTGAAGAAAGACACTAGATTGAGCAAATTTGAAAAGAAATGTTATGAAGGCTTCCTACTTGGTTACTCAACTACTAGCAAAGCTTATAGAGTTTGGAATTTGGCTAGTGGTTTACTTGAAGAAGTTCATGATGTTGAATTTGATGAAACAAATGGTTCTCAAGATGAAGATGATAACTTAGATGATGTGAGAGGAACTCAATTGACCAATGCTATGAAAGAAATGGATATTGGTGATATTAGGCCAAATCAAGTGATTGATGTGGATGACAACAAAGATCAAGTGCTCCAAAGTCCAATTACACAAGCTAGTGGTTCTCTAATACAAAATCAAGCTAGTACATCATCTCAAGTGCAACAAGATCAACAAGTGGCTAGTTCATCATCTCCAACTCATGATCAACATCAACATCCAAGCAATCAAGTCCAAGTGCTTCAACCAACTAACATTGCAAGAGACCATCCATTGGATTCCATCATTGGTGACATACAAAGGGGAGTTCAAACTAGATCAAGATTGGCATCATTTTGTGCTCACTCTTCTTTTGTGTCAATAGAAGAACCCAAGGACATTGATAAAGCATTGAGAGATCCAGATTGGGTAAATGCAATACATAAAGAGCTCAACAACTTCAAGAGAAATGAAGTATGGGAATTAGTTGAGAGGCCTAAAGATCACAATGTCATTGGAACAAGATGGGTCTTTTGCAATAAGCAAGATCAAGATGGGATAGTAGTAAGAAACAAAGCAAGACTAGTGGCTCAAGGTTACACTCAAATAGAGGGTCTTGACTTTGGTGAAACTTATGCCCCGGTTGCAAGATTGGAAGCAATTAGGATCTTACTTGCCTATGCTTGTGCTCATGTAAGGTCCAAATAGGCTAGAGGGGGGGGTGAATAGCCTAATTAAAACTTCTACAAGAATTACTTAACCACACGTTAGTACAAAAGGTGGCGAAGCAAAAGCACTAGCTCTAACTATTTAAGCAAGTCACCTACACAAGTCTATAATAAAGCTATTCACTAAACACAACAACAACTATAAGCTAGAAACAAGAAGTAATACAAGAGAAGAGCTTCGAGTGATTATACCGCCGTGAAGAGATGAGAAATACCAATCAATCAATCACACAAGAGAAATCCTCGGGAAGAGAATGACACAAGAATTTATCCCGAGGTTCACTTGCTTCCTGGCAAGCTACTCCCCGTTGTGGCGATACACCCACTTGTCGGTTCGCGAGCTAATCGACTATCAAGAGTCGAGCCCTCGGTGGGCACCGCACAACCACACACAGGATAGGGATCCTCCAAGCCACGAGCTCCACTAGAGTATCCAATTCACGAACTCCAGCGGGGAAGGATCAAGAACCCCTTACAACACTTGGTGAAGGCTCCAACAATCTCCAATTGCGAGCTCAATCACCTCCGCTGCTCCAAGCCGTCTACCGTGTCGGGAAACACGGAAGAGTAACAAGAAATCCGCAGCAACTCAAAGATCAAGTGCCTCTAGAATGCAACTCTCAAGCAATGCACTTGAATCTAACTCAATCTCACTCAAGATGTGCAACTATGCAAAGAGATGAGTGGAGGGGTTGTTCTCTAGCTCAAAGTATGTCTCTAGGTCTCAAAATGTGCAAGAGTTACCCTCAAACCCTGGCCAACGTCTATTTTTAACGAAGGGGTACGCAGCTAGCCATTAGGAACTCAAACAGCTGAAATCGCGCTAACCGGACGCGCTGGTCGTACTAACCGGACGCGCCGGTCACACTGTCCGGACGCGCCGGTCGCGCAACGGCTAATTTCTGAAACACTGACCGGATGCGCTGGTCAAACTGACCGGACATGCCAGTCACTCAATGGCTAAATTCCAAAGCACTGACCGGACGCGCTGGTTGTGACCGGACGCGCTGGTCCTGCAACTGACTGGACGCGCTGGTCAGGCCTGAGTAGCGCTCAACGAAACAATGACCGGATGCGCTGTTGAACTGACCGGACGCGACAGTGCCAGCGTCCGGTTAGAGTCCAGTAAGCTCCCTGGATGACCAGACGCGTCCGGTCGTCAGTGACCGAACGCGCTACGCGTCCGATCATCAAACTGAAAATCGCACAGACGCTGAATACTGACCGGACGCGTCCGGTCATACAGAGACCGCGTCTGGTCCAGCGTCCGGTCATCTCTGTGACCTCCGTTCGCCTCCGTTTCTTTTCCGACTTCCGGCGCAGTAGAAAATAGGCGTTTCACTTCTCCAAAAAGCGCCGAATCCCGCCTCGCAAGCTCGGCGGGAGGGAGAGAGGAACCCAAACCCCTCTCTACCGCTTAAACTCCACCGTCTTCACAAACTGTGCTAACACCACCAAGTGTACACCACCATGTGCATGTGTGTTAGCATTTCACAATCATTTTCCAAGGCGTTATGTTAGCTCTTTTACTAGATCCTAATGCATATGCTCAAGACAATGATCTAGTGGCACTTGATTTCCGATCTAACTGTGATTGCCCCTCTTGATAGTCGGCTATGTATCCTAAACCCGGTCAATCACTTCTCTACTCATCTTAGACTGGCAAAAGAAAAACCCTATGGTTATACCTTTACCTTGCGCTCTTAGATCCTTCTCTTCCACTTGATCATCATATCCTTCCTTTTATGTGCATCTCCACCATGATCATCATTTCATGTCCATGCACCATCTCTTTGTGATCTTGTGGCCACCACTCCTTGCCACGTACACCTTCATCACATGTGTTGCTTATGCCTAACTCAAGACACTTAACACATGGCATTAGCAACTTGATGCCATTAATTACCAAAACCAAACTAGGGCTTTCAATCTCCCCCTTTTTGGTAATTGATGACAACCATCACAAAGATATGAAATGAAATCAATTTTCAATTTCGATAGTGTTAGCTCCCCCTACATATGTGCTTCCATGAGTTTGGTTCAATTATGCACATATGTATGGATTTGAATTTTGGGAGAGTTACTACTATCAAATTGATGCTAAGGTATATAGAATGGACCTTTGAAGCGTGATACCAATCGGAGTTGCCTTTATATACCATCCTTAGCATCGATGTAGATAGACACCACTTGTAATATATCACTTGTAAAGATCACAAACACTAAAATACCCCATGAGATCAACATTATAAGCAAAGGTGTCTAGATACTACTTGTAAAGATACTCTTAACAACTCATCATTCAAATTCTATTTCTAGCAATCACCATTCAATCAAGAATATGAATTCAAGCTTTGCAATGTAACAATTCATCATGTTAATGCATATACAAATGCAACAAATAATTTATGAGCTTGCTCCCCCTACTTGTGTGCTCAATTTTAATTTATCCCTTTCTCCCCCTTTGTAACTTTACTTTTAATCTTTGTGACTTTGTGACTTACTTTCCTCTCCCCCTTATTATATCTTATTCCCTCTTTGCAATATCTTTGTGACTTTTCTCTCCCCCTTTGTCAACAATCACCAAAAAGGTGTCAATTTTAGTGAGAGATAAGTTAATCAATATGAGGGAGTCCAAATTATGGTTTAATCTAGATCACTTGCCTAGAATATGTAATTCGGTTTGATCCAAGCACAAGCTTCTTTACACCTCATAAAGTATAAGGGTTATCTTGAGCATGTTGAATTACACATCATGAGCTTATTTTCTAGATTCAACACTAGGTTTGCAAGTCCACAAACATGTCATATGCTACCACTAGATCAATCAAACATAGAAGCAATAGTGGTACCATATATACATCAAAATCATTTGATTTTCATGAATGAGCCTATTTGTCATGCAAATATGTCTATATGTTCTAACCATGTCCTTAGCAAAGTATGAATGATATGCTAAACAACTTTACCTTGCTATGTTGGAGGAGAGGCATGTCATATAAAAATGTGGGGGTACACTCATTTCAAGTTGGAGAAGTCAAGTATGTTCAATTCATTCTTCAACTTATAAAATCTCTTTTCATCAAGTGACTTTGTGAATATGTCGGCTAATTGATCTTCGGTGCCAATGCTTTCAATGCTAATATCACCCTTTTGTTGATGGTCTCTTATGAAGTGATGCCTTATGTCAATGTGCTTGGTTCTTGAATGTTGAACCGGATTTTGTGTCATCTTGATAGCACTTTCATTATCACAAAACAAAGGCACATTCTTGAATTTGATTCCAAAGTCATTCAAGGTGGCTTTCATCCAAAGCAATTGTGCACAACAACTACTGGCACTAATGTATTCGGCCTCGGTGGTAGATAGTGCAATACTATTTTGTTTCTTTGATGACCATGAAACAAGAGACCTTCCAAGCAATTGACAAGTGCCACTTGTGCTCATTCTATCAATCTTGCAACCACCATAGTCGGAGTCTGAATATCCAATCAACTCAAAGTTAGACCCCTTTAGAAACCATAATCCAACATCATGAGTGCCCTTAAGATATCTCAATATCCTCTTGGTTGCTTTCAAGTGACTTTCTCTAGGTGAAGCTTGATATCTTGCACACTTGCATACACTAAACATCACATCCGGCCTAGAAGCGGTGACATAGAGCAAACTTCCAATCATGGACCGGTATAACTTTTGATCTATCATGTTTCCACTATCATCAATACTCAATTGATCATTTGTGCCCATTGGTGTACTCATTGGCTTATCATCGTGCAATCCAAACTTCTTGATCATGTCCTTGATGTACTTTCCTTGACTTACAAAAGTGCCATTCTTCATTTGCTTGATTTGAAGTCCAAGGAAGTAACTAAGCTCTCCAATCATAGACATCTCAAACTCATTAGCCATCATATTTCCAAACTCTTCACAAAAGTCTTGGTTAGTTGATCCAAAGATAATGTCATCCACATAGATTTGCAATACAAACAAGTCATTTCCAAGCTTCTTAGTGAAGAGAGTGGTGTCAACCTTTCCTATCTTGAACCCTTTAGAGAGAAGAAAGTCCCTCAATCTCTCATACCATGCTCTAGGTGCTTGCTTCAAACCATACAATGCCTTCTTTAGCTTGTAAACATGGTCGGGCTTCTTGTCATCTTCAAAACCGGGAGGTTGCTCAACATAAACTTCTTCATTGATGTAGCTATTGAGAAATGCACTCTTGACATCCATTTAATAGAGCTTGATGTTGTGTGCACAAGCATATGCTAATAAGATTCTAATAGCCTCCAATCTTGCAACCGGTGCATATGTCTCTCCAAAGTCAAGACCCTCAACTTGAGTGTATCCTTGTGCTACTAATCTTGCTTTGTTCCTCATAACCATACCATCTTGATCTTGCTTGTTTCTAAAGACCCACTTAGTACCAATCACATTGTAGTTCTTTAGCCTCTCAACAAGTTTCCAAACTTGATTTCTAGCAAAGTTGTTTAGTTCTTCATGCATGATATTTACCCAATCGGAATCCTTCAAAGCATCTTCTAATTTCTTAGGTTCTTCAAGTGACACAAATGAGTAATGCTCACAAAAGGTATGCTCATTCTTCTTGAATGAGTTCTTCCTCCTTGCACGAAAGCCTTTCTTCTTCATGAATTTGCCAAATTGCTTGACAAAGAGAGCCATCTTCTCATCAATGTCATCACTATCACAAGAGCTTGAGTCTTCATCACTTAATGATTCAATCTTAGATTTGCCCTTGGATGCGGTGGCTTTGAATGCCACACTCTTCTTCTTTTCATCATCTTTCTTCTCATTTTCTTTCTTCTTCTTCTTGACCAACTCATCCTTCTCATCATCTTCTCTATATGAATCATCGGTCATCACTTCTTGAAATATTTGTTGAGGAGTTGAATCCTTCAATGTAGTCCTCACTAGCATGGTGATCAATGTATCAAATCTCTTGGGTAGACTTCTCAAGAACTTCATAGAGAATTGATTGTCCTTGACCTCCTCACCAAGTGCCTTGAGCTCATTGACAATGACTTGCAACCTATGAAACATCTCCGGTACACTCTCATCATCTTGCATCTTGAAGCTTGAAAATTTTTCTTGCAAGATATATGCTTTAGCGATCTTTGTGCCTTCGGTGCCCTCAAATGTTTCTTCTAGCTTGGCCCAAGCATCATGAGTAATCTCAATGTTCTTTACTTGCTCAAAGGTCTTGTCATCTAGTGTCTCATGAAGAGCACTAATGGCAATGTCATTGCATTGGAGCTTCTTCTCTTCCACCGGTGTAGGTGCTTTCGGATTAGCAACCTCAAATTTTATTTCGGTGACCTTCCACACTTCTCTATTGATTGACTTGAGGTGTGCGGTCATCTTAACCTTCCAATATGCATAATTTGTGCCATCAAAGTGAGGTGCATTTTTGGTGTTGTTGATGTGCAAGCTTAATTGAGCCATTTCTTTTTCACCGTAGGTTGTTAAGCCTCAAATAAACGGTGCCTCGGCTCTAATACCACTTATAAGGTCCAAATAGGCTAGAGGGGGGGTGAATAGCCTAATTAAAACTTCTACAAGAATTACTTAACCACACGTTAGTACAAAAGGTGGCGAAGCAAAAGCACTAGCTCTAACTATTTAAGCAAGCCACCTACATAAGTCTATAACAAAGCTATTCACTAAACACAACAACAACTATAAGCTAGAAACAAGAAGTTATACAAGAGAAGAGCTTCGAGTGATTATACCGCCGTGAAGAGATGAGAAATACCAATCAATCAATCACACAAGAGAAATCCTCGGGAAGAGAATGACACAAGAATTTATCCCGAGGTTCACTTGCTTCCCGGCAAGCTACTCCCCGTTGTGGCGATACACCCACTTGTCGGTTCACGAGCTAATCGACTATCAAGAGTCGAGCCCTCGGCGGGCGCCGCACAACCGCACACAAGATAGGGATCCTCCAAGCCATGAGCTCCACTAGAGTATCCAATTCACAAACTCCCGCGGGGAAGGATCAAAAACCCCTTACAACACTTGGTGAAGGCTCCAACAATCTCCAATTGCGAGCTCAATCACCTCCGCTGCTCCAAGCCGTCTACCGTGTCGGGAAACACGGAAGAGTAACAAGAAATCCGCAGCAACTCGAAGATCAAGTGCATCTAGAATGCAACTCTCAAGCAATGCACTTGAATCTCACTCAATCTCACTCAAGATGTGCAACTATGCAAAGAGATGAGTGGAGGGGTTGTTCTCTAGCTCAAAGTATGTCTCTAGGTCTCAAAATGTGCAAGAGTTACCCTCAAACCCTGGCCAACATCTATTTATAACGAAGGGGTACGCAGCTAGCCGTTAGAAACTCAAACAGCTAAAATCACGCTGACCGGATGCGCTGGTCGTACTGACCGGACGCGCTAGTCACACTGACCGGACACGCCGGTCACACTGACCGGACGCGCCAGTCGCGCAACGGCTAATTTCCAAAACACTGACCGGACGTGCTGGTCAAACTGACCGGACGCGCCGGTCACTCAACGGCTAAATTCCAAAGCACTGACCGGACGCGCTGGTTGTGACCGGACGCGCTGGTCCCGCAACTGATCGGACGCGCTGGTCAGGCCTGAGTAGCGCTCAACGAAACAAGGACCGGACGCGCTGTTGAAGTGACCGGACGCGACAGTGCCAGCGTCCAGTTAGAGTCCAGTAAGCTCCCTAGATGACCGGACGCGTCCGGTCGTCAGTGACCGGACGCGCTGCGCGTCCGATCATCAAACTGAAAATCGCACAGACGCTGAATACTGACCGGACGCGTCCGGTCATACAGAGACCACGTCCGGTCCAGCGTCCAGTCATCTCTGTGACCTCTGTTCGCCTCCGTTTCTTTTCCGACTTCCGGCGCAGTAGAAAATAGGCGTTTCACTTCTCCAAAAAGCGCCGAATCCAAACACCTCTCTACCGCTTAAACTCCACCGCCTTCACAAACTGTGCTAACACCACCAAGTGTACACCACCATGTGCATGTGTGTTAGCATTTCACAATCATTTTCCAAGGCGTTATGTTAGCTCTTTTACTAGATCCTAATGCATATGCTCAAGACAATGATCTAGTGGCACTTGATTTCCGATCTAACCGTGATTGCCCCTCTTGATAGTCGGCTATGTATCCTAAACCCGGTCAATCACTTCTCTACTCATCTTAGACCGGCAAAAGAAAAACCCTATGGTTATACCTTTGCCTTGCGCTCTTAGATTCTTCTCTTCCACTTGATCATCATGTCCTTCCTTTTATATGCATCTCTACCATGATCATCATTTCATGTCCATGCACCATCTCTTTGTGATCTTATGGCCACCACTCCTTGCCATGTACACCTTCATCACATGTGTTGCTTATGCCTAACTCAAGACACTTAACACATGGCATTAGCAACTTGATGTCATTAATTACCAAAACCAAACTTGGGCTTTCAGCTCATAATATCAAGCTATATCAAATGGATATGAAGAGTGCATTTCTCAATGGGTACATTCAAGAGGAGGTGTATGTGGAGCAACCTCCCAGTTTTGAAGATGACAAGAAACCCAATCATGTATACAAGTTAAGAAAAGCTTTATATGGATTGAAGCAAGCACCTAGAGCATGGTATGAAAGATTGAGGGACTTCTTGCTATCCAAAGGATTTGTCATGGGCAAAGTGGATACTACTCTATTCACCAAGAAGATTGGGAAAGACTTGTTTGTGTTGCAAATATATGTTGATGATATCATATTCGGCTCAACCAATCAAGAGTATTGTGATGAGTTTGGAAAAATGATGGCAAAAGAATTTGAAATGTCAATGATTGGTGAACTTAGTTTCTTTCTTGGACTTCAAATCAAACAAATGAAGGAAGGAACATTTGTAAGCCAAACCAAATACATAAAGGATATGCTAAAGAAGTTTGGTATGGAAGATGCAAAAGGAATCACTACTCCAATGAGCACTAGTGGAAGCTTGGATAGTGACAAGAATGGCAACTTGGTGGATCAAAAGCTATATAGATCAATGATTGGTAGCCTACTTTATGTGACGACATCAAGGCCCGATGTGATGTTTAGTGTATGCATGTGTGCAAGATTTCAAGCCTCACCAAGAGAAAGTCATTTGAAGGCAACAAAGTGAATATTGAGGTACTTAAAGCATACACAAGATATTGGATTATGGTATCCCAAAGGTGTAAGCTTTGAGCTAGTTGGATATTCGGATTCTGACTATGCCGGTGATAAAGTGGAGAGAAAGAGCACCTCCGGGACTTGTCAATTGTTGGGAAGATCACTTGTCTCATGGTCATCCAAGAAGCAAAATAGTATTGCACTATCTACCGCTGAGGCCGAATATATCACCGTGGGTAGTTGTTATGCACAAATCTTGTGGATGAAGGCAACATTGAAGGATTTTGGAATCAATTTCAAGAATGTGCCATTGCTATGTGACAATGAAAGTGCCGTGAAGCTAACCAATAATCCGGTTCAACATCAAAGAACAAAGCATATTGATGTTCGCCATCACTTTATTAGAGATCATCAACAAAAGGGTGACATTGCTATTGAGAGTGTGGGCACCGAAGATCAATTAGCCGATCTATTCACCAAGCCACTTGATGAGAAGAGATTTCACAAGCTAAAGAATGAGTTGAACATACTTGACTTCTCCAACATGAGTTGATGCACCCCATATATGACATGCCTCTCCTTCGAGCCCCAAGGTACAATTGGTTGACATGTCATACATTCTATGTCAAGGACTTGTTTAGTGCATCTAGTCATAATTTACATGTTCTAGGCTCATTCATGAAAATCAAATGAATTTAAAGTTTATATGGTGCCACTATTATTTCCATGACTTGTATGATCTAGTGGTAGCATATAACTTGTTTAAGTAGCTTGTGATCCTAAGTGTTTAATCTATAAAACTTGTCTAAATATTTGCTTCAACATGGTGCATGATAACCCTTCTAGTGAAGCTTGCCCTTGGATCAAACCGAAGCATCTTATTTATGCAAGCAATCTAGGTTGAATCACAAACTTGATCCTCACCCCATTTTTCAACATGATAATCTATCTAAAATTGGTCCCTTGTGGTCATTGGTGCCAAAGGGGGAGAAATTGTTGTTCACAAAGATAGAACTCAAAGGAGGAGAAGCACAAAAGGGGAAAATTGATAAAAGAAGGGGATCAACTAAAATTTTGAGCACACAAGTAGGGGGAGCAAGCTCTTACGCATGATTTTTGTATTTCCATGTGCACTTCATATGTATGATGCATAGTTATGCATTTCTTTTTCTCCGATACATTGCTTGTGTGGTGACTTGCTAGTATAATTTGAATGATGCATTGAGGTACTAGCATGAATAGGAAGTAGTTAGATTTTTTTCTTGCTTCATATTTTTCATAGCGGTACTAGAACCTTGCTTATATTGTTGATCTCACGAGGTTTCTAGTTATATTTGTGCTTTTCCAAGTGGAATCTAACTACACAAGGTGATAAAATGGTGTTTATCGCTACTCCGATGGTATCACGCTTCAAAGGTCTATAATCTTAAACACTTAGCACCTATTGATAGTCAATGCTCCTATATTTTTTCCTATCTAACATGTATGCTTCCAAAATCCAAACATATAGCATACATGTAGGGGGAGCCATTGCTATCAATTTGAATTCATGATCACTTGTCCATAATTCTTACACATGGTAATATACTTGGACAATGTGACATGGGTTCAATCAAAATTTTATCATAATATCTTTGTGAGAGGTTTGTCACCAATTACCAACAAGGGAGAGATTGAAAGTCCTATGTTTGGTGTTGATAATTAGTGACAATGCCTAAGTACTAATCCTATGCCTAAGTTGTATGTAGCATATGAGGATTAGCACATTCTAAAGTTGGTGACAAGATGGACATGGTGATCATGATGGCCACACTTGGATTTGGATGCAACCCTACGTGATCAAGGCAAAGGTACATGCTTAAGGGTTGTGTTTTAGTAACCAAGACACCTAGTGGGTGTGGTTACATTATAGAATAGATAGCCGTACTATAAAGAGGGGAATGACGCGGCTATTGAACTCCTAAGTGCCTCTAGGTGTGCATTTCATAATCACATGTATTCGGATAGAACTAATATCGCCTCGAAAAATGATTGTGAAAATGCTAACACACTCACACATGACGAGATCACTTGGTGGTGTTAGCATGTTTGCGAAGGCGGTGAAGTTTGAGCGGTAGAGAGGGTTTGGGTTTCTCTCTCCCTCCCACCGAGCTTGCGAGGCGGGATTCAGGCGTTTTCGAGAAGTTGAAACGACTTTTTTCCACTACGTCGGAAGTCCGGAAAAGAAACAGAAGCGAACGGAGGTCACAGAGGTGACCGGACGCTGAACCGGACGCGGTCTTTGCATGACCGGACGTGTCCGGTCAGCGTTCAGTGTCTGTGTGTTTTTCAGTTTGATGATCGGACGCGAAGCGTGTCCGGTCACAGTCGATCGGACGCGTCCGGTCGTTCAGGGAGCTTACTGGACTCTAACCGGACGCTGGCACTGTCGCGTCCGGTTATTATTTTGTTGTGCGCTACTCAGGCATGACCAGCGCGTCCGGTCATTCACGGGACCAGCGCGTCCGGTCGTTCGTAGCACGTCCGGTCTACGCGTTAAGCGCGTCCGGTCGTTGCTTCGCAGTTAGCCGTTGTGCGACCGGCGCGTCCGGTCATTTGGACCAGCGCGTCCGGTCAGTGCTTCACGAGTTAGCCGTTGGGCGACCGACGCGTTCGGTCAGTTGGACCAGTGCGTCCGGTCAGCGTGATTTCGGCTGTTTAAGTTTCTAACGGCTCTATTCGAAGGGATACGTCTATAAATACTCGTTGGCCGGCTCAAGGCTCTCACTCTCGAACATTTGACATACTTGTGAGCACTTTGAGCTAAGCAACTCCCCTCCCACTCATCTCTCTTGCTTCTTTGCATATTCGAAGTGAGATTAAGTGATCCAAGTGCATTTGCATTGTGAGATTGCATCTAGTTGGCACTTGGTGGTTGATTTGCTGCGGGATTCTTGTTTCTCTTGGTGGTTGCTGCCACCTAGACGGCTTAGAGCAGCTTGGAGGTGTTGGCAAGAGTTGGTGATTGTTCTTGGCCACCTTCGGTGATTGTGAGGGGTTTGTGCCTACCTCGGCAAAGCGCCAAAGGCAACATTAGTAAATTGCTCGTGTCATTGCAACCTTTTGCCATTTGGTAGGTTCTTGTGGCGCCTTTTGAGAGGCTCGGTGTGAGACCGATTAGCCACCGAACCACGTGGTGAAGAGGGACACAATGGGGACTATCGTGCCGGCACGCACGTGAACCTCGGGATAAATCTTCGTATCATCACTTTCATATTGTGATTGATTGATCCCGGTGTTCGGTTATCTTGGTATTCATTGTTGATCATATTGGTTGGCTCAATACTTTGCCCCTCGGTGAAACTCTTCTAACTCAACTCCGCATTACTTTCTTAGTTATCTTTGCTAGCTAGTTAGCTTTGCTTTAGTAGCTCCTTTGTGTAGCTTGCTAGTTGTAGTTGTAGTTACCTTCTCGGTTTGACTTGTGCGGTTGAGTGCAAATACTAGAATTGTGAATTGGATATGTGGCTTGCAAACACCCCGTAGGCTAAGCAAAACTCGCATCTCACTATTTGTTATATTGATAAACTTGGTTAGCTTGTCTTTGTAGAAAATTTTAAAAGGCTATTCACCCCCCTCTAGCCATCAAGACCTTTCAGGCGGCTCAGGCACGGTCTGGTCCCTCGGGCCATGCCGGCATGGGCCCGATGGCCACTGAGCCGTGCCGTGCCGTGCTTGGGCCGGGCCAAAACAACGGGCCATGGGCCGTGCCATCGGGCCTCAGGCTGCATGGCCATATATAACGTCTACAAGTGATACTCCCTCTCTTTCAAAATAAATAAACTAGAAGAATATCCTGGACGAATTTAAAAAGAAATTAGACTATTTATATTTATAGTTATACGAATAAAACTATATTAAATTAATTTTGGTGAATAGTTTGACATATCGATGTGGACAGCTAAATGCATGTTAGTAGATGAAGAGACAACTATCATAATTACATGTGGCATGTGCTAGCTTTCATGTTGAGATAAATCTCTAGTGAAGTTTAGGCCCCGTTCGGCTGGAATTATAAGCCGGCTGAAAAACACTGTTGGCTGATTTTTTGTGAGAGAAAAATATTGTTCCGGTTGAAAAAATAAGCTGAATAAAACGGATTATAAGCCAGATGAACAAGGCCTTAGTTTTATAAGAGTATATGATTTTTTTCTATATATATCTCTTTTTCACAAAAAAAAGTTCGATACATCCTTTTTCTTGGAGCTCAATGCAGAGTAGTACTGGATTTTTAGTTTTCTCAAACTAAATTACCTAGAGACACGTAGGAGAACCAAGTTACCCTAAATGCGCAAAAACAAAATCAGAATTGAGGCAAGATCCTAAAGCCATAATTGAGTTTGGCGCGTGCTTGGGATAGGAAGGGATCACCAGTCTCTTCTATCACTCTTGATCGACCATTAGCAGGCCATTTGAGAAATTTGCATATATGGGACTCTGTTTCGTACTTTTGCCATTCGTCCATTCGTGACATTGACTTCAAAAAATAGGACTCAAAACATATGTGTCACTTGATTTCAAAACCATTTTCTGTATTTCCTCCCTTTTCTAGTACCTCTCCTTGTATTTGGCATCTGAAAGGACACTTTTGCGCAATTGCGCTTCTGTTTGTTTTGGACCTACATTTGGATACGAAAAGCCCGACGTTTCGTGTGTCACCTTAACCCGACATTTTGTGTGCCCGCCACCCTCCGCCTAATCCCCGACCTCGACACGCCGATAGCCACTAGCCGCCTGAAGACTAGGACGGCCGCCCACTCGCCCTGGCCGCGGCCGCCGAAGGCCGGCCCTTCGACACCCTGGCCACGGCCGCCGAAGGACTGGCAGCGGGCAGGCGCCTCTAGCCTAGCCTCTGCGATCATCAGCGCACAGAGCAAGGATCTCATCGCGAGCTCCAGCGCGGCCGAGTCCGTCTCGTTGCTCCGGACAATGTCCGTGGCGATGAACTCCGGCAATGAATAATGTCCGTTCGAGGTATCGCCAGAGACGGCACAGGCCGGGCACCTTCTGGACACCGCCGTTCCACTCAAGGAGTGGGTCATCGCCTACCGGCGTAGACACCGTTGCTTGCTCGTGCTGGTCTAGCTAAGGGACCCCCTGCGCTGGTACGAGGCAGTGGGCGCACCGTCAGCTGTGATCATCCAGGTTGTGCGGGCTGGCGGGAGCAAGGATGACAAGCTTAGGTTTTTAAGGTGGCAACCCTGCACCTCGGAGGCCTGCGGCTGAAATCACCGGACCGACGCAACATGTGGGACGGCGAGAAGCAACCAATTGCGGCGGCTAGGAAGCCCAGTAGGTACGTACGCAGCAAAAGAAACAGAAGGGCAAAAGTGTCCTTTCAGGTGCCAAATACAAGGAGAGATACTAGAAAAAAAAAGAGAAAATACAAAAAATGACATTGAAATCAAGTAACACATGTTTTGAGTCCTATTTTGTGAAGTGAATGTTACCAATGGCGAAAGTGTGAAGCACGATGTTTGGAGTCCCAAATATCCAAATTTCTCAGGCCTGCTGGGATCTAATCATCACAATAAGCATGTCAATGTGTACATAGTGACTAGTGTTATTGTTTTTCTTATGTATTTGTCCACCAATCATTTGGTCACCGTTTCTACTTGTAGAATGTCTACCGTGACATGTACATAACTGAAACTTTTGATAGTCACACTAAAGCACAACTGCACTAACAAAATACATTTAAATGTATTTCTGTGCCAATCATTTGTTCACACCTTAACTGTAGACAAAGCATCTAGAATAATGCATGTAGATGACAAACTTTTGATTCACATGGTAAGCACACAAACCAAATATATTAGCAACATATAGATATTAGAGTTACAGGTAATAGTTTCCTTATAAAAGAAAAAACAAATATTGTAGTATCAGGTATCACAGCTCCTTAGTGCAGAAGATGTTGCAGCCATAGCAGTACCAAGCAGAGGGAAACTAGGAACACAAGTTTGTACGGGTGTGATGTTTGTTCCCATCCCATTTATATAGTGCAGATATATAATGGCATTTAAAAGATGGGTGTGAAGTCGAGACATGCACAAAAATATTGGTGGTCGTATTTTTGAAAAATGTACTGGACACCAATAGGATTTTCCCCCTTATATTAGGATTATATTAGGACAAGTGTGTTAAAGATTATTGGAGGGATTGCTTATAAAGAAATTAAAGCGTGCTAAACTTTCCGACAAAAAAAAATTGTTGCACACTATAATGTATTTATGTATTAATGTGGCGGTCTTAACCACATACTGCATGGTGCCAAATGTGTAGAGCACATATATTTGATCCGACCTATAATAAAATGTGTGGAACACTTGTCAATTTAATCCGACCTAACAAATTGTGCGGAAACAAGTGGAAAGGGTGATATATGAAACACGCAGGATGCATGAACAAGTGGAGGCAGTCAAGCATCCATCTTCTGTGAATTTTATTCCCGAGATACGCTTCCACAAATAATGACCACATATCAGTAGAAAATGGTTATATTTGCTAGCCAACTGTTTATCCATATTGATGTTAATGACATCGTGCAGCAGCGCAACTGAACTGGGAAAGGAAAACCTACCTCGATATCAAGAGGCACTGTTTGGGGCGCTAGGAAAAGAATGTATAGAACACACAAATTCCAGCAAAATTGTACAGTACAATGCGAAAGAGCTATGTCTGTAACACGGTCTCTGCAGAGCAGATGTATAGTACTATCATGGATGAAGCATGGAGCCACAGTTAGGGATGCATAACATTTGGGACAGGAAAGTATATGTTCAGGCAGCAATATTTCTTAGTCTCCCATAATTTTACATGTAAAACTATGGCGATGGCACCAGAACAAGTCGCCCTAAGAATCACACATTCCAGGAAGAAAATAATCAGTGATTACAAGGTTCATAATTGCTTTCCTGGTACGCTTTTGCCATCCACAAAACCCTCTGTGATGCGTAGAAATAGTTCAGCAAAGCAGCTAGAACAAATAATCACTTGTGATCCACCATCAGATTTAGATGATAATACAGATAGATATTAGGACAAATCACATGATTCTCACAAGCAAAACAAGCAAATGGTAGAAGCCAATGATAAAGGTTTGTTCTTTGTCTTAAGATTTGTACCAGGTAACCTCAATAAATCATGAGTACATATTTAAGGGTACAAACCAGGGCAAAAGGACAAACAGGTGGAAAGTGGGAGACTAAACCACTAAATAACAGTCGATCATCTACACAAAGTTTTGAAAATCGACGATTACGACGCGCCTAGTCGCGACAAGTCGCTAGGCTTTGGCCTGGCGCCTGGACTAGGGGGGTAGTCGGGCCTCAAGTCGAGCGGAGAAGAATAAGGGGGAGAGAAAGTCGTGTGCGTACTCGCCTCGACCTCCGCCGGGAAGCAGGTCCCGCCGGCTGTGTCCAAGAGGCGGCTGGAGGGAGGACGCGCACCGCGAGCGTCACCGGAGATGGGGGAGGAAGGAGGAGGTGCGCCGCGCGCATCGCCAGAGATGGGAGAGGAAGGAGGAGATGCGCCGTGCGCATCGTCGGAGATGGGGGAGGAGGTGCGGCCGCGCACGTCGGAGATGGGGGCGGAGCTTCAGACGTGCGCAAACGGTGGCGAGCGCGGGCGGCGGCGGGCGCGAAGAGGAGAAAGATTGTCACCGGCAGGGAGGAGCAGCGCGGGCGGCGGCGTGCGCACTGAGAGAGAGAGCAGCGGGCGGCAGTGGCGGCGGGCAGAGATGCGGGTGAGTCGCGACTCGCGAACTCGCGATGCGGGAGGGGGAGGTGATATGCGAGAGGCTAAGTTGGGCCAAAGTTGGGCCGTTAAATGGGCCTTTTGCTCTTTCTCCCTTCCATTATTACTACTGATTTCCTATTTTTTCTTTTCTTTTAAGTATCTATACATGTATTAGTCATCGCCTAGGAAAACGCCTAGGAACGCCTAGGCGCGATTAATCCCGACTAGTCGCTAGGCTGAGGGTCATCGCCTAGATTTCGCCTAGCGCCTAGCAAAACTTTGCATCTACAGATGAATGCCATCACTGCTAGAGTGCTAATAGCTGTTGACGTCTTGCATGACATGGCTAAGCCTTCACACAGATGCTCCCAACCATGCGGCTGTCACCTCAAAGTCAAGACAGCAGACCTACCAAAGAATACAGTGTTAGAATAATCAAGAGTACTTGAGCAAAGTTAGTTGACGCATCTGCATGTGAAACAAGCTATTCATTCTGTATGTTAATGCAAATTTGAAATCTATCAAAAGGAATGTATACCAATGATTAACCCAGTGCATTTTTTTAAAAGAAAAACAGAGACAAATTTGTCTGCTCTAGTATTCAGGCGCTAGACAAATTTGCCTGTCCTAATATTTAGGAGCTCGCTACAGCACACAGAGTACACCGAAAATTTGAGTAAATGACACAAACAATACAAAATTAATCCAAAACACCAAAGGATCACATGTATTACAAGGGCTCCATGGTGACAATGGTGGATGTGAGAGTTTCGATATGCCAGCAGAAAGTGCACTTTGGTAACAAGTAGGATGACATAGCGAACAACCAACATAATATAATTCCCAACAGCTGATGAAACATGGAAGACAGGTTTTACCATTTTATATGCTTGACAGTGCCAACGGTGGTGGAAATGTTGCATAAGGAAAACCATAGAATGTGCCATTGTTCGAGGTGCAGAGCTTCTCAACAAGTAATGTCTTGATGTCCATTACAAAATGTTCACAATTTGGCGGCGACTCATCGCAGATTACGTGATGAGCTATTAGAGCTAAGTAACGCCCTCCTGTGCCCTGAATTTCCCAATGATAGTTGATCCCAGACTCTTTGGGCAATGGAATCAGCTTATCATGCTGCCACTCTTGTGCTCCAACACCATTTCTGTGCCAATTCTTGCAATATAGGTCAATTGTGCCATCACCAATAGTTAAGAACCCGAGTCTGCCTTCCTCTGCCTCGATAATGGCACACACTGAATAAAACTTGTGGGGCGGGAGGTCAATGATGGAGAATTTCATCTCACTTGTATCAAGCACTAGCGAATAGCCCTTGCGAGAGAACATCCAGTAGAAGCAGCCGTGCACATAGTAGGGCTTGCATCCAATAAATCCATTAGGCAAACAAATCGTGCTAATAATACATTGCCACGTCTGGTTGCAGGAAGAGAAGACTAATGCCACAACCTTGTCTTTGAGCTGCACAGCGCAGATAACTCTGAACGATTCCTCCTCCTCGTCATTCTCGCAGGCAGGAGCCAGAACGGGTAACAAATGCGGCGCACGTGGGGTGGAGGCCACTAGGTCGTCGGGTATGCGGGGAATCTGGACGTACCGGCGATGCAGGGGGTCGCAGACTAGGAAATCCTCCAAGGCGATTGCGGCGGAGATGCGCTGGGAGAGGAGGACGCGGCCATCGCGGGCATGGCGAAAGCGCCACGCGCTGGGGTCGGAGAGGAAGGAGAAGGTGAAGTCGGCGGCTTGCTCGAGCGCGCGGGCTTCCGGGGCGGAGCGGTGGGAAGGCCCGACGGGGAGGAATCTTTGGTATCCGTATCCGGCCCTATTGATGAACCCGAGGATTGGAGGGGAGTGGAGCGACCGGAAGCGGCGGAGGAATCGGCGCGCGGAGACGATGCGGTGGAAGGAGGAGCAGGCGGCGGAGGCGCGGGCGAGGTCGGCCGCGGCGTCGAGGCGCAGGAAGATGTCCTCCCAGATCTCGTTAGGGAGGACGGTATGCGCCGCGGGGACTCTGGCAGTCGATGGCATCGCGCGGCCGGACGGCTGCTTTGCAGGCAGAAACTACGAAGACTGCAATTTGGGATTTTGGGGTTCGGGGGGTATGGGGCTCGCCGGAGTACGGTGTCCGCGACCACAGGTGCGTGATCCGCGCAGGCGAGGAGCTCCGGTGGCGGCCGGCGGCGCCGACTAGCTGCTCCTAATCGGCGGCGCGGACGAGCAGTTCCAGGGCGGGGCGCGAGGGCGGCTGCACGGGCTGGCGGTGCGGGGGTGGCTGCGTGGGCGAGGTCGTCTCGGGCGGCACGAGGGTGGCCGCGCGAGCACCTCCGGCGGCGTGGGCGAGGAGGCCGCGGGCGAGGAGACAGCGGCCACTCGAAGCCTCGAAGGAGAAGATAAGGCCGATGAAAAAAAAAACGAAAAGAAAAAGGTAGAACGGTACATAGGTCTTGTTCACTTTCCTATCCCAACCCAAAATATTTCCTCTTCCACCAATCATATCAAATCTTTCGACACATACATGGAGCATTAAATATAGGTAAAAAAGATAACTAATTGCATAGTTTATCTGTAAATGTCGGGACGAATCTTTTGAGCCTAGTTAGTCCATAATTGGACAAATTTTGTCAAATAACAACGAAAGATGCTACAGTAACTTTTCAGCTACTTTTCGCGAAGTGAACACACCCATAGGCAGGTGGGCCTATATATATGACACGTAGGACACCCCCTGACGGCTGTTAACGGAGGGATAAATCAACGTCCGTCCCTCATCCCGTTGTCATATATACCCAACCACCCAACACGAACACAGAACAGAAACCGTCCTATTCTCTCAGCCAAACAGAGAGCATGACTTTTCCACCCTAAAAATAAGGTCATGTTTATCCCATCCCACTACGTCTCCAAACCAAAACGCTTAGGTGCCAGGAGTGGTTGGCGAAGCGTGGGACATTGTTATACTCAGATTAAAGGATAATATAGAGTGCATACATTTTATATGCGCTCTAGGAATAGTCGCACACATAAGCCGATAAATTAACAGAAGTATCATCACTGTGTACATACATCACGATATTATATCACGTAGTTCTTAACATAACAAACGGAAAAGTAAATAACAACTCTCAAACGAAGTCTCTGCTCCACAGGGAAGGCCGACTAGTTGACCAAAACCTAATAATCTTTAGAGAAATCCTCGAAAAACTGTCATCTGTTACCCATCCGGGATTTTTATCCAAACATGAAATAATAACAAGTGTGAGTACACTCGTACTCCGCAAGTATAGTATAAGGATTCATGAGGCTCAAAAAGGATAGACACGGTTGACTACAGTTAGCACTTTTAATAGATCAACATTTTATTATTAATTAATATCAAGTTATGCTTAAGCTCCCATTTAACCCACATGATCACCTACTAGAATTAAGGAGAGAAATTGATCTGCAATATAATCTCATCATCATCGTCATAAGTCATCCACATGTCAAGTAACCATTTATTCTGTGAGTTTTTCGGGCCGCTCGTGACCGTGAGCACGGCTGTTATAACAGTTTTAACACTCTGTAGAGGTTGTGCATCTTTACCCGTGAGTTGTGTTGCCCATATGCCCGGGGGCCGTCGACCCCCTAAAACTCTTAAGGTGAGCAGGCAGGGTACACTATGAAGCCTTCCATAGGCCTCTTCTAACAAGTTAGGGCTGCGAGGATTTCAAAACAGAGGCAGTTCTATACCCAACGTGGCAAGCCCCTCTTCGCCCTTTCGGGTAACCTCTAACAAGCTAGAAAAGATCTTATTACTGAGCTAAAGGCAGATCCATATAACTCTCACGGTTACACTGTATGTCCCAGCTTTTGCCCTACAGATAAGTCCTTACGAAGGGTTTAGGGCAACATGATTAACATCATTTGCACCATCACCCTATAGTTCCACTGTTACCATCATGTTTATCCGTTGGTTCCATTAGTCATAGTATAGATCATGTTTAGTTAGAGCATTAGCATTCTACCCATATGCAAATAACCCCATAGGAATCAAGGTACATGTCATCAATTAGCTATGAAGTCCTTATAGTCGAGCAATATTGGACACATGCATAATGAGTAGATTATATAATGAATAGGACATCAAGGTAGGCCCATGCTATACTTGCCTTGGTTCACGAACTGTGGCTGGTCCTGCTACTCCTCGTACGTGTTCGGATTCCCGAAGTACTCCTCACCGTCTGAACTCGAACGACATGAAGTACAACACGCATTTCAGAACAGACATACAAGCAAAACATGACTACGATTAGAACAGTACACCAACAATAAATAAAACTATATAAAATGTTTACCAAAATCATCTACGTCTCGCTACGATCACAATGACGCGAATTGCACGAAAAATGGAGCTACAACGCACAAGTTACGAGCTATTTACGGTTCCAAAAGCTAGCTATTAAACTAGACTTAATCGAGAAATTCAAAAGCTCCTAACAGGTTTAACAGTAGCACTATTGCGTAGATCATGAAATTACGAACCTAACGCAAGTTGAACGGGTCAAATCAGAGTTAAAATGACGATTTTATAAGCAAAATAGTGCAGTGACATTTCTGTAAATACTGTAAAGTTAAATGAATTGAATTAAATAAAAGAAAATCCGTATTTTGAATCGGCCGAGGACTGCGGCATAATTATGGAAAAAGGCAGGGTCTCTTTAACAAAAAGACCCTCGAAGGGGTATTGGTGATCTTGAGCCACACGATTAAAAATGAACGGCTCAGATTTGATGGAGGGGAGGAGGGGCGGCGCAGCTCGCCGGAGAAGACGAGCCCGCGGCGGTGCTCCATGGCTGGCGGTGTGCGGCTCGCCGGAGTAGGCGGCTAGGGCGCTAAGGGCCTCATCTCACCAAGTCGAGAGCACCGGAAGAGAGCGGGGGTGAAGGCGAATCCGTCCCGGGGCAAAACACGGCCGGAGGGCATGGCCAGCGCGGTGGTCGCCATGGACGGTGGCAAGAGGCTCGCCGTGCTCGTGGAAACGGCCCTAGAGGCCACCACCCGACACGGGAGGTGGATGGGGAGAAAGAGGGGAGCGGGACGAAGCTCACCGAGCGGTAAAACAAAGACGAGGGCGGCTCAGAGACGATGGTGACGCGGAGGAGACGAACGGCACTCCGGCGACCTGCGATGTTGTGGATTGTGGCTCTAGCGAGTGGAAATGGAGCGGGGAGGGACAATAGAGGGAGCGGCATCGGGTGAGGCTTCCATTTAAAAGGGGCCAGGCACGGGGAGACGCTCCCACGATGGGAGGAATATGGGCGCGGGGCGACGGACGATGGTTGCAGCTTCGACGAGAGAGCGGGCGGAGGTTGGAGAAGAGCACCGACAAGTGGTCCCGGGCTGTCAGCCACTGAGAGAGGGAAGGAAGGGCGCGGGCGGCAACGGTTGCCAGCGCTGACCGGGCCAGCCTAGCAAGGAAGAAAGGAGGGAGGAGGAGAAAGGAAAGGCGCGAGCGGGCCGGTGGGAGAAAATGGGCCAGCAGGCCGACTGGGCCGAAAGGAGGGAGGGGGAAGGAAAAAAAAGTTTTCTTTTTCTAATTTGATTTTCCAAATCCAATTTCAAATGTTTTTGAATCTCCTTTGAACTTTGGATCAAAACCAATCAATACAATAAATAAAATATGGCAGCATGAGTGCATCAACATGTTGCTAACCTTATGATTAATTTTAATTTTACAAAAATTTATTATTCCCTATATTTAAATGCGCACTTAAATACACAAATAAATCATATTTCACTATTTTGAAATTATGAAAAATTTAGGGTGTTACAATTCTACCCCCTTAAAAAGAAATCTCGTCCTTGAGATTGGGTGATGCTTACTCAAAAAACTGCGGATAAGATTTTCTCAGATCTTCTTCTCTTTCCCAAGTAGCCTCATCTTCTGAATATCGATTCCATTGTACTTTGCACATCTTTATAGTGTGGCTCCTGGTAACTCTTTCTGCAGTTTCAAGAATCTTTACCGGATACTCTTTATATGTGAGATCTTCTTTAACAGTAAGCTCTTCCAAGGGAATCTGCTCTTCTAGTACCCGCAAACACTTTTTCAACTGAGAAACATGGAACACATCATGCACATCTGACAAACTTTCTGGCAGTTCCAACTGATAGGACACTTCTCCACGTCTCTCCAGAATCTTGAAAGGTCCCACATATCTCGGTGCTAACTTGCCCTTCATATTGAATCTTCTCACATTTCTCATTGGTGACACTTTTAAATACACATAGTCACCTACTTTGAAACTCAACTCTCTTCTTAGGATATCAACATAACTTTTTTGTCTGGACTGTGCTACTCTCAAATTGTCCCTAATCATTCTCACTTGTTCCTCTGCATTACATAGGACATCTGGTCCAAACACTTGAGTTTCACCTGTCTGATTCTAGAATAGAGGTGTTCTACGCTTACATCCATATAAAGCTTCAAATGACGCCATGTTGAGACTTTTTCTGGTGACTGTTGTTATAGGAAAACTCAGCATATGGCAAACTCTTATCCCAACTAGTACCATACTATAAAGCACAAGCTCTTAACATATCTTCCAAGATTTGATTGGTCCTTTCTGTCTGTCCATCGGTTTGGGGATGATATGCAGAACTGAAATTTAGCTTTGTTCCTAAAGCACTATGTACCTTATACCAAAAATGCGATGTAAACTGAGTTCCTTAGTCAGATACGATCTTCTTTGGAACTCCAGGTAGGCACACTATTCTCTCCATATACAACTCCACTAGCTTTGCGCCACTATAAGTGGTTTTGACTGGCAAGAAATGGGCTACCTTAGTAAGTCGATCCACTATTACCCAGATTGAATCATATCCGCGTTGAGTGCGGGGTAATCCAGTAATGAAGTCCATACCAACTTCTTCCCATTTCCACTCTGGTATTTTCATTGGTTGCAGCAATCCTGTAGGTCTTTGATGTTCAGCTTTTACCCTTTGACAAGTATCACATATGGTCACATACTCAGCCACATCTCTTTTCAAACCATGCCACTAATATTTCTCTTTACAGTCTAAATACATCTTGGTGCTTCTAGGGTGTATAGAATAAGCAGAATCATGTGCCTCTCGCAGAATCGTATCACGGATAGCTTTCACTTCAGGTACACATATTCTTTTCTCAAACCATAGAGTACCATTCTCATCCAACCTGAAGCCTGGTGCCTTTCCAACCACTACATTCTCTGCAATCTCCTTTAGTTTCTCATCCTTCAACTGACCTTTGCGTATATCTTGCTCCAACGTAGGCTCTATGGGTAATTCCACTACATTATTGACAAAACCCAAATTGAGATGTTCTATTTCAGCTCGTAACTCTGCTGGTATAAATGTCAACTGAAGTCCGTTGGCATAGCTCTTCCTGCTAAGTGCATCGGAAACAACATTTGTTTTTCCAGGATGATAATGCACTTCCAAATCATAATCTTTAATCAATTCCAGCAATGACGTTGCCTTAGGTTTAACTCTGACTGAGTAAAAATATATTTTAAACTCTTGTGATCAGTATAGATGTCACACTTATGTCTGATCAAATAATGCCTCTAAATTTTTAGAGCATGGACAACTGCGGCTAATTCCAAATCATGTGTTGGGTAATTCTGTTCATGCTTACTCAATTGTCTGGATGTGTATGCCACAACCTTTCCTTCTTGCATAAGCACACATCCAAGGCCTAAGCGAGATGCATCACAATAAATAGAGAAGCTCTTGCTTAAATCAGGTAAGGTCAACACTGGGGCTGTTGTCAACCTTGTCTTCAGCTCCTCAAAATTAGTCTAACACTTGTCTGACCATACACATTTGGCATTCTTCTCTAATAGGGCTGTCATAGGCTTAGCTAGCTTAGAGAACCATTCAATAAATCTCCTATAGTACCTAGCCAATCCTAAAAAGCTACGAATTTCACTAACATTGGTTGAGGCTTTCCAATTTAACACATCCTGCACTTTACTGGGATCTACGACTATTCCACCATTAGAGACCATATGTCTCAGAAAAGATACTTCTTTCAGCCAGAACTCACATTTGCTCCTTTTAGCATACAATTTATGTTCCCTGAGTTTTTGTAAGACTAATCTTAAGTGTTCAGCATGTTCCTCTTCATTTTTAGAGAATATTAGGATATCATCTATGAATACCACTACAAACTTATCCAAGTACTCCATGAATACTTTATTCATCAGATACATAAAGTATGCAGATGCATTTGTCAGTCCCAAAGACATCATTGTATACTCATAAAGGCCATATCTTGTGGTAAATGTTGTCTTAGGTATGTCAGATGCATGAATTTTTAGTTGATGATATCCAGAACGGAGGTCAATTTTTGAGAACACACAAGCACCTTTCAGCTGATCAAATAAATAATCAATTCTAGGGAGTGGGTACTTATTCTTGATTGTTACTTCATTAAGGGATCGATAATCGACACACATTCTTCGTGTGCCATCTTTCTTATCAATAAATATAACAGGTGCTCCCCAATGTGAAGAACTAGGGCAAATAAAACCTTTCTCTTGCAATTCCTTAATTTTTTTCTTTAGTTCTTCTAATTCATCTACCCCCATTCTATATGGTCTCTTAGCTATGGGTGCAGTTCGAGGTAAAAGCTCGATAAGGAATTCGATGTCGCGATCGGGTGGCATATCTGGCAGTTCATCGGGGAACACATCTGGGAATTCATCCACCACCTGGTTCTCCTGGTTGGCAACATCACTCAACTGGTTGACGGTGGCGGTAGGTTGAGCTTGCACTTCCACTTCGACACAGATCCTATCACCACTTGGAGATGTCACAACAACGGATTTCTCCTGGCATTGTATCACTGCTCTATGTTGCTTCATCCAATCCATTCCTAGGATGAGGTCAATTGCAGCGGTTCTCAGAATAATTGGATTTACTTTAAAAGCTACCCCCTTAGGAATATAATAGTAGAAGGGCTCCAGTAATTTGCTGGCATTCTACCCCCCGGTGAGTTTACTAACATGGGATCTTTCATGGCACACAGGGGTATGCTATGCATTCTAATAAAAGCTTGTGATATGAAAGAATACGAGGCACCGGAATCGAAAAGTATGGTAGCGGAGATGGAGTTGACGCTAAACGTACCCAGCATAACCTCAGGCGCCTCCTGAGCTGATTCAGATGACACATGATTCACCTTGCCGGTGAACGGAGGTCGAGCATTGGGCCTCTGGTTACTCTGCTGGTTCTGCGGGGCCTGCCGATTCTGCTTCTTTGGGCACTGGTACGAATAGTGACCCACCTCTCCATAGTTGTAGCATGCATTGGGGTTGTTGCCTAGAGTGCCACTCTTGATTGGGACATTGTTGGGCACACCCTGACGTGGTGCCTGGTTGCTAGCTTGATGTTGCTGGGGGCGCTGCTGATTCTGGTTGCCAAACTGTTGTGGGTACTAAGGACGCTGCTGGTTCGAGTTCCTCTGGGGGTACTAGCCTTTGTTCCATTGGTTGGATGACCCTTGGTTCCTCTGGAAAACATTGCTGTGGCAAAACTCGCGGGCGAGTGTTGCTACCCGACACCTGTCCCTGGAGCTTCCTCTTCTTGAGGTCTATTTCCTTGCGCTTGTTATCTATCACAATGACACGATCCATCAATTCTTGGAAACTGGCATACTTGTTGGACATCAGCTGCAGTTGGAGTCCATCATATAGCCCCTTCAGGAAATGGCGCTGTTTGTCAGAATCCCTGGCCACCTCCGCCGGGGCATATCACGACAGTTGGGCAAACTTGTCGCGGTACTCCGCCACAGACATGGACCCTTGTTTGAGAGCCCGGAACTCTTCTTGCTTCAGTTCAATAAGTTCCTCAGGGATGTGATGGGACCTAAAGTTCTCCGTGAACTCCTTCCATGTGATCTCTGAAGCATTCTCTGGACGTCTATACTGGAATGACTCCCACTAATCCTGAGTAGCTCCTTGGAGTTGGCCTGAGGCGTACAAGACCTTCTCCAGGTCGTTGCACTGTGCAATGTTTAGCTGCTTTTCTACAGCTCTCAACCAATCATCAGCCTCCATGGGGTCAGAGGCTTGGGTGAACACAGGTGGGCGTCCTTTTAGAAACTCCCCACGTTTGTCACGGACCTGCACAGGTGGGGGTGATCCTGCTGGTTGCTCACCAAGATGGTCCATCACTGTCTGCATGAGCTACGCTTGCATTGCCATCAATTGTTCAATCGTCACAGGCGGTGGCAGAGGTGGATCCATGAGAGCACCATGTCCATGACCACGTCCATGGCCTCGGCCTCGTCCTCCTCTGGCGGCCATCTGCTTCCAAGCAAATGTGCAAAACTTTTAGAGATCTTCCAAAAATTTACAAATTATTTACAAAAGGTAAATAACATAGCTGAAAATTTCTGGATGGGTGTCAACGACAATAGATCAGAAATTGAAGTGTAACTCGAGTTTCAAAGATCCAAAAGAGGCATGGCATACATCATTGGAAAACTTATGAAGTCTGCTACAACTTTTATATAGAACTTTTTCACAGATTCTGATGGCAACATCATCAAAAACTGAGCTAAACAATTTCTGTACTAAATTACAGACTGCACAGACTTGCCAGATTGTAGCAGGCATATCTCTCAAAGCAAAACTGATAATGAGGTGATTCCAGCGGGAATGAAAGGTACACAAGTCTAATTCTTTCCACAAAAATTTCATAATTTTTGGACATAGAGATTTAGAGATATGAGATAAACATTGTAGACTGCTCGAAAAAACAGCAGAGCAGAGATACGGAATTTTAAACCCCGACTATGTTAAACAAAGACTAACTTAAGGTTTTGATAAAAAGAATATGTGGACAAGTCCATACTGTTCCAGCAATCACACAAACTCCAAATCAAAACAAGTTCATTAACACAGCCAACAAGACAACTAAAGGTTCACATTACACACATAAACTTAACAAGACTCTCGATCTAAAACACATTCATTTTGACGGGGCTGCAAGCATCTAAGGAGCGCGATCCACCATGGTGAACTCCCTGGCCTTCTTCTTGTACATGGTAGGCTGTCCTAGCTAAACGGCCATCTTATCTATCTGTTTCTGAAGGCGCTTCTCAGACTTCTGCGCCGCACGAAGCTCCTCCTTGAGTGCTTCGTTGGCCTCCTACATGGCGCTGAGGTGCCTCACTGTGGTCCATGGTTGGATCAGAAGCTGAGGGAGCCAACACTGCCCATGTCCTTTCCACATGGTCGTAGCGTGGGAGAAACCTATAGCGATTATCATGCATGGCCTCAAAGCAGCGGCCATGGTAGTACAGGTAAGCCTCCTGCGCAGCATCCTCCATGCTGTCGTAGGCGCTGGCACGCCTAGACCTGTGGCTATGGGTAGTCTCGACATTATGGGATTGGTCAGTGTTGTTCCAGGTGGTGATGATCACATTGGTCTTCCAATATGTCGCCTCCACGGGGTGCTTGTGCTCTGCGCAATAGTACTTAACAGAAGCAGCAAGGTCTGGATAGTACTCGGCCAGCAGGGTTGTGAGGAGGTTGTGGTAATGAGCATCCTCAGGGGCGTCCTTAAACTTGTTTCTGGTGGTCCACCCCATCTCTTCTGGTTCCTCTGGAGCAGCTGGGGAAGGCACTGGTGTTGGTGCAGAAGCGGCCTGTGAAGTTGGTGGTGTAGCAGCGGGGACTGGCCCATCCACTGGTGGGATGGGTATGTCCACGGGGGTCGAAGCGGGTCCATCTGATGCGGTAGCTAAATATGCCTCCACTTCCATAGGTTCCTCCTCATCGTCGTCGGTGATGTGGATGACCTCTGGCACCACTGGTTGTACTGCTAGTGGTGCTGGTGGAGCAGGTGCTGCTGGAGTGAACTAAGCAACATAGGCAGCTGCACTGAGACGAGGCATCTACAGTTTTGATATAAAATATTATCAGAGTCAATATTTTATGCAATAGAATAAAGAATAGAGCATAAAAATTTTAATAAAATACCAAGACTGAGATAGTAGCAAGTAAATAAGTAAAACCAAAATCATAGAAACGATCATTTCTATCTAGGTTTGCATCCTACAGTCGATACGGCTTTGATACCAATTTGTCATACTCCAATTAAAGGACAATATAGAGTGCATACATTTTATGTGCGCCCCAGAAATAGTCGCACACATAAGCCGACAAATTAACAGAAGTATCATCACTGTGTGCATACATCATGATATTACATCATGTAGTTCTTAACATAACAAACGGAAAAGTAAATAACAACTCTCAAACGAAGTCTCTGCTCTATAGGGAAGACCAACTGGTTGACCAAAACCTAGTAATCTTCAGGGAAATCCTCGAAGAAATTGTCATCTGTTATCCATCCGGGATTTTTATCCAAAAACAAAATAATAACAAGTGTGAGTACACTCGTACTCCGCAAGTATAGTATGAGGATTCATGAGGCTCAAAAAGGATAGACACGTTTGACTGTAGTTAGCACTTTTAATAGATCAACATTTTATTATTAATTAATATCAAGTTATGCTTAAGCTCCCATTTAACCCACATGATCACCTACTAGAATTAAGGAGAGAAATTGATCAGCAATATAATTTCATCATCATCGTCATAAGTCATCTACATGTCAAGTAACCATTTATTCTGTGAGTTTTCTGGGCCGCTCGTGACCATGAGCACGGCTGTTATAATAGTTTTAACACTCTGCAGAGGTTGTGCATCTTTACCCGTGAGTCGTGTTGCCCATATGCCCGAGGCCCGTCGACCCCCTAACACTCCCAAGGTGAGCAGGCAGGGTACGTTATCAAGCCTTCCATAGGCCTCTTCTAACAAGTTAGGACCATGAGGTTTTCACGACAGGCAGATATAGAGAACCCCTTTCGATGGCACAATTCCCATAGGCTATACACTTCAGAACAGAGGCAGTTCTATACCCAACGTGGCAAGCCCCTCTTGCGCCCTTTTGGGTAACCTCTAACAAGCTAGAAAAGATCCTATTACTGAGCTAAAGTTAGAGCCATATAACTCTTACGGTTGCACTGTATGTTCTAGCTTTTGCCCTACAGATAAGTCCTTACGGAGGGTTTAGGGCAACATGATTAACATCATTTGCACCATCACCCTATAGTTCCACTGTTACCATCATGTTTATCCGTTGGTTCCATTAGTCATAGTGTAGATCATGTTTATTTGGAGCACTAGCATTCTACCCATAGGAATCAAGGTACAGGTCATCAATTAGCTTGGAAGTCCTTATAGTCGAGCAATATTGGACACATGCATAGTGAGTAGATTATATAATGAATAGGACATCAAGGTAGGCCCATGCTATACTTGCCTTGGTTCATGAGCTGCTGCTGGTCCTGCTGCTCCTCGTACGTGTCCGGATTCCCTAAGTACTCCTCACCATCTAAACTCGAACGACACGAAGTACAACACGCATTCCAGAACAGACATACAAGCAAAACATGACTATGATTAGAATAGTACATCAACAATAAATAAACTATATAAAATGTTTACCAAAATCATATATGTCTCGCTACGATCACAACGACACGAATTGCATGAAAAACGGAGCTACAACGCACAAGTTACGAGCTATTTGCGGTTCCAAAAGCTAGCGATTAAACTAGACTTAATCGAGAAATTCAAAAGCTCCTAACAGGTCTAACAGTAGCACTATTGCGTAGATCATGAAATTACGAACCTAACGCAAGTTGAACGAGTCAAATCGGAGTTAAAATGACGATTTTATAGCAAAATAGTGCAGTGGTATTTCTGTAAATACCGTAAAGTTAAATGAATTGAATTAAATAAAAGAAAATCCATATTTTGAATCGGCCGAGGACTGCGGCATAATTATGGGAAAAGGCAGGGTCTCTTTAACAAAAAGACCCTTGAAGGGGTATTGGTGATCTTGAGCCACACGATTAAAAATGAATGGCTCAGATTTGATGGAGGGGAGGAGGGGCAGCGTAGCTCGCTGGAGAAGACGAGCCCGCGGTGGTGCTCCATGGCCAGCGGTGTGCGGCTCGCCGGAGTAGGCGGCTAGGGCGCTACGGGTCTCATCTCGCCAAACCGAGAGCACCGGAAGAGAGCGGGGGTGAAGGTGAATCTGTCCCGGGGCAAAACACGGCCGGAGGGCATGGCCAGCGCGGTGGTCGCCATGGACGGTGGCGAGAGGCTCGCCGGTGCTCATGGAAATGGCCCTAGAGGCCACCACCCGACACGGGAGGTGGATGGGGAGAAAGAGGGGAGCAGGGCAAAGCTTACCGAGCGGTAAAACGAAGACGAGGGCGGCTCGGAGACGATGGCGATGCGGAGGAGACGGACGACACTCCGGCGACCTGCAGTGTTGCGGATTGCGGCTCTAGCGAGTGGAAATGGAGCGGGGAGGGGCAACAGAGGGAGTGGCGTCGGGTGCGGCTTCCATTTAAAAGGGGCCAGGTGCGGGGAGACGCTCCCACGATGGGAGGATCGTGGGCACGGGGCGGCGAACGACAGTTGCAGCTTCAATCGAGAGAGCGGGCGAAGGTTGTAGAAGAGCGCCGACAAGTGGGCCCGGGCGTTAGCCGCTGAGAGAGGAAAGGAAGGGCACGGGCGAAAACGGTTGCCAGCGCTGACCGGGCCGGCCCAGCAAGGAAGAAAGGAGGGAGGAGGGGAAAGGAAAGGCGCGAGCGGGCCGGTGGGAGGTGAAAGGATCAAGATGCCCAAGAGGGGGGTGAATTGGGCTTTTCTAAAAATTAATTGCAAGGATTAAATCCTACAAGACAAACTTCACCCCTTGTGCCTACTAGTGTTCTTTGTGATTCTACTGGTAAAAGTTTTGCACCCTAAGGTCCAATCCTAGACTAGCATGGCAATTCTAGGAAAGTAAACAAGCAATGAAAGTAATGCATGAAAGTAAATGCTTGAAAGTAAGGGTTAGGAACACGACGATGTTTTGCCGAGGTATCGGAGAGTCGCCACTCCCCACTAGTCCTCGTTGGAGCACCCGTGCAAGGGTGTAGCTCCCCCTTGATCCGCGCAAGGATCAAGTGCTCTCTACGGGTTGATTCTTCGACACTCCGTCGCGGCGAATCACCCAAAACCGCTCACAACATGAGTTGGATCACCCACAAGCTCATCGGATGATCACCAAACTCACAATCACCACCAAACCGTCTAGGTGATGGCGATCACCAAGAGTAACAAGCTAGAACTCTCACTTGACCACAACAAGCCTAATGAGAAGATGGATGCACACTTGCTATACTCTTGTCACTAGTGAGCAATCTGAAACTTTGATTCTCAAATCACTATCCTCACTAGGGATCTTGCACTCCCTTGCACTCCAAAGGTGTTTCTCAGCTGAACAAATGAGCAAGAGTCCTCTAAAAGAGGTGGAGGGGATGTATTTATACACCCCTCAGACAAATCCAACCATTACCTGCCGAAACAGGAAAACGCGCACTGACCGGACGCGCCGGTCGACATGACCGGACGCACCGGTCAAGTGTAGAATTTTTTTTATTTTTAGCCCAAATTTGAAACAAATTTTAAATTTAACGCGCATTTGAATTTTTTTTAAATCTAACCCGTTTGGCCCCGCCACCATGCATGGCGGGGCAAATGCACTGAACCCCGCCATGCATGGTGGCGGGGTACAGGTCCCACGTGGCACGCTGTAGGCCAGCGTGGAAAGGAGTACCCCGCCATGCATCATGGCGGGGTACCCCTAACCCGCCATGAATCATGGCGGGGTACAAGTCCGCCCATTTAAAAGCCCGGGCACTTCTTGTTTTTGGCCATTCATCCATTCCATTTCCCACAGCGCCCGTCCCCGTCCCCTCCCCTCGGCGCCTGTCCCCGTCCCCTCCCCTCGGTGCCCGTCCCCGTCCTCGTCCCAGGACCGAGGTCCCCTCCCCTCGGCGCCCGTCCCTCCTAGGGCACCTCCCCGTCGGCTACCGGCCCATCTTCGGACCTTGTTCTGGCCACCCCTTCTCTGCGTCCATCGTTGTAGTATGTTTGGTTAATGTAGTTAGTAAAGTTATATTAGTTTTAATCGTATTGATATTGTACATTATATAAGTGATATGTGTTTTCTGTAGAAATCATTTCATGTTATTAGATGGAGGACTCGTATCGTGAGTTGATTTGGAGGAAAAAGGGTCGTCCTAGAGAGATGTACCCCGATGTGTCTTGCAAGGATGCGCCCGTTCCTCCCGAGGAACCTTTTCTTAACTGTGACCGTGGTCATCCGGCGCACGTGAGCCAGTCGAGACATCCAGACACTGTGGCTCGTTGCTTCTACACATGTTATAGTTGTAGCATAAGTAATTGTGCCCTTTATTTTTCTTATTGGTTTCTGATGTTGTATTCGCGATGAGATAATTCGAACTTTTTTGTAGCCGTACTTCCGGTGCTTTTTCTTCCAATGGATCGACGGTCTGGACAAGTTTGACCCAAGGATTCTCCTTTTCTACCCCGGCATTGATCATTGCAAGCGTGAGGTGTTTACTCACTGGGTTCCGCCCCCTCCTAACCCTCCTCCTATGACGGAGGAAGAGAAGGCCGTAGCATCGGCACGCCGGCTCGAGGATCCTCGAAATTGCCTTTGCGGAGAGCAAGCCGTGATAAACCCATGCAATGAACAAGAGTTCATTTGTCCTCTACGATATGAGGTAAGGTTTGAGTGAACCTTGGAATGTCATGTCATATATGTGTGTTTTACTGTTTTGATTTTGTAGGGTCATGATTATCCCAAGTGTCGTTTCAAGGAATGGGTCTATGGTCCAAAGAGCCATTGGCCGGAGCCGGAGAAGAATGAGGAGGTGCCAGACTGGAAGAAGAAGAGGAGGTCTATTGCGCCTCCTGTGATGTGCAAATGTGGTGTTGAAGCTAGATACGGCCTTGTCCCTTTAGGCCTTGGGATTGGGCACTTCTGTGGCCACATGATCGATTATGACGAGGTTTGCTAGGACTGTTGACATTTAGTGCTAATGTTTTATTTTGTTTGCTTTTGTACGCTAACTTTGTATTCATCTATTTGTTGCAACAGAGCACTCAGAAATGCAAATGGGAATCATATGATGATGTGTATAAGTTCAAGGATGGGTATAAGACAAAGGTAGCACTTCGCAAGATGAGAGGATATCCTGAAAACTACGTCACTGATTTCGTTAAGAACCATAAGAAGAAAATGCTACGACGGGCCCAAGACCTGCGTGTTCGTAACCCAGAGAGTATTGCGTGGAAGAAGTGGTACGAGCAAAAGAAGAAGGATGTAGAGGAGTACCAGGCACGAAAGGCTGAAGAGGATGCAAGGAAGGCTGCAGAGGAGGCTGCGAGAGCGGAGATGCAAGGCTTGAATGATACTATTGACTCATTATGTGCGAGTGAGTCATTGCATTTTTGAAAACTCAATCTTCTTTGTTTGACTGTCAATAAAGTCATTGCAAAGATCGTGTTAATTGTTTGCATTTTGTACTTGCAGAGATTTGATGCACCGGCAACTGGCAAGCAGATGTGGCTCGTGCTAGATACACGGAGAATAGGACACTAAAACGGGACACAGGAGTTGCTGGCACCGCAAGCCGTCCGATTGTGGTTGAAGAGGAGGCCGAGCCGGAGGAAGACGACGACACCGGGAGGATAGGCGAGCTCATTCGTCTAGCCGAAGAATTGGGCTACCCTCAGGACGAGGATGCCTACGACATGGGAAGGATAGCCGAGCTACTTCGTCTTGCAGAGGAGTTAGGACCGATGCCCGAGGAGGATGTTGAATTAGAGGAGGGTCAGACAGCGTACCACAGCCATAAGACACCGCTGTTCGACGCATGGGGGCCAATAGACATGATCGAAGAAGAGGCCAAGTTGTACTCTCAGGCCGCGGATGAGGCGGAGGTGGCTTACTACCGGCGTCAGGCCACTCAGGCCAAGGCAGTCGAGGCCAGCAAGGGTAAGGAGGTTGTAGTGGAGGATTTAGAGTCCGAAGACGAGTTGCTTACGTAGTGGTGCACGCAATTTGATTGACGTACAATTGTCATTGTAATAATTTGCATTGTCACGTCTTCACATCGTCGTTGTTAGTGTTTGTCATTTGTAGTGGCTTAGAAACTTTGTGTGGTGTAGTTTGTCAGTGTTGTACTTTGAAACATGTCATTGTAATAATTTTCATTATCACATCTTCATTCGTTTCATTTGTTGGTCCACTCACTAAGATTAAACGAGTGTTACTAACTACATGAGTCCAATCGAAATAACTATGATAACTATGATAACATGTGTCCGGCGCCTGCTAAATATGACTACTGTACTAATCGCCAGGGGTGTAGGGGTCTCGCGGTCTCCGTTGCCTCCTCAGATTCGTAGGGACCACGTTGCTTCTCCAGCCAACGTCAGTGCGGTCCTGTTGCTGCCTCTCGCACTGCCGCCTATGTCCATGATCGAACTGCTGCGTCGAGGATGCCCCCTGCAAGCAAGCAACCTGATGAGCTACTCTAAATGTTGAGCTACGAACAGTAGAATTAAAGAAAAAGCAAAGCATAGGGACCTGTTGCTCGGCTGGTGTGTAGTTCTCCTGCTGTGTGTAGTCTACCCCCTGTGTACCAATAGGAGCACCGTATAGCTATGAGGCACCCATCTCCTCGTGACCGGTGTAATCCCACTGGGGAACGTTGTCATCGTCGTCGTCGTCGCCACTCGTCGTGTCATACTGAAGTGCCTCGTCGACATCGTCCGCACCAGCTGGACCCTTCCCTCTGTCCTGCGGAGTACGAATAGACGAGGACGCAGCCCTGGGGTCACTAGCAGAAGCAGCTGCGGTGGACATCGTCTGGCTCCTGGACCACGTGGGGTTGTAAGGTACGTCCAAAGGCGTGTCTGCACAGCTCAGCTTCTGAGTCAACTTTTTGCAGCCTTTTTTCATTCTCTACAGGTTTAGATGACAACAACCATTATTAAGCGTGAATTTTAAAGGTAACTGAGTTGTAGTCACGAATGTTACTATCAAAAGTACCTTGACAAAGGCGCGAAGAGGGTTGGTCTTGTCGTCCCTAGTCCGAAAAAGTTGCCTGGAAGCTTCCTCGGAGTAGTTCGACAACTGTTGTGCCTACAACATCACACAAGGTTAACTCGATCATTTTGAAACCCATTACCTCGCTTGAGGATGTAAGTGTAAAGTACTTACCACGTATCTATTTAGAGGGGCCCTAAGAAGTTGTGTTTGCACCCTTTGCGCATCGTCGAACGCATCGGCGATGTCATCCTCACCGGCCGCATCTGCAGGCATGTTGGTGTACGGGACCATGAGATGAGTCCTCGTACTTCGCTGCAGCCATTGCAGGTACTCCATCCATCTTGCCGGGTGGTGCTGTGGAAGTTCATTGAGGTGGCGAGGATGCCTGTTATACCAATTAAGCAAATGTGGTTCGTGCGTCACCGCCCAATCCTTTTGCGTGGTCCAAAGCCTTCGATCGATCCTGCATTGCCATATTGCATTAGAAATGAGGCACTTAAGTAGAATAAACATATTGGCATCATACCCATGCAGCTGAGCGTTGGTGGAGTACAGCGGTGGAATTCCCTGCAGCCTCCCGGACTGTCTGTAAACCCTGAAAGGGTAGTGCATCTCGACGACGTGGAAGAAGATAAGTGGCCCTTCGTAAAGCCACTCGTCCCCTTCCTCCTCGTAGCGCAGACTAAGGTAGTCTTCTAGCTCCCACCTAGACCACGGTGTCCATGTTACCTACAAAGTAAAAAAAACTTAATTTAGTATCAATCTCATTGATAGTGCCTTTAGTAGGAAATGTGGATATAACTTACGTAGTTGTGTGTCAATACGTCTATCGCATCCGTGTACTGCTTGTACCTCCTTTCCAGCTCGCCCCTCACTACCTTAGCGTCTTTCTAGATGAAAAGGGTGGTGGGTAGAACGTCTTCATGCTGCCAAACCTGCAAGTCACACAAACAAGGTGTCACTAATCTCTTTAGTCGTATGAAGATATCAAAGTAGTCGTATGTACTCATAGGAAAATGCAGAGGTTTAGTAGGCCTCCCAACCGGAAAACACTCCCAAATCCATACTTGAAGTAGGTACGAGCAGCCACCTAGGTTGGCATTGGTCGACTGGCGATGACAGGTAGTACAAAGCTGACGGTATGTCCAAGCAAGGACCGCGGTACCCCAGCTATAGGTTGCAATGTTCTCTAGTGGCTGGATAAGGATCCTCAAGAAAATCTAGCTGATGCTATCGCCTAAGGAGTCGGGGAACAAGAAAGCGCCCAAGAAGTGTCATAACCACACCTTTGCATACACCTCGACCTCGTGATCTGGAGCACCGATCGGAGGCCCTGCACCAAAGTGCTGGGTTATCCATGATGTCGACACTCCTGAGGTCTTCCTGCAATTACAATTGAAGCATTATTCTACAAAAATAGATGTAGCTGAAATGGTTGTATTAGTGATTTCAATAGGGCGCAAATATGAACTTACTTTGTGCCTTTAACTTCAGCCTCTGATGGCCTCCTACCACAGAACTGCTCCACCAAATCTACCCAATTAGACTCGTCGACGACCCCAGTCACCGGATGACCAGCCAAACTGAGACACAATATCATCTTGACATCCTACATCGTGATAGTCATTTCCCCACATGGTGTGTGGAAGGTGTGCGTCTTCGGTCTCCACCTGCATCATTACAAGTTTCTGGTTATAGGCAAGTTGACGGCCCAATTTTACAAAACAAAGACAATAAATGCAAAATGCAATGTTACCTATCAACAAAGGCAGTAAGAAGTGCAGGGTCTAGTGTGGGGAGTGTACTGTTGTAGACCCGAACGATCTCAAGGAAGCCTGCCCACTGTATGTAGGTCGCGTATCGCTCGTCCCAACTATGTACGCGGTGCGTGCAAACACGAAGCGCACGCAACGGCCTCTGCTTCTCTGACAAGGCCTGGGCCCGGTGGTCCTTGTCGTAGTCCGCCTCAATGAGGCTAAAGCGCGGATGAGGAGCCCGTGCCTCCATCTTGCAACCCTGAACCTGCCAGTTTGAAAAAACAAAGACAACATTAATAACATTAGAACAATTAATAACGTTATAAAAAGACAAAGACAAGTAAATTTGAAGATTAAAATATCATAAATGCATGTTTACAATATAAACCACCTCTTGTCTTGCCCGCCTATGAAATCTAGCGTTATGACCAGGATTCTTGCAAATGGAGCAAAGGTTCTGTGCACGTTCTTCTTCAAAGTCCCCGCCACCATACATGTCGGCGACGTAACCTTTCATATTGTCCATATCGCCTTTCAGTCGCTTCTTCTTCCTCCTTCCCTTCCCTACCTTCTTTAGGTCCGGATAAGGCGCGTAGTCCTCACCATAATATGGAGGCCACTGCGACTCGTCAAGGTATGGCTCGAAACTCTTCTCCCAAACTTTGAGGGTGTTGGCACGGAGATACAAGGGTGACATGTATGGTGCAACTATGTGGTCAAAACCTCTAAGCCAACAAGAGGTGATCATGTGTGAGCAAGGGGCATGCATGATCTGAGGGACGTTGCAACTGCATTCTACTTTATCAAGATCGACACGGTACGTTCGGCCACCAAATCGTTCACCGCCCACGTTTGTGCCCCCTCTAGCTCGTACGTAGAAAACAAGCATGTCCCGTCCATAAGCCTAGGCAACCTGTTGTTTGGCCAATTCCTCAGGATCCTTCAAATATTCGTGTGCAGCTTTCCCCCATCTTCCAAGCTCCTCTTCATTCCTCAGGGCTAGGCCATACCGCTTAACAAAATACTCATTGCACTTCCTAAAAGAGAACTCAACAATACCAGACACTGGGAGAGATCGAACGCCTTTGAACACACGATTGAAAGACTCAGAGGAGTTTGTTGTCATGATGCCGTACCGGAAGCCGCCCTCGGCCGGGACGCGGGGGACGAAGGCACGACGGCCTCGGTAGCGGCGGCGGGGAGCGGCACCGGCGGCGACGGCGGGGCGGCAGCGGCAGCAGCGCGGCGGGGTGGCAGCGACGCGGCGGGGTGCGGGGGAGGAGCTCTGGGCGACGGTGGCGGCGCTCGGGGCGTCGGTGGCGGCTCCGGCGGCGGTGAGGCGTCGGTGGGGGCGATGGCGACGGCGGCGGCGGTGAGGCGGTGGTGCGGAGGACGGGCGCGGCCGAGCGGGCGTGGCAGGGCGCAACTTTTATTTAGGCCGTGCCCCGCCATGATGGGTGGCGGGGCGTACCCCGCCATGATGGGTGGCAGGTTTGGAGTACCCCGCCATGCATCATGGCGGGGTACGCCCGGGTGGCTTTGCCACGTCCCCCGCCACGTGGGTCCTGTACCCCGCCACCATGCATGGTGGGGTTCAGTGCATTTGCCCCGCCATGCATGGTGCCGGGGCCAAACGGGTTAGATTTAAAAAAAATTCAAATGCGGGTTAAATTTAAAATTTGTTTCAAATTTGGGCTAAAAATAAAAAAATTCCAAGTGTAATGGTCGGAAACCGAAAGTTAGCGCTGAGTGACCGGATGTGCCGATCAGAGATGACCGGACGCGCCGATCAGGGATGACCAGACGCGTCCGATCATGCAAGAGCCTTACTGGAAACTGATCTGACGCTCAACCGCGTCCGATCATAGCTGACAGGACGCGTCAGGTCAGCTTGGGACCTTACTGGAACATGACCGGACGCACCGATCACTTCACAGTCGCGTCCGATTACACTATTTACCCTCTGGAACACGTGTCAGACTGACCACCGCATCTGGTCCTCGCAAGGACCACGTCCGGTCGATCAGTTACCGACGCAGTGATATGTTAGTACTGACCGGACGCGTCCGGTCATGACCAAGACCGTGTCCGCTCACAGGTAAACTGCTCAAATGTCTTCTAAACGTGTCGCAACTTGAACCAAGTTGCTTCCAACTGAACTTTGAGCTTTTCTAGAGCTACCTAGTGCTAAGTTTGACAAGTGTGCACCACACCTAAACAAAAGACTCACCTAGGTCAAGCTACTCACTCATGCCCCCCTTTATAGTACGGTCAAAGGAAGAACCAAAGATCCTAACGACTATTCCAGATGTAACTCAACACCTTGACATCCGGAACTAACCGTCCTTAATCTCGATCGTTGATCCTTTAAAAACCGAAACAATTTCCATCAAGGGACATGAATACCATAATGCCCAAAGCAGTTATCCACTCCATGACCTAACTTACAAACATTTCTGCAAAACACACGTTAGTCATGGTAATAATGTGTTGTCATCAATTGTCGAAACCAACACCGGGGCCTAGATGCTTTCAATCTCCCCCTTTTTGGTGATTGATGACAACACCTTAGATTCAAAAGATATAAGTTGAGGTTTTCGATCATGCTTGGTTCACAAAAGCATAAAGCTGTAAGCACAAGGGGTTAGTCATTGCTTATGTGTTCCAAGCCAACTGAGTGTACTCATAAGATAAAACATGAAGAGTTAGTACACATAAAACAAAGCTCATATAAAATCTGAGTAAGGCACGAAAGCACAACCTTATGAGCTAAACACAAATAAGTGATATAATAATTAAGACATAGTCTCACAAATTCATAGTCACACAGAGCAGGGCGAGAAAGTAAACATGATGCATGAGAGTAGCACACAAAGAACGAAACCCTCTATCAACAATCCCCCTGAATATACGCTCTCTCTCCCCCTTTGGCATCAAAAGCAAAAAAAAGAAAAACTAAGGATCTGACGGGGGAACTGAAGCTGTCGTGTCGGGTGCCGAGGAGCGTGGAGTGATCACAAACTGCGAAGTGTCCTCCTCAGACTCTAAACTATCAGGCTGACCCTCTGTAGACAGATGTGGCAGTGAAGTAGTCTAGGTCGGTAGAGTAGGTGCAACAACTAAAGGTGTAGTAGCAACTATAGGAGCAGTTACTGTCGCCTGAGCCTGAAAGACACGAAGAGTAGGAGGATCTATCGATGCTACTGAAGATGGCACAATCTCTGTAGTGGCGGCCCCTGTCACTGGAAGTGCAGCAGTCTCTGAAGGTGACATCTCTGAGGTAGTCACAAAAGTAGTATACGATGGTGACGGCTGTCCAGTCAGCTCACTGTAGGTGACACTCAGGTCAGTGAAGGGAGTGCCTCAAAGGAGGTGAGGTCTCGGCTGAGCTGGTGGGGTGAATCCTGTCTGTAGGGGAGTGTAGCTCGGAGACTGAAATGTCAGAGGCACCTGCTACTGGGGAGAGGTGTACTGAAAACTCGGTTGTCCCTGACTCTAAGGTCCATTGGACTGTAAAGCTGGAGTCAGGACGGACGGTGGTGGAGGTACCCCAACAATGACAAGGTGGCGCAGGAGCTCTAGGTACTGCTGCTGAGTGGCTGCTTGCTGCCTCTGCATCTCGAACTGCTATCTCTGGAACTCGAGCTGCTGCCTCTGGAGCTCGTCCTGACGAGCCTGAATCTAAGCGAATGCGGCAGCTATGTCCTGATCTTGTCTCTGCATTTGAACCTCCTGTCTCTCCTAGGCCTGGGTCAACCTCTCAAGAATAGCCACCATGGCTGGGTCTGAGCAGGAGGCTGAGCTAGAGCCACCGGCCTCATGGTCGTGAGGCCAAGGAGAGCGGTACCGGGGAATGAGCTGATAATCCTCATCTGTGCTGTCAGTAGCAACATTCTCGGCTGGATCAGTTGGCTGAGCATCTAGATCTGCTAGCTCTGCCTCAGCAAGACCCTCAACGGTCTCGTCCTGCTCAGCAGCTGTCTCCGGTACCTCTGGACTCTAACGCTGTCCTGGGCCAGGTGCCTGCTCTCTGGTAACTGATGCCCACAACTGTCGGATGTCATACTCTGGAAAGGTTATGGTGGTATCAGAAATCTCTGCTCTAATCTCTACAGGCAACTCACAGGCAGATCTGATGATGAAGCATATCCAATGAGCGTATGGTAGCTGCCTGTGACCCTTGAATCCCTCTGCCAAGGTGTCCTCCATCTCACATAGCATCAAATCCCAAAGGTCAAACGGGGTCTGTGAGATGAGGTGATGTACTACCCATAGTTGCATGCCAGTCAATCCCTCTCTGTATCCTAGCCTCGGAAGTAGAGTCCTCCTCACAATAGCATCCAGGACTCTGGCTATGAGTGTCAGGCTGGCAGGTGTACGTCGGGACCCCTCGCTAAAAGGCTCACAGAAATAGGGTCGGATCAAATCTGTAGGGGGCACTGTCCCGCTGTGAGGGCGTCTTGGAGGTGCAGTCTGTCCAAAGCACAGCTGATGAATCTTTGTCTCTGAAGCAGGGAGTCTGAGAATCTCCCATACCCTGGTGCTGTAGAGTCTGCGGTCACGACCTCTGAATGCAAAATGTATAAACTGATGTGTTGGGTCGATCCAAAGTGAAGAGTAAAACTCTCTGACCCAGGTCCCGCAGTATGCTCCAGTCCATCCAAGAAGATCTGACAATCCAGGTAGAAAGGATAAATGCGGACAAAGCTGCTCACCAACCACCTCAACTAAGGCCTCCAGACGACAGACTCTCTGAGGTCCGAAAGCAATCCCGCTGTCGACATAGGCCCTATAGAAGTCCTCGTGTAGAGGAGTGTAGAAACCCTCTGAAGCCCGGGGATCCCGCTGAGGTGGGAACCACCGAGTGACCTCAACGAACCTGAGGGCTTGGACTTGTCTAGCTATAGCTCCTCTGAGGTCAAAGTGCTCAATTGGGGGGTGACCTCGAGCCCTAGGAGGTGGATGACCTCCACGACGCTGACCCTCTGGCCTATGAGTCACCTGAGCCCGCATACGTCCTGAGCGATGACGCTGTGGAGAGGGTACTGTCTACTCCACAGTCTGCTCCTTAGTCTCCTCTAGATCCTTTTTAGGCTGCTCTGCGGGTGCATCCACTGTCTCCTCTGTGGCCTCTGTACCGAGCTATCGAACTTCAAGGTGAAAGCGACTCTCGCCAATATGAATACCACTACTCCTGCCACCTCTCTCTGCTGCATCTGCAACTGCCTGAGCCACTTCTGCCTCTGTAAGTGTTCTCTTTCTCTTCTTGGCAGCAATCTTTACTCGCTTGCCATGAGCTACCTCTATCCTCCTGGGAGGACTCTCGTCCCCGTCACTAGGTGCACCACCAGCGTTCTTGTAGCGAACCATACTAACAAACTGCTGTACTGAGAAACACTGGAAAGTAACAGATGATGAACTGACACTTGTAAGGCTTGGCCTCAATCCGTATCCACAGGTTTGGCCTTGGATTCACAACTGATCACCTGACACACACAGCACCGACAGGACGAACTGAAACGATAGAATAGATGGATCTACTATAAGCAACATATATTATCTAATAGATGAGTAAGATTCTAATGATAGCAAGCATATAAGGTAAGATATGAATGGACCGCGATAGCTCCCTCGAAAGAGCGAAGATCCGATGAACGGAAGAAGATCTCGACGCGCTAGGGTTACCCGGAAACGGAGATCGAAACCCTAGAGAACCGAGAGATCGACGATCGAATTAGTAATTCACCGGAAAATCAACAGTAAACCCTAATCCAAGGCAGAGATGTCACCTTGTGGAGACGGAAACGATCGCGGAGACAGGAACTCGCGGAGAGCACAACTAGGGTAGGGTTCCACAGCTAGGGTTAGGTCTACACGACAGCAAGAGCGAGGGCCTCTGATTTGTTATGCGAGCACGGCAGGGAGAGGGCACGAGGGTGGAGCTTGGCCACGGTGACAGACGCGGTGGCACGATGGCGGTGGCGGAACGGCGAGCTCACGGTTGCTGCGGGCGCGGCGGCGCTGCGGCTGCTGCGGGCGCGGGAGCGCGGCGCGGTGGCACGGCACGGGCGCGGAAGGCGCGGGTGCGGCGAGGAAGGCGCGGGCACGGTGAGGAAGGCGCGGGCACGGCGAGGAAGGTGCGGTTGTGGCGGCTCGGCGACACGACGACGCTCGGTTGCGGGCGGCAGATTGAGACGGAAGAGAAAAAAACAGGCGAGATCCAATCGTATGGTTAAAAGGGTGAGATCCGCTCTTTATGCGATGACCGGACGCGGTGGTCGCATGACCGGACGCGGAGGAGTCAGCATCCGGTCATAGTCCAGTAAGCTCCTGGAACGACCGGACGCGTCCGATTATGCACGATCGGACGCTGACAGAGTCCGGTCACATTTTGCCCGAAAAACTAAAACGGATGACCGGACGCGGTGGTCGTGGCCGGGACCGGACGCGGTGGTCAGCAACTGCGCGTCCGGTGTAGCGTCCGGTCACAGGTCTTCAAGAAGAACTTCAGGAATGACTAGATGCGCTGGTGGACGCCGAGACCGGACGCGGGGATGAAGCAGAACCGCGTCCGATGCAGCGTCCGGTCGCTGTAAAACGCCATTTTTCAAACTGATTTTCGACGTGACTTCTCCCAATCAAGTTCCAATTCAAAGAGACTCAAAAAACACCAATTGGATCCTGATATGAGTGACCTCACTCAAACCCTCAAAATTTTTAAGATATTTTGCCTTAGGCTAGTATTATTTTTAATAAAATATTCAATAAACACCCGAGGAGCAACGTATGGCCATGCAATAGAGTGTATCAACCCTTGGGAGCTTCAAATGCTCTCTCTATTCATGGACGAACACAGAGGTTACTCAAAGCTAAACTGAAAAAATGACAAAACAACAACCATGCATATGCAATGCAAAACGAGAAATGTAGGCTAGTTGCTTGTCAAGTTTGATCCATGGTTAGGCTTCTTCACTCCTCCAAAGGAGGGTTATCGTAACCATGTTAGACAAGTTCTAGATGCATTGCGGGAATTTAAATATGACATAAAATACAATGCAATGCAAGGGACAACACAAGCTCATTTTTTAAAGTTACTAGAATCAAGCACATTTAGTTCACTTCTCAACCTACAAAAGGTAGCCTCATCTAAAGATTTAGTGAAGATATCCGCTAATTGATTTTCACTTCTTACACCTTCTAGTGAAATATCATTTTTAGCAACATGATCTCTTAGAAAGTGGTGGCGGATATCAATGTGCTTGGTGCGAGAGTGTTGTATCGGATTATTAGCAATTTTGATGGCACTTTCATTGTCACATAAAAGCGGCACCTTTTCAACAACTCCATAGTCTAGGAGGGTTTGTTTCATGTATAAGATTTGTGCACAACAAGCCCCGCGGCAATGTATTCCGCCTCGGCGGTGGACAAAGCCACACTATTTTGCTTCTTAGATGACCATGATACTAAGGACCTCCCAAGCAAATGGCACCCTCCAGATGTGCTTTTTCTATCAATTTTGCAACCGGCATAATCTAAATCGGAATAGCCAACTAGTTGGATTCTAGCTCCTTTGGGGTACCAAAGACCGATGCTTGGGGTGTACTTAAGATATCTTAAGATTCTTTTTATGGCACTTAGGTGAGGTTCTTTAGGGCATGCTTGAAAGCGAGCACACATGCACACACTAAACATGATATCGGGCCTAGATGCGGTAAGGTACAACAAGCTACCAATTATAGAATGGTAAAGAGTTTGATCAATTGGTTTACCTCCCTCATCTAGGTCGAGATGTCCATTAGTTGGCATTGGGGTCTTGATTGGCTTGCATTCTTCCATCTTGAATCTTTTGAGAAGATCCTTGGTATACTTTTCTTGAGAGATAAAAATCCCTTCTCTCATTTGCTTGACTTGAAAACCAAGGAAGAATGTTAGCTCACCAATCATAGACATCTCGAACTCTTTCAACATAAATTCACCAAATTCTTTGCAATAATCTTCATTTGTTGACCCAAAGATAATATCATTAACAAATGAAGATCTCTCCATTAAACTTCTTGGTGAATAGTGTGGTGTCAACCTTCCCAATAATGAAGTCCTTCTCAATGAGGAAGTCCTAGAGGCGCTCATACCACGCTCTAGGGGCTTGCTTGAGCCCATATAGCGCCTTGGACAACCTATAAACATGATTAGGATATCTAGGGTCTTCAAACCCGGGAGGTTGTTCAACATAGACCAGTTCATTTATGAAGCCATTTAAAAAACACTTTTCATATCCATTTGATATAGTTTCATTTCATGATGTGATGTATATGCAAGAAGGATACGTATGGCTTCAAGTCTTGCAACGGGTGCAAAAGTTTCTCCAAAATCAAGACCTTCAACTTGAGAGAACCCTTTTGCTACTAGTCTTGCCTTGTTCCTTACTACTACGCCTTGATCATCTTGCTTGTTGCGGAACACCCACTTGGTTCCAATGACTCTTGCGCCTTTTGGATGCTCTTCAAGTGTCCAAACTTGATTGCGGGTGAAGTTGTTCAATTCATCATGCATGGCATTCACCCAATCCAGATCTTGAAGAACTTCTACATTCTTAGGTTCAAGATAAGAGACAAAAGAGTGATGTTCAACAAAAGAAGTAAACTTTTGAGATCGAGTCATTACACCCTTTGTAGGACTCCCTATGATGAGATCTTGTGGATGTGCTTCAAGTAGAGGTGAGTTTCTTCGATCAACCATTTGAGGAGTAGGATGGGGAGCATCAACATCTTGAGCTTGTGCATCGGCTTGTTGATGAGAGACATGAGTATCTTCATTTTCAACTCTCTCATTCTTGTCATCATCTTGAGGCACATATGATGAAGATGGTGGATTGACAATTTGTACATCGTCTTCATCATCTTTAGGCTTGATGTCTCCCACCGGCATGTTCTTCATGGCCTCTCTCAATGGTTCATCACCTACATCATCACAAATTCTTAATTGCTCCTTGGGAGCCGTTAGATTCATCAAATTCCACATCATATGTTTCTTCAACCAAACCGGTGGCATGGTTAAATACTCTATATGCTTTAGAATTTGATGAGTAGCCAATAAGAAAACCAATATCACAACGTCTTTGGAACTTCCCTAGGTGTTGACGCTTCTTATAGATGTAGCATTTGCAACCAAACACCCGGAAGAATGAGACGTCTGGCTTCTTCCCATTTAGCAACTCATAAGGGGTCTTGCCAAGGAACTTTTGTAGGAAGAGGCGATTTGAAGCATAGCATGCGGTGTTGATTGCCTCGGCCCACAATTTTTCCGGTGTGTTGTACTCATCTAGCATTGTTTTTGCAAGAGTGATCAAGGTCCGGTTCTTTCTCTTAACTACACTATTTTGTTGAGGAGTGTAGGTTGATGAAACTTCATGCTTGATTCCAATTTCATCACAATAAGCTTCAATGTTGGTGTTGTCAAACTCTTTGCCATTGTCACTTCTAATTTTCTTTATTTTGACTTCAAATTCATTTTGAGCTCTCTTTGCAAACTTCTTGAAGCAATTTGCCACTTCGGATTTGTCATGAAGAAAGAAAGTCCAAGTGTATCTTGAATAGTCATCCACAATCACTAGGCAATAGAGATTTCCACCCAAGCTCTTATAAGTTGTAGGACCTAACAAATCCATGTGTAGAAGTTCTAGTACTCTTGATGTTGACATGTAAGCTTTGGTTGGATGAGTGTTTGCAACTTGTTTGTCGGCTTGACATGCACTACAAGGTTTGTCCTTCTCAAACTTTACATCCTTCAAACCTCTCACTAATTCTTTCTTCAATAGCTTGTTGAGAGTATTCATTCCAACAAGAGCAAGCCTCCTATGCCAAAGCCATCCAAGTATAGTTTTGGTGAATAAACATGTCATCAAGTTTGCATCTTCGGAGGTGAAGTCAACAAGATAGAGATTATTGTATCTAAAACCCTTGAAAATCACTTGCTTGTCATCTATCTTTGTAACAACCACTTCATTTGGACTAAACAAGCATTGGTAGCCAAGGTTACAAAGTTGCCCAACGGATAGTAAGTTGAAACTCAATGAAGCAACATAGAGCACATTTGAGAGAGAGTGATCATTTGATATTGCAATCTTGCCTATACCCTTGACTTTGCTTTTTGAATTGTCCCCAAATGTGATCTTGTCTTGACATACCCCATTCTCCTCAAGTGAGGTGAACATACGAGGATCACCGGCCATGTGTTGTGTGCAACCACTATCAATCACCTAATGAGATCCACCGGTCTTATAGTTCACCTACACACAAGAGATCAAGCCTTTTGCTTAGGGATCCAAACTTGAGAGGGACCCTTAACTTTCTTAACTAGTGACTTGGCAACCCATATTTTCTTAGGCCTATTCTTGTTAGGAGGACCCAAGAACATGACTTTCATCTTTCCACTTGAATATTTTCTAAGCATGTAATGAGCATTGAAAGCAAAGGGTCTAGCATGCTTGGGCAAGGGTTGTGGTGGTGGAGTTTTGCACTCATAAGCAAAATGGCCTTCTTGTCCACACTCAACACATCTCTTTGGCTTGGGCTTTGACTTGTTTTGTTGTTGTTGAGCTTTGACCTTCTTCTCTTGATTTGCCAAGTAACCAATGCCACTCCTATCCATCTTCATGACGGTGTTCATGAGTAGCTCACTTTGCAAATGTTGGCCTCTTGTGAACTTGCTTAGGCCGGTCTTGAGATGCTCTTTTTCTTGCTTGAGCTTCTTGTTTTCTTCAATAAATGACTCATTTTAAGCTTGCTTTTTAAGAGCCATCAACTTCTTGTTCTCATTCAAAAGCATCTCATTTTCACTCTTGAGCTTGACATACTCATCATAGTTGTCGGACTCAACCACACTCTTGCCTTTGCTGCTAGAGCCTTGCTCAAAGTTCTCAACAATCAAATCATCACATAATGTAGCTATATCAATCTTAACAATTTGGTTAGTAGCATCATGTGTCTCAAGAGCAAGCTCATTAGCAACAATAAGAGTATCATAGTTGATTTTCAATGTGGTATATTCATCTTTTAGCAAGTTGAGCCTAGTGATGAGTTCACCATGCTTCTTCTCAATTTTATCATGTTTATCTCTAAGCTCCTTGTTAGAAGTTTTGAGCTCTTTGAGAGAGGAAGACATAGTTTCATTTTGATCTTTGAGCTCATCACTAGTCTTATGTGCATTCTCAAGCTTAGATGAGAGTGATTCATTTTCATGTTGAAGCTTATCATTTTCATTTCTAGTTCTTCTTATGATTTTAGAGTATTTGTTCAACAATTTTACAAGTTCATCATAAGAAGGTGCATCATATTCATCATCGCTATCACTATCATCATCATCACTATTATTGTTTTGTACCTTTCGATCACCCTTAGCCATAAGGCATAGATGAGTAGTGGAAGATGATGGTGAAGGTGGTGATGAAGATATCGGTGAAGATGATGATGGCCCAATCACAAATGCGGCAACCTTCTCTTTCTCATCGTCACTCTCATCGCCGGAGGAATCACATGATGACTCAATGTCGGTGAGCCAATCACCAACAATGTAAGATTTGTCTCCCTTCTTCTTGTAGAACTCTCTTCTCTTGCCATCTTTCTTTTTGTACGGCTTGTTCTTCTTTTTCTCATCTTCTTCATTACTTGAGTCATCTTTCTTGCCCTTGTACTTGTTCTTATACTTGTCTTTTGGAGGCTTCGGGCATTGATGAGCTAGGTGGCTAAGTTCACCACAATTGAAGCAATCCATTTCGGATATTGGCTTCCTTTTGCTACTTGTGAAGAATTTCTTCTTCTTGCCATCGAACTTGATGCCACTCTTGTTGAGCTTCTTTAGCATCTTGGTGATCTTCCTCACCATGAGTGCAAGTGATGCATCATCAATATCACTTTCACTTGAGCTTTCTTGCACCATCATGGCTTGGCCCTTCTTTTTCTTTTCATGGCTAGCTTTGAAGGCCAAGTCTTTCTTCTTGAAAGATGATGAGCCCTCTTCCGGAGTGATGTGCATGTACATCTCATGTGCATTGATCTTTCCCAATACTTGAGTCGGTGTTGCGGCGGAGAGATCACTTTGGTGAAGTACGGTGACAATGTGTTCATACTTCTCAATGGGAAGAACACTCAAGATCCTCCTTGCAATATCCAATTGACTCATTTGAGTGAGTCCAAGAGCATTGAGATCTTCTACAAGAACATTCAATCGAGTGTACATTTCATTAGCACTTTCTTTGGGAAGCATCTCAAAAGAATTGATTTTCTTTAAAGCAATGTGATAGCGTTCCTCATGCTCACTCTTAGTTCCCTCATGGAGAGCACAAAGATTTTCCCACAATTCATGAGCGTTTTTGACATTACGCACACGATTGAAGATATCTTTGCCTAAGCCCCGGTAGAGTGCATTTTTGCCTTTGCATTCCACCGATCGTACTTCTCCTCGTCACCACTTGGGTTGGCGAGATCCCTTATAGGAGGAAGCCCTTCGGTTGCGGCTCTAAGGCACCCAACATCTATGGCTTCGAGGTACGCCTCCATACGAATTTTCCAATATGGAAAATCGTCTCCCTCAAAAGTGGGAGGTGGTCCTTCCCCATTAGACATATTGCTCTAGGCGGTGAAGCCTAAATAAAGAGCAACACGGCTCCGATACCAATTGAAAAGATCAAGATGCCCAAGAGGGGGGTGAATTGGGCTTTTCTAAAAATTAATTGCAAGAATTAAATCCTACAATCTAAACTTCACCCCTAGTGCCTACTAGTGTTCCTTGTGATTCTACCGGTAAAAGTTTTGCACCCTAAGTTCCAATTCTAGACTAGCACGACAATTCTAGGAAAGTAAACAAGCAATGAAAGTAATGCACGAAAGTAAATGCTTGAAAGTAAGGGTTAGGAACACGGCGATGTTTTGCCGAGGTATCGGAGAGTCACCACTCCCTACTAGTCCTCGTTGGAGCACCCGCGCAAGGGTGTAGCTCCCCCTTGATCCGCGCAAGGATCAAGTGCTCTCTATGGGTTGATTCTTCGACACTCCGTTGCGGCGAATCACCCAAAACCGCTCACAACATGAGTTGGGTCACCCACAAGCTCGTCGGATGATCACCAAACTCACAATCACCACCAAACCGTCTAGGTGATGGCGATCACCAAGAGTAACAAGCTAGAACTCTCACTTGACCACAATAAGCCTAATAAGAAGATGGATGCACACTTGCTATACTCTTGTCACTAGTGAGGAATCTCAAACTTTGATTCTCAAATCACTATCCTCACTAGGGCTCTTGCACTCCCTTGCACTCCAAAGGTGTTTCTCAGCTGAACAAATGAGTAAGGGTCCTCTAAAAGAGGTGGAGGGGATGTATTTATACACCCCTCAGACAAATCCAACCGTTACCTGCCGAAACAGGAAAACGCGCACTGACCGGACGCGCCGGTCGACATGACCGGACGCACCGGTCAAGTGTAACAGTCGGAAACCAAAAGTTAGCATTGAGTGACCGGACGCGCCGGTCTGAGATGACCGGACGCGCCGATCAGAGATGACCGGACGCACCGATCAGGGATGACCGGACGTGTCCGATCATGCAAGAGCCTTACTGGAAACTGATCTGACACTCGACCGCGTCCGATCATAGCTGACCGGACGCGTCAGGTCAGCTTGGGACCTTACTGGAACATGATCGGACGCGCCGATCACTTCACAGTTGCGTCCGATTACACTATTTACCCTCTGGAACACGTGTCAGACTGACCACCACGTCCGGTCCTCGCAAGGACCGCGTCCGGTCGATCAGTTACCGACACAGTGATATGTTAGTACTGACCGGACGCGTCCGGTCATGACCAGGACCGCGTCCGGTCACAGGTAAACTGCTCAAACGTCTTCTAAACGCGTCGCAACTTGAACCAAGTTGCTTCCAACTGAACTTTGAGCTTTTCTAGAGCTATCTAGTGCTAAGTTTGACAAGTGTGCACCACACCTAAACAAAAGACTCACCTAGGTCAAGCTACCCGCTCATACCCCATTTATAGTACAGTCAAAGAAAGAACCAAAGATCCTAACGACTATTCCAGATGTAACTCAACACCTTGACATCCGGAACTAACCGTCCTTAATCTCGATCGTTGATTCTTTAAAAACCGAAACGATTTCCATCAAGGGACATGAATACCATAATGCCCAAAGCAGTTATCAACTCCATGACCTAACTTACCAACGTTTCTGCAAAACACACGTTAGTCATGGTAATAATGCGTTGTCATCAATTGCCGAAACCAACACCGGGGCCTAGATGCTTTCAGGAGGAAATGGGCCAGTAGGCTGACTGGGACGAAAGGAGGGAGGGGGAAGGAAAAGAAGTTTTCTTTTTCTAATTTGATTTTTCAAATCCAATTTCAAATGTTTTTGAATCTCTTTTGAACTTTGGATCAAAACCAATCAATACAATAAATAAAATATGGCAGCATGAGTGCATCAACTTGTTGCTAACCTTATGATTAATTTTAATTTCATAAAAATTTATTATTCCCTATATTTAAATGTGCACTTAAATACACAAATAAATTATATTTAACTATTTTAAAATTATGAAAAATTTAGACATGTTGGCCGAGAAGGATATGGTGTTGCAAACTAGATGTATATACAGCTTGCCACGCTAAGTTATGTCCAGTGGCGGATATAGGAATTCATAGAAGAGGGGGCTCAACTCATCTTCGACCTCTAGAGCCTCTTCTTCATCTCTTTCATACCTTTAAAAATTAGGAGGGGCTCCATTGTCGCAGCAGCGCTAGGGGGGCTGCTGCCCTGCCCGCCTCGCCGCTAAATCCGCCCCTGGTTATGGCGGCGTCTAACTTGCAGTGGCAGAAACGAACGCCACAATTGTGGCGTAATTGGCTGCCGCATGTGTGTAATGAACCAAGCAGTAGCTTTTTTGTGTTGTGGCGTGCAGCACGTTAGGCTAGGCGGGGAACCAAACAACCCTAATAGTACTATCATGGATGAAGCTTATGGTCAGGTCAGCCGTAAGCATATGCAAAGCAGATTATAGAGTACTCCATAACTCAAACTTATCCTGTTGACATATGTACATGCAGTAGCCTATAGCAGTGACGCTGAATCACACACCACAGTACACGTTCTGCATTACAAGCACAAAGGCAACAAAAACAATACATGTTGTGAAACAACGCATTACATTACATTACGATCTAATTGTTTCCTTGCAATCTTGCTGCTACCACAGCGACTGATCCTGAGAATGAAATCAGACCAACCCCGAGCTACTAGGATACCGAAGGCGAACATTGTTGAACCTCGGATATGATGGGCAGAGCAGGACCACCATACCAATATTCACCATGACCCGTCCCAGGGATAACATTGTTGTGGTGGAAGGGGCTGTTGAGCAGAAGCAGATGCCACTGAGGCGTCATTGGTCGGGGCAAAGGAAGTTTGCATCTGGCTCTGTGTGCTCCCTTGAGCTGATCTTGGGGTACCTGTATTAGACCAATGTAAACAAGGGATTGGCTACTGCTTGAGAAGTACATAAGCTTACTAAATGTGCACCGCGATCGGTATTTCAACATTCCATCATGTCCACGAAAACTTCTTCACAAAAATTCAAATTATTGGTGCTTACCAGAAAATTTTGCCCTTCTCTTTTTCGGGATGTGTTTTTTTAATCAAAACAACAAATTTATACTTGGAGCTGCCCTGATATAGGCATGTCCACTTTATTGAGATTGAGAGAGGTGTTAAAGAAAAGAGAATGAGGTTTTTAATTGCCCTTGGAAGAGATACCAAATTTATATATGAGTTTAGTACCGGAAGTACCCAAATTTGGTACCTACAGTACCATCCAAGGATGGTGAAAAGGCTTGAGAGACATACCAGGGATTATAGGTTGCTGTGGAGGTAATGCTATATTCATGTAACCAGAAGTCGATCCATCTAAGGTGCCATTGCTTAACATGAGGAGCTGACTCTGGATTTCCACATGATCTAAACCTGGTGTGCCTGCAAGAGAAAAAGAGGAAAGGAAGTAAAGGGACGATGAGCTGCAAGATATGCAGTTCTTTGCCAGGTGTTTGCCCCGAATATAACTTTACAAAATAGGTGTTTCTTCAAAAAAAAACTTTACAAAATAGACGCACCGTAGTTGTTAATGTCTGCCTCGCGCTGAAGAAATGCCGATTCGACATCTTCAAGGGAGACAAATTGACATATATTGCTCGCGCCTCCAAGGGGGTCTTGACAGGGGGAATTAACAAAAGCCAAGAACTGCCCCTGACCAGCAAGTGGGTTCCCTTGATCTGCTACGCCTAAAGACCAGAGCATTAGAAGTTGGTGTGCAAGGCAGCTTGTGCAGAAATTAGAGCAGTTTCAGGTCTGAAACAGGTACAGTACATCGGTAGTCATATGTGCAGAAGTGATCAGCAGTGGAGGAACTAGGGCCAGGATCATTATTGTTTGCATTTGCAGATAATAACTCATTGTGCTGATCATGGCTCAAGCCTTCAAGTGGTGGAACTGGAATACCTCCACCTGAAAAAGATTTTCTGTATCAGGGTGTTGCATAGTAGGAGTACTATGCTGCATGTCTATGCATCAGGGGACCCTTGGATCGCACAACATAGTGCGTTTTGATGATCCACAAACTGAGGACTCTGCACAAAATGAAATAATTATAGGACTGAAACAAGCACCTTGATAGTTATGAATGCTGTGATGATCAGGAATAAAGGAGGTGGGGACTGGGTCATTGTATGCATTCACAGAAAATGACTCAATCTTATCATGGCTCAATCTTTCAACTGCTGCTGTACCTAGCAATTGAAAGAAAAATCGTCCGTGTCAGGGTACCATCACAAGCTGTATGTTTGCAGCATAAGAAGAGAAGTAACCAGTATTCCCTAACCTTGAACAGACGCAAGGGGAACATAACAGTTTGGCTGTTCACTTGGCATATAGGATGGGCCCGCACCAATACTAGTATATTTATCCACATGAATTGGATTAGGAGAGTTGTCTGTCATTACATGATCCTCAGGGAGCTCATCCAGTTTAGCATATGCCCCCTTTTTCAGCTGGTCCACTAACTCCTGCAGCCAAGCACACGCTACATATTAACTTCAATGAAGAAAGTGGCAAACGAGTCTAAATATGTTCACATGAAATTTTGTACCTGTTGAGCAAAACTGAAGTTGTCAGTCAGAGTGTAAGGACCACCAAAAAATTCTGCCCCAACAAGACAGTGCACACAATTGAAGAAAAGCTTCACTTTTTTCTCTGTGCAAATAAATAACTTCAGCTTGTGCCTGCCTTCGAGAGAGCACTCTCTAGCGTGCTTTGTCATCTTCTTCCAGGGCTTGTGTTCCATGTTTACATTGAGAATCTAAATACAGAGGAATGGCAATGATGTTATGTAAATAAACTGACTGAGAGTTGTGAAAGAAAATGTTTGAGATTTGATAAAATAATGTTGAGTTTACTTTGGCAAGGTTACAAGGGTCCTCATTTAAAGCCTTTAAAAAGTGTTCCACAGTAAAGATGTTCTCCTTCTCTAGCCTTTCGGCGTAAACTTTGGCAATCTCCTCCAAGCGATGCACGCTATCATTTAGTTTTGGAGGATGACTCTTTTCATTTGCTGTAAAAAGAAAGGAAAATGAGAAGAACTTGCTGTTAGCTTGTCACTCATCAACCAACAACAATTGAATGCATGCTATGAATCTTTGGACCATAGTTGTATGTCATAACTGGTCTTTCAACTTTGCCAAGTAATAAAAAGAAATATGGATGGCGACAAACCTACATTTGTTTCTGCGATCCTGCACAACCACAGGGTTCATGACAGCTTGTTGGACATGGAGACCACCAGATACCTCACTCTCACAAACTCTTGCCCCAATGATGAACTTCCCGCCACGAGCCTTGCACGACCCTTCTGTGAATTTGATGCTGCCAAGATCGCACTGTCCATTCTTAAGCCAGGCTTTTGTTCCTTCACCTACTAACACATTTCCGTTTCCATCCCGCGAATTGGCTCTATGTTTGTTGAACTTCTTTGGAGTCCAACTCTTTGGGGAAGCATGAGGAAAGTCACCCTCAAGGGCGAAGATCTCGATTCCAAGATTCGAAAGCCCACCTGATTCTATCATCTTGTCTCCATTAAATATGCCGACCTTAATGGCCGTATTGCTCTCAGATTTTATCTCATCGTCATGGTAAACAGGAGTCTTCAGTCCATTCAGGAAGCACAACCGAATGCTCGTATTTTCACCCTTGCCTTCAGCAGTGGCCAATCCTTGAGGTTGAGCACTGGTGCCTAGCTGGTTTTCCTCTTGCCTGAAACAAAAAAACAAGACAGCATAACAAATTGAGGTTTATTAGTTACTTAAGAAAGCTTTAACATTTGTACCATCAGGATGGATAGAAAAGAAGATCCCATACGTGAATTGCTCATCATTGTGGAGGTTAGGAGAGGGCCGTGTTATATTATCCTGCATTTGGTGCAAGAAGTAGCAACAATAAGTGAAGAGTGGCGGACAAATCAAAAGGAAGAAAGCAACAAAACACGGATCTTGTTTTGACACTCATGACCAAATTTGGGCAAGCAACAACGAACAAAGAACTGTTGGAATGTGAGTGTATTAGGCCCATGAGGCTAGGCCCATGTGGCTCATGTATGGTTACCTATATAGCTACCCTTCTAGGGTTAGCCCAAATCAATAGATTCTCATTTTCTAACATGGTATCAGCAGCCTAGGGTTAGTTTCCTCCCCACCCAACCTCTCCCAGCCGGTGCCGCTGCTGGTGGCAGTCGCCGCCGGCCACCGGTGCCATGGCCGGCGCTCCTCCTCCTCTGTCTCTCTACAGCCACTTTCCTCCCCTCTCCACTTCCTCCTGGGTCCAAGTCCTGGCGGCGACCCCTGCTGCTCCTCCTCCAGGCGCGGCCCTGGCCGCCGCCCCTCCTCCAGGCCACACCTTCCCCGGCGCGCCTCCTCCAGGCGCCGGCCCTCCTCCAGGCGCCTTCTTCCCAGGCGCAAATCCTCCAGGCGCCGGCGCACCTACTCCAGTGCTGACCGCGGTGGGGGAAACCGGGGCGGATGTGCGCGCGGCTGCCGCTAGCCTGCACCTGCCGCCGCCTGGGGTTGACCCTCCCTTGGCCGAGGGTGCGGCTGGCCTCCGTCTGCTGCCGCCGGGGCGCGTCCATCCCCTGACCGCGGGCGCGACAGGGGCTGCTCCGGGCCTCCATCCGCAGCAGCCTGACGGCCTCACTGGTCCGGTCCAACCCAGCGGCCGGGGTTCCCTCCGCGGGGCGGATCTGCTCCCAACTGCACCTCCCCCACCTCTCCACGGCCTGGGTCTGGACTCCGCCCTCGCCGCAGCTCTCGTCGCTGCCCGAGCTGAGGGGCAGGCTCGTGTGCGCGCGTCTGCCCTCGTGTGGGAGCGTGAGCGCGACGCGGCCGACGCCCTGGCCCGCCAGATCGCCGAGGCGGAGCAGCTCCTCGCCTCTCCCGCCTCCTAGGACGCTGGGGCTACCTCCTCCGCCTCGTCGGGACGCCGCGTGTCCCACACCGCCGTCCTCTGGCATGACCCGGCCGACCCGCTCGTGACTCAGCTGCACTACCAGGCCGAGGGGTCCAGAACATTCACCTCCTCGTTCCGGTCGTCCTCAAGCCGGAGTCGCCCTCCTACGCCCGCTGGAGGGATCTGGTGCTTCTCACTCTCCGCTGCTACGCCCTTGACGACCACGTCCTTGTTGACGCCTCGGTCGCCATCCAAACACCGTCCTGGATCTGTCTCGACAGCATCGTCTTCTCCTGGATCCTGGGGACGATCTCTCTAGACCTTCACGACCTCGTCCGCAACTCCCCTGACGTGCGCCGGGCGTTGCTTGCACTTGAGGGACAGTTCCTGGGCAACGCCGAGGCCTGGGCTCTGCGTCTTGACGCGAGCTTCCGCACCTTCGTCCAGGATGACCTCTCCATTGGTGAGTTCTGTCGTCGGATGAAGGTCATGGCAGACTCCCTTGGCGACCTTGGCTGGCCCGTGGAGGATCGCATCTTGGTCCTCAACGTCCTCCATGGACTCAGTGACCGCTACGCCCACCTCAGGACGTGGATCACCCGTCAGCGGCCCTTTCCCACCTTCCTGTAGGTCCGTGATGACCTTGTCATGGAGGAGCTCACTCAGGGCATCCAGCCGGGGTCCGCCACATCTCCGGGGTCCTCGTCTTCTTCGACGGCTATGGCTGCTACTCTACCGCGTCCGTCTGCTCCACCACGTTCGTCCGCTACACCGCCGTCGTCTCTCCTGGGTCCCCCTCCCTCCGGGCCGAGCGGGGGTGGAGGGGTCGTGGTGGTCGTCGTCGCCGTGGTGGGGTCGCGGGGGAGGCCGTGGTGGTGTCACCCAGGCTCCGGCTGGTGGTCAGGCACCGTCTGGACCGCAAGGGGGCACCATGGCCGTCGTTCCATAACCCATGGTCAGGGCGCATCTCTATGTGGCCCTACCACGCTCCCGGTGGTGAGCCTCATCCACCGATGGTCATGTTCACTAGCGCTCCACCTCTTGGCGTCTCCACTGCGCCTACGTGGGCTACACCCACCGGCACCCCTCCTGGGGTTGCCGGCTGGGACCAGGCGGCCTTGGCTCGCTCGTTCAGCACCATGGGCCTGACACCTCCTGTCGGACCGGAGTGGATCGCTGACTCGGGTGCCACCTACCACACCACCCCTGACCCTGGTATACTCTCGTCTGTCCATTCTCCCTGTTCTTCTCTCCCTTCGTCCATTATGGTCGCAAATGGTTCGTGTCTTCCTGTCATGTCTGTGGGTACCGCCGGTGCTCATGGCTCATTTCGTCTTCCTGATGTTCTTGTTGCTCCTTCTATGGTTCACAACCTTCTTTCTATTTGTCGTTTTATAGCTGACAATTCTTGTTCTGTGGAGTTTGACTCTTCTGGTCTTACTGTCAAGGATTTGGCTTTCCGGCGACCTCTGCTCCGATGTGACAGTTCCGAACCCCTTTACACTCTTCGCTTCCCAGCGGCTACTTCCTCTACTTCGCCGTCCATTTTGTCAGCTGCTTTCACCGCCTCTACTTCCTCTATCACTTGGCACCGGCGCCTCGGCCATCCTAGAAGTGATGCCCTGATGCAGCTCAGTCGTAGCTCCGGTCTTCCATGTACTCGGGTTCATGATGAGCATTTGTGTCATGCGTGCCAATTGGGCTGACATGTTCGTCTTCCTTTTCATAGTTCTACTTCACATGCGGCCCGCATTTTTTATCTTGTACATTGCGACCTATGGACATCTCCTGTTATCAGTATTTCTGGTTACAAGTACTATCTTATGGTGATCGATGATTTTTCGCATTATTCGTGGACTTTTCCCCTGCGTGCGAAGTCTGACAAGTTCCCCACGCTCATTCACTTCTTCACTTGGGTGTCCACACAGTTCGGCCTCACCATCAAGGCTGTCTAGTGTGACAATGGTCATGAGTTTGATAACTCCACCTCCCGTGCTTTCTTTTCTCTCTCACGGTGTTCAGTTGTGCATGTCTTGCCCATATACCTCTTCCTAGAATGGCAAGGCTGAACGGATGATTTGCACCACCAATGACACCGTGCGCACCCTTCTGTTTCAGGCCTCTCTTCCTGCTCGCTTCTAGGCTGAGGGCTTACACACCTCCACCTACCTCCTCAACCGTCTTCCTTCCGCTGCCTGTTCCGCTCCTACGCCACACCACGCCCTCTTCGGTACCCCTCCTCGGTACGATCACCTTCGTATCTTTGGGTGTGCGTGTTACCCCAACACCACTGCCATTTCTTCCCACAAGCTGGACCCCCGCTCCACTCTCTGTGTCTTCCTCGGGTACTCCCCGGATCACAAGGGGTACCGGTGCTTTGACCTTACCTTCCGATGGGTCCTCATCTCTCTTCATGTGGTGTTCGATGAGTCCGTCTTTCCCTTCTCCAGCACACCCACCACCACTCCTCTCCTTTATCCCTCCTCCCTCTTTCCCGCTGACACGGTGGTCCAGCCACCTTTTTCGTGGTTTCCTGCAGGTACTGTTTTGGCGCGCTCCTTGCCAGGCACCTGTCCCGGCTCCCCGGTGGGTCCGGGCCCGTCGTCCTCTAGCGCGGCCCGATGAAAGTCCTATGTTTGGTGTTGGTAATTAGTGACAATGTCTAAGTACTAATCCTATGCCTAAGTTGTATGTAGCATATGAGGATTAGTACATTCCAAGGTTGGTGGCAAGATGGACATGGTGATCATGATATCCACACTTGGATTTGGACGCAACCCTATGTGATCAAGGCAAAGGTATATGCTTAAGGGTTGTGTTTTAGTAACCAAGACATCTAGTAGGTGTGGTTACATTATAGGATAGATAGTCGTACTATAAAGAGGGGAATGACACGGCTGTTGAACTCCTAAGTGTCTCTAGGTGTGCATTTCATAATCATATGTATTTGGATAGAACTAATAACGCCTTGAAAAATGATTGTGAAAATGCTAACACACTCACACATGACGAGATCACTTGGTGGTGTTAGCACGTTTGCGAAGACGGTGGAGTTTGAGCGGTAGAGAGGGTTTGGGGTCCTCTCTCCCTCCCGCCGAGCTTGCGAGGCGGGATTCAGACGTTTTCGAGGAGTTGAAACGACTATTTTCCACTACGCCGGAAGTCTAGAAAAGAAACGGAAGCGAACGGAGGTCATAGAGGTGACCGGACGCTGAACCGGACGCGGTCTTTACATGACCGGACGCGTCCGGTCAGTGTTCTGTATCTGCGCGTATTTCAGTTTGATGATCGGACGCGAAGCGCGTCCGGTCACAGTCGATCGGACGCGTCCGGTCGTTCAGGGAGCTTACTGGACTCTAACCGGACGCTGGAACTGTGGCGTCCGGTCATTTCTCCAGCGCGTCCGGTCAGTGCTTCACGAGTTTGCCGTTGGGCGACCGGCGCGTCCGGTCAGTTGGACCAGCGCGTCCGGTCAACGCGATTTCGGCTGTTTAAGTTTCTAACGGCTCTATTCGAAGGGGTACATCTATAAATACTCGTTGGCCGGCTCAAGGCTCGCTCTCTCGAACATTTGACATACTTGTGAGCACTTTGAGCTAAGCAACTCCCCTCCCACTCATCTCTCTTGCTTCTTTACATATTCAAAGTGAGATTGAGTGATCCAAGTCTATTTGCATTGTGAGATTGCATCTAGTTGGCACTTGGTGGTTGATTTGCTGCGGGATTCTTGTTTCTCTTGGTGGTTGCCGCCACCTAGACGGCTTGTAGCAGCTTGGAGGCGTTGGCAAGAGTTGGTGATTGTTCTTGGCCACCTCCGGTGATTGTGAGGGGTTTGTGCCTATCTCGGCGAAGCGCCAAAGGCAACATTAGTGAATTGCTCGTGTCATTGTAACCTTTTGCTATTTGGTAGGTTCTTATGGTGCCTTTTGAGAGGCTCGGTGTGAGACCGATTAGCCACCGAACTACGTGGTGAAGAGGGACACAACGGGGACTAGCGTGCCGGCAAGCACGTGAACCTCGGAATAAATCTCCGTGTCATCACTTTTATATTATGATTGATTTATCCCAGTGTTCGGTTATCTTGGTATTCATTGTCGATCATATTGGTTGGCTCATTACTTCGCCCCTCGGTGAAACTCTCGTAACTCAACTCTGCATTACTTTCTTAGTTATCTTTGCTAGCTAGTTAGCTTTGCTTTAGTAACTCCTTTGTGTAGCTTGCTAGTTGTAGTTGTAGTTACCTTCTCGGTTTGACTTGTGCGGTTGAGTGTAAATACTAGAATTGTGAATTGGTTAGGTGGCTTGCAAACACCCCGTAGGCTAAGCAAAACTCGCATCTCGCTATTTGTTATATTGATAAACTTGTTTAGCTTGTCTTTGTAGAAAATTTTAAAAGGCTATTCACCCCCTCTCTAGCCATCAAGACCTTTCAAGTGGTATCAGAGCCGTGGTCACCGTTTTCAAGGCTTAACAACCTCGGTGTAAGATGACTCAAGTTGTGTTCAACCATGTCGGGGGCAAGCCTCCATTCTTTGATGGTGTCACATCTTTTGATCATTGGAAAAGAAAGATGAAGCAATATATTGGCTCTATTCATGAGAACGTTTGGAAGGTGACACACCATGATTATGCTATCATTGATCCCGACAATCTCACCAACAATGATCGCATCAACAACCAATGCAACAATATGGCTCTCAATACTCTCTACAGTGGGATTGATGCAAAGGTCTTTGAGCAAATCAAGGATCTTGAGATGGCAAGTGAAGTGTGGACAAGGTTAGAGGAAACATATGAGGACACTTCAACGGTAAAGAGTGTCAAACTCTATATGCTCAAGAATAAGTTTGCAAGCTTCAAGATGAAGGATGATGAGTCCATACCGGAGATGTTCTATAGGCTACAAGTAATTGTCAATGATCTCAAGAGCCTAGGAGAAGATATCAAGGATAAGGATTTCTCACATAAGTTCTTGATGAACTTACCTAAGAAGTTTGCTATCTTGAGGAAGACGATCCAAAGAGAGGGTTTGGACAAGGTGACTCCAAACCAAGTGCTTGGAGATATCATGACCGATGCTCAATATGATGATGATGAAGATAAAGATGAGAAGAAGGAGGTCAAGGTCAAGCAAGAGAAGCCCATTGCATTCAAGGCTTCATCCTCTAAGGGCAAGAGCAAGGTGGAGAGCGATGATGATGATCCATTCGATGATGAGACCATAGCCCTCCTTGTGCACAAGATGGGAAGGTTTATGAAGAAGAAAGGATATTGGGCAAGGAAGAGAAGGGACTTCATGAAGGCAAAGGAGGTGCTTTGCTACAATTGTAATAGCCCCGATCATATAGTGGCAAAGTGCCCCTATGAAGACAAAAGATATCATGATGAGGAGTTGAAGTTGAAGAAGAACAAGAAAGAGAAAAAAAGAAGAAGAGCTTCACTATCAACAAGAAGAAGAAGGGTGGTGGCTATGTGGTTACTTGGGATAGTGATAACTCTGATAGTGATGATGATAGCTCTAGTGATGATGAGAGGAACACTCGGCGAGCCATTGCAAGCATCGCCCTCTCCAATAAGCCATCCATCTTCGACACTACATTGACATGCCTTATGGCCAAGCCTACCAAGGTAAAACATGATGATAGTGATGATGATTCTTGTGCTAGTGATGATTGTAGGAGTGATGATGAGGAGGATGAGGACTACTCCAAGAATGATCTATTAGGCATAATAAATCAAATGAGCAAGGGCTATAAGAGGACAACCAAGAAGTGCAAGATTTTGGAACAAGAGCTTATTGCCAAGAGCAATGAAAATGATGCCTTGATGGAGGAGCTTGTTGCTCTTAAAAAGAGTAAGGAGTGCAAAGGAATTGAACAAGAGCTCAAAGCTCTTAGGAAATCCTTTGATGAGCTAGAGGCCTCTCGTGAGTGTCTAAAGGAAGACCACGAGGATCTTGAAATTGCTCACACTAGGCTTAAAGAATCCCACTCCACTCTACTTGAGCTCATCAAGGAAAAGGACCTCAAGTTGGAGAAGCTCATGAAGGAAGCTAAGAAGAAGCAAGTGATTGTCACTTGTGACATTGGACTAACATGTGATATTATTGATGATTCTTTATTTGTTGGTCCTACTAATGCTTCATGTAGCTCATCATCATCCACCACAACCAACTCTATCTTTACTACTAGTGATTCATCACTTGTGATTGAGAATGAGACTCTCAAGAGAGAGGTGGATGATCTCACCCGTGCATTAGGCAATGCCTATGGTGGGGATACCCGCTTCCTAAAATGCTTGGGTAGCCAAAGGTTCTCTTAACAAAGAGGGTTTGGGCTATACTCCCAAGTAGGGCAAGGCGGCCTTTGCTACTCTAAAGCCTCGCTTTATGAAGGGCAATAGTCGTTATTGCAATAGATGCAAGAAAGTTGGACATCTAGAGATTAATTACAATAAAATGAATAAGAACAAGAAAAATGCTAATGTACCTTACATTCCTTTTGATTCTTGTTATGTGCTTACCAAGGGTGAGAAAGGTGTGCATGCTAAGTTTGTTGGTACACCAATTATAGGTCCAAAGAAGAAGGTCATTTGGGTACCAAAGAGCTTAGTGACTAACCTCCAAGGACCCAAGCAAGTATGGGTAACTAAGAAACATTAATTTATTTTGTAGGTAAATTACATGGCCAGAGGAAGGCATTGGGTGCTTGATAGTGGGTGCTCTCAACATATGACCGGTGATTCAAGAATGTTCAACTCTCTCAAATCAAATGATAGTGGCATTGATAACATCACATTTGGTGACAATAGCAAGGGTGATGTAAAGGCTCTTGGAAGGATTGCAATCTCTAATGATCATAGCATTTCCAATGTGCTCTTAGTTAAAAAGTTGAACTTCAATCTTCTCTCGGTTGCTCAATTGTGTGATCTTGGTTTCAAGTGTATATTTGGTGTTGATGATGTGGAGATAGTTAGTGTTGATGGCTCTAACTTGATCTTCAAAGGCTTTAGATATGAGAATCTATACTTGGTTGATTTCAATGCTAGTGACACTCAACTTTTAACATGCTTGCTCACCAAATCAAGTATGGGTTGGTTATGGCATAGAAGACTTGGTCATGTTGGCATGAAGCAATTGAACAAGTTAGTGAAGCATGACTTAGTTAGAGGCTTGAAGGATATCACATTTGAGAAGGATAAGCTATGTAGTGCATGTCAAGCTAGAAAGCAAGTAGGCAACACTCATCCATTTAAGAGCATTATGAGTACTTCCAAGGCATTTGAGTTATTGCACATGGATCTATTTGGGCCAACTACATACACAAGCATTGGTGGCAACAAGTATGTCTTTGTGATTGTGGATGATTTCACTAGATATACATGGGTATTCTTTCTTGGGGACAAAAGTGATGTATTTGACATATTCAAGAAGTTCATCAAGAGAGTACAAAATGAGTTTGAAACCACAATTAAGAAAGTGAGAAGTGACAATGGAAGTGAGTTCAGAAACAAAAGAGTTTATGAGCTATGTGATGAGCTTGGAATTAAGCATCAATTCTCGGCTAAGTATACACCTCAATCAAATGGCCTAGTTGAGAGGAAGAATAGAACCTTAATTGACATGGCAAGATCAATGTTGAATGAGTATAATATGAGTCATTCATTTTGGGCCGAAGCAATCAACACGCTTGCTTCTATAGCAACCGCCTCTATTGTCACAAGTTTCTAGAGAAGACACCATATGAGATCTTAAATGGAAGAAAGTCTAACATTGTATACTTTTGGGTATTTGGTTGCAAATGCTACATCTTGAAGAAGGGCACTAGATTGAGCAAGTTTGAGAAGAAATGTGATGAAGGATTCTTACTTGGGTACTCTACTACTAGCAAAGCTTATAGAGTTTGGAATTTGGCTAGTGGTTTACTTAAAGAAGTTCATGATGTTGAATTTGATAAAACAAATGGCTCTCAAAATGAAGAAAACTTGGATGATGTGAGAGGAACTCAATTGATCAATGCTATAAAAGATATGGACACTAGTGATATTAGGCCAAAGCAAGTGATTGATGTGGATGACAACAAATATTAAGTGCTCCAAAGTCCAATTACACAAGCTAGTGGTTCTCTAATGCAAAATCAAACTAGTACATCATCTCAAGTGCAACAAGATCAACAAGTGGCTAGTTCATCATCTCCAACTCATGTCAACATCAACATCCAAGCAATCAAGTCCAAGTGCTTCAACCAACTAACATTGCAAGAGACCATCCATTGGATTCCATCATTGGTGACATAGAAAGGGGAGTTCAAACTAGATCAAGATTGACATCTTTTTGTGCTCACTCTTCTTTTGTATCAATGGAAGAACCCAAGGACATTGATAGAGCATTGAGAGATCCGGATTGGGTAAATGCAATGCATGAAGAGCTCAACAACTTCAAGAGAAATGAAGTATGGGAACTAGTTGAAAGGTCTAAGGATCACAATGTCATTGGAACAAGATGGGTCTTTCGCAACAAGCAAGATCAAGATGGGATAGTAGTAAGGAACAAAGCAAGACTAGTGGCTCAAGGTTACACACAAATAGAGGGTCTTGACTTTAGTGAAACTTATGCCCTAGTTGCAAGATTGGAAGCAATTAGAATCTTACTTGCCTATGCTTGTGCTCATAATATCAAGCTATATCAAATGGATGTGAACAGTGTCTTTCTCAATGGGTACATCCAAGAGGAGGTGTATGTGGAGCAACCTTCCGGTTTTAAAGATGACAAGAAACCCAATCATGTATACAAGTTAAGGAAGGCTTTGTATGGATTGAAGCAAGCACCTAGAGCATGGTATGAAAGATTGAGGAACTTCTTGCAATCCAAAGGATTTGTCATGGGCAAAGTTGATATAACACTATTCACCAAGAAGATTGGGAAAGACTTGTTTGTGTTACAAATATATATTGATGATATCATATTAGGTTCAACCAATCAAGATTATTGTGATGAGTTTGGGAAAATGATGGCAAAGGAATTTGAAATGTCAATTATTGGTGAACTCAGTTTCTTTCTTGGACTTCAAATCAAACAAATGAAGGAAATAACATTTGTGAGCCAAACCAAGTACATCAAAGATATGCTCAAGAAGTTTGGAATGTAAGATGCAAAGGGCATTACAACCCCAATGAGCACGAGTGGAAGCTTGGATAGTGACAAGAGTGGCAACATGGTGGATCAAAAACTATATAGATCAATGATTGGTAGCCTACTCTATGTGACGACATCAAGGCCCGATGTAATGTTTAGTGTATGCATGTGTGCAAGATTTCAAGCCTCACCAAGAGAAAGTCATTTGAATGCAACAAATAGAATATTGAGGTACTTAAAGCATACACAAGATGTTGGATTATGGTATCCCAAAGGTGCAAGCTTTGAGCTAGTTGGATATTCGGATTCCGACTATGCCGGTGAAAAAGTGGAGAGAAAGAGCACTTCTGGAACTTGTCAATTGTTGGGAAGATCACTTGTCTCATGGTCATCCAAGAAGCAAAATAGTATTGCACTATCTACCGCCGAAGTCGAATACATCGTCGCGGGTAGTTGTTGTGCACAAATTTTGTGGATGAAGGCAACATTGAAGGATTTTGGAATCAATTTCAAGAATGTGCCATTGCTATGTGACAATGAAAGTGCCGTAAAGATAACCAACAATCCGGTTCAACATCAAAGAACAAAGCATATTGATGTTCGCCATCACTTTATTAGAGATCATCAACAAAAGGGTGACATTGCTATTAAGAGTGTGGGCACCGAAGATCAATTAGCCGATCTATTCACCAAGCCACTTGATGAGAAGAGATTTCACAAGCTAAAGAATGAGTTGAACATACTTGACTTCTCCAACATGAGTTGACACACCTCCATATATGACATGCCTCTCCTTCAAGCTCCAAGGTACAATTAGTTGACATGGCATACATTCTGTGCTAAGGACTTGTTTAGTGCATTTAGTCATAATTTACTTGTTCTAGGCTCATTCATGAAAATCAAATGAATTTGAAGTTTATATGGTGCCACTATTGTTTCCATGACTTGTATGATCTAGTGGTAGCATATAACTGTTTAAGTAGCTTGTGATCCTAAGTGTTTAATCTAGAAAACTTGTCTAAATATTTGCTTCAACATGGTGCATGATAACCCTTCTAGTGAGGTGTGAAGAAGCTTGCCCTTGGATCAAACCGAAGCATTTTATTTATGCAAGCAATCTAGGTTGAATCACAAATTTGATCCTCACCCCATTTTTCAACATGATAATCTATCTAAATTTGGTCCCTTGAGGTCATTGGTGCCAAAGGGGGAGAAATTATTGTTCACAAAGATAGAACTCAAAAGAGGAGAAGCACAAAGGGGGAGAAAAATATTGTTCACAAAGATAATTTTGAGCACACAAGTAGGGGGAGCAAGCTCTTAAGCATGATTGTTGCATTTCCATGTGCACTTCATATGTATGATGCATAGTTATGCATTTCTTTTTCTCCGATACTTTGCTTGTGTGGTGACTTGCTAGTATAAATTGAATGATGTATTGAGGTACTAGCATGAATAGAAAGTAGTTAGATTTTTCTTGCTTCATGTTTTTCAAAGTGGTACTAGAGCCTTGCTTATAATGTTGATCTCACGAGGTTTCTAGTTATGTGTGTGCTTTTCCAAGTGGAATCTAACTACACAAGGTGCTAAGAAGGTGTTTATCGCTACTCCGATGGTATCACGCTTCAAAGGTCTATAATCTTAAACACTTAGCACCTATTGATAGTCAATGCTCCTATTTTTTCCTATCTAACATGTATGCTTCCAAAATCCAAACATATAGCATACAAGTAGGGGAAGCCATTACTATCAATTTGAATTCATGATCACATGTCCATAATTCTTACACATGGTAATATACGTGGACAATGTGACATGGGTTCAATCAAAATTTTATCATAATATCTTTGTGAAAGGTTTGTCACTAATTACCAACAAGGGGGAGATCAAAAGTCCTATGTTTGGTGTTGGTAATTAGTGACAATGCCTAAGTTGTATGTAGCATATGAGGATTAGTACATTCCAAGGTTGGTGGCAAGATGGACATGGTGATCATGATGGCCACACTTGGATTTGGACGCAACCCTATGTGATCAAGGCAAAGGTATATATGCCTAAGTTGTATATAGCATATGAGGATTAGTACATTCCAAGGTTGGTGGCAAGATGGACATGGTGATCATGATGGCCACACTTGGATTTGGACGCAACCCTATGTGATCAAGGCAAAGGTATATGCTTAACGGTTGTGTTTTAGTAACCAAGACACCTAGTAGGTGTGGTTACATTATAGGATAGATAGCCGTACTATAAAAAGGGGAATGACGCGGCTGTTGAACTCCTAAGTGCCTCTAGGTGTGCATTTCATAATCATATGCATTTGGATAGAACTAATAACGCCTCGAAAAATGATTGTGAAAATGCTAACACACTCACACATGACGAGATCACTTGGTGGTGTTAGCACGTTTGCGAAGGCGGTGGAGTTTGAGCGGTAGAGAGGGTTTGGGGTCCTCTCTCCCTCCCGTCGAGCTTGCGAGGCAGGATTCAGGCGTTTTCGAGGAGTTGAAACGACTATTTTCCACTACGTCGGAAGTTCGGAAAAGAAACGGAGGCGAGCGAAGGTCATAGAGGTGACCGAACGCTGAACCAGACGCGGTCTTTGCATGACCGAACGCGTCCGGTCAGTGTTCAGTATCTGCGCGTATTTCAGTTTGATGATCGGACACGAAGCGCGTCCGGTCACAGTCGATCAGACGCGTCCGGTCGTTCAGGGAGCTTACTGGACTCTAACCAGATGCTGGCATTATGGCGTCCGATCATTTCTCCAGCGCGTTCGGTCATTGTTTCGTTGTGCGCTGCTCAGGCTTAACCAGCGCGTCCGGTCGATCCCAGCGCGTCCGGTCTGCGCGTCAGGCGCGTCCGGTCGTTGCTTTGCAGTTAGCCGTTGTGCGACCGACGCGTCCGGTCGTTTGGACCAGCGCGTCCGGTCAGTGCTTCACGAGTTAGCCGTTGGGCGACCGGCGCGTCCGGTCAGTTGGACCAGCCCGTCCGGTCAACGCGATTTCGGCTGTTTAAGTTTCTAACGGCTCTATTCGAAGGGGTACGTCTATAAATACTCGTTGGCCGGCTCAAGGCTCGCTCTCTCGAACATTTGACATACTTGTGAGCACTTTGAGCTAAGCAACTCCCCTCCCACTCATCTCTCTTGCTTCTTTGCATATTCAAAGTGAGATTGAGTGATCCAAGTCCATTTGCATTGTGAGATTGCATCTAGTTGGCACTTGGTGGTTGATTTGTTGCAGGATTCTTGTTTCTCTTGGTGGTTGCCGCCACCTAGACGACTTGTAGCAGCTTGGAGGTGTTGGCAAGAGTTGGTGATTATTCTTAGCCACCTCCGATGATTGTGAGGGGTTTGTGCCTACCTCGGCGAAGCGCCAAAGGCAACATTAGTGAATTGCTCGTGTCATTGCAACCTTTTGCCATTTGGTAGGTTCTTGTGGCGCCTTTTGAGAGGCTCGGTGTGAGACCGATTAGCCATCGAACTACGTGGTGAAGAGGGACTCAACGGGGACTAGCGTGCCGGCAAGCACGTGAACCTCGGGATAAATCTTCGTGTTATCACTTTCATATTGTGATTGATTGATCCTGGTGTTCGGTTATCTTGGTATTCATTGTTGATCATATTGGTTGGCTCATCACTTCGCCCCTCGGTGAAACTCTCGTAACTCAACTCTGCATTACTTTCTTAGTTATCTTTGCTAGCTAGTTAGCTTTACTTTAGTAACTCCTTTGTGTAGCTTGCTAGTTGTAGTTGTAGTTACCTTCTCGGTTTGACTTGTGCGGTTGAGTGCAAATACTAGAATTGTGAATTGGTTAGGTGGCTTGCAAACACCCCGTAGGCTAAGCAAAACTCGCATCTCGCTATTTGTTATATTGATAAACTTGTTTAGCTTGTCTTTGTAGAAAATTTTAAAAGGCTATTCACCCCCCCTCTAGGCATCAAGACCTTTCACCCGACCTCTCCGTTTGGCGCAGACCCGGGGACGTCGTCCCCCGATACTGCCCCGGGGGGCCATGCCGATCGTCGTCGCCTGGTCCTGCCCCGGCACCTCCTTCGCGGTTCGCTGCGCCGGTACGGGTATACCAGCGCAAGCCGCGGCTGCCGCCACTTGTTGTCCCTTCTCCGCCGGGGACACCGACACCACCGCCGCAGTCCTCGTCGGCCCGTGACGCACTGCCGGTCTACCACCCGCCGCTTTTTCACCGACACCCGCGACATGTTCACCCGACGGTGACACGGCACGCGGCTGGCACACTGCCACCCCCGGGCCCTTGCGGCATCGACCGGCGGCGCGCTGGTCTCCCCAGTACCCTCTTCTGTCCGTGACGCCCTGTTGGATCCTCACTGGCGCCGCGTGATGGAAGAGGAATACGCCGTGCTTCTCGCCAACCAGATGTGGGAGTTGGTGCCCCGGCCACCAGGCTCCAACGTCGTCACCGGCAAGTGGATCTGGACCCACAAGCGTCGGACTGATGGCACTCTCGAGCGCTACAAGGCTTGATGGGTTCTGCGGGGTTTCACTCAGCGCCCTGGAGTCGACTATGATGAGACCTTCAGCCCAGTGGTCAAGCCGGCCACCGTCCGCACCGTGCTCTCGTTGGCGCTTGCTCGGTCATGGCCCGTCCATCAGCTGGACGTCAAGAATGCTTTTCTACATGTCCTTCTCACCGAGACAGTGTACTGCAGTCAGCCGGCGGGGTTCATTGATTCCTCCCGTCCTGACATGGTCTGCCGGCTCAACAGGTCTCTCTACGGCCTCAAGCAGGCACCCCGGGCGTGGAACTATCGGTTTGCTGCCTTCTTGCTGACGCTGGGGTTTATGGAGACCAAGTCTGATACATCTCTGTTTATCTATCACCATGGAGCTGACACTGCGTACTTGCTGCTCTATGTTAATGACATTGTCCTCACAGCCTCCAGTGAGCCCCTTCTCCGCCGGATCATTGCCGCTCTTCAGCAGGAGTTTGCTATGAAGGATCTAGGTGTGCTCCACCATTTTCTCGGGGTCACTGTTGAGCCTCGTCCTGCCGGGTTACTTCTTCACCAGCGGCAGTATACTCGGGATATCCTGGAGCGGGCTGGGATGACTGACTGCAACCCTTGCTCCACTCCGGTTGATACTCAGGGCAAGCTGTCAGAGGCTGAGGGCCCCCTAGTATCTGATCCCACTGCATACAGGAGTCTTGCTGGTGCCTTCAGTACCTCATCTTCACCCGGCCGGACATCACCTATGCAGTTCAGCAAGTCTGTCTTCACATGCATGATCCCCGGGAGCCTCACCTTACGGCTCTCAAGCGTCTTCTCCGCTACCTCCGGGGCACGATCGACTACGGCCTCCTACTTCACCGGTCCTCCTCCGCCGACCTTGTCGTCTACACTGACGCTGACTAGGCGGGGTGTCCGGACACTCGGCGCTCCACCTCCGGCTACGCTGTCTTTTTGGCGCGGCAACCTGGTGTCCTGGTCGTCCAAGCGCCAGCTTGTGGTCTCCCGGTCCTGTGCCGAGGCAGAGTACCGCGCTGTCGCTAACGGCGTGGCTGAGGCCTCCTGGCTTCGGCAGCTTCTCGCTGAGCTGCACACTCCGCCATTCCGGAGCACACTGATCTATTGCGACAATATCAGTGCGGTCTACCTCTCCACCAACCCCATCCAACACCAGCGGACGAAGCATGTGGAGATCGACCTCCACTTTGTCCGGGATCGGGTGGCCATGGGCGAGGTGCGGGTCCTTCATGTTCCGACCACCTCCTAGTTCGCGGACATCTTCACCAAAGGTCTCCCGTCCTCGACCTTCACCGAGTTTTGCACCAGCCTCAACATCACCAGTGGCTAGTTGCGTCTGTGGGGGGCGTGTGTGTGGTCTTTCTTCTTTCTTGTTCAGCCTGGAACTCTACTGCGCCGGTACTTCAGATTGCGGGGGTGTTGGAATGTGAGTGTATTAGGCCCATGAGGCTAGGCCCATGTGGCCCATGTATGGTTACCTATATAGCTACCCTTCTAGGGTTAGCCCAAATCAATAGATTCTCATTCTCTAACAAGAACCTCAACAGAAAATACAAGTGAGCAAGCATGTAATAAATATGGAAAATAAGGCCAGACCACTTTGACGGTGAGATCCTGAATCCGCTCCTCGATTCTTTCCAGTTTGGTTTCTAGACGTTTCTCCAGTTTGCTGCACCCAAATTGTAAGTCAACCCCTTAACCCCAAATTTAAGGGGTTCTGTTGTAAAAACACCGAAGGAAAGGGAAATGGAGTAGATGGATCACCTAAACATGGGATTAATGAAACGACAAATCTGGTCCCGAACCTGTCCAATCATATATCAAATACAGTAAGTCTCAGTCAAGTAACCAGGCATGGAATGCTTTCATAATGACCCCTTGTTAGTTCCCCGATTCTCCCCAAATTTTACTATGCAAAAAGAAGATTCTCCGTCACATCAAAATGTCGGTAAATGCATGGAGTACTAAATGTTGATGAAATCAAAAACTAATTGCATAGTTTTGTTGTACTTTGCGAGACAAACATTTTAAGCCTAGTTAGTCAAAATTTGGATAATTTTTACCAAATACAAACGAAATACTACAGGAATTCTGATACAATGTTTTTCTCCCCAATTCACTGAACTAAACGAGGCCTGACATAACTCTGAATCTAGTTGATAGAGATGAAACACATGTAGGAAAAAAAAACAGCAATCATCATCATACTTAAAAGTGCCTATAAATAAACTGCGAGGACGCGGGCATATAAAGTTAGAAATTACAAAAGAAACACAAGTCTGATAATTGTGCGCAACGCATCATGGGTCGGATTGAATTGGTACGGCGTAGTACATACACAGCTGGAAAATGGAAGCACAACTAAGTAGGGGAAGGATGGCAAATTGGCAATGGTCTCACCACGCGACCCATCTGCGAGAGGGAGATGGGGACCCTGTCCGTGCTCCGACCCTTCCTGCACGAGCGCGGCATGCACAGCGTCAACATCAGAGAGACGAAGGGAGGGAGGGAGGGGGAGACACAGAGAAGGCACGTACGGTCGTTTCAAGAAGAGGACGACGAGGACGATGGCGAGGAAGTGCTTCGGCGACGGCGGCGGCCGCAGCTCGGGGCTGCTCCTTCTGGGAGCCGGTCCCGCTCCCGCCCGCTGGCGCTTCTCTGGAGGCAGAGGCGGCGGCGGCGCACCGCCGTCGCCGACCGCCACGGACAGCGCCCTCTTGGGAGCCATTGGCCGGACCCCTCCCACGCAGCCTGGCCGATCTCTCCCTGCTCCTCTCCTCTGCTCTCTGGCTCCTCCTCGAGTGAGTCGAGTCCTGGTCGCCGCCGCGTCGGAGGGGACAGAGGAGCAAAAGCCGAGGCGCGCAGCAGCCAGCAAGCAATACGGGCAAGTGGAAGTTCGCTAGTGCTGTGCCGTGCCGTTATAACTAGGCCGGCGGGCTCCTCCGCGGGGCTCCGCTCCAATGAGAGCGAGGGACAAATACGACAACCTATGCATAGTACTAGGTACTAGGGACCACGGAGCTAAAAGAAATGCACAAAAGTAGGAATCTCCGTCCTTAGTGGCAAGAGGATCACGCGCTTCTTCAGAGTCTTTCTAAATTGATTCTCGGAAAGATTATTTGAGAGCTATTTAAATAAAAATTATTTTTTATCTTTCTATTCTCGAATAGTTTTTTTATATGTTTTGCAAATTTTAGAGAGTCAGCCTCGCTCTCTACCTCTTTGGCCAGTGAGAAATACAAAGTAGAGGACAACTATATTTGATATCCAATTAAAGAAGTTATTGAAGGAATTTTTTTCACCTAAATCTCTATTCCTAATAATTAGGAAAGACACAGAGTCTCTTAGAGTTTGCTCTTACAATAACATCCGGTCCTTGAATGTTTGTCGCCAATTATTAAGTAATAAAACACAATAAAGATCTATCGAAGAGGGCCGCTGGCTTCTATGAAAGAGTTGAAGCCCTGTAGAAAACATTTGGTAGAATGGCTTTTCTACATTAGCTCCAACATTCCCTATACAAAGGCTCTAGCTCCTTCCACGGCTTTGGTGGTGGAGCCAATTTTTTTCATTGTTTGTTTGGCACCTCTTTTGTAAAAGTCAAAGGAAGAACTATTTTGAGGAAATAGAGTCCAAAGTCACAATGAGTAGAAAGGAGAAGATTGTGTTTTCTATTATCCCAAAAAAGGCATATCAAAGTCACAAAAAGGCATATCAAATATAAATGGTAACATTTCTTATAGTGTAGCATGCCCACTTAGTTTTTGGAACTATATAATTTATTTTGGATATTTATAATTTTTATATTTGTATATATTAGGATTTAAACAATCAATGTCATTCTTTCCATAGTAAATGGATATCCAATTAAATCATCTCGCTCACAAGGACATGGAAGCACTCTCACACATCTAGATTTGCATGGGAGTTTTATATCCCAATTTCCAACACTTTCATATGTTGGAAATAGTGCAGAAGTGTTTCATCCCATGAAACTCTCTTTACTCCTATGAACTTTTATCATCTCTTTTTTCACAAATACAGTTCCATGTCAGCATATTTAATGCCCATGAAACTCTATGAAACTCCACTAGGCCGGTTTCAACATAGGCTTTTATGGCACATTTACCAAGACTGTAATGCTAATATTTTTTATTGGTAACTGTCGCAAGGTTTTCATTCAAATGAAACTCTCTCTATCTCTTTCTTCATAATTAACTCAAATCTACGTGCAAATGAAATTAGATCAAACCCCTACTAAGACTCGCCTAATAGAGCATGCTTATGTTGCCTTACAGAAGAAAAATCGAATGGTAAAGGAAGCATTACTCAGCAACAAAAGGTTAACTGATCTACGTTTCAATGGGCAACTATCAGTACAAATTTTTGAACGGATCTATATGCAGCCCACCACACGGAGACACCACTATCTTTTTGTGTGGATGAATGTAGAGGATCCATTAAAGAGACACGTACGGCTGACGGCTGTATGCATGTACAGTACATGTTGTGCCTATGATCCAGGACAAGAATATAGCAGGAAAACTGGACTTCTGTGTGGACTTGTGGTCGGTGCCTCAGTGGGCAGTTGTCTTATGTGATTTTGTGATTCGACTAATTCTTTTCTTTTTCTTTTTTGTTCGTTTGCTTTCGTCTTGACGTGTCCAATTCTCACGTTTCTCGTTGTGACGTGTCCAATCCTCAAAACCTTTCGTCTGCAAGCTTAAGAAAGACGATGTCTCTTGTTTTTTTTTTCTATCGTCTAAAGAAATAGCCATGTCATCATCGATCATCAAGCCTGCTTTTTTTTTGCGACGAAAGAAGAATTATATTATATGATAGCTGGGTACATCAACACATTACAAGCACTCTGGATTACAAAATAGTTCCACGCTGTGAATAGCACAACTCAAAACCTAACCTGTTAGATGCTTTGCAATATAGATGACCACACAGGCAAACACTCGGCAAATGGCTTGAGAACAAATGCCCAATGAACAACGGCCAACATTCCTATAGGCGGAATTGAGAAACTTCTTCTTTCTGGTGTCTTCCTTCTTCTTCTTTCTGCCACCGAAGAGTAAGGAAGACTGTTCTGAAAATTATTCTCCCTAGTCCTTCATCATGGCCAAATCTAACCACAACAAAACAGAGAAGAGACCGGAGAAAATTATTCCATGGCGGCGACATCATCTCCGTCTTGATGCCACCGTCTGGAAACAAAAGTCTCCATGTCGTCATGTCGATGAAGATGCTGACGCCGACGTTGTCGCCCTCATCTTCAACGGAGCCGCCATGGAGAAAACGATTCCACCCTTCTCCTTCACCGTCGACAGAGATGAGGAGAAGGAGGAGATAAAACTCCAGTACCAAGTAATTTGGCATGGAGAGACACTAACCCTAATGACTCGATCTACTGGGAAAAACTTATTAAAAACAATGGATCCCCACTCCCTTTAGCCCCCGGCGAGATGCCGGAGGAGAAGGGAGGGGGACCAGCAGTGGTGGATGGCGGGGGCGGCTGCGGCGGCGGCGGCGCTGCTAGGGCAGCGCCGTTTTTTAGTTGTCGTCTGACAGGATGGTTGTTGATGAGGGCAGGGGTTGCGAAAACGATCTTCAAGCCTGCTTCGATCATCGAAGCAAATTAGTTAGGGTTAACTATCAACTAATTAAAGACTTAAATAAAAAATTAGCTCTCCTATTTAGATAGACTATATATGGCTAATTTTGACTATTTTTAGCTAGCCAACAATTAGTCCTTTATTACCCAAACAATCCCCATAATTTTTAGCCATTCGTCTCTTGTCCAATATTGAGAGTTTGTGGATTTTCTATACTAACGACAGTCTCCGTGAATCTTGAGTTGTGAAGCTGATAGCCGAATTTGACATACCGGCCGCGCCGTGTATATAATTTGGTGGGCAGGGGCAAATAATTTGTCAAACGGAAGAAGGCGAGGCAGTTGTGGTTGGTGAGAGAGGTGAGGACGACGGCGCTAATGACAAGAAAAACGACCAGTGAAACCGCGTGGCGTACGTGGATACACACGAATAAAATGGAAAATGGAGTCACAGTCACAGCCTCACATGGGAGTGACACAGTCACAGGATGCTGGTCGTCGTCCTCGATCGGTCGCCACTCGCCACACATTTCGGCATCTTGCTGCGTGTCGTTGTCGTCCGCAAGGGCAAGGACCCCACACGGCGGCACGAGCTAAGGCCACCAGCGAGCAAAAGAGAGGCCTAGCTAGCTAGGGGCCGGCCGGCCGGCCGTGGGGCTAGTATAGCTGCTTATTGTAGGGCTTCGTCGTCGGTCGCCGATTGGCTAGAGAGGAAACACGAGCCGTGTCATGCATTGTGTGTGAACACTTGGTCACCTGCCAGTGATCATCTCATCATCATGAGCAGGGATGAAAACGGTACGGATATTTATTCGACCGTCCGTTCAACCGAATAAATATGAACACTTATCTGGATAGTTACTCGGATATCCGTATTTTTTTCGGATACGGATAATAAAACGGATATCTTAGGCGGATATCAAATACGGATGTAATATCATCGATATCCGGCGGATATCGGATAATCCGGTTAAGTATCGGATATATCCGGATATTATAAACGGATATTATCCGGATATTATTCAAACGACCTTGGATGGAGAAATTTAAAAATCACAAATTTAAACCATCCAAACTATCTCAAATAAAAAGTTGACCAAAACAACAATTGTAGATCTTGATGAGTTGAACAAACTTGGTATTCAAAACTTTTTAATTTGAAGTCATTTAGAGTTCATAATACTAGAGTCAAAGTGTTGTTTTTTCATTTGACCAAATTTGACTTGGTCAAACTTGCTCAAATGAGACACTAAATGACCTCAGATGAAAAAACTCTGAATACCAAGTTTGATCATCTCAGTAAGATCTACAATTGTTACATAGCTCATTTTCTCATTTGAGAAAGTTTTATCAAACACTAGTCATAAATTCTTGAATCTCATATAGACTTTCTAAAATTATGTCACACACTTGTAAAATTTGAACTACATTTTGTTCAAACTTTCTCAAATGAAAAAATGACCTATACAAGGATTGTAGATCTTGAAGAGCTGAACAAACTTGGTATTCAAAACTTTTCAATTTGAGACAATCTAGGGTTCCGAAAACTAGTTTCTAGGCGTCGAAATTTAAAAATCATAAATTTTAACCGTCCAAACTATCTCAAATGGAAAGTTAAACAAACAACAATTGTATATCTTGATGAGTTTAACAAACTTTGTATTCAAAACTTTTCAATTTTAAGTCATTTAGAGTTCATAATACTAGAGTCAAAGTGTTGGTTTTTCATTTGACTAAATTTGACTTGGTCAAACTTGCTCAAATAAGACACTAAATGACCTCAGATGAAAAAACTTTGAATACCAAGTTTGATCATCTCAGTAAGATCTACAATTGTTACATAGCTCATTTTCCCATTTGAAAAAGTTTTATCAAACACTAGTCACAAATTCTTGAATCTCATATAGACTTTCTCAAACTATGTCACACACTTGTGAAATTTGAACTACATTTTATTCAAACTTTCTCAAATGAAAAAATAGCTTATATAAGGATTGTATATCTTGACGAGCTGAACAAGCTTGGTATTCAAACCTTTTCAATTTGAGACAATCTAGGGTTCTGAAAACTAGTTTGTAGGCATCGAAATTTAAAAATCATAAATTGGAACCCTCCAAACTATCTCGAATGGAAAGTTGACCAAAACAAAAATTGTAGATCTTGATGAGTTTAACAAACTTTGTATTCAAAACTTTTCAATTTGATGTCATTTAGAGTTCAAAATACGAGAGTCAAAGTGTTGTTTTTTCATTTGACCAAATTTGACTTGGTCAAACTTGCTCAAATGAGACACTAAATGACCTCATATGAAAAAAACTCTGAATACCAAGTTTGATCATCTTAGCAAGATCTACAATTGTTACATAGATCATTTTCCCATTTGAGAAAGTTTTATCAAACACTAGTCACAAATTCTTAAATCTCATATAGACTTTCTGAAACTATGTCACACACTTGTGAAATTTGAACTACATTTTGTTCAAAATTTCTCAAATGAAAAAATGTCCTATATAAGGATTCTAGATCTTGATGAGCTGAACAAACTTGGTATTCAAAACTTTTCAATTTGAGACAATATAGGGTTCCGAAAACTAGTTTCTAGGCGTCGAAATTTAAAAATCATAAATTTGAACCATCAAAACTATCTCAAATGGAAAGTTGACCAAAACAACAATTGTAGATGAGTTGAACAAACTTGGTATTCAAAACTTTTCGATTTGAAGTCATTTAGAGTTCATAATGCTAGAGTCAAAGTGTTGTTTTTTATTTGACCAAATTTGACTTGGTCAAACTTGCTGAAATGAGACACTAAATGACCTCAGATGAAAAAACTTTGAATACCAAGTTTTATCATCTCAGCAATGTAACACCCAAATTTTAGGAGTAATAAATTTTAAATAATTTAGAGAAAGGGAATTAAAATTTTGAAAACTATTTGGTGTTGCATTCATGCTGTTGCATTTATTCTATTTTGTGGTGTGGATATATTTGTTTTATTTGATTTGGTTTAGGAAAATTTGATTTGAAAATGTGTTTGGAAAATTAGAAAAGAAAAAAAAACAAAAGAGAAGAACTTACCTGTGTAGCCAGCGGCATGGAAGCCCACCCGAGCCGGCCTGCTTTCGGTTTTCGCTGCTGGGCCGACGGGGCCGAGCCTTTTCTCCCGCGCTCGCGTGGGCCGGCCCAGAACTGCGGCCGCGCTCTCTCTTTCTCTCTTCTGTGTCGCTGATGGTCGGGCCACGCTGTCAGCCGCGTCTTCCTCCTCACGTAGCCGAGTCGGACTCTTCCTCTGTCCTTCGGTTGGAAATCGCGGGAGCAGATCCCGATCTTCATGGGATTCCCTGCGTGTGCTGCAAGCCGAGCCACCCCTATAAGAAGGAGAGGACCCCGACGTGTCTTTGTTTCCCATCTGGCTGACGCCCCAAAGTCCTAGATATCACCGCCGCGCACGCCGCATCTCACCGCAAGGAGCAGAGCCGCCGCCATCCTTGCCGCTTTTCGTTACTCCGTCGAAGCGTTTCACCCTCCACCGAGCTCCGCGTCAAGGTGACGAAGCAGTAGATTCCTCTCTTCCTGTCTCTTTGGTGCTGTAGCTCACCCGCGGCATCGCTGAACTTCAAAGGAAGCAACCGACCGCCTTTTGGAGCCGCCCGTCGTTTTCGTGCCGCGATTGATTGTCTTGGAGCCCTAGGTGAGATCGCAATGAGCTTTTCGTTCGATTGGTACCACCCGCACATCTTTTGGTGAAGTGTAGGGCGGGTTTGGCATGTCCGGCGAGCTGCCGGCCATGGCGCCGCCGTGGTGTTGGGGCAGGGCGGCGGAAGCGTCGCCGGTCTCCTCTGGAAGAGATGCGAGCCGTCCGTTCGCTGATCAACGGTTAGGATTAGAAGATACCCTTTCGGGGGTAGATTTCATAAAGAGTCCCTGTATTTTTATGAATTAGAACCCGCCGTCCTTAGGCGTAAACCCCAAAAGGTGTTTTCGTGTTTTGAAAGCGTATTCTCTTCCGGTTAAGTCAAAAATACGTTTTCAGGTATTTACAGTTTTGCCACTAGAACTGTTTTGGTCATAAAATCTTCGTTTTAACTCCGATTTGATCCGTTCAAGTTGCGTTAGGTTCGTATTTGCGAGCTCTACATGTTAGTGTAGTTGTACAGTTAGTTTTGATAATTTATTTTTCGAGGTTATAATTAAGTATTTATTTATCTATAGGAAATCTTAGAAAATTCATAACTTATACGTTTTAACTCCGAATTTGGTGATCTTTGCGTCTGTGTGATCGTAGAAACGTGTAGAAGAGTTTTATAAACTTTTATTACTGTTTTGCTACTGTTGGTGTACTGTTCTAATTATATCTCTTTGTTTGCTTCGTGTATGTTTGATTGGATGCATGTGTGTTGTTGATTGATGATCAAATATAGAAGGTGAGCAGTATCTGGACGATTCGGAGTATTACTTTGAGCCAAGTCAGCAGTATCACTTGGAGAGCTTTGATCAAGGCAAGTATAACACAGGACTATCCTTGTTACCTATACATCAAATCGTCATACATATGCATGTGCTTACCTTGACAACTTTAGAGATTATAACTTAGTGATTGTTATCTTGATTCCTTGTCAACCTTGGGAATGCATATGGGTAGCTACTGCTAGTGCATAAACTAAGAACAATGATCTTGTAATTTGATTAATGGATTAAGCAATCAACTATTAAGATGATTTTATTATTGTTAAACGGGAGCTAGAGCATGTGTATTATTTTGATGCTCTGGTTTCTCTCCATAAGGACTTATCTGTAAGTGATAACCGGGATATACAGTACAGCTGTGAGGGCTATATGGCTCTGGCTTTAGTTGTTCAAGAGACCTTTTCTAGCTTGTTAGAGGTTACCTTAAATGGCGTAAGAATGGCTTGCCATGTTGGGTGTAGTGCGAGCCCCTGGCCTAGTGTGTATAGGGTGCGGTTGTTGTGCCACAGGGAAGGGGGGTTCTACATCTGCCTGCCGAGTGAATCTAATGACCCTAACTTGTTAGACGAACTTTTGAGTGGCTTTATATGGTTCTCGGGTGTTTGGGCTTGATCTCCCCACTCATTTGGAAATCATGACTTACAGTGAAAGTGTACACCTCTGCGCAGAGTTAAAAACTGGTATACTAGCCGTGCTCACGGATACGAGCGGCCTTGGGGATTCTTATGGAATAGTTGATCATAACTGTTATATCATGCTTAATTATTGTTGTTTATTATTATGCTCATGTTAATGCTATTCATTATCCTTATTACAATTGATCATTGGTTCTTTAATGGGAAGTGGTTTATCTTGATGCTACTCAATTGCTAATATATGATTAAAAAGCTAAATGCAGTTAAACAGTGTCTAGCCTTTTGAGCCACATGAACCCTGTGTTATATTTGTGGAGTTCGACATGAACTCACTCTTGCTATTTCCACCATAACAGATGAAGATATTGAGGAAGATTATCGTAATGAGTACTAGTCTTGGTGTCAACCAGTCAACCGTGTCCCTGTGTGGAGTTTCCGCTGAAGAATTACTATTAGTTATTATTACCTATCGTTCAAGACTATGTCTTAAATATTTATTCGTTATGTAATAAGCACTGTGATGATACTTTGTAATTTGTCAACTTATGTGTGCGACTGTTTCCTGGGGCGCACATGAGTCTTTTATGCATCCTATTTTTGTCCTTAAAAATGGGTGTGACAGATTGGTATCAGAGCGGTGTTGACTGTAGGACGTATCCAAGTAGCACTGGACGTATTCTAAAACTTATTTTACGATAAAACTATTTTGTCATCCCTTGACTCATTGATTTTGACTATTCCTCTTCCTTGTCTTGTTGTATCCTCTCCTTGATAGCTTCCTTTGAGCTATTATTTCTTACTCCCTTGGATTTTGTTTTATGTTGTTTTTACTAAAAGTTTTCTGATCTTACCTGGTTCAAAAGTTCGATGGCCTTTCATCATCTCCAAGGTGCCATTAGGATGACCACCATTGTTGAAGAAGCACGTGTAGTATCGATGATGTGATGTGTGTTTGTTTTGCTTGATGTGTTGCTTGTGTGTTATCCTTGTTCTCATATTTTAAAGGTGGCTCGGAAGGTATAAGTCTTGAGGAGTAGCTTGATCTATGCTAAGTGGGGTAGTGACATCTTGTATCTTACTTATCTTTCAATCGATCCTAATTCTTGCCATTTTCTCTTACACCGTTCCTGTCTACCCTTGGTTGTCATGCTATCTTATTAATCTCATCTTAATGGATGATCAACACATGAAGGACTTATCATTAGCAGCAAGCTTTAGAGAAAGTGTTGCCTTCAATGACATCGTCAGGTGAAACAAGATCTTTGTTAAGTGGGGTAGCATCTGCTATCAACAACAGTAAGTCCTGAATATCTCAAGAGACGAGGCATGAGGAGGTACAAAGAACTCAAGATCAAACTTTATCTTTCTTGTCATCTTTTGGCTATCCTCGATCCATGTCTTATATCTCATCAACATAAATCAAAGAAGCATGAAGATTTAAAGATTAGTGTTATCTATCTCTCTAATCTCTCTGAATCTCATTTGTATCTTATCCTGTCTTTTTAGAGCAGTCTGTCTTCCTTAGCTTATACCTCTATTTTTGGATGCCCAAAAATCATGGATAAATTCTGGACAATAGTAGACTTTAATATTTTTCTCTGACCGTAAGAACCACCCTGATAGCTATTATGGTTTGGGATTTATGAAAATCACAAGGCGACGTATCTATGCTGTCAGCAATCTGGAATAGTTTCTGTTGTGCACAGTTTTCGACCACGTTAACTGCAGAATCTGGAGAAGTATTCTATAAGAAAGTTGTAGTAAATTTTATAAGCTTTCCAACGATATAAGCTACAATATCATAGGATTCATAGAACTTGAGTTATAACTGTATTTCTGCACTGCCATTTTTCTGCTCGCGAGGAAGTACAAGTTACTTGTTCTTGCATATGCTCATGAATATCTTTGAGATGATAGAAGGACATGATGGTAGTTATCACTCAGAAACAAATGCAATCTATCCATTGGTGTTCTCCAATTGATCTCTTCTTAAGGGGTTTGCCGAACTAAAAGACGATACAAGATGAAGGTTTATAGGTTCTGTTTCATCATCTGGAAGCATCAGCTAGCTACATGGTTGTAAAGTCATTATCGAGCGCAAGTATCTTTTCTTAGGGTTGGTAACCTGTTAGAACATTTATAAGACTCATAAGGGTCTAAAGGAGGCATTTATAAAGTTGGTTATGAGCTTGTGGCATCATCATTGCATAAGAGTTGCTGAAGGAAAAAGAATTTAAGGAGCAAGCTTATAAGAAGATTGACCAATTAAGGGCGGAGTTAGGTCGTCCCAAGATTTATGAGAAGCTTAATTAGGCAATAGGAAAAATCCCTATGTAATAGGAACGATAGTAGTTGTGAGTTAATTTTAAGTTTGGATTATTTTAAGAGTCAGTTTGTGGTGTGAACAATTGTGTGATTGATGGATTGTTATTATGATAATGTGTGATTTGGATCTTTGTAATGTGTGCTGGAGTTTTTAGACAGGCCTACAAGTTCCATGGTTAAGAATATTAAGTTTGATCAAAATATATTAGTTGAATATGAGGTTAACTTAGTTCTGTCCTTTGCTGATTTTTAGATCAGTCTGGGATGTTTTAGAAATAGTTTAAAATCCGTTCATGGGAAATTTAAGAAATTTTACTGGGAATAATTAGACTTCTATATCTTTCCAACCCCATAAGAATCACTCTAATATCTATTAAGAGCTAAGAGATATATCTATTCCAAGTTGGGGTTACTGCACAGTCTGGAATTTTGAAACAGTTTCAGTTAAGTTCAGTTTTTGGCCAATTATTTGATAGATTCAGAAAAAGTGTTGTGAATAAAAGTTGTAGATAATTTTGTAAGCTTTCCAACCATGTAAAGATCATCTGAATTGGACGTCTGTAGCTCGAGATATGACAGTTTTACTGAGTTACTGAAATTGGAATTTGCACAGAGAAATCAGATTTTGCTTATGTATTAACTTGGAAACCACCTATTGATGTTAGCGAGATTCGTAGTTTCTTGGGATTAGCTGGATATTACAGACGGTTCATTAAAGGGTTTTCTAAACTTGCTAAACCTATGACATCTCTATTAGAGAAGAATGCCAAGTTTGTGTGGTCGGATAAATGTCAAGCTAGTTTTGAGGAATTGAAGAAGAGGTTGACTACAGCGCCTGTATTGGTTTTACCAGATTTGAGTAAGAAGTTTTCTATTTATTGTGATGCTTCTCGTCAAGGTTTGAGATGTGTTCTTATGCAAGAAGGCAAAGTTGTGGCTTATGCATCTAGGCAGTTGAGAAAGCATGAGTTGAATTATCCTACGCATGACTTGGAATTAGCAGCTGTGGTTCATGCTTTAAAGATTTAGAGACATTATTTGATTGGACATAAGAGTGATATATACACTGATCATAAGAGTTTGAAGTATATTTTCATTCAGTCAGATCTGAATTTGAGACAACGCAGATGGTTAGAGTTGATTAAGGATTATGATATTGAGATACACTATCATCCTGGTAAGGCTAATGTAGTAGCTGATGCTCTTAGTAGGAAAAGTTATGCCAATGAGATACGGACATTGTCTATGACTAGTGAGTTATGTGCTGAATTTGAATATTTGAATTTGGGCATTGTTACTAATACAATGAAATTAGTGATAGAGCCTACCTTAGAGCAAGAGATCTACAAGGGTCAGTTGAAGGATGAGAAACTAAAGAAGATAGCGGAAGATATAGTGATTGGTAAGTCATCAGGCTTTCGGATGGATGATAATGGAATTTTGTGGTTTGGAAAGAGGCTGTGTGTACCTGAGGATCAAACTGTTAGACAGGCAATTCTTCGCGAAGCTCATGAGTCAGCTTATTCTATTCATCCTGGTAGTACTAAGATGTATTTGGATCTGAAACAGAAATATTGGTGGGTTGGATTAAAGCGAGATGTGGCTGAGTATGTGGCATTGTGTGACACTTGTCAGAGAGTGAAAGCAGAGCATCAGAGACCTGCTGGATTGTTGCAACCAATGAAGATTCCTGAATGGAAGTGGGAGGAAGTTGGTATGGATTTTATAGTAGGGTTACCTCGTACTCAGAAAGGTTATGACTCTATTTGGGTGATAGTAGATCGGTTAACTAAAGTTGCTCATTTTATACCAGTTAAGACTACTTACCATGGACCAAAATTGGCAGAGTTGTATATAGAGAGAATAGTCTGTTTGCATGGAGTACCAAAGAAGATTGTATCTGATCGAGGATCGCAGTTTACGTCGCATTTTTGGAAAGCTGTGCATGAATCATTGGGAACAAAATTGAATTTTAGTACAGCATATCATCTACAGACAGATGGACAGACTGAAAGGACCAACCAGGTATTAGAGGATATGTTGAGAGCTTGTGCATTGCAATATGGAACTAGTTGGGATAAGAGTTTGCCTTATGCAGAATTTTCTTACAATAATAGTTATCAACAGAGTCTTAAGATGGCACCGTTTGAAGCTTTGTATGGACGTAAGTGTAGAACTCCATTGTTTTGGGATCAGACAGGTGAATCTCAGGTGTTTGGTACAGATGTTCTTAGAAACGCAGAAGATCAAGTGCGAGTGATTCGTGAGAATTTGAGAGTAGCACAGTCTCGTCAGAAGAGTTATGCTGACAATAGAAGAAGAGATTTAGTTTTTGAGGTAGGTGATTATGTTTATTTGAAGGTGTCACCTATGAAAAGTGTGAAGAGGATTAACATGAAAGGTAAGCTAGCACCAAGGTATGTTGGACCATTTAAAGTTATTACCAGACGTGGGGAAGTTGCTTATCAATTAGAGTTGCCTGAGAATTTATCTGGAGTACATGATGTGTTCCATGTTTCACAACTTAAGAAGTGTTTACGTGTGCCTGAGGAGCAGATACCTTTAGAAGAATTGACTGTTAAAGAGGATCTTACATACGAAGAGTTTCCGATCAAGATTTTAGAAACTGCTGAGAGAGTTACTCGAAGTCGGGTTATTAAGATGTGCAAGGTGCAGTGGAATCGATATTCAGAAGCAGAGGCAACTTGGGAAAGAGAGGATGAATTGAGGAAATCATATTCGCAGTTGTTTGAGTAAGCAGTCCAATCTCGAGGACGAGATTCTTTTAAGGGGGGTAGAATTTGTAACACCCAAATTTTAGGAGTAACAAATTTTAAATAATTTAGAGAAAGGGAATTAAAATTTTGAAAACTATTTGGTGTTGCATTCATGCTGTTGCATTTATTCTATTTTATGGTGTGGATATATTTGTTTTATTTGATTTGGTTTAGGAAAATTTGATTTGAAAATGTGTTTGGAAAATTAGAAAAGAAAAAAAGAACAAAAGAGAAGAACTTACCTGTGTAGCCAGCGGCATGGAAGCCCACCCGAGCCGGCCTGCTTTCGGTTTTCGCTGCTGGGCCGACGGGGCCGAGCCTTTTCTCCCACGCTCGCGTGGGCCGGCCCAGAACTGCGGCCGCGCTCTCTCTTTCTCTCTTCTGTGTCGCTGATGGCCGGGCCCCGCTGTCAGCCGCGTCTTCCTCCTCACGTAGCCGAGTCGGACTCTTCCTCTGTCCTTCGGTTGGAAATCGCGGGAGCAGATCCCGATCTTCATGGGATTCCCTGCGTGTGCTGCAAGCCGAGCCACCCCTATAAGAAGGAGAGGACCCCGACGTGTCTTTGTTTCCCATCTGGCTGACGCCCCCAAAGTCCTAGATATCACCGCCGCGCACGCCGCATCTCACCGCAAGGAGCAGAGCCGCCGCCATCCTTGCCGCTTTTCGTTACTCCGTCGAAGCGTTTCACCCTCCACCGAGCTCCGCGTCAAGGTGACGAAGCAGTAGATTCCTCTCTTCCTGTCTCTTTGGTGCTGTAGCTCACCCGCGGCATCGCTGAACTTCGAAGGAAGCAACCGACCGCCTTTTGGAGCCGCCCGTCGTTTTCGTGCCGCGATTGATTGTCTTGGAGCCCTAGGTGAGATCGCAATGAGCTTTTCGTTCGATTGGTACCACCCGCACATCTTTTGGTGAAGTGTAGGGCGGGTTTGGCATGTCCGGCGAGCTGCCGGCCATGGCGCCGCCGTGGTGTTGGGGCGGGGCGGCGGAAGAGCCGCCGGTCTCCTCTGGAAGAGATGCGAGCCGTCCGTTCGCTGATCAACGGTTAGGATTAGAAGATACCCTTTCGGGGGTAGATTTCATAAAGAGTCCCTGTATTTTTATGAATTAGAACCCGCCGTCCTTAGGCGTAAACCCCAAAAGGTGTTTTCGTGTTTTGAAAGCGTATTCTCTTCCGGTTAAGTCAAAAATACGTTTTCAGGTATTTACAGTTTTGCCACTAGAACTGTTTTGGTCATAAAATCTTCGTTTTAACTCCGATTTGATCCGTTCAAGTTGCGTTAGGTTCGTATTTGCGAGCTCTACATGTTAGTGTAGTTGTACAGTTAGTTTTGATAATTTATTTTTCGAGGTTATAATTAAGTATTTATTTATCTATAGGAAATCTTAGAAAATTCATAACTTATACGTTTTAACTCCGAATTTGGTGATCTTTGTGTCTGTGTGATCGTAGAAACGTGTAGAAGAGTTTTATAAACTTTTATTACTGTTTTGCTACTGTTGGTGTACTGTTCTAATTATATCTCTTTGTTTGCTTCGTGTATGTTTGATTGGATGCATGTGTGTTGTTGATTGATGATCGAATATAGAAGGTGAGCAGTATCTGGACGATTCGGAGTATTACTTTGAGCCAAGTCAGCAGTATCACTTGGAGAGCTTTGATCAAGGCAAGTATAACACAGGACTATCCTTGTTACCTATACATCAAATCGTCATACATATGCATGTGCTTACCTTGACAACTTTAGAGATTATAACTTAGTGATTGTTATCTTGATTCCTTGTCAACCTTGGGAATGCATATGGGTAGCTACTGCTAGTGCATAAACTAAGAACAATGATCTTGTAATTTGATTAATGGATTAAGCAATCAACTATTAAGATGATTTTATTATTGTTAAACGGGAGCTAGAGCATGTGTATTATTTTGATGCTCTGGTTTCTCTCCATAAGGACTTATCTGTAAGTGATAACCGGGATATACAGTACAGCTGTGAGGGCTATATGGCTCTGGCTTTAGTTGTTCAAGAGACCTTTTCTAGCTTGTTAGAGGTTACCTTAAATGGCGTAAGAATGGCTTGCCATGTTGGGTGTAGTGCGAGCCCCTGGCCTAGTGTGTATAGGGTGCGGTTGTTGTGCCACAGGGAAGGGGGGTTCTACATCTGCCTGCCGAGTGAATCTAATGGCCCTAACTTGTTAGACGAACTTTTGAGTGGCTTTATATGGTTCTCGGGTGTTTGGGCTTGATCTCCCCACTCATTTGGAAATCATGACTTACAGTGAAAGTGTACACCTCTGCGCAGAGTTAAAAACTGGTATACTAGCCGTGCTCACGGATACGAGCGACCTTGGGGATTCTTATGGAATAGTTGATCATAACTATTATATCATGCTTAATTATTGTTGTTTATTATTATGCTCATGTTAATGCTATTCATTATCCTTATTACAATTGATCATTGGTTCTTTAATGGGAAGTGGTTTATCTTGATGCTACTCAATTGCTAATATATGATTAAAAAGCTAAATGCAGTTAAACAGTGTCTAGCCTTTTGAGCCACATGAACCCTGTGTTATATTTGTGGAGTTCGACATGAACTCACTCTTGCTATTTCCACCATAACAGATGAAGATATTGAGGAAGATTATCGTAATGAGTACTAGTCTTGGTGTCAACCAGTCAACCGTGTCCCTGTGTGGAGTTTCCGCTGAAGAATTACTATTAGTTATTATTACCTATCGTTCAAGACTATGTCTTAAATATTTATTCGTTATGTAATAAGCACTGTGATGATACTTTGTAATTTGTCAACTTATGTGTGCGACTGTTTCCTGGGGCGCACATGAGTCTTTTATGCATCCTATTTTTGTCCTTAAAAATGGGTGTGACAAGCAAGATCTACAATTGTTACATAGCTCATTTTCCCATTTGAGAAAGTTTTATCAAATACTAGTCACAAATTCTTGAATCTTATATAGACTTTCTAAAACTATGTCACACACTTGTGAAATTTGAACTACATTTTGTTTAAACTTTCTCAAATGAAAAAATAGCCTATATAAGGATTGTAGATCTTGATGAGCTGAACAAACTTGGCGTTCAAACGTTTGAGACAATCTATATCTTTATCTTATTTGTTGCTTTACTCTTTAGTCTTTCGGCTTAATCTAGATGGATTATGGACTCATAGAGTGGTGTAATGGTTTGCGCACGTATGATATATATATATATATACTGCTTTAATGCTTTTACTCAATATCTGAATAGATATTTGTATCCGACCTTCTCCGAATCCGATTCATACCGTATTCGATACTCATTATTCGTATCCGTAACCGAGTCAATCCGTATTCGTATATGTATCCGAACGCTATCCGTGTACGAATCTGAATCCGAACAGAAATATGAAAACAAATATAATATGAGTGATATCCGTTCGTATCCGATCCGTTTTCATCCCTAATCATGAGAAACCACAAGTTTAGAACGCTCATGACAATGGCCCTGTTTGGATCCATAGGTTAGAGTTAGATTTAGCTATTTGGGAGTGAAATAGCCCTCAAGTATCCAAACAGGAGAGTTAGATTGGGGTTAGTTGCATCTAACCCACCTCAAAAAACTATCCCACCCAAGAGGTGCTTATTTGAGCTATTTGGGGCTAGTTAAGGTGGGGCCCACAGGGGAAACGTCACAGCGTTGCACGGGATCGCGGCTCCCGTCCGCGCGAGGCTTCTGTCCGTAAAAAAAGAGTCGAGGGAGACGGACCGATTCGTTCCCCACCCGCGTGACGCGTCTCTGCGCGAGACCTACCATGTATCCGCCACCCCATGTGTGCCGCGCCGTCGCCCCTTGCTAGCCGCGCCTCCCAGCCACGCTGCCGCCTCTTGCTAGCCGCGCCTCCCAGCCACGCCGCCACCTTCCAGCCATGGACGGAGATGGCTTCGACGCGTGGGGCTCGCAGCCGTTGGAGAACGCCCCTGGCCTTGCGGATTTCGACCTCAACTCACAAGCTGCGTCGGCAGAGGAGTTCCCGGGGCTTGGGCTCTACGGAGCCGTCCTCCAGGGCAACGCCGATGAGCTGCTCCCCAATCGCGTGAGGGGCGTCGTCCTCCCTCCATTTCGTCCACCGTGAGCCAGAGCAGGAGATGCATGGGCGACCCCGATGGCACCCTACGCCCCGCAGCTCAACTTCGGCGGTTCCTCATCGGTGGCAGTCGGTCGCGGCAGGTGGTCATCGGCGGCAGCCGGTCACGGTGGAGGAAACGGTGCCGTCTTCCCCGGCGGTTCGTCATCAGGGGCAGGCGGCCGCGTTCGTTAGCACGCAAACTCATCCGGCGCAGCACCTAGCCAACAGCGCACGCCAACGGCTCCACGTGCCGGCGTCGGGTAGCGCACGACCATGGCTCCACGTGCCGGCAGCGGGCACCGCGCGACCGTAGCTCCATGCGCCGGTAGCGTCCAGCGCACGACCACGGCCTCCTGTGGCGGTGGCGGCAGGCGCGTACCGCATCCCCAAGCACCGAGGGCACCGCCACCTCAAACATTTGGCTCTGGCGCACCCTTTGACCTCGATGAAGAATTGGAGGACGACATGGAGGAGGTAGCAAGCTCCGGCGGTCCCCCGGTGAGCCATGCTAATCGAGCCCAATGGAATGATGCAAATAATGCCATGCTAATCGAACCCAATGGAAGGTATAATGGTGCACAAATGAGTGGTGAAGGTTACCAAGCCGTTATCGATGGCTTAGTTGCTCGAAAGGGGTTGCTGTATACCTGTCTACAGGTGAAGAACCAATTAACCGTCCTCAAGAACACCCACTCCTTCTGGGGCTACTTGCAAAAGCACACAAGGTTGGGGAGAAACCCAGATGGGACTGTTGATGCTGATTCTGATTTCTGGAAAACACACACAGAGGTAAAGCTATGCATGATCTGAGTTCCCTACCAAATTGTGTAGTGTGCTTACCTTAACTAGTTTGTAATCACCTTGTCATGTCAACCTATGACGCAGAAAAAACCATATCTAAAGAGGCTGCAGTGGGGTCCTCCAGGGCACGAAGACTTGCTTGATGCACTATTCAGAGAGTTCACTATCGATGGAAGCACAACCTTTGTTCCTGGAGATGATTATGGTCAGAATCAGGAGGAAGATGCAGGGGCACATGATATGCGAGTTTTCAAAGATGCCATAACTACTCATCATGACAAATTTCCACATCCACCACCAGGTTTGGTATTTGTACCGTCTTGCAACAACTTTAGTCCAATTGCACTTGTTCATCTAAATCTCATTTTGTGCCTTTCATAATATGTAGGGAAGTGTTATGCGGTTGATGCAGGGTACCCAAACCAGCCGGGTTACCTTTCTCCATACAGATGTACAAGGTACCATGTGGAGCAATGGCAAAACGGCCCGCCGCCACAAGGTATGAAAGAAACCTTCAACCATGCACATGCCAAAGTTAGGAATGTCATAGAGCGATCTTTTGGAGTGTTGAAGATAAAATTTAGGATTTTGTTGAACATGCCAAGATTTCCAGAGGACAAGCAAACTAGAATTATTGTTGCTTATATGCTCTTCATAATTTTATTCGAGAGAGCAGAATTGCGGATAGGGAATTTGATGCCTGTGATGCGGATGAAAATTATAACACAATGCCTAGTTCTTCTGCATCAGCATGGCCAGAGGATGAACCTTTTGTTGAAGATGTCAACATGAATGCCTTCCGTGATGAGTTAGCTGATGATTTGTTTAATTGAGGGTATTTTTTTGGTTCATTGAGGATTTGTAAATTCGTGTGAGACATCTCGTTTGTATGGACAAATTTAAAAATATTATGATTTGGATGCTTGATTTATAAACATAATTTATTTGTGTCAAATGATTGGGAAGAGGCCACACGAGAGCTTGCCACACCAAATCCGGTTTGAAATATGGTTTAAATGCATCAAATAATTGGGAAAGCATATTTATTGTCAATCTATCCCTTACATCCAAACAGGTTAGAGTTAGTCTAGGGATAGTTTAGAGTTAACTCTAACCTCTAGCCGAGTTAGTATCCAAACAGGGCCAATAGAAACAAATGACAGGAATACGATTCTGTCGGCATGCTGCATGCCCATGGGAACGGATCGGATGTGAGGCGCATATATATACGAGCCACGCATGCAGATACTCCTATGTGACAGTTCCGTGCCCAGTTAAGTCGCCAACGACCATATATATAGGCAAGATGCATGGGAGAAGTTGCACGGGGTGTGGGAGGAAAGTGCAGGTGCAACAGCACCATATCCCTTTGCAACTGGGTCCTTTTTTTTTTGCGGTGAATGAACCATATATTATATTGTCTACTATAATAATACTACAGTGGCCTGCACGGGTGGTAGCCTGAAAATACAGCGAAGAACAACCGATCGAGGACACGGGCCTTTCCTCTGCCATTTTCCCTACATCTTCTGATGTTCTCCTCTTCTTGTTTCCTTCCTCCAGTAACGCGGAACGTACGCAATATATATTTTATATATAATATCAACTACGCGTATCTGACACTGCTGACAACGCGGTGACGATCGAGCGTCCAACAGCTTAAGACTACCTGCACCGGTGTGCGCCAAAGCTTCCGCTAAAGTAGGTGCCAGATCATTTACCGTAAAATACAGCTGCACCGTTGTACGTTAAAACACACGCTATGCAGACGGATCCGCTATATTTATAGAGATAGCGTTCATGCCCTATAGCCGCTTGACGTAGAGAGAAGGGAAAAAGGTAGAGAGAGAGTACATGTGCTGCGGGTCCCACTATTTCAACACTTAAAAAAATATTATAACTAACAAACCAAAAAATCAAATTAAATTCCAATTGCACCATTAAATCCGTTTCAATAAATACTTCAAAACAAGATGTCACATGGATATATTTAGATAAAGTGATAAGTGAGCCTCATAATGGATAGAGGATGATATAGAGGATGGATGGGTGCGGAGAAACTGTATATTTTGTGGTGACTAGGATGAAATATTCCTTTTAGAGGATGAATATAGAGGTCCATGAGTGCGGATAGTCTAAGGGGGTGTTCTGTTCAGAGAGTTAAATTTTAGTTCGTGTCACATCTAATATTGATTTGGGTTGACCATGGGGTATTCGGATACTAATAAAAAAAATAAATTACATATTCCGTGAGTAAACCGTGAGACGAATTTATTAAGCCTAATTAATTCATCACTACAAATATTTTTACTGTAGCAATTAGTGCTAATTAGGGACTAATTAGGCTTAAAAAATCGTCTCGTAAATTATCTTCACCCTATATTTTTAGTTTCGCAAATAGTTTATATTTAGTACTCCATGCATGTGTCCAAACATTCGATGTGATGGAGACTAAATTTTAGTCCCCAAACCAAACACCCCTTGAGAGGGTGTCTGAATCCCGTGAGTTTAGGAGGTGTCACATGTGGGTGTCGTATAGGGTGTTTGGATACTAATAAAAAAATAAATTACAGAATTCATCAGTAATCCGCGAGACAAATTTATTAAGCCTAATTAATCCGTCATTAGCACATGTTACTGTAGCACCACATTGTCAAATCATAGACTAATTAGGCTTAAAAAATTCGTCTCGCAAAACAGTTTTAAAACTGTGCATTTAGTTTCATAAGTAGTCTATATTTAATATTCCATATATATGTCTAGACATCTGATAGGCGACTAACTACACTCCCCTAACTATGCTTATCTTGTTGCCGTTGCTTATATTCACACGGTGCATGGGTTCATTTTCTTTTTATATATATACAAACAATATAATTATGTACAAAACATTCCTATATTATCTTACTACTGCTAGTCTCTACTATAATTGACTACTTCCAATTATTTTAGGTTCACCAACAAAAACGTCTCCCGCTAAGTAGTCTAGCCATTGTCTCCCGCTAAGTAGTCTAGCCATTGTGTATATAGAAAAATACATAAAATTTTTTGTCTCTATTAAAATTAAGGGCTAATAAAATATCTAAACCAAATTGGATGGCACGAGGGGATGTGTGATGGCACGCATCTCACCCCGCACGTGCTCCCGTACGATCGCACCGCATGACGCTCGAGCGGCCAGGGTTCGATTCCCATGGCCCACTTCCCTTTTCTTTTCTTCCAGAAAAAAACATCGACCTGCCTTGCCAGTCGCATCTCTCCGCCTATGGGGAGAGGACGTGGCCGCTACCGCCCTGTGCGGCCTCACGCTGGAGGAGCTCGTGATGGCGGCGTGGCCATGGAGGACGAGGAGCCCGCAGCCTTGCCGGACGCCATCGTGGGCCTCCCAATCCCTCAAGATCCGCCGCGGGGAGACCGCTGAGGCGCTGACCATGGAGGCCATGGATCAGAGGAGGTGTCGGACCTCGCTGAGTCGATGCGCTAGGCGGTGTCGCTCCTCGCCGCCACCGACCCCTCCGACGACGCCGCGCCCTATCGCCCCACCACCTTCCTCAACGCCGCCGCCCTTGGCAACGTCGTATCGGACCTCCGCCGCCCGCCCGCCCCCCACCCCACGAGACCCTTCATGATCTGCTCCTGTTGCTAGCGTGCTACACTGCTGCTGCTCGTGTGACCCGATCTGAGCTGTTCCGATCCGTTTATCCGTGCAGGGTGCCTTCAAGTCGGCCGTGCTGAACAGCCTCATCGGCCACCCGGTCCTAGTGAGCTAAGATCGTAAAGATGCTCTTTTAGGATGTTATTATCCTTTTGTTCCAGGAGTTTACACACCTTTTCGACATGTTTGATGCTACCAATCAATGAGTGTAGAGCTATTGTAAAATGCACCTTTTTGTTGTTGTTTTTTGTTCACCAATTTTTGTGCATCCTTTAACCTGGCGCCAAATAAAGTTTGGAGGTTACAACTTACAAGAGCATTGATCGTTTCCTTCTGGTAGTTAATAAAGTATTTCTTTGATAGGATATATTAAAGGTGATATGTGATCGTCCATGATTTCTAAAGCAAAGTTGTTATTTGCATGCTTGCTCATCAGGTTTATAGGATTATTGATGGTGATACAGCCGAACCTTGTGATCCTGACATGGAGACGGTTGCTTCTAATAATAATGTGGCTGGCCAGATGTATGTATCATCGGTATATAGATATAGATAAAGTTTGTTTCTTTCATGTGCCTATAGATCTTCTTGGTTTCTTTTGTAGAGATTATAATGCTGTGCACAACGTTTCAGGGCTCATCCACTTCCTGCATTTGGTTCTTCCTCCATCGGTTGGGTACAAAATTGTGACACTGCAGGTATTTTTATATCTTTCAGTCTTAGTTAAGGATTTTGTATAGTTGGAATATAGCTAATTTTACTGCAGGCGATTGTGTGGCAGATTAAATTGATGATATTTTAGAGAAGCCTGCCGGTAATAAATAATTTTGATCACAATGTTATGGATATCAGATTGGCAAGCCAAATTTGTGGAAACTGATTCAATAGATAAATAGCATATAAATAAGGGCAGGTTCGGTTACTGCTCTACTGTAAGTTACTTTACTTTGTAGTTTCACGCGTTTTGTTGCAGAAACTATAATAACTGGCTGTAAAGTTTTTGACTGGAACATTACTTGTCAGTGTATTTATCATTTCCTTGTATGATGTCATATGTATGAGCCTGACAAGGAATTCTAACCAGCTTGAATTTGTCAAACTGTACTTCTATTCTACATGAAAAATACACTTCGCCAGTTACCAAAATTAACAGAGATTGTTCATTCTGTGCAGTTGGAGGCATTAAAGAAACAATTGATGAAATCGTTGAGTGAAGATAATCTATTGGTGAGTTGTATTGATCAAATCTTTTTTCACTCTTAGTCAAAATTTATTGTTACCTTTCAAGCCTTCTCTTCTGCTGGAACTTTTGTGTGACCAAATGATTTTATTGGCATATTTTCATAGCAACTGTCTGAATCCAGTCAAGATCACAACGGAGAAGATAATTTGACAGCTCGAGTCCCGTCTTGGAAAGGTGTCATTCAACATCCTTATGGTTTTGACACCATTTTCTGTTAAACAATAACCGTAACCACATGCCTGATACATGCTTTCATCTTGTTTTAAATGACTATAGATGAAGTTTCAAGCAGTAACACTTCTTCAGATACATCCGGCAGATCCACAATGACTGAATCCGTCCATGGTGGAGGTAATTCACTCTCGCAGTTCATAGGCAGATGACATATTGCAGTTGTCAAAACATATCAAGGAGACAGTAATAGAAGTAGATGTTTTAGTTTTGATGTGGTAATTTTTTTTCCTATTTTGCTGCAGGCTGCCCTCTTACTTGATGCTTTTATCAAGGACAGAGCTTCTTTCTCAAGACATGATTAATGAAAAGCGCAAGAAAGCTGAAGAGCTTGGTATGAAAAGCTTCCCCTGTCCTCTTGGATTGCTATTGGACGATTTTTAATTCATGGACGATTTTAAATCCAATCTGTTTTGCTATTGGATTACCCAAAGATGTTTCAGATTACATTTTGGAATCGACTGTAGTGCTAGATAGAGGCCAGAAACTGTTTGAAAGTACAAAAACTAATTTGATTTTGTTAACTTACCCGATTATGCTTTCCATATTTTTTTTGCAGCAGGTCTTCCACCAGATCATGTTCTAAATTTCAGTCAATCGTGATGCAGTAAGCGCAGCAGCAGCAGCAGTACAAGTCCAGTGCTGCAGCGGCCATTACCCTGGTTGTCCCCCCAATCCTCGCCTCTCAATTTACTGTGAAATTTGCTCCTGCAGGATGCTTGGTTCAGTCAACATGCTGTTTCTTTTTTTGAATTGTTGTTGACAATTCCCACCCTTGATTACTAAAGTGAAATTTGCTCCAGGTACTTTTATCTTCTTTCTGAAAGATTATGGGATTATTCAGGAATAAGGTTATTAAGTAAGAACTTTTACTTTCAGATAAGATCAAATGTGAAAATCTGTAGTGTACAGCTACTGTCAAATGCTTATTACCGCTGTTTTGGGGTTTCAGCCTGGGGAAACATTTACAGTTCGTAATGTGGCAAATTTGATACATTTTTTTAAAAAAGTGTTTCATTGACAGTAGACAAAATATTGCAATACCAGCATGGCGGCGCATCCACGCATGAACAAGATTTTTGTTCTTTTTATGGAAGGGGTCTCTATTCTGTACATATGCATAGGTCCAGATGTAGATTCCTAGAACAATTAGTAGAGATTATTTCTTGGAAAAGACGCTGAACCTGGATTGTTCTATGTGATCTTTTAAAGATGAGAATTTATATATGATTCAATCTGGAGTCTGAAATGAACATGGATTGTTCAATTCGTTTTTCTATCTTGCTTTGGTTGGTGTTTAGAAATTTGTTTGACACTTGGGAATGAGAAAACAAAAAAAAACTCTTATTTAATTAAGTCAGTAGATAGGTGTGGCAGTTTGTTGTCAAGTTTTTACATGACTAGATGAGTTTATGGTTATAAACATTAGGGACTAATTCGCATTTCCAACAGTTCCTTATGTTTTAATATCGCCGTAGCGTTAGCACGAGCACTCCTTCCTGCATGCTAGAAAAAATGTCCTGCACTCTAATGAAGCTGTGTTGTTTTTTCTTCACATGATATATTGTTTTCCATCTCTCTAATACATTTGGAAATCATTCTTTTATTGTTTTTCTCTTATACTGCCAATAGCTTTGTAGTAGGGCTGCAACGACTTTGAGCTGACATTTATGACCAAAAACATGACTTTGGCACAAACGTCTGTCATCTCCAGCCAAATTGTCATAAACAGGACCAGTTTGTGATAAATAAGTGCTATATCATTTGAAAATTGTCATAGAAGCCTAGATCTCTTATAGCGAAAAAAATCAGACACCGAGAGATACATCTGATTATCCTTGGGATGAGTAATTTATTGGATTGGAGATCTCCTATATGTATTTTTAGGAGACATGATATCCGGTAGAGTTACCTAACATCTTTTCCCATGCTGGTGTTGATCCTCTTCTTCCAATGTTCCAGAATTTTTCGCTCGCAAGTTGTCATCAAAATTTGGTTCAAGAAAATATGGTGTGGATCCGGTTAACAAAACTCTACTTAATAAAGAAATAAAATGTTAAAAAATAAACAATATGCTGACAAATCTGGCTGATCTAGCTGGTTTTTTGTGAGAGAAAAACACTGCTGAATAGCTGACTGATCTGGCTGATAATCTCAAGCGAACAGGCTGATCATTTATATTTCTCGAGAGCATGAATCTAGAATAGTATTTTAAATAGAGGGCTATAACATTTAGTACAATACTGTTGTGGTGCCAGCTGGAACCAACTGCTATAGTGCCATTATATTCCGCTAATTAATTTTTTCGAAAGGGTATATCCCGCTATTTAGAATACTGGTTCTGCCAAACATGTTCACCATATCTAAGACTCTACTATCAATTTTCATGGCAATTTATGAACACAACTCTGACTGAAACATAGCCATCAAACCAATCACCAATAACAAAGCTGAAGTTGAATGAAAAAATGTCTTCACTATACACATCAGAAAACATTTACTCGATCAATTCTGTCATTTCACTCATCTTTGCTGTTCCACGGACAGCATCATCAGATGGCTTGTTGACAATTCAATCGATCCCTGTTTTATTCATTAATTTTTATATTTTCGCCTTGCGATTCTTCACACGGCCGGTTCTGCTCCCAGCTCGGGCGTCTCATGGCAGCCGGGCTCTTTGAAGCTGCTATGCCTTGAGTACATAGGATAGTCAGCCAGAGCTCTGACAGCACAAATAGAGGAACCAAAGTGAGCTTCCTCTGGTTGCTGCTCCTCACATAGCTGAGGGACTGAAGCATCTGCAAAGAAAGTAGTATCACTGAGTTCATGACTCATTCCTAAAACTTGCAGTTTTTATTGCACAGAAATGTAACTGTAAATTAATTACCAATCTCTGTCAAAGGTATGCTGTAAACTTCATCATGCATTGTCAGGGATGCTTGTGCGAAAACCACAGATCTTGCAGATTCATTTGCTACAGTAGCTGGACAATGAAGTGTGACCAAACCTGCGATGTCATCTGCAGATGTGTTTGCGCAATGTTCAGAACCAGAGTCCAGATAGACATTGACGTCGAATGATTCATCCTGTAAGGATATGATTTATAATGCAGACAAAAAAAATCTTAGAGAATAGACTTGATTGTTTTATCCGACTAGCAGCGAGCTAAAACATGCATTACTTACTTCATTATTTTGTGTAAGTCGAATGGATCCCAGCCTTTTTGGCGTACACTGCTTAGAATGACTACTTGAAGTCCCTTGTTGATGATCAGCTCGACAAACATTTGCGTCTGTGAAAAATAAAATTTATTATATTAGCTAACCATTACTATCAATAAGGCAATGAACCATTGACAAAAATATTAAACAATATGCAGGGTATCACTATCATCACCAGTTTGCCCTTGCATAATATCAGTAAATTTGTGCTCCAGCATACTTAATCCTTGGAGCATTCCATGGTCCATTTGTCTTGGTATGCCATCATCATCCATTTCATAATCTGGTTGATTGAAGGACATATTTTCATATGCAATTTTACTCCACTGAACGACTAGGTCCTGCAAAAACTCCACCAGAGAAGAATTTAAGAATATATTCCTATGAACATGGACATGAATTTGTAATCTTTACTTCTTAGCATGCTCGACAATAGTCATCCAAACAGTCATCCAAACGACTTCTGTGGCCACAGAAGTTGATGTGCAAGAGCAAATTGTGCAATACGTTGAGATCCATGAGTTATATCTTGGATACCTAATTTGTCTGTTATCTGATCAATTATAGAGATCAATCATGAGTTTATAACTAAAAGACTTTAAGAAAATGTATGCCCTCTTGTTGAGAAGAACAAAAATACACTCCAGTGTCCAGACTCTGAACCTTATTTCTCCTGAAGTCTGGTGTATATTTGTCATATGCACTGTACTATTATGCCAAAAATTAAAATGATTTGAAAACGCAGTAATGCACTGCCTGCATGCAATTCAGAAACTTGAAGTGAAATCTCACTATTAGCATCAGAGTTGAACCTTTGTAGTCTTTTCAAGATCATTGAAGGCCGAGTAATGGTCAACAAATTTTGCTCCAACAATCTGATAGACAGAGTTGAAGAACAGCATAACACTGTTGCTTCCCACAAGATAAGAATATATCTCTCGTCCAGGATCACATTTCTTAGCATGCTCGACAATAGTCTTCCAAACGACTTCTGTGGCCTTGGTGAGAATCTAAATATAGCAGAGGTAACAGAAACCAGTTATATAATTATATATATTAAGAAATACTGATTACTGAACTTGATCAAAAGGTGCACCGTGCAAAAAGGAATTGCTGTCTTACTTTGCGCAGAGCTTGCTCATCCTTATAATACAGCCTCAAGAAGTCCTTCACAAGCAAAATGCCGGAACCTCTCAATGCATCGTGAAAAGCACCATCCTTTGCAATCTTCTTCAGGCGCCACACATGATCGTTAATCAATGGTAAATCATGCTTTTTGGATCCTATAAGAATAAGTTGACAATAAACATATAAGACTGAATCGATTAATAAATTTTCTAAAGTGCAATTCTGAAGGTAACAAAGATTCAGGATTACTTTCGCCACGCCGATCCTTGACAATGAAAGGTTCAGTGATGCCTTCTTGGACTCGTTCACTAAGATCATCAATAACCATCACCCCAAGCCTGAACTTGCCACTCCTTACGAACTTAGAATTATCAATAAAAGTGGCGCCACGGAGATAAGCCTCGCCATTTACCAGACTAAGCTCAAGATCTCCTGTCAGGACTGCCCCAACCTTGTCTCGTGGGCGCACTATGGAGTTGCTGAATTCCTCCGGCGTCCAGCATTCTTGACTGTGTCTGTTGAAGTCGCCATCAAGAACAACCACTTTGATTTTGGCAGAAAGAATATGAGCATCGTCAGTTCCATCCTGGCCGTTTGCTACGACACGTATCTTCAGAGGCTCCTCATCTGTATCACAGATGACCTTCTTCGTGAAAACTTCAGTGTCCAAGCCATTCATGAAACAGAGCTTGTATCTCGGAGGCTGGTTCTGATCAACCAGTGTTCTGCACAAACTGTGAAACAAAAGACAGACGTGGTAAGGTGAAGAGGCGAACACAAACATGGTGGTTCTGATAGATAATACTGCTTTTTTTCTGAACGAATGGGCACGAGATTGTGCCAGTTTCATTGATAGAGAAGAGACTGATAAGTAATACTGGCGATGTGGAGTGCAGATAGTACCTAGGGGCACGGCTTAAGAAGCTTGTAAGTGCTTTGGCAACTTCTTCTGGTATCTGTCAAAAAAAAGAGAGTTAAACTGAAGTAAGTATCATAACACAAGTGCAAATTTCGGTACTAGTTTATTTTCCATTTCAAGTTTAGCTACCTTTTTTTCAATACGATTAACTAATAAAATTTACCATATAGTTGTAGAGAACTTAGAATGCTTCTGATTAGAGATCTGATAATGAACCAACTACCCTCTTTTATTTTTGGATACTAGAATATAAGTCATATGGTAGCCTACCGGAATCCACTTCTTTGCCGAGCGCCGGAGGCTTTGCCGAGCGTTTTTTTTCGGGCGCTCGGCAAAGAAGGCTTTGCCGAGAGCCAAATAAAAAACACTCGGCAAAGCCTCTGCACTCGGCAAAGAAGCCTTTGCCGAGCGTCCGATAAACGGCTCTCGGCAAAGAAGTTTCTTTGCCGAGAGCCAAAAAAAACACTCGGCAAAGAAACTTCTTTGCCGAGAGCCAAAAAAAAAGCACTCGGCAAAGGCTTCTTTGCCGAGTGCCAAAGTAAAACACTCGGCAAAGCAATTTTTCAAACCACATTTTGGTGCCCTAAACGAATTCAAATAAAAAAGTTTTCAACTACAAAGTTTCATAACTTTTCATGATCTACAAACTTTATATTGGTCATTTCTTTATTCGACAAAGTAATAATTACGTTGTTCACAAAATCTATATGTCTCTCATGTAGTTCCATGAAACTACAAGAGAGATATATAAGATTTGTGAATAATGTTAGCACCACAATTTCGGATGGAAAAACTTCCTAAATAAAGTTTGTAGATCTCGAAAGGTATTGAAACATTGTAGTTGACCACTTTTTAATTTGAATTTATCTTGTCATGGAAAACTACGTTTGAAATTCAAAATTTTAAAATTCGAATTTTTCAAAAGACCTCGGATGGAAAAACTTCCTAAATGAAATTTGTAGATCTCAAAAAGTTATGAAACATTGTAGTTGACCACTTTTTCATTTGAATTCATCTTGTCATGCAAAACTACGTTTGAAATTCAAAATTTTAAAATTTGAATTTTTCAAAAGACCTCGGATGGAAAAACTTTATATATGAAAAAATGTAGTGCTCGAAAAGTTATGAAACTTTGTGGTTGACAACTTTTTCATTTGAATTCATCTTGTCATGCAAAACTACGTTTGAAATTCAAAATTTTAAAATTTGAATTTTTCAAAAGACCTCGGATGGAAAAACTTTCTATATGAAAAATGTAGTGCTCGAAAAGTTATGAAACTTTGTGGTTGACAACTTTTTGATTTGAATTCGTTTAGGGGCTCAAACAATCAATTTTCAATTGATTTAGTATAATATTTGAGTAACTGAAATGGCATAGAGACGCATGTGAGTGTGTAGTGCAGGTGGCAGAGGAGGTATCGCGTGAGGGAGAGGTCACGAGTTCGAATCCCACCGACCGCGTAGCCGCGAATTTTGCGCGAAAAATGTCGCGACTCGCGACTTGCGACTTCGACGGAGACGGGCGGGCGCTGGCCAGTGGGCCCCCTCCCCCGATTGAATTTTTTTTTTCCAGGTAAACGGCTCTCGGCAAAGAAGCCTTTGCCGAGGGCGCTTTGCCGAGAGCTGCGCTCGGCAAAGGCTTTGCCGAGGGTCTTAGAGGCTTTGCCGAGAGCCTGGGGCCCTCGACATCAAAATATGCGCACAGCGCCACAGCCATTGTTTTAGTCAAATAAAAGCTATATGAAAGTGAAAGCTAATCCAACAAAAATTTGTCACGCTAAACTTAGGTCGAGTAACATCATAGGATGGCCACAAGATTTGACGGAGTCTCGTCACATTCCTTAACTGCTGGAAATACGACATGAAGAATCATGTGTCTCAAACTCCGAATTTATAATTTTGTAGGATCGGAGGATTCAACTTTCAAATCCTTAATTCCTCCCAACTTGTATTAATTACGGTCTAAATTCCTCCGCGGAAATCACGGCCACGGCCGGCGCCCGGCCCGGCGGTATAGAGGAGTCTGCTCATGGATCGGTGGTGATTAGATTATGTACGTACCCGTGCGACGGCGGACTCGAGCGCGGCCTCAAGGCTCATCTTCACGGCGGCGGTGAGCTCCTGCAGATGCCTGCACCCCCTGATCTCCCTGCAGGTAATTCAAGGCTCGATGGATCTTTCATGAATCATCTAACCAACAAGCAGGGCACTAGCCAGCAAGACGCTCACAGGTCGAAGGAACGGCAGCGCTTCTTGAGCACCGGCGCCAGCAACGGCGTGCCGCTGCTGGAGCCGGCGCCATCTTCGCGTCCTCCTCCTGCTGCTGCCCCGCCGTGTTCCAGCTCCCGCTTCTTGGGCGACATGGATATCTAGCTAGTACAGTAGTAGTATCAGTATGTAGCTCTTCAATGCTAGCTCTGGCCGCGACGCGACGCTTGTCGCCTGAGCCTTCAATTTATTTGCAGCGCGCGTGCAGCCAGTAGGTAGCTAAGCTAGGGGAGAGGATCTGAGTATCTGACTCCGAGTGGCTGATTGAGTGAGTAGTTCGAGAGAGCACGGCGCTGGCGTATATGTAGCGCGTCAATGGACAGGCAAGGAAAAGTAGCGCACTCTTCCACACCAACGCTCCACTAGACCTGGACTGGACTCTGGAGTAGCGGGAGCCGGGAGCTTTTTCCAAGAAAAAACAACGAGCACCAACGCGGGAGTATCGCGTCGCATTGGAGCCGTAGCGCGGAAAGACTGAGATTGGATGCTCTCTTGTCACCGATCGACTCGGTATCTGATGCAGCTTCGAGCTAGGTAGGTACGGCCGTCCAGTTGATTAGATTAGCTTATTTTTGCAAATATAATATGGAAACGATATAACACGGCGTCCGGACGACGGACGCGCCGCGACCTGACCGCACCCGCTCGCTCCCACGCACTCACGCGCTCGCTCCCAGTATTTTCTCTTCCTCCACTCGCTGCCGCGCTGTGCCTCGCTCTCTCCGCCACTGGACGCTTGCTCTCCCCGTGCGCTCCATCTACACTCGCCGAGGAGCCGCGCCTCCCTCCCTCTCCCTTCCTCCCTCCCTCTCTCCCTCCGTGCTCCCGCGATAGCCATGTCACCGAGAGAGAGGGCGGCGGCAGAGCTTGTGAGGCACGCGCTCCCCCTCCTCCCCCTACCCCCTCCCCTGCTCTGGCAACCTCCAGCCACCGGAAGAGATGCTTGATGGCAGTGGGTTCCGGCGAAGTAGGTGGATCCTTTGTGGATCTGAGCTGTTCATTCTTCCTCCTCCTCGTTCTCCTAGGCTCTCCTCCCTCCTTCCCTGGATCTAGCCGTCTTTTTCCTCCTCCTTCCTCCCTCCTCCCCCTTGAATCTAAAACAGTTTGGTGGTGGCTAGGGTTCCGGCGAGTCAGAGCTTGTCCTTGTTGTAATAGTATTCTATGGATGTTGCAGTACGTGTTCAGGTGATGTTGCAGTAGGCTAGGGTTCTGGCGAGCTTTCTTGGGTTCAGATCTCGTCGTTGTTGCAATGGGTGCTTTTTGTTGTTGTTGTAGGTTTTGTTTCAACTGCCCGTTGCAGTAATTGTTGCGCGTTGTTGCAGCAGTCGTTCTGGTGTTGTTGAAGTAGTTTTTCATGCCTGGTGCAACAGGTCTTCGTTGTCTGTTGCAGCTTTAGTTTTTGCATGTTGCAGTAGTTGGTTTTCATGTTGTTGCAACAGTGTTTCGGTGTTGTTGCAACTTCAATTTGCAAGTTGTAGTAGCTGATGTTGTAGTAGGTTCTAGTTGTTATTGCAGTAGCTCTCGCGTTGTGCAGCGGCAAAGGGAGGTGCCGAGCTGGGGGCGGGTTGTGGGGGCAATCTGGTAGGGGGGCGAAGGTGCCTGGAGGCCGACGAGATCAGGAGAGAGGGGCGGATCCCGTGCGTTTGGGGGCGGGGCATCTTCCTTCCACGACCGGGATGGCAGTTTCCATTTTGCTTCTTCCTTGCGGGGGCGGTGGCTGATGAGGGTGGTGCATCCGGACGCGCCCCTGGAGCCAGGCGTCCGGGCGCTAGTAGCCGCGAATATAATAACAAGTTGTAAGGGCAGTTCCAACTTCCAAACAAAAAACTACGAGGACACTTCTAACAAAAAAAATGAGTAAATAAAATGTTGAAAGTTAAGGAAGAGAGACAATTTTTTTTGACACAACGTGTCACTAAATCCCCAACAGAGGGAGTAGACACTATACGTACATAGAAACCATATCTCAAGATGTAATTTCTTCAAAATTGAATCTTATCTAATCAAGGGCATGCTTGGTTCCTTCGTCGGCTTGCCTCGCCTTGCCTCACTGGCAAGGTTAATCTTGCCAGCTTGAGCAAGCCAAATTGGCTCACCCATGGAAAAGGAAAAACCTTGCCCATACAGAATACGAGGTGGTCTTAGCCACCAACCAAACACATGTCTCTCTCTCTAGTTTCCAACTTGGCAAAGCAAAACAGTAACATGTGAAGGATCCAAGCAGCCCTAAAATGTCTTCTCTCATATCATCCACCAAGCAATCACATCTCTTCAAGTATCTTGGTTCTCGTGTAGACTTAATTTCCAATAGACGAAACCATTTCCTTCTCCCTCCATTAATTACGTGAGCATTTTGCTTAGTTGGTACACTAATTAATGGCCATAGAAACAATCTAGCTAGTTTCTGGGTTGGCAGTGCCCTAAGGGCACTCACAATAGTAAGAGTTAGTTACTAACTCTAAGCCAACCTCTCCAATAGTGTTATCTTTTAGCAATGACTCATAGTATGATTAGACCTAGCGATGAAAACGGACGGAAACAGACGGAAAAACCCTATTTCTACTTCCGTTTCTATATTTTTTTGGCGGAAACGGAATCGGGTTCAGAAAATACGGGTTCGGAAACGAAATCGGAATATGCGGACATACGGAAACAAACAAATACGGACGGAGAGCCGAAAAATTAAATTAAGATCACATAATATAATATTCTCAAAGTATACATATAAAAAGTCATGTAATAATATATACAAAGTTTAATATTCATTTACATGCTATGTACGTGAACATAACATGCATATTTCGTGATTCGTAGTTATATTAACATAACATAAGGACATGTAATTGCTGAACATGTTGAGCATAGATTGAAAACGGGATAAAAACGGAATAAATACGGGTCTATTCCATATTAAAACGGGATTACTCAGAAACGGACGGAAAACACCATTTTCTACTTCCTCAAATACGAAAACGGGATCTCGCAAATACGGAAACGGACGGAAAATATAGAAAACGGAACGGGACGGTACGGAAAAAATTCCGTCCGTTTTCATCCCTAATTAGACCCACATGACACTCTTACATGTTCTTGGAATATGTGTAGGAGCCTAGCTTTTGATCAAGAGCTACCTTTTCTCTCTCTTATATTAAAATATGAAAAAATGTTAAGAGCTAGCTTATGATTCATCCATTTTGCGGGTGCGGTTTTATGCTAAGGCCAATCTTAGTGGGGGTGGAGGGGATGTGTCCTATTTCCCAAGGCTAAACTGTGTGGACTGGTTTCATCTCTATAAAACTTTCCCATAAAACTTTAATCACTCTCTTTCTCTTCACTAATATTGTGCCATGTTAGTATAGATTTGATAAGTTGGTAGCTTTATTAATGCTCATGGAACTTTCATAACACACACACTTAGACTAGCCTAAGGTGGAGAGAGAGAGAGGAGGAGGAGGAGGACGAAAGAGTAGAGAACTAGGCTATAAATTTACAGCCAGTTGATGCACGAGCTCCAAGAAAACTTTGTTAGAACTAGGCCATAAGTTTATGGTATGCATGCTTAGGGCCACTGTCTTGGTCGAGTTTGCTCAGAGCCCTGTTTACCGTGTGTGCCCAGAACTACCCTAGTACCACTCACACTCAGACGACCACCGCCCATGTGGCCTATTGCCTGTGGAGGGTCAAAAAAGAGTAAATAGGGGCTGCTCCCATTATATCTTTCATCTCTAGACCCTCCTTTCAAGTTTCTATAGGTGCTAATCTGTAGAGAGAGCTTATGAGGGGCTACAACTTCAAGTAGCGCTAGCGGGGGCTCGAACCCATTCACCTCGGTGATAGATCCACCCATGCATGCTAAAGCATGTGCCCGAGGTACCACATGACTAGTGAAGGCGTTGCCCAGCCCATGGAAAGGATGCTCTTCATGTCCACTCTATGTGCCAAGGTGAGCGCCCTTGCATTGCCACTGTTGCTGGAAGAGAAGGGCTAGCCCACGCCTCAGCGATGTTCGCATGTGAAGAGGAGTAGGGTGTCCTATGCAACACTTGTCCGCGCTGAAAGACCCAGTTTGGTTTTGGTAACTAAATGACAACATTAGTGGACTAATATTTTCATGTAAGATGAATATATAGGTGTTTAGTCCACAAAGATGTGTTAAGAAGCATGGTGGCCATGGGGGAGAGTGGCATAGACATGTATATGATAGGTTCAACAAAGTGCACCATACCTTTAGAGGATGTTACTTTGAGTAATGTTTCATAGAGTAATAATGGCATATATGTGTAGATTGGATGTAGATTTTGAGAGTTACTCCCTTCATCTCGTATTATTTGTTATTTTAGCTCTAGCCATGGGAATTAAGGAGTAAAAAATATGTGGTGCACAAAAAACGAGAAGGGGAGAGAGAGAGATGGTATTTGGAAAAGAGAAATGTGCATTAATTGAAAGGTGAGGATGATAAATAATTTGGAAAGGCTAGAATGACTCTTATTATGGGACAAAGGGATATACTTTATGCTGTTTTTTATAATGATAGTGGTGTGTATTTTCTAGAAAATGAACTATATTTACTAGTATTATTATCAGTGATTAATGGCCATATTCAAGAATTTCTAGTATTTATCTATTTCCCCTCATTTTTTTGAGAGGATAAACATTGAGGCTCTATTGGGGGACTCAAATGAATAATAACAATAAGATATGGTTCACGTTGTTAAAAACATATGATAAGTCATGCTGTTATATGTTCCATGTAGTTGAAGCATGTTGTTAATTAGTTCCCTGGTTGTTATATATGGTGCTGTCATGTAAATAGTATATACTAATCATATGTACTACCAGTTGGTAGAACATTTGGTCTTGTTTGGATGTTGTCGGATTTATCTCAATCCACATGTGTTAGAGTGGATTAGTGTGGAATTTAGTTTAAGTTCTACTCCAATCCACCCCAACACACGTGGATTGATGCAAATCTGACTACACCCAAACAAGGCCTAAAGTTGTTTGCAAATGCATGGTTAGTAAACATGATTTGTTACCTTATAACTGTTTATGATGTACTGAACCGCAACAGTATATAGGTCCTGTTCATCTAGCTTATAATCCGTCTTATTCAGCTTGTTTTTTCAGCCGAAACAATATTTTACTCTCATAAAAAAATCAGCCAACAGTGCTTTTCAGCCGGCTTATAATTCCAGCCGAACGGCTCCATAGCTAGGAAATAATAAAAAACATTTGAATTGTTTGCAGTTAAATAATCTCACGTCCCTTCAGGTAGGATTCTACTCACAGATTCACGCAGAATCTTCATCTGGAAAATTCTTCTACATTGCGAGAGTCCGGTTCAATTGGTGCGTGATCTTCCCATCTACGGTCCTGCCACAAGGTTCGAGTCATCTTTGGCCTCGATTCGATCGGATACATGCTTTCTCACAGCTACATTTTTGCGGAAAAAAAAGGAAAAAAAAAATGAGAGTACACCAAATCTTTCAAATGACATAAAACGGTAAGGAAGAAGAACACAAGGAACAAGCAAGCTTACTACCACTCCTATATTGTTAGAGCTCATTGCCTCGGGAATAGCCTGTGTATATATAAGCGCGTTACATTTGAACTTGTCAATCTTTTTTTCGATCGAATTGCATTTGAACTTGTGAACTGGCAGTGGCAGAGTATATTGAAAAGATAACTTGCCACTTGCTCTCGGGTGTAGCAAAAGGAGGCGACGACCGAGGGCGACGACCTCTCCAAGAATCGACTATAGTGACCATTGATCCATCATAGGACGCGTAGATTTTTAACCTATTCGCCACACAACGCGTTAATCTCGTCTAATTCTGATGAACCGCGTACGCTCAAATGATATAGAACTTGTTTAATCCCGTCGGGAAAAAACTGAGAAGTTGTAGGTAGGATGCCCGGAAAAGACGGGTTTGCCGCTGTATTTTCAGGCCGTTATCCTTGCAGCTTCTCTGAAAAGACAGGAGGATCGGTTATTTCAGGTTCCTTTGCTTGATCTTTTCAGTATGTACTCAGACCGTCAGACGTTGTTGGCATTCCCGACAATGCTAATATATTTCTTTCTTTTTTCCCTGAGAGAAAAAAAGGGGAAAGTTCGTTCTCGTCCTGCATTTCCTCACGCATCTCTTCTTGGCTCCGTTTCTGACCTACCTCAGAACTCGGTTAGGTATATATGCCTGCGCATGGCGCCTCACGTTTCTCTCAGGATCATCTCTTCCTCCCTTCTCCATCTTCATTCACTCGCTGTGGGTATGTTCCTTGGAGTTAGCTTTTACATTTACTTTCCACACGTGCATGTAGATTTTATCTGGTTTATTCTGAACGAATGTCATTACTTTCAATTCGATCTCCAGTTCTGAACTCTACATGAAGACATTTCAGAAAATTTCAGATTAAAGCATAAAATGCAACAATGACAGCATTCCATCTTTATTATATTTTACAGACAACTTGGGACTACATACCAGCATTACAAGTAGCAAGTTTATTGTATGTTACAGAATCTCACCGTATTGCTACATCACAGTACAAACATAAGTCTTGCTCTCTTTGAGTTTAAACAATGAATACAATAACGAATATTAATACAGAATAAACAATGAATACAATAAAGCCACCACACAGAATTTAGACTACTGCAAGAACAAAATGCCAACAGCAGTTTCATTAGTGTTAGCTGCTCAGGGACTCCAACTTTCCTGCTCAAACATAAGTCTTGCTCTCTTTGAAGCCCTCATTATAGCCTTCCACTTGACAAGCGCACTCAATTTAACCCACCTACGGCAGGCGGGCAGCTTCGTCATGCTGCTGCCAACATCAGTTGGCAGCTTGCTCACAATGGGTGCGCAGAACTGAGGTTTGTCGTGCGGGAGGTCTTTGAAAAACTCATCCATGTTAAAACTGCTTTGTGTCGACAAAACAGGATCACCTGCTTGCATACTCAGTGGGAAAGGAGATGCATACAGAGAAACCATTGGTTGCTCTGGATACCAGTGACCAAGTGAAACACCTGCAAGAAAATACCATTCAGCGTATGGCTTTCAACTTCATTTTAGTCATAGATACAATAGGAATAGTTGCATGAAATTTTATGTCAGTAGGTACCATTGTTTGTCAAAGACGTCTGATAATCCTCCTGATGGATTGCCAAGACTGTTTGATCCAGTGCTACTGATGCTATAATTTCGTTTGAGGCAGTGGTCGGGCAATGAAGTGTTACGGAACCTGCAGTGTAATTTGCTTCCGGAGCTTCATACTGAAATCCAGTAGCAGAGTCCATCTGGATATCGATGTCAAAAGACACATCCTGGGAGAATGAAATGTACAGTTCAGTCAGTAATATGAAAAAAGTGCTTCAATGAGAGGGCAGTTTGCAAGCAATCCTTAGTCATGGCAGCAGATTTTGGAAAACATGAAAGTACTTATTACAAGGAACATTTCCTTTGTAGCAACAATAAAAATTTGGCAGTCATACTGATTTATTAAATCTTATGTGGCCTTTGTTCAAAAAAAAATTACGTGGCCCAGATTAAAATTAATTGCATATATAAAACAATAAAAACTAGAATTGTAAAACACATCTGTTACAGTCAAAGTATAAGAAAGTTTCCCTCAAAGTATAAGAAAGTTGCTGTGATTGAACTGCAGTTTAATTTCAGGCCACTGCTAAATAATAGGCATTACTTACAGTTTCATTGTTTTCTGGTACAGAAGATAAGGTCCTCACTCGCACAGATCCAACCCCTTCAAATGTGCACTGCTGGGAGAGAGTACCAGAAAATCTATTGACCTTTGAAGTTCCTTGCTCGTCTGCTTCATGAATAGTCTGATCTGGAAACACTGAAGCTTTCATGTCAACAAACAATTTTGACTGAAACAAGGAAAATATATACAGTTTAACAAGTCTTCACCATCAGGTTCAGTAGGCTTATGCCCAGGAATGATAGATTCCTCGAGTGTGCTGCAGTTAATTGGTCTTGGCTGGCCATTATACATTTCATAATCATGATGATGGTAGGTTATACTTCTATATGCATCCTTGCTTAATTCTTCCAACTGGGCCTGCAAAGGTATAATAAACATAGTAACTTTGCACAGTGTTTCCCAGATTTTTTTCCTCATACATAGCAATAAGCAAAACTAAAATTTTCCTCTCTCTTTTTTTTGTAACACTTCATTTTGCAACTTCAGGACCTCTCCATGTCTATACATTGATGTGAATGACAATTTGGATTCAATTCTTCAGCCACTCAATATGCTGTGGCATCTGTTTTCTTTGCTTGTTAAAAAAACTGCTTTACCAATAAAAAACAAAGATTTATTTCATTTTCATGTTGCTTATTTCATAAAACAACAGAAGAAAATTATATGCCCCAAAAGCAAAATTCTTTTTGCTAATGTACTTATTTGATGTGAATTGCGCTGATAGTACGTGAACAAATATCTGAGCATGAATGTGCTTATATTGGATATCACAGTGAATATCAGAAAAAAGTACCTTCCTAAGCGTATCAAGATCACCAAAAGCATTATATTGACCAGCTATTGTTGCTCCAACAATCTGACCCAGAGGACTGACGTACACCCTAATGTTCTTGTCTTCAATAAAGTGAGAGAAAAGTGATCTCCCAGGATCGCACTTCTTAACATGATCAATAATAGCTTTCCAGGCAGACGGTGAGGCATTACCAAGAATCTAGACATATATAAAAAAGTTAGCCTGTGACAACGATCAAGATCGAACCATGAGAAAAGGTATGAACAAGACTGTTTTCTTACATTGCGCAGAGCTTTCTCATCCTTATAATACAACCTCATAAAGTCCTCCACTGAAGAAATGCCATTAGCTTCCAATGCCTTATGGAAGACACCACCTTTTCCAATCTTTTTCAGGCACCATACTTTATCATCTAACCTTGGAATTTCACGCTTTCTGTATCCTGTAAATGAAAGAAACATATGGATCCATGTTTCGAATTATAGAAGTACAAAACTGAAGGTACAAATTTCAAACTCAGTTTCAGGATTACCTTCTCCACGGCGGTCCTTAACAGTGAAAGGTTCAGTTACACCTTCCTGAACTCGCTCACCAAGATCCTCAAGAAGCTTTACCCCAAGCCTGAACTTTCGTCTCCTTGTGAAGCTGGAATTATCAATGAAAGTAATGCCATGGAGACAAGCCTCACCATCTTTCAGCTTAACATCCAGCTTTCCTGTAAGCACCGCCCCAACTTTGTCACGTGGGCGTACTATATGGTCGTCAAACTCGTCAGGTGTCCAGCCCTCATGATTATCAGCATTGAAGTCACCATCGAGAACTACAATCCTGACATTGGAGGAAAGAAGACGGGAACAATTGCTATCTTGCTGATTGCTTACTACCATTTTAACCTTGATTTGACTCCCATCCGCCGCACGGACATCCCTTTTTGTAAATATTTCATCGCTCAAGCTATTCATGAAAATGAGTTTGTAGGTTGGAGGCAGGTTCTTTTCAGTTCTTGCTCTGCAGATACAATGAACGCGAGATTATTCAGATAAGGTTTGCAGTTCATGAGTATAACAACACAGCTGTGGAAGCTTATGGTGTTAAAATTACCCAGGAATATTGTTGAAATGGCTCCAAAGTACTTTTCTCAGCTCTTCCGGTATCTGTGAAATGAAAAGGAGAAAATTTGAGGAGGGTTGGCTACCGAGGACAGGAACCCTCCACTTGCCCCAGCCCAGTCCCACGTTTAAGAAGGGAGTACAGGAGCAATAATCCAGCGGTTAGGTAGCGTTCATATGAATATGATTACCCGGCTAATGGCAGCCTCCATCGCCTCCACCCTCGTGGTGAGTTCCTGGATGTGCCTGCACCCCCTAATCTCACTGCAAAATATACACACATACCAAACTGGCTCAAGATTCTACCTTGCATATAAGAAATTGTCCTACATACCGAAATTAAAAAAAAAACATTGCAAAGTATTGGGATCACGATTAAAGGTGAACAGATATAAAAGTAGCCAAGAAAGAATATTAGGAAAAAAAAAGTATATTCAGTGACAGGTAAAAGAAAGAATATTATAGAAAAAAAAGGCTATTTACTGACAGGTCGAACGACCGGCATCGCCTCTTTAGCGCCGGCGCACGAGGCGGCGGCGGAGGCGGAGGCGGTTGCGTTGGCCGCCTTCCTCCTCGGCCACCAGCACCACCACCAACTCCTGCTCCTGCTCCTCCCCCGCCGCCGCCGCCGCCGGACCCGCCACTGCCCTCCCGCCGCCGCTTCGGCGGCATCGGACGCTAGCTGCAGCTCTGCTCGGCCACTCGAAGCGTCGTGGTGGTGGTGCTCGCCTGCTCTGCAGTCTGCAGACTGCACTGGCACTGCAGTTTCCGCTGGAGCACATTTAGGGTGCGTTTAGTTCCGTGAAAAGGTGTAAAAAAAATACTGTAGCACATTTTGGCTTTATTTGGTAAATAGTGTCCAATCGTTGACTAATTAGGTTCAAAACGTTCGTCTCGCAAAGTACAACCAAGTTGTACAATTAGTTTTCGATTTCATCTACATTTAATACTCCATGCATGTATCGCAAGTTTGATGTGACGGGGAATCTTTTGTTTGTACAGTGATTTTTTTGAGGAACTGAACACAGCCTTATAGGGATTCGGAAGACAAATGGGGAAACTTGCTGTGCTTTTCCCGGCTCCATCGGTGGTGGCTCTGAAGTCTGAACTCAACTATTGGAACTATTCCGCGTAGTCTGAACTCAGCTATTTCGCGGCACCACGACCGTACGAGCCGGGGCCCACCTGGAAGCCAGAAAAGAACACCAGAATCTTGCTGCAATGGAACTGTATTATATATATATATATATATATATATATATATATATATATATATATATATATATATATATCGAACGCAAAAAATTTAGTCGACGGGGATTTCTCAGAATAAATTCAGTTTCACAAAAAAAATACTGAGAACAAGAAAATTTTCTACGTTTCAAAAGAGTGCCCTAGAGCATCTCTAATAGTTCCAAAAAAATTGTGAATTAATTATTTTATAAGTGACAAAAAGGGTTGGGAGAATATTTTCTAAAATATTATTCCAAAAATATAGAAGACTATTTTACATCAGAAATTCTAAACTATTTTCAAATTACTCTAACAACTTTTATAGTTTCTTTCTCTCGTATATATTTGCATTCAGAACTCTGTGCTACTCATTATTCTTTCATATGTCCTTCCACCCCAAATTAGCCTATCAATATGGGGAAAGGCTAGTGCCTGCAGATGCCTACACCGCTCCATGTCCCACGCCGCTCCGTGTCCCACGCCCACTTCCGTCTCAATCTACGCCCGCATGGTTTCCTATGCTTGCCGCTCATACCCACTCCACACCACGCGCATGCAAGCGGGCCCAATAGCTGCTATAGATAGGGTCCACTACAACATGTACAACACCAGATCTACTTTTGTAACATCTAGAGGACACATTTGCAACATACGTCCGAAACAGTTAAACACATTTGCAACATACGTCTGAAACACTAGGAAAACACGTGTGTAGCCATGGCAAAACATATGCAACATTTAGATGAAACACTTGCAACATATGTGTGAAAACATATGCAACATCCGGATAAAACACTTACAACATAAGTGTGAAATATATGCAACACCAAAATAAAACACGTGCAACATCCATCTGAAACAGCTGAAACATTTAGAATAGATGCTTGCAACAAAAATGTATAGCCATTGCAACATACTACAACATCCCGATCTACTTTTGCAACATCCACATGAAACACCTGCAACATGCATATGAAACACCTGAAACACTTGAAACATACGCTTGCAACATCTAAGGAAAGAAGGGAGCGTGAGGTGTAGCCGGAGAAGCCCGCTCTAGATCTGGCCACTCCGGATCTTGTGATGTCGCGAGCTGAGGTCGAGCGTCGTGGTGGCACTGGCATCGACAGCGGCCACGACCTCCTAGTGCAAACGGCGGCATCGACAACACCTCAACGCAGCGAGGGACGGGGCAGGGACCGGGCATGGCACGATGAGGCAAAGTGGGAGTGGCAGGGGATGGAGCACGATGTGGCGGTAGACGTGGCACAACTCAACGCGGGGATGGGGCCGCCGCCGTGAGGTGGCTTGGGGCGGGCGGACGGCGCGGTGAGCCACGCGAGCGAAGCGCGGAGTTGGGGATTTCTATCAGCTATTGTAGTGTAGATGGAGTAAATAGATGAGAGAGCCTAGATGAGCCTGTTGGGCCGGTCGCTGTGCTGAGCGAGAGCGGAGCAGAGTGTCTGATTTGTTTAAGATTCCAGAGGTACGTTTTGTAGTATTTTCGATCAATATGCGCACATATATCCGCAAGATTGGGTTTATTTTTTTCAAGTGCAGAGAGATTTCAGGTAGGGAGTTGTTTGAGAGCATTTTTTCAGTTACAAAAAAATCAAAATTGTAGTGGTTTTTTAGAAACTCCTAGAGATGCTCTTAGTATATATAGCTGCCACATGCTAGATCAATATTCTTTTAACAATTTGGTTGCATACATAACAATATTTCTTTATTCATTGTCATCATATATTATGTGTAGCACATGAAAATCCCTCTTATTGTGTTGTATAACATGAATACTTGATCTCTTTTCAACTAAAAATTTGTGTATAGTGATTCTTCCTCACATCAATTCATAGTGATGCATAGAATAGTTTAGGCTTTCATGTGGTTGTTCACCATGTTTGGTGTATATTCATTGTATGTTTGTTTGTGTGTTAGATGTTTGATGTGTTTAGATGGAGAGCGGTTGATGACTAGTGAAGAGTAAGCATTTGAAGGTCTTGAGCAGTAGTAAAAGAACCTGATGAAAATCAAGTGTCCTTACCATATTGTTTACCTAATAACATTAATTATTTTATCCATGCATGTGTCTAAATTTGATGAACCCTACGGATTTTCTAGTTTTGTTTTATTAGTCCTTTGTGCTTGGATTATGAAAGGGTAGCAAATGTTTAGTGATGCTTTTATAATTTCATGATACACATGCTTATGGGTGGTGCAAATGGTTAATGATAATGGACGATGAGTTAATTGAAAGATGGATTTACAACCAAGAAAAATAGTGGAAGAACAAGAGCTAATTTTTGGTTTTGGCTAATTAATTTGGGGACCTCTATGTGGACATTAGTTTTATAGTGACATGGGTATGGAAGAAGAATGCTATGCTAGGTAGACTTTGGGTCCAGAAGTTAGCTCCTAGGCTTGCCTAACCTGGGTATGAGAGATTGCTTCTATAACGTCCTCTATGAGCTAATGCGCATGGAAGGACTCTTTGGAAAGGCCTCGAGTGATACTCAGCCTCACATCTAGAAAGTGTGAATCTGTCTGATCAGCACAACAAACGGGAATCATGACTTGTGGGCAAAGTGTGTGACCTATACAGAATGCCTGAAACTGGTATATCAGCTATTCTCACGGTTAAGAATATCCTGGACCTTCACAGGATAATTGAACTTAAACTATTAAGAATTGATGTTTATATTTTATTATCATGCTCATATCATACATTCATACCTTAATTTAGGGTTTATGTTTCAACTCATTTAATTAGGAATCGGGTGCTAATAAAAGATAACCAACTAAAAGTGCTTACTGTAATTAAACAATCTCTGCTTTTCATTATTTAAAACTTGCATGTTAAGTTTTACAAAACTTGCTGAATACGACGTTTGCTCACCCTTGCTATGTCCACCACCCCTCTAGCCTATTAGTAAAAACTGTTTAGAAACAAAGTGTTGTGGAGTTCTAGAAAACTACCAAGAGTGCTTGGCTCCTCTTCCATCTTTTTTAACGCACAATAGATGCACACGATAGCCACTTATTTAAATTGAGTTAATCTTTTATCAATTTCCAATAATAGGTTAATTCTTTATTGCACTAATATTTATTATTATTTTAGAATTTATTTGATTTAATATTGGACCAAGCTTAATTAAATTTAATAGAAATAATTAGCTCATTATCATTGTCATGAGGATATCGCAAAAGTTATACATCCTGTTACAAACACAGATGTATGTTTCCTAGGACATTATAAATTCTGATCCGAACGATGCATTCGTCCATGCAGCTCTTGTTCTCTTAGCAAAATCATTTTTAGTAACTTATTAAAATCGGATTGAGCATCTGCATGGGTAGCAGACTAGCAGTAGTAGTTGAGCTGAGTAAGAGCAACTCCAACAGTTTTGCATTTTTTGTTTGGCAAAAGATGGAGTTTGCCAACTCTCAAATCAATATGGGGAGGAGAAAAAAAAGGCTATCTCCAACGGTTTGGCAAAATTGACTTGCCAAAATCCAAAAAAGGAAACCCGGCGGCGCGGGAGGGAAGAGCGCACGCGGGAGTAGTGCGTGAGACGGAATGCCAAGCCGATCACGAGCTTGCATATATGCCAATCTATCCCATGATTTTGCCAATTTAACAAAAATGCAAAGCTCATTTGCCAAACCATTGGATAGGAGTTTTGTAGACTTTTTTGTAAAAACAGGAATGCAAAGCCCATTTACAAAACTGTTGGAGTTGCTCTAACAAGACCGAGAGGTCGAGTCGTCGGTTGATTCCTCCCCAGGAAACCCCTACCGCCGGCCGACCAATGCCGAAAGTTTGGCTTGTCCCCTGGACCCGTCGACTCGAGTGTCCCGTCGACGTGTGTCCCGCTGTAGGACGACGCGGTTCCGTGGAAATCAAAAGCGCCAAAGGATACGCAGCACCAGTGTATTGACGCTAAGTATATATTGTCAACATACTAGCAAGGGCAAAATACCCGATGCCACACATGGTCTAGGGCATGTTTTATTCGTGACCAAAACTTGCCACACTAAAACTTTGTCATACAATAGTTTTTTTGGCGCCTATTTAGTTCACTGCCATAATTATGACGCACCACACTTTCTTAGCACCTTATCTCACATGTTATAAACTTATTTTTATGTCAAACTTTGACGCAAGTGGGGCTACATGCATGATTCGGGACTGCAAAGACGAAGCAATCATAGTAGGAAGAGGTCATTTAGCGCTTCTGCCGGATCCTTTCAAGGCCGAAGTAATTGCACGTTTGTGAGGAATTCAAACAGTCATCGATCTCGGTATCTCAAGGCTCAATGTTGAAACAGATGCAATGCTGGTGAAGCAAGCGCTGGAGACGAAGGAATGGGATTTATCGGCATCGGGAAGATTTAACAAAGAAGTTCAGCATCTTGCTGTCAGGCTAAACCTTGTGTCTTGTTGTTTCTCTGCTATTATTCCGAGAAACTGTAAATAAGGCTGCCCATGCATTAGCGGCTTTGGAGTGTGTGTTGAAGGGGTTAATCTTCTGGACCCTCTTCCAAACTGTCTTCAGTTGATCATTGCTGCCGAGAGTGCAGTGCATGCGTAACGGAATCCATTTCCATTTTAAAAAAAAAGGTATTGTCAACATACTAGCAAGGGCTAAATCACCCGATGCCACAAATGGTTTAGGGTCCGTTTGGTTTGTGATCAAAACTTGCCACGCCAAAGTTTTGTCATACCACAGCTTTTCGACACTTGTTCGGTTCACTGCCACAACTATGACGCACCACACATCCTTAGCACCCTTATCCCATATGTCATAAACTTATTTTTATGCCAAACTTTGTAGAAAGTATGGCTTCGATTTTACTTGCTACACTTTCTGTGGCAGCCACAGTTGCCAAAGGTTAGGCGTTATGGCACCAACCAAACAGGATATGTAGCGAAGATATATAGGTCTAAACGGTGAGATCGATCAGCAGATCGACGAGGCAGACTTGACGTTCATTCTTTATCCAAGGCACTGTATATCAATTTACATTCCCGATAGACTCGGTTGTATTTTATTAATGGTTGATTGGAATTGCCAACATATAAGACATTGCAGTTATTAGTAGCATGAGAAGTAGAATTATGCAACCTACAATATGCACGGTATCAATTCATCGAGTGGTGGCGAAGGATGCGATAATTTAATGTATCTATTTTTCAACATCCCATAAAAAATATATGGTCACATCTGGATACATCCAATATAAATTTTATCTCTTCTTGCTGATTCTTGTGGACCGGCTTGAGGAAAGACCAAGAGACTGATTTAGCTTGTGCTAGGCATATCAACAACAAAAGAACCTTTAACTTCATTGTCCGAGCTATCTGAATAGTACTCAATAGCATGCATGTTAGGATGATGCGACTTATGAGATTCTCCAAAATTACTCTGGCTTTCAACGGCTAAAGCTTTTTGCAATAATTGATTAATGGTGAGAAACTTAAAGTGCTCAACCTTGTCTTTAGTATTAGAGCGCAATCAATAAAAGCTAATTCAGCAAGATCTTTTTTTAGATATTTGTCAAATTAAAACATCGGTTTTTAATGTCTTGGAATCTTTTAACATAATCAAGGATAGAGACTTATCATGCCCTTGCTTAACTGCCAGTTTAGGCAATTTAAGGTCATTGATTCCAATGTAAAAATGTTCATGAAACTTTTCTTCTTTTTTTCCCCAAGAACCAATAGAGCATGAATCTAAATAAGAAAACCATGAAAAGTAGTACCAATAAGAGATAACGAAAAGTTATGAATTTTCATATGTTCCATAGTACTAGCTTCACCCAATTGTGTAATAAACATGCTAATATGCTCCTTTGTGATCTTATTATCTTCATCGGTAAACTTGTAAAAGTCGGGTATTCTCCATCCATCAAGAGCTTTCATGTAATCAAAAAATGAACTATATGTCTAACAATATAAGTACTCCCAACTAATTTAAAATGTACACCCAGACTTTCCCTCTAAAGATTTATACAAATCTTCCTGCAATCAGCTTGAAGCTTCATCTCATGGGGTCTGCTTACCGATATGTGAAGTATTTGCATACATATTAGCTTGCTAACTCCTCATGGTGGCTTAGGAGGTTGTGGCAACACTGTAGTATGTACCAAAGAAGCACAAAGTGCTGCTATACCGTCATCAATCTGGGTGGTAGAGACCGAATTTGGTGTGAATGTAACAATAGGGAGCGTAATTGCAAAACTCACTAAACTAGTTTTATTGGTTTCAAATTCCAAAGGGGCCAATTTAGGTTGGTTGGCTAATGCATATTGTCGGTGGGCTAAGGATGACAAATATGAGGCCCAACAGGGACAAGGTACATCATCAGACTTGGTGGACAAGCACTAGACGTATGAAGCTTGGAGACTGAAGCACGTGTATGGAATAGCCGATTCTCTACGTAGATTTCCCTAAACCTCTCATGTAAACCGATTGGGACTCGGACTATAACCCTACCCCCCCAGACTATATAAGGCGAGGTAGAGAGCCCCCGATCGGTATCTGCTTACATTGCATAGCAACCCTAGGCAACTAGAAGTCAATGCTCCTATAAACACCGAGCATACGAGATAAGCGATTTGTTCTCAACTGGACGTAGGGTACCTCGTACCTGAACTAGTATAAATCTATGTGCCATTTGGTACTCCACCTTATTCCCTATGTGTGATATGTTGATCTGCATGCATTGTCGGTGCCGGAACCTCTGAGACATATCTTGTTTCCCCCCCCCCTAAAACTAAATGATATCCATATTAAGCTTATTAGCTAGCAATCAAGGTCGATCCACTAGTGGATTGAGGAAAAACAAGAAATTTAGTCTTCTTTACCTACTTTTTACCAAAATCAACTATAAATTTGATAAGATTATCATGCACATTGAACTCAAAAAGTTTGGCTTGGTCAAAAATTATCTTAGCACATTCATCGCATGTAATGCTAAACTTAGGAGGAGTTTCATCAGGTTTTACCTTAGATGAAGATGTAGTAGGAAGAGGATCGAAGGTGACATCATCTTTGATTTCTTGATAGCTCCGTTCCTTGTTGATCCACCTCGAAGCATGCTAGGGCATTCTCTAGAAAGGCAACAGCTTGGACCTTCACCCTCTCCTTCCGCATCTTGCGAATCTACTCAAGAAATTGATCGTCCAAAGGCTTGGTGATGTGCTTAGGATTTCTAGGACATGTATTATCATCCTTCTTAATGTTTACCATTGTAGTAGATTAATTTTCTTTCTTCCCCAAAGGAGTCCCCAAAAAGTGTGTTAACACTAGACCAGGCCTGCACATCGGCTAGGGCTAGATCACCCAAGGCCACACATAGCTTAGATATGCAGCGAAGGTAGGTATAAATGGTGAGGCCAACCACCAAATCGACAAGGTTGATTTGACAATCGTTCTTCACCAGGAAGACCCATCGGGGAGGAGCATAATGAGAATGCCTTAAGATGAGCAAGTCCACACCTAGAACATCGACAAATCTTATTTTGAGAAGTGGTGGACAACAACGGGGTTGGAAGAGATTGAGGTATAAGATAAAAAGTAAGGTAGATTTGTTTTTTGTTGATTGGATAGATGGATCTCTCAATCAGCTGTGATCCTCTCATATAAATAGAGCAGAGTGGTCTTATCCTAATAGGAAACTTATCCCACATGCAATTTACATGTTTCCTCAAGATCGGATGAATTTCTAAAGAAAAATCATGATTTGCATCTCGAACACCAAATTGGCTCACGTCGGTTCCAAAATTGGTCTGGACTTAAATAGTGTCCACAAGCAATGCCTGGACAAACCGGCCTAGGTTGGTTTTAGGGGTGAAAGCTAGCCACCATGGCTACGGGGGTCTTATGTATTACACAATGGGGCTGGGTCAATAGTGGTGGTGAGTAGTGATCAATAATAGTTCTTTGTAGGATTTGTGAAATTTATCGGGGTCACTTGACCCTGATGGCAAAGGCTATAGCTCCGCCTCTGGTCGGTTTTTCTATGTTTTCTCAAATTTAGCCAATTCAATTCTAATTTGATCCCTTTTGTTTGCACATGAGTTTCCTATTCATGTTCAACTCTTCCAAACTTACTTTGGCTCTCAATATATAGTGAAAGGAAACTCCTATTGTTTGGGCTTGTCTTGTCGATTTTTGGCTGTTGGAAATACTCAGTGCTCTAGTAGTGATATATATTGTATGAGATGATAGCAAGACCGCTCGATGTGTGTTAGTCCGTGTTAATGATGGCCTAACTAGAAATGACTTGCTTGCAAGATTCATTTGTGTGTGGTTGTGTGTTTTTGAAGAGATAAGTTAGTATAGGTATAAAGAAGACAATTAACTTGTTGGCTAGCCAAAGACGCTACTATGGCAGGTGCCTTAGTTAGTCGTGGCATACTCTACGCCACCGTTAGCTAGGGCACTTGTCATAATGAATTTGGCCACATACATTTCTCCTATGGAGCACTATTCTCTATTGATTTGGTGCCTTTTTATTGACTCATCTACCCCTCTTAGACCTAATATATAGTAGCAAGTGGGAGGGCAATGCAGACCTAAAGATGGAAAGGCTCCCATTCAGGGGTGGATCTAGCGGCCGGTGGGGCAGGTGGGGCTCCAGCCCCCCTTATTGCCTCTTGTGTAATGGACCCCCTTTGAGCCCCTTAATTTTTATTGGAAGAAGGAGGAGGGAGAGGAGGTAGGAAAAAGAAAGGAATGAAGAAGAAGGAAGGAGAAGAAAGGAGAAGAAAGGAGAGAAGAAGCAAGCCCCCTCCCCCTTTCATCACATGCTGCATCCACCCACCATGGAGAATTAAATGGCTTATTCAAATAACACCTCCATCTATTACCAACCCTGGGAAAAGTCAAGGGTCTCAAGAGTTTGAATTTCTAAACTAATGCCCCCCAAACCCAAGATCTCTCATACATTTTTACATTTGGTCATCATCTTCCCCTTCCCATCACCGCACCTAGGCCCATTCGGAAAGATTTATCCTAATAACAGTTCCTAACGGATTGCTTAACTTTGATGTCACAACCTCCTCTCTAAAAATCGTTAGGAAACGGACATGCTATTGTATTTCTCTATCGAGCTACTTTGTAGACCTATGGAATTTATTTTCTTGATGTTTTTTTTTCTATTTTTGGTGGTCCTCACAGACGAAAAATCCAGTTTCTTGATGGAACTCACATTAGTTTGTCCAAACTTCTCTAATTTCAATGAAGTTTATAAAAAATATCAGCATATGTAATTACAAAATTAGTTTTAATAAATATTTTATAATTTGTCTTGGTAGGTGTATTTATTAGAACATGTAGGTACCATTTGGATAATGAATTAGTACCATTCTTTATATGACAATGATGTATTTATGAGAACATTCGTATGAAATATCAAATATAATCATGATATGATAGATCTGAGGAGAGAGTACATGAGAAAGAAAACAGAGAAGAAGAAGGCATCTGATTTGGGTTCCTACTAGAATAGTCATATTGTGACACTTATCAAAATGCTACATAGAAGAAGGGAAGCCATCAACACTAACTTTTCTTGCAATAAAAATTGGTAAATAATACAACTACCTTAGCCTTCAAGGAACGGAGGGTTTTACCTTTGTTAAAAGAAATAAAATGTGAAAACAAGCTAAAAAGGAAATAGAAAAGGCAATGGCAAAAGAAAAATGGACCATGGCTGGTATACTAATTTCTCATAGACTCAAACTAATCTTGTGTATTTCAACCATTATGACTTGACTGATGACCACCTATGACCTTATATCCTCCTTCTGGTTGTCTCACATTGTCCAAAGTATCAAGAGGAGATAGCTTCTTTAACCACATGGATCTTGCCTTACATTAACGAGCAGATGTTCGGGTTCTCGTCACTGAAAATATTGTCATGATGGGGCAGCAGTGGCATCGGGTAGTACATCGGTGGCGGGTACTGCTGCTGTAGGCACCCATGCCCATTGTTGTACCCTAGCAGTTGGTACCCGGTGCAACCAGGACCATAGTGGGCATGGCTGTGAGGAAAATGGGCATTCATCATCATCTCGTGCTTCCTGTTGAGGCTGCACCATCATGTATGGTTGTTGCAGCATTGGGTTCCTGGCTACCTGCTGCATCATCTCCGATCTGCTCCTGCCAGCACCGCTAGGATAGTACCCGTCCCCAGGCAAGCTGTTGGCGGGTATACCAAGTCCATTTACAGCACCGCCACCATATGATGGCTGCACGTTGTAGCCACCATATGATGGCTGCACGTTGTAGCCACCCATGTGGGTGTAGGGACCCATCGACATGCCGCCCATCTGGCCCATAATGGGGAAGCTGGAGGGGCCTATCATGTTATTGGTGGGCCTCATCATTCCCCACATCTGTGGCGCCATACTGCCACCCATCATCTGGCTGCCTACACCAACACTACAATCTTTCTTAGCTTGGCTACTGTTGTTCAGGCTGCCCAGGGCACTGTTGTGCGGCGGCTGCCCAATGCCACTGTTCTTGACTTGGCTGCCTCCAGCATCCTGGTATAGCTTCGTGCCCACATCTTTCTTGTCGTCATTGTTAGCATTTCCCGGTACTAGGACCTTGGTGCCTCCACCAATCTTCTTGTCACTCTGCTTACCACCCCTATTGATGGCTGGAGGCATGCCCATGAGATGAGGAGGAAGCTTCTCCCCCTTCAGCGTCTGCAGCCTCTGCTCAATCTGTTGTTGTATATTTGGAAGATGCTGCTCCGGTGTCGGTGTCAGCTGAGGTAGCACCATTGTTGCATCATTCGTGCCACCACCACTTCTGGCAGCACAGCCACGACTGCCGCTGGCTTCACCCTGGGGCAGACCCTTGCCACTAGCACCCTTCAGCTGATCGCCCATGTCATTACCACCAAGCTGGAGCTTTTGGTGCTTGCTCACCGCAGCAGAATTTGCATCCCACAGCTGAGCGGACATGCCAGCCTTCTTCAACTTTTTGAAGACAGTATCCATGTCCAAGTGGCCAGTCACCGTTACCATCCCTTGCTGTCTATTGACATTGGTTTGGTAGACACCTGTGTAGATTAATCCAGCACATTTCTCTTATATAGGGGAAAAATGAATAGAAAGATGGGAAAAGTAATATGGCTGAACAGAACAAAGCCAACTGGAATAAAAACAAAAGAATACAATGATTTGTGAGTTAAAAATATTTGTTTTTTACCATCAATCTTATGCATGATCTTTTTTATTTCCTTGACGCATCCATTGCAGTTGATGTCTACTTTCAGGTCACAGGTCTGGGAAAAAAGAGGAAAAAAATGTTAAGGAACAACATAAGGCTTGCTGGAGACATGCACAACAAGATGATGATTGTTGAGTTGCCTGCCTGATAAAAACTACAGAAAGCACAATAAGTAAAATATATGGAATGCATGAGGGCTGTTGCTTGAGTTGAGAGGAAGCAAAAAAAAAAAACTCACCTGCACCGTGAGAATGGTCTCCTTAAGCATCCTTGACCACCTCAAATGCTGGAGCCTCCAAATCACCTGTTGGATTGTTGGTCTTTGCTTGTACCTTCACAATGAAAAGGTCGAGGTGAGACACTGAGACCCTCACAGGAAGAGAGAGAAAGAGACTAGGGTTTCTGTGTCAAGAGACAGAAAGAGACTTGGATTCTTGGTTGATTTTCGATTCTTCCCTGAACCCTATTTGGTTAACAAATAGGTGTTAGTTTGATCTCCACTGGACTTGGCCCAACGGCCTTGTCTGGGCCCTTATCTCGCGTCCTGATCGGGGACGTCCAGCCCAATGAAGTGGCTGGTGGGCCCCCGTTGCGCAGTGCTATAAATAGGAGGTGGGAGCCAGTGGTTAGGGTCACGAGGTTCACTGTAGCCGCCAGCACCCCACCAAGAAACCCTACCGATCAGGGAGGCGCTGCCAGCGACGGGAAGCTCCACCGGCGTCGCTACTGTTCCACCGCTTCACCGCCCGTCGCTGCCCTAGCGCAGAACTTCACCAGCGATCCTGTGATGGCGGGTTCCTCTCCGTCAAGCCCGACAGTCAGTACCTTCCGCTCTCTCTCTTACTCCCTTTCTCCCTCTCTGAATTTGTGAACTACCACTGCTTATACTAAATAGAGAAGATATTACCGACTGATCTACACCTAGAACGATCCACCGAATATAACAATGGTATCAGAGCTGGTTTTACCTAGTGAGTAGATCCAGATCAGGAATGAGAAATGAAAAGAATTTGAAAGAAAATGAATCAGTTTGTTCGAATCGAGAAGAAGAAGAACCCTAACCCTAAAGGGGTAAAAGAAGAAGAGGATGACGTTAATGGGGACCTACCCGGGCCTTGTAGTCGTCACTACCGGCGGTTTTACCGCCGTGCGGGAAAGAAAAGACCGCCGGATGGGGTCGCGCAGGAAGAAGCACCCGAGCCGCCGGGCCGGGGAGACCACGCCATCGCGGGTCCTTCGCCTTGGGCTCAGGGGAGGAGGGGGTTAGAAGAAGAAAAAGGAAAGAAAAGACCGAATTTGATTCGGAAAAGCTAACCCTAACCCTAAAGAAAGCCCAAAGAAAAGTACATAGGGACCTACCCGGTTTCCTTTACCGCAGCGCCGTCGCGCGGGAAGATGGACCCGAGCCGCCGGCAGTCGTGGAAGCGCCGCCGGGACCGGGAAAAGAGGCACCACCGCGCAACCGTTCGACGGCGGCGCGCTCACCCTTGGGTGGACGCGCACACCGGCGAAGGGACGCGCGGCAGCGCCACCACACCTTCCTTCGAGGGGAGCCGGCGTCGGCGGAAGCTCCGGCGAGGCCGCGCCGACCACCACGAGGGCGCCGTTTGCGGCTGAGAGAGAAGGTGGAGGGGAATGAAATGCCTAGGGTTTTTGGGAGAAACCGGCCGGGCGGCGGTTTTGATCAGGCGAAATTGAAGGAGAGCCATCGGATGCATCTGGACGGCTCAGATCGCATCTAGGCGACCGGGCTGGCTTTTGGCCCAGGCGGGCAGAAAGTTTCCCGGCCCAGGCCCAGGTTGCGGCCTGGGCGCGGGGGAGAGCAGAGCACGGCGCTGGGCCGGGTCGAAGTGGGCCGCGAGCTGCGCTGCTGGAGCGCGGGGCGCACGTGCCCGAGTGGGCCGCGGGCCGCTCTGTTGGGCCGCAAAGAGCGCTGTGCGCGCGCTGGGCCACGGGCCGCAGAGTGCACAGCGTGGCTGCGAGCAGGCCTTCGGGCCAAATTCTGTGATGAATAGTAAAGTTTATGAATTCTTGTTTTATTATTTCAGAAGCAAATTGTAATGAATTTTTTTCACAAATTTGGAGGTTACAGCTCTACTCAAATTTGAACCAACGCGATAATTTGTCTAGAGAGTACATGAGTGTGAAAAATGCTTCTGAATAAGAATTATTTTAAGAATCTTGATTAATGTTTCCGCTGCAAAGAAAAAGAATATTGTTTTCTTCTCATTAAATCCGAACCAACGGGAGGATTTAATTTGAAGAGCAATTATTGTTGTTCAGAAAATGATGAAAAGTTTATCCTCTAATTAAAATTGGAACCAACGAGAAAATTTTAATTAGAGGGATATTCATATTATGATTTAAGTGAAATTATGATATTGTTATTTTCTGACCAATGTTGATGATAACAATATCATAAGCTTATTTATGAGTTTGAGGTTGAAATTTAAATCTCTGATAAATTATGCATCAAAGTAACCAATTTTCAGAGAATAGATAAAGATCAAGAAATGCTCATGAAATAGAAAGATGATTTTCCGCTGCAATGATGATGATGATGATCTTCTAATTAAATTCGAACCAACGGGAGAATTTAATTTGAAGAGAGTTAATGATAATTGAGTTGTTCCATATGTTAATTCCATTTATACCCAACGGTGATGTGGAATTAATGTACAAGAACATTGTATTCATGATGTTGCTAATTTTAGCAAAAGTTATTGATAGAAAATTTTATGAGTTTTATCTATGAATTTTATGCATTTATTCTATTTCTGCCCAATGGTGATATAGAATTAATGTAGAAGAAAGTTGTTTTGTTCTATATCTGCCCAACGGTGATATAGAATAGAACATAAAGAAATCAGAATTTAATGTTGATAACTATTGTTGAATAATTTTTAGACAAAGATCTTCATGCTTTCGTTCTTGAAGGCAGAAAAGAAAGAGAAAAGAAAAGCACTGGGTACTTGTGACTCAGATGATGAAAAGCCTAAGCACAAATTATGTATATGAAAGTAGGCCATTGCATGAGAAATTATGTCCTCTTTAAGAGTGGCTTGAAAAGAAATAATTTTTAAAGATTTCAGGGATATTGATCCAAGAAAGAAATAGAACAATAAAAGTTTAGTTTAAGAAATATCTTTTATGTACCCTCTATGAAAAATAATTTAATTTTCAGTTTTTTTTATCATCATGATATGAATTGTAATGAGTGGCATGCATGTTTAATTTGACCAACGTCGGATTAAGCATGTGTGTTAAAGAATAACAGATTTATTCCTGAATTTAATGATTGAATATGAGCCAATCCTGGCATTTATGTCCTTTCAAGGGAATTGCCTCGCGTGGCAGCATAAAATTTAAGAAAATACCCGCGTTTTGGGATAAAGTTGGCATAACACTTGTCCTGCATGGCAGGAGAAAGTGAGATGACCATGTGTATCCCGCACAGGGAGAGAAGTTTAGGGTAGCTCTTATGCTGTCCTAGTATGAGTTTAAGAACAAAAGGAAGTTGAAAATGAACCTCATGATAAGAATGACATGCAAGCATGACTTGCAGAAGTACTGATGAAAAAGACTCTGTTGAGTTCTTGAAGTGAAATGAGGAAAAGAATACATACTCCCATACGAATTAAGAAATAATTTTATCTTCCATGATGTAATCACGTGGATGAAGTAATTAAAGTATCCTCATTCACAAGAGTTATGAATGTTTCGAAATTATGGCAGAAAAGTTTGTGCCACATTTCGAGGGGGAGGATTGATAACTATGAATTGAGAAAGAAAGAAAGACAATTGAAAGAAACTCAGAAAGATAATTGAAAGAAATTCGCCATTGTATGCTTTGCATTTAGAGAAAAAGTGATCTATAAAAGATGAAGGTGATCGTTGAGGGAGTACAACGGTCATAATAAAGATACCCCTAAGTACAGAAATGGCTAAATTCCTGAACATTTTACAGTTCAACAGGAAGATAGCAATGAGACTAAGAAATACTAAGACGGTATTCAAAGCACAAAATGAGATAGATTTAACAGAATAAACCCAAAATAAGAAAGATTGAAGATACGCTATCCTTACACCAGATGGATTAATCTGGGGGAGCATGGTATGAAAAGATCTATGACTTGAAGAGAAGTAGGACCAGTGCCTACTCCAATGACTCAAGATCGGTAGGGTTCAACACCATGTTGATGTTGTATGACTCATATAACACATGTTGTTAGCCCTTTAAGAAGATGAATAAGAAAACAATGATCTGGTTATCCTATAGAATCGATTGACGATGAAAGAGCAACAACAACCCAATGTGAAAGAAGTGTCATGCCATTAGCTACAGACCTGAAGGTCTCAAAGAATAAGAGAATCAGATATTATTGATAACTATAAGTTATATATATTAATGAAGAAATTCAAATGGAGGGTGATCCACCTCATTTGAAGAAACCATGAGAGACGTTAACACGTCTAAATGGCAAGAAGCTAAGGAAATTGAAATGAAATTGATGAATATCAACGAAGTTTGAGAAACAGAAGCAGTTCCTAATGGAGCCAAAATAGTAGGCTGTAAAGGGTCTACAAGACGAAATGTGGCTCCAAAGGGAACAGAAGATATGAAGCACGACTTGAATCGAAAGATTTTACGCAAGAGAATGAATAGATTACAATGAGTGCTAGTGGCACATCATGATCTGAGATGAAAGTAAAGACAACATTTCCCAAATGGGATTTGTATGAAAAATAATTACATGACACAACCTAAAGGTTTTGTCGTGGAAAGAAAGAAAGAACGAACGAATGGGATGCCACCCGTAAAAATCCTTTATGAACTAGAGCAAGTCTCTAAACGGTGGCATTTCGAGTAGAAAGGTCAACTAGAAATTTTGGGTTAAAGAGAATGAGAGGACAATTGCACATGTACAAAGTTATAGAATGGGAGATTCAATTCCTAACCCTGTATATGTGGATGACACCTTACTTGCTAGTAGTGATGTCCATCTACTATATGTGAAGAAACTCTTGTCCTCGAGACTCAATAAGAATGTTCTCGGTGAAATGACTCTCGTTATAAGAATTGAAATTCACCGAGACAGATGAAAGGGGTATTAGGATTATCACAAAGGCATGCTTAGAAAAGATTGTAAAGAAACAAAGTATGCATGCAAGTGAACCTACGCCTGTTCATATAGTCGAGGGTAATAATTTTGAGAATATTAGTGTTACAAGAACCGAAATGAAATTGATCAAATGAATATGGATCCATATGCTTCAGCTGTTGGAAGCTTAATGAGTGCACAACTATGATATTACAGTTAAAGAGTGCACAAGTATGATATTACCCTGACATAGTTCATTTATCCGGGATGTTTTGGCAGAAAGTCCAGTCCAGATATAGATCACTGGAATGGAGTTAAGAATGTCTTGCAATTGTGCAAAGATTTAATAAGCCTCATGATGACTAAGAAAGAACAAGTACTCTCAAATGGTTGTGGGTACAAGAATGTTGAATCCCGGCGAGATGTTTAGTGAAACCCACATAGTAGCTAACTCTCGCAGTTGGAGTTTTATTGTGGAAAAGCTCCAAAGAAATAGTTGTGGTGTCATCAATGATGCATACCTATAGTATAACTTATTATGAGGCTTATAGGACAGGCGAAATGGTTAACTTATACCCGGAATTGGTAATGGTATACAACAGTAATTACCATGTAAAATGATTGACTCCTATGACAATGGGTCAAGTGTGCTGCCAAACACATTGACATGAAGTTAGACGTTGTGAAGGAGAAAGTCCGGAATCTTTTAAAAGCTTTCGAATGTATAAGTAAAATCAAGTACTTGCAGATCAGCTTATAAAGGCTTACCACCTAGTGTGTTCAGAGAACGCACAGTCGACATGGGTTTTATGGTATAGCCTATGATTTCCGGACAACAAAGGGCCCAAAGAAAGTATCATTTCAAAATGGAGAAGTGTATTGTGGCTGTTAGTCTAGTGGCACTAATTGCTGTGACGATGGGACAGTCCTTTGCGCTAATCTATGATGAAATAGAAAAGAAGGAAGGAAAATATGAATTGAAATTTTGAATAAGAAATTAAAGAACGAAGAAAGTGATGAGAGATCAAGGGGGAGAATGTTAGTTTGATCTCCACTGGACTTGGCCCAACGGCCTTGTCTGGGCCCTTATCTCGCGTCCTGATCGGGGACGTCCAGCCCAATGAAGTGGCTGGTGGGCCCCCGTCGCGCAGTGCTATAAATAGGAGGTGGGGGCCAGTGGTTAGGGTCACGAGGTTCACTATAGCCGCCAGCACCCCACCAAGAAACCCTACCGATCAGGGAGGCGCTACCAGCGACGGGAAGCTCCACCGGCGTCGCTACTGTTCCACCGCTTCACCGCCCGTCGCTGCCCTAGCGCAGAACTTCACCAGCGATCCTGTGATGGCGGGTTCCTCTCCGTCAAGCCCGACAGTCAGTACCTTCCGCTCTCTCTCTTACTCCCTTTCTCCCTCTCTGGATTTGTGAACTACCACTGTTTATACTAAATAGAGAAGATATTACCGACTGATCTACACCTAGAACAATCCACCGAATATAACAATAGGTCCTCATCTCTTATAATTAACTTGGGCTTTTTTATAATAGGGAGCTATATCTAGGCATGGGCAATTCTAAGGTACTCCAATTGCCTATAAAGAGGTAATATCTCAAATAAATCTGAGCCGTTAATTTTTTGGATTTTAGGAATTAATTAAGTAAATAAAAAAATCCTAAGAAATGAAAAAAATCCCTCCCGATCCCCTTAATGACGAGAGAAAGAGAGCGTGGACAATCCTCCTTTCTTCATGCTTAGATGTGCAAATCATTAGTCACATCACTGATCACAACACACACGTATCACATGAATGCACAGGCTCACATGTATCATTACTCACATCACTCATCACCTAACATGCGCATACATGTTATCAGGTTGGCATATATATATGCGAATCATATCCATGCAAAATCAAGTGTATCAAGTCACATGAAAAATTACATGGCAATCAACAAATATCAAGTCCAAATTTACAAAATAAAAAAGATATACCATATTTGCCAGATCACACATGCATCAATCATATCTAGAAAAAAAAATTTATATCTTAAATTTTCCTTATTTATCCTATTTTACAGAATAAATAAATAGATAAATTTCACATATTACCACATAGGAGGGAACAATTTCATGTCTTGCAATAAAAACACACAAAGAATAGATCTAGGGAGAGAGAAATAGTAAACCATGTTAGAGTTAGTGTTTGCAAAATTTAAACCATGAGCAAGGCTAATCAAACGCCTGTTGTGTTGCCTACCAAAGAAAAATATGCACGCCAAAGGAACAAGATACTTCCCCTATATATATCTACAACAGCCTAAGCACATGAAATGTGTTTATGTTGGGCTTACCTTTCGTTTCTGTGAGAATGCCTTTGGCCCTGAAAGCTGAAGGCTTTTTTTTTTGTTCTTCCACAGTGAAATATGGATCTTGTGCAAATGAGTAGCGAAGGAGGGGGTTTAAATAGGATAAATGTGAAGGCAGTATATTAATGTTTGGATATCTTGTTCAGATATTATACAATCCTATATTAATGTTGGGTTATCTTTAGTTTTCCTTTCAAAAATCCCTGTTCTCTTATAAATTTTACATAATAGTCCCTTTGTACTTCTATTTAGTTAGGCCATAACATTACAACCTTAGCAAACTACTATTAAACAAGGAATCTTCTGTTAAGTATATATGACAGTATTTGTCAGAATGGTTTAACAAGAATATGGTGTTTGTAAAAAAATGCACTATTCGCCTAAACGTTTGATTAGCCCACTTACATACCAGTTAAACACTACACAATGGCACACCATTTCTATTTATTAGGTCATTTAGCCTGTTTAAATGGTCATTTTCCTATTTAAGCAACCATGTAGAACAAATAGTAATGGCTAAACGACAAGTGACCAACTATTTACGTTTTAGAATTTAGGATAACGCTGAGGAAATGTTGCATTCTAGTATTGAAATCCTAATGTCCAAGCTAGGCAAATTTTATCTTTAGCTATATATGACAATAAATCACTAATGACATAAAGGTTGCATCATGTTCTTCAAGACTGCCTTAAGCTATAGACTATCTACATAATGATTACATTGAGCCATTACGTTTTTCATGCAAAACGTTATTGCTTGCATGGAGAAACATGCATTCTACGTAAGGATCTTGTTATATCACTATACATTTGTCTCATTTAGAGCGTTACATCTTGCATTAGAAAACATACAACATATGGATCACGTGATACAAAAGTTCGCTTAGCTCGATGTAGTAACACATCTCATTCTCTAAGTTGTTAATCCTATTCAATGAGAGCATATGATGTTTGGTGAGACATGTCAGTTGTGGAGTGCTACTCACAATGACTCCACATGACATTGTTTATACACAAGAATAAGCGGTCAACATCTTTGAACATACTAGCGATTAATCACAGAAATATAAGAAAAATAGGGAAAAACGATAAGACTTTCCATCACCTACCGTATAGGTCAATGTCTCGAAAAATAAAACTAATTTTATGGAAAATAACTATGACGTGGTGTAAGCTCTTCCAACTATGGAAAAGTTTGTTTAATCAAATGAGTTAGCCCAAGTGCCACCTTGTTCCATGAAATATTGTTAGACAAATTTCATCCATTAAGCACAGTTCTTTTTGTCTGTTAAATCAACAACAGGTTAACCAATGTACTTGTCGGTGTTTAGAAACCGCCGACTAGTAAATTTTGTGGATTGCGCGTCTGAGCTCGGATGGTGTGCAAAGAGGGCACAAAGATGTATACTAGTTCGGGCGGAATGTCCCTACGTCCAATGGCGAGCTGTTCGTGTTACTTGCACTTATGTTTGTAGTAGGGGTTACAAACAATCGAGAGAGGGACGAGCTCCCAAGTCTCTAGTGGAGGTGAAGTAGAGTTGAAGTGCTTCTAAGTGGTCGGAAGAAGATCCCCCTGATGGGGTGCCTAGCCTTCCCTTTTATAGTCCAAGGGAATGACCTGGGGTACAAGAGAGAGTAAGAAAGTAAAGAGGCAGAGAGGAAGGGGGCCTGGAGGTCGCGCCGTATTTCCACTCCTGTAGGCGGGCCCTGCTGGTCTCATAGATGATGACGGAGACTTCTCCACATCGCGATGCTAATAGTGATGGAGATGGCTCCACGTCATGTCTCTGTTTGCTGCTGGCGCCATGCGCGAACGTCGTCGCCCGGTCATGGTGCCTCGTTTCGTCGTGCCTAGCGCTGCAAGTGATGTGGGCCCCTAGACATGGCCTGTCACGACTACGGGTCGTGTCGAGGCATGCCCATTCCCATCCGGTGGCAGGGGTCTATCCCTGGGCTCAAGCTCTTGCGTATGTGGTGGTTGGAGGTAGTGCGGGCCCCCTGCTGGGCCTGCGCCTCTGTCCGAGGGTGGTCGTGCACCCTTAGGGTCGAGCGGGGCGGAGCTCCCCTTCTTGGGGTCGGGCGAGGCGAAACCCATTCCTTTAGGGTCAGGCGAGGTGTGGCCCACTCCCAAGGGGTCGGACGAGCGGAACCTGCGCCCCAGGGGTTGGGCGAACCGGAACCTGTCCCCTAGGGTCGGATGAAGCCGCGGTTACGCCCTGTAATCGTTCGTTCGATTTTGATCGTTAGGAACCATTGGCTCCCCCTTCTTCGGGTACCCTAAAATTGGTACCCGACAGTACTTGATTGTGAATAATCTTGAAAAGGGGGGCTTGAATACCAAAGACTAGATAAGGGATGCACAATAATTAATGAACCAAGAGATGTGCCGCTAGAGACGTGGTGCATGAGGTCATAGCATCTGGTACAGCCTGCAGGAGCGCTTCATGCATTTTGTTTGGTGAGTCAGAGGATGGTGGCTACCACAAAACATTTTACTTATTCTATATTATGGTGTTTTGGAGTTTAAGCTATCGCCAAACTTTTATCTCCTCTTTCTGTTAGTTTGTTACTATCATTTACTATAGTAGCATTTAACTCTTCTTCTTCTTCTGCCGATCCTAAAATTTGCTCTTCTTTTCTGTTAGTGTATTTTAGTAGGAGTAACTCCTTTTCTCGAACATTATCTTTACATACATTCACCTTTCAAATCAAAATGAAATGGAAAAATAGAATGCATCAAATGGTTGTTGTGCCTCGGTTCACGCAAGTACATCCAACACTTGGCGTTCTGTGCAAGGATGGATAATTTGGTCAAATGAATAGAACAGATACATACATATCATTTCAACCATCATACAAATATCTATGAAGATTTTACAGCTAATGCATTCATTTTACAGCTAATACAGTTCATTGCTACTGCTAGAGATACGCATCTGCAGTCTGCTATAGCTAGACTAAGGAAGAGAGGTTCATAAAGTATTGCTATTATTTGTCTATATTCACATGTCTGGTATTCAATATGTGCAAATAAATACATATATATCTAACCAAACCACTATGTTCATTGTTTTCTATGATTCATTGCTTGTGCTAGAAGCTGACATGCATGGTCTGATATAGCTACAATAATGTTATTTTAATTGCTAAAAAGGACAATATAGACTGATGCCATTTAATAGAGATTGACATAAATAGTCTACTACAGCTGTATAAACTGATGTCATTTAAGTGCTACAAAAAAGGACAACCTATTGAAAGAGAGCTATATAGATATTTGTATATGTTTTCAAGTGCAACATTATTTCATGCAAATAAATATACATATATATACAAAGATTTTGCAAATTAAACCACTATATTTATTTTTGTATCACTACTAGAGCTGGGTTTTTTCTATTGACAGGGATGGATAAAACCTGTTAGGAATGTGATTCATGATGGCTGGCTGGTTAGGAAATGGCTGATATATAGGATCGGCTTGTCAGGAAAAGGACTTTACTCCTATCAGCTGTATGTCAGGAAATCTTTCCTGTTGGCATTTCCTAATGGCCTAGGGTGGGCCGATCAACCCTTTGTTCTATCCAGTAAACTGCCAGGAATTACTGTTAGGCATGCCGTCTAGGTACCAACAGGAACTGTCACCTTTCCTGGCATTTAAACTGACAAGAACTCAATGTATATCAGTTTTATATTAATAAAAATGTATTCAATATATCACTGTTCCACCGTTTTGAATTCAATAAATCCCATGTACTCCCTCCGTACCCGTAAAACTTGACGTCCTGGCCTCCCCTACCGTTTTCGAAAAACATGACGTCCTGGCCTCGCGGTAGCGCGTTTGGACGCGTTTGCCCTTGTTCAGTTGGGCTCGCTCCCGTTCCACTTGCCTTCCGGTTTCTACTCGGCATTAATTGCGCGGCCCGCCCGTCTCGGAACTCGTGTAGAGACAGACAAATCAATCGCCGCAACACGCTCTGGCCTGCCTTCGTCTCCCTCTCGCAGCACGCTCGCCGCCCAGCACGCTCGCTGGACTCGAAGGCCATGGAGTCTGTTCAGGCGCAGCACTCCGACGCACTGGACTCGGCCATGGAGTCCGTCGACGCGTGGCGGGCGAAACGCGAGGCAAACCGAGGAGCAAGCCAGAGCAAAGCTAGCATGATATCAGCATGTCGTCATCTTGGGATTTATTGCCGTTTTCCTATGTAAAATAATTCTAGAAATACAATAGAAATACAGTGGCATGTACGTCCACGCCATGCAAAATGAACAGAGCAACAAAAAGTAGTGGGCGGCAGAGTTCAAACCTGAGCCACGGCACTCAACCCTCCACGCACTGGCCATCTCAGTCGGTTTACTTTCACATAGAAAGAGCACCTACAACCTTATTTATTAGGGGCAGAGATGAAAAACTAAACTCTAATTAATCGTTCCTTGGTTACCGTAATCATGTCCTAGACGTCAGGTTTTTTTGGGTATGGAGGGAGTATCCAATGTATATCCATAGTACATATTAAATCAAAAGGGCACATGTTATCATGGTAAAGGCATGTCTACGCGTGAACAACTTTTTGGTAGGGTGCAAATGGACTTTGGGCCTGTTTAGATCCCAAATATTTCCCTAAATTTCACTATGCAAAAAGAAGATTCCCCGTCACATCAAAATGCCGGCACATGTATGAAGTACTAAATGTAGATGAAATCAAAAACTAATTGCACAGTTTTGTTGTACTTTACGAGACGAACGTTTTGAGCCTAATTAGTCAATGTTTGGATAATTTTTACCAAATAAAAACAAAATGCTACAGTAACACAGAGTGTGCTACAGTGTTTTTTCCGCCCCCCGAATCGGGAAACTAAACACGGCCTTTATTTCTATGTTCGTGGCCAAAGAAGAGTCCCATCGGTTTTTAAACCATAGTACATTTTCTTTCGATTTATAGTGGTGAGCAGGAATCAATGTCCGCCTTGGATGCTGCGCTTGACCAACAGCCATGTCGGAAGAAGAGAGGGGAAACGCCATGGGGATCTCACCAAGGGTGGGGAAAGATGGTCTAGAGAGCTGCAGGTTGGAGTAGAGCTACGGTAGAGGAGATCGGGGTTGAACCTGTTCGACTGGAGTTGGGGAAGAATAGACTACGTGCTTCAGGCTTGGCACCGGTGGAGTAGGATGGGGCCGACGTGGGCAATGTTAGTTAATTCAGTTTGATTCAGTCAATTTACGTTAAATTCTTGTTCAATAAAGTTTGAAACCGGTTGGGTGCATCATGTATTCGCCAGACTCGCTCTGTTCGTGATGAGGTGTTCGTTCTTATCTGTTTTCTATTGAGTCACAGAAGACATCATGCATGCTCCTTCTTTGTCGTGGGATGACACGATCAAGTCAAAGGTGGTGGCGCGCATGACGCAGGGGTGATCGTAGTCACAAACCACGCTTTGTTTTTTTTTTGTATATAATGCAATCAGAATCAGAAACGATGCGCTGTTGCAGCACCAAAATCCACTGTTTTCGTGTGTGTCCGTGTTCATCAGTTCAAGCTCATCTTCCTCGGCTCTAGCAAGGATCGCGAAGCGAGGTTCCACCTTTGGACGTGGGATCAAACAATTTCTGTGGCGTTCCACTCCTGTAGGCGGGCCCTGCTGGTCTCATAGATGATGACGGAGACTTCTCCACATCGCGATGCTAATAGTGATGGAGATGGCTCCACGTCATGTCTCTGTTTGCTGCTGGCGCCATGCGCGAACGTCGTCGCCCGGTCGTGGTGCCTCGTTCCGTCGTGCCTAGCGCTGCAAGTGATGTGGGCCCCTAGACATGGCCTGTCACGACTACGGGTCGTGTCGAGGCATGCCCATTCCCATCCGGTGGCAGGGGTCTATCCCTGGGCTCAAGCTCTTGCGTATGTGGTGGTTGGAGGTAGTGCGGGCCCCCTGCTGGGCCTGCGCCTCTGTCCGAGGGTGGTCGTGCACCCTTAGGGTCGAGCGGGGCGGAGCTCCCCTTCTTGGGGTCGGGCGAGGCGAAACCCATTCCTTTAGGGTCAGGCGAGGTGTGGCCCACTCCCAAGGGGTCGGACGAGCGGAACCTGCGCCCCAGGGGTTGGGCGAACCGGAACCTGTCCCCTAGGGTCGGATGAAGCCGCGGTTACGCCCTGTAATCGTTCGTTCGATTTTGATCGTTAGAACCATTGGCTCCCCCTTCTTCGGGTACCCTAAAATTGGTACCCGACAGTACTTGATTGTGAATAATCTTGAAAAGGGGGGCTTGAATACCAAAGACTAGAGAAGGGATGCACAATAATTAATGAACCAAGAGATGTGCCGCTAGAGACGTGGTGCATGAGGTCATAGCATCTGGTACAGCCTGCAGGAGCGCTTCATGCATTTTGTTTGGTGAGTCAGAGGATGGTGGCTACCACAAAACATTTTACTTATTCTATATTATGGTGTTTTGGAGTTTAAGCTATCGCCAAACTTTTATCTCCTCTTTCTGTTAGTTTGTTACTATCATTTACTATAGTAGCATTTAACTCTTCTTCTTCTTCTGCCGATCCTAAAATTTGCTCTTCTTTTCTGTTAGTGTATTTTAGTAGGAGTAACTCCTTTTCTCGAACATTATCTTTACATACATTCACCTTTCAAATCAAAATGAAATGGAAAAATAGAATGCATCAAATGGTTGTTGTGCCTCGGTTCACGCAAGTACATCCAACACTTGGCGTTCTGTGCAAGGATGGATAATTTGGTCAAATGAATAGAACAGATACATACATATCATTTCAACCATCATACAAATATCTATGAAGATTTTACAGCTAATGCATTCATTTTACAGCTAATACAGTTCATTGCTACTGCTAGAGATACGCATCTGCAGTCTGCTATAGCTAGACTAAGGAAGAGAGGTTCATAAAGTATTGCTATTATTTGTCTATATTCACATGTCTGGTATTCAATATGTGCAAATAAATACATATATATCTAACCAAACCACTATGTTCATTGTTTTCTATGATTCATTGCTTGTGCTAGAAGCTGACATGCATGGTCTGATATAGCTACAATAATGTTATTTTAATTGCTAAAAAGGACAATATAGACTGATGCCATTTAATAGAGATTGACATAAATAGTCTACTACAGCTGTATAAACTGATGTCATTTAAGTGCTACAAAAAAGGACAACCTATTGAAAGAGAGCTATATAGATATTTGTATATGTTTTCAAGTGCAACATTATTTCATGCAAATAAATATACATATATATACAAAGATTTTGCAAATTAAACCACTATATTTATTTTTGTATCACTACTAGAGCTGGGTTTTTTCTATTGACAGGGATGGATAAAACCTGTTAGGAATGTGATTCATGATGGCTGGCTGGTTAGGAAATGGCTGATATATAGGATCGGCTTGTCAGGAAAAGGACTTTACTCCTATCAGCTGTATGTCAGGAAATCTTTCCTGTTGGCATTTCCTAATGGCCTAGGGTGGGCCGATCAACCCTTTGTTCTATCCAGTAAACTGCCAGGAATTACTGTTAGGCATGCCGTCTAGGTACCAACAGGAACTGTCACCTTTCCTGGCATTTAAACTGACAAGAACTCAATGTATATCAGTTTTATATTAATAAAAATGTATTCAATATATCACTGTTCCACCGTTTTGAATTCAATAAATCCCATGTACTCCCTCCGTACCCGTAAAACTTGACGTCCTGGCCTCCCCTACCGTTTTCGAAAAACATGACGTCCTGGCCTCGCGGTAGCGCGTTTGGACGCGTTTGCCCTTGTTCAGTTGGGCTCGCTCCCGTTCCACTTGCCTTCCGGTTTCTACTCGGCATTAATTGCGCGGCCCGCCCGTCTCGGAACTCGTGTAGAGACAGACAAATCAATCGCCGCAACACGCTCTGGCCTGCCTTCGTCTCCCTCTCGCAGCACGCTCGCCGCCCAGCACGCTCGCTGGACTCGAAGGCCATGGAGTCTGTTCAGGCGCAGCACTCCGACGCACTGGACTCGGCCATGGAGTCCGTCGACGCGTGGCGGGCGAAACGCGAGGCAAACCGAGGAGCAAGCCAGAGCAAAGCTAGCATGATATCAGCATGTCGTCATCTTGGGATTTATTGCCGTTTTCCTATGTAAAATAATTCTAGAAATACAATAGAAATACAGTGGCATGTACGTCCACGCCATGCAAAATGAACAGAGCAACAAAAAGTAGTGGGCGGCAGAGTTCAAACCTGAGCCACGGCACTCAACCCTCCACGCACTGGCCATCTCAGTCGGTTTACTTTCACATAGAAAGAGCACCTACAACCTTATTTATTAGGGGCAGAGATGAAAAACTAAACTCTAATTAATCGTTCCTTGGTTACCGTAATCATGTCCTAGACGTCAGGTTTTTTTGGGTATGGAGGGAGTATCCAATGTATATCCATAGTACATATTAAATCAAAAGGGCACATGTTATCATGGTAAAGGCATGTCTACGCGTGAACAACTTTTTGGTAGGGTGCAAATGGACTTTGGGCCTGTTTAGATCCCAAATATTTCCCTAAATTTCACTATGCAAAAAGAAGATTCCCCGTCACATCAAAATGCCGGCACATGTATGAAGTACTAAATGTAGATGAAATCAAAAACTAATTGCACAGTTTTGTTGTACTTTACGAGACGAACGTTTTGAGCCTAATTAGTCAATGTTTGGATAATTTTTACCAAATAAAAACAAAATGCTACAGTAACACAGAGTGTGCTACAGTGTTTTTTCCGCCCCCCGAATCGGGAAACTAAACACGGCCTTTATTTCTATGTTCGTGGCCAAAGAAGAGTCCCATCGGTTTTTAAACCATAGTACATTTTCTTTCGATTTATAGTGGTGAGCAGGAATCAATGTCCGCCTTGGATGCTGCGCTTGACCAACAGCCATGTCGGAAGAAGAGAGGGGAAACGCCATGGGGATCTCACCAAGGGTGGGGAAAGATGGTCTAGAGAGCTGCAGGTTGGAGTAGAGCTACGGTAGAGGAGATCGGGGTTGAACCTGCTCGACTGGAGTTGGGGAAGAATAGACTACGTGCTTCAGGCTTGGCACCGGTGGAGTAGGATGGGGCCGACGTGGGCAATGTTAGTTAATTCAGTTTGATTCAGTCAATTTACGTTAAATTCTTGTTCAATAAAGTTTGAAACCGGTTGGGTGCATCATGTATTCGCCAGACTCGCTCTGTTCGTGATGAGGTGTTCGTTCTTATCTGTTTTCTATTGAGTCACAGAAGACATCATGCATGCTCCTTCTTTGTCGTGGGATGACACGATCAAGTCAAAGGTGGTGGCGCGCATGACGCAGGGGTGATCGTAGTCACAAACCACGCTTTGTTTTTTTTTTTTGTATATAATGCAATCAGAATCAGAAACGATGCGCTGTTGCAGCACCAAAATCCACTGTTTTCGTGTGTGTCCGTGTTCATCAGTTCAAGCTCATCTTCCTCGGCTCTAGCAAGGATCGCGAAGCGAGGTTCCACCTTTGGACGTGGGATCAAACAATTTCTGTGGCGTTCCACTCCTGTAGGCGGGCCCTGCTGGTCTCATAGATGATGACGGAGACTTCTCCACATCGCGATGCTAATAGTGATGGAGATGGCTCCACGTCATGTCTCTGTTTGCTGCTGGCGCCATGCGCGAACGTCGTCGCCCGGTCGTGGTGCCTCGTTCCGTCGTGCCTAGCGCTGCAAGTGATGTGGGCCCCTAGACATGGCCTGTCACGACTACGGGTCGTGTCGAGGCATGCCCATTCCCATCCGGTGGCAGGGGTCTATCCCTGGGCTCAAGCTCTTGCGTATGTGGTGGTTGGAGGTAGTGCGGGCCCCCTGCTGGGCCTGCGCCTCTGTCCGAGGGTGGTCGTGCACCCTTAGGGTCGAGCGGGGCGGAGCTCCCCTTCTTGGGGTCGGGCGAGGCGAAACCCATTCCTTTAGGGTCAGGCGAGGTGTGGCCCACTCCCAAGGGGTCGGACGAGCGGAACCTGCGCCCCAGGGGTTGGGCGAACCGGAACCTGTCCCCTAGGGTCGGATGAAGCCGCGGTTACGCCCTGTAATCGTTCGTTCGATTTTGATCGTTAGAACCATTGGCTCCCCCTTCTTCGGGTACCCTAAAATTGGTACCCGACAGTACTTGATTGTGAATAATCTTGAAAAGGGGGGCTTGAATACCAAAGACTAGAGAAGGGATGCACAATAATTAATGAACCAAGAGATGTGCCGCTAGAGACGTGGTGCATGAGGTCATAGCATCTGGTACAGCCTGCAGGAGCGCTTCATGCATTTTGTTTGGTGAGTCAGAGGATGGTGGCTACCACAAAACATTTTACTTATTCTATATTATGGTGTTTTGGAGTTTAAGCTATCGCCAAACTTTTATCTCCTCTTTCTGTTAGTTTGTTACTATCATTTACTATAGTAGCATTTAACTCTTCTTCTTCTTCTGCCGATCCTAAAATTTGCTCTTCTTTTCTGTTAGTGTATTTTAGTAGGAGTAACTCCTTTTCTCGAACATTATCTTTACATACATTCACCTTTCAAATCAAAATGAAATGGAAAAATAGAATGCATCAAATGGTTGTTGTGCCTCGGTTCACGCAAGTACATCCAACACTTGGCGTTCTGTGCAAGGATGGATAATTTGGTCAAATGAATAGAACAGATACATACATATCATTTCAACCATCATACAAATATCTATGAAGATTTTACAGCTAATGCATTCATTTTACAGCTAATACAGTTCATTGCTACTGCTAGAGATACGCATCTGCAGTCTGCTATAGCTAGACTAAGGAAGAGAGGTTCATAAAGTATTGCTATTATTTGTCTATATTCACATGTCTGGTATTCAATATGTGCAAATAAATACATATATATCTAACCAAACCACTATGTTCATTGTTTTCTATGATTCATTGCTTGTGCTAGAAGCTGACATGCATGGTCTGATATAGCTACAATAATGTTATTTTAATTGCTAAAAAGGACAATATAGACTGATGCCATTTAATAGAGATTGACATAAATAGTCTACTACAGCTGTATAAACTGATGTCATTTAAGTGCTACAAAAAAGGACAACCTATTGAAAGAGAGCTATATAGATAGTATTTGTATATGTTTTCAAGTGCAACATTATTTCATGCAAATAAATATACATATATATACAAAGATTTTGCAAATTAAACCACTATATTTATTTTTGTATCACTACTAGAGCTGGGTTTTTTCTATTGACAGGGATGGCTAAAACCTGTTAGGAATGTGATTCATGATGGCTGGCTGGTTAGGAAATGGCTGATATATAGGATCGGCTTGTCAGGAAAAGGACTTTACTCCTATCAGCTGTATGTCAGGAAATCTTTCCTGTTGGCATTTCCTAATGGCCTAGGGTGGGCCGATCAACCCTTTGTTCTATCCAGTAAACTGCCAGGAATTACTGTTAGGCATGCCGTCTAGGTACCAACAGGAACTGTCACCTTTCCTGGCATTTAAACTGACAAGAACTCAATGTATATCAGTTTTATATTAATAAAAATGTATTCAATATATCACTATTCCACCGTTTTGAATTCAATAAATCCCATGTACTCCCTCCGTACCCGTAAAACTTGACGTCCTGGCCTCCCCTACCGTTTTCGAAAAACATGACGTCCTGGCCTCGCGGTAGCGCGTTTGGACGCGTTTGCCCTTGTTCAGTTGGGCTCGCTCCCGTTCCACTTGCCTTCCGGTTTCTACTCGGCATTAATTGCGCGGCCCGCCCGTCTCGGAACTCGTGTAGAGACAGACAAATCAATCGCCGCAACACGCTCTGGCCTGCCTTCGTCTCCCTCTCGCAGCACGCTCGCCGCCCAGCACGCTCGCTGGACTCGAAGGCCATGGAGTCTGTTCAGGCGCAGCACTCCGACGCACTGGACTCGGCCATGGAGTCCGTCGACGCGTGGCGGGCGAAACGCGAGGCAAACCGAGGAGCAAGCCAGAGCAAAGCTAGCATGATATCAGCATGTCGTCATCTTGGGATTTATTGCCGTTTTCCTATGTAAAATAATTCTAGAAATACAATAGAAATACAGTGGCATGTACGTCCACGCCATGCAAAATGAACAGAGCAACAAAAAGTAGTGGGCGGCAGAGTTCAAACCTGAGCCACGGCACTCAACCCTCCACGCACTGGCCATCTCAGTCGGTTTACTTTCACATAGAAAGAGCACCTACAACCTTATTTATTAGGGGCAGAGATGAAAAACTAAACTCTAATTAATCGTTCCTTGGTTACCGTAATCATGTCCTAGACGTCAGGTTTTTTTGGGTATGGAGGGAGTATCCAATGTATATCCATAGTACATATTAAATCAAAAGGGCACATGTTATCATGGTAAAGGCATGTCTACGCGTGAACAACTTTTTGGTAGGGTGCAAATGGACTTTGGGCCTGTTTAGATCCCAAATATTTCCCTAAATTTCACTATGCAAAAAGAAGATTCCCCGTCACATCAAAATGCCGGCACATGTATGAAGTACTAAATGTAGATGAAATCAAAAACTAATTGCACAGTTTTGTTGTACTTTACGAGACGAACGTTTTGAGCCTAATTAGTCAATGTTTGGATAATTTTTACCAAATAAAAACAAAATGCTACAGTAACACAGAGTGTGCTACAGTGTTTTTTCCGCCCCCCGAATCGGGAAACTAAACACGGCCTTTATTTCTATGTTCGTGGCCAAAGAAGAGTCCCATCGGTTTTTAAACCATAGTACATTTTCTTTCGATTTATAGTGGTGAGCAGGAATCAATGTCCGCCTTGGATGCTGCGCTTGACCAACAGCCATGTCGGAAGAAGAGAGGGGAAACGCCATGGGGATCTCACCAAGGGTGGGGAAAGATGGTCTAGAGAGCTGCAGGTTGGAGTAGAGCTACGGTAGAGGAGATCGGGGTTGAACCTGCTCGACTGGAGTTGGGGAAGAATAGACTACGTGCTTCAGGCTTGGCACCGGTGGAGTAGGATGGGGCCGACGTGGGCAATGTTAGTTAATTCAGTTTGATTCAGTCAATTTACGTTAAATTCTTGTTCAATAAAGTTTGAAACCGGTTGGGTGCATCATGTATTCGCCAGACTCGCTCTGTTCGTGATGAGGTGTTCGTTCTTATCTGTTTTCTATTGAGTCACAGAAGACATCATGCATGCTCCTTCTTTGTCGTGGGATGACACGATCAAGTCAAAGGTGGTGGCGCGCATGACGCAGGGGTGATCGTAGTCACAAACCACGCTTTGTTTTTTTTTGTATATAATGCAATCAGAATCAGAAACGATGCGCTGTTGCAGCACCAAAATCCACTGTTTTCGTGTGTGTCCGTGTTCATCAGTTCAAGCTCATCTTCCTCGGCTCTAGCAAGGATCGCGAAGCGAGGTTCCACCTTTGGACGTGGGATCAAACAATTTCTGTGGCGTTCCACTCCTGTAGGCGGGCCCTGCTGGTCTCATAGATGATGACGGAGACTTCTCCACATCGCGATGCTAATAGTGATGGAGATGGCTCCACGTCATGTCTCTGTTTGCTGCTGGCGCCATGCGCGAACGTCGTCGCCCGGTCGTGGTGCCTCGTTCCGTCGTGCCTAGCGCTGCAAGTGATGTGGGCCCCTAGACATGGCCTGTCACGACTACGGGTCGTGTCGAGGCATGCCCATTCCCATCCGGTGGCAGGGGTCTATCCCTGGGCTCAAGCTCTTGCGTATGTGGTGGTTGGAGGTAGTGCGGGCCCCCTGCTGGGCCTGCGCCTCTGTCCGAGGGTGGTCGTGCACCCTTAGGGTCGAGCGGGGCGGAGCTCCCCTTCTTGGGGTCGGGCGAGGCGAAACCCATTCCTTTAGGGTCAGGCGAGGTGTGGCCCACTCTCAAGGGGTCGGACGAGCGGAACCTGCGCCCCAGGGGTTGGGCGAACCGGAACCTGTCCCCTAGGGTCGGATGAAGCCGCGGTTACGCCCTGTAATCGTTCGTTCGATTTTGATCGTTAGAACCATTGGCTCCCCCTTCTTCGGGTACCCTAAAATTGGTACCCGACAGTACTTGATTGTGAATAATCTTGAAAAGGGGGGCTTGAATACCAAAGACTAGAGAAGGGATGCACAATAATTAATGAACCAAGAGATGTGCCGCTAGAGACGTGGTGCATGAGGTCATAGCATCTGGTACAGCCTGCAGGAGCGCTTCATGCATTTTGTTTGGTGAGTCAGAGGATGGTGGCTACCACAAAACATTTTACTTATTCTATATTATGGTGTTTTGGAGTTTAAGCTATCGCCAAACTTTTATCTCCTCTTTCTGTTAGTTTGTTACTATCATTTACTATAGTAGCATTTAACTCTTCTTCTTCTTCTGCCGATCCTAAAATTTGCTCTTCTTTTCTGTTAGTGTATTTTAGTAGGAGTAACTCCTTTTCTCGAACATTATCTTTACATACATTCACCTTTCAAATCAAAATGAAATGGAAAAATAGAATGCATCAAATGGTTGTTGTGCCTCGGTTCACGCAAGTACATCCAACACTTGGCGTTCTGTGCAAGGATGGATAATTTGGTCAAATGAATAGAACAGATACATACATATCATTTCAACCATCATACAAATATCTATGAAGATTTTACAGCTAATGCATTCATTTTACAGCTAATACAGTTCATTGCTACTGCTAGAGATACGCATCTGCAGTCTGCTATAGCTAGACTAAGGAAGAGAGGTTCATAAAGTATTGCTATTATTTGTCTATATTCACATGTCTGGTATTCAATATGTGCAAATAAATACATATATATCTAACCAAACCACTATGTTCATTGTTTTCTATGATTCATTGCTTGTGCTAGAAGCTGACATGCATGGTCTGATATAGCTACAATAATGTTATTTTAATTGCTAAAAAGGACAATATAGACTGATGCCATTTAATAGAGATTGACATAAATAGTCTACTACAGCTGTATAAACTGATGTCATTTAAGTGCTACAAAAAAGGACAACCTATTGAAAGAGAGCTATATAGATATTTGTATATGTTTTCAAGTGCAACATTATTTCATGCAAATAAATATACATATATATACAAAGATTTTGCAAATTAAACCACTATATTTATTTTTGTATCACTACTAGAGCTGGGTTTTTTCTATTGACAGGGATGGATAAAACCTGTTAGGAATGTGATTCATGATGGCTGGCTGGTTAGGAAATGGCTGATATATAGGATCGGCTTGTCAGGAAAAGGACTTTACTCCTATCAGCTGTATGTCAGGAAATCTTTCCTGTTGGCATTTCCTAATGGCCTAGGGTGGGCCGATCAACCCTTTGTTCTATCCAGTAAACTGCCAGGAATTACTGTTAGGCATGCCGTCTAGGTACCAACAGGAACTGTCACCTTTCCTGGCATTTAAACTGACAAGAACTCAATGTATATCAGTTTTATATTAATAAAAATGTATTCAATATATCACTGTTCCACCGTTTTGAATTCAATAAATCCCATGTACTCCCTCCGTACCCGTAAAACTTGACGTCCTGGCCTCCCCTACCGTTTTCGAAAAACATGACGTCCTGGCCTCGCGGTAGCGCGTTTGGACGCGTTTGCCCTTGTTCAGTTGGGCTCGCTCCCGTTCCACTTGCCTTCCGGTTTCTACTCGGCATTAATTGCGCGGCCCGCCCGTCTCGGAACTCGTGTAGAGACAGACAAATCAATCGCCGCAACACGCTCTGGCCTGCCTTCGTCTCCCTCTCGCAGCACGCTCGCCGCCCAGCACGCTCGCTGGACTCGAAGGCCATGGAGTCTGTTCAGGCGCAGCACTCCGACGCACTGGACTCGGCCATGGAGTCCGTCGACGCGTGGCGGGCGAAACGCGAGGCAAACCGAGGAGCAAGCCAGAGCAAAGCTAGCATGATATCAGCATGTCGTCATCTTGGGATTTATTGCCGTTTTCCTATGTAAAATAATTCTAGAAATACAATAGAAATACAGTGGCATGTACGTCCACGCCATGCAAAATGAACAGAGCAACAAAAAGTAGTGGGCGGCAGAGTTCAAACCTGAGCCACGGCACTCAACCCTCCACGCACTGGCCATCTCAGTCGGTTTACTTTCACATAGAAAGAGCACCTACAACCTTATTTATTAGGGGCAGAGATGAAAAACTAAACTCTAATTAATCGTTCCTTGGTTACCGTAATCATGTCCTAGACGTCAGGTTTTTTTGGGTATGGAGGGAGTATCCAATGTATATCCATAGTACATATTAAATCAAAAGGGCACATGTTATCATGGTAAAGGCATGTCTACGCGTGAACAACTTTTTGGTAGGGTGCAAATGGACTTTGGGCCTGTTTAGATCCCAAATATTTCCCTAAATTTCACTATGCAAAAAGAAGATTCCCCGTCACATCAAAATGCCGGCACATGTATGAAGTACTAAATGTAGATGAAATCAAAAACTAATTGCACAGTTTTGTTGTACTTTACGAGACGAACGTTTTGAGCCTAATTAGTCAATGTTTGGATAATTTTTACCAAATAAAAACAAAATGCTACAGTAACACAGAGTGTGCTACAGTGTTTTTTCCGCCCCCCGAATCGGGAAACTAAACACGGCCTTTATTTCTATGTTCGTGGCCAAAGAAGAGTCCCATCGGTTTTTAAACCATAGTACATTTTCTTTCGATTTATAGTGGTGAGCAGGAATCAATGTCCGCCTTGGATGCTGCGCTTGACCAACAGCCATGTCGGAAGAAGAGAGGGGAAACGCCATGGGGATCTCACCAAGGGTGGGGAAAGATGGTCTAGAGAGCTGCAGGTTGGAGTAGAGCTACGGTAGAGGAGATCGGGGTTGAACCTGCTCGACTGGAGTTGGGGAAGAATAGACTACGTGCTTCAGGCTTGGCACCGGTGGAGTAGGATGGGGCCGACGTGGGCAATGTTAGTTAATTCAGTTTGATTCAGTCAATTTACGTTAAATTCTTGTTCAATAAAGTTTGAAACCGGTTGGGTGCATCATGTATTCGCCAGACTCGCTCTGTTCGTGATGAGGTGTTCGTTCTTATCTGTTTTCTATTGAGTCACAGAAGACATCATGCATGCTCCTTCTTTGTCGTGGGATGACACGATCAAGTCAAAGGTGGTGGCGCGCATGACGCAGGGGTGATCGTAGTCACAAACCACGCTTTGTTTTTTTTTTGTATATAATGCAATCAGAATCAGAAACGATGCGCTGTTGCAGCACCAAAATCCACTGTTTTCGTGTGTGTCCGTGTTCATCAGTTCAAGCTCATCTTCCTCGGCTCTAGCAAGGATCGCGAAGCGAGGTTCCACCTTTGGACGTGGGATCAAACAATTTCTGTGGCGTTCCACTCCTGTAGGCGGGCCCTGCTGGTCTCATAGATGATGACGGAGACTTCTCCACATCGCGATGCTAAAAGTGATGGAGATGGCTCCACGTCATGTCTCTGTTTGCTGCTGGCGCCATGCGCGAACGTCGTCGCCCGGTCGTGGTGCCTCGTTCCGTCGTGCCTAGCGCTGCAAGTGATGTGGGCCCCTAGACATGGCCTGTCACGACTACGGGTCGTGTCGAGGCATGCCCATTCCCATCCGGTGGCAGGGGTCTATCCCTGGGCTCAAGCTCTTGCGTATGTGGTGGTTGGAGGTAGTGCGGGCCCCCTGCTGGGCCTGCGCCTCTGTCCGAGGGTGGTCGTGCACCCTTAGGGTCGAGCGGGGCGGAGCTCCCCTTCTTGGGGTCGGGCGAGGCGAAACCCATTCCTTTAGGGTCAGGCGAGGTGTGGCCCACTCCCAAGGGGTCGGACGAGCGGAACCTGCGCCCCAGGGGTTGGGCGAACCGGAACCTGTCCCCTAGGGTCGGATGAAGCCGCGGTTACGCCCTGTAATCGTTCGTTCGATTTTGATCGTTAGAACCATTGGCTCCCCCTTCTTCGGGTACCCTAAAATTGGTACCCGACAGTACTTGATTGTGAATAATCTTGAAAAGGGGGGCTTGAATACCAAAGACTAGAGAAGGGATGCACAATAATTAATGAACCAAGAGATGTGCCGCTAGAGACGTGGTGCATGAGGTCATAGCATCTGGTACAGCCTGCAGGAGCGCTTCATGCATTTTGTTTGGTGAGTCAGAGGATGGTGGCTACCACAAAACATTTTACTTATTCTATATTATGGTGTTTTGGAGTTTAAGCTATCGCCAAACTTTTATCTCCTCTTTCTGTTAGTTTGTTACTATCATTTACTATAGTAGCATTTAACTCTTCTTCTTCTTCTGCCGATCCTAAAATTTGCTCTTCTTTTCTGTTAGTGTATTTTAGTAGGAGTAACTCCTTTTCTCGAACATTATCTTTACATACATTCACCTTTCAAATCAAAATGAAATGGAAAAATAGAATGCATCAAATGGTTGTTGTGCCTCGGTTCACGCAAGTACATCCAACACTTGGCGTTCTGTGCAAGGATGGATAATTTGGTCAAATGAATAGAACAGATACATACATATCATTTCAACCATCATACAAATATCTATGAAGATTTTACAGCTAATGCATTCATTTTACAGCTAATACAGTTCATTGCTACTGCTAGAGATACGCATCTGCAGTCTGCTATAGCTAGACTAAGGAAGAGAGGTTCATAAAGTATTGCTATTATTTGTCTATATTCACATGTCTGGTATTCAATATGTGCAAATAAATACATATATATCTAACCAAACCACTATGTTCATTGTTTTCTATGATTCATTGCTTGTGCTAGAAGCTGACATGCATGGTCTGATATAGCTACAATAATGTTATTTTAATTGCTAAAAAGGACAATATAGACTGATGCCATTTAATAGAGATTGACATAAATAGTCTACTACAGCTGTATAAACTGATGTCATTTAAGTGCTACAAAAAAGGACAACCTATTGAAAGAGAGCTATATAGATATTTGTATATGTTTTCAAGTGCAACATTATTTCATGCAAATAAATATACATATATATACAAAGATTTTGCAAATTAAACCACTATATTTATTTTTGTATCACTACTAGAGCTGGGTTTTTTCTATTGACAGGGATGGATAAAACCTGTTAGGAATGTGATTCATGATGGCTGGCTGGTTAGGAAATGGCTGATATATAGGATCGGCTTGTCAGGAAAAGGACTTTACTCCTATCAGCTGTATGTCAGGAAATCTTTCCTGTTGGCATTTCCTAATGGCCTAGGGTGGGCCGATCAACCCTTTGTTCTATCCAGTAAACTGCCAGGAATTACTGTTAGGCATGCCGTCTAGGTACCAACAGGAACTGTCACCTTTCCTGGCATTTAAACTGACAAGAACTCAATGTATATCAGTTTTATATTAATAAAAATGTATTCAATATATCACTGTTCCACCGTTTTGAATTCAATAAATCCCATGTACTCCCTCCGTACCCGTAAAACTTGACGTCCTGGCCTCCCCTACCGTTTTCGAAAAACATGACGTCCTGGCCTCGCGGTAGCGCGTTTGGACGCGTTTGCCCTTGTTCAGTTGGGCTCGCTCCCGTTCCACTTGCCTTCCGGTTTCTACTCGGCATTAATTGCGCGGCCCGCCCGTCTCGGAACTCGTGTAGAGACAGACAAATCAATCGCCGCAACACGCTCTGGCCTGCCTTCGTCTCCCTCTCGCAGCACGCTCGCCGCCCAGCACGCTCGCTGGACTCGAAGGCCATGGAGTCTGTTCAGGCGCAGCACTCCGACGCACTGGACTCGGCCATGGAGTCCGTCGACGCGTGGCGGGCGAAACGCGAGGCAAACCGAGGAGCAAGCCAGAGCAAAGCTAGCATGATATCAGCATGTCGTCATCTTGGGATTTATTGCCGTTTTCCTATGTAAAATAATTCTAGAAATACAATAGAAATACAGTGGCATGTACGTCCACGCCATGCAAAATGAACAGAGCAACAAAAAGTAGTGGGCGGCAGAGTTCAAACCTGAGCCACGGCACTCAACCCTCCACGCACTGGCCATCTCAGTCGGTTTACTTTCACATAGAAAGAGCACCTACAACCTTATTTATTAGGGGCAGAGATGAAAAACTAAACTCTAATTAATCGTTCCTCGGTTACCGTAATCATGTCCTAGACGTCAGGTTTTTTTGGGTATGGAGGGAGTATCCAATGTATATCCATAGTACATATTAAATCAAAAGGGCACATGTTATCATGGTAAAGGCATGTCTACGCGTGAACAACTTTTTGGTAGGGTGCAAATGGACTTTGGGCCTGTTTAGATCCCAAATATTTCCCTAAATTTCACTATGCAAAAAGAAGATTCCCCGTCACATCAAAATGCCGGCACATGTATGAAGTACTAAATGTAGATGAAATCAAAAACTAATTGCACAGTTTTGTTGTACTTTACGAGACGAACGTTTTGAGCCTAATTAGTCAATGTTTGGATAATTTTTACCAAATAAAAACAAAATGCTACAGTAACACAGAGTGTGCTACAGTGTTTTTTCCGCCCCCGAATCGGGAAACTAAACACGGCCTTTATTTCTATGTTCGTGGCCAAAGAAGAGTCCCATCGGTTTTTAAACCATAGTACATTTTCTTTCGATTTATAGTGGTGAGCAGGAATCAATGTCCGCCTTGGATGCTGCGCTTGACCAACAGCCATGTCGGAAGAAGAGAGGGGAAACGCCATGGGGATCTCACCAAGGGTGGGGAAAGATGGTCTAGAGAGCTGCAGGTTGGAGTAGAGCTACGGTAGAGGAGATCGGGGTTGAACCTGCTCGACTGGAGTTGGGGAAGAATAGACTACGTGCTTCAGGCTTGGCACCGGTGGAGTAGGATGGGGCCGACGTGGGCAATGTTAGTTAATTCAGTTTGATTCAGTCAATTTACGTTAAATTCTTGTTCAATAAAGTTTGAAACCGGTTGGGTGCATCATGTATTCGCCAGACTCGCTCTGTTCGTGATGAGGTGTTCGTTCTTATCTGTTTTCTATTGAGTCACAGAAGACATCATGCATGCTCCTTCTTTGTCGTGGGATGACACGATCAAGTCAAAGGTGGTGGCGCGCATGACGCAGGGGTGATCGTAGTCACAAACCACGCTTTGTTTTTTTTTGTATATAATGCAATCAGAATCAGAAACGATGCGCTGTTGCAGCACCAAAATCCACTGTTTTCGTGTGTGTCCGTGTTCATCAGTTCAAGCTCATCTTCCTCGGCTCTAGCAAGGATCGCGAAGCGAGGTTCCACCTTTGGACGTGGGATCAAACAATTTCTGTGGCGTTCCACTCCTGTAGGCGGGCCCTGCTGGTCTCATAGATGATGACGGAGACTTCTCCACATCGCGATGCTAATAGTGATGGAGATGGCTCCACGTCATGTCTCTGTTTGCTGCTGGCGCCATGCGCGAACGTCGTCGCCCGGTCGTGGTGCCTCGTTCCGTCGTGCCTAGCGCTGCAAGTGATGTGGGCCCCTAGACATGGCCTGTCACGACTACGGGTCGTGTCGAGGCATGCCCATTCCCATCCGGTGGCAGGGGTCTATCCCTGGGCTCAAGCTCTTGCGTATGTGGTGGTTGGAGGTAGTGCGGGCCCCCTGCTGGGCCTGCGCCTCTGTCCGAGGGTGGTCGTGCACCCTTAGGGTCGAGCGGGGCGGAGCTCCCCTTCTTGGGGTCGGGCGAGGCGAAACCCATTCCTTTAGGGTCAGGCGAGGTGTGGCCCACTCCCAAGGGGTCGGACGAGCGGAACCTGCGCCCCAGGGGTTGGGCGAACCGGAACCTGTCCCCTAGGGTCGGATGAAGCCGCGGTTACGCCCTGTAATCGTTCGTTCGATTTTGATCGTTAGAACCATTGGCTCCCCCTTCTTCGGGTACCCTAAAATTGGTACCCGACAGTACTTGATTGTGAATAATCTTGAAAAGGGGGGCTTGAATACCAAAGACTAGAGAAGGGATGCACAATAATTAATGAACCAAGAGATGTGCCGCTAGAGACGTGGTGCATGAGGTCATAGCATCTGGTACAGCCTGCAGGAGCGCTTCATGCATTTTGTTTGGTGAGTCAGAGGATGGTGGCTACCACAAAACATTTTACTTATTCTATATTATGGTGTTTTGGAGTTTAAGCTATCGCCAAACTTTTATCTCCTCTTTCTGTTAGTTTGTTACTATCATTTACTATAGTAGCATTTAACTCTTCTTCTTCTTCTGCCGATCCTAAAATTTGCTCTTCTTTTCTGTTAGTGTATTTTAGTAGGAGTAACTCCTTTTCTCGAACATTATCTTTACATACATTCACCTTTCAAATCAAAATGAAATGGAAAAATAGAATGCATCAAATGGTTGTTGTGCCTCGGTTCACGCAAGTACATCCAACACTTGGCGTTCTGTGCAAGGATGGATAATTTGGTCAAATGAATAGAACAGATACATACATATCATTTCAACCATCATACAAATATCTATGAAGATTTTACAGCTAATGCATTCATTTTACAGCTAATACAGTTCATTGCTACTGCTAGAGATACGCATCTGCAGTCTGCTATAGCTAGACTAAGGAAGAGAGGTTCATAAAGTATTGCTATTATTTGTCTATATTCACATGTCTGGTATTCAATATGTGCAAATAAATACATATATATCTAACCAAACCACTATGTTCATTGTTTTCTATGATTCATTGCTTGTGCTAGAAGCTGACATGCATGGTCTGATATAGCTACAATAATGTTATTTTAATTGCTAAAAAGGACAATATAGACTGATGCCATTTAATAGAGATTGACATAAATAGTCTACTACAGCTGTATAAACTGATGTCATTTAAGTGCTACAAAAAAGGACAACCTATTGAAAGAGAGCTATATAGATATTTGTATATGTTTTCAAGTGCAACATTATTTCATGCAAATAAATATACATATATATACAAAGATTTTGCAAATTAAACCACTATATTTATTTTTGTATCACTACTAGAGCTGGGTTTTTTCTATTGACAGGGATGGCTAAAACCTGTTAGGAATGTGATTCATGATGGCTGGCTGGTTAGGAAATGGCTGATATATAGGATCGGCTTGTCAGGAAAAGGACTTTACTCCTATCAGCTGTATGTCAGGAAATCTTTCCTGTTGGCATTTCCTAATGGCCTAGGGTGGGCCGATCAACCCTTTGTTCTATCCAGTAAACTGCCAGGAATTACTGTTAGGCATGCCGTCTAGGTACCAACAGGAACTGTCACCTTTCCTGGCATTTAAACTGACAAGAACTCAATGTATATCAGTTTTATATTAATAAAAATGTATTCAATATATCACTATTCCACCGTTTTGAATTCAATAAATCCCATGTACTCCCTCCGTACCCGTAAAACTTGACGTCCTGGCCTCCCCTACCGTTTTCGAAAAACATGACGTCCTGGCCTCGCGGTAGCGCGTTTGGACGCGTTTGCCCTTGTTCAGTTGGGCTCGCTCCCGTTCCACTTGCCTTCCGGTTTCTACTCGGCATTAATTGCGCGGCCCGCCCGTCTCGGAACTCGTGTAGAGACAGACAAATCAATCGCCGCAACACGCTCTGGCCTGCCTTCGTCTCCCTCTCGCAGCACGCTCGCCGCCCAGCACGCTCGCTGGACTCGAAGGCCATGGAGTCTGTTCAGGCGCAGCACTCCGACGCACTGGACTCGGCCATGGAGTCCGTCGACGCGTGGCGGGCGAAACGCGAGGCAAACCGAGGAGCAAGCCAGAGCAAAGCTAGCATGATATCAGCATGTCGTCATCTTGGGATTTATTGCCGTTTTCCTATGTAAAATAATTCTAGAAATACAATAGAAATACAGTGGCATGTACGGCCACGCCATGCAAAATGAACAGAGCAACAAAAAGTAGTGGGCGGCAGAGTTCAAACCTGAGCCACGGCACTCAACCCTCCACGCACTGGCCATCTCAGTCGGTTTACTTTCACATAGAAAGAGCACCTACAACCTTATTTATTAGGGGCAGAGATGAAAAACTAAACTCTAATTAATCGTTCCTTGGTTACCGTAATCATGTCCTAGACGTCAGGTTTTTTTGGGTATGGAGGGAGTATCCAATGTATATCCATAGTACATATTAAATCAAAAGGGCACATGTTATCATGGTAAAGGCATGTCTACGCGTGAACAACTTTTTGGTAGGGTGCAAATGGACTTTGGGCCTGTTTAGATCCCAAATATTTCCTTAAATTCCACTATGCAAAAAGAAGATTCCCCGTCACATCAAAATGCCGGCACATGTATGGAGTACTAAATGTAGATGAAATCAAAAACTAATTGCACAGTTTTGTTGTACTTTACGAGACGAACGTTTTGAGCCTAATTAGTCAATGTTTGGACAATTTTTACCAAATAAAAACAAAATGCTACAGTAACACAGAGTGAGCTACAGTGTTTTTGCCGCCCCCGAATCGGGAAACTAAACACGGCCTTTATTTCTATGTTCGTGGCCAAAGAAGAGTCCCATCGGTTTTTAAACCATAGTACATTTTCTTTCGATTTATAGTGGTGAGCAGGAATCAATGTCCGCCTTGGATGCTGCGCTTGACCAACAGCCATGTCGGAAGAAGAGAGGGGAAACGCCATGGGGATCTCACCAAGGGTGGGGAAAGATGGTCTAGAGAGCTGCAGGTTGGAGTAGAGCTACGGTAGAGGAGATCGGGGTTGAACCTGCTCGACTGGAGTTGGGGAAGAATAGACTACGTGCTTCGGGCTTGGCACCGGTGGAGTAGGATGGGGCCGACGTGGGCAATGTTAGTTAATTCAGTTTGATTCAGTCAATTTACGTTCAATTCTTGTTCAATAAAGTTTGAAACCGGTTGGGTGCATCATGTACTCGCCAGACTCGCTCTGTTCGTGATGAGGTGTTCGTTCTTATCTGTTTTCTATTGAGTCACAGAAGACATCATGCATGCTCCTTCTGTTAGAGCGCACGGTTAGTTCCAGACCCAAACGGATCTACTAACTGATAAACGCGGAAGCATAACCACAATAGAAGAAAATACGAAAATGATAACAACACCGAGGCACGATGTTTTTTAACGAGGTTCAGCATCGTGTCTAATCCTCGGGGCAATGACTATGGGCGCTCCTCCCCATAAAACAGTAGCTACACCGGCATCCGGGCGATCCCGCGACCACGCCGCCACCCAAACCAGCCGCCAAGTCGTCTCTCTCGGTTACAATAGGGGTGGCCTCATATTTATGGCCCCCTAGGACACAGAGTTCGACTCCAACTCTATCCTAGCCCCTAATACAACTCAAGTCTAACGTAACCAATTGTACACATATTCGACACATATCTAACAAACTCCACCTTGGCGAATATGTACGCCATCTTGAAGTCATCCATGCATGAACCTCCGTGTACCCGAACTTGAGTCGTCTCTTCCGTCGCTCACTTAGAACGGCCTGATGAGGCTGATCCCACAGCCGCATCACCACCAGGATAGAACACCGCCACATTTGTGTTGCCATCCATGACTCCACCTTCAACAATGCTTCCTTTCAGCTTGTATTGGTGCGCACTTGACTTCTCACCAATCATCATCGTCTTGCCTCCTTGCATGACTCTCAAGGTCTTCTTATCAGGAACTGCCTGAAACAACCAGCCTTCTTCATGCAATAAACCAAGCGAGATCAGATTCTTTGTTAGCCCCGGCACATGCTTCACACCCTTAAGCAGCAACTCTTTACCATCACACAACTTGAACTTGATGTCACCCACTCCTTCTGCAAGATAGCCTGAACCATCTCCCAAGTAAGCAAAACCATTTTTCCTTCTCAGTGTATGACAAGAATAACTCCTTCTTCGGTGTTGCATGGAACGAGCTAGCCGAATCCAACAACCATGCTTCACAAGACTTTTCACTTGACACTGTGAGGAGGTCACCTTCGCTATCTGAGTCATGTTTCTTCTTGTTGGCAATCACAACACTAACGGATCCTCCATCCTTCTTCAGTTCTGGACAGTCTCTCTTTACATGTCCATAATCTTTGCACTTATAGCACCGCGGCCCCTTCTTCTTGTTTCCCCTCTTATTATCCACACCACGGTCACCCTTGACTAGCAAAGCATCACCAGAAGACTCTTCCATTGCATTATTCTTCCTCCTTTGATCATGAGCAAGCAACACAGCAACAATGTCCTCCATCTTGATGTCCTCCTTCCCATACGTCAATGTAGTAACCAAGTGCTCATAAGACCTCGGCAACGAACACAGAAGAATAATAGCCCTGTCTTCATCATCAATTTTCACTTCAACCTTCACAAGATCAGCAACCAATTGATTAAAGACATTTATGTGTTCCGTAAGATCTGACCCCTCTTGCATCTTCAAGCCAAACAACTTCTGCTTCAGATACAGCTTCTGAGTCACCGTCTTGGACATGAACTGACTGGCCAACTTGTCCCAAATTTTCTTCGGTGAAGTTTCCTCCATGACATGGTACATGATCTGATCAGAGAGGCTGAAGGGTCGAGATGGCGGACTAGAGGGGGGGTGAATAGTCCTTTCTAAAATTAATCACGTCGGCAAACCGGAATAAATGCGGAATTAAAACTATCGGTCTAGCCAAGACTACACCCCTCTATCTAAGTTCACAAGCACCTCACAAAGTTCCTAATTATGTAACTAAGGTGCTTTCCTTAGCAAGAGCTCTCCTAAATAATTCTAGAGCAAGGTCACACAAACCTATGCACTAGTACTTTAGCAAAGCCGAGGAGCTCCTACACAATTCTAGTAAGCAAAAGCACGAAGCCACCTATGCTCACTAGCAATACTCAATAGCAAGGCAACTAATGCCAAACTAGAGAGCGCAAATTACTTAGCTACACAAACTAAGCAATATGACTAACAAGGTTACACAAACCAAATTAGCCACGCAACGGGAGCTACTTCTATGCTACACAAGCAAGAAGGTAACTAGCTAACTACACAAGCAAACTAGTTACAAGAGCAACTATACAAGCACAAGTATATGAATGTAAATACAAGCTTGTGAATCGAAAGCAAACCACCGAGAAGATGTACACAATGTTGACACGGCGGTTTTTCACCGAGGTTCACTTGGTTGCCACCAAGCTAGTCCCCGTTGTGGCGATACACCCACTTGATGGATCACGAGCTAATTGACTATCAAGAGTCAAACCCTCAGCGGGTGCCGCACATCCACTCTCAAGATGGGGATCCTCCAAGCCACGAGCTTTACTAGAGTTGCTCTTCGCTATCCCCGCGGGGTGAGCACAATCCCCCTCACAAATCCTCCTCCGGAGCCACACACAATCTCCACGCGTGCTTCAACGGAGTCGCAAGCCACCAAGCCGTCTAGAAGGTGGCAACCTCCAAGAGTAACAAGCACCATCGGCTTGCAACACGATCACCTAGTGCCACTCGATGCAATCCTCTCGATGCAACGCACTAGAATCGCTCTCTCACTCGATCCGATGAACACTATCAAGCATGAGTGAGTTAGAGGGCTTCCAAGCACTACCACATAAGCCACCAAGGCCAAAGTGTGCTCAGCTCACGGCCACAGCCGGCCAAGGCATCTATTTATAACCCCACGGTCAAATAGAGTCGTTACCCCTTCACTGGGAAGATTTCGGGACGACCGGACGCGCCGGTCGTAACTGACCGGACGCGCTCAGCCGCGTTCGATTCTCCAACGGTCACTGCGCCAACGGTCAAACCCTATGACCGGACGCGCTTCTCATAACGACCGGACGCGCTCGACCGTGTCCGATCCTCCAACGGTCACTGCGCCAACAGTCAAATCCCATGACCGGACGCGCCTCTCAAAACGACCGGACGCACCCCAGGCAACGACCGGACGCGCCTGTCAAACGACCGGATGCGCCCGTCAAACGATCGGACGCGCCGATCGCGCTGTTCCGCGCGCCCGCGAAGCAACGACCGGACGCGCCCCTCGCAAAGACCGGACGTGACAGTGCCCGCGTCCGGTTTGAGTCCAGTAAGCTCCCTCGACGATCGGACGCGTCCGATCATGTGTGACCGGACGCGCCTCGCGTCCGATCGTACTCAGTTTCCTCTGGACACCTGACCGGACGCGCCGGTCCCGCGAGTGACCGGACGCGCCGGTTGCAAACCCTAGCACCCGCGCCTGCACTGTACTGACCGGACGCGTCCGGTCATACCATGACCGCGTCCGGTGCAGCGTCCGGTCACCTCTGTGACCTCCGTTCGCCTCCGTTTCTTTTCTGACTTCCGGCGTAGTGGAAAATAGGCATTTCAACTTCTCAAAAACGCCTGAATCCCGCGCTCGCAAAGCTCGGCGGGAGGGAGAGAGGAACCCAAATCCTCTCTACCGCTTAAACTTCATCGCCTTCGTAAATGTGCCAACACCAACAAGTGACCACCACCTTGTGCACGTGTGTTAGCATTTTCATAATCATTTTACTGAAGGAGTTAACCACTCAACTTGCCACGCCACTCGATCCTAGCAACGATGCATAGTTAGATCACACGAGTGGCACTAGATGACCGATATGCAAACAAGTTTGCCCCTCTTGATAGTACGGCCATCTATCCTAAACCCGGTCATAAACTTCTCTACATACCTATGACCGGTGAAATGGAAATGCCCTAGGTTATACCTTTGCCTTGCGCATTCCACTCCATCTCCTCCGACGTTGATGCAACACATGCACCAACCAATCACCAAATGATATGATCCACTTCATATCATCACATGACCGTATTGGTTCATCGATCTTGACCTCACTTGCTCTTCACCGTTGCGTCGGTCCATCGGCGCCAAGTCTTGCTTAAGCTTCACCGCCTCACGGTCCATCGCTCCAAAGCCTCCGACTTGCCCTTCACACTTGCAACAGGTCCGTCGAGCCAAGCCTCATCTTGATCTTTGCCACCTTGGCCACATGACTCCATGTCATGTCTCATATGCAATGAGCTCCTCCATGACACCATCACCTGTGGACTAATCTCCTGTGTATTTCTCATTAAACACAATTAGTCCACCTAAGGTTGTCACTCAATTACCCAAACCAAACAAGGACCTTTCAATCTCCCCCTTTTTGGTAATTGATGACAACTCTACAAAGATATAGAAATTAAGTTCTTTTGGACTTTATGCCACTTATCCAACATTTAAGCTCTATGTTAGGATTTGGATAAGCACCATAAAATCCGACTTGGTAGTGATAACTCTCCCTATATATGTGCTCAAATGGTTTGGTTTCAAGCTTGCACATATGCATAAATATGAAATTTGTGGGAGGGTTAGCACTACTAAGTGATGCTAAGGTGTATAGAATAAACCTTTGTAGTTCGATACCATTTGATAGCTCGATATCATTTGAAAATCACAAGTTTGCCATCATCCTTAGCATCATGAGTAGCTAGACATCAAAAATACTAGAAACCCCGTGAGATCAACATTATAAGCAAGGTTCTAGTTTTTCATGATAAACACAAGTCTAGCTATCATCCTATGCATGCTAGTTATCATATCATCATTCAAGTTCTATAACTAGCATACAACACACAAGCATGCATATTAAATATAAAACTTATGCAATGCAAGCAAGCACATGAATATGAACATATCAAATGCAACCAAACAATGTTCATGAGCTTGCTCCCCCTACTTGTGTGCTTCTTTTATCCAAGAATTTTGATCCTTCTCATTTCTTCAATGTTGCTCCCTCTTTGTCCATCTCCATGTCCAAACTCATCTTCTCATGATATCTTTGTTCAATCTCTTCCCAAACCTCTCTCTCTTGGTGTATTGACATATCTTTGCTCTAACTTCTCCCCCTTTGTCATCAATTTCCATAAAGGGTGTACATCTCATTGATGCAAAGGTTTGCATTGGGGTAGATGGTTGAGACTTGAATATTGCGTTGTTGATGGACATCACTGCACATGTTGGAATGACATTACTTGTATGTTGCTCTTAAGATACCACTTAGGATCTTTGACCTTGATACCATTAGGTGGGGCTCCTCCCCCTATGTCATAGCATGGGTCATTCACTTGATAATCTTGAGCTCTTGTGTGTGAGGGAACTTTCTTCATTTGATGATCACTTAAAGTTGAGGATCACTTGTGGAACCACCGTCTTGTATAAATGATATCATGTGTAGAAATACTATGAATAAGGGTGTGATACCAATTTGAAGAATCCTCTATCATGGAACCACTTGTAGGATTTGTCAATATGATCTTTTCTTGAACATTTGCTATCTTTATTAGTACCACTTGTAGGATATCACTTGTAGATCATGATCTAGACACCACTTGTAAATACCAATTGAAGAAATATTTTGAGTCTAGATACCATTTAAAACACCCTAGATATCCATTTGCATTGTTGTCTTATGCTTGTACCCATATCATTGTCATGAGCTTCTAGTATGACTTGAACTAAGTTGATTTGCCTAAGATTCTAAGCCCGGTTTGATCCAATGACTAGCTTCTTTACTCCTCATACTAAGGGTTATCTTGCCAATATAGTACTTGTCACTTGTTAGCAATCCAAACTAGATCAAGTACTTGGGTTCACTAGCTCATGAACAAATTCATACACATACCACTAGATCATTTAAACAATTCAAGCAATAGTGGTAGGCTATGAATTTAAATATTTCATTTGTTATGCATGATCCTAGTAAGCATGTACTATATGCACTAATCGCATACTAGTAAGGGATGAAATGATCATGCACATTACAATGATACCTTTGTTATATTGGAGTAGAGGATAGTCACATAGATTCCAATTCATTACTCCAATAGCAATGTGAAGTCCAATTTATAAGCTTGGTGAAGACCAATCATTATAGAGAAATCCATTCTTCACCCATATGAAATTAGAACCACTAATAATCAAGTGCATTATCTCTTGTTGTGGTTGGCTTGTTTTTTTTTCTCTTTGATCAATGCTTGCATCAGAGAAGTACTTATGATACCAATTTTATAACTATGACTAGCTCTCTTTTGGGTGTTGCTTGCTTTTCTTGATCAACCCTATTGATTGCTTCAATTAAGCATCTCAAATGTCCCTTGAATTCATCACTTCCATGTTAGCCTTCCAAGCCGGTGCTCGGTTTACCCACCCATGGGCGGCAAGCCCCCTCAGCAGGGAGAAGTGACCTCTCTCCAAAGAACCATCCTTGACACTTACTTGAATTGCCTTTGATTGATTGATCTATGGACTTAACTTGATGAGTAACCTTGAATTATTCTTTAAGTCCTTTTCTTTCTACTAAATGATCTCCAATCATTACTAGAACTTGAAACTCATCTTCATCTTGAGTTTGATCTTCATTTTCAAATTTGAGTACCAAATTTGTACACTAGGTACATTCCACAATCAATGTCCTTGTACTCATTTCTTGTCATGCTTCTAGATCAATTCAAAACCAAATTTAGGTGCCTCAAACACTTATAAATATGTTTCCAACTTGAGGACCTTTCACTTAAAGTGACTCTAGATCAATCCAATAATTGTCACTTTTCTGGCAGATTCTGTACCCTTCAAAGAATAATTCATATCTCCCAATGTACAGATCCAAATGCCATAAAATTTGGTGGAGATGTGATTCACTAAATCATCTAGCAGCTTGGTTAGCTCATGATCATCCAATAGTAAGCTTTCAACTTGAATATTTGCAAGCCATCAAATACAACAACAACAACAACAACATAGCCTTTTGTCCCAAGCAAGTTGGGGTAGGCTAGAGATGAAACCCAAAAGAGACGAGAAACAGGGAGACACATAAAGGGACATAAAGGGCACAAGACAAAAGATGTCACGGTTCAGGCACGTTGATTGCTAATCTCCAAGCGCTCCTGTCCATAGCTAAATCCTTGGGGATATTCCACTCCTTAAGATCTCTCTTAACGGACTCGTCCCAAGTTAATTTAGGTCGACCTCTACCGCTCTTTACATTATCGGCCCGCTTTAGAATTCCACTACGCACCGGCGCCTCAGGGGGCCTCCGTTGGACATGTCCAAACCATCTCAACCGATGTTGAATCAATTTCTCCTCAATTGGTGCCACCCCAACCCTATCCCGAATATCGTCGTTCCGTACTCTATCCCTCCTTGTGTGCCCACAACACCAACGCAACATACGCATCTCCGCTACACTCAATTGCTGGACATGTCGCCTTTTTGTAGGCCAACACTCAGCACCATATAACATCGCCGGACGAATCGCCGTCCTATAGAACTTACCTTTCAGCTTCTGAGGCACCCTTTTGTCACAGAGAACGCCAGAAGCTTGACGCCATTTCAACCAGCCGGCTGAAATTCTATGCCTAACATCTTCATCAATGTCTCCATCCTTTTGTAGCATCGACCCTAAATACCGAAAAGTATCCTTCTTGGCCACCACTTGCCCATCGAGGCTAACGTCTCCCTCCTCGTGTCTAGTCGCGCTGAAATCGCACCTCATATACTCGGTCTTAGTCCTACTAAGTCTGAACCCTTTCGACTCTAACGTGTGCCTCCATAGTTCTAACTTCCTATTAACTCCCGCCCTACTGTCGTCAACTAACACCACATCATCAGCAAAGAGCATACACCAAGGGATATCACCTTGTATGTCCCTTGTGACCTCATCCATCACCAAAGCAAATAAATAAGGGCTCAAAGCTGACCCCTGATGCAGTCCTATTTTAATTGGAAAGTCACTGGTGTCGCCATCACATGTTCGGACAAACGTCACCACATCCCTGTACATATCCTTGATGAGGGTAACGTACTTAGTTGGGACTTTGTGCTTTTCCAAGGCCCACCACATGACATTTCTCGGTACTTTGTCATATGCCTTCTCGAGGTCAATAAAGACCATGTGCAAGTCCTTCTTCTGCTCCCTATATCTCTCCATCAATTGTCGTAATAAGAAAATCGCCTCCATGGTCGACCTACCAGGCATGAACCCAAACTGATTTTGGGTCACATGTGTCACTCTCCTTAGGCGATGCTCGATAACCCTCTCCCAGAGCTTCATCGTATGACTCATCAACTTAATCCCACGGTAGTTAGTACAACTTTGAACATCTCCCTTGTTCTTGAAGATAGGTACTAATATACTTCTCCTCCATTCTTCAGGCATCTTGTTTGACCGAAAAATAAGGTTAAAAAGCTTAGTTAACCATACTATCGCTCTGGCGCCTAGGTATCTCCACACCTCAATGGGGATACCATCAGGGCCCATCGCTTTACCTCCCTTCATCCTCTTCAAAGCCTCTCCGATCTCTGCCTCCTGAATTCTCCTCACAAAGCGTCTGTTGGTATCGTCAAATGAGTCGTCCAACTCAAGGGCAGGACCCTCATTCTCCCCATTAAACAGCTTGTCGAAGTACTCTCTCCATCTGTCCTTGATCTCCTCATCCTTCACCAGAAGTCGATCTGTCCCATCCTTGATGCATTTTATTTGGTTGATGTCCCTTGTCTTCCTCTCGCGGATTCTAGCCATCCTATAAATGTCCTTCTCCCCTTCCTTCGTGCCTAGCCGCTGATAAAGGCCATCATACGCCTGACCTTTTGCTACACTCACTGCTCGCTTTGCAACCCTCTTCGCTATTTTATAGCCCTCGATGTTGGCTACGCTCTTGTCATGGTGGAGACGCTTGAAACACTCCTTCTTCTCCCTAATAGCCCTTTGCACCTCGTCATTCCACCACCATGTGTCTTTCGCTTCCCGTTTGCCTCCCCTACTCACGCCAAACACTTCCGAAGCCACCTTCCGGACACATGTTGCCATCTTTAGCCACATGTCGTCGGCATCTTCTCCTTCTTCCCAAGGTCCCTCGTCTAGCATCCTCTCCTTAAACGTCTGCGCTGCTTCCCCTCTAAGCTTCCACCACTTCGTTCTCGCAATCTTGGCCCGTTTGTCCCAGTGGACACGTACCCGAAAGCGAAAGTCCGCCACCACAAGCTTATGTTGAGGGACAACACACTCCCCAGGTAACACCTTACAATCAAAGCAAGCACGTCTATCCTCCCTCCTTGCAAGGATAAAGTCGATCTGGCTCGAGTGTTGTCCACTACGAAAGGTTACTAGATGAGATTCCCTCTTCCTAAAGAGGGTGTTCGCTATCAACAAGTCATAGGCCAGCGCGAAGTTCAAAACATCCTCCCCCTCTTGATTCCTACTACCATACCCGAACCCCCCGTGCACCCGCTCGAAACCTACATTAGTCGCACCAACGTGGCCGTTGAGGTCTCCTCCTATAAAGAGTTTCTCGCTGATAGGCACGGTACTAACCATGCTATCAAGATCTTCCCAAAACTGCCTCTTGGTGCCCTCGCTAAGACCTACCTGAGGGGCATAGGCACTGATCACATTCAAAGCCGAATCTCCAACTAGCAGCTTGACTAAGATAATCCGGTCGCCTTGCCTCCTAACATCAACGACTCCATCCTTAAGGCTCCTATCGATCAAGATGCCTACACCATTCCTACCCGATGTTGTCCCCGTGTACCAAAGTTTGAAGCCAGTATCCTCCACCTCCTTCGCCTTCTGGCCCTTCCATTTAGTCTCCTGAACGCATAGAATATTTACACGTCTTCTAATTGCTGCATCGACTAGCTCTCTTAGCTTACCCGTTAGGGACCCTACATTCCAGCTACCTAGACGAATCCTAGTTGGCTCGGCTAGCTTCCTTACCCTTCGCACCCGTCGAGGGAAGTGCGAAGACCCTTGCTCATTTTTCACTACACCCGGGCGTAGATGTAGCGCGCCACTAAGGTTGCGACGGCCCGACCCTTGCTCATTTTTCATCGTACCCGGGTCACGATACGACGCGCCACTAAGGGGATGACGACCCGGCCCTTGCCCATTTAACACCACACCCGGGTTCCGATGTAGCGCGTCGCTAAGAGGGTTACGCCCCAACGAATCTCTTGTGGGTTTCAAATCCATGAGAATGGCTGTTTTTTTACTGTTGGTTTGCCAGACCTTAACACACCCTCCTCCTTTACCCGGGCTTGGGACCGGCTATGTTGAGACGACTTAAGAAAGTCTTCCAGTCAACATAGGCGGAGTTTTGCAAGCCATCAAATATATCCAATAAATCACCACAATCTTTACCATTGCACTTGTATGTTGTAGTACTTGGACTTCACTTATTTTGACTTGGCATTGGAATTGGATATGCATTGAGCTTCATAACTTGACTCAATATATGATGAACAAAATGAAACCAATTGAATCAAGCCTCCAATGCCGATGGTACCTACAAACAAACATCCACTCTTTGATGGTACCCAAACAAGTTTGGGTCCTCTCAAGTTAGGTGCAACATACTTAGGCATTGCCTTAGTATGAATAGCGGGATGTTTTGTAATTCTAACCAATGAGGTACCATTGCCATCCTTTCTAAGCATGTTAATATTATTAATTGAACTAGGCTTAGAATTATTACCTAGGGGACATGAATGAGCCATGTGTCCCCTTTCCCGGCATGAATAGCATCTTCTCTTTGGTTGAGCCTTTTCTTCCTTGCTCATGTGATGCTCTTCATTGCCTTGCCTCTCATGAGTTGCTTGAGCATTCTTCTCAAGCTTGGTGGGACACCCCGAGGCAAAGTGTCCCATATCTTCACACTTAAAGCACTCAATGTGAGCATGTACTTTCTTCTCATCTTGATTCTTGCTCATCATCTTGGCATCTTGGATTTGCATTGGATGCCTTGCTCTACCACCCCTTCTTGTTTTCTTCTTCTTCTTCATCAAGTCATCATTATCTTCATGGTTGATCTTGGCTTGAGCTTGGGGCTTTGCTTTTGGCTTAACTTGAGACTTCTTGGTAGGGCAACACTTGGCAATATGTCCCACTTCATGGCATCGGTAGCACATGAGTTGGGATAGCTTCTTTGCATCTTGCTTCTTCATAATCTTACCCTTGCTCTTGTTGTAGCCAATACCACTCTTATCACCATATCTTCTTTGATTGGTCATGATATGCTCAATGGCGATTTTAGAGTTGTAGCACCTCTCTAACTTGTTGCTCAAATTCTTCACTTCACTTTTGAGCTCATTGTTCTTCTTCAAAAGGTTAGTCTCACAAGACATAGAAGTAGAACAAGCATCTAATTGTGAAGAACATGGCATATCTAATAAATCATCACAAGAGGTGGATACATGCTTTCTCCCTACATCACATGGGTTAGTCACATTTTGCAATTGATCATTTGATCCATGTGATGAGCTCTCATTAATTTTAATTTTCTTTAATAACATCTTAAAGAGAGAAGCATGTTCTTGTACCAAATTATCATGAGCAACACTAAGTTCCTCATGAGCCAATTTTAGCTCCTCGTGTGAACAAGTAGTAACATAAAGTAGATGCTTTTGTTGTTCACATGTGGTTTTTAGAAATGAGTTTTCATTTTCCAATTTCATGGTTTTAGCTTTCTCATTTTCTAAAGACATGTTCATGCTAGCAAGTCTACTAACAAGCTCATCATATGAATCAACATGATCAATCACATTATCATTTGATACCTTTGTGTCACCTAGTGACATGAAGCAATGTGATGTAGTGGATGGGCTTGTAGTAGCATCATCAAGGCCCGAGCATGAACCAACGTTGTCACCATCAAGTGTGCTTGGGGTAGAAACATCACTTGCAACACTTGATGCATCATCACCATTCTTGTCAAGTGAACTTGTGGTAGATCGATCATCATCATCACTTGACCATGAGGTGGAGCAATCCTCCACAACCATCGTGTTGTGGTCATGCTCAACATCATCATGTGCAACCTCCTTGGACTTGACATCATCGTCATCATTGGTGATAGCTCCATACTTTTCATTGAGATAGGCCCATATCTCATGAGCGGATTTAAGGTCCATGATCTTACCAAAGATGCTATCATCCAAAGATCTATACATGATGTTAGTAGCTTGGATGTCAAGATCTAGGCATTTCTCTTATGCTTGAGTTAGATTATCTTCATCCAACACATGAGAAAAGCCTACATCTACCATCCACCACATTTGAGGGCAAATAAACTTAAAATTGCATATCATCCAATTTTTCCACCGTGCAAAGTGTGTGCCATCAAACATGTGAGGACAATCAACATCTAGTCCATATTCCGCCATCCTCTCGGGTCGGTGAAGACCACAAATGAGAGACCGGGCTCTGATACCAATTGAAGGGTCGAGATGGCGGACTAGAGGGGGGGTGAATAGTCCTTTCTAAAATTAATCACGTCGGCAAACCGAAACAAATGCGGAATTAAAACTATCGGTCTAGCCAAGACTACACCCCTCTATCTAAGTTCACAAGCACCTCACAAAGTTCCTAATTATGTAACTAAGGTGCTTTCCTTAGCAAGAGCTCTCCTAAACAATTCTAGAGCAAGGTCACACAAACCTATGCACTAGTACTTTAGCAAAGCCGAGGAGCTCCTACACAATTCTAGTAAGCAAAAGCACGAAGCCACCTATGCTCACTAGCAATACTCAATAGCAAGGCAACTAATGCCAAACTAGAGAGCGCAAATTACTTAGCTATACAAACTAAGCAATATGACTAACAAGGTTACACAAACCAAATTAGCCACGCAACGGGAGCTACTTCTATGCTACACAAGCAAGAAGGTAACTAGCTAACTACACAAGCAAACTAGTTACAAGAGCAACTATACAAGCACAAGTATATGAATGTAAATACAAGCTTGTGAATCGAAAGCAAACCACCGAGAAGATGTACACAATGTTGACACGGCGGTTTTTCACCGAGGTTCACTTGGTTGCCACCAAGCTAGTCCCCGTTGTGGCGATACACCCACTTGATGGATCACGAGCTAATTGACTATCAAGAGTCAAACCCTCAGCGGGTGCCGCACATCCACTCTCAAGATGGGGATCCTCCAAGCCACGAGCTTTACTAGAGTTGCTCTTCGCGATCCCCGCGGGGTGAGCACAATCCCCCTCACAAATCCTCCTCCGGAGCCACGCACAATCTCCACGCGTGCTTCAACGGAGTCGCAAGCCACCAAGCCGTCTAGGAGGTGGCAACCTCCAAGAGTAACAAGCACCACCGGCTTGCAACACGATCACCTAGTGCCACTCGATGCAATCCTCTCGATGCAACGCACTAGAATCGCTCTCTCACTCGATCCGATGAACACTATCAAGCATGAGTGAGTTAGAGGGCTTCCAAGCACTACCACATAAGCCACCAAGGCCAAAGTGTGCTCAGCTCACGGCCACAGCCGGCCAAGGCATCTATTTATAACCCCACGGTCAAATAGAGTCGTTACCCCTTCACTGGGAACCCAAATCCTCTCTACCGCTTAAACTTCATCGCCTTCGTAAATGTGCCAACACCAACAAGTGACCACCACCTTGTGCACGTGTGTTAGCATTTTCATAATCATTTTACTGAAGGATTAACCACTCAACTTGCCACGCCACTCGATCCTAGCAACGATGCATGGTTAGATCACACGAGTGGCACTAGATGACCAATATGCAAACAAGTTTGCCCCTCTTGATAGTACGGCCATCTATCCTAAACCCGGTCATAAACTTCTCTACACACCTATGACCGGTGAAATGGAAATGCCCTAGGTTATACCTTTGCCTTGCGCATTCCACTCCATCTCCTCCGATGTTGATGCAACACATGCACCAACCAATCACCAAATGATATGATCCACTTCATATCATCACATGATCGTATTGGTTCATCGATCTTGACCTCACTTGCTCTTCACCGTTGCGTCAGTCCATCGGCGCCAAGTCTTGCTTAAGCTTCACCGCCTCACGGTCCATCGCTCCAAAGCCTCCGACTTGCCCTTCACACTTGCAACAGGTCCGTCGAGCCAAGCCTCATCTTGATCTTTGCCACCTTAGCCACATGACTCCATGTCATGTCTCATATGCAATGAGCTCCTTCATGACACCATCACCTGTGGACTAATCTCCTGTGTATTTGTCATTAAACACAATTAGTCCACCTAAGGTTGTCACTCAATTACCAAAACCAAACAAGGACCTTTTAGAGGCACAATCTGATAGTAGAACACCCCTGTGCCTGCATCTCCTCCCACTTGTCATTATCTACCTTCTCCGGCTTAATCCCGTTGAGGACCTTCGAGATACTCTGTTGAGCCAACAGATCCTTCACTCTTGTCTGCCACAGCCCGAAGTTCCCGGTGCCATCAAACTTCACCACCTCAAATTTGGATGTCATCGACGCCATCTGCCTGTTGCCACAGATCGTTGAAAAACACGTACCTTATGTACGCCCGTGTGTCGCCGCCGCCGTACACCGCTTGTGCACAGCCACGCCGCTCACAAGCCTCGTCAACTGTCCCGTCGCTCGCACACGACGAAGCCAACCAGCTTGAGTGCCGCTCGCCGTTCGTCTTCAATCGTCACAAGCACCGGTCACGAACAGCTCAGATTGCTTTGGATGCAATCTCCCGTGAACTATCTCTGCTTTTATGGAGGGTGAACGGATCGATACAGTTCTGATTATCCGAATAGAATCGGACTCCACCCACGTACTTCCACGCCACGATCTCCTGTAGACACGCCTGGCTATTTTTGTCTCTGACCAAGAACGGATATCAGGTGCCCGTATATGTTGATCTGGACTCTTGCAAGATACGTAAGCCTCAGTAGTTGAAAAAATAATCGGCAACATAGTTGCCCTTCCGTATCTTCCTCCAACAAGAAACCAACACGTACACACCCTTGCCTCCTTTATTTGGTCACCGAAACAAACACCAATAGCCATGCACAACTGCCGCCTAGGATGGACTTCATGTGCGACTACCTCTCCAGAACCGTGCAAAGATTCCAAGTGTGCATATACAATTTCCCATCTTTGTTTCCAGAGATCACGCACGTATACCTTCCCAGATTGGATGCCCACAATATCATAGCACAAGACGCCTGTACGTACACAATTTCCAATCGTGGCCATAGTGAGCCCACAGGTAGCCGGTTCTCCAAGAAACACTAAATCCAGGAAATCTTGATAAGCCATCTAGACTTCTGATTTGGTACGTATTCTTGCTGACCGTAGGCTGACCTGATTGCAGCACTTCCTACCCATAGCATGGCACCATCACCTGAACTCTCTGTTTCCATATCGATCAACAATAGAACGTATATCTCCTTGATCGCTGAGAAAACCATCAGGTCTTGCCGTACAGGAACTGCATGTCGCCACATTGATCTGAGTCACGTCAACTTCTAACAAAAACTTCTCCAAAATACACAGAGTCCACCGTGGCTTGCGCCATCATCGTTACTACTCCAGCAACGATCACCCCGATCAAGATCAAAAATCTCATCAATCTGTGACCGCGAGTCGAAGCCTCCATCTTCAACCATGATGTCTTCCGGCCGTTCCGTCGAACCTGGCCGTCACGTCTGACCGACCCCTATCGAACAACAGCCATCAGCCGCTATCAACCTGATCTCCACGTCTAGACGGATCCCCGTTGATTGCAGCTCATTGGACGGTTCGAGCCACCCGCTCGAAGTTTCCAACTCCACCGATCGAGTCGTCGATCGCCGCTGCTCCACCTTGCGCCATGTCCTTCACCGGACACACCCGTGCGAGCCTTGCGCGGTGTGGAACATATCCATCGCACCTCCCACGATCTTCTTCTATCAATCTGGCTCTGATACCACTTGTTAGAGTGCACGGTTAGTTCCAGACCCAAACGGATCTACTAACTGATAAACGCGGAAGCATAACCACAATAGAAGAAAATACGAAAATGATAACAACACCGAGGCACGATGTTTTTAACGAGGTTCAGCATCGTGCCTAATCCTCGGGGCAATGACTATGGGCGCTCCTCCCCATAAAACAGTAGCTACACCGGCATCCGGGCGATCCCGCGGCCACGCCGCCACCCAAACCAGCCGCCAAGTCATCTCTCTCGGTTACAATAGGGGTGGCCTCATATTTATGGCCCCCTAGGACACAGAGTTCTACTCCAACTCTATCCTAGCCCCTAATACAACTCAAGTCTAACGTAACCAATTGTACACATATTCAACACATATCTAACACCTTCTTTGTCGTGGGATGACACGATCAAGTCAAAGGTGGTGGCGTGCATGACGCAGGGGTGATCGTAGTCACAAACCACGCTTTGTTTTTTTTGTATATAATGCAATCAGAATCAGAAACGATGCGCTGTTGCAGCACCAAAATCCACTGTTTTCGTGTGTGTCCGTGTTCATCAGTTCAAGCTCATCTTCCTCGGCTCTAGCAAGGATCGCGAAGCGAGGTTCCACCTTTGGACGTGGGATCAAGCAATTTCTGTGGCGTTCATGTCTCGCCGGGGGTGGTGCGGCGGCACGAGTGGATGTGGCAATGGCGAGCATGGCCTGGTGATCCACCTGGTCATGAGGGAAGCCTGCGGCAGCGGGAGTACCCAATGCTGACCAAGACGAACTACTACGCATGGGTAGCGCTCATGCGGGTAAACCTATAGGCGAGGAGCTTGTGGACGGCGGTAAATGTTGGCACCAATGACTTCATCGATGACTGTAACGCTCTGGATGCCACCGTGCTTGGGGTGCCTTCGGAGTTGCGGGGGAGCATCGCGAGCAAGGCAACTACCAAGCTCGCTTGGGATTCACTCAAGAAGACACATCTCGGCGTCGATGGGGTGCGCCAGGCGATGGCGAACATGTTGCGGCACGAATTCGATTCGCTCAAGTTCAAGGATGGGGAGTCCATCAATGACTTCGGCGTTTGCATCACCGATCTTGCTAATCAGTTGGGGGTCCTCGACAGTGGCTACACGATGCCAGAGATCTTGTGGAAATTCCTGCAAGCCACGCCACCAAGGTACTCGTAGATCATGATGGTGTCCAAAACACTTCTTACCTTGTCAATTGAGGAGCTGATTGGGAGACTCAAGGTGGTGGAGGAGCGGCGTGACCTCGGCGGTGGGGGTACCTCCACAGCAAGGCTCAACCTCACCCAGGACGAGTTGGTGTCATGGGTCGTGTCACAGCTGCAGCTCTCCGGCGAGGGGTACCTCCACGGCGAGGCTCAACCTCACCGACATCAAAGTATCTAAGTAAACAAGGATGCAAAGGATTACTACTGCACAAGATCAAATTTTGAGGCCTGACATGAAGAGTTTCTAAGTAAACTAGGACGCAAAGGAATGCTACTGCACAAGATCAAAGCAGTTTTGAAGCAAGGACATAGAAGTTGGAAGCTTAGTTTTCTAGCTCTCTTAGTCTTGTTGCTCTTTGTTTCTTTTCTTTTTTTTGTGCACCTCAGTTTTGAGGCTTAAAGTCTAAAGATTCTTGTAAACTCAGTTCTGTGTACCTCAGTTTTGCGTGGATATAGAGGCCGAATCTGTATCCATTATCTAAAAATATAAAGCCATGAACAAGTGATGAGGAACAGTAGAGACGACCAATGAAACAACCTTATCACTCGACGATCACAGAACCCACTGCCTCGAGAGAGAAGATACTAAGCCATGAATAGTTAGCAAAAATGTAGCAGAAGGAAGCGATAACCAACACTCGGGTTGTGGGTGACGTCGTTCACGCCACGGTGACCAGCTACTCTAGGTCACGCAAAACTGTATGACTCAACAACGACGACGACTCCCCCAAGAATGAACTGTAGTAAGCCATCAACGCAGATCCGATTCTTTATGTTATCCCACCTCAGGGCTCAGACGATGCGTGAAGATAAGAGGAAGGGGCTCAAAAACCAGGACCAATAGCCTCAGGTCTAGAGTTTAATTATTGTTGTCAACTTGTCATACAACGCGTTAATCCATCTCATATAGCAGTACTAGTTAGTTCTGAACCACGAACTCCTGGTCGTTGGAGGCAACAAGTTAAAGGATTGGAAGCATAGGGAGGAAAAGCATCAGAAGATGCAGGGGGCAATACAAGGAATAACCCACAGGCTTTTCGCTACATTTTCAGACTGTCATCCTAGCACACGTGCCATGAACGACGATCTTATCCGCGATTCTCTGCCGAGCTCTCTCTCTCTCTCTTGGTTTTTTTTGGATGGTTGCTGGTAGTGTGCCTTGCATGCAATTATTTGTCCAAAACTGAGCCTAGCTCGGTCCTGGTCCAAATATGTCCACACATTTCGTTTGCTATCCTTCAAATTCACAGAGCCAGCCAAATCCATGCTTTACACTGTCGTATACATGGAACAAGGTGTAGTTGTGCCATTTTGTAGCAATATATCTGCTATATGTCTCGTAAAGACTATTTGTAAGGTTCCTTATTTTGTTTATTAAGCATGAGCTGCGTTCTTCATCTATCACATCAGCAAAATTTAATGGGCATAGATGTGATTTAGACTTCTGGAAGAAAAAAACGGGACTTATAAACTGCAACCATAGCGGACTGCCCGACCGCCTCTGATTTTCAGAAAAAAAGCATTTCTCAGGAATCAAAAACCTGTGATCCTACCACTACACTACAAATCCACTTGTGAGTTAACATAATTTCCCTAATATATATGGTATTTATTTGTATCATTTAGTGATCTTGTATTGAATATTACAGCTAGCTTCAAAATGATCTCAAATAAAAAAAATGGTGTACGATCCCAGGTGTTAGCGCTGTGTTGGTCGAGTGGATGGCACGTAGCTCTAGCCCAGTGGGCCAAGGTGAGGTTCCGGCAGCGGCTGTTGTCACATAATTCATTATAGATTTTGAGATACACTAGATCAAAATATACCTCCAATTTAATGTAGAGATAGAGATAGAGAAATAGAATGACGAGAAGAAATAGAGACAGAGATAGCAATAGAGAAAGAGAAAAGATAGAGATATAGAGATTATAGAGATAGTGATAGACAAAGAGAAAAGATAGGGATACATATAGAGAAGAAAAGATATAGAGATAGATAGCAAAATAAATTAAATTAATGTCTTTTCATGTGGTGTCGGTCTCGGTATATATATATATATATATATATATATATATATATATATATATATATATATATATATATATATATATGACATTTTTTGACAACAATATATATATGACATTTAACAACCCAAGGCATGATAGTGTAAGGACAGGGTCAGACCATTCACAGTCCAACATGAATATGAGTGACAAGTCCATAGCCTTGGTACTTACATTACTTCTCTTTGTATTCCTCGCGCAATGTAAGTGCCTCATCGATCAGCAACTACTCTTTGTCTTTGAGTTGGTTCTTGATATGCATATATACACTACATCCTCATGAACACATAATCTATCAGGTCGTCCTCACGAGGATATCCATGTTGGAACTGCAAGGAGGCAAGCTGCTTCTAGCCTCACCGGATATGGAGATTGTGATCAAAGGAGGTACCAAAATGGAAAAGTGGTCTACTGCTGCGATCCAAACAACCTTTTTTTCTGTTATGACACGTTTCAGCAGTGTCGGGCCCATTGCCCATCTAGCCAATGATGCATAATCTGTGCAATCCTCTCAAGGCCGTTTGACGATGGTCATAAAACCGTCATTGTTAACTTAAATAATATACTCCACAATGATTGGTAATATTAAGGGAAAGTTCTATGCTTGTCCAACTATCTGCACTTGTTTTTGTTCCATGTTATGTACGTCACTGTTTATCTTTTCCTTCTACAGTTGTTATGAAGAAAAATATTAATGATACTAATTGGAGATCTCCAACAAAGATTCCACATTAGTCCTCATGAGATGCACTAGGAAAAATATATATTTTCTAAAAATTCTTACAATAATTAGAAACTTCTGACTTTAATGTAGACTAATCATCATCATCCAAAAAAAACATGTCTCTACCATTGTAAACATACATAAAGCAACCCCTAAATTCATATGTAAATTAACCATGTCTATCATTTGACAGACTAATCATCATCTTCTGAAAAAAGAAACATGCATCTCTATCATTGTGAACATACATAAAGTAGCCCCAAAATTTACATGTGTTGATGCAAAAGTGGATCTGCAAACATAAAGGGCTAATACCCGAAATCGATATCCAAAGCGTGTCAGTCGATTTGACCTGTTAATCGACAAGGATGAAGATACGAGCACTTTGGTCCTGACAACAGCGATACGCCCGGATGTCACGGCCAAGAGGTACTCACGCGGAACTCGAGGATCGTCGAAGATTGCACTGGAGCAATGCAACTCGCCGAATCGATGAGAACTCGTAAAAAGAAAAAAGTATGCAAATTGACGAAGTCGTCGAAAAGTAGATGCAAATAAGAGTAAAAGCTGGTTTTTGATGTATTGATTGATACTTCATTACATTGCCCTTCACCCTATATTTATATCCTGATCTACAGAAGCGTAACCAAATACGACCAGGACACTAAATCCAAATCTAAGGAAACACATGACTTTGATACAACTCAGACTCTAATAAACGTATACAAGGAAATTGACTTCTATCTTATTCTATATTCCGCCTCAATCACGATGGTATTCTCATCGACCTTCTTTCCATCGGCACACTCCCTTTCCATCGGCAGCAGCCTTCAAGTCTCTTCCATCGGCACACCCCCTGTTCCATCGGCAGCAGCCTTCAAGTCTCTTCCATCGGCATCGGCAATAGTACCCTTAGCCTTATCGGCAACACTTCAATCCGAATCCACATGCCACCACCACTCAAGCAGCCTTCTTTACAAGCTCATTTTCATCGGCTATCAATCTTCACAGTAATCTTTCCTCTGCTGATCAACCCTTCCTGACCATCTTGACACGTGCCAAAAAACGATGTCAACACATGCCCCCCAATTTTGGAGTATAAGATACTGATGCTCCGAAATTTATTCCAGATAATGCTTGCTGTTACCTATTTTTCAACCCATTCTCCAAGCATAACACAATCTGTTATCAAATTTAATCAATTCTAGTTCTAATCCATGTATCTCAGTAAATATCACACAATTTCCAACTGCTTTTTCCTCAATCACGGTTGAGATACCAAAATAACAATCCATCGGCAAGATCTTATCATAGCAACATCACCATTTTAGTACTAACAGATCATGTACCAAGATCTCTTCCAAGTCATGATTACTTGCCATCAAATCTTCTGTACAATCCCTTGATTGTCGTGCGAACAGTTACCATATCCATCTGAACCACCTCGATCCACCCGCGCGCGGCATAGAGATAAGTCAAGAATACCCCTACTCCAAATGGCTTATAAATAGATTTCTCCGGACTGCTCATCTTCTACCTTCAAACCTCAACCTTTGGCATTCTCTCTCCGGCAGCAACCCTAACAAATAACTGCGCGTCCTCAACCCACCAGAGCTCCTTCCATTGTCAACTTCAGGTCCCCAGCTCGTGCCCTCAACCTTCTCAAAGCAATGGCAGTCAACTTCAACGTTCCTGCGGTTCGTTCTTCTTTTATTACCTTTACTTCGATCCTCCCGGTTCTTTGCGAGTTCTTACAGTTGGTATTTTTCTTCTTCCATTCTTTTGATCTTCTAAACTCAGGAACAACGCAACACATTGGTTATTCCAACCAACCAACCTCCCCTCCATTGCCTAGGTCCAATGGATGACCCAGATCCAACTGACTTGATCAATGCAGAGGCTAACCGAATTTCCTTCAAAGCTCAAAATTTCTCTTTGAATCTATGGAAGGATACATTCCGATCTTGGCCCAAACCCACCAAAGGGTGGAAAGATTGGTACTTGAGTGTCAACAGATCGATGCAAGTGTTCTAGGCAGAGCGAAAGATAGACCAATGCATCAGGCTATCCATTGCCGATATGCAAAAGAATGAATCTATGATGATAGCCGCCGCTCACTTCTGGTCAGATACCACAAATACCTTTATGTTTGGTCATGGCCCATGTGCCCCCACTCTCGCTGATGTATACATGCTCACTGGCTTGGATATCTCAACCGTCGATGAAGGCCACATCTATGGCAGAAGAGCTGAATACAGAGTGAATACACGCAACATCGGCGGCTGGACAGGATACATCCAGGAATACCAAAAGACTGGTACTGTCAATCAAAGGGAACACGCCATATTTTTGAACATGTGGTTGGAGAAGTTTATTTTCTGTGGCCGATCGGTAGGACCAACCAACGCCTTCCTCCCAGCAGCCGAACTCCTGGCCAATGGCGTCAGATTCCCACTTGGCCGATACCTCCTGAGCTCGACTTACCACCTCCTCCACCAAGTGTCTCAGAAGCTTCTACTTGGTGAACCCATCGGCAATTTGGGAGGCCCGTGGTGGTTCATTAATATGTGGTTAAACGCGCATATGCATAAGCGCCTACAGTGGGATTTCTTCGCCCAAGAATTCCCACGAGAGATTGCCGAAGATTATGCTCTTGGAGACGAGGAATCGGCAACACGCCCTCCTCTCAACTTCAGCGAAGCTATAATTGTCCTTCCTGGAACAGAGGCTAACGAAGATCAAATTAGTAGGTTTTTCTAGAATTTCTACCATGGTCTCCCTCGTGATCTTAGGGCTTGGGTACCCTATATTGATGAAGATAACAAGTTCCCCCTCCTCTTCAACTTTGTCGATAGTGACCTGAATCAAGATAATGAGCTTATGACGGCCATTATTACTCCTAGGGCAATCCTAGTGAATACATTTGGTAGTGGAAAGAACTCCAACACTACGTATGAATTCTACAATCCATCGGCAGTATCTCGTCAACTAGCTTTTGGGCAACTGCCAATCAAGCTATGCTTTGCCGATGTGATCAAGCCCAGAGAAACCATCACCACTAGAACTGAGTGGAGTAGGGTAGTAAGACTTGCTCCCGATGCCGATATTTCAAATGTTGATCTCTCCGCCTGGTCACCAGCGTCTTTCATCACAGAATCATATAAGCAATGGTGGCAAGAGTGGAAAGAACAGTTATTTTCAACATCCGTTCACACATATCGGCACATGATCGATCCCGACTACGCCATACCTGGTGATGCAGTAAGTTCCTTTTAACTTCTTTTGTCTTTCTCCCCTTTTATATATATATATCGGCAGCTAATCTTTCTCGTAACAGGCCGATGATCCAGTTCCATCAGTAAGCAAAAGTGGGAGACCCTTCAACCTCCACCCTATCTCTCTGGTTTCAATAATCGGCTACAACTCCCCTTCCTTAGACGCCTTAACCTTCCAGAGGACTCGTACCAAAACTATCACCTCCAGATCAAGACTGGCAACATCCAAAGCCACTCCAATGGCTGCTGCTACAAGCCTAATTAAGGCTTTAAGGTAATAACTTTGCTAATTTTGTTTTCTGCCGATACAAACTATATTAACATACAATTGTCAGGGTGTAAGAGCTGCAGCTGGATCATCATCGGCAACTCCTCCAACATCAAGCACCACGACCTCTAACTAGCCTTCAGAGGTATTCTTTTATTTTCATATTCTTTCTGTCAAATATCCGATCTCACACCCATTTTTGCAGCAACAAATGGGTACATCGGCAAGCACACCAAGCACTCAAGTTCCCCAATCAACAAGTGCCGATGCCCCCAGTCAATTGTCGCTGAGACCCAAACAAAGCGCAAAGCTTCAACCGATGCCGAAGCTCAGCAAAAGCGACATAAATCAGCCCCTGCGTCCGCTTCAACACCTATTAGTCAGCCACCTGATGTAATTGAACAAGTTGACCCTCCTGCACAAAATATACCCTCGGCCATCATACCCCAAGGGCCAACTACTGATGAGGTCGTAGAAGACATCCCATCGGCATCCCCTGCCGATCTTTTGCATGACCCTCTTCAAACTGCTCCCTCAAGCCAGGCCCAAGAAATTGCCCTGAAGCAGGTAAACCGATTGACTATTTGGTTTATAATAACCATATCTATCCTCAAATAGGATCTCTAACTTTCTTTTCTTCACAGGAACAAGATTCTCCCGATAGCTTGTTTTCTTTTGCTATCGACGTCTCCGATGATGACGGAGAAGAAGCAAGTTCTTCCCTGGCATTGGGAACAATATCGGTAGACATCTATGGCCAGCTAGAAGCTCTTCTGAATCTGCTGCAACAAGATACTGCTCAACTGGTAATCGATTCAGACCCTACAAAAACTATCTTCAAAACGATCCGTGGCCAAATTCCTGCCGATGTTGAAGAAACCATCTTCCCAGCAGTCCACCTAGAGAGTAGACAACTCCAATATCAACGGGCCGCTCATCGTATTGCCGACAGAGCAGCTCAAGCTCAACTCAAGGAAGAAATGCTGTAGCTGAAGCAAACTGTCGATGAGAAGCACAAAAGCATCAGCAACTTACAAGCCTCTAGTACTGATCTTAAGCAGAAAATCCTAAATCTATCGGCAAAGAGAGCAGCTTTGCTAGCTGAACTGGAAGAGGTTGAAGCAGCTCTGACTCAAGCCAAGCAAGAAGAAGACCAGCTTCCTGACGTTATCAAAGCCCTTCAACAGGAACGAGATGCCCAAGCTCGCAAGGCCTTGACCTTGAAAAAGAAACTCAAACCTGTGGAAGGAACTGCCGATGAAGATGCCAAAGAACTAAAGGAAGCCGATGAAATTCGCCTGCGTGCGATATCGGCTATCCAGACTTTGTTAAATTAGCGCATCAGCAATAATACATTGATACTTTGTTTTAATTCTAGCCGATAGGATTGTTATCGGCAATTACACTTTTATGCATCTATCCAGATACTAGGGTAATATTTATTTAAGTATTTTCCATTTAATGCTCTGGGAAATATAGCCCCTTCGAGGGTTTCGAGAATATATGCATTACCAGGAACAAATTGATTTATCCGATATGGACCTTCCCAATTAGGTGACCATTTGCCAAACTTAGAACTCTTAGTCCCAATCGGTAAAATCAACTTCCAAACCAAATCTCCATCGACAAACTCCTTTACCTTCACCTTCTTATCATACCATCTGGCTACTCTTTTCTTATTCTCCTCAATGCTAGCTAAAGCTTTTAACCGATGACTTGCTACATCTTCCAATTCACCTTTCATAAGGGTATCATAGTCATCGGCCGTCAATTGATCTTGAGAGCGTATTCGCCTAGAACCAGTTTTAACCTCCCAAGGTAATACTGCATCGTGTCCATACACCAACTGATAAGGTGTTACCTTGGTTGCACCATGACATGCCATCCGATATGACCATAAGGCTTCATTTAATATTGTATGCCACCTCTTAGGATATTCTTTAATTTTGCGCTTAATGAGCTTGATAATTCCTTTGTTAGAAGCTTCAGCCTGACCATTATCCTGGGCATAATATGGTGAATAATTTAGAATCTTAATCCCTATACCTATAGCAAACTCATCGAATTCACCCGATGTAAACATGGTACCCTGATCGGTAGTAATGGTTTGAGGAATACCAAATCGGTAGACAATATGCTCTTTCACAAAATCAATCATATTAGCCGATGTCACCTTTTTCAAAGGAATTGCTTCAACCCACTTTGTGAAATAATCGGTAGCAACCAGAATAAATTTATACCCCTTACTCGATAGTGGATAAATTTGACCGATGAGATCAATAGCCCAACCCCAAAATGGCCAAGGCTTAATTATGGGATTCATAGCCGATGCGGGTGCTCTTTGAATATTACCAAACTTTTAACACTCCTGACATCCTTTAAAATATTTAAAATAATCTTCGAGAATAGTCGGCCAATAATATCCATTCCTTCTGATCATCCATTTCATCTTGAAAGCTGACTGATGAGCTCCACATACTCCTTCATGAATCTCACCCATCAAGCTTTTTGATTCATCGACACTAACACACCTGAGTAAAACTCCATCTATGGTACGGTAATACAATTCATCATCGAGGAGTACATATTTGGTAGCTTGGAACCTTATACGTCTTTCAACCTTTTTAGATGGATTCCTTAAATAATCAATAATTTCCTTTCTTCAGTCATCGGTATCAACTGCCGATGTTAACACTTCTTGAATAGGCTGATATCCTGAAGCATGTTGAGCCAATCGATTAGCCTCTTCATTATGCAATCAAGAAACATGTTCCAGATGAAAATTCCTAAACCCTTTCAACAACTGCAGACACCTCTCATAATATGAAATTAAAACTTCACTTCGGCATTCATAAATCCTAGCCAACTGATTTATAACTAACATAGAATCACCAAAGACTTCAACAGCATCGGCACGTATTTCCTTAAGCAATTCTAATCCTTTTATCAGGGCTTGGTACTCAGCTTGATTATTTGTCGATGTAGCAACAATCGGCAATGAAAACTCATACTTTCTCCCCTGAGGGGAAATTAACACAATGCCGATGCCTGTTCCTTCACCACATGTAGATCCATCAAAGAAAAGTGTTCAAGGAGCAATTTCCAGAGAATCTACTGTGTTGCAATGTTGAGTAACGAAATCAGCCATAACTTGTCCTTTAACTAACTTAGCCGATTCATAACATAAGTCAAATTCTGACAACGCTAAAATCCATTTACCAATTCTACCACTTAATATCGGCATTGACAGCATATATTTGACCACGTCATCTTTGCATATGACAGTGCACTCAGCCGATAGTAAATAATGCCTCAACTTAATACAGGAAAAGTATAGACATAGACATAATTTCTCAATGGCCGAATACCTGGTTTCAGCATCTATTAACCGTCTGCTCAAATAATAGATAACACGTTCCTTCCCTTCAAATTCTTGAATAAGAGCTGAACCGATAACAGTATCCTCAGTTGATAAATACAATCTGAAAGGTTTTCCATGTTGAGGTGGAACTAACACCGAAGGATTTGTTAAGTAATTCTTAATTTCATCTAGGGCTAATTGTTGTTCATCTCCCCATTTAAATTCTTGATCGGCTTTCAATTTCAATAATGGACTGAAGGCCTTGATCTTGCCCGATAGATTAGATATGAATCTTCTGATGAAATTGATCTTACCGATCAAGGATTGTAATTCAGTTTTATCGGCAGGAGCAACAACCTTGTTGATCGCCTCAATAGATTTCCTACTAATTTTAATGCCCCGCTGATGCACCATAAAACCCAAGAATTGTCCTGCCGATACACCAAATGCACATTTATTAGGATTCATCTTTAATCCATATTTTCTTATGCACTCTAATATCTTCCGTAGATCGGTTAGATACTTTGTGATGTCTCCAGACTTAATCACTATGTCATCAATGTAAATCTCTACCAACGTGCCAATATATTCATGGAAAATAAAGTTCATAGCTCTTTGATAAGTAGCACCGGCATTTTTCAAACCAAATGTCATAACTATCCACTCAAATAACCTCACATGACCTGGACATCTAAAAGCAGTCTTGGGAATATCTTCTTCAACCATGAATATTTGATTATAACCCACATTACCATCCATGAAACTGATAATTTGATGTCCTGCTGCAGCATCAATCAATAAATCAGCAATCGGCATTGGGTAACCATCCATCGGTGTGGCTTTATTGAAATTCCTGAAATCAATACAAACACGAAGTTTCCCATTTTTCTTGTAAATAGGAACCACATTAGAAATCCACTCTGCATATCGACACTGCCGAATAAACTTTGCCTCAATCAATTTAGTTATTTCGGCCTTAATATCTAGAAGTATATTAGGATTGCATCAACGCGCTGGCTGCTGATGTGGCCAAAATCCAGACTTAATAGGCAACCGATGTTCAACTATCGATCGGTCTAATCCAGGTATTTCAGTATAATCCCAAGCAAAACAATCTTTGTATTCTTTTAACAAATCGACTAATTGATGTTTACACTTGGAATTTAACTTAGCACTAATAAAAGTAGGCCTTGGACTATCGCCTTCACCAATATCTACTTCTACTAACTTATCAGCCGATGTAAACCCTTGGCCTAATTTTCCATCATCGGCAAACCTATCCATTAAAATTCTTCTTCAGAACTGACTGCTTGGATCGGTGTAATTTCGTAATCGACAACCTTGAGGAACTCTTTTTCCCAAGCTTCTCCTGATATACACTTGGTTCGTTCATAAGTGTCTGATTCTGCCGATGCGATGATATAAGAAGAATCACCAGGAACGACTTCAATTTTATCTCCAATCCATTGTACTAGGCACTGATGCATTATAGAAGAAACACAACAATTAGCACGAATCCAATCCCTTCCTAGAAGCAGATTATATGCACCCTTGCCATTGATGACAAAGAAAGTCGTCGGTAAGGTTTTGCTACCGATGGTCAACTCGACACATACTGCCCCTTTAGATGGTGACACATTGCCCTCAAAATCCTTTAGCATCATATCGGTTTTAGTCAAGTCTTGATCTCCCTTACCAAGCTTCCGATACATCACATAAGGCATGATATTAATTGCAGCTCCTCCATCAATAAGTATCTTAGATACAGGTTGCCCATCAACTCTGCCTTTTACAAACAAAGCCTTGAGATGTTGTCTCTCATCATCGGTAGGTTTCTCAAAAACAACCAACATCGGATCTAACGTTAATTGAGCTATTTGGTCAGAGAAAATAGCTTCTTCCTCATTATTAGAGAGTGCCAAAAATTCCATCGGCAACATAAACACCATATTAACATCTGCCGATGGTCCTTTATTTTTGTGCTTTATCTGCCACTGTTGATTACCAGATTTCTCATTGGAGGAATTCTCTTCTAGGTATAAGTCCTCTTGACGCTCTCGCTGCATTCTCCTTTTCTGTATCTTTGTCAAACCTTCTGGACACCATTGAGGAAGTTTAGTTTTCCACACTGGCTGGTAGGTCCTGGTTGACTCTACACGATGTATATTGGGATCCCTATAAAATATCTCTTCATCAGGAACTCTTGCGTTTGCCATCTCTTCAAGTTCCTCCTGGTTTCTTAGAAAATACGCAACGCGTTTACCAAGACTTTCATGTCCACTGAGTCTGCCCCCAGCCGATCATGTACTGATGCTTTACCCCTGATCGGCTCATTGATGAACAAACCTTGACTACCAGATTAAAACCTTCTTTTTGGACGATTAACCCCATAATAACCATTGCATTCTGGGCAATTTTCAACAGTAGGTAACTTAATACCTTCTCCCCAACAATGAATAAAAAACAGACACCTCCAATGATCCTTATGTCGATTCCACTCTTCTCGTCGTCTTTCTTCTTGCTGTTATCGATATCGGTCCCTTCGCTGACGCCAGCCTTCCTGTTGCCTTTGATGAGTAATTACAATGCCAGATCGAGGTGGCTTTCCAGAACTGCCACCTTCTCTTAGTAGTCCCTTGCCTTTTGCATCATCGGTAGTTATCCGATGTTGGGGATCTACTGATGCGTTTTTCTCAGCAGCTTCCGATGTCAACACCTTAGTCTTTCCTTCAGCATCCAACATATTTGCTGGAAAAGGATGTTGATCAATTTTCATCGGCTTCTGAATTTTGGAATTACCAAATTTTATTCTCCTAGACTCAATAGCTAATTGTAACTGTTGTCTAAACACTTTGCACTCATTTGTACTGTGTGAAGTTGCATTATGCCATTTGCAATACAGCATTTTCTTCAACTCTTCTGCCGATGGGATCACATGATTAGGTGATAGCTTAATCTGGCCCTCTTGAAGCAAAAGATCAAATATCTTATCGGCTTTGGTGATATCTAAAGTAAACTTTTCTGGCTCTTTGTGACCAAAGGGACAAGATATCGGCTTTTTATTCTTAACCCACTCAGCCAAACCGATAACTGGTTCTTCATCCGAATCAGAATCTTCCACCTCTCCGACAAATGAAACCTTCTTGTTCCAATTCCTTTTGGGTTCAAAAACCCTATTATCTTGATCAGAAATCCTTTGAATGAGATGACTTAGGCTTTCGAACTCCTGAGAAGCATATCTGTCCTTAAGGTGTGGCAACAATCCCTAAAAGGACAAATCGGCAAGTTGCCGATCATCCAATACCAGGCTATAACACTTATTCTTTACATCTCGTAGCCTTTGCATAAAACCTTCCACCGATTCATCATTGCGCTGTTTCAACTTTACCAAATCGGTAAGCTTCTTTTCATGAACTCCAGCAAAGAAATATTTATGAAATTGCTTTTCCAGATCAGCCCAAGTAATAATAGAATTTGGCGGTAACGAAATAAACCACGTAAATGCTGATCCAGATAGAGATGATGAAAACAAACGAACTCTCAATTCATCTCTACTAGCTGCCTCTCCACATTAAATAATGAAGCGATTAACATGCTCCATGGTTGATGTATCATCTTGCCCAGAAAATTTAGTGAAATCTGACACCTTGTACTGATTTGGGAGAGGAATTAAATCGTATGCCGAAGGATATGGAGTCCGATAAGAATAGGTATTGACCTTAGGCTTGATCCCAAACTGATCCTTCATAATTTTTGCTATTTTATCGGCCCAAAAAGCATCAACATCTTGTTGACGATACGGCTGAATTTCCACTAGAGGTACTTGCTGATACCCTTCATATCTTTGTGGCCCACGATCTCCAGCAATTGGCATATTTGCTACTATTTGTGGTCCATTAATCTGCTGGAAAGGATTCATCGGCTGAGCTGCCGATGCTTGATTCTGAAAACCAGCATGCATGTGACCTTGATGAATACCTGCAGCTTGCTGACTTAACTGAACTGTATGCTGAGTGGGAAACTGCTCTGACCAATTATTACTAGCGTTCATCGGTACAAAATTTGCCGATGGCTGGTAACTTGTTGGCATTGCTGGATAACTACAACCAACTTGAGGTATAACCTGGACTCCGGGTTGACTTACAATAGGAGCCTTCTGTAACAAATTTGCCGATGGACTTGAATTAGATGTTTGACCCAAAGGCATCTGGAAACCTCCTAAAGTTGGCTGCACAGTAGTTGCTGTAGTATATTGAGATACTTGAGCTATCGGCGAACCAGCCGATGTCATAGTAGCTTTTCCTGCTGTGTCAAATACTTGAGGTAATCCAGTGTTAAAAGCAGAGGGCTCTGGAGGCATACCGTATCCCCACCAATTAGCAGGAATCTGATTACTTTGTGACACAGAACCTGATAAAGCCGATGCCGATAGATCTGTATTAAGCTGAACTCATCCTGATAATGCTAAATCTGATCGCATCGGTGTAGACTGTACGTTAGATAAACCTGTTGATACTGGAGGGGAAGTAATCTCTGTTCCCACAACGGCTGGGGGAGCCGATGGAGTAATAACAGATGCTGATTCTGGTTGATGATAAGCAGGCCCAACGTAATGAGGTGACGCTTGCCCTTCTTTGAAAGTTTGAATCACAGCATTATGAACAGTATTAGACAGCACATTGGAGTGATTAATTAAAGCATGATTTACTGCAGAATTAACCATCTCTTGAAGTTTACCCGGATTAGAGTTGAAGGTAACTTGCCGAGGCAACAACAAATCTTGCTTCTGGATGACTTGTCCACTCTTGTTCAAGCTGAATGACTTCAAGCAAAGCTGTCTATATTCTTCTATAACCCTTTCCATAGCCTGCTTCTGTTCTTCCTTGAGATCTTCTTCTGTTACCGCGATGATGTTCCCCGCATCGATCTCAGGATTAAGCATATTGACTAGATCTGTCCCACCAGGCGTGCCAAAAGATGTGTTGATGCAAAAGTGGATCTGCAAACACAAAGGGCTAATACCCGAAATCGATATCCAAAGCGTGCCAGTCGATTTGACCTGTTAATCGACAAGGATGAAGATACGAGCACTTTGGTCCTGACAACAGCGATACGCCCGGATGTCACGGCCAAGAGGTACTCACGCGGAACTTGAGGATCATTGAAGATTGCACTGGAGCAATACAACTCGCCGAATCGATGAGAACTCATAAAAAGAAAAAAGTATGCAAATTGACGAAGTCGTCGAAAAGTAGATGCAAATAAGAGTAAAAGCTGGTTTTTGATGTATTGATTGATACTTCATTACATTGCCCTTCACCCTATATTTATATCCTGATCTACAGAAACGTAACCAAATACGACCAGGACACTAAATCCAAATCTAAGGAAACACATGACTTTGATACAACTCAGACTCTAATAAACATATACAAGGAAATTGACTTCTATCTTATTCTATATTCCGCCTCAATCACGATGGTATTCTCATCGACCTTCTTTCCATCGGCACACTCCCTGTTCCATCGACAGCAGCCTTCAAGTCTCTTCCATCGGCACACCCCCTGTTCCATCGGCAGCAGCCTTCAAGTCTCTTCCATCGGCATTGGCAATAGTACCCTTAGCCTTATTGGCAACACTTCAATCCGAATCCACATGCCACCACCACTCAAGCAGCCTTCTTTACAAGCTCATTTTCATCGGCTATCAATCTTCACAGTAATCTTTCCTCTGCTGATCAACCCTTCCTGACCATCTTGACACGTGCCGAAAAACGATGTCAACAACATCTAAATTACCCACGTCTATGATTATAAAAGATACTTTAAACAAACCCTTAAATTAGAATCTAAACTACCTACCCCAAACATTATGAAAGATAATTTAACAACGTCTAAATTTGAACCTAAGCTACCTATCGCTGGTATTATTAGAAAACAATGCATATGACACTACTACAGAAATGATTTTAGGTGACAGTGCCCATACACTAATGGAGGCGGGCACAAAATCCAACTGCCTCCAAAAATGCTGGGCTATTAACGGAGGTGGTCACTTTTATTTACCGAGGCATTCATGTTTGCCTGCCTTGTAAAATCGATTAATGGAGGCAGTCAAAATCCAACTGCCTCCTAAAATTGATTTACGGAGGCGGACACCTTAAGATAACCGCCTCCAAAAATGGCCTATTTTCAGAGGCGGTTGTCTTAAGGTTGCCCGCCTCTGTAAATCTATTTTTGGAGATGGGCACACTATAAGTCCCGCCTCCAAAAAAGGCCATGGCCCAACAGGCCCGGCGAGGCCCGATAGCCTTCATCGTATATATACATGAACTTAGGGTTCATAGCAGCCATCTCTCTTTAGCCGAGCACCTCCTTCTCTCCCTCAACCGAGCACCTTTTCCTCCTCTCTTTCTCTCTCTTCCTCTCCCTCCCTCAGCAGAGCGCCCCATTCTCTCCCACTCTCGTGCGCTCCTCCCCTCCTCCTCCCACTCCCACGCGCTCCTCCCCTCCTCCGTGAGCCAAGGCCGGCACCTCCTCGAGCTCCTCTGCCACCTGCCGCACGATGCTCCATGTGTCATCGCTCGTGTGCGTTGCATCCCTCTTCGGCTCCGGGGAGGCTTCAGGGGCGGCGGACATGGCGACCAGGGCCCAGATCTAGTGGCACCTCCGTCCTCGTCTTCACTGGCACCAGCGGTGGACCTGGCCTCCTCCTTCGTACTAACGATGGATCTTCCCCCTCCTCATCAGCAGCAGCGGATCTGGCCCCCTCCTCCTCACTAGCGGCGGATTGGGCTCCCTCCTCCTTGCCGACGGTGGATCCGGCGCCCCTTCCCCTTCTTCCCCACCACCGAGCATGGATCGGGTCATGGCACATCCAGTTTGGGTGGGGGCAGATCGGGCCATTGCGGCGGTGGATCCAGTCGCGGCAGGGGCAGATCGGGTCACGGTAGTGGCAGATCGAGACGCGATTGGAGTGGATCGGGTCACGGCAGTCTGGATCCATTCACGGTGGTGGCCCAAATCCAGGCCCATTAGGTCTGGGCTTTGGGCTTTTTTCTTTTTTTCTTTTTTAATTTGATTAACCGTGGCGGGCATCTGAACCACCTCCGTAAAGTCATGATTAACCGTGACCTTTAATTGGAGGCGGCTGCAATGCCCGCCTCCATTAACCCTTTTTGCCCGTCACCATTAAGATTTCTGTAGTAGTGTGAGTGAGGACATGATCAAATCATTCATGGTCCAATAAGAATATGAGTAGCAGGTGTTGAGCCTTGATGCTCATATTGTTTCTTTTTTTATTCCTAGTGGAGTCTAAGTGTCTCATCATCAGCTACTCTATATCTTTGAATTGTCTCATCATCAGCTACTCCATATCTTTGAATCGGTTCTATACATGCATATTACAACCACAACAACACTCTAATCATGGGTTTGTTTCTAGGGACGGAGGCGGATGGGACAGAACGATCCTCCTTTGGTGGGAGTTTGGTTCAGAGTGATTCTAGTGCACTTCCATTGGGTTCTTACATCTAGTGGCACTAGTGATCAATTGAGATTTGGTTTTCTTGTTACCCTTGGTGGTTGCCGCCACCTAGATGGCTTAGAGCAGCTTGGGGTCATTGATTAAGATTGGTGTTTGTTCTTCGCCTCCGACCAGTTGATATGCTGAGAGGTTTTGATCCCACCTTGCGAAGTGCAAAGGGATACTCTACTGGAATGCGTGTGGCTAGTTGGAGTGGACCATTTGATTGATTCTTGATGCACCCAAGTTGTGGGTCTAGCTTGTTATGCTAGGTAGTGCTTGAATCATCACTTGGGGAATCGCCACAACATGAACTAAGTTTCTGGCAAGCAACCAAACCATGGGAATAAATCTTGTGTTAATCTCTTGCCCTCATTGGTTTGCCTTCTACACACTTGTTCTTTACATTGCATTTACTTGCTTTGTGTGTGTAGTTGTTTGCCTTGCTAGCTAGAGTAGCCTTAGTGGTAGTTGTAGTTGTACTAACTAGTTGTACTTACCTTGTTTAGTCTAGTGTAGCTCTTGTTAGTGTAGGTTGTTTGCTTGTGTGACAAGAGACTAGAAACCAAGCTAGTAGTTTTGTGTAGGGGCTTGTATTGGGTGTAATAGAGCTAGATCAAGTAGCTGCTATTAGGGCTTCTTATTGTAATAATCAACCTTTACTCTAGTGTATATGGTTTGAAGGAATTTTTATAGGTTATTGACCCCCTAGACATCTTGGACCTTTCAATGACGCACCATGGATGTTCACCGTCATAGCAGCCACCATGGACCAACTACGAGGAACAACTCCGCTAGCCTCGTCTAGGACCTTAGAAGCACAAGAGTGCACAAGTGGCCTCATGCGCTCCATGATGTCATGCGGTGACCAGCTACCTACATGCAAGCCTACATAGACAAGGATGGATAGGCAAAGTAGGTGCATGCAGTCACTACACCACAGCGCATGCAGTCACTACACCACAGCCTTAAAATAGCTACTTTGGAGTTGCTAAAAGGCATGTGCATCAACAAACAGTCAGCTGCTAAATCTGTTGTTGCTACAAGGCGGTGACAAGCCTACATGGACAGGGATGGACCGGCGAAGCAGGTGCATGCAGTCAGTACACCGCAGCCTTAAAACAACTACTTTGGAGTTGCTAAAAGGCATACGCATCGATGGACAGTCAGCTGCTAAATCTGTTGTTGCTACAAAAGGCATCACTATAAGTAAATAGTTGTAACACCCAGCATCCAATCCAAAACTACTTATATGGCCTAGCTCCACACATGGAATGGACAAGCATACGCATAGCACCTCGCTAACACGTTTGCCCTTCTTCATATAAAAGAGTTAACCTGAGGTGCTACGTTTAGAACGAGAAGGACTATAAGCTGGCCCTCACCATCCTAAACTTCCAAGGTGGTATTAAACCCACCAACTACAGCTCCACATATGCCACATGGGCCAACTTCACAACAACTATAGTCTTCTAACGGGCTGGGGTGTTACAATAGCGATGGATCTATCATTTAGCGATGAACAGTTCGACAGTCCTACTTTTAGTGATTGACAGCATGTTAGAACTTGTAACAACTGACAGTTCAACGCAATAAATAACTTTTAGCAACTAAGAATCCATCGAGCTCGATTAAATAGTAAAAAAAGTTAAACTAGATATATTTAAAACTGTATAAATTGGACAAAACATTCAGGACCAATACAATATTGAAATTATATTGTCTACATTTTGAATGACATACACAAATGGACACAATAAGCATACTCTCATTCTTTTATATCAAACGAGTACAAATGTAATCATGTCACTAGCTTGTTGACATCAAGTCAACATACAAGCATATAGCTTACTACAAAAACTAGCAATTATTCATCAGGTTGTATAGTCATCAAACATTGTTTCCCTGTTGAGCAAAATCCATCAACCAAAGGTGAGGCAGACCAGCGAGCCGGCTTAGGGAGGCGGGCATCGAGCAGCCATGCATGAACCTACGCAAACCAGCAAGTCGGTGCTACTACACCACAGCCCATCTTTAGTGTCGCATGGGAGTCGTTAAAACTGCCAATTTAATGTTGGAAGGTCGAAAGTTAAAGATTAGTAACATTCAGTCGGTCATTATATCTTGTTTTTGCAACAGACTATCGGTCGTTATTGTTATTTCGCTTTACCTTCAACAGTCAGTCATTAAATCTTGATATTTTGGTCCCACTATTCGTCAGTGCATATAATTTGGGCCTGGTGCTCTCCACTGGCCCAATTGGTGCCTAATTTTTACATGACCCACAAGTCGGATGAAACCCTAGCTCCAATTTCTCTCTAGCCTACCGCCAAAGGAAAAGCAAAAGCAAAGGGCACCATCATTTTATATCATATATAAATTGAGTTGTGTTCTTCATCTCCAATATTAAGTTTTGGATTGCGTTTTTTTATGAATGTGTACTTTTATTTGCAGGTGGGAGGTAGTAGCCCGATGTATGCATGCAGCCAGCGTTTGGATCAAAATGCTCATGGAGATGTATTTTTGACATCCTAGCTAGCTATATATAGATGAAAACTTTTTAAGGACTTTCTAGAGATGGATCATTTTGTAAAGAGTGCAAGCAAACGAAATGGGTTGAGCAACCAAAAATCTTTAGTCTAGCATATTGGTCAAACTTATTTCATCTAGCACGTTTGCCATTAACTCGATTTATGGAGGTAAGACAGCCTCCGGGCATTATATATCAACAGGTCAATAAAACCGAAAACCTCCAACTCTAAAATGACCACGACTGAGACTGGGCCTTAGACGAAGAGCTATTAGAACTGCCTAACCAACTGAGTTGGTCCGTTCACAGCATTTATCATCATCACCTAAGGGTGAGGTTTACCACTTGTGCGAACCCCCAAGAAAATCAGGACATCAGGTTATCTAATTTTCTCAAGGAGCATCACGTGTTCCATCCTGTAATCCATGTATTCGAGTGTTTTGTTGTTTGGCTAATTTTTTTTGGGTAACACATAATCAACGTGCGGGCGTCAGTTGGGATACGGACGCACATTTCTACCTCCCATCGCATCTCCTCCCTCCTGCCACATCTTCTTCCACCCAACCTCTCTCCACTGCCACGTCCCCACCGCCACCCCCACGGTTGGCGGCGTCCACACCACCCATTGAGTCGTCTACCACCCACCCCGGCCGTTTCTATCTTTCCCTTCCTAACTCTGACATCCCTCGACCCCGCCGCCGGCCCTGCCCACCAGTTATCCTTCACCATCCGACCAGCGGCTCCGTCGCCACCTTGCCTCACTGCATAACAATCTGCCTCGGCCGTCAGGCTAGCCGCCACCCCCGACCATCCCTCTAGGACCGGGGACATTGGAGAACCCCAAAGCTCAAAGTCAAACTCTAATCCTAAGCATCTCCACCCCGCCGTCGCCGACCTCAACCACCGCCCACAGTCGGCAATGAGAACGCCGCTGCACCGTCCACCCACACCCCGTCTGTCCTATGCGACCACCGTCCTCCCCTAACGACGCAGTTCTGCCATGGAAGACGATGGCCACCACTCACTACTTGACTCGACATGTGTCTATGTGTGACTTCCTCTTTCTGACGCACGTGCTCCGAATAAGGATTTAGAAATGTGGAGGTTCGAAAGGAAGACACGAAGACAACTATATAGGGGACACAAGCTGTTAACCCGGCCCTCACATCGTCTCCCTCAGAGGTAACTCGAGGGTGACTCACCCACAGCTGAGCAAGTGCATCTCTCCGCCTAGTTCGGCCGCTACCGCTGCACCCCCCTCTGCTATCTCGGCCGTGGCGGCGGCGGCTAGTGGGTGCTGCCTAAAAAGTGCTTGCTCCTGCGTGCTCCTCTCCCCACCGCATCCTCTCTTTCCCCAATCTCAGACCACTTCTAAAGCTTTCGATTCCTCACTGCTTTGGCCAGATCCTATCCTCTAGTGGCCAGATCTGTGCTTGTGGAGAGCGGATCTACGGAGAAGGACGGTTGCTAGGCAGCTCTCGAGCTGCTTCCAACTTGGCGGCAGCGGCGGTGATGGTGATGGTCGTGCTCGTGACGCGTTGCGGCTTGTGGCTCACCCGAAGGCAGCTCCCATCCACGAGGCCTAGCGAGCGCATGCTCGATGCGTGCTACGCGAGTCGGAAGCAGGGCCACAACCGCGGTGCTAGCTAGAACTCGGCTGTTGCATGTGCTACGCGTGACGCTATGCTCCTGGCAGCGGGCATGGAAGATCACGGCATCGCGGTCTCACAGTGCAGGCGACAGCAGCGGCAGCACAGGGTTGAGCTTGTCCTTGTGGCTTTCACACCAGAGCCACACTCGCACCTAGGTGGCGTGGCTGTGGACATCGTCCAGGTCCCGCACGGCGTTCCTAGGACATCCTCACTGTCTGGCTGTGTGATGTACAGCGGCAAGGGCTGACCTCAAGTTTACTTAGAGGCCAGGTGAAGGGTCGAGTGGCGGACTAGAGGGAGGTGAATAGTCCTTTCTAAAATTAATCGCGTTGGCAAACCGAAACAAATGCGGAATTAAAACTATCGGTCTAGCCAAGACTACACCCCTCTATCTAAGTTCACAAGCACCTCACAAAGATCCTAATTATGTAACTAAGGTGCTTTCCTTAGCAAGAGCTCTCCTAAACAATTCTAGAGCAAGGTCACACAAACCTATGCACTAGTACTTTAGCAATACTGGGGAGCTCCTACACAATTCTAGTAAGCAAAAGCATAAAGCCACCTATGCTCACTAGCAATGCTCAATAGCAAGGCAACTAATACCAAAATAGAGAGCGTAAAATACTTAGCTACACAAACTAAGCAATATGACTAACAAGGTTACACAAACCAAATTAGCCAAGCAACGGGAGCTACTTCTATGCTACACAAGCAAGAAGGTAACTGGCAAACTACACAAGCAAACTAGTTACAAGAGCAACTACACAAGCACAAGTATATGATGTAAATACAAGCTTGTGAATCGAAAGCAAACCACCGAGAAGATGTACACAATGTTGACATGGCGGTTTTTTACCGAGGTTCACTTGGTTGCCACCAAGCTAGTCCCTGTTGTGGTGATACACCCACTTGATGGATCACGAGCTAATTAACTATCAAGAGTCAAACCCTCAGAGGGTGCCGCACATCCACTCTAAAGATGGGGATCCTCCAAATCACGAGCTTTACTAGAGTTGCTCTTCGCGATCCCCGCGGGGTGAGCACAATCCCCCTCACAAATCCTCCTCCGGAGCCACGCACAATCTCCACACGTGCTTCAACAGAGTCGCAAGCCACCAAGCCGTCTAGGAGGTGACAACCTCTAAGAGTAACAAGCACCACCGGCTTGCAACTCGATTACCTAGTGCCACTCGATGCAATCCTCACGATGCAACACACTAGAATCACTCTCTCACTCGATCGGATGATCACTATCAAGCTCAAGTGAGTTAGAGGGCTCCCAAGCACACCAACACAAGCCACCAAGGCCTAAGGGTGCTCAGCTGCCGGCCATGGCCGGCCACAACATCTTATAGATCCACAACGAAATAGAGCCGTTGAAACCCACTGGGCGTTTTTCGGGGGCGACAAACGCTGCACAGTAGCGTATGTCACCAAGCCGACAGACGCTGCACAGTAGCGTCCGTCGCTCCTACGCGTGCCACGTGTCCCAGTGACCAAAATCCAATGGTCGACTTCCTCAGCAACAGACGCGTCCGATGCTTCACGGGCGCGCGTCTGTCGCACCGACAGACGCGGTCCAGTGACGATGTTTTCGCCCGAGTTCGTTAGACGTGTATGCCGCAAGGCCGACAGACGCGACGTCGAGCGTCTGTCGCTCACACTCACGTGTGCCCGTGCAATTCCACAACGTCAGACGCTGGAACAATGCGCGACAGGTCGAGCTAGGGTAGCCCGACAGACGTTGACGTCAGCGTCTGTTGCTCCCGACTCGCGCGTCTGTCGCTTGTATCTCGGTGACACTTCATTGTTTTCTCATTCCGCTTGATCGCCCTTGTCACTTATGAGCTACTCTCCATATGTGTATCACTAAAGCACATGTTTTAGCTCAAGAAACTCCTCCGTGACTATGCCTCCACTTATCAATATCAGCGTAAAGGAAAATAGTCATTTTAACTCCTCGAAAATGCCTGAATCCCGCCTCGCAAGCTCGGCGGGAGGGAGAGAGGAACTCAAACCCTTCTCTACCGCTCAAACACCACCGCCTTCGCAAATGTGCCAACACCAACAAGTGATCACCACCTTGTGCACGTGTGTTAGCATTTCACAAATATTTTCTCCTAAGGGATTAGGCACTCAACTTGCCTCGCCACTCGATCCTAGCACGTATGCCAAGTTAGATCACTCAAGTGGCACTAGATGACCAATATGCAAACAAGTTTGCCCCTCTTAATAGTATGGCCATCTATCCTAAACCCGGTCATCAACTTCTCTATACACCTATGACCGGTGAAATAGAAATGCCCTAGGTTATACCTTTGCCTTGCGCATTCCACTCCATCTCCTCCGACGTTGATGCAACACATGCACCAACCATATCACAGATGATATGATCCACTTCATATCATCATGTGACCTTGGTCCATCGATCTTGACCTCACTTGCTCTTCACCGTTGCGTCGGTCCATCGGCGCCAAGTCTTGCTCAAGTTTCACTGCCTCACGGTCCATCGCTCCGAAACCTCCGACTTGCCCTTCACACTTGCAACCGGTCCGTCGAGCCAAGCCTCATCTTGATCTTTGCCACCTTGGTCACATGACTCCATGTCATGTCTCATATGCAATGAGCTCCTTCATGACACCATTACTTATGGACTAATCCCTATGTATCTCACATTAAACACAATTAGTCCACCTAAGGTTGTCACTCAATTACCAAAACCAAACAAGGACCTTTCACCAGGCCTAGGGATTTGTCATCGTCTGCAAACTCGGCTTGCCACGACATGTCCAAAGCTTGCCTCCGGTTGAAGATGGAGTCTAGGTGAAAATCCTATCTGGTTGTGCTCCAGGCCAGCGACAATGGCGCAAATGGTGTCATATCCCTTGGAGGCGTCGTTGTAGACTCCAGTCCTTGCTGCCATGAAAGCCCCTCCGAGCTTGCTGCTTCCGCTGGGCAGGTCTCAAGGTGAAAGCCCTTCCGAGCCTGGTGCTCTGATTATTGATGGTGGTGTCCATGGATATCACTTTCCTTCTTGAAGGCATCGATACAAGCACACCTGCTTCCATCTGCGCTCGGCGCGTCCTTGAGCTCTCCCTGCTTACTCTCCCACCTCAACTTCTTCTGGGTTTTGTCTACCCTCCTACCCCTGGGCTTTTGCACACACTACTTCGTGTCAGGTGCTCGCCCTCAATGGCTTGCTTTGTCATCCCCTGAATCACTTGAGTGCTTCGCCTCACCATTAGGTTGCAGGGACCTTGATCTCCTTCTCTGGATCTCCCCATCTTCCTCCTATTAATCCTCCCCCTTTGAGGCTTCCTTCCCCCAAATGGCGTAGGTGGGCGTCAGTTGGAGCTCAGATGCGCTCATAGGCGATGCAGCTCACGGCTGCTGCCTGTTGGCTCGGACTCAATGCCTTACAGCTTTTCACTATCGTCTGTCGGATTCCACTCAATACCTTACAGCTGCATGTGGTTTAGAGCTCTTCAGAATCTGACATTAGTGGCGGCACATGCTGGAAAGTAGTGCTTGCGCTCGTTCTGGTTAGTAGGCCGAGCTGGTAGCTAAATCATGTTGCTTTTGTTGTTGTTGTTTTTTATGATGTTGTTGTGTTAAGTGTTGTAATTCTTCTCTCTCCCACTTATGTACTTCTCTGACATTTAGGGTCACCCATGTATTAGGTGCTCGGCACCCTTCATCCTCTGGCTTGCCCGTATCAATGGAAAATCATTCAGGTGGGGCTCTCACCCCTCTGGTGACGTCTTCAAAAAAAAATAACCTGTTAACCTGTCTATATATATTTGAGCTCCTCGATGGGAAAAAAAGATAACAAAAAGATAACTTCCCACTTAGGATGTAGCAAAAGGAGGTCACGACGACGATGACTGTGAAATGACCAGCATTTGTAAACGATTGAAGCGTAGAGATTTATCTTATCCTGCGCCCTGCGGTCTCGACGAATGAGGATGAGAGGAAGGGGGCCAAGACTAAAGACCAAAGACCTGGGTTTATATATATACAGGTTTATTGTTACACGCTACGTTGATTTATCTTATAGTCCTATATACTGTGTCCGAAATGATACAACTTAGGTTTTCATTTAGTAAAAAAAATAAACTTTACTAAGTTTGTAAAAAGTATTAGTAATATTTATGACTATAAGTATCAAAAAAATTTAGTGCTTCTTTTATATATTTAACCAAATTTAAAAAAAAATAATTTGAATTGCATTGTTTTATGACAGAGGAAGTACTAGCTAATTGTGAACTATGAACACCCGAATAACACAAAAACTTTTCAATCCCTGGTCACAGAGGCAAGGAAAAATCCGAGAAGATGTCTGGGTGATACCGTGGAAAGGAAGAGTCTTTTGGCTGTATTTTCGTGCTGTCATCCTTGCAGCTTCTGTGCAAAAACATAGGACGAGGATTATCATTTATCAAGTCTCTTTCTTTTGACCTTTTTCTGTCTGTGTTCAGACGCTGTCAGCATGGTTCATTTTTCTCTGACACGGCTTCAACTTCTCTTTTGCAAACAGGAACTTCGTGCTGCATTTCCAATTACACTGCCGGCAACTCCTCGCGTATCTTCGTGACCGCCGTCTCTGACCAGCCTGAAAATTGTTTCTCCACAGCTCGGTATATATGTCTGTCTATGGTGGTTCAAACTGCGTGGAGGGTGGTCTCTTCCTCCCTCCTCCGCCATCTTGGCTCTCTAGTCTCTCTATGCTGGCTATCTTTTGGTGCTGGGAACTTGGAACTGGAGTTTGTCTTGCCGGTCTTTTTGTCATAGCAAAATGCTAGTGACGCTTCCTTTTTAAGGTCCCCAAAACCATTGCTTTCGTTATGCCTTACATGCATATAACAGCAGTTCTATTTTTTTAAACGATCAGTTCTGTTCTTAAAAGGCGTGTCACGATCCATTCCCAGGGATGCTTGTCTGTATCTGTGACGCTGGTTGCAGAAGTTGTAGCACGCAGAATTAGAATCCAGGTAGACGCTGGTGCCAAATGATGAATCCTAGATATATAGTGTCATTCAGATTAGGGTATCAGAAATAGATAAAGAATTACATGAATGATGGCCGAAGTATGGTGCTGCTTTTGTAGACACATTGGAGCATTTCATATTTCGTGCATGCACTGCATGTCAGAGAGTTTCAAGAGAAACTTTTCTTGGAGTGGCTTACCTGATCGATATACAGCGTAACCTCATAACTTTTAAAACTGTCTTTCGCGTGAAGCTTGTCTGATCAAAAGCAGATATCAGAGAGCAGAGTGCCTCTCGTGTTATTTTCTGCCAATTTGGAGTTTCTTTTTCTACAGCTCAGATGATCTTCAGTTTCCACCGTGCATACAGTACGTCTCTACAGTTAAACGAATGTAACTACTTTCAGTTAAATCTCCAGTTCTGGAGTCTATATGCAGTCATTTGAGAAACATTCAACTTGAAGCAGGAAATGCAAGAAAGCAAGTCTTTTACATTTTTTTTTTCATTTCTGTATAGACAATTTGGAGCTCCTAATAGCATTACATTTCTTTTAAAGGGTGACAAAAGCTTTGCCACAACATTTATTAGAAGGGGAAAAAGAGACAAAAAAACTTGGGTTGTCATAGCCCAACACCACCAAGCATTACAACTTGCTCACTGACAAGATTCAGCTAAGCATAAGAGTTCCTCCCAACAACTTAGTTCCATCAGGCATTACAATGTAGTGGTTTTTGGTTTATGGTACAAGCCAATCTCACCAAATGAGTACATCAATCATCTAAATTAACACTATACATATAGGTCCAAACATTAATACAAATTAAAATTGAAGACATTTCAGTTTCCATACAAAGGACAAAATATCATCAACGGTTTCACAATCTTATTGCTCAAACATGAGCCTTGCCCTTTGCAGTCCTTATTTTTTTTTTATATGAAGCCATTATAGCCATCCACTTCACAGGAGCAGCCAATTTTATCCACCTGGGGCAGGAGAGCAGCTTCACCATGAAGCAGCGAACATCAGTTGGCATGTTTCTCAAATTGGCTGCGGAAAACTGAGAGATCTTATTGATGAGCAGTTCTTCGTGTGGCTCACCCGGCTCTAGCCACTTTATTATCTCGTGGAGGTCACTCTCGCTGAAGCTATGTTGCAATGAGAAACTAGGACAATCAGCTGGAACGCTTAGAGAGGGAGGCAATGGGCACTGAGAAGGCCCCCCTTGCTCTGGACAGCAAACTGAATAATCTGCAAAGGGGACACTATTTAGTGTACTGCTTTTCACTTTTTCTTTAGTGACAAAAAAGAATGATAGCATGAGATTAATTGAGTAGGGATATTGGTCCTATAATTTCATTTGCTGCACTAGCTGGTTTGGATGTTACTGAACCTGTAATACAATTCGGATCCGAAGCTTCATGATGGATTTCATCACCAGAATCCAGCTGCCCAGCAATGCCAAAAGATGCACCCTGTGAAAGTGTGCTTCACTCAGTGATTTCAGAGAGATGGATCCAACAGGAGCAACCAGAAGTTTAGATCCAAAAAAGAATGCATATTGATAGTATTACAGAAATGGTTCAATAATGCTTTCTAAAAAAGGAATCAGAATGATTCTAAAGCATTTGCTGGTTTCTAAATGCATTTACAATATAATTCAAAAACTATCAAACTTTTTTTTATTCTGAATTGTGACCACGTCTATTTCAGTCCAGGTATAAGAAATTTTCTACGATCCAATGCAGTATAAATTTAAGCCACTGCTAAATAATAGGGATATTACTTACAGTTTCATTGTTTTCTTGTGCAGAAGGTAACGCCCTTACTCTCCTGGACCCAATCCTTTGCAGTGGAAACTGCTGGGAGCATACACCAAAAACTCGGTTGACCTCTGAGGTGTCTTGCTCATCAGTTTCATGAATAATTTGATCTGAAAAGACAATAAACCTCCATACTTTATAATGAATCAATAAGCCATCTCCATACAAATAAACAAACTCTAGAGTATAACAGATCTTGACCAGTAGGTTTAGTTGGTGACGTGATTGATCCCTGGAGCATAGTGGAGTTAATTGCTCTTGGTTGTCTATAATACATTTCAAAATCATGTTGACGAAAGTTCATACATTCATATGCATCCTTACTCCATTCTTTCACTTGGTCCTGAAATGGTATAAACAAGATATTAAAACATTTCTTTCAGAGTATTCAACATTTTTTCTTCGCATATAAATAAAGAAAAAAATTCATATCCCCAACTCCCATTTGTTTTGGCAATAGTCTATCCCAAAACTTGAGGTCCTCTTCTTACCTGCTGATGACATGCTTTGGTGTAAAAGGTAGTTTTGATTTTATTTTTCAGCCACTGAGTACATGCTGTATCATAATTTTTTTTCCACTAGCTAGTCTTACAAATAAAGATAGAAATTGATTTCATTGTCACGCTCCAAACTTAGACCTATTTAGTATTTTCCAATGTACTTCCTTATGATGAACTGTGCTGTTGTCATAGGAACAACAAATGTTTGCATTCAAAAAAATAGGAACAACAAATGCTTGAGCATGCAGAACGCGCTGCCCAATTGGATCTAGTTAATATAGCTGAGTATCAGAAATACCTTCCAAATTGTGTCAAGATCATCAAAAGCATGATACTGGTCAGCTATTGTTGCTCCTACAATCTGACCAAGAGAAGTGAAGTACAGCCTAATTTTCTTGTCTTCCATAAAGTGAGAGTAAAGGGCAGTGCCAGGATCACACTTCTTTGCATGATTGACCATCTTTTTCCAGAATGCATCTGAGGCACTGCTGAGAATCTGGAGGCAAGAAGGTGACAAGGATCATCAAGAATTCATGATCCGATCAAGTAAAAAAGAGACAAATAATTTTACTCTTACATTGCGCAGTGTTTTCTCATCCATATAATACAGCCTAAGGAAGTGCTTCACCAAAGTAATGCCTCTCTGTTCCAATGACTTACAGAAGGGACCCTTTTTTGCAATCTTGTCCAGGCGCCATACTTCATCATCCAGTGTTGGAATATCACATTTTTCGTATACTACAGATATAAGAAATGTTAAAACTAATCAGTAAATGTTTTGACTTCTGATAGCACAAAACTGAAGGTAGAATAGTCCAAACTCAATTTCAGGTTTACCTTCCCCTCGACGGTCCTTCACTGTGAACGGTTCAGTTATAGCTTCTTGAACTCTTTCACCATGATTATCAATAAGCATTACCCCAAGCCTAAACTTGCCACTCCTTGTGAACTTGGAGTTATCAACAAAATTAATGTTTTCAAGGTAGGCCTCACCATTTTTCAGTTTCAATTTCAGCTTCCCTGTAAGTACCGCCCCAATTTTGTCCCGTGGGATTATTATATGGTGTTCAAACTCCTCGGATGTCCAGCACTCACGATTGTTCGCATTGAAGTCACCATCAAGAACCACAATCTTGACATTGGCGGAGAGAAGCTGGCGAAAGTTGCTACCTTGCTGATTGCTTACATCCAATTTTATCATGAGGTGACCCCCACCCGCTGCCCAGACCTCCCTCTTTGTAAAAATCTTGTCACTCATGGAATTCACGAAGGTGAGTTTGTAGGTTGGAGGCAGGTTCTGTTCAATTCTCTCTCTGCGTAGACATTGCAAGTGAGATGCAGAAGCAGATCATGATTGTAACCATGCAGGCTGCAAAAACTTGGAACACAAAACTTACTGTGGATTAGGAGAAAGGTTGCAGGGGCTTGTAAGTACTTCTGCCACCTCTTCCATAAACTATTAAATGAAGGAGGAACAGGAAAAAAAAAGGAGGTCAGTATTGCTGACACAGTTGTATTCATTATCCATTTATATAGATATGCGAATACTAATTTACTTTTCAATACAACAGAAAGATGGATGATACCAAATGAAATCAATAAACAGAGGAACAGGAAAAAAAAATGGGCGCCAGTATTGCTGACACAGTTATGTTCATTATCTATTTACATAGATATGTGAATACTAATTTACTTTACGATACAATAGAAAGATGGATGATACCAAATGAAATGAAACAAAGATGGCTGTCAATTAGTGGGGCATTATTATCATCATCAGTATTCAACAGATAACTTGAGACCCTGTCCCTAATCCCAAGAGTTGACATTTTGGATAATTGACATGCTAAATTACAAAACACCACTTGAACAAACATTCTACTGTGACATAAAAGAAAAAACTCAATAGATAAACCTATATATATCGGAAATTTTTCTTGTACATTACCCGGCTAAAAGCAGCGTTGATTCTTGGCATGACCGCTTGCACACAGGCACAGCCAGTGCCAGTGGGGAGCCCCTGCCCCTGGCGGTGGCCGCAACAGCAACTACAGCCCCTAATCCCACTGCAAATTACATTTCCGGCACTCCGGCAGCAGCGAATTAGCTTTCCATTTGGTGGACCAAACGCGGGGAAAAGAACAAATACTGCAAATGTTTGGGTCAAGACTCAAGATCGAAGCATGAAAAGTCAACGATACTCACAGGCCGGACGGCAAGCGGCACAGCCGCTTCAGCGCCTGCGAGGAGGAGGAAGCGGCCGGCTGCGGCGGCGGTGTTGTTGAGCCTCCTCCGCCGCCGGGTACGCTGCCTTCCGCTCTGTCATCGTCGCCGCCGCCGCCGCCGCCGCCGCAGCCTCCGTCTCCGCTCTCCCACCCCCGCTTCTGTCGCTTCCGCGGCATATCAGACGACGCAATCTACGGCTTCGACGCCGGCGCTTCGCCCCCCACCTCGACGCGTCGGCTCTCGCTTGTGTCACCGTTGCGAGTGTGCTGCTGCTGTTTGCGGTGAGCCGGTGACTGGGGCGGCCACTGGCCAGTCGCCACGTATTTATGCGCGTGCCGAGAAGAGCGAAAATTGCAGCGCTTTTCGTCTCTACTACTAGTACTCGTCTCGATCATGATTCATGCTCCCTTTCCGAGCTCAGCCGAGGAACTGGACTCAATTCAACGAAGTTTGTTTAGGCGGCACGCGGCAGCGGTGGCCCGTGGGCCTTTCTGTCGTGACTTGTGTAGATGAATCGTATTAAGGGGTTGTTTGATCCATTAGCAGCTAGTAACTAATTTTTACTAGGGTGTTTGATCCAACTGCTAATATATAGTTGGATAATGAGAAATGAGAATAGATGGTTGGACAATGAGAAAGTGCATCTGAACTATTAACACCTATTAACACCTATTAGCAACTCTAAAGTTACTAATAGAACTAAGAGTTAGCAGTACTCCGGCTAATAAATAACATGTTTACATTTTGTTCATACTCGCTTCGTAGTCTGTACCAAGCCGATGCTTTATATATACTTTCTTTTAAAGACGTTGCATATTTATTACCCTCTTTGTTCTAAATTATAAGTCACTTTGACTTCTTTTGTACATCAAGTTTGCTATCTATCTCCCTCCATTCCAAATTAGTCAGAGTGACTTGTAATTTGGAACGGAATGAGTACTTAACATTCTCATCATGCATATAAACACAATACAAAATCCAATTGCAAAACTATATATATATGTTATATAAGAGTTAAAAAAACCTAGCACTGCTGTCTAGTCCGGTCATGGCACCTTATAGTGTGCCATTGTTGTAACCCATTAGTAGAGGACATTGAACAATCCGCCAGAGCACAAAACTTCTATAGTTATTGAGTTGTCCAGCTCTCCTTCCTCATGGTCCCACATGTCAGGTGATGTAGCACCATCTCCATGCTCTCACAACACTTGGAAACCCCTCACTTTTAGTTGGTTAAAATTATCTTTGAAATTTTAGCTAGCTAAACTTTAGTTGCGTGGATCAAACAGGCCAAGTTACTTTATGTATGCTTATGTGTGTAATTTATGGCTAGATCCTATGGATACCCATAACACTCTTACAGTTTTACTTATTCCCACCATTTCAAACTGTAAGTTGGTTTGGCTTTTCTAGATATATAGCTTTTGTTACATACTTAGATATAAATTATATCTGAATACATAGTAAAAATTATATATTTAAAAAAGCTAGAACGACTTATAATTTGAAACGAAGGAAGTACTACGCAAGTACAACTGTCATCACTATAAAACATGCACATTTTTTTAATATAACAAAGCATCTGTTTATCACAAATCAACTTCATCTCTATGACGGTCTTGCTGTCGTAACGGTTTTGGTGTCGTAAACAGCTTCATCGTAAACAAACAAGCAAAGAAAAATCCACGCAGAGCTGTTTATATTAGTGGTTTTTTTCTTTGCCACAGAGCTAGCACACAAACAATGGGATGGATGGCCTCGAGAATCACAAGCAAAAAAAAAAGAGAGAGGAAGAGACAAGATGGCAAGAACGCAGAGCTAGCGCACGCCGGACAGACTTGGCGCGCGTAATCCACGCGGTTCTAACGCGAAGGCGCGAAGGCGACGAGTTGCAGCGTGGTGGGCTAGTGTGGCCGGTGGTGGGCTGGTGGTGGCCCACTGGACTTAACTGATCTCAGTTCCTGCTTCGTACGTGTCCAGTTGTCATGGGATGGATGGCGCCTCGAGAGTCGAGGCTCGAGACAACATTCTGCAGGTGTTTCGTAATGATCAGGAAATTGCCGTGTGCTTCCGGGTAAAAATAAAGTTACAATGAGCCTGTTTAGTTGGCCAGCCAACCTAAAAAAGTTTGCGCAGTACCCGTTACATCGAATCTTTGGACGCATGCATGAAGTATTAAATATAGATAAAAAAACTAATTGCACAGTTTGTCTGTAAATGTCGAAACGAATCTTTTGAGCCTAGTTAGTCCATAATTGAATAAATTTTGTCAAATAACAACGAAAAGTACTACAGGAACTTACCTAATTTTTTTACCAACTAAACAGGCCCAATATGCTTCTTGACATGTATTTATTCATATTCATGTTTGAAATTATATTTTTCTTGGATGGAATGAGTTCACCAAGGAGATACTCCTAAACAATTTAATTCTCAATTTTAAGAAGTCAAGTCAATTCAATTAAGTTTGAGTATAAAAAAATTAATTAAGAATTTTTTCAGAAAAAGTAGGGTCCACGTGGTGTGAGTGTGGTATGGTTGTTGCGTCTAAGTTATGCCCGATCAAAAAAATCCAATTGAGTTTGACTAAATAAATTTATAAAAAGAATATTATTAACATTTATATCTCTAGATAGATTTATTATAAAAATACCTTGTATGATTAATTTATGCCCTCTCTTGCCAAAAAAAATATAATTCTCATTTTCCAAAAAGTTAAACAGATTTACTTTATATCTGTACCAAGATGTACTAACATTTATAATACCGAATAAGCATCATTGGATTAATCATAAAATATATTTTTATAATATAATTATTTGGAGTCATAAATATTTTTATAAACTTAGTCAATCTTAAGGACATTTGCTTCAATTTAAAACTAGAGTTGCATTCTTTTTGGAAAGTAATACTTATTAGAAAATGATAATTGTTACTCTTCTTGGGACCGATGAAGTAGATGGGGCATAGAGAAGGGTGATAATTAAGGTGGGCCTGGTAACCTAAACATCCTAGTTGCCCCAACCCCAACCCCCACACCCATATTACACACCAACTAGTTAGCTTCTAGATGATGATAGCTAGTTGAAAGCATGTAGGCCCCCATTTAGGTTTTAGTAACTAATGACAACATTTGTGGGCTAACATTTCATGTGAGATATGGAGGTTAAGTCAATCACACTTGTGTTTCGCATGGTTTGGACAGATGTGTATCCAAGAAAATGGTAATGCAAGGATTCAACAAGGCCTGTCGCTTTGAGGTAAACTCCATTATGGCGGATCCAAGTGGTGAAATGAAGAAAGCACTACTACACAATGCTCAACTGCATGCTCTTAATCCCCCTCTCACCATCGGTTTTGTCATTTGTGAAAGTGAGCGGTGATAATTAAGGTTATCACCGCTGGTTCAAAAATGGCAATGATAATACATCTCATCATCGGTCCAGTCTACAATCTGGTGGTGATGTCCTCTCCATTATCATCAATCCAATGTACTATCTGGTGGTGATGAAATGGATATGATCATCGGTACAAGTTACTGTCTGGCAGTGATAATCTCTTTGTCATTGTTAGTCATACTATGATATGGCAGTGATGATCCAACGTTGGACACAAGCCTACAGCATCACCCTTGGTCGTCGTTTCAAGAGATGAACAACAAGTACACGATGGAAAAGTAGGACAAAGGAGAAAACATAATGAGAAGTAATGTTGTAGAGGGTACTTGTTCGGTTGTCCTCTACTTAATCGGTCATGGCCCTTTATGTATAGAGGGTACTTATCCCACAGATTTCAAAATACCTTACAAGTCCATGTAAAAACACAATTCTAATTCAATTTCAGCCCACCAAAACTGGCATGGTCATAATTTCCACATGTGGATCTCCCAAAGACTGTCATTTCCTCATCTGGACTCTAAATTGGGCAATCTATATAGAGAAATTTTGATATTTAACATCCGTGTGCCTCACTTCTTTTAACACTTGATTCGTGTCACTTGGTATTTAAACCTGCGGCTATGAATTATTTTGATTCAAGGGTTCCCCCCCCCTCTTTATCACATTTTCTGTTTTCTTATTCTCTTTACTTCTTCCTAGCAACATGAAATGAGCAAAATGACCCTCCTATTCCCTCCATAACAATCATGGTTGGGTGCATTGCTCCTAAGTCGGCGACAGGGATGATGTCAGGGGCAGTCTTGGGCTTCGGATGGGCAGCCTCAACCTTGGTGGTAGAAGGTGGTAGCGTCGAGTGGTTCCAACTGGATGTCAAAGGCAACCGGTCCTAGTTGGATGGTGGCGTGGCGGGCTGTGGCAGTGGGAGGCGGCAGTGGCAAATTGGAGGCTGATGCGGCTGGCAGTGGTGATCGGAAGTGTTGTTCTAGGCCTTAGCCTTCGAAACAACAGGCTGTCGTTCACGCAAAAACTCTAATGACAAAGCAAGAAAGGAACAAAGAGTGTCAAAATATCCACTATTAATAAGGAGAATTAGGGTTTCATCCTTCTCCCTTTACAATCCCCTTGGGGCACTATTTATACATGCTCCTAGGCTTTTGACAGACCATAATGCCCTCACAACTACTACATATTCTAAGCATATTCCACCCTTTATCTGGGTATCGGCGTCAATCGCAGGTAACGCCTCCCTGGTCACCGCCAACCCTTGTCTCCCCGCCTGGTCCCCACGCCCTTTTCTCCTTTCAGGGCTTGCGGGCCCAGCAGGGCGAAGACTCATTTGTATTCCATGTCCTGGCGACCTTTCGCCATCGCGAAACCTGCAAGCATGAATGCACGTGATAGTGGGAATCAAGCTACCCCCCCATCCGGCCTTGCCTTACGCCTTGCAGACATTTCGTTGGGTCAAAACCTGAAAGCCTCCCCATGGCTCTTTCCTAACGATCACCCATCGCATTGTAAACCAGGCGTATCATTTCACCCTGGCGAAATGATAGAGAGGGATGCCAATCTCTTTTAGCATTGGTGTACGCCAAAATGGCAACATGAGACACTGGTTACTTTTTCCTAACAGCATAAGCACAGGTGTTATTTCGCCCAAGCTAAATGACGCCAAGAGAAACGTACGGGGGTGTCATTTCACCCAAGCGAAATGACAACACTAGTTGCTCCTTTCAACGCTGGGCGGCGGAGGGTCACATGGGGCTCCAAGACCATGGCCCCAACAGGGAGGCAGTGGTGTTGGGCCCAAGCCAAGTCCGTGCGACCAAATGGTGGCGTACAATAAGATTAGGCTAAAGGCATTATGGTCATTTCATGTAGTATGAAGGAAGAAAAAGACTAAAAATAGAAAAGAGAGAAAAAGACAAACAATTCATAGCTCCGGGGCTAAATATCGAAAAGTGTGCAAATTGAGAGTTAAAAGAAGTGACGCACGCGGATTGGATGTCAAGTATTGAAATTTCTCATCTATATATTTATTTTGATAATCTATATATGCATTTTGAGGATGCTCCAAAACCAACCTAGCCGGTTTTGGGAAAAAGGTCCTAGGTCAACCTCCTTGGGACAATTTTGATTGTCGAAAATATGATTTTAAATAACCCACTTCTATCACAGTTAACATAAAAAACTAATTAAAGTAAACATACATGTTGTGTTCCACCATATTAGACCAAGTATTGAGATGTATATGCGAGTGATAAGTTTGGTTGTTAAAAATGTGCCCTTTATTATATTAGTACATCATGATCATAAGTTTCATTATTTACGACTTTAGATAACTCTATATATGACTAAACCATTATGACATGTATGCATTAACAACTTAACTATAAGCATTTCATTGTTTTTATTAAAATAAGTACACTAGAAGTACAGTCGTGTACTCTTTTTGTCATGTTATTTAGTACTATGAGGGTGTAGTATGATCCTACAATCCATTTTTAGTAAAATATAAAAATGTACATAGAGAAAAATGTTACATCAGCTAATAATAAGATCAAAAGTGAAACGTCAAAATCAAGATTCATGAAGTCACAGCTTATATATTACAACAAAAGCCAGTAACTTAAGTTAAAGTTTCAACTAAAAACATAATATAGACACATGGTGGTGCGAATGCGTGTTCAAATGGGAAAAATTGGATAAATAAGAGTATTTGCATTAGTATTTTACTTAAAAAATGGACAAAGAGCAAATGTAAATAATTTTGATTTGTTGTGGTCCTAAATGTAAACAATCTACTAGTGTGTACAAGTGCACATGTCAGTAACTAGTAATAATTATCAAAGGCAATTATAGCAAATTAAATTGATGGCTAGATGTTTGAGAATTTCAAGATTTTTTTTCCTAACTTGTCTTATGGAAATTAACACGAAGGCTCCAAAGTAACAGCATAATACTATTACTGCGTATGATAAGAACGCTGAACGCTAATAGTAATAGAGAGTGCCCGTGTGTGTGTGTGTGTGTGTGTGTGTGTGTTTGGCCGTTTGCGCCTTGAGATGTACGCCAGTTTTACACGGAGGAGCTGCAGTGCAGAGAAGGAAAAAGGGGGCGGCTGGGCGACGACTTGGAAGCCGTCCTGCGCAGAACGTGTATGGATGTGAGCACACGGCAATGGGATGGACTTCAACCAATGGGTGAAGGGTACGGTCTCGGCCATCACAAACATGTATAATAAGGTTCATCATCGATTAATCATGTATATTAGGTTCTAATATTCCACTGTTCTTCAAAACTAGCAAAATCAAATATTAAGGGCTTGTTTGCTCTAAAGGCCTGCCAAGCAGCAATCTCCATCCCAGGCTCACACAAAATCCAATGCCTGGAAATGTATGGACAGCCAGGCAAATTAACCTGCCTTGATTGATTCAAAGCAAACAGGCCCCAAATATTCCACGTGATAAGTTTGATACACCGAACAAAATCTTTCAGGTGCATAGCATATAAAGGCATAAACAAGTCATGAGGAGGAACAGTAGAGACGACGACCAAAGAAACAAGCTTATCACTCACTACAAGAAATGTCTCGGTTCGTCATAAACGACGTGACATGAACATATAAACGTCACAAACCATGGAATAAGACGCATGGTTTGTGACGCACATTTCATCAACGTTTCGTCAAAAACCGAGACATTTCTTGTAATGACTCGTCGATCACAGGACCACTGCCGAGAGAGAGAAGATAATAAGGCATGAATAGTTAGCAAAACGTAACAGAAGGAAGCGGTGGCGGCGACGACGACGACGACCCCATGAATGAACTGGAGTAAGCCATAATGCGGATCCGATGCTTTATGTTATCCCACCTCAGGGCTCAGACGACGCGTGAAGATAAGAGGAAGGGGCTCAGAAACCAGGACCAACCAATAGCCTCGGGTCTAGAGGTTATTGTTCTCACCTTGTCATACTCATACAGCGCGTTAATCCATCCCATCTGAACCATGGACGCGCAAACGATATATACAATGTGTATACGTGTTGAACTCGTCGTTGGAGGCAAGAAGTTAAAGGATGGAACCATATAGGGAGGAAAAGCGTCAGAAGATGCAGGGACAATACAGGGAATAAACCACGGGCTTTTCGCTGCATTTTCAGACTGTCATATCCTAGCACCTTCGTTCTCAGGTCTCAACCTGTCGAGCGCCGCTGCTGCACCCAGTGGCCAGTATATATGCGCGTGCCATGGACGACGATCTTTTCCGCGATCCTCTGCCGAGCTCTCTCTCTTCTTGGTGTTTTTTTGGATGGATGCTGTAGCGTGTGCCTTGCAATTATTTGTCCAAAAGGCTCTCACTCTTGGTCCAAACAACACTGTCTTATGTTCCGTATACACATCACTTCGTTTGCTATCCCTCAGATTCACGGAGCTAGCCATTACATGGAACAAGACGTAGAACGTTGTGCCACTCTGTAGCAATTTCAGCTATACGGAGTATCTCGTATAGACTATTTTGTAAGGTTCCGGATTTTGTTTCTTAAGCATGAGCTACGTTTTTCATCTATCCCATCAGCAAAATTTAATGGGCACAGATGTGGTTGAAGCCTATTTTTGGATTGCTTCTGGTTGAATAACCAAAAGAAAGAGAAGTTATAGAGTGCTAATCGATCGGCCAAACAATTATTATAGGAAATCAAGATCAGCTCCAAAACAACAGTTTGACGTATCAGAATCTAGGATGGGACGATTCTTTTTTTTTTCGCGAACGGGTCTACAGCCCGTGTTTCATTAAGATGAAAGGAGTTTTGGCATAACCGGTTGTTAGGCCTGCTACATCAAATCGTTTGCGAGTGGCAAGCGATATCATTAGCAAGGCTAACAACCCCGGACGAAAGTGCCCTAAGAGACTATACGGCGGTCGTTGGTGCGACTATGCCTACACCAGCAAGGAACGCCCAGATAGAGGCCAAGGAGGACAAACCTGCATCAATCCACTGTCCGCCTTCGCCATGGATGCACTGCGCGACAACCGTTGGAGTGGAGACCTTATTCCTGAAGATCCTCACGTTCCGTTCTTTACAGACCTCCCACGAGACGAGAAGCACTAAGGAGTCAAACCCCCGTCGCAACTCCGAACTAAGCAAGAGCCTTCGACACAGCCACCACTCGATTGGATCCCCCTCCCCCAAGTCCACCATGAGATCATGAAGGCCAACAGGTTGTGAAACCCAGAACCAAATCTCCTTAGTCACCACACAGCCTGACAGAAGGTGGGCTGCCGTTTCAGATGCCTGGTTGCAGAGTATACAGCCGTCATCGTCCTGCAGGCCATGGCGTTTCCGCCGATCTACGGTCCAGAGCCTGTTGTGCATTGCCAGCCAAAAGAAGAGCTTCACCTTCGGAGGCGCTTTGGTATTCCACAACTCCTTAGCTCCCAGCAGCTCAGTCGACCCCGTGAAGAAAGCACGGTAAGTGGAGGACACCGAGTACTACCCGTCCGGTGACCACTTCCAGATGAACCGATCGGACTGCATGGGGTCCAAGACCGTATTCTGGACCAAGCTCCATGTCCTGAGGTAATCACAGAGTACCTGAGTTGTCGTCGCCCCGGTGATGTCCCTAACCCACCTCCGATTGAGCAGATGGGACAATTCTCATATACATCAATATTGTTTGCTACATATGAATCATGTAGATGCATGCACCTTGCTGAGAGCTTTATTCATTTCATCATGCCCTATTCTTGTTCACTATTATGTTCTTATAATTCATGGATGCTTTATAGAGACTGGAATTTGATAATCCTTCACCTACATAGCATTCCCGTTTTGATCAAAGTAATCAGCCTATGTAGAAATCTATCATGTCAAAGATGGGAGCAAAAATGATATTGACTTTAGATGGTAATGGGTCGATTAGCTAGTACCAGCAAGTTTGCCCAACCATACTCAGATAATAAAGCTAAACTGAAGTCATGTTTTGCCAGGGGCAAGATATTAGTGAGACAAATAACTTTGACAAAAACAAAACATCCTATATCAAAAATGGAATATCTGATCTAACTAGAAACTCCGAACAAAAGAGCGGGTTGAAGAACAAGGTGAAGTATAGGCTATCCTTTACTGAGATTTATCTAATTATATATAAGAAGCAAATAGCCATGCAAAACAAACAACTCTATGAGACTACAAAGAATCAAACAAGTTGAAGGGTCAAGATGGCGGACTAGAGGGAGGTGAATAGTTCTTTCTAAAATTTAATCATGCTGACAAACTGAAACAAATGCGAAATTAAACTAGTCGGTCTAGCCAAGACTACACCCCTCTATCTACCACATAAGCACCTTACAAAAGATCCTAGATAAGTCAAGCTAGAGGGAGCTCGCTTAAACAATTCTAGATGGCAAGGTCACACTAACCTATGCAACTAGTCAAGTAAGCACGAGAGATCTCCTACTCAAACTAGTTGAAGGCTCTAATTTAGTTTTGGTGAATTAATGAAACCCTATGTGCTAACCTTGGCTCTAGTGATTATGAGATAGGTAGCACATTCCAAGTGGTGGAGCAAACAATGAAGATCATGATGATGGTGTAACCATGGTGGTGATCAAGTGCTCGGCTTGGAAAAGAAGAAAGAGAAAGACAAAAAGCTCAAGACAAAGGTGAAAATTGATAGGACCTTTTTGTTTGGTGATCGAGACACTTAGCAAATGTGATCACATTTAGGATCGATAGTCGTACTATTAATAGGGGTGAAACTCATCGTGAAATGCAGTTATCAAAGTGCCACCAGATGTTCTAACTCATTGCATATGCATTTATATTCCAGTGAGTGCTAACACATTTGAGCAAGGGTGGAGAAGTTGGTGAAGTGGAGTTGTTTGTCACTAAAAACAGTGACCAGATGCTGAAATCATGTTGACCGAACACTGGGTAGTGAGTCCAGTCAATTATAAAACTTGGTGGCGCGCTCAGTAGACCTGAGCATTTTGCGGGCTAGGCTAGGTTCGGGTCGGGCCAAAAAAAAGCCCAATTATTTCGAGCCAAAAAAATCTCGCCCATGACCGTCCCACTGGGCAAGTTGGGCCTAATTTTTTGGGCCGGGCCCAGGCCTGGTCGGGCTACCAATGCATTTTACATTGTAAAATAGCAAAAATAGTGTTTCGGGCCGGGTTTGGGCCAAGAAAATTTTTTCTAGGCAGCAGGATCTCTGCCCAGGCCCTGTCCAATAATGTTCGTCGGCGGGCTAAAACCTATCGGGCTTGGGCCAGGCCTGCGGGACGGGTCAGGCCAGGCTCATTTTGCTCAGGTATAGCGCTCGGGCTCTATCTGGAGTGTGACCGAATGCAAGTTCAACTTGTGACCTAACGCGATGGTGGCGAGTCTAGTCATGATGACATACGATGACATGGCAGCTCACAATGAGGAGAAGGAGGAGCGGATGCAGGGCTGTGTCCGGTCGAGGTGCACTTGATGCGTCTGATCGTGTTTGGGGGCTCTAGAATTTCTCTGGAGTTGACCTGACGCACGGTGGCCAAAGTGATCGGCGCGTCCGGTCACTTTCTAGTGGCGCATGGGTTTGTGTTGACCTGACGCCAGGGTGGTGCATCCGATCGGTGTCTGGCGCGTCTGTTCGTGACTTAACGTGTCACGTGAGAAAATTTGACTGTTGGGATCGGACGATCATCATTGAACGCGAAGGACATGTGGCATAGATCTAGCAATTGGACACCGATGGCATGCGTCCAGTCACATTGACCGGTGCGTCCGGTCACCCTGAGGATCAGTGCAGTGAGGAGCCCAATGGCTCTATTTCGAGGGGAGCCTCTATTTAAGCCCTATGGCTGGCTTAAGCTCACCCTCTTGGCTATTTGCATTGACATAGTAACCTTATGAGCTTAGCCAAAGCCCTCCCACTCATCTCCATCATTGATTCATCATCTTTGTGAAATTAGGAGTGAATCCAAGTGCATTGCTTGAGTGATTGCATCTAGAGGCACTTGGTGTTCGTGTTTCGCTGCGGGATTCGCTTGTTACTCTTTGTGGTTGTTGCAACCTAGATGGCTTGGTGCAGCGACGATCGTCGAGCGGAGGAAAGTGATTGTCTTTGGCTCCGATCGTGGTGATTGTGAGGGGTTCTTGACCTTTCCCCGGCGGAGAACCAAAAGGTACTCTAGTGGATTGCTCGTGGCTTGTGTGACCCTCATCTTGTGTTAGTTGTGCGACACCCAATTGCGGGTTTAGCGTGTGATGCAAATTAGCGCATGAACCTCCAAGTGAGTGAATCGCCACAACGAGGACTAGCTTGCCGGTAAGCAAGTGAACCTCGGTAAAAAAATCTTATAGCACTTCCACTTCTACCTCATCCAGTAGTGATGGTTTCAATTATGATGCCTCACTAATAGTTGAGAATGAGACCCTCAAGAAGAAGGTTAATGAGCTCACTCGCGCCTTAGGCAAAGCCTATGGTGGTGAGGACTGCTTGCTTATGTGTTTGGGTAGTCAAAGAGCTTCTCTCTACAAATAGGGATTGGGCTAACCCCCAAGAAAGGCAATGCGGCCTTTGCTCCTCACAAGACTAGTTTTGTAAAGAAATGGTCAATTTTACAGTAGTTGCAAGTAAGTTGGTCATAAAGAGCATGATTGCATGAACAAGACGTCACATGCTAATGTATCCTTAATTAAGCTTGATTCTTTCTATGTCCTTACTAAGGATACTAATAGTGTGAAGGCTAAGTTCATTGGTACACCATGGATGGGCTCAAGGAAGAAAGTCATTTGGGTACAAAAGAGCTTAGTGACTAACCTTGAAGGACCCAAGCAAGTTTGGGTACCTAAAAAGAATTGATCTTCTTTTGTAGGTCAATTATAAAGTCAAAGGAAGGAATTGGGTTCTTGATAGTGGGTGCACTCAACACATGATCGGTTGCAAGAATGTTCAACTCAATCAACACCAATTATAGCAATGGCTATGATAGTATCACATTTGGTGACAATGGAAAAGGCAAGGTCAAAGGACTTAGTAAGATTGCAATATCTAATGATATGAGCATTTCCAACGTGTTGCTAGTAGAGAGCTTGAACTTCAACTTGCTATACGTAGCTCAATTGTGTGATCTTGGATTTAAGTGCATATTTGGAGTAGATGATGTAAAGATCATAAGTGTAGATGGCTCTAACTTGATCTTCAAGGGCTTTAGATATGAGAATCTATACCTGGTTGATTTCAATGCTAGTGGTGCTCAATTGTCAACATGCTTGTTCACTAAGTCTAGTATAGGTTAGTTATGGCATAGAAAGCTTGGTCATGTTGGAATAAAACAATTGAATAGATTGGTTAAGCATGACTTGGTTAGAGGCTTGAAAGATGTTGTGTTTGAGAAGAATAAACTTTGTAGCTCTTGTTAAGCCGGCAAACAAGTTGGAAACACCCATCCTAAGAAGAGCATTATGAGCACTAGTAAAGCATTTGAGTTATTGCACATGGATTTATTTGGACCAACACAATATACTAGCATTGGTGAAAATAAATATGGCTTTGTGATAGTGGATGATTACACTAGATACACTTGGGTATTCTTTCTAGTGGACAAGAGTGATATGTTTACAACTTTCAAATCATTTGTCAAAGACATTCAATGAGTTTGAAACAACCATCAAGAGAGTAAAAAGTGACAATGGTAGTGAGTTCAAGAACACTAGAATTGATGAGTTGTGTGATGAATTTGGAATTAGACATCAATTCTCGGCCAAGTACACTCCACAATCAAATGGTCTTGTTGAGAGAAAGAATAGAACTTTGATTGACATGGCAAGATCAATATTGAGTACAATGTGAGTCAATCTTTTTAGGCCAAAGCTATCAACACGATTTGCTATTGTAGCAACCCCTGTATTGTCACCCATTGAAAGAGAAGATGCCTTATGAGCTCTTGAATGGTAGAAAGCCCAACATTGCATATTTTTGGATTTTTGGTTGCAAATGCTCTATCTTGAAGAAAGGCACTAGATTGAGCAAGTTTGAGAAAAAGTGTGATGAAGGATTCCTACTTGGTTACTCCACTACAAGCAAAGCATATAAAGTTTGGAAATTGGCAAGTGGTACTCTTGAGGAAGTGCATGATGTTGAATTTAATGAAACCAAGGGTTCCCAAGATGAGAATGAGAACTTAGAAGATGTTAGAGGCATTCAACTTTCAAATGCCATGAAGAATATGGATGTTGATGAATTGAGGCCTAGGCAAGTGATTGATGAAGAAGATGATCAAGTGCAAGTGCTCTCTAACTCAAATGTGCAAGTTGACACTAATCAAGCAAGTTCAAGTGGCTCTCATGACAATGTGCAAGATCAAGTGGCTAGTTCATCATCTTAACCGAATGATCAAGCAAGTGCAAGCAATCAAGTTCCAATACTCCAACCAACCAATATTGCAAGAGATCATCTATTGAACACTATAATTGGAGATATTTCTAGAGGTGTACAAACAAGATCAAGATTGGCTTTGTTTTGCGAGCATTTCTTATTTGTGTCATCCATTGAACCAAAGAAGATAGATGAATCATTGAAGGATGTTGATTGGGTGAATGCTATGCATGAAGAATTGAACAACTTCACAAGAAATTAAGTATGAGAGTTAGTTGAGAAACCAAAGGGATACAATGTGATTGGAACCAAATGGATCTTTACAAACAAGCAAGATCAAGATGTGATAGTAGTAAGGAACAAATCAAGATTGGTAGCACAAGGATACACTCAAACAGAAGGTCTTGACTCTAGAGAAACATATGCCCCGATTGCTAAATTGGAAGCAATTAGAATCTTGCTAGCCTATGCTTGTGCCCACAACATCAAGCTCTATCAAATGGATGTCAAGAGTGCATTTCTCAATAGCTACATCAATAAAAAAGTTTATGTTGAGAAACCTCTCAGTTTTGAAGATGACAAGAAGCCCAACCATGTGTATAAGTTAAAGAAGGCTTTGTATGGTTTGAAGCAAGCTCCTAGAGCATGGTATGAGAGGTTGAGGGACTTCCTACTCTCTAAGGGGTTCATGATGGGCAAGATTGACACCACTCTTTTCACCAAGAAGATTAGCAAGGACTTGTTTATATTGCAAATCTATGTTGATGACATCATATTTGGATCAACCAATCAAGACCTTTGTGAAGAGTTTGAAAAGATGATGGCTAATGAGTTTGAGATGTTCATGATTGGAGAGTTAAGTTACTTTCTTGGTCTTCAAATCAAGCAATTGAAGAATGGTACATTTGTGAGTCAAGGCAAGTACATCAAAGACATGCTCAAGAAGTTTGACATGAATGAGAGCAAAGCCATTAGTACACCAATGGAAACAAATGACAATTTGGATAGTGATGCAAGTGGCGACATGGTAGATTAAAAGTTGTATCGGTCTATAATTGAAAGCCTACTCTATGTAACTGCATCAAGGACAGATGTTATGTTTAGTGTGTGCATGTGTGTAAAATTTCAAGCCTCACCAAGAGAAAGTTATTTGAAGGCTACAAAGAGAATATTGAGGTACTTGAAGCATACACAAAATATTGATTTGTGGTATCCAAAGGAGCAAAGTTTGAACTTGTTGGATATTCAGATTCCGACTATGCGGGATGCAAGGTTGAAAGAAAGAGCATCTTAGGCACATGTCAATTATTGAGAAGATCACTTGTTTTATGGTCATCAAAGAAGCAAAATAATGTTGCATTATCAACCGCTAAAGCCGAATACATATCCGTCGGTAGTTGTTATGCACAAATGCTTTGGATGAAGGCCACCTTAAATGACTTTAGAATTAAGTTCAAGAAAGTGCCATTGCTATATGATAATGAGAGTGCAATCAAGCTAACCAACAATCTGGTTCAACATGCAAGAACAAAGCACTTTGATGTCCGCCACCATTTCATTAGAGATCATCAATAAAAAAGGGACATTTGTATTGAGAGTGTGGACATTGAAGATCAACTTACCGATATATTCACCAAGCCACTTGATGAGAAGAGGTTTTGCAAGTTAAGGAATGAGTTGAACATGTTTGATTTCTCAAATATGTGTTGATGCACCCCCCCCCACTTATATGACATGCCTCTTCTTTGAGCAATCCAAGGTAAAAGTTAATTGGCATGCATACATACTTTGCTAAGGACTTGTTTAGTGCATCTAGTCATTCCTCATGTCTTATAGGCTCATTCATGAAAATCAAATGAATTTGATGATTGTACGGTACCACTATTGCTTCTATGCTTGATTTGATCTAGTGGTAGCATATGACATGTTTGTGAGCTTGTGAACCTAGTGTTTGATCTAGAAAATAAGCTATAAGTGTTTAACTCAACATGGTATAAGATAACCCTTGAAATAAGGTGTGAAGAAGCTTGTCCTTGGATCAAACTGAGTTAAATATCTTTGGCAAGTATTCTAGATTGAACCAAATTTGGAAAAATGATCCTCACCCCATTGATTGACATTGATAATCTTAACCTATCTAAAATTGAATCTTTGTGGTCATTGATAATAAAGGGGGGGAGAAACAAAGATATAAGTGATAGGGGGAGAGAACTTTGACATAGGGGGAGTAATATGACAAAGAAAGGGGATCAATTAAAATTTGAGCACACAAGTAGGGGGAGCAAGCTCATGAACTTGTTTGATGCATTTGAATGTGCATTCACATATGCTTGCTTGCATTTGAAAAGTTTAAATTCAATATACATGCTTGTGTGGTGTATGCTAATTGTAGGCTTGAATGATAAAATGAAGAACTAGCATGCATAGGTTTAGTAACTAGACTTGTGTTTATATTGTGAAAACTGGACCCTTGCTTCTAAAGTTGATCTCATGGGGTATTCTAGTTTTTGTGTATGTATAGTTACTAATGGTGCTAAGGATGGTATATTTGGTGCACTCCAATTGGTAGCACACTTCAAAGGTCCATCTTTATACCTTAGCATCTTTTGGTAGACATTGCCCTCCCACATTTTCTATCTATGCATCTGTGCAAGCTTCAATCCAAACTCTTAGCACATATATAGGGGGAGCTAATGCTACCATTTGGGGTTCATGAAACTTATCCATATCCTTTTACACATGGTAAATATGCTTGGGCAACCAACATGGATTCAATTGAATTTCAATTCATATCTTTGTGAAAGGGTTGCCATCAATTACCAAAAAGGGGGAGATTGAAGGCTCTAGTTTGGTTTTAGTGAATTGATGAAACCCTATGTGCTAACCTCGGCTCTAGTGATTATGAGATAGGTAGCATATTCCAAGTGGTGGAGCAAACAATGAAGATCATGATGATGGTGTAACCATGGTGGTGATCAAGTGCTCGGCTTGGAAAAGAAGAAAGAGAAAAACAAAAAGCTCAAGGCAAAGGTGAAAATTGATAGGAGATTTTTGGTTTGGTGATTAAGACACTTAGCGAGTGTGATCACATTTAGGATCGATAGCCGTACTATTAAGAGGGGTGAAACTCATCGTGAAATGTGGTTATCAAAGTGCCACTAGATGTTCTAACTCATTTCATATGCATTTAGATTCTAGTGAGTGCTAACACCCTTGAAAATGTTTGTGAAAATATGCTAACACATGTGCACAAGGTGATACACTTGGTGGTTGGCACATTTGAGAAAAGGGTGGAGAAGTTGGTGAAGTGGAGTTGTTTGTCACTGAAAAATAGTGACCGGACGCTGAACTCATGTTGACCGGACGCTGGGTGGTCAGTCCAATCAATTATAAAACTTGGTGGCCCTCTCGGGCTCTGTCTGGAGTGTGACCGAACGTAGGTTCAACTTGTGACCTGACGCGATGGTGGTGAGTCTGGTCGTGATGACGTATGATGATGTGGCGGCACGCAGCGAGGAGAAGGAACGGTCGTAGGGCTGCGTCCGATCGAGTTGCACCTAACGTGTCCAATCATGTTTGGGCAGCTCTAGAACCTCTCTGGAGTTGACTTGACGCACGGTGGCTGTAGTGATCTGCACATCTGGTCACTTTCTGGTGGCACACAGGTTTGTGTTGACTTGACGCTAGGGTGGTGCGTCCGATCGGCGCCTGGTGCGTCTGGTCGCGACTTAACGTGTCGCCCGAGAAAATATGACCGTTGGGATCAGGTGATCATTGTTGAATGCGGAGGACACGTGGCACATATCTAGCGATCAGACGCCGATGGCATGCGTCCAGTCACATTGACTGGTGCATTTGGTCACCCTAAGGATCAGTGCAGTGAGGAGCCCAATGGCTCTATTTGTAGGGGGCCTCTGTTTAAGCCCCATGGCCAGCTTAAGCTCACCCTCTTGGCCATTTGCATTGACATAGCAACCTTGTGAGCTTAACCAAAGCTCTCCCACTCATCTCCATTATTAATTCATCATCTTTATGAGATTGAGAGTGAATCCAAGTGCATTGCTTGAATGATTGCATCTAGAGGTACTTGGTGTTCACGTTTCGCTGTGGGATTCGCTTGTTACTCTTGGTGGTTGCCACCACCTAGATGGTTTGGTGTAGTGAGGATCATTGAGCGGAGGAAGGTGATTGTCTCCAGCTCCGATCATGGTGATTGTGAGGGGTTCTTGACCTTTCCACGGCGAAGAGCCAAAAGGTACTCTAGTGGATTGCTCGTGGCTTGTGTGATCCTCATCTTATATTGGTTGTGCGGCACCCAATTGCGGGTTTAGCGTGTGATGCCAGTTAGCACGTGAACCTCTAAGTGAGTGAATAGCCACAATAAGGACTAGCTCACCGGCAAGCAAGTGAACCTCGGTAAAAAATCTTGTGTCATCTTATCCCAAAGATTTCTTGGATTTCATTGTGATTGATTGGCTCTATCTTGTGACTGGCTCACTCCTCAACACGTCAGTATAAACATCACTACCTCTCTTGTATTTACATTCTTAGTGTAGCTAAGCTCTTTGGTGTAATTAGCTTTGAGAGCTACCTTGTGTCGGGTCTAGTGGTTAGTGAGGCTCTTTAGTTAGACTTTGAGAGCTCACTAACTTAGTGTAGTGACATAGCTTTTATGTGCATAGAGACTATAGAAACTAGAATTGTGATAGGTGGCTTGTATTTTTAGTAGGCCAGCGTAACATTCGCTTCACCTCATATTTGTCTAACCACATTGTTTAGTGTTGTTGTAGAAATTTTTATAGGCTATTCATCCCTCTCTAGCAATTAGGACCTTTCACTAGTGTGCAAAGCGCACAGAGACTAAGCAACACTAGCACAACTCACTAGTTTACTAAACAGGCACAACTAGAGAGTTACCACTACTTAGCTACCCAAACTAAGTAAGGTAACTTAGCTACACAAGCTAAGAGATCAATTAGCAAGCTACACAAGCAAACTAGTTACTAGAGCAACTAATTAACTACACAAGTTCACTAGCTACACAAAAGCAACAACACTAGCACAAGTAAATTAAGGACAAGTAAATACAAGATAGTATAGGGAATTACAAACCAATGGGAAGAGGATGACACGGTGATTTTTGTCCCGAGGTTCGGTGATTTGCCAATCACTTAATCCCCGTTGAGGCAAGCCCAAGGTTGCCATCAATCCTCTTGCTAGTGGTGGCCCACAAACTAACACTCTCCCCTTGAGGAGTGCTCACACAAGAGCTTTACCACTTGATCTGGCTAGACCACCTGGTGCTCTTCACACCTTGCTCTACTAGTAGTTGCTCTTCACGAACTCCTGTGGTGTGAGAAAAATCCCCTCAACAATGCGATCTCCTCTGGAGCACCGTACCAACTCTAGGCATGCTACAGGAAGTCCACAAGCCTCCAAGCCATCTAGGAGGTGGCAACCTCCAAGAGTAACAAGCAACTCGGTTTGCAACACAACCACCTAGTGCCACACCTTGCAATCTCTCAATGCAATGTACTAGCAATCACTAATCACACACGAATGCAATCACTACAAGCACTCATGAGTTAGATGGCTCCAACACTCTCCAAACAAGGACACTAAGTCCTGAAAGTGCTCAACAAATAGTCAAGGAAGGTCACCACTTCTATGTATAGCTCCAAGGGGATAACCAGCTGTTGCCCCCTTCACTAGGCAAACTGCGAGGGCATTGGACCGTCCAATGCAACCCGTCCAGCAACCATATCACACCGGTCTAATACCTTGCGCGCTAATGTGTCAGGCCATCGTTTGAACTAGTCCTTGCTGGCACCAACGGCTAACCGAGCATAAGGGCTAATGCCCATGGTCCAATGGCCATCAAAACCACCTCGGTCTGATGCACACCAGAGAGCTCAAGAGCCATCGTACTGGACTCTGATGCCTCACACCGGACCAAAGTCCATGGTCCGATGCAGCCTTCAAACATTTCTTGCTTGCCTCCTCTGCTCGCCATGTGTCCCCCTCTAGGATAGTACTAGCGCATGGTCCGATGCCACCACACCCTATCGGTCTGATGCTCCTCCTTAGTTCTGATGGCTAACCCTAGCCATCTACATGCCACCACATAGCGTATGGACTGGTGGTACCCATGGGCCTAGTCTAATGGTACCTAGAGGACTCCTGTGAGCTCGTTTTCAACCCTTTTTCAATTGTGCCAACTCCAAAGTGTTCCACCATCTTGTGCACGTGAGTTAGCATTTCACAAACATTTTTCATAGGATTTTCTCTCTTCTCAACTGCCACTCCATCCTAGCAATGCATGCAATGTTAGATCACTCAAGTGGCACTGGATGACCGATATGCAAACAAATTTGTCCCTCTTGATAGTACGGCCATCTATCCTAAACCCGGTCAAGCACTTCTCTACTCAACCTTTGACCGTTGAGATGAAATGCTCTACAAGTTATATAACTTTGCCTCGCGCATTCCATTTCATCTCCATCCTCGGTGATGTTACACAAGCATCCAACCTCCGTCAAGCCACCTATAATCAACACAAGTATTCCATGGCTTGATATCATGTTGATGATATGATCCACTTCATGTCATCATGTGGCCTTATTGGTTCATCGATCGCAACTTTGCTTGCTATTTGTCGTTGCACCAAGTCCTTGCTCTAGATTCACTGTCACGCGGTCCATCACACCTGAGCCTCTGACTTGCCCTTCATACTAACAACCTAGTCCTTTTGTAGACAAGCCATGTCTCTTGATCTTCTCCACCAAGCCACATGATGCCATGGCATGTCTCATATGCAATGAGCTCCTCCAAAGCACTAGTTGAGCACTCGTAACATAACCAAGCCACCTCTCCACCATGGCTTTAATTGTTGCTCACACTAATGTACCTGTGGACTAAATACATGTGTATCTTACATCAAACACATGTTAGGCCACTTAGGTTGTCACTCAATTACCAAAACCAAACTTAGGACATTCATAAGTTCTCATCATCATGAAGAGCAAAGATGCATCAACATCATTGGTGATTACCTCACAAGTTTCATCATATATACCATCAATGCACATGCCACAATATGCTTCTCCAATACATTTCACAATAATCCATGTGTTGTTTTATGAATATCCATATACACTAATTGTCCTATACTGAGAGGTCATAATATATGATTGACTATCTTAGCTGCATCCAGAATTATGTTTATGGATATGCTTTAAATGTTAATAAGTGAAAATATTTAGTTGATTAAAGTCATGCATTGTTATATTTGCTAGAATTTCATTTCTTCTACATTAATATGCTTTCATATAGAATACATGAATTAAACATGCTAGCAGATGTTAAGTTTATCATCACCATAAGCAACATGAGTATTCACTACTACACTCGCACCTTTCACAGCCGTGTCGTAACCCCCCTTCGCAGCTGAATTTCAGCCTCGGCAGTAACCACTCGATCACAGTCGGTTTTGCAATCAGCAGTGATAATAGTTATCACAGTTGGTTCGTATTACCAGCCGGCTGTGATTTGAAATCTCAAAAATGGACCAAAAAGCAAAAAAAAATTGTTTCAATCCCAGGAAGCCCTCGCCCCCTGACTAGCTCCAACTCTAGCTTCGCGATTTTTCACGTGAAAATCCACACGCTACGCGGTGCTAGGATTCAAACTTGAGACCTCTGTCCTCACATGTAGCTCCCCTAATCACTCTCCTATAACCACCCCACCCCTAAGTCACTTGTTTCTATACAGCATATTCGTTCCCTTATATTCACTTTTCAGGATTTAAAATGAATATTTACAACCCTAAATGGCTTCAGATGAAAAAGTCATAAACTACAAATTTGTTGTTCTAATCGAGATCTACAACTTTGATTTTGGTTGTTTCACCCGCTAAGGTCGTTTGACAAATTTGAATTTTAAAATGTTAAAACTTCAGCCAGATTGTTGGCACCTCAAATAATTTCTAACGAAAAAGTTGTCAACTACAAAGTTGTTTTTCTCATCAAGACCTACAACTTTGTTTTTGGTCTATTTTCCATCCAAGGTCATTTGAATTTTTTTTTTAAAAAAAATTAAAACTTCAGATACAAATTTGAGACTATAAATGATTCCGAATAAAAATGTTGTCAACTACAAAGTTGTTGTTCTCATCGAGATCTACAACTTTGGTTTTGGTCAATTTTCCATCCGAGGTCGTTTGAAAATTTTGGTTTTTAAAATTTTTAAAACTTTAGATGCAAATTTGAGACTATAAATGATTTCAAAAAGTTATGAATTTTATCAGCATGGTTAACACCACCGTATCATACAACAAGCTGGCGGTGAAAAACGTCTTCACCGCCGGTTCATATGGCGAGGCGGCAGTGATGAGGAGCACATCATCACCGCCGGTTGGTGGTGCAAACCGGCTCTGATGATGGACTATGACCGCCGGTTGGTAAGACGATGCGGCGGTAATAGTTATCAAACCGGTTCGTAAGACGAAGCGGCGGTGATAGTTCTCATCACCAACGCTTCGTATTACGAACATTGGTGATAGCTATCACTAACGTTTTTAATGATATCAGTGGTGATAGTGGCGTGGGTGATAGGTCAATCTGTAGTAGTGGTTGTTTTACTGACATGCAAGCTTTGCCAAAAGTAGGAGGCATCTATATATAAATTCAATAGGCTTAGTATTATCACTTATTATTCCACAAGTTTGGTATGTTGACGTATTTTGCAAGCTATGAACATCTAATATAGAGGTTTTGATTTAATTTTATATGCAAAGAAGTACTTGTACTTACAATAATATGGGGTCAAATTACATATTGGAGATTGCCATGACATATTCCTTGTCAAAATAATCCAAATAGGCATATGGATCGCTTAATCTATAGTTCGGATGTGAAAGTTATGGTAATTGCAACGTGTCCCATCCACAAACTGCAAAACAAAACTATCTAGTTTTTTTTTATTTTCAAATCAAAACATTCCATTTCTTATGAAACATATTTATTGAGTTGTTTTGATGTGTGGATTACAAGAGTTTTGACTCATGACCAAGAAGAATCCCCTTCATCTTGTACTTTTTAATCTTTTCTCTCCACCCTACTTTCTCAAATCATATGTGTTGTTCTTCTCTCGTCTGATAAGGTGGTCTAATGAGCATGCCAATACTAGGGCAACCTAAGATCTACTTGCTTTGATGGGTCTCTCTTGGACAATCGTTACTTAGTCTACCCAACGAATGAAAGAAACCCATTTCTGAAATTGGGAGTCTTTTCGCCAAAGGCATTACTACAAGGTGTGTGAAAGCCCAAGTTTGGTTTTGGTAATTAATGACACCAAGTTGCTAGTGTCATTGTGTCAAGTGAATTGAGTTTGGCGTAGCAACACATGTGATGAAGGAGCAAGGAGCATGATGGTGATGGCCATAAGATCACAAGTGCATGAAGATAAAGATGATTGTGAACATGCACATAGGTGATGGATAAGGAATGAGATGATCGAGGTAAAGGTATAATCATAGAATTCTCTTTTGTTGGTCTAAAGATGAGTAGAGAAGTGATTGACCGGGTTTAGGATTGATAGCCGACTATCAAGAGGGGAAATCACGGTCATCTCATGAATCAAGTGCTACTAGGTCCATATCCTTGAGCATATGCATTTAGGATCTAGTAAGATGCTAACTCCTTAAAAAATATTTGAGAAAATGCTAACACATGAGTACAAGATGGTGAACACTTGGTGGTGTTAGCACTTTTACGAAGGAGGTAGAGTTTGAGGGGTAGAGAGGGGTTTGGATTCGGCGAATTTCGTGGAAATGAGACGCCTATTTTCCACTGCGTCGGAGGCGAAGAAACAGAGGCGAAAGGAAGTCTCTGGGGTGACCGGACGCTGGATCGGACGCGGCTGGTGCGTTCGGCAGTTCAACCGGCAGGCACACGAGGTGAAGTGCTAGGGTTTGTGACCGAAGCGTCTGTGGCCCCACAGGACTAGTGCATCCGGTCACGCACCCAGGAGAGCAGCGCGAGAGGAAGGATTGATCGGACGCCAGGGCGTGTCCGGTCACATGCGACCGAACGCGTTCGGTCGATGAAATTGCTCTCTGGATCCTTTCTATACTAAAATCGGACGTCGGGTGTGCCGCGTATGATCGAGGCGTGCAGCGCGTCAGGTCGCGGTCTTCGCGCGTGCGGGGGCTACGTGACCGGTGCGTCCGATCTGTGTAGGTGGCGCGTCCGATCGCTTGGTGACCGTTGGCGCATGGTGATCGTTGGAGGATCGTGCAGCTCTAGTTCAAACGAGGACACGTGGCAAGCATCGGTGAAGTCATGCAGGTGCGACCGGACGCTGTGGTCCCGTCCGGTCGATTAGACCTGCGCGTCCGGTCAGCACGTGCAGAGCAGTTTATTGAGCCTAACGGCTCTATCTTTGAGTGCTGGCTATAAATACTTGTTTGGCCGGCCTTGGGACCGCTCTCCTGACTCGTTAAACACTTGAGACATACTTTGAGCTAGAGAACATCCTTTCCACTCATCTCCTTGCTTGATTGTGCATCCTAGTGAGATTGAGTGAGATTCAAGGGCATTGCTTTGAGAGTTGCATCTAGTGGCACTTGATCCATTGAGTTGGCTGCGGATTGCTTGTTACTCTTGGGTGTTTCCCAACGCCCTAGATGGTTTGGAGCAGCGGTGGTGTTGAGCTCGTAATTGAAGATTGTTTCGAGCCTCACCGGTGGATTTGTGAGGGGTTCTTGAGCTTTCCCCGTGGGAGATCGCAATTGGCTACTCTAGTGGATTGCTCGTGGCTTGGAGGATCCCCATCTTATGTTGGATGTGCGGCACCCGCTGAGGGTTTGGCTTTAGAATGCCAATTAGCTCGTGATCCATCAAGTGGGTGTATTGCCACAACGAGGACTAGCTTGCCGAGAAGCAAGTGAACCTCGGTAAAAATCTTATGTTATCCCTTGCCGAGGATTCTCTTGTAACTGTGATTGATTCATTGCTATATATCTACTCTTTAATGTTGGTATAAGAATCTTTCACTTGCTCATCTCCTTTGTGCTCTATCTCTTGTGTTCTTTATTTTGTGTAGCTTCTATATCACCTATAGGAGTAATTAGCCTAGTGACATAGCTTTGTTGTTGTGGATTAGAGATCATAGCCTTCATATCTACTAGAATTGTTTAGGTGGCTTGCATAGTGTAGTTGAGCTAGTGCTAGAGAAGCTTCGCTATTTGTTTTCACTAACATCTTGGTTTAGTGAAGTTTGTAGAATTTCGAAAAGGCTATTCAAAACCCCCCATCTCTAGTCATTTAGGACCTTAAAGTGTGCCTCTATGGGTTGTATGTGATGTGCTCATATGTCCCAACATGAACATGTAACTATTTACATACATGACTATATATATATCTATAACCAATATTAAAGTCAGTAGGGTTTTCTTGGTTCATCACTCTTTCCCATACCCATATAAGTAAGAGCAACATGCTCAAACACAATGTAGAGTCCGATGCTAAGACAAATTAGAATGCATGACACGATCATTAGATAAAAATGTGTAAACAATCGGTTATGATAAGAGTTAGAGTAGCACACGTCCATGTGCGGTACATAATTTGATTCCAAGACATATAAATTAGAACGACATGACATAATTATTAAGTAAAGCTCCAAGTGTCCAGTCATTTAGATGATCATGCGACTAGTTATACGTTCTATTACAATGCACTATCATATTTGCTAGTACATTTACAATATACTAATTAAGTAAAAGTAGTCCATTGACCAATATAATACCAATATACATAAATCTAGGGGACGGCGGCCATGTTGGTTGCAGGCACTAGAATTCAGTTAATATTTATCTTTTGTATGAGGCAAAATAATAAAGAAGAATCTTACAATGAAAACAAGAATTGAAAACACAGTTGTTGTTTAGCATATCGAAGTGTGATCATGATAGCATGAATATCAAATGTCAAATTCTTCGAACAATAGTACCTCCATTTTTTTATAAGACGTAGCTTGACATGACACGGTATTTCAAATTATAATTTGACCATTTATTTATTGTATGATATATTATTTATGTTTATAAACTTTTGATAGTTGGATAGTATATTTGATCACAATACTAACCGTATAGAGTATGTATTATTATAGTTCAAAATTCTTAGCCAAATTATTCGTCAAAGATTTTAAAATTTAACCTTGATATATGTGTGCGTCTTAGAAAAGAATATGGAGGGAGTAGTAGTATCACACCTTAATTGTATTTGAATCAAGTTGTTTTTCGTGGCTAGAGAGCTATTGTAAGCTATAAAAGGATACTACCTTGGATGTTTTGGCTTTTCTAGATATATAACTTTTGTTATACACTTAAATATATATTATATCTAAATACATAATAAAAGCAATCCATCTAAAAAAGCTAAAATGTCTTAAAAATTGGAATATCCTTGCATTAAGGGATTATTAGGGTCAATTTGCCATAGCTCTACTACCAACTTCTTTGGAATAGAGTTTAAGGATCCCTATCAAACGCTTAAAATGCACCTGGATTTTTATGGTGGGCTGACGAGAATCACTTCTCTATTTATACTATGAGGTAGGAGGAAAAAAAATCCGATCTCTACTGCTATCACTGCTTTGTTTAATCACCACTAGAACCATTTCAGAATCGATTCCTGCTCCATCACCAGAAGTACTCGATCGGATAATCAAAAAATGAAGCTCAAGAATTAGAAAGGGGAGCTCTACCAAACCGCCTCTTAGTCATCATTTCACCTTGAGAAAGGGATGTACATTCGCGTCATGAACCCCATCACCCCTCAATTTCCAGGCTATAAGCGAGTGTGAGGACAAAATCATGGAAACGAATCAGCATGAAGTAATAGTACTTGGTGACACACTCACACTCGGCTCATCTTTGTCCGCGCGTCCTTCGTCCATTCTTTCTCTCTCTTTTCGGAAGCAGAAAAAAATGCCTTTGTCCTTTCCGTGGCTAGGAGAGGAAGCCAAAGATCCCTCAATCTGTGAATTCCCTTTCTCCCCCAGCCCGCGAGGGAGAGCATGCGCGATTGGCCGATTGTGCTGACCTCGCCGAGCCGCGGCCACGGCCGGGATGGGTGGCGCCCACGCGCATTTGGGCTGACGCGTGGCCGAATCGAATCCGCCCTTCCCGTTCGCCGCGGCGGCACTGCCAGCTGCCTCCGAGTGCCGCCTCCTCTCCTCGATCCTATAAAACAAAGAGAATAATCAACAGCCTGACGCAGCGACGCTTGTCCGTGCTCCGCGGCAGTACCACAGCGACGCTTGACCTTGACGGGAGGGGTAGGGTGGGGGAGGGAGAGGGAGATGGAGAGAGAGGAGAGTGAGAGGGAGAGGGAGAGGGAGAGGGGGCTGGTTCCGCAGCCGCCGGCGAAGCGCATGAAGCTGGCACCGGTGGTGCCGACCGCCGCCGCCGCCGGCGGCGGCGGCCAGGTGGCGTCACCGAGGTGGCGGAGGCTGCGGCAGACCTTGCTCGTGGTGCTCTTCCTGGTGCGAGCGTGAGTGCCCCCATCCCACCCACTTCTTGTTTCTTGAATCTCCTGTCCTGGGTGCGCTTCTTCATCTTGCTCTCTGTGCGCGCAGGAGGACCACGGTGACGGCCAGCATCTCCCAAATCGGTCGCATGGTCAGCTACTCCGAACCATCCTTGCAACAGTTACTAGTATTTCTTGTCTGATTTCATCACTTGCCACCTATGCCGAAATTGGGGTTCAGAATTACTGAGCACCACCTAAAATTGACCAGACTGAACCCCTTTTGCTTTTTGTGGAAGGATACTAAAAGGTGGTAGTACATCACAGTACAGGTCTAGATTTAGCCAAAGATCATATTCAGATGTTTGTTGCCATTATTGTCCTCGGCCCCTTTATCTACATTTAGCTTTTAGCATAGCATTGTTTTCCTCTTCCAGACTCTTACTAGCATTTTGTCTGCCCTGATTTCATTGCTCCTGTGATTTCACCCAGCTTCAGAGATATGTCGACCGCACCTTTAACAAGTATCATGAGATGATTTCCAGGTACAGTTTTTCTTCTCTTGCTGCAAGTCCGTACCTTTCTTCTAACCATACGATTTATTTCCTCAGATGTAAGGATATTGGCCTTTTATCTCTTAGATTAGAGTGGCAGTACTGTGGTTAGCACAACAATTGCTTGTAGGAGTTTTTGTGTGAGCGCAAAATTTTTGTGTAGGTTCATATCAGCGCTTCTCAAGACATATTGGAACGATTGGTAGGTGAGCCATGAGTGCCCATAGCTTTTTATTTTTAATTTCCGAAAATTTTCTTTGACGTGTACCTTATGGTGCAATCAACCAGGATTAGGTTCAAAAATTAGTTTTTTATGTGTTTCTAACATTGAATAGTTCCTATATTACACTTATTCTTTTTCTCTTATGAAGTATCGCTACTCGTTAGACGAATCGGCAAATTTTTCTATCCCTAAAATAAAAGGTTTGTAACTTTTTGTAATTATTCTACCGCCACGGCTTCCTTCAACTATGGCCAGGTTCAGAAACATACAATTTATAAAATCCATGTGCTCAATGCAAGTCTTACTTCACATCAAAGCACATTTATTTGCATTTGTTTCCATTATCGCTAATTTTAATGTTCCTACTTTCTGTTCTCTTTGGTCATAGCAAACTGGAGAGTTTTCAGGAGCAGATTGAGGGTCTCCGCCATGAAGTGGTTAGATTATCTTAATACCTTCCATACATGATATTTGTTAATCCCTGTCTATGAAATCCAGTTTATGTTCATATAAACTCATGATAAAACTCTTTATATAAAAATTATGACAGACACAATTGTCACGTCTGTGTTCCAGTCGCCACGCTGATCAACATACAAGGTAACAAACCCACAAATTTGTTTCTACCTGAACTGTACTATGCATGTGCTGTTTTGCTTGTTATCAAGTTGCCATTTCCATATATTACTTCCTTTGGATTGAGCTTAACAAGACAAATATTTGAAACATAAATTTCATGTTGCTACGTGATGGAACGAAGTATGCGCATGCTGAATTTAAAAAATGCCAAGTGAATATGTTACTTCATTTTGGGCTTATCACACTTCCATTCATGCTGGTGTTTCAGACTAGAGGCAAATCAGGAGCATATTGCTGTTAATGGATCAAACACAAACATGCGACTGTGTTTCCTGAATCATTTGGAGCCACCTGTTTACACGGATGAGAACTTAACATCGCAGAACCATGCAGCTATCAAACTTGCCATGTTTGAAGGTGACAAGATGGTAACGTCTGGTGCGCTTTCGGAAGCGAAAATTGAGATCTTGGTTCTCCGTGGAGATTTCTCCAACAAATGCCGGGACAATTGGACTCAAGACGAGTTTGATAAGCATATACTGCAAGGTCGGGACGGGCACGATCTTGTGCTGGGGACTGTATGGTTAACCAATGGAATGGCTGAACTTAGCCAGATCCGTTTCAGGGAAGGGTCATCCAGGAAAAACGTCATCATGGCAGCAAGAGTTTGCAAGAGCAAAAAGACTTCTGGTCGGGTTCAGGAAGCCATCATGAAGCCTGTGAAAGTTCTCGACCGCAGAAACAAACGTATGAACCTGGTTTTTCATATTGTCAGGTTTATTGCTGTTTCTGAATTTGTATTTAGTCTAGTCTGATCTCTTTTTTTCAGCAAATGAGAAGAGGCACCCTCCAAGACTAGATGATGACCTATATCGCTTAGAGGAGATTGCCAGGGATGGAGCTTACCACAAGAGGCTTCAGGAGGTGCAAATCTATAAAGTGGGGGGCTTCTTGAAGGCTTTGAATGAGGACTCCAACAAGCTTCGTGCGGTAAAGAATTCTAAATGCATTATCCTTTATGCCCCTGTTTTGCAGCCATCTGTTTGATTCACATGATTTTGTTTTAAATCATGCAGATCCTCAAGATGGAAAATCAGCAAAATGCTTGGGCAAAACTGACTGAGCATGCTAGGGAGTGTGTTCTCGAAGATCGGCAAGAACTCAAACAGTACCACAGTAAACAGGGCAATGTTGTGCTTTTCTTTAATTGCGTGCATGAGCTTGTCGGAGCAGCATTCCCACAGGAGTATGTTGCATGCCAAAGATTTAACACAGCTCAAAAGGTACACGCTGAACACATGATCACCATATTACCAATATTACTATCGTCACCATGTTCAACAACATCTGAACTTTGTTCTTGTTGCAGGCTTTAGTGAACAAATGGAAATTGCATGCATATGAAAAACTGAAGGACGTTTCACCTGATTTTGTAATGAAAGGCAATATTCCTGAGCCGGTCTCTTCAAGCACAGATGTTGCTACTGCACCTTCTGTTCTAGCAGTGGGTGCATCACAACAAGTTTTCTCTGCTAATCAGCTTGCTCCATATCAAGGTCACTCCGATATCACTTTCTAAATTCTGACTGCTCTTACATTCCTCAGTACAACTGATTGTCTGAGGCTGCAATTTCTATTTAAACCTCCAAGGAACTGGAGCAACTGAATATTTGGCCCACAATGAACATGTAATGGGACAAATTTCCCCAATTGCAAACTGTGGTCCCACCGTTCCTAATAGTGGTCCAAACACACACTATTACCAAGGTACTGTAATTTAAAAAGATGAATGTTCTTTCACATTATTTTCGTGATTGTTCCCCCATTATATTTTTTAGAAACATGGGTCCTTTCCATGTGTTCTCTGTGTGTATTTTTCTGAAACAGTGATGTACTTACCAGGAACTGGAACAGCTGAAAATTTACCCCAGGGCGAGCATGGAACGCCTTACCAAATTGCAGACTGTGATCCCATTGTTGCCGATCCTGATTATCTAAATACACGTTATTGCCAAGGTACTTTACTTTCAGAAATGAATTGTTCACTCTTCAAAAACATTACCAGGTCACTGATTGTTCCCTGAGTTATTCTGATATGATGAATTTAAACATTACACAGCTATCCTGATGAAATGATTTCAAAACTTTACAGACCAAGGAATTCCACTGCTTGGTCAGCAGCAAGTAATTTCACCTTGGCCTCAAAATCCCCAAGCCATGATGGGCTTTGCTTACCCAATTGAGGTGATGCAGATAACCAAAATTCATCCTGTTTTTTTGCATATCCATTGCTTCACAGATGCTTTCCTCACATTCTTGGACGGCTGGGCATTCCTTTATGCAGTTGGCGGGCATGAACTTTGACCTGTATCAGGACTCAGGTGCATCAACCTCTGCTCAAGCTCAACTTATGTTTGGGCCACGTAACCCTACTCAACCTGAATCAACCAGCCCTGCTGCTGCACCGCCATGGATGTCGTCAATCGCTGAGCAAGATCAGGGGCCCGACTGCTCTGGATTTTTAAGATCAGTTCACCCCAACGACTTCCAGTAAGCACACAAGCCCTGGAAAATGTTTCCAGTTTGTGTGAATTGTGTGATGTGGTATCAGTATGTTTGTGTCATGTGCATAGCCATTGTTTGTACCAGCTATGCTTTCGTGTGTTTGGCTGTTTGCATAGCCATTGTTTGCAAATGTAGGTGATGGGTTTGCTAGTCCAAACAAAACTCTGTATTGTAATGACTTTGTTTCTTAGGCCTTGTTTAGTTGCCCGGAATCGTCTCCGCCGCAATTACTGTGCGGTACTGTAGCACATGGTAGCATTTGTTTTTATTTGGTAATGATTGTCCAAATATTGACTAATTAGGCTCAAAACGTTCGTCTCGCAAAGTACAACAAAATTATGCAATTAGCTTTTGATTTTATCTACATTTAGTACTCTATGTATGTGCTGACATTTTGATGTGACGAGAATCTTCTTTTTGCATAATGAAATTTGGGGGCAAATTTGGGGAACTAAACATGGCCTTAAATGCCACCGAGTTTTTCCCAGGAATATACGCTGCCTGTTCTGTGATCAAGCCGAGGAAACGATTGAACACATATTGATCTCATGTGTCTTCTCCCAACAAGTATGGTACAACATTCTACATAAGGTCGCCCTGCAGGACCTTTCTCCCCAGCCTAATGACAACTCCTTTGATTTTTTTTTTAAATTACACAATACAACGTCAACGCTCACACAATGCACGCACACTCACTCCTATGAACACATGTACGCAAACCCTACTCCTATGAGCACCTCCGAAGGACTGAGCCGACAATTCTTGAGATTCATGAAGTCACCATAGACGTCTCGCTGTCGATGGGGACGTTGCCTACCACTGAAAGCATAACGCTGATAAATCCTGGAAAGAACCAGGAAAATGCGAGCACCCATGTCAAGTCGAGGACTTGAACCCGGATAGGCAGATTCCACTACAAGGAACCTAATCAACTTATCTATGATCAGTTCACTGACAACTCCTTTGATGCATGGTGGGTAAGAACTAATTCTGGGGTTGGTGACCAGACTAAAAAAGGTCTCAATTCTATCATCATTCTGGAAGCTTGGTCCATTTGGAATCATCATAATCGCTGTGTGTTTGATGGGATTCAACCGAACCTAGATAGTGTTCTGGTTTTAGTAAAAGATGAGTTTCTCCTATGGAGTTTTGCCGGAGCTTGGGGAATATCCAATCTCCTTGCTCTAGAGTCAGCCAATGTGTGAGTTCCTCTAGTAGTCTGGGTCAAGTTTGAATTTAAGAGAGGGGTACAATATTAGATGTAAAAGGGTGTGTGTAGATGTTACGCAGCTTTCACACTTGTTCGAGAAAAAAAGAATAAAAAATTCCTAGGAATATATATAATTGACTGAATTTTCATGTGCATTGAGAACCCATACAGTAAAAAGGAAAACAGAATGACATAGCCCTTTCTAATAAGCATTTTAAGTCAGAACCGAGCCCTTCAATTGTTAGGAAATGACTGGCAAAATAAGTATGATCACAATCACGAGCGACACTGATTATATGTGGAAACTCCTTTGGAAACAAGACACAAATACACAAAGGTAATCTTCACTATTCAATATATCTGGAGGTCTACAAACTCAATGAATTTACAATCAGTGGTAACTAAAACCAAACCAGATGGATTAGAAGAGGAAGAGGAATTGAAACTCAGAAGAGTTCTGCTAATTATGTTACACTTCAACGTAAAACATTCCCCGGTTTATATAGGCGTCTGTATACAGCAGCCCAAAACATGAGTGGCTGGAAAACAACTAAACATGCAGCCATTGAGCATGCATGGATGCATGCAACCAGAAAACGTCTATGCCAATTTGGTAGAAGCAAATTTAGACTGTCCACGTGTAGGCACATGAAAGATCCTTTAGGAATTCGGAGCATAAATCAACAATTAGGAGTTGACGCCATAAAGTCAGCTTCATCATGTGTAAATTAAAAGTTAGCAGACTTGACTAATGGCAACTCCAAGGCATTCAATTTAGAAGCTCACTTGGGATGAAAAGGCTACAGATTTGACCAAAAAAAAACACGCAGTTTCTCAAACACGTTTATGCGGACTTGGCAGACTATACGCGGCGACGACTTAACTGTGACAAAGTCTTGTAGTCCAGTTGATACCTTAGGGGCTAATTGATTATTTGTAGTGGCGCTAACCCGGGCTTCACAAATTGCCATTCAATAAAGTGGTATGTCGTGAAAGCGATTTGTAAACCCGGGCATGATTCAGTCTTTCCTTATGAGTATAGGAACTGTTTTGGGAACTTTGGTTTACGGAATCATTGATTCATATATGGCATTATTTTTTTATATTGCAACCTTGCATTTGCACTCTCCTTGTTCATGTTTATATTGATCTGTCCATGTTAAAATTCAATAGCGAAGTACAATTAATGCTCAAGAATGATGTACAATTAATGCTCAAGAATGATGTTGTCATTCTGAGGTGTTATATTGAGTTTTCTTCAATATCCGGAGAGGGAAAAACGAATACCATTAGGATTAGTGGGTGCAAAATGAGTAAATGACGCGGCACGCTGTCCGTAAAAGCACAGAAAATTGACAGTGCGAATGCAACGAAAGAACGCGAATCATTTCAACCAAGGCCTAGTTCGGCTGGTCCAGAGCTGGACTGGTTTGGGCTGGTCTCCCACCAGCTTTCTGCCGATTTCAGTTCAGCACTGGACCAGCCGAACAACTCCCAAATTTGACCAAACCATGCCGTTTTATTTTTGAAATAAAGCATTTGAAGAAAACTCAGTTCAGCAGTCACAGGCAGATTATTACCTACGCACATTCCAGGTTTCCAGCAGAACACCACAGGCACATGATCAAATGGCTGATTTACGATAGATAGGATCCATTCCGGCCTCCCAATATACATACAAGGCCCCATAATATCAGGTACCATGATGCTACCAAACTATACATACATATACTCTATTATTATTCATGCAATGACGATGCATACTACGAAACATCCATATCCACAGTTCATCTCCCCATTATCCCAGAGCAATGTCGCCATCTTCCGATGGCAAATCGGCGAATCGTTACAACAACTGCGGCAGCACCTTGTGCTCGGTGTAAGCCCTGTCTGCTGGTAGCAAGAGCTGCCTTCTCCCCTCTCCTTTTGGGCTGCTCTCCTCATAAGATGTCGTCAAACATCAGGGACAAGACAAGCCCCTGCACGAATTGGCTCCTCCTGGTTCTCTCCTCCTTGACCTCAGGGAGCAGAGGCTCATCAACACTGGCAAATATCAGACATCAGTGAGTTCTTATGTGTGACATAGATTAAGTCATTGATAAAGAATTGTTCATACAATATACTATCTATGAGATATGTTCCACCATGTACTAAGACATCAAACGGACTGTCCACACTATTAAGTTTATATTTTACCCACTACGAACTGTGAAGCAATGGCATAATTGGAACTGATGACATAACTTAGGTACTTCATATCTATGGCTTATAACATGAGCTGTCTAGTCAGTGTCATTAGCTCTTTTCTTATTTTCTGTCATGATTCGACTTTATAAACAAAAATGATCTCAAATTATTACTCTCAGGAAATAAAAGTAAATGAATTACATTGCATGTGAACATACCTCTCTGCTGCTTTCTGCTCTAAGTTATCACTTCCTTGGCTGCTTTCTGTCTCAGCCAAGGACTCTTTCTTAGCATCCTTTGGCAAATCTACTTCATAAAAGTTACCAACAAAAGAGGACAGCAGAGGATCAGGCACTGTGCTGACTGGGGCAGCACGAGACGATCCATTTATCCTCTCATGTAAATCTCTCTTCAATAAGGCAAGTGTTGAATAACGTGCCCCAGATGAACCTTTCTGATTTCTCCACTTATCCTGCACATGAATTTGAGGAGTCAAATAATGAAAGTTTGATCTAGTTTCCAGATTTTAGTCAAGAACAAAAATTATATATGATTCACAGTATATATAAACTGAAATAATTGACTTATGATGCATGTAAAGGTAATGATACTGTAACAACCTAAAAATCCACACACCAAAAATACCAAATACAAAATTTTTCTCAAAACTTCTATGTGATGATGAGTGTCATGTATGGTAACCCAACCTAAGAGATGCATTAGGTCTAACCCAACCCAAGTTAGCATATAAGCATGGCATGCCTTTGACTAATTATGTTTATTTAAATTCTAACAAATGAAATGTTGCATACATAGTTAACTCAAATTGTGATTTGGATTTTCTTTTGCTTTATGTTATGCTTAACAACTTTTTCTAAGAAACACACCATAAAATAATCACTATTCAAATCCAAGGATAATTGTATAAAAGAAAAACTAATTCTATATATATAACAAACTACACCTATGTGGATATACAAAATAGCTAAACAAAATTCCCTAAACACCAATGAATAAGTTACATCAGTTTGGAATTCAAATTTCAAACCAAATTTGAATTCAAAAAAAAATGGAAAAGAAATGAAAAACAGAAAAGAAAAAGAAGAAAGAGAGAAGAAGGCCTCCCAGCCAGCTGCTCGGCCCAGCAATCCAGCCCAAGCCGCCGCTCGCGCGCTCAGCTCCAGCGCGCACACACACGGCCCAGCTGCCGGCCTAGGCGACCGCTCACGCCCGCGCGCCCAGCTCGCCAGCTGCCGCTGCCACTTGGCCCCACGCGACAGCCACACGACTTCCACGCCCGCGTGCTTCCCCGTTCCACTTGCAGCCACTGCCACGCGGGCCCCGCACGACAGGCTCCTGTTCTTCTTCTCCACGCCATGCTCAACCACCGCGCGACCGGGGGCCGACAGCGTTGGCAGAGGCGGGCCAGGGGTCACGCCCGGGGCATGCCCTTGTTCCCCCTCTTGCGCCGCACCCACGCAACCACACGCCACCGTAGGATGCGTCGCATGCTTCTCCACCGATCGATCGCCACCGCCATGGAAGCTTGGCATTCGGCTATAAAGGCCTAGCCCCGATCACCCTAGCGCCCGAGCTCTCAACGCCCCGCCACCACCGGGTGGCTACCCTCTGCACACCTGAGCCAAGAGAAAGAGAACCAAGGGAGGAAGAAGGAGGGAAGAGGAGAGAAACAGGGGAAGGCGCCATCGGAACACCTTCGGAGCCGCCGGAGCCGAGGGAGACGCGGTCGTCCTCATCACGGTCGCAGGGTCGGCACTGCACGGCTTCCGGAGCTACACGGCCACAACCCGCCACTGCACCACTATCCTCTCGCCCTCAACACCGATGGTGAGCCGGACGCCGCTAAGACCCCTCCTAGCCCATGGGTTCGCCTAGACCTCCATGAACGGACCGCGCCGGAGCATGAACTCTTGTTTCGGTTGGCCAAAACGGCAGCCTAGAAGGACCACCACAGCCCCCGTGTCGAGCCGATCGGAAAGCACACGCTCGCCATGGATCCAAGCACGGCTGTGACGCAGCCACCGCGCTTCCTACGCCACGGTGGAGATGGCGCAACCACCTTGGTTGGTTCCGCAACACCGCGGAACACGTCGCGCACACGATTTAAGTAGGAGAGGATCACTAGAACGTCAAACGGAGGCCACACCGCGCCACGGCCGGAGCGCCGCCGCCACCGCGTCGACTCCACCGGGGCCAAAGCCACCGGAGGCCATGGAGGACCCCTCGAATTGCCCAACGTACTCGCGGAAGCATAGTGACGCCCACGCGCACCACAAAAGCGGCCTAAGCCGCAGCCCCGCGCCCTTCCCGCACGCCGGTGGTGCTCAAGCCGCCGTTCACCGTGGCCAACGCTCTAGGGAGCCTCGATTGCTACCCAGACGCCACCATCGGGCTCGCCATCGCCTGGGGAAGCTTTTCCCCACCTTAATTGGATGACCGCGCCGCCGTAAGACCACACCGGTGAGCACAACACCGGCGGGAACACGCCGGAGATGGAAGCAGAGGCTTCCCCTCGCCAGCCACTCACACATGCACCCGGTGCACGCGGACCACAGAGAGAGAGAAGGGTGGACGCGGTTCACCGGAAGAAGACGCGGTCCACCGTGGACCAGCGCTCGCGTCCACCGTAAACCGAGCTTATGGACCAAGCCCAGTAGAAGCCCACGGCTACGACGTGGCAGCACCATAGCTTGCCACGTGTCCGACCCGGCCCGGCCCAGACCGGCCCAACCCGAGCCCAACCGGCCCAGTTTGGACCCGACCCGAGTTGACCGTTGACCGGTCAAATGTTGACCGTTGACCTGGGAACACATGTCAGTGACACAGAGCCGCGGGACCCACTTGACAGTGGGTGACGTCATCCTGACGTCATGCGGGACCCACCTGTCAGTAATAATACAACCAGGGGTGACGTCACGATACTGACGTCAGCAGGACCCCACTTGTCAGCCACAATGACGTTGATGACGTCATGCTGACGTCACATGATGACGTCAACAGGACCCCACCTGTCAGCCCAGAGCCGGGACGATGACGTCAGCTAGCCACGTGGACCAACCACAGCACGACACGTGTCAGCCCAGGAATAATTCAGCCTTTTTCATTTTCAGAAATAGATTTAATCTTCGGAAATTCATAACTAATTCATACGACCTCGGAAAAATATGAAACTAGGACCAAAATTCATCTAAAATCAAGCTCTACGCAATAAACCCATGTTTGAGTGAATTTGGCTCTTTTGAATTTTCATTGCTTCTTTGTGCTATTCTATAGACGTCGCTAACGCGACTATAATGCAAACGATGCAGACTCGGAGGAGAACCTGACGGACGAGGACCGTGAGTACCGTGAGGAGAACAGAGACGACTACACTGAAGGTGCCACATCCCACCCAAATCTCGTAGCACCTATTACGCATGGCTAATATAGAACTGCTATCGCTTTACTCTACTTTACTTTATGGTAGGTTTTGCATAGTAGTATGCTTGCTTGAAAGCCTTTACCTTGACGCAACCTTACCCCTGCATACCCTGCTATAGGCTAGACACACGCTTATTGCTCTATAATTCCTTATTTATACTTCTACTACGCTTATACTATGTGCGTGGTGGAAACTGGTGTTACCTGGACTTTGGGGAGAGTGCTGCGTGTGTGACTTGGGTGTGTGGAGGGTGAGGGTTGAGTCGACCAAGTTAGAGTATACGACGAGCCTGGGGCAAGTCTTACCATGGGATGCTACCTGGGCACCCCTGGAAATGTATACCTGTGGTGGGTAAAAGGTATATGAGGTGGACCTGGTTGTGAACCTGTGATGGGTGGAGCCCGGGTTGGAGGTGCTGTGGTGGCACGGTAAAGGAAACCCTGATGGAGACATTCTGGCTTGGTCATCCCTAAGGACTTACTAGTACTCAGATTCACCGGGAAGCCTTACGTACCGCTCGCCCTATATGGTGCGGGACGGCTGGACTACTTGGTAGGATTTTGCCACTACTGCTAGGTTGATAGCGGACAGTGTAAGGAGGTACGGGGCACAGAGGATTTCCCCCACACCCTACCGAGACTTCATGGAGACCTTGTGGACCCGGCTCATGACTCACAGTTTCAGCCACCCCAGACTCGACTTGGGGTGAACCAGGGCTGAATGGTAGAGTGGCATTATCCTAGGCTAGCAAGCAGTCGGAATCAGCCCAGTTGACGACGGTCAGCAAGGAAGGCGGATCTTGTGGTTATGTAAAACCTCTGCAGAGTGTATGGTTAATCGATCGATACATGTGCCGACTCGTCGGCTATGGACCTTTCCTGGGTTTCGCTTAAACTAGATAGAGAGATGAGTCCTTCTCTTCTTCCCCCAAAAGAGAGTGTCGGTCTTAGTCAGGGGCTACAGGCTTTGAGACAGTGCCGAGAGGGAGTTGGCCTGTCGATTGAGCGATGGTGTGGAATAGTGTGGAGTTGGTGGTATGTTGATCCCAGGATCGTAACCTGGCTCGGAAAAGGGAATGGAGTGGAATGAGTGTGGGAATGGTGTTAAAACTTGATCAATTATATTATACACTTGATATACTACTGCATAGGAAGCCCCAGCCCTATAGGTTTCTTTTGAATACAACCATGTTGCATCCAAATCCACAAAGCAATGCTCATAGGGATGGGAGTGGCCAGTACAAATCGTACTGATAAGTTTTTGGCACAGGTTCTGCTGAGGAGTATAGCTCCGAGGAGTTTGATGGTTGAGGGGTTCGTGCCTACGCTCGAGTTTGGCGATCTTATCTTCAAGCTGTTCTGATTAAATGCTACTTTCGTTTCCGCCAATGCGGCAATGTAATAATTTATGTAATTCCGCACTATTTGTACTCTGATATTATCGTTGTATGGATGTGGTATTCGACTGGAATTTGGGTAATAAGATCCATCGCGGTCTTAATACACTTCGACTCTGTGGATTTCCCTTCGTGGAAATTGAGGTCGTTTCAGATACCTTAAAGAAACCTCGATGCTTTGAGCTGATGTGGTCAAACAAGTTCTTATCAACCTTATCTGTGCAAATTGGGCACACCTGAAAGAACAAAAGCACAGAAAATTAGCTACTGATGGTACAAACTTATGGTATACTTCAACAGAAAAGACATTTCTGCTGCCTTGATCTATACAACAGAGGGGGCAAGAACAAGGCATGGATTATTTTTACAACATTCAACTATTTGTGGAACATGGACATTTAAGGCACATAATTTCATTGAACATGCAACCGTCTGCATAGCAGAACATATACACAAGCTTCAACTGCATATAAACTACTGAGCGTGTGATCAAACCATAGTTCAAAGATTTCAACATCCCAATTTAAAGATAATAATAAACAGAATATGAGGTCCAGAAATTATTCTGTCCAATGATAAAATTTACACCAACAACTCCTTCCTTCCCACAAGGCCTCCTATATTGAAACTTGTTGGCAGGTCTGATTGTAATAGTTACAGTCACATAGCACACTAGCTATTGCATTGTTAGTGATCTAACTCACTAAAAGTATGAGTATTTCTAACTAACACTTTATTCCATAGTCAAAGTGATAACTCACTAAAAGTTAGAATATTTCCAACTAAAACTTTATTCCATAGTCAATATATATATTCATTGGGGTGTTGATTATATCGTTTTTATACTAACTGAGGGCGGTAAAGGTGGGTGTTGGATCCATAGACTCCACAGACCCAGTGCCAGAGGCTCCCACACGAGTGGGGTCTGGGAAAGGGAATAACCGAAGCAAAGTCTTACCCCCGCAAAAATTCTGCAGAGAGACGGCTTCGAACCTAGGACCTGGTGACTCGACGAGCTAGCACTCACCAACTGCACCAAGCCTGCCCTTCTCCATAGACTCCACATCAATGAAAAATAAAATGCCTTTTCTTTTCCCTAACTTCTCTACTACCACAAAGAACAGCCTGGTTTGAATTGAAGCGACACAGGACTGATCAGCCAGTCGTAGGGTTGAACAGCACAAGACTGGTAGGGCCGTACATGGATTAAGCTGCACAAAATAAGAATAGCATAAATGACATCCACTAATCCAGTATAAATAGCAGGTCGGATAGCCTTAGTGCTTCACGAAAAACAATACTCCAACAATTTCAGAAATAGAAACAAGTGAAGACCAAAATTGCATGACCAAAACAGAAAGTGATGACCAAAATGTTTAAGATATCGATTCAAAGATGCACATCACCCAATTTAATGCAGCTATCAATAGTCTTTAGAACACTGGGTGCTAAAGTAGCTAGCATGCAGTGTTTCGCCAAGTTTAAGTCATAAAAAACTTCCATAAACATCCACTGGGAATAAATAGATCATTTCCTGATACTAGGAATCACTTGCAAATAACAGAAAGTGGGAAGCAAAATCTAACACAATTGCTCAGTTTACATGGTATACCATCATTCAAAGATGCATGCTAACTTTATAACATATTTCTTACCACAAAACATGAAACTAAAGCAATCAATAACATAAATATTACCCACTCTAAAGTCAATAATTGCTGTATCATAGAAGAAATTTTCACATGTACTAATTTGCCAATTCCTTACAACAGCAGTACTACTGAAATTACAATGCACAAGCACTAAACATTAACAAAATGCACACAATCACAGCCATAACGAATACAACCATAATATAGTGCTAGTGGCCCAACATTGACATAGCAGAAATAGGCAAATAGCAAGCACATCACGGCATATTTTTTGGGCTAGAAAATATATGTGCAAGCAATAAATGAACATTTATCACAACATGGGTGAATTTAAAATTTACAATGCTATAAAAATCAAGCCCAAAATTGTGAAACATTTGATCCAAATCCAACAAGCCACAAAATTGTCTTATTTATACCCAACTCAAGAATACAACTATGTTATGTGCAGTCATATTCAATGCTTGACACAGTATCATAGTGAGGTTTGGTCTTCATATTTTGATCTTGATATTGCCCACTGTCAAATGAGTAACATTGTCATGAACCACACAATTTGATGTTCAATTTGTGGTCTAATGCTTAATAAAATCTGTGACTCTAAACTAAAGGTGACTGTTAATTCACTAGTTTGTAATCATGTTCACAATATTTTATAAGAATGTTAAAAACAACTGAGATTTTTAATAAAAAGCATAAAACTATGGAGCAGAACTACCGTGGTATCTTCAGAAGTATCAATGCCACACTGTTGTTACTGTGATCTAGGTTAATGGGGGCATTAACACAAAACACTTGCCAACAAACCAATGATGAAATGCACAAATATTTACCAAAAGTAGATGAAACTTTTGGCTTTTAACCAAATAGTCAATATAATTCATGCCAAAATAGAAGTGACACGCAAACTACGTCCTACATGTATATCATCTCAATTACATGAGCATCACACCTAACATCAGCTAAGGCATCATATGTATATCACAATGGAGGAGGGATGGCAGTATTAACTATACTAGCAGAATATACACAGCCCAGCAAAACTAGGGATATTCAAATCTCAACAAGGAAAAACAGCTAATGACACAATCTGTATAGTAGCACTTAATTCCACAAAAAAATCCACCCTTATGTCTCAAATTCTTGCTTTTTTTTGTGACGGTCTCAAATTCTTGCTGCAATACTCTCAAGGAACACTCCAACAAAACCACATAAAATATTCCCATCCAGTGGCGCTAAGGGTAAACCCAAGGTTGCAAAGAAAATACCCCAAACCACACAAGTTCATATCATTACATAAGAACATGGATCAATATACTGCCCCAAACACAGAGATCTTCTAATTAATTCTTAGCAACTAACAAAGAAATGTTGCTACTTGAAAATAGATTAATGGAGACATTGCATGCAAAGTGCATGGAAGACTGTACTTCGCCACAAAACAAGGGAAATAATGAAAAGGTTACAACAAGCAAGTCAAGCATGAAACCAGTTATTTAACATAGAGCAAATGTTTTGGCTGAAAAATATCATTAAAAGAAAAAAAACAAACTTTTGACAATTAAGAAGCAGAAAGCAGAAACTGATCCTACAATTAAAAGCACAATTTCCAAACAAAATAAATCACCTTGGATGTAATGTTAGCCCAACCACACAAACACTACATCATGGACCATTAGAAATGCCTAATATATACATTAAAGGGAATTGTTAAAACTGTAATCTAACAACACCAACTGGACATTCAGGGTACAGTAAAACTAAAGGAGAAAAACTTTCATAGCTGAAGACAGGTGAAGCAAGCTGATATGCCATGTGCTGAAGCAGAGGCCCAAAGATTCCTAACAAAAAATCTTGCATCTGAAACCAACTTAGTCAATGCATCATGCATATGAGCACGAACACCTTAGACACCCTAAAAAAAGATCCTATCTTTGCAGATAGAAAAGACTAAAAATTGCATCTTCCCCTAAGAGAATGAGATGAAATCACCCCGGCATTGGCCTCCGCGTGGTGCTCGTCATCCATGTGGCACCACAGCCCCACCGCGTCCAGCTCCTCGCCGCAGAACGGGCAGGGCAGCTCGTCCCCGAGCCCGGCACCCGCCGCGCGCTCCTCCTCCTCCTCTTCCTCCTCCTCGTCACTCCCCTCCACCTCGTCGAGCCCGATCAGCGCATCTGCGGCAGCCCAAAACCCCATCAAAACCTCTACCAGAAATCCTCGAAAATCCACACAGGACCCGCAAAATCCCTCGAAATACCAAGGGGGATCGGATATCTGACTCACCGAAACGCGTGCCGCGGTGGTGCCTGGTCTCGGCGGCGGTGAGGCGCTCGTACACTTCCATGTCCATGGCGGTGGCGGCCCGCCGGAGCAGGGGCGGGGGCTCTCGGCCGAGGTGGGGGAGTCCCGCCCGAGCTTGCGCGGGCGGGCGAGCGGGCGGCGGCGGCGGCGGCAATCGTAGGGCTGAGGCGCTTAGGCTAGGGTTTTGCGGCGGATGCGGTAGAGGGATTTGTAGGACAGAGAGAGAGGGGGGGAGGGAGACACCGACAAAGGGAGGGACGAGAGAAGCGTGGGTGGCTGCGAGGTCTGGGCAGCATTGAGTGAACACGGGAGATCTTGCTTAGGGAGGAAGGCGGCTCTTTTGCAGATACCCCCCTCGAGTTACTTGGAATTCTTTTCGTATTGTATTCGACTTCTGAAGTTCAGTGCTTGCCAGCTGACCCGCCCGTTATTCGTTCATCAGCTACATCTACACTACACGTTAGGCCTGCACAGCTCGTGGCAGCTGTAGCATCGTCATCATTCATCATTTTCCAAAACAACCAAGCCGGTGAAGGATACAGATCGTGTGCAGTGCTATTCACACTGCATATCTTGCCGTGTGTATAGCCACGGCACACGATTTGTGTCGCCGATGAAGCCACTTCAGAGGCGCTCTCTTCGCTAAGATTTGGCTTCTCTAAAGTTGATGAAGCTAGAAAAAATAACAAATTTTTATGGCTTTAGTTTCTAGATCAAAACGGATTCAACTTCGTATATTTTTTACTTTGTTTTAGCTTCTCAAGCCGTTGCCGCATAGGAGTGTTAGATAGAGCTTTTCTCAAAAAAAAAAAACCATTGAAGCCACAGATGAAGCCTCTCTAGAAGCCATACTAAAGAGGGCTTAAGAGGCTTCACCAGCTCATGGAAGCCGTTGCTATAGTGTAAAAGAAAAAATGGAGAAGTTGGAGCTAGCACATGATGTGTCAAAGAAGCCTTTGGTGTCTTTTTACGTTGAGTGATCCTTGTGTATACGAAGAATCAATTTTGACCGACATGAATTAAGGGACAGAGAAAACATCATTTGTGTCTCAAAGTATGGATTGCTAAAAAATATAGTGATCAGTAAACAATGGCGAAAGTAGGAATCAAAGCATAGAGGATGCTACCACGAAAAACTCATTTTGCATTGCATACATAGTATGGGTTGTTAATACTGTGACTACTATATATTTTCATCAACGGTTCATAACGAACAAGCAGTGATCCCTCTCATGCTCACTCTCTGTTCTAGATCTACTAGTAGGGCAAGCTTTGGTAGTAGTGCTCATGGAGAAGAAGCTCTAGGCTAATGTCGCCCGGACCTGCGAGAGCTCGGAAGTAGAAGTGGCTTGGTGGAGGCAACGGAGGCTCAGTGGGCTTCTAGGCGGCAGTAGCAGACTTTTAAAAAACAATCAGTTATCACCGCCAATTTCCAACCGATGGTGATTATCTTTGTTTTCAATGCTGACTATCATTGCCAATATAGCACAAACAACTGCGATAGGGCCTTATCCACTATCAATTATGATGAGTATCTTTAGGCCTTATTTGGATGTAGTCGGATTTATATCAATCCACATGTGTTGGGATGAAATTTAGTTTAAGTTCCACTCTAATCCATCCCAATACATGTGGATTGAGTGAATCCGACAACATCCAAACAAGGCCTTAGTAGTGTCCATTACCATGCCAAGTCAACATTTGTAGTGATATGGGAAAACATATTAGTTTTTGACATAAGAAAAAACAGATTAGTTTCATCCTGATAAAACTACCCTCTCGCATGTGTTATTTATATAAACCAACAATACAAAACAATGTATACTTCGGTGCACTATGCTATCCACAACTAAATATATATTTTGTTTTGTAATTTGGGAAACACAAATATGAACGTCTAAAGATCGACTTCATGGTGATACACTGATGCTAAGTGTTCCTCATTTTAAAAATTATTAGTATGGAGGATAAATACATTACATTCATGGCAATTGATCCTACATTTCTCCTTGCAAAAAGTTCTCTCTTCATAGAGCTCGTATGGATATTCTTCACAAATTAATACAACCACAATTAGCCTAATAGAACCTACATCAAACCAAATTAAATGACGCGGACAGAGAAATTAAGGAGCAAAGTTTCCATAGATCATCGCCCTGTTCGTTTGGACTTATCAGCAGAATCAGCAGCCATCCAGCAGTGTTTTTCTCTCACAACAAACCAGCGAACAGTACTTTCAGCACAATAAACCAGCGAAACGAACAGGCTGCATGTCGTAGTCGTAATGGATTAGCGACACTGCCCGTTTGTGTGCGCTCTGTAATAGGTTATGAACGCATGACTTCAAATACTATGTTTACATGTTTAACTTAAAAGACAAAAGCAAAATAATATATTAGAAATCTGGTTGCATATATGCCTTAAATTGCTACTTTTTCACTCTTGCATTGGTATATATAGTTCTATATCCATGTATTTGAACGATAAAGTCACATTTTAGTTCAACTTACGTTGAACTCAGATAAGCTAATCCCATGTTTAAAGTATCTTACAGAAAAGGGAATAAATATCTAAATAAGATCATGCTAAACAATAGTAGTATTTGGTGTATGAGTGACCACCTTTGCCAAGCCTCATCTCATGCCAGTATGCCACGCAAACCCAACCCAGGTTTGGTTCAAAATTGAAAGGCTCGATACTTGTGTGAAACATGTCTCTTTTAAATGGAAGTTTCGTCTGAATTTGAATGGAAATTCCCAACTTTATGTTGGATTTTATTTATAGGACTGAACTGGAAATATATCACCTTTCTTGACTAGAAACAGCCAGGGTTAGTACATTCAGTTATTAAAAGAAAATAAATCTCTACACCAAGAAGCTCTCGTAGCTCAGTTGGTTAGAGCACCCGTTTAGTAAGCGGGAGGTCTTGAGTTCAACTCTCAACGAGAGCATATTTTTTCCCCACTTTTAGCTGTTAATTTTTCCCCCTCTTTAGTGTTTGGAAGACAATACTTCCTGTTTTTCTTGGTCAATGTGTAATTTTTATACTTTTTCCCACTTTTAGCCGTTAATTTTTTCCCCTCTTTAGTGTAGCACATTTTTCTGCTTTTTCCCACTTTTAGCTGTTAATTTTTTTCCCTCTTTAGTGTTTGGAAGACAATACTTCATGTTCTTCTTGGTCAATGTGTAACTTTTTCCCACTTTTAGCTATTAATTTTTTCTACTTTTCCCCACTTTTAGCTGTTAATTTTTTTCCCCTCTTTAGTGTTTGGAAGACAATACTTCCTGTTCTTCTTGGTCAATGTGTAACGCATCATCTTGTTTTACGTGTAATCAATTTCTCCCTCTATAGTGTTTGGAAGACAATGCATCCAGTTCTTTTGGTCAATGTGTACCGCATCACCTTGGAGACAGCATGCGCTGCCGTTCCCTCTTTAGTGATTGGAAGACAAAACACATCCTGTTCTTCTTGGTCATCAGTTTGCAAATGCACCATCTTGGATGCAGCACATGCAGAGGTTAGATATTTCTGAGGACTGGATGCTTTTCATTCTATATAGAATCATTGTGGTTGGCCATCGGTATATTGGTCCTGTTCATTCGGCTTATAATTCGTCTTTTTCAGCTTGTTTTTCCAGGCAGAACAGTATTTTTCTCTCACAAAAAATCAGCCAACAATATTTTTCAGCCGTCTTATCAGCCCAGCCGAACGGCTCCATTATTGGTTGGCCAATTTTTTTTATTTTTATACTTGTGCTGTAATGAAGCAGGTAGCTTTGCCGCGAGAAAAAAATACTGATCCACCCATCGTCTCTATAATATATTGGCATCATTCAATACCCAACAACCTATAATAGTCAACACATGAATCTTGTAGGGCATGTGTGTTATTAAAATAACGCTCCTTTGTCCCAAAAAAATTTGATGTTTTAGTTTTCTTCAAGCTGTCTAAATTTTGACCAAATTCATATATTAGAATACTAATATTTATAGTATCAAATAGGTATACTTAGATTCGTCATGCAACATATATTTTTCATAGTATATCTATTTGGAGTCGTAAATTTTAACAAAGTTCTCTATAGATTTGGTCATGAGAATACACGATCACCAATTTGCAAGACCGTCCTTCAACTTCTTCAGTAGCTCCTCCACATAAATTGCCATCTCCTTCCTTGCCATCTCTTGCAGTGTTGTAAAATTACAAAAATCTTATGAACTAATACTTTGGAGATTTGACTAGCATATTATAGAAAACCCAATCGTTTCTAATTTTCCATAACCCACAACCCGCTCCGCATAAGATAAACCATCTCCACCAATTAGTCTTGTCTCCAGCTTCCCTGAGCACCTCGAGGGAAGTAGGAATTTATTGTTAGTTTAAACTATATCTCATCCAAGAGTTTTTTCCCCCTATAAGCCATTATAGAAGTTCGAGATTTCATATGAGCCATTAAAAAAAAATTTAGTCTCTAGTAACACTGGTTTGAGCCAAAACAGGCGTAAAAAATAATTGCCTCCCAAGGCCCGGAAAAGAAAACGACAAGTATCAGGGAGGAGTCCACTCGCTCGACTCCTCTGTCCTGTTCGTCGCCGAACCTGCTGAGGACGGAGGGGAGATCCCATCTATGGCGCACGGGAGCAAATCCATGCGATAGCGAGACAATCCATGGTAGTGGAGACCAAATCCATGACGATAGCATCCGCAATTGTGCCGACGAGGAGGATCGGATCGGAGGAGTAGATGCGGCGACCAATGCGGAAGATGGAAGTCGGCGCGGTGGTCGTGTTCATGGAGGACAGCGGTGGGCGGAGGAGCTTTGAGGGCGGCAGCGATTGGTGAGTGGGCTGCGGTGTGCCGGCGCTGCTGCGGAACCTGCACTTCTGCAGTTGCTCGCGGCAGATGAGGTCGATCACGGTCACGCCGCTGCGGTGGAACTTGCATTCCTGCAATTGCTTGCGCCGACAGCCTATCAGTTTGGTTTTTTTTTTAGGAAAACAGGCCATCAGTTTGAATCCTCGTTCTTATGTTGATTTGTCTGTGCATGCAAGCTCGAGTTCTGCTGATCTCGTGCTCATTCCAGTAGCTGCAGATTTCAATATTTCTCGCTTCATCAACCGTTATGATGTGAAGATTCACTTCGCTGAGCCAAACAACATTTTCAAGGTCGTAAAACATTCCAGAGGTTTTCTTGTGCACAATAAATTACAAGTGTATTGTATTTACAGGTGCATAAAATTTCAAAGCATCCAAACAGGGCCTAAAGACCTATAAAAAATGTGAGACTCACTAAATGGGTCAAGTTGGCCAGTTTGATGGGCTTAGCCGAATGGCTGAGTCACTGTAGCTTAGGTTGCTGGTTACTGTAGCTATGGTCCCACATCAGAACCTAAGGAGGAGCTAAACCAACTTAAAAACCAGGCCTGAAGAGTGTGTTAACTCCGGTTCAAACCTTTTGCGTGAAGCGATGATGAAAGTGCAAGTGAGTTAATACATAGGTGTGGTCCATTCAATGGGTAGAGTGGATTTTAGCCGTTTTTCGGGTTGGGGCGTTAAAAAACAACCGTAAAATACAATCAGCAGGCGTGAATACATCTTTGAAAGGCTGCTGGTTGTTGGCAAAGAACAATCAATTAACAAGACTATTTCTGAGCTGGAGGTGCTCGTACAAGGTGTTACATTTATGCATATCACTTACAAACTCTACAATTGATACAGATGCTGAGATTCTACTGATATTTACATTACAAAATGTATTCCGTTGCCGTCGCAAAAGATTGTTTACAAAGCCTGCAACTGGCTGACATTTTTTTCTCCTTTAGTTCTCTCATTGATTCCTATGATTTCCATGGTGTTCATTTCTTCAGATTCATTTCGAGCTTTTGTCTTTCACCCTCCACCTCGGCGAACTGCACGCTGAGCTCTGAGTACCTGCCCTGCATCTCCTTTTGCTCATTTTTCACAGCCATCTACCTCCTCTTCAACTCGATAGTATCTTGTATCAGTTCATTGATGTCCCTGAAGCTTTGGAAGACTGCTGCTTCATCGTTGTGCTGCTTCAAGAATGAACTAACAAGGAGCAATGTAAATTGTAGTTTCAATCTAGGTAAGAAAAAGCACCTGCTTCATTAGATCAGAGATGAAAAGAAATAACAACAGTGCTCTTTGAATGTACTAGTTGCCTCTGGAAAAGGATGTCTGTTTTCTTCTTTGCTTGGAGAGCTGCAAGCTCTAGTTCCAAAGTGAGTACTCTTTCCAAGGCATTGCCAGAACCAGGAAGCTCTTTAAATGAAGGAAAAATACTTTGCAAATGCTCATTTGCCTAAAGAAGTAACAAATGCAAAAATGAGAATGAGACATATCATAGCACAGGTTCACGTTTAGTATACAGACAGGACATAGTGCCATATCAAGTTGTGATAATGTTCCTTTCCAAACCACCGAGTGATGGGTCAGTTAGATTAATGTCCAGGGGAAGAAGAGGAGACAAATTCTCATTTTTCAATCTTTTCAGCTGCATATAAAAACAATTTCCATTAAAATCAGCTGTATGATGAGCATGAGGAAGAAATGGTATATATGACTATCTCAGCACCCTGTCGTAACACTACACATGTACTAGCTCCTTCTGGAAAGGCTGAATTCAGTTGCTAATTTCTTGTGCACTTGACATTTGAGAATTGCTAAACAGTCATAACAAAGCACTTCGATGTTTACTTCCACCTTTGGAGAGATGGAGGGTCAAACTGGCAGAGAGAGCTGAAGATTTGGGAGGCGGAAGAAGAGAAACAATGGATCAAAGTCTCTTACAATAAGAAAAAGAAGCCAGTAAAACATGTTTCTTTTGCAAAGAACATTACCCAAGCTTCCCCAGTAAAAAAGTTCAAGCCAGCTTCCCACCCTCGTGCCATCAAGATTGGTAGTGTGTACTGCCCAATTGTTCTAGATGAAGATGCTCATCGGATCCAACTCCATAGGAAAACCATGGTCAACGCAAACTCTTCATTTGAAAAACTCAGGCAGTCCCGTCACACCGATCAGGATGTCAGAGAAGAAACAAGAACCAACAAATTGGCACAGGATAGTTTACATGTAAAGACACAGCCTCGACGATGCTACAGATGTCTGAGCTTCAGCCACTTTGTCAAGGATTGTCACGGCGAGATCAGGTGCAAGACATGCTTTAACTATGGTCATATCTCCAGGGAGTGTTTTAAAAGGAGAACACAACAGCGACTGAGATGGCAACCAAAAATAGATTCCCGAAGCAGCAAAAATAACTCCATTTTAAATGGAAATTTCCCAGATGAGTTCCAAGGAGAAGAGGATCCTGTCCCTTTCGATGGTGAGCCTCACCCTGAGTTTGGGCCACCGGTTGTCGGGGCTAACCCAGTATTCCCTGATTGGCAAGGTGAACATCAAGGTGCCAATGTTGCTCATGGGGCGCATGGTGGCAACCCACATCCAAACCCTGTTCAGCATGGGAACCAGCCCCATCATGGAGATGACGCACCTGCTGCTAACAAGTTGTGCTATGATCAAGCCCTGTACAGCTCCAATACCATACCTCCAGGCTTCACCCTCAGAGGGATTTTTGCTCCAGGGGCCGACCGTTCCAGTCAGGGCCAGCAACAGACATCAAACCCAACTCTTTTTAAACCGATCATCATCAACACATCAGCTTTAAATGTACAACAGAATGAGGTTTACATCCCCAACGGACTGGAGATCATACCCTGGAAGCCGAGTGGGGCAGCCCTTGCTCTACAAGTCTTTGCTGCAAGCATGGAGCAGCAAAATACAGAAGATCAGGAACAACAGGACACCCATCAGAGCTCTGAGATCACTTCTGTGCAGGGTTTTGAATTTGAAGAAAACCCTCCTCGGTCCAACCCAATCAAATATGTGTACAAGAGACGCCCCAAGCCCAACCCAATCACTCCAATTGAGGATGGTACAGTGAGCAGCATGGAATCTGGCCAAGGCGATTTTGAATTTCAAAGTGTCCAGATTAGGCCCAGCCCATCACTGACTGGAGGCCGCAAAGCTAATATGGCTAAGCAGAAAAGGAAGAATATGTCCTTACCAAGTACAATATCAAATGCTGATACCCGCACCCCATTGGTGGAGGACAGTGTCCGTCGTAGTACCAGGCTCAACAAGGATGGCTTTTGCTCTGTCAGACTCAAAGGAAACCCCTCGAATAAGCGTAACAACTGGATTATTCAGATCGATGAAGCGACAGGTGAAGCTGGCCCCATTGCAATCACTGTACTGCAAGGATGGGGCATTGACTGTGGAGTGACTCCTAGTGAGCCAAAACATCCTGATGACAGCAACAACAATTGATGGCTTCACTGTGCCGTGGGCACCGTCTATCTTTTGCTCTATCTTTTCTAATAATTTCGTCCCTATCTATCATTGGGCTGCTACTACTCCTAAGAACATTTGTGTGGATGTGAACTTGCCTGTGAACGTCGTTAAGACCTGTCATGTTATGTCGTCATCAGCTTGCCTGAAGTGCTCATCTGAATGCTTTTTCTCTTATACTGTCCACCTCAAATGCATCCCTAAACCCTGGTGTTGTTGCTACCTGATGCTCCTAGCGACATCAGACCCGTTCTCTTTCAAAATTTTGTGGATCTATGAGTACCCGTAGTTGGCATATACTCTGTTGGAATATTCGCGGTATCAATGCTGTTGCAAAATGGGATGCAGTTCGAGATAAAGTTGAAGAAAGCTCTTGCTCTGTGATTTGTTTGCAAGAAACTAAGAGAGAAAGTTTTGACCTCTCTTATATCAGAAACTTTGCTCCAAGGCGGTTTGACAAATTTGATTATATTCCTTCAGTTGGCGCGTCAGGGGGAATACTCGTTGTCTGGAATAGCTCAATCTTCACAGGTGTTGTCATAGAGAAGCAGCGTTTTGGCATCACGCTGAGTTTTAAATCCACCCATAACAATGACCTCTGGAAACTAACTACTATGTATGGGCCCTGTGAAGAACCAGATCGCTCCCTTTTTATCGACTGGTTCAGAGGTCATGTGATTGACGATTCTGAGAATTGGATCTTCCTAGGTGACTTCAACTTCTATAGGTCACTGAGTAACCGTAATAGACCTGGGGGAAATCTGGCTGACACATTCATCTTTAATGATGCAATTGGTCACTTGGGGCTTGTTGAGTTACCACTGAAAGGTCGGTCGTTTACTTGGAGCAATATGCAATCAGAACCATTGTTAGAGCAATTGGATTGGTTTTTCACGACGGCCAACTGGACAGTAGATTTCCCAAATACGGAGGTCTTGCCCCTAGCCAAAATCACATCTGATCACCTCCCATGTTAGATAGTGATCAGCACCAAGATTCCCCGAGCAAGCTTATTTCGTTTTGAGAATTTTTGGGTGGAGCAGAGTGACTTTATAGACACAGTGCAGCAGTGCTGGAACTCATCTAACCAAATTGCAGACTCTGCTCGATCTATAACATCAAAATTCAAAGCGCTCAGATCAACACTGAAAGAATGGAGTAAACATCTATCCAATCTTCGCTTGCTTATCAGTAACTGCAACACAGTTATCAGCTTCCTAGATGCTCTTGAAGACAGAAGAGGCCTATATAATCCAGAAATCAACCTAAGAGTGGTAGTCAGAAAGCAACTTCAGATTTGGCTTCGCTACAAGAATCTTTACTGGCGACAAAGATATACAGTAAATAGAATCAAGTTTGGAGATGAATGTACCAAGTTTTTCCATGGAATGGCGACACTATCATATAGAAGAAATGCCATCTCCCAGCTCAAGAATGAACAGGGCGTTTGGATTCAGGATCATGATGGAAAGGCAGGCCTCCTTTGGTCTTCTTTTCGCCATCGAATGGGCACCACATCGTCACCAGATATGTTTTTTGACCTGTCAAGCTTGATTACACAAGTTGATGCCCTAGATCATCTGGTAGACCCGTTTCAAACTGACGAAGTTGACCTGGTCGTCAAACGGATGCCACCCGATAAGGCACCGGTCCCTGACGGTTTTAATGGTCTCTTCCTAAAGAAATGCTGGCAGCTTATAAAAGGTGACTTCTACAGACTTTGCTTTGACTTTTATTTGGGACAGGCCAACCTTGAAAGCATCAACACCTCATATATCACACTGGTGCCAAAGAAGGATAGCCCTGAAACAGTTAATGACTTCCGGCCCATCTCACTCATGAACATTTCACTCAAGCTCATCACTAAGATTTTGGCTGACCGGCTTCAGACAGTCATCTTGAGTCTTGTATATCAGAATCAGTATGGTTTCATCCGGTCACGCACGATCCAAGATTGCCTCGCCTGGAGCTATGAGTACATACATCAGTGTCATCAATCAAAAAGGGAGACGATCATACTTAAGCTTGACTTCAAGAAAGCATTTGACACGGTGGAGCATTCCACTATCATCAAAGTGATGACACATTTGGGCTTCCCTGAACGATGGCTGAATTAGATCCGCTGCATTTTGTCCTCTGGTTCCTCGACGGTTTTACTCAACGGAGTGCCTGGCAAATTCTTTAAATGTAGAAGAGGAGTACGCCAAGGCGACCCACTCTCCCCCCTTTTGTTTGTGCTGGCAGCGGAGCTACTTCAGATTTTGGTCAACAAGGCTGCTGATCTGCAATTGTTGAAACCGCCGATCCCACAGCCATCCGAGGACTTCCCTATTGTCCAATATGCAGACGACACGCTGTTGCTGCTTCAAGCTGATGCCAGACAATTAGTCTTCCTCAAGGCACTATTGCATAGCTTTGCGGAGTCAACGGGACTGCAAGTTAACTACAGAAAGTCACAGATGTATTCAATCAACATCTCACAAGAGAAGATGGTCAGGCTTGCAGACACCTTTGGCTGTGATATAGGTGTAATGCCATTCACTTATCTTGGACTACCTATGGGGACTACCAAACCACGGTTAGAAGATCTTACTCCCCTGATGGACAGAGTGGAACAGCGCCTATCATCATGCTCCACCTGGCTCTCCTACTCCGGAAGACTGCAGATGATCAACTCTACAATCACTCCGATCACAACCTATGCCATGTGCACTATTAAGCTACCAAAGGGAGTTGTGGAAAACATCGATCGTGCAAGAAAGCAATGCCTGTGGCGTGGCAACAGTGCAGAAAAAAGGAGGTAACCTCGTTGCTTGGCCGACTGTAATGAAGCCAAAGGAGAAGGGTGGACTAGGCATTGTGAACCTTCGTCTACAAAATGACGCTCTTCTCATGAAGCATCTAAGTAAGTTCTATAATAAGGAAAACATTCCATGGGTGCGTCTGGTTTGGAACAAGTACTACACCGATCGAGTACCACATACAGCAAGTGAGACGGGCTCGTTTTGGTGGAAAGACATATTTCGCCTCAACATTCTCTTCAGAAGTATTGCCAAGTGTGAACTAGGTGATGGTTCTTCGGTGTGTTTTTGGGATGACCTTTGGCTAGATGAAGTGCTAGCTCACAAGTATCCTAGACTAGCGTCCTTCGCCAGGAGCGATGGTGTCTCTGTGCTAGAGGTTATGCAAGCCGAGGATTTGGACACTCTCTTTATACTACCACTGTCCCAACAGGCGCTTGATGAGCTGGAGTTTCTCCAAGCACAACTACAGGTCTTGCCATATGACCAAAATAGCAATGATCAGTGGACACCTATATGGGGTAACAAGTACACTTCACGGCGCTTTTACTCCCATGCCTTCAGTACGGTACAAGCACACCCAATCTTCAAGATAATATGGAAGTCAAGATGCACACCACGGGTTAAATTCTTTGCCTGGCTTATATTGGTGGATCGATTGAACACGAAGTCCATGCTACAGCGACGACACCTAAACATACAGGACAACCCAATATGTGTTATGTGTGACACTGGTGAGCAAGAGACGTTAGAGCATCTGTTCTTTGGTTGCCCCTTTGCACAGGAGTGTTGGGCGACCGTTAACATAGTGTGGGATGATTCTCTACAACTGCACGACAGATTGATGCAAGCAGCGACCATACACAACATTCCTTTCTTCACCGAGGCAGGATTGATCGCATCATGGGAGCTATGGAAGATGCGCAATGACAAGGGTTTCCAAAGACGTGAGCCAAGCCCAACTACCTGGTTGTCAAATTTTAAACGTCAGTGTTATCTTCAGTCTGTTAGGTTCAAAGATGACTTGCGGTCATCTTTTTGTATTTGGCTAGATGCTTTTAGTTAATTCCCTTTGTAAGTATCTTGTACTCTCCTTTTAAAATTAATTGAAAAGTCCTCACTGTGGGAATCTCCCCTACAGTTTTTTTTTCAAAAAAAAAACACTCAGTTGTTTAGCCCTCTCTTAGCACTCGATTTTCTCTCAATCTCATTCTTCTCCCTCTCTGGCTTCTCCCCCTCTTCTTCCCCAACTCTGGTGGGCTAAGAAGGGACCAGCTGGGGGAGGCAGGCCGACCAGGCGGGCAGAACGGTGGCCGAGCTGTTAGGGGGCCTAGCGGCGGTGGAGGTGGCCGGGCCAGGTCGGGGCTGCAACGCCATGGCTAGAGCTCGCCGTGAAAGCCTAAGATCGGGGAAGGGAAGAAGGAGGCCGCCACGACCACGCTAGGGTTTCGGCAGAGCTCTACAGCCGCAGCCGAACAGAGCTCCGGCGAAACCCTAGTGTGGCCATGGCGGGGCGGCGGGGGCGAGGAGGAAGATGAACAGTGCAAAAGAAAATTGAGTGGTCCCCCAACCCCCCCCCCCCAAACACTCTTAATGTCAATTAGACAGCTTCATATCTTTTAATGCTATAGTTGCCATTCAAATTGTTCTCTGTTGACGAATCGATTTCCTAATTGCAATTTTGTCACAACAACAAAATAAAGTCAGTTGACTAAGTTGTCAAGAACTCACCACTGCAAATGTTATCCATCAGGAAAAAACAACAAAGACCCAAAGTTTTAATGAATTGGTGTTGAAAATGTATACTGACCACATGATAATATATTTAATAGATTTTGCTTTGTCAGTAAAGGAGAAAGGTAAAAGGCACATTGTGTGGTCTCTAAGGGCAGCTCCAATGGTGTTCTATAAGCTAGCTCTAAGCACATTATTTCATATTTTAATAGAGGATAGAGAAAAGCTATCTCTTTATCAAGAGCTACTCTCGTACACACATTTCAAGATTATATGAGGATGTCATGTGGGGTTACACATATTAGAAGCTAAGTACTAAGAGTCAATACCATTAATTAGATAAGTTGTCTTAGAGCTAGTAACTACTCCCTCCATTCTAAATTATAGGATGTTTTGGCTTTTTTATGTTCGTAGCTTTTGCTATGCAATTATATATACACTATGTATAAGTGCACAAAAAAATGTATCTAAAAAAGCCAAAGTATCTTATAATTTGGAGGAGAGGGAGTAGCTCATAATATTGAGAGTGTATGTAGGTAACACTAGTATCCCTTCTCATCCAAATTATACATCTTTCAGTAAGATATTTTATAACTCTTCTTTTTCTAGGTAAATTTGTTATGTATGTCCATGTTTGCATATTCCTTTGTGTTAAAGGATGTTGTTCTAGCCTTTCAGGTGCTCCATGACATGATATAAAAATTATCTCAAGTAAATGAAAATAGTTGCAGATAGCACATAGGAGCTGGTACAGAATGCTCATCTCACAGGTTGTACATTTCCTCGAGCATGTTATGGTCAAACTCAAACACCACACGTCCACATGTCCTCTTGCGTCCATAGGGTCATGTCGTGCCCAGCCGGTGGCTACCATGCCTTTGCAGCCTAGCGCAGTGCAGCACCATAGCCCGACAGTGTCGGATCCAGGATTTGAAACCAGGATATTCCTATTAAAAAAATTTCATGTGCAATACGATGAAATCTAAAGAAAAAAATAGTTAAGATGGCTATAAATTGACCAAATTGTGATAATATATTTAAAAGGTTTTTGCTTTGCACTTTCTCATTGCCACGAAAGCATGAAGTATGTCATCCTTGCTCATAGTGGAGAATATATCACGCTCGCTCAATAAAGGAAACCAAACAATCATTCAATAACTTGTCACTCATAAAGTTCATGTTTATTAGTACCAACAAGTTCATATTTGATTTCTCAATGCCTCAACTTTTTGAAAAATGACAACAAATTTCATTCAATCCTAGACTCACAGATGATGGATCCACAATTCCTAAGCCTTTACATTCCAATCTCTAATCTCCAAACAATGGGATTTGGGAGAAAGCAGTGCTGCAGCAGTGGAGAAACTCACCAGGAGAGCAGGCCAGACAGAGGCCACCAGGGGACGGGGTCACGGGCGGACGGCCGCTGCCGCCGCTGTTGCGCGCCTGCGCCGGTAGTCGCTGCTTGCTGGTCGCCGCGCGCCTAGTATCTGGAGAGGGAGGCCAGCGGGGTGGGGATGGGGCGTCAGGCACCGGCGTCGTCGCGTCGGCCGAGGAAGACAGCCGCCTGCCGGGTGCCTCGCTTGCACTCGTGCAGACAGCAGATCGGGAGAGACGAGCAATGGGCCAATTTTTCATGGGCTGCGCAGAGTACTAAAAACTTTTTAGGCCAAATTCCAGAGTAGTCTCGGACCTACTGGACTACCTGCTGGGCCCGCACTGTAGCCCGATGGACGACGCCAGCAGCTCCGTCGCTACTCGCGGCACGCCTCCATTCTGTTGGCGGCTAGCTTCTGCCCAGCACGTATGTGCCCTTGGCCTGCCGCTCATCCTTGGGCCTTGGCCACTGGCCGCATGACCCGTGCGGCCCTGCCTCCACTCTCTCTGCAGCTTCTGCCATGGCCGGCTCTGGCTGGCCGGCTGCCTCTGCCTGCCTGCTACTGTGTCCTGTCTGTGGCGGGAGGGGAGAGAAATGGGCTTTTGCTTTCTTGGGCCAGACTGGAAAGGGTGTCAGAAGATTTGGGCTGGCCCAAATAATAATTTCAAATAAATCCTAAAGGCCCACTCACACGTGTATGGTATGGTGAGGGACTTTAGTCGCACATTGCTACTCTAAAAGGAGTGAGACCAATTTAAAGGGCTGAGTTGTCTTCATCTAGATGAAACTATTGGGGAGAGGAAAAGGGAGTAACACGTGCTCGCTCGCCTCATCGGACAAGGTGATGGGCATGGGCTCGCGACATGCGCGTAAATGGTCTGACGATTTCTTGCTTTGACCTTGTGGGTGCATAGCTTCTTTTTACTACTCTATATTTTTGCATGCATAGAGCTACACTATATATATTTTTTGAATCAGAAACTTCATTACTCATTAGACTCAGCCAAATCACTGGTCTACTCTATATTTTTGCATGCATAGAGAAAATTGCGCTGGCCTATTTTGGCAAGCAATTATTCTCGTATTAATGGTGATTGCTCTAATTGTTCTAGTCGACTAACGGTAGGTCAATCACCATTAGTGTTGTGATTGCATGGCTAATTACTTACCTTAGGTGCGACGTGTGTATATATATTGGGACGAGACGTCGTCCTCGGTACACAGAATTTATCTCCTCCTTTTACCACTGTGGCCCCGTTTACTTCCCAAAATATTTCCTCTGTCATCCGTCACATCGAATCTTTGGACGCATGCATGTAGTATTAAATGTAGGTAAAAAATAACTAATTGTACAGTTTGTCTGTAAAGGTCGAGATGAATCTTTTGAGCCTAATTAGTTCATGGTTAGATAAATTTTGCCAAATAACAACGAAAGTGCTACAGGAATATTTCCCCCCAATATTTCGGATCTGAACACAGCCTGTGTTGTAATGCCACCGTCTTCCCATCCCATCGCCGACGTGACATCGGCGCCGGGAGAGCAGGTCTCCGAAGCCTACGTCCCCTTTGTCCCTACACAGGGTAGGGGTCGTATTAGGTTTTGGGAAGCGCCATCGCGATTGCTCGCTCGACGTCCTCTCTCTACGTCGGTGTTCGCAGGTCTTCGTCGACTGCCTCCATCGTCTACTCTCGGCAACCCCACTGTAAGGATGTCTATAATTTCTTTGTTGTTCGTTCTAGCCTTTCTCTTGTTGCTAGCATTAGGGAATTTGAGTTTGTCTCAGATCATAGTGCTAGTGTTAAATCACACACCTATGATATATGTTGTTGTTCTTTTTCTCATTGTCGGAATTAATTTTTGTGTCACTAAATTGCTATTATTTTCAACAATCCAAAAACCTGATAGGCATTTAGTGATGACTATATTTTCTGATGCGATGAAATCAGAGAAGTTCACTAGTGTGAATTTCAAGAGATGGCAGACGAGAGCCTAGCTGTGGCTCTCGGCTATGGGCGTGTTTTGGGTTATGAATAATCCTCATGTACTACCTCTTGGATCTGAGAAAGAGGTGCAAGATTTTATCACGGCTACGACAATTTTCGTCGGATGCATCCTTAGCGTGCTCTGTGACCAGTTGTGTGATGTTTACATGAACATCAAAAGTGCTGGTAAACTGTAGGAGGCGCTTGAACATAATTTCTCTGCCTCAGACGCTGGGCGCGAGCTGTATGAGATGGAGCAGTACCATGACTTTAAAATGGTTGATAACCGTTGTGTCATGGAATAGGCTCATGAGTTTCAACTTATTGTGAGGGAACTCGAACAGCTCGGGCACGTCTTGCCTGATAAGTTTGTGACGGGTGGCATTATTACCAAGTTGCCTTTGACATGGAGGAAATTTGCCATAGCTCTAAAACATAAAAGACAGAAAATCTCCGTTGAAGATTTGTTGGCTGGACTTGATGTTGAAGAGAAGGCTTGGGCAAAGGATGCTCCACCAAGAGCACCCGAAGGGCAGTCCAGCGCCAACGTGATGCAGCAAGCGGGAAAGAACAAGCAAAAGGCTAATCAGACTACTCAATTCAAGAAGAAGAAGATGAACATGGACGAGGTTGTGTGCTTCGTTTGCGGTGAGACTGCACACTTTACCAAGAAGTGCAAGAACCGCAAGGGAAAGAAGAATCAGCGGGGCATAAATCTACCAACGTTACTATTGATGATCCTAGCAAATCTGGGTACAACAATTCATTACCTAGTATATTTTCTGTATGTCAATCTAATGATTGGTGGATAGATACATGAACCAATATTCATGTTTGTACTGATATCTCCATGTTTTCATCTTACTAGGTCGCACAAGGTTCAACCGTCATGATGGGGAATGGCTCGCATGCTACTGTTCTTGGTGTTGGTTTGGTTGATCTGAAGTTCACTTCAGGAAAGATCATGCGGCTCACGAACATGCAGCATGCCCCTCAATAAAGAAGAACCTCGTTAGTGAATCCCTCTTATGTCAAGATGGATTCAAGCTTGTATTTGAGTTGAATAAAGTAGTCATTTCGAGATATGGCCAATTCATTGGCAAAGGATATGATAATGGAGGCTTGTTCTATTTTTCACTCTTCGATGTCTGTAATAAAGTTATGAACCATATGTGTGATTCAAACAATTATGTGGCTGATATATTGCATTCACATTTGTGTCACATTAATTTTGGTTGTATGTCACGTTTATCCGGTATGAGTTTAACTCCAAATTCTAGTACTGTCAAAGGCTTTAAATGTCAAACATGTGTGCAAGCAAAGCAACCTCGTAAGCCACACAAGGCTGAGACGAGAGGCATATGACATTATTAGAGCTCATACATTTTGATATTTGTGAGATGAATGGTGTGTTGACAAAAGAAGGAAAAAGATACTTTATGACTTTAATTGATGTTGCAACTAAGTATTGTTATGTGTTTCTTCTAAAAACTAAAGATGAGGCGCTAGAATGTTTTAATACTTATAAGGCTAAGGTGGAAAATCAATTGGAAAAGAAAATAAAATGTGTTAGGTCTGATTGAGGTGGGGAGTATTTTTCCAATGAATTCGATCTTTTCTGTTCGGAGAATGGAATAATTCATGAACAGACACCTCCATATTCACCTCAATCTAATGGGGTTGCTGAACAAAAGAACCGGACGTTAATAAACTTGGTGAATGCCTTGTTAGGAACGTCTAGTATGGCAAAGGCATGGTGGGGGGAGGCTGTTTGAACAGCATGTCATGTTATGAATAGAGATCCCACTAAAAATAGTGATATCACTTTGTATGAAGGATGAAAGGAAGGAAACCATCACTCCATTACTTGCGTATGTGGGGCTATATGGCCATGGTTAGCGTATCAATTAATAAGAAACACAAGCTCGGACCGAAGACCGTTGATTGCATCCTTTTAGGTTACGCGCACCATAGCACAGCTTATACTCTTAGTGATAAAATCAGAAACGCCTAAGATTTTAGTTGATTCACTTCTAGAGTCACGGGATGTTACTTTCTTTGAGAATAGGTTCCTGATGAAATATGCTTATTCTTTGCCTAGTTCGTCAAATAAATTTATTCCTGAACCCACGCCCTCAATTGAGCCAATTATAAACCCACATGGAAATAAAGAGGATGACATTGGGGTAGCTCCTAGAAGGAGTAAGAGACAAAGGGTTGTAACCACTAAATTAACGACGACTGGCGGGTCTTGACGCCTCGGCGTATCAAGAGGGTCCTCTAGTGGTGACTAGGGTTCTTCCTTCTCTCCTTGCCTGATCTGATCTCCTCCTTGGAATCATAATAGAGTCCACAACCCATCCAACTTTCGTGTCCACGTCTCATCTCTCTGAAACAGAGCCGAACCAAAATTTGCTAACCTAGAGAGTTCATCACCACTAGGGTTTCGTGTTTTGGGGCACCCTAGGGCGACTGTAAGTGCATTCGCCCCCGATGTGGGTTTTGGATAATTAATGACAATCAAATTAGGGACTAACATATTTATCAAGTGTAATCTACATATGTTAGTCCATTGATGGAATTGAAAAGAATATTTGGTGAATTATAGCACCCTAAATTTTGATGGACAAAAGGCACTTCAACTCAAGGGCTTCAACACCGTTTATTTTGATTTGAGTCATAGGCAACGCCACACTATCAAGAGGGATACAAATCTAGTTGGCAAACTGGGGATAAAAAGTGCTCTTATCGAAGCTTAGTAGGCTGGAGAGTTGGACTGGAAGTTCTGATGAGCTGGACCGAAAGTTCTGGTGAGCTGGACCGGAAGTTCCGGTGAGCTACACCGGAAGTTCCGGTCGCTGGCGCACGCGCGCGCGTCCGCGTGCGAGTATTTTGTTCCGGTCTCCGTCCAGAAGTTCTGGTACTTACCGGAAGTTTCGGTTGGTGCCGTTTGCGTGCGCGTTCGCGTTTGAGAGAATTGTTCTGGGTTCCGTCCAGAGGTTGAAAGCCCAAGTTTGGTTTTGGTAATTAATGACACCAAGTTGCTAATGCCATATGTTAAGTGGTTTGAGTTAGGCATAAGCAACACACATGATGAAGGAGCATGTGGCATGAAGTGATGGCCACAAGATCACAAGAGGTGGAGATGCACATAAAATGATGATCAAGGTGATCAAGCATGTGGAGATGGATATTGTAACGGAACCGTCCAAATTATAAGAGCACAAGTTCAAAAACAATCGCCGAAACGATCAAATTCTCAAACTTGAGCCCATATAACTCCAGTAGTCCACGAAATCGTGAGGGATTTCAAACCAAACCGAGAGCAACCAGATCGTAATGATTCAACATAACACAACACTTGTTACAACAGTTCAAAAGTAATCTCATACATTGGAGTACAATTATTTTTATTACAAAACCAAAGTAAAGATTAGCGGAAGCAACATAATTTCTGAAACCAATTGAAGTCAAATACTGCCAGTACATAGTCATATCCTGCAAAAGCATACCAGAAGAGATACTACGGAGACCATGCCCATATGGTCTAGTCTTCACGCCCATATGGCGAAGACAATACTTGCAGCAACAAGTACGAATCTGCTACCTGCAACAGGTGGGAATAAACCCTGAGTACGAGAAGGTACTCAGCTAGACTTACCCGTCAAAAACCAGAAACAACGGTGACACCAAGGAGTATGCGAGGCTTTATAGGGTGGGCTAGCTTGACTCATTTGCAGAAAAGCTTATTACAGATAAGTAATCATTAATGCTTAAGCATCGAGTTAATGATCATTAACCTGTCATCTAGATTAGCACCTGTACTAGAGCAATCACTTCATTAGGAGCAAACAATATTAACCATAGCAGGTATAATAAGGGCATCATCATCATTATCATCAATTCCGAACCATCATTAATAATTAGTGTATCTATGCTGGAGATAACCAGTCAAGTTTCTCACTATCCGGGAGAGATGGCGACTCGAATCGATTCCAACTCAGCTGTGGGGGGTATTCCTGACACTCACCCGGCAAACCCCGCTAAAGGCAGCCGTAGATAACCTTTGGTACAACTCAGGGTGGGCCCGAACAGCGTCGCGTTCTTGGGGATACCAGTGGCCAGGATGCTCAGGACTTTTAACTCACCTGCCCTTGGACCCTCTGGCTCCCTTCCGAGGCGACTTTCACTTTTCGACTTCGCAGCCTGAGTTGAGCTACTAGGCTTCGTGGTCGGCAACCTCAGGCCGACCAACTAAATGTCAGGCATGCGTTCAAAATGACATAGAAGGCTCCAGGTCTCGGTCCTTAATCGACACAGACGGGGATAGATCCACACCCAAGACCTCCATGCCTTGCTGCTTCTCTATCGTCATCCCGCCTGGTCTCATTTCATTTCATTAACACATGGTTCATTTCCACGATAGCAAATATAGCCACCGTGACCTGATAAGTCCCTATATCTCGCAGGTGACAGGAAATCACCCGACTTCTACCGGTCTAATTTAGCAGGGCTAAGCATAGATACGATCCTGTCTACATAGGATTCAAGGTTCGAATTGCTGGACAAGGAGTGTTATCAATGCAGCAAGGGTTTTCAACCAACTCCTATCACGTAATGCAAAAATACATATAACATGTATATAAAGATAATTGCTTTAAAAGTAGGAGGCTTATAATGCTCCGGGGCTTGCCTTAACCGAAAGAAGATAGATCAAGGGTCAACTTCAAGAACGGTTTCCACGTCTTTTTCGGCTTCGCCGGACTGGACCTCCGGCTCCCGAACGGACTCCAACTTCGGGTTCCATGCCTAGCGGGACTTCGCTCGAGACACGATTCTCGGCACACCTATTGCATGTATATGCATCCAATGAATTTCATGTATGCACCAAGGATGACATGATGATTTATGAACATGCATGAATGATGTGAAGATGAATGTAATGATATTGCAACATCATGAGCACAAAACCAAGTCATGTGGTGCTCTATTCAAATCACTTTAAGCTTAGGTGCAAATCTCCTCTCTGGTATTAACATGTTTAAACATCCCTAATAAACCACTAAGTGCCACAAAGTTAAGTCTAAACACATACATAACAAGATTTCAGAAATTTAGTATTTCCAACATATTAAGAGCAGCAGCTAAAAAAACTTCATAGCTAGAGTTCTATAAATCCAAGTGACTTGCAAGAGGAAATTATGGAAAGCTTAATAAATTCTCTACAAATCATTTATAAACATCAAAGCATGATTCTTAAGTTAACCAAGTCAAATTAAAGCAAACACAGAATCTGTTCTACACAAACAGAGAGCAAACTTCAACTGGACACTTCTTAAAGCATGCATAGTTCCTAAACCATGGGGCCAATTGCCACCAAATTTGAACAGCAACAACTTCAAGAAGTTTACTACAACTCTTGTATACAACTTAGAGCATGAAAACCATCATAGCATTGCTCAAATTGTAATTCTTTTAAAACTATCCAGAAATCAACGAATTATAAAATTATATGATGACATATCCTTAAAACACTACAAATGGCCAAACCAACTTGACCAACATTTAGAACATGTTAAAAGAACACCAGATCATATCATGTTACTTATGTAAACATTTATTTACTTGGACTTTTCTATTTATTTAAATGCATAGGCATAGAAGTTAATAATTATAAAATGTGTCCATAAAAATCTAATAAAATTACAGGAGTATGCTCAAGGTACCAGTAGGCTACCATAAAAATTTCATCTCAATTTGACAAGTACTTTAAGAGATATCATAATAAAGAAATGGATAATCAATATAAGGCATATACAAAGAAGTACTTATAATTGAAGCATATGTCATCCAAAATGACAAAAATTTAACAGTAGCATCTACATATCATGATTAGCACCCCACAAAATTTTCATAGTAAAAGGACCAATGTACAGCGAGATATCGAATTACCAAAATCACACAATTAAATAAAGTGCCTAGCAAAAGTAATTTCAAACTCCAGAAAAAATCAACAAATATGTAACATTTTAATACATAACTGCATAGTACACATCATGAGGATTCCAAAAAGTCCTCATTTACCTTTTTATGTTTTTTCTACAATTTTATATGAATTTCCAAAGTTGGATCTCAAATCTGGAAAAGATTAAAACGAAAATACCAAACCCAAGAAATAGCTACGCGCACCCAGCGCTATGCACCCAAGGGGCTGACGGCTGGGACCCGAGGTCAACTCGGACCCACCTGTCACAAGCACAGAAACAGGGCACCCCTTTGACCGGCCATAGCTCGCCGATGGCGAACTTTCCGGCGACGGGACCACCACCAACGGACTCCTCTCTCCGAGACGCATCTATCGGGATAGGTTAGCGAACGAATTCCTAGACTTCCGTGCCAACGGCGGCGGAAGGGATGTCTCCGACGGCTCTGTACGTAGGTACGGCAGCTCGACGGTGGCCTACTGTGACATACGCACGGCGGCAACCTTGGCCGAAGGTTAGAGGCGCTAGCAGCAGCAGCCCAGACAACTAAGAAAGGGAAGAGATGGAGAGCAGGCCGGGATGCCAGCTACAGTGACATGCACGAGCTCTGCTCGGCGTTTATGGCAGCGGCGGCGCTATGACCGAAGCGGACCCTCACCATGCGATGACGGACGACGGAACTAGGTTGGTGAGCGAGAGAAGACCATGGCGACGCTGCAAATGGGAGGAAACAGCGATGGCGTGGTGGATTTCACGGCGGCGGCGCTGCTATTGCCTGCTGCCGTGCTGCTGTTCTTGGCTGATGGAGGCGAATGGGCAGAGGAGAAGGCAAATGAATGGGTTAGGGATGCAGCAGCGGCAGGTTGGCTCGGCCTTAAAGCCCCCTCGGCCTGACGCAGCATACACGCGGCACGCGAGAGCTGAACCAGACGGCCACTTCCAAGCTCCAGCTCGATTGAATCAGTTCAGAAGCCAACCAATACTACTGCAAAAACACATCTGAAACTCCTTTTTCTCCCCTTCGTAACTCCTAAACCGTTCAGTTCTAGTAAAAACTCCATTAACAAAAATTGTAGAGCTATACGAGTACTCCAACTTTCCTTATTTGGGTTTGGCCTGGTTCCGCTTGGTTTGCAAACTGCAAATCACCAAAGTACCCAACATTGAAACTGACATTCAGTTTCGTCAGGCTCCCACACTTGGCCAAATCTGCTGAGCCCAAAACAGCCCCCAAAACTGACTGGCAAGCCAATTTTGAGCAGGTTCTGCTCATTTCTAGCCCATGGTCATAAAACAACTTTTGTTCCCTATAAAATTTACTACAACTTTGCTTAAGGGTGCACAAACATGCAAATGCTCCTAGTAGCACTTTTTAAACAGTCAAACAAACAAGGTCTAGAGGTCATCACAAGTCAAACAAAGGCTTAGGAGCATAATTAAGCAACATGGTCAACATGGACCTTATTCCATTAGGGGTCCTAAGCATAGTTAAGGTACTAAGGAGTATGTTAGACCACCACTTGCATCATCTACACATGATCCTAAGCAACAAATAAAAGAAACATAGAATAGCAAGCATTGTTTCCCAAGTTTCATCACTATGTTCACTAGTTGCATGGCACTGTTTCATTAGTTTCAAGCACCACTAAGATATTTACAAACATACATGACAAGTACTTGCATTGGTGACACATGATCCTAGCATGCAATACATGGAAACACAAGGTGCAAGCTAGGTTTCATCAGTGACACAGAGATGTTGCATACATTTCATGATCATGTTTCAAGGTGTTGTGTCACACATAAGCTAGCATTAATAAACAAGCATATACCTAACACATGCATTCAATCATGGATGTTGCAACTGTTGCAGGGTCATGTTTCAAGAACAATGCACATGAAATGATGGGGCACATGCTCATGTCATGCTCATATGGATGCACAGATGCAAGGCAAACACTTGGGGTGTTACAGCCCTCCCCCCTTATAAAAATCTTGTCCCGAGATTTGAAAGTCGTACCGTTTTTCATAAAAAGCAGAATAGTTATCCTTTAAATAATCCTCTCTTTCCCAAGTTGCATCACGTTCACCGTGATTACTCCAAACCACCTTGTATAACTTGACCACTCGATTTCGAGTTACCCTTTCCAGAGTACCCAAAACAGATATTGGTTTCTCCTCGTACGAAAGATCAGATTTCAATTTGATGCGTCTCACTTCTACTCTTTCCTCGGGAAGACGGAGGCATTTCTTCAATTGAGAAACATGGAAGACTGGAAATATAGCTCCTAACTCATGAGGTAAACTAAGCTTATAAGCTACTCTTCCACTTTTCTCGATGATCTGATAGGGCCCAACGTATCGAGGCTCAAGCTTTCTTTTGATCCCAAAACGCTTTACTCCTCTCATAGGGGACACCTTCAGATAGACATGGTCACCTACTTCAAACTCAATAGGTTTCCTCCTCTTATCTGCGTAGCTCTTTTGTCTAGCCTGAGCAGCTACTATATTTTTCTGTATAGCACGAACTTGCTCCTCGGCTTCTTTTACAAGGTCTATACCATAGAATATTCTTTCTCCTGGTTCCACCCAGTTCAAAGGAGTTCTACACTTGCGACCATATAAAGCTTCAAATGGAGCCATCTTGATGCTCTCTTGATAACTGTTGTTGTAAGAGAATTCAGCGAGAGGCAACCATTTCTCCCAAGAGCCATTACAAGAGATGATGCAAGCTCTAAGCATATCTTCAAGAATCTGATTCACACGCTCAGTCTGTCCCGACGTCTGTGGATGATAAGCAGAACTACAGACCAAATTAGTTCCAAGATTCTGATGTAGGCGCTCCCAGAAACGAGCAGTAAACTATGACCCTCTGTTAGAGACAATAGACTTAGGCACTCCATGAAGACGTATAACTTCTTGAAAGTAAATATCAGCATATTGGTGTGGGTGATAGTTATTCTTCATAGGGATAAAGAGAGCAGACTTTGTCAAACGATCAACTATAACCCAAATAGAGTCAAAACCTCTTTGGGTGGTTGGTAATCCGACGATAAAGTTCATAACAATGTCGTCCCATTTCAAACCTGGAACAGACAAAGGCTGGAGTAAACTAGGCTTCATGTGAATGGTCTTAACTCTACAACAATTATCACACCTAGCGACGTAGGCTGCAATTTCCTTCTTCATCTCGGTCCACCAATAGTATGGCTTGAGGTCCTGATACATCTTACTACCACTAGGATGGATGGATAACTTAGAAGAATGGGCTTCAGATAAGATTTGATTTCTAAGCTCTCTATCTTTTGGCACAACGAGTCTATCCTTGAACCAGAGAATTCCCTTCTCATCGATTAAAAAATGCTTAGTTTCTTGCTCTTTCATCTTTCTCTTGATGTGAAATACACTAGTATCAGTCTTCTGTAACTCAATGATTCTACTTCTCAAAGAACAATCTACAGTGATATGATGGATTACAATAGGATGTAAGAGGTGGGACAAATGAAAATCTTCTTCTATCAGAGAGTTGCAGTGAGATTTTCTACTCAAGGCATCGACAACCACATTTGCTTTACCCGGATGGTAATGCACCTGGAGGTTATAATCCTTGATCAACTCTAACCATCTTCTCTGGCGCATATTTAACTCAGGTTGAGTAAATATGTACTTAAGACTCTTATGATCTGTATAAACATTGCATATATTTCCAAGCAAATAGTGTCTCCAGATTTTCAGAGCATGCACTATAGCAGCTAACTCCAAGTCATGAGTCGGATAGTTAACTTCATGTTTTCTTAACTGACGTGAAGCATACGCAATAACTCGGCCTCCCTGCATTAGTACGCCACCTAAACCAATACCTGATGCATCACAATACACATCAAACGGTTTCTCAATGTCAGGTTGCGCTAATACAGGAGCTGATGTCAACAAAGTCCGTAGAGTGCGGAAAGCTTGCTCACACTCCGGAGTCCAATCAAATTTCCTATCCTTCTCAAGTAGTCGAGTCATAGGCTTAGCTATTTTAGAGAAATCCTGAATAAAACGACGATAGTAGCTAGCCAATCCAAGAAAACTCCGAACTTCATGGACTGTAGTTGGTGTCTTCCAATCCAAAACTTCCTGTACCTTAGTCAGGTCTATGGAAATTCCCTCACCAGACAATACATGACCAAGGAAAGGTACCTTCTTTAACCAGAATTCACATTTACTGAACTTGGCATAAAGCTTATGTTCACATAATCTGGATAAAACAATTCTCAGATGCTCGGCATGTTTTTTTTTCATTTTCAGAATAGATGAGAATATCATCAATGAATATCACCACAAACTTGTCCAGCTCTTGCATGAATACTGAATTCATCAGGTACATAAAATATGCAGGAGCATTGGTCAGACCAAAAGACATGACAAGATATTCATATAACCCGTATCTGGTAGAGAAAGCGGTCTTTGGTATGTCTTCCGGACGGATTTTAATTTGGTGATAACCAGATCTCAGATCAATCTTCGAGAATACCTTTGCTTTAGATAACTGATCAAACAAGATATCAATACGAGGCAACAGATACTTGTTCTTGATAGTGACTGCGTTGAGTGGTCGATAGTCTACACACATACGTAGAGACTGGTCCTTCTTCTTCACAAAGATAGCAGGACAACCCCACGGAGAAGAACTAGGATGGATCAACCTTTTGTGTAAAAGTTCGCTAAGTTGTGTCTTGAGTTCAATTAACTCATTCGGCGGCATTCTATATGGTCTTTTAGAAATTGGTACGGTACCCGGAATTAACTCAATCTTGAATTCTACATCACGATCTGGAGGTAATCCTGGCAAATCATCGGGAAAAACATCTGGAAATTCACACACTACAGGAACTTCTGTAATATCTCTTGTTTTTGCTATCATAGCATTAACTATAGTCTGAGGACTAATGTCTCTAGGAAGTTGCACTAGAAAAGCTTGTTGATCTTTTGGATCCCTCAACATAACCACTCTCGTAGAGGTATCGATCAGAACACCGTTTCCGCTCATCCACTTCATACCTAAGATTACATCTAGGCCCAATCCTGGTAATACCATGAGATCTAGATCATACAAACGTCCTTCTATCTTGATCTTTGCTCCTAAGACCAACTGGTTGGTTGAAATATTATTCCCGGCAGCACTAATATTATAACCACTATTATCCAAAGTAACGACCTTCATACCATGCTTGGCTGCAAACGTTGAACTAATAAAAGAGTGGGAAGCACCTGAATCGAACATCACAATTGCAGGGTGTTGATTTACTAAAAATGCACCGACAATGATAATCTCACCCATAGGAATGGATTCCACCGTGGTGTAACGAACATACCCTTTACACACATCTACATTATTATCATTTGATTCCTTCTGCAGAAGAGGACAATCTTTGGCCCAATGACCTGACATCTTGCAATTCCAACATGGCCGGTTACTTGGCGATGCCTTAGGCTTTCCTTTCTTAATACTGCTCCTCTTGACCAGATCCTATTTCTGATATGGGTGATATCTAGTAGATATGTCAGGCGAATAATACTGAGGTGTAATCACCACCAGAGTATGGGTCGTAGGTGCATTAGATTCATGAGATTTCTCATGGCTCTTAGAAGCAGCATACACAGCATTACAGTTCTCTTGAAGGATAGTATCACTGACAAACTCGTTGAAAGTTGCACATTTGCTATTGCACATGGCCTTCATTAATTTGGGACACAACCCTCTTTTAAAACTTGCAATCTTCTTAACTTTTGTATTAACAAATTCTGGAGCATATCTTGATAGGCTGATGAAAGCATGTAGATATTCTGTTACGCTTTTGTCTCCTTGGGTGAGCTTCATAAACTCGGTGTGCTTGATTGCCACAAGACCAGAAGAAACATAATGTCCTCGAAATGCTTCCTTGAACTGATCCCAAACTACATCCGTATTCTCAGGCAGGGTATTCCGATGGTGACACCACCAAACACCTGTAGGTCCTTGCAATTGTTGCGAAGCATATTCTGTTTTCATATTATCTGTCACCTTGAGCACATGGAACTTCCGTTCGATAGTGTTCAACCATTCGTCTGCGTGAAGTGGCTCTTTTGCTTTTGAAAAATAGGAGGCTCAGTATCTAAGAAATCTTTATAGCTGCTGTACTGGGCAGACTCAGGTTCTTGATGGACATGGTTTCTGACACTCTCGTCAAAGGCACGCTGACTTTCAGCAAGCATTTGCAGCAACTCAGCAGAGGTAGGTTGCAGAGGAGACGATGATAGTCCTGTATTGCCACGACTCCGACTGCTAGAGCGAAACTGACGAGACATCTGCAAGTAGTTGAAACTAGTAAGCGTTGATGACGTCGGAAGGCTGCTGATGAATTATATAGGCAGGAGGAAGAGATTATATCCAACTATGCAAATTCCAATCTTCAAAAGAAGGAAATTTCTTGGGTTGAGGCACGGATCTTCTGACAAGATAGAGAATGACATTCAAGCAAAAAGGTTCACGAGAAGATAACACATTGGTGTAGCTCCATAATGGATCATGACTAGCAATCCTTGATACCTGCGCGTGCCGAGCAGCACAACCTTGTGTCGCGCGCCACAGGAGGCTCCCGGTTTCGTCGCGGCACCATGGGGTACTAATCGCAACACCATTATCGAACACACACCCATGAGGAATCCCCACGTGTCAGGAATTAGGCATATAGAAACAATATGATCCAAAGATGGGGTAGCAAATAAGGATAGTTACAAGGGTAGAAGCAATGGAGAGGAGAATTGCATATCAAAACACATCCCAACTCGAGGAGATACATCTTGAAATTGTCTTGCTTTCCTTCACGGCCAGGTATGAATTGGGTTTCAAGGCTGACACTACTGATCACTCCACTAGGTTAGTTGACCACCCCCAATTCTTCATGAAAGAATGCAACTATTTATGGGACAACCGTTTGGAGGGAAGAAAGTTTTAAAAGAATGGGATAAGCAATTTATAAGGGAGGGAGTAATGCAGAATGCAATGTATGATGCGAACATGGTGCATGCACGAACTGTACGTCCTCACAAACCTAGGAAGAATTTCAAAATTCTAGCGTATAGTTCGGTGGCATACACACGTTCTCTCAATAACGATAACTAGTCGTTCAACAGGAAATGTTGTTAGTGTACCTGCAGAAAATTGCATTTCAGCCCAACAATTCCCAATATAGCACACAAAAAAAACAGTAAACTAAATACTTTCTATACATACATCCCCCGATGTATATACTTCAGTATCAAGGCTAACCGACAGGTTTACCCACAATTAAGTACCCTCATAGATACATGGTTGGACATGTAAGTATGCGAGTATCCACAACTACACTCCCCTAGACCAACGGTTGGACGGTCATGCTCTCACAACTCCCACTTACCATGGCGTAGAGGTATTTTGATCCATACATTACCACCCAAGCGAAATGACATCCATACAATAGCACGCCGTATGGACAACGAAACAGAAAACAAGCAAGAACCCCCAAGTTAGTACCTTAGTAAGCCACCTAGTAGTCCTTATTTGGGCATATAGGATATGACCACTAACACTCTTTAGTTTAGAATAAAGATTTTTCACAAAAGCTTTTGTTTAAATACACAAATGATGTGTTTACTATTGAATCTTGCTCCGATACCAGCTGTAACGGAACCATCCAAATTATAAGAGCACAAGTTCAAAAATAATCGCCGAAATGATTAAATTCCCAAACTTGAGCCCATATAACTCCGGTAGTCCACGAAATCGCGAGGGATTTCAAACCAAACCGAGAGCAACCAGATCGTAATGATTCAACATAACACAACACTTGTTACAACAGTTCAAAAGTAATCTCATACATCGGAGTACAATTATTTTTATTACAAAACCAAAGTAAAGATTAGCAGAAGCAACATAATTTCTGAAACCAATTGAAGTCAAATACTGCCAGTACATAGTCACATCCTGCAAAAGCATACCAGAAGAGATACTACGGAGACCATGCCCATATGGTCTAGTCTTCACGCCCACATGGCGAAGACAATACTTGCAGCAACAAGTACGAATCTGCTACCTACAACAGGTGGGAATAAACCCTGAGTACGAGAAGGTACTCAGCTAGACTTACCCGTCAAAAACCAGAAACAACGGTGACACCAAGGAGTATGCGAGGCTTTATAGGGTGGGCTAGCTTGACTCATTTGCAGAAAAGCTTATTACAGATAAGTAATCATTAATGCTTAAGCATCGAGTTAATGATCATTAACCTGTCATCTAGATTAGCACCTGTACTAGAGCAATCACTTCATTAGGAGCAAACAATATTAACCATAGCAGGTATAATAAGGCCATCATCATCATTATCATCAATTCCGAACCATCATTAATAATTAGTGTATCTACGCTAGAGATAACCAGTCAAGTTTCTCACTATCCGGGAGAGACGGCGACTCGAATCGATTCCAACTCAGCTGAGGGGGTATTCCTAACACTCACCCGGCAAACCCCGCTAAAGGCAGCCGTAGATAACCTTTGATACAACTCAGGGTGGGCCCGAACAGCGCCGCGTTCTCGGGGATACCAGTGGCCAGGATGCTCAGGACTTTTAACTCACCTGCCCTTGGACCCTCTGGCTCCCTTCCAAGGCGACTTTCACTTTTCGACTTCGCAGCCTGAGTTGAGCTACTAGGCTTCACGGTCGGCAACCTCAGGCCGGCCAACTAAATGTCAGGCATGCGTTCAAAATGACATAGAAGGCTCCAGGTCTTGGTCCTTAATCAACACAGACGGGGATAGATCCACACCCAAGACCTCCATGCCTTGCTGCTTCTCTATCGTCATCCCGCCCGGTCTCATTTCATTTCATTAACACATGGTTCATTTCCACGATAGCAAATATAGCCAACCGTGACCTGATAAGTCCCTATATCTTGCAGGTGACAGGAAACCACCCGACTTCTACCGGTCTAATTTAGCAGGGCTAAGCATAGATACGATCCTGTCTACATAGGATTCAAGGTTCGAATTGCTGGACAAGGAGTGTTATCAATGCAGCAAGGGTTTTCAACCAACTCCTATCACGTAATGCAAAAATACATATAACATGTATATAAAGATAATTGCTTTAAAAGTAGGAGGCTTATAATGCTCCGGGGCTTGCCTTAACCGAAAGAAGATAGATCAAGGGTCAACTTCAAGAACGGTTTCCACGTCTTTTCCGGCTTCGCCGGACTGGACCTCCGGCTCCCGAACGGACTCCAACTTCGGGTTCCACGCCCAGCGAGACTTCGCTCGAGACACGATTCTCGGCACACCTATTGCATGTATATGCATCCAATGAATTTCATGTATGCACCAAGGATGACATGATGATTTATGAACATGCATGAATGATGTGAAGATGAATGTAATGATATTGCAACATCATGAGCACAAAACCAAGTCATGTGGTGCTCTATTCAAATCACTTTAAGCTTAGGTGCAAATCTCCTCTCTGGTATTAACATGTTTAAACATCCCTAATAAACCACTAAGTGCCACAAAGTTAAGTCTAAACACATACATAACAAGATTTCAGAAATTTAGTATTTCCAACATATTAAGAGCAGCAGCTAAAAAAACTTCATAGCTAGAGTTATATAAATCCCAATGACTTGCAAGAGGACATTATGGAAAGCTTAATAAATTCTCTACAAATCATTTATAAACATCAAAGCATGATTCTTAAGTTAACCAAGTCAAATTAAAGCAAACACAGAATCTGTTCTACACAAACAGAGAGCAAACTTCAACTGGACACTTCTTAAAGCATGCATAGTTCCTAAACCATGGGGCCAATTGCCACCAAATTTGAACAGCAACAACTTCAAGAAGTTTACTACAACTCTTGTATACAACTTAGAGCATGAAAACCATCATAGCATTGCTCAAATTGTAATTCTTTTAAAACTATCCAGAAATCAACGAATTATAAAATTATATGATGACATATCCTTAAAACACTACAAATGGCCAAACCAACTTGACCAACATTTAGAACATGTTAAAAGAACACCAGATCATATCATGTTACTTATGTAAACATTTATTTATTTGGACTTTTCTATTTATTTAAATGCATAGGCATAGAAGTTAATAATTATAAAATGTGTCCATAAAAATCTAATAAAATTACAGGAGTATGCTCAAGGTACCAGTAGGCTACCATAAAAATTTCATCTCAATTTGACAAGTACTTTAAGATATATCATAATAAAGAAATGGATAATGAATATAAGGCATATACAAAGAAGTACTTATAATTGAAGCATATGTCATCCAAAATGACGAAAATTTAACAGTAGCATCTACATATCATGATTAGCACCCCACAAAATTTTCATAGTAAAAGGACCAATGTACAGCGAGATATCGAATTACCAAAATCACACAATTAAATAAAGTGCCTAACAAAAGTAATTTCAAACTCCAGAAAAAATCAACAAATATGTAACATTTTAATACATAACTGCATAGTACACATCATGAGGATTCCAAAAAGTCCACATTTACCTTTTTATGTTTTTTCTACAATTTTATATGAATTTCCAAAGTTGGATCTCAAATCTGGAAAAGATTAAAACGAAAACACCAAACCCAAGAAATAGCTACGCGCACCCAGCGCTATGCACCCAAGGGGCTGACGGCTGGGACCCGAGGTCAACTCGGACCCACCTTTCACAAGCACAGAAACAGGGCACCCCTTTGACCGGCCATAGCTCGCCGACGACGAACTTTCCGGAGAGAGGACCACCACTAACGGACTCCTCTCTCCAAGACGCATCTATCGGGATAGGTTAGCGAACGAATTCCTAGACTTCCGTGCCAACAGCGGCGGAAGGGATGTCTCCGATGGCTCTGTACGTAGGTACGGCAGCTCGACGGTGGCCTACTGTGACATACGCACGGCGGCAACCTTGGCCGGAGGTTAGAGGCGCTAGCAGCAGCAGCCCAGACAACTAAGAAAGGGAAGAGATGGAGAGCAGGCCGGGATGCCAGCTACAGTGACATGCACGAGCTCTGCTCGGCGTTTATGGCAGCGGCGGCGCTATGACCGAAGCGAACCCTCACCATGCGATGACGGACGACACAACTAGGTTGGTGAGTGAGAGAAGACCATGGCGACGCTGCAAATGGGAGGAAACGGCGATGGCATGGTGGATTTCACGGTGGCGGCGCTGCTATTGCCTGCTGCCGTGCTGCTATTCTTGGCTGATGGAGGCGAACGGGCAGAGGAGAAGGCAAATGAATGGGTTAGGGATGCAGCAGCGGTAGGTTGGCTCGGCCTTAAAGCCCCCTCGGCCTGACGCAGCATACACGCGGCACGCGAGAGCTGAACCAGTCGGCCACTTCCAAGCTCCAGCTCGATTGAATCAGTTCAGAAGCCAACCAATACTACTGCAAAAACACATCTGAAACTCCTTTTTCTCCCCTTCGTAACTCCTAAACCGTTCAGTTCTAGCAAGAACTCCATTAACAAAAATTGTAGAGCTATACGAGTACTCCAACTTTCCTTATATGGGTTTGGCATGGTTCCGCTTGGTTTGCAAACTGCAAATCGCCAAAGTACCCAACATTGAAACTGACATTCAGTTTCGTCAGGCTCCCACACTTGGCCAAATCTGCTGAGCCCAAAACAGCCCCCAAAACTGACTGGCAAGCCAATTTTGAGCAGGTTCTGCTCATTTCTAGCCCAAGATCATAAAACAACTTTTGTTCCCTATAAAATTTACTACAACTTTGCTTAAGGGTGCAACAACATGCAAATGCTCCTAGTAGCACTTTTTAAACAGTCAAACAAACAAGGTCTAGAGGTCATCACAAGTCAAACAAAGGCTTAGGAGCATAATTAAGCAACATGGTCAACATGGACCTTATTCCATTAGGTGTCCTAAGCATAGTTAAGGTACTAAGGAGTATGTTAGACCACCACTTGCATCATCTACACATGATCCTAAGCAACAAATAAAAGAAACATAGAATAGCAAGCATTGTTTCACAAGTTTCATCACTATGTTTCACTAGTTGCATGGCACTGTTTCATTAGTTTCAAGCACCACTAAGATATTTACAAACATACATGACAAGTACTTGCATTGGTGACACATGATCCTAGCATGCAATACATGGAAACACAAGGTGCAAGCTAGGTTTCATCAGTGACACAGAGATGTTGCATACATTTCATGATCATGTTTCAAGGTGTTGTGTCACACATAAGCTAGCATTAATAAACAAGCATATACCTAACACATGCATTCAATCATGGATGTTGCAACTATTGCAGGGTCATGTTTCAAGAACAATGCACATGAAATGATGGTGCACATGCTCATGTCATGCTCATATGGATGCACAGATGCAAGGCAAACACTTGGGGTGTTACAGATATGGAACAAAGTGATCAAGGCAAATGTATAATCATAGGGTTTGCTTTTGCCGGTCTAAGATGAGTAGAGAAGTGATTGTCCGGGTTTAGGATTGATAGCCGACTATCAAGAGGGGTACTCACGGTTAGCTCGGGAATCAAGTGCCACTAGATCAATGTCTTGAGCATATGCATTAGGATCTAGTAGAGAGCTAACATAACGCCTTGAAAAATGATTGTGAAAATGCTAACACACATGCACATGGTGGTGTACACTTGGTGGTGTTGGCACATTTATGAAGGCGGTGGAGTTTGAGCGGTAGAGAGGGGTTTGGGTTCCTCTCTGCCTCTGTAGGGTTGAGATGGCAGACTAGAGGGGGGGTGAATAGTCCTTTCTAAAACTTAAACATGTTGGCTAACCAAAACAAATGCGGAAATAAACTTATCGGTCTAGCCAAGACTACACCCCTCTAACTAAGTTCACAAGCACCTCACAAAGATCCTAATTAAGCAACTAAGGTGCTTTCCTTAGCAAGAGCTCTCCTATTTAATTCTAGAGCAAGGTCACACAAACCTATGCACTAGTACTTTGCAAGCAAGAGGGAGCTCCTACACAATTCTAGTAAGCAAAGCGCACAAAGCCTAATCTCACTAGCAAGGCTCAATAACAAGGCAACTAATGCCAAATTAGAGAGCGCAAAACACTTAGCTACACAAACTAAGCAATGTGACTAACAAGGTTACACAAACCAAATTAGTCACGCAAAGGGGAAGCTTCTAGCTACACAAGCAAGAAGATGACTAGCAAGCTACACAAGCAAACTAGTTACGAGAGCAACTACACAAGCACAAGTATATATGAAAGTAAATACAAGCTTGTGTTGCACGAAGGCAAACCACCGAGAAGAGTAGACAATGTTGACATGGTGATTTTTCTCCCGAGGTTCACTTGGTTGCCACCAAGCTACGTCTCCGTTGTGTCGACCAACACTTCGTGGTTCGGCGGCTAATCGGTCACACACCGAGCCTCTCAAAAGGCACCGCAAGAACCCACCATAAAGTGTGGTAGCTCAATGACACACTCAACTAGAGTTGCTCTTCGCGATCCCCGCGGGGTGAGCACAATCCCCCTCACAAAGCTTCTCCGGAGCCTCGCACAATCTTCTTGCGAGCTTTGACGGAGGCACAAGCCACCAAGCCGTCTAGGAGGTGGCAACCTCCAAGAGTAACAAGCACCACCGGCTTGCAACACGATCACCTAGTGCCACTCGATGCAATCTCACAATGCAATGGCACTAGAATCACTCACTCGCTTATTGATTCGCAATCTAGCAAGCACAAGTGAGTTAGAGGCTCTCCTAACACTCCCAAAGCATAGACACTAAGTCCCAAGGGTGCCAAGCACCAGCCAAGGCCGGCCAAGGGTATTTATAACCCCACGGTCAAATAGAGCCGTTACCCCTTCACTGGGTCCTTTTCGGGATGACCGGACGCGGTGGTCAGTAGCGTGCTCCAACGGCTAGTTTTCGCACGTACAAACTTATTTTGACCGGACGCGGTGGTCGCAACGAAACAGCGAACAGAGAGGTTCCAGCAAGCTCCCAAAGTGACCGGACGCGTCCGGTCATCACTGACCGGACTCGCTGCAGCGTCCGGTTACTTTCACCCACGAAAAACACTGACCGGATGCGGTGGTCGCAGCTGACCGGACGCGGTGGTCGAAACTGACCGGACGCGGTGGTCACGAGTCCGGTCACAGACCACCCTTCGGTAAAACGGCGATATCTCTTAGCTCCGAACTCCGATTTTGATGATCTTAGACATTTTGGAAAGCTTACTCAGAGGGCTACACAACCCACTAAAGCACTTGATCCAATTCACAATGGATCAAAGCAGTATTCCACTCTAAGAGCCATCCTAGTGTCCGAAGAACACCGATAAACATTTCTCTCTTCTCTAAGTTGATCAACACCAACTCCAACACCTTCTCCTTTGCAAATGTGCCAACACCACCATGTGTACACCACCATGTGCATGTGTGTTAGCTTTTCACAAACATTTTCAAGGGGTTAGGCACTCAACTTGCCTCGCCACTCGATCCTAACACGTATGCAAAGTTAGATCGCTCAAGTGGCACTAGATGACCGATATGCAAACAAGTTTGCCCCTCTTGATAGTACGGCCATCTATCCTAAACCCGGTCATAAACTTCTCTACACACCTATGACCGGTGAAATGGAAATGCCCTAGGTTATACCTTTGCCTTGTGCATTCCACTTCATCTCCTCTGACATTGATGCAACACATGCACCAACCAATCACCAAATGATATGATCCACTTCATATCATCACGTGACCGTATTGGTTCATCGATCTTGACCTCACTTGCTCTTCACCGTTGCCTCGGTCCTTCGGCACCAAGCAATCACACAACTTGCCCTTCACCCTAGCAACTAGTCCATCAAGCCAAGCCTCATCTTGATCTTCTCTACCTTGGTCACATGACTCCATTCATGTCTCATGTGCAATAGGCTCCTTCATGACGCCATCACCTGTGGACTAATCTCCTGTGTATCTCACATAACCATATATTAGTCCATCTAAGTTGTCATTCAATTACCAAAATCAAACAAGGACCTTTCAGCCACCCACCGAGCTTGCGAGGCGGGATTTGACACTTTTTGGGAAGTGAAACGTTTTTTTTCTACTACGCCGGAGGCGGAGAAATGGAGGTGTTAGTCCGATGTGTTTCTCACTGAAAAAAACAGTGATCGAACGGTGGACCGGACGTGGTCCAGGGTGGACCTACGCGTCCGTTCAGCTCAAGTCGAGGACTGAGGCGCAGTGTGCCTAGGGTTTGTGACCGGACGCTGGTCTGGCCTGACCAGCGCATCTGGTCAGTTCACCTGGGCGTAGAGGAAAGGCGCGTGACCAGCGCGTCCAGTCCCTCACGGAACCGGAGTGTCCGGTCGGGCACCCAGAGGGGTAGAGCATGGCGAAGAGCTGATCGGACATGTGGAGCGTCTGGTCACATGCGATCGGACGCGTCCGGTCACAGTGGGAGCTCTCTAGACTCCGACCGCACGTCGGGTGCAGTGCGTCCGGACAAAACATGAAGAGCGTTCGGTCTTTCGTTTGACTGTTGAAACGCAAGGTCGATCGGACGCGGTGCGCGTCTGGTCACGATCGACCGACCGCGTTCGGTCGCGGTGGGAGCTCTCTGGACTCCGACCGGACGCCGGGTGCAGCGCGTTCGGTCAAACGGTGGAGCGCGTTCGGTCATGACAACGGCTCTCTCTGACGTGCGCTGTTACTGTTTGTCGTGACCGGACGCGTCCGGTCACCCTGACCGGTGCGTCCGGTCATCATGTTTTTTAATGCGTCATCTTGTAACAGCTAGCTGCGCACCCCTTCGTTATAAATAGAAGTTGCCCGGGGTTTGGGGGTATCTCTTGCATTCTTGCTGACCTTGAGACATCCTTTGAGCTAGAGAACAACCCCTCCACTCATATCTTTGCTAGGTTGCACATCTTGAGTGAGATTGAGTGAGATTCAAGTGCATTACTTGAGAGTTGTATTCTAGAGGCACTTGATCTTCGAGTTGCTGTGGATTTCTTGTTACTCTTCCGTGTTTCCTGACACGGTAGGCAGCTTGGAGCAGTGGAGGTGATTGAGCTCGCAATTAGAGATTGTTGGAGCCCTCACCAAGTGTTGTAAGGGGTTCTTGATCCTTCCCCGTGGGAGTTCACGAATTGGATACTCTAGTGGAGCTCGTGGCTTGGAGGATCCCCATCTTGTGTGCGGTTATGCGGCGCCCACCGAGGGCTTGACTCTTGATAGTCGATTAGCTCATGAACCAACAAGTGGGAGTATCGCCACAACGGGTAGTAGCTTGCCAGGAAGCAAGTGAACCTCGGGATAAATTCTTGTGTCGTTCTCTTCCCGAGGATTTCTCTTGTGTGATTGATTGATTGGTACTTCTCATCTCTATATGGCGGTATAATCACTCGAAGCTCTTCTCTCGCGTTACTTCTTGTATCTAGCTTGTAGTTATTTGTTGTGTTTAGTGGATAGCCTTGTACTAGACTTGTGTAAGTGGCTTGCTTAATTAGTTAGAGCTAGTGCATTTTGCTTTGCCACCTTTTGTACTAACACGTGTGGTTAAGTAATTCTTGTAGAAGTTTTAATTAGGCTATTCACCCCCCTCTAGCCTATTTGGATCTTACAAGTGGTATTAGAGCCGAGGCACCGTTTGATTAAGGCTTAACAACCTACGGTGAAAAAGAAATGGCTCAATTAAGTTTGCACATCAACAACACCAAGAAGGCACCTCACTTTGATGGCACAAATTATGCATATTGGAAAGTTAAGATGACCGCACACCTCAAGTCAATCAATAGAGAAGTATGCAAGGTCACCAAAACCAAATTTGAGGTTGCTAATTCGGAAGCACCTACACTGGTGGAAGAGAAGAAGCTCCAATGCAATGATATTGCCATTAGTGCTCTTCATGAGGCACTAGATGACAAGACCTTTGAGCAAGTGAAGAACTTTAAGATTGCTCATGATGCTTGGGCCAAGCTAGAAGAAACATTTGAGGGCACCGAAGGCATAAAGACTGTTAAAGCATATATCTTGCAAGAAAAATTTTCAAGCTTTAAGATGCAAGATGATGAGAGTGTACCGAAAATGTTTCATCGGTTGCAAGTCATTGTCAATGAGCTCAAGGCACTTGGTCAGGTGGTCAAGGACAACCAATTCTCTATGAAGTTCTTAAGAAGCTTGCCCAAAAGGTTTGATACATTGATCATCGTGCTAGTGAGGACTACATTGAAGGATTCAACTCCTCAACAAGTATTTCAAGAAGTGATGACCGATGATTCTTATAGAGAAGATGATGAGAAGGATGAGTTGGTCAAGAAGAAGAAAAAGGAAAATAAGAAGAAAGATGATGAAAAGAAGAAGAGTGTGGCATTCAAAGCCACCACATCCAAGGGCAAATCCAAGATTGAATCATCAAGTGATGAAGACTCAAGCTCTTATGATAGTGATGACATTGATGAGAAGATGGCTCTCTTTGTCAAGCAATTTGGCAAATTCATGAAGAAGAAAGGCTATCGTGCAAGAAGGAGGAAGAACTCATCCAAGAAGAATGAGCATACCATGAGATGTTTTAGATGCCATAGCAAGGACCATCTTATTGCAAAGTGTCCTTATGATAGTGATGATGAAGATGCTATCAAGAAGGAGCGGAAGAAGCAAAAGAAGAAGCAAGAAAAGAAGGAGAGCTCTCATAAGAAGAAGAATGATTCTCATGTTGCTACTTGGGATAGTGATGATTCCTCAAGTGATGATGAGGACTACAAAAAGAAGGGGCATGCTAGCATTGCCATACAAGAAAAGGTCTCCCTCTTCGACACTCCATCGTGCTTCATGGCTAAGGCCGCTAAGGTATTATCCAATGATGAGAGTGATCATGATAATGCTAGTGATAGTGATAGTGATGAAGAAGAATTCACTAAAGATGAACTAATCACTATGCTAGAAGATTGCACTCAACATTTTAAAGAATCTAGAAAGGAGTGCAAGAGCTTGCTTAAGGATAAGAAAAACCTTATGCAAGAACTTGATAAGCTTAGGACATCTTATGAGAGTCTAAAGGTAGACCATAAGAAGCTTCAAAAGTCTCACACTAAGCTTGAAGAAGCTCATTCCTCTCTAGTTAAAAAATGTGAAAACATACCAACTAATGTTGAGAAAGATAAAACTTGCAACATAGGCATATCATGTGATATAATTGATGAATCTTTTCATAAGCCTATTGTTGTTGCTCTCACTAACCCTTCATGTAGCACATCTACATCATCCTCATCTAGTAGTGATGGTTTCACTTGTGACTCCACACTTATAGTTGATAATGAAAATCTTAAGAAGGAGGTAAAAGAGCTCAATCACACATTAGCTAAGGCTTATGGTGGTGAGGACCGCTTGCTTATGTGCTTGGGTAGCCAAAGAGCTTCTCTCTACAAAGAGGGGTTAGGCTATAACCCCAAGAAAGGCAAGGCTGCTTTTGCTTCTCACAAGACTCGTTTTGTGAAGAACAATGGTAGCTATTACAAAGTGTGCAAGCAAGTTGGTCACATAGAGCAACAATGCATGAACAAGAAATCAAATGCTAATGTATCCTCAATTAAGCTTGACTCTTTCTATGTGCTTACCAAGGGTACTAATGGTGTTTAGGCTAAGTTCATTGGTGCACCATGGATGGGCTCAAAGAAGAAAGCCATTTGGATACCAAAGAGCTTGGTCACTAACCTTGGAGGACCAAACAAGTTTGGGTACCTAAAAAGAATTGATCTTGTCTTGTAGGTCAATTACAAAGCTGGAGGAAGGCATTGGGTGCTTGATAGTGGGTGCACTCAACATATGACCGGAGATTCTTGTATGTTCAAATCAATTGATACAAGTCAAAATAGAGGTTTTGATGCTATTACTTTCGGCAACAACAAGAGAGGCAAGGTCAAAGGGCTTAGTAAAATTGCTATCTCAAATGACATGAGCATATCTAATGAATTGCTAGTTGAGAGCTTGGATTTCAATCTTTTGTCAGTGGCACAACTATGTGACCTTGGCTTCAAGTGTATATTTGGTAGTGATGAAGTTGAAGTCATTAGTGTTGATGGATCAAATTTGATATTCAAAGAATTTAGACATGGTAGCTTATACTTGGTTGACTTCAATGATAGTGAGACACAATTGACATCATGCTTGCTTAGCAAATCTAGTATGGGTTGGTTGTGGCATAGAAGACTTGGTCATGTTGGAACGAAACAATTAAACAAACTTTTGAGGCATGACTTAGTTAGAGGCTTGAAGGATGTCACCTTTGAGAAGGATAAACCTTGTAGTGCTTGTCAAGCCGACAAACAAGTTAGAAATGCACATCCTAGTAAAAGTGAAATGAGCACATCAAAGGCATTTGAGCTATTACACATGGACTTGTTTGGGCCAACAACATACACTAGCATTGGTGGCAACAAGTATGGTTTTGTGATAGTGGATGACTACACTAGATACACTTGGGTGTTCTTTCTCTATGACAAGAGTGATGTACATGATCTATTCAAATCTTTAGTAAAAAGGGTGCAAAATGAGTTTGAGACTACCATCAAGAAGATTAAAAGTGACAATGGTAGTGAGTTCAAGAACACAATAATTGAAGATTTGTGTGATGATCTTGGTATTGGACATTAATTCTCACCAACATACACTCCTCAATCTAATGGTGTAGTTGAAAGAAAAAATAGAACTTTGATTGACATGGCTAGATCAATGCTAAGTGAATACAATGTTAGTCATTCATTTTGGAGTGAAGCTATCAACATGGCATGCTATTGTAGCAACCGTCTCTATTGCCATGGAAAGCTTGGGAAGACACCATATGAGCTATTAAATGGAAGAAAGCCCAACATTGCATACTTTAGAGTGTTTGGTTGTAAATGCTATATTCTCAAGAAAGGCACTAGATTGAGCAAGTTTGACAAGAAATGTAATCAAGGGTTCTTACTTGGTTATTATACCACAAGCAAGGCATATAGAGTTTGGAATCTCACTAGTGGCACCTTGGAAGAAGTTCATGATGTTGAGTTTGATGAAACCCAAGGATCGTAAAATGAAGATCAAAACCTTGATGATGTAAGAGGAGATCAATTGTCAAATGCAATGAAGAACATGGACATCGGTGACATAAGGCCGAGGCAAATTGATGATGATGGTGATATACATATGATTAATCAAGATGTGCAAATTGATACAAATCAATCAATCTCAAGTGGTACTCATGATGAGGCTCAAGATCAAGGTCAAGCAAGTGAAAGCAATCAACTCCTAATACTCCAACCTACTAGCATTGCAAGAGATCATCCATTAGATCAAATCATTGGTGGAATTCAAAGTGGTGTTCAAACTAGATCAAGATTAGCATCCTTTTGTGAGCACTACTCATTTGCGTCACTTGAAGAACCTAAGAAAATAGAAGATGCCTTAAAGGATTCTGATTGGGTAAATGCCATGCATGAAGAGCTAAACAACTTCACTAGAAATCAAGTTTGGGAGCTTGTTGGAAGGCTGAAGAACTACAATGTAATTGGCACCAAGTGGGTCTTTAGAAACAAGCAAGATCAAGATGGCATGGTTGTGAGAAATAAGGCAAGATTGGTTGCACAAGGTTACACACAAGTTGAAGGTCTTGACTTTGGTGAGACATATGCACCGGTTGCAAGATTGGAGGCAATTAGAATCTTATTAGCATATGCTTGTGCACACAACATCAAGCTCTATCAAATGGATGTCAAGAGTGCATTTCTCAATGGCTACATCAATGAAGAAGTTTATGTTGAGCAACCTCCCGGTTTTGAAAATGACAAGAAGCCCGACCATGTGTTCAAGCTAAAGAAGGTATTGTATGGTTTGAAACAAGCACCTAGAGCATGGTATGAGAGATTGAGGGACTTTCTTCTCTCTAAAGGGTTCAAGATGGGAAAGGTTGACACCACTCTCTTCACCAAGAAGCTTGGAAATGACTTGTTTGTGTTACAAATCTATGTGGATGATATCATTTTTGGATCAACCAATCAAAACTTTTGTGAAAAGTTTAGAAAAATGATGGCAAATGAGTTTGAGATGTCTATGATTGAAGAGCTTAGTTACTTTCTTGGACTTCAAATCAAGCAAATAAAGAATGACACTTTTGTAAGTCAAGGGAAGTACATTAAGGATATGATCAAGAAGTTTGGATTGCAAGATGCTAAGCCAATGAGTACACCAATAGGCACAAATGATCAATTGGGTATTGATGCTAGTGGAAACATGGTAGATCAAAAGCAATACCAGTCTATGATTGGAAGTTTGCTCTATGTCACCGCTTCTAGGCCGGATGTAATATTTAGTGTGTGCAAGTGTGCAAGATATCAAGCTTCACCTAGAGAAAATCACTTGAAAGCAACCAAGAGAATATTGAGATATCTTAAGGGCACTCATGATGTTGGATTATGGTTTCTAAAGGGGTCTAATTTTGAGTTAATTGGATATTCGGACTCCGACTATGGTGGTTGCAAGATTGATAGAATGAGCACAAGTGGCACTTGTCAATTACTAGGAAGGTCTCTTGTTTCACGGTCATTAAAGAAATAAAATAGTGTTGCACTATCTACCGCTGAGGCCGAATATATTAGTGCCGGTAGTTGTTGTGCACAATTGCTTTGGATGAAAGCAACCTTGAATGACTCTGGAATCAAATTCAAGAATGTGCCATTGTTTTGTGACAATGAAAGTGCAATCAAGATGACTCAAAATCCGGTTCAACATTCAAGAACCAAGCACATTAACATAAGGCATCACTTTATAAGAGACCATCAACAAAAGGGTGATATTAGCATTGAAAGCATTAGCACCGAAGATCAATTAGCCGACATATTCACAAAACCACTTGATGAGAGAAGGTTTTACAAGTTGAAGAATGAATTGAACATACTTGACTTCTCCAACTTGAAATGAGTGCACCCCCACATTCTTATATGACATGCCTCCCCTTCGACAATGCAAGGTAAAGTTGTTTGGCATATCATTCATACTTTACTAAGGACATGTTTAGAACATATAAACATATTTGCATGACAAATAGGCTCATTCATAAAAATCAAATAATTTTGATGTATATATGGTACCACTATTGCTTCTATGATTGATTGATCTAGTGGTAGCATATGACATGTTTGTGGGCTTGCAAACCTAGTATTGAATCTAGAAAATGAGCTCATGATGTGTAATTCAACATGGTCAAGATAACCCTTATACTTTATGAGGTGTGAAGAAGCTTGTCCTTGGATCAAACTGAATTACATATTCTAGGCAAGTGATCTAGATTGAACCATAATTTGGACTCTCTCATATTGATTGACTTAACTCTCACTAAAATTGGCACCTTTTTGGTGATTGTTGACAAAGGGGGAGAGAAAACTCACAAAGATAAAAAGACAAAGATAAAAAGTTAAGTTGCAAAGGGGGAGAAGTAAGTCACAAAGATATAGAAAGTGGGAGAGAAAGAAATAGATATGCCAAAGGGATCCATTAAAATTGAGCACACAAGTAGGGGGAGCAAGCTCATGAATCATTTGTTGCATTTGTATGTGCATTAACATGATGAACTGTTGCATTGCAAAGCTTAAATTCATATTCATGATTGTGTGGTGAATGCTAGAAATAGAACTTGAATGATGATTTGTTGAGAGTAGCTTTACAAGTGGTATCTAGACACCTTTGCTTACAATGTTGATCTCACGAGGTATTTTAGTGTTTGTGATCTTTACAAGTGATGTATAACAAGTGGTGTCTAGCTACATCGATGCTAAGGATGGTATATAAAGGCAACTCCGATTGGCATCATGCTTCAAAGGTCCATTCTATATACCTTAGGATCAATTTGATAGTAGTAACTCTCCCAAAATTCAAATCCATACATATGTGCACAATTGAACCAAACTCATGGGAGCACATATATAGGGGGAGCTAATACTATCGAAATTGAAAATTGATTTCATTTCATATCTTTGTAGTGGTTGTCATCAATTACCAAAAAGGGGGAGATTGAAAGCCCAAGTTTGGTTTTGGTAATTAATGACACCAAGTTGCTAATGCCATATGTTAAGTGGTTTGAGTTAGGCATAAGCAACACACGTGATGAAGGAGCATGTGGCATGAAGTGATGGCCACAAGATCACAAGAGGTGGAGATGCACATAAAATGATGATCAAGGTGATCAAGCATGTGGAGATGGATATGGAACAAAGTGATCAAGGCAAAGGTATAATCATAGGGTTTGCTTTTACCGGTCTAAGATGAGTAGAGAAGTGATTGACCGGGTTTAGGATTGATAGCCGACTATCAAGAGGGGCAATTATAGTTAGCTCAGGAATCAAGTGCCACTAGATCAATGTCTTGAGCATATGCATTAGGATCTAGTAGAGAGCTAACGTAACGCCTTGAAAATGATTGTGAAAATGCTAACACACATGCACATGGTGGTGTACACTTGGTGGTGTTGGCACATTTGCGAAGGCGGTGAAGTTTGAGCGGTAGAGAGGGGTTTGGGCACTTTTTGGGAAGTGAAACGTTTTTTTCTACTGTGCCAGAGGCGGAGAAATGGAGGCATTAGTCCGGTGTGTTTCTCACTGAAAAAAATAGTGATCGAACGCTAGACCGGACACGGTCCAGGGTGGACCTGCGCGTCCGGTCAGCTCAAGTCGAGGACTGAGGCGCAGCGTGCCTAGGGTTTGTGACCGAACGCTGGTCTAGCCTGACTAGTGCATCTGGTCAGTTCACCTGGGCGCAGAGGAAAGGCGTGTGACCAGCGCGTCCGGTCCCTCACGGAACTAGAGTGTTCGGTCGGGCACCCAGAGGGGCAGAGCATGGCGAAGAGTTGATTAGACGTGTGGCGCGTCTGGTCACATGCGATCGGACGCGTCCGGTCGTGGTGGGAGCTCTCTGGACTCCGACCAGACGCTGGGTGCAGTGCGTCCGGTCAAAACGTGAGTCCGGTCTCTCGTTTGACTGTTGGAACGCAAGGTCGATCGGACGCGGTGCGCGCCGGTCACGATCGACCGGACGCGTCCGGTCACAGTGGGAGCTCTCTGGACTCCGACCATACGTCAGGTGCAACGTGTCTGGTCAAACGGTGGAGCGTGTTCGGTCACGACAACGGCTCTCTCTGATGCGCGATGTTACTGTTTGTCCTATAGTGACCGGACGCATCCGGTCACCCTGACCGGTGCGTCCGGTCATCATGTTTTTCACTACATCATCTGGTAACAGCTAGCTGTGTACCCCTTCGCTATAAATAGAAGTTGACCGGGGTTTGGGGGTATCTCTTTGTAACACCTCAGGTGTTTAGCTCCATAACTGCATTGCATTTGCATGAGCATAAGCATGCATCATTTCATGTTATTTTGTGTGGTTGCAACTAAGGTGGTTGTTTTTAGAACTTTGTTTGGCTCACATCATGTGACACTAAAGAGTTGGTGTAACTAAGGGGTACAGTAGCCAATTATATCTCACAACACCTTAGTTATACTTAGGGTCACTCATGGAGCAAGGTTCATGTTGACCAAAATCACCAAAATGCCTTCCAAGGTGTAGTTGACAACCATTTAGCCCTAGGATGCTCTAGTTTGACCAATTAAAAAGTCTAGCTTAGAGACCTTGCATGGAGGAGCACCCTTAAGCAAAGTTGTAGGGAATTTTATGGGGAACAAAAGTCTCAATATGACCATCTCATGAAACTGGCCAGAACATGCTCAAAAATGGCCCACAAGTCAGCTAGAGGGGCTGCCTCAACACTTAAAAATTTTCTAAGTCTCAAAAGTGTCCCTCCAGTTTTACTGTGACCTACTTTGGAAGCTTGTAGTTTGCAAACCAGACCAAACCAGCCCCAACTCATATTGACACTTTTGTAGTACTCACTTAGCTCTACAACATTGTCAACATCACCATCACCTAGTTCTAAATGGTTTAGGAGTTATGGTGCCTGGAAAAATGGGTTTCAGTCGGGGTGACTCACTGAAACTCAGTTTCAGTTTCGGGTGCCTCACTTTAGGACGCTATATCTCTATAACTAAGCCGAACCAGCCCTGGAGCCAATTGTCAAAGTTGTAGCCCTCATGAAGCTCTACAATTTTGGTGTTATCACCTTCGACTAACTCGAGCTATTTCCGGAGAAAATCACCGTTGAAATCATGCTGTCAGTCATCTAATGACGGCCTTCATTCAGTTAAACTCGGCCTCATTGTCTATCGTGGCCGACCGGAGGTAGGACAGCGGCAATGCGTGGGGGCTCAGTGGTGGCCATGCGCCGGCCGTGGTCCCACCAGTCAGACCACAGGGCCTTCAAGGACGCCACGAAGCCCGACCCTGTCCCTCACTCGCGCCTCTACTTCCCTCTCGCCCTCTCCGAGCCAGGGCGGAGCACCAAGGTGCCTTGCCGCCGTGCCGCTTCCCCACGCTCGTGCGCCGTCGTCATCGAGCCTCGGCTCAATTCCTCCTGCCAGTGACCCCGCAGTATCTCCCTCTACCACCACCATCCATTTCCGGGAGCGTTTGAGCGAAGGTGAGGCCACATTGCTCGCTTCCGCCGCCACGGCCGCATTCAGGACCTCGCCGGAGTTTGAGGCCACCGTGGTCAGAGCGGCTCAGCCCTTCTCATCCCTCCCTTTTCCCTTAGTTAGCTTTCCAGTTACCCTGGGAAACTTGGGGCGGGCTTGGTTGAGGCGGTAGGGGCTCACCGTCGCCGGTGTACCGCCGCGCACCTCCATCGTGCCGCCATGCCCGACGGCGAGCACCTTTCCATTGCTCCACCGCCCCGTTCTTGCCACCAATCGATGTAGTTCGATGACGTGGTCATGCTCGTCCATCCAATTTCGTCGGCCGGCTCACCGACGGCGAGCTCCGGCGACCGCAGCTCCTCCCCTCCGCCTCTCTCTTTGACCGGTGGGGCCATCTGGTCAGTCGCACGCACGCGCGGGCGGGAGCCGTAGCAGGCCGCGTGCGGCAGCGTGCCGCACCGCGTGATGTGGGCCGCGTCTTTTCCTGGGCCGGCCGAGTAACAAATAAGATTTATTTCATTTTTATTTATTCTGTCACAGTTTTTGTTAAGATTTGGAAAAATGTAGATCTAGGGTTTTACTTGCCCAAAAATTATGTGATAAAATTTTGTTAGGATCTACATGGTGTGTAGTATTTTAGAAAAAATATGAATTTGTTATGTGATGTTTAGTTTCTAGGAGATTTAAATAGGTTTTTGAAATGTGTTTTAAATTACATGCAAACTTGTTTAAATCATATCTTGAGTTTTAGTGTTCCAAAAATTATGAAATTTGGTGGGTAGGCTAATTTATACTTGCTCTAGCTTTGGTAAAAATTTGGGCAGTAGTGCTTAAGTACTTTTCAAGTTATAATGCTATCTTGTTATTTTAGGAAATACTTAAATGAATTTTAGTAATTTTTCTACATGTGCAATGTTCTTATAAATTTTTGGAGAATGTCTTGATACCATAAAGTGTCTAAGAAAAATATGAAATCTATTGTTTGATACTTTTCAATATGATTTGTTAATTATACAAAAATCAGCCTTTTGGGATTGTGAATTTTGTTTAGGGAGTTTCTGTAAATAATTTTAGTTCAAATTTTTATAGTGGTCTCTTTTTGGTTCATCCGCGAGATATAGGAAGGAGTCACGAGTGGCTTATGGCTATCGTGGATGAAACCATGCTTTAAAATAAAATTGAGATCGGGCGGGAGTTCGATAGTACATCCGCAAGACACTTCACGTCTTGGGTGTGGAGCTATGCCCATCTAAGTCGTTTAAGGACCGATTTGCTGTACGTCCTTGAGTCATGTTGAACGCAGTCTAACACTTAGTTGGCCGGATAAGTCGTTCTGACCGCGAAGCCGAGTAATGTGATTCAGGCCGGGAATCGAATGGTAGGTTGCTTCTTGGAGGAGAGAAAGGATGTGTTTGGGGACATTGGCGTGAGACCAAGGGGGGGTTAGAGTCCCTATCACCTGGTAGAGTGTCACCCTTGGGGTCACGATATTATTCGGACCCGTGATTCCTGAATCATATGAAAATGTGGCTTGTGCGACCCTGGCAGGGGCCTGTGCGGTGAGTGTTAGAAATACCCCTCCAGCTGGATAGGAATTCGATTCGAATCGCCGTCGCTCCCCGTTAGTGAGCACTTGACTTGAGCAGCGGCAACGTAGATCTCATTAAATGAACCGGTGGTTAAGGGAATGATACAATGTTGCCACAATTCATACCTGCTCTGGATATAATAATGATAATTGTTTGATTATAATCAAGTACATGCTTAGTACAGGTGCTAAGATAGATGACAGGTAAATGCTAAAAATAAATGCTAGTACAGGTTAAAAGAGTTTAAATTACTTATGCTTTTCCGCAAAAGGTAATGTCAGCTAGCTCCAATTATGAAAGCCTTGCATAATCCTTGGTGTCATCTTATTTCTGGTTTTTGACGGGTAAGTCTAGCTGAGTACATTCCAGTACTCAGGGTTTATTCCCTCCTGTTGCAGATGATATGTTGTACCAAGGCTTCTGCAAAAATTGTCTCCACCCTGCGGGTGACGAAGACTAGATCACTAGGGCATGATCATCTTTTATGTACTTTCCCAATGCTTTTGCGGGTTGTTGATCAACAAGACTGGCAGTCGTTAAACAACGGGTGTGTGTGTATGCTTCCGCTACTTTATAAACTTGGTTTGTAATATTTGCGACTTCATGTGTGTAAACTTATTTCGGAACTACTTGTGTAATGTAACGTATGATGTTGTATGTTGAATGATGCGATCTTGGTTGTGAGCAAGTTGGTTTGAAATCCTTCATGGTTTCCATTGACTACCGGGATTATATGGGCTCAAGTTCAAAAAATTTGAGCGCTTCAGTGCTTGTTTTTGTACTTGTGCTCTTTTAATTTGGTCGGTTCTGTTACAGCTGGTATCGGAGCATAATTCAACATTAAACACATCATACAAGTATTTAAAAAAACAAAAGTATTTGATTATGAAAAGGGTTAAAACACTAAAAATTATTTTCATAGGTATGCCAGTGATCACATCCCTTAGCCCAAATAAGGACTCTTAGGTGGCTTATTATAAAGACTAACTTGGGGGCCTTGTTTGTTTTTGTTTTGTCGTCCATACAACGTGATATTGTATGGATACCATCCACTTGGGTGGTAATGTATGGATCAATTGCCTCAACGCTCTGGTAAGTGTGAGTTGTGAGAGCATGATCCTCCAACCGGCGATCTAGGGGAGAGTAGTTTTGGTGACTTGCATACTTACATGTTTAAACCGTGTAATTATGTAAGCACTTAATTGTGGGAACCTTTATATTGGGTAGCTTTGATACTGAAGTATATACATCAGGGGATGTGTATATGGAACATATTTAAATTACTACTTTCTTGTGTGCTTATATTGGGAAACTGTTGGGCTGAAATGAGATTTCTGCAGGTACACTAACAGCGCCTAGCGTTAGAAATTTATGATTCTACTAGGATGAGAGGGCGTACGGAACATGCATGCATCATGTTTAATTATATCATACCAAGAGGACCGCTTGCAAGTCCACTGGAGGCAGGGCACCTCGTCACCAGCTCGCTCCACGTGAGCCCCGCCTTGAGCCCACTGAGGTGGAAAGGCTGGGGGCTGAGTTGGCCGAAGTGACTGCTGCCCGGAATGCAGCGCGTCAGCAACTGGAGCAAGTGATCCGTGATCATGACCAGGAAACACTTGCAGTCCAGAGATTGACAGTAGCACATCGCAACTGTCAACGCATGCTAGTCCATGTCATGAATCAGAGGGATGAAGCCTGGCACGAGGAGAACGTTCTGAGAGCTCATCAGTTTGAGCTCGAGCAACAGTTGGAGAATGCTGAAGAATACAATGACAATCTTCATGAAGAAGTGCACCGCCTGAACAACCAGCTAAATCCTCTGCTGCCTCGAAACAACAACGCAGATGAGGACATGAGTTCGGGAATCGCCATGGCTGAAGATGATGAAGAAGTGGAGGTCAATGGGCCCCAAGATGCCGCACCAGGAGAAGAACCAGAAGAAGAACCAGAAGAAGCACTAGAAGAAGAGCCAGAAGAAGAAGAAGATGAGGAGTTAGAGCCTATTAGTGATGAGGACGGTGGGGAGATCCTTGACACCGACTCTGAGGACGATGCTTAGAGTAGTTATCACGTAGCTATGATGTTAGGATCGTCTTTTGTGCCCTCCCTGTGTTGGAGTGAGGCTTTGTAATAACTTGACTTTTGGGATGTAAGGTCGAACCCTATGTTTCCTGGATGTTTAGTTGAACCTGATAATTTCGATCACAATTGGATGTCTAATGCGTGCGTTCGATGATGGTGTCACGATTAGCACCCTTCGGCGCCGCGACGAAACCGAGGGCCTCCTATGGCGCGCGACATAAGGTTGTGCTGCTTGGCACGCGCTGGTATCGAGGTGGCTAGTCATGATCCACCATGGAGCTCTACCGTTGAGAAGTCTCTTTGTGGTCAGTTTGAAGTAGCCTTTCTTAGTCAACTAAAAACTTTAAAATCAAATCCAAGTATCGGGCGAAAGATCAAAAATCACATAGATTTTAACGTAAACGGTTCAGTAACTGCTGTGCTCCTTGTGAGTGAGCCTTTATCAAAGTACATCTTGTTGGATTCCCTCGCATGATTGCGCCAATTGATCCGCTTGAATGGATTGTGCGGTTGTGATGAATTATTGTGCCATGAGTATTTTGAGAAGTCTATTTCATGAAGTCAGTTTGACATATTTACAATAATGCATCTACAATTTCCCATATCGTCAGTGATCATTGGCTATGCATTTTGCAGATGTCGTACAATCTCCGTCGGGGTCGTGGCAATGAGGATGAGGAACAGCCACCCCCTCCGCCACCACCTACCCCTGCTGAGTTGATGCAGACCGTGGTCAAAGGGCAGCGCATGTTGGCAGATGCTATGCGCCAGCTTGCCAACCGGGAGGCTCGTCATGGCCGCCAGGGCCCAGAACCTAATCAGTACAGTGATTTCAAGGACTTTCTTGATACTAAGCCCCCGCTCTTTAAGGAGGCGGAGGAACCACTGCAAGCTGATGAGTGGTTGAATACTATTGAACAAAAGTTTCGTCTGCTTCGCTTGACTGATGAGCTAAAGACTGAATATGCTTCTCACCAACTGCATGGTCCAGCGGGTATTTGGTGGAGCCACTATCGTTCCACACTGCCTGCAAATGTCCCGATTGCTTGGGACCAGTTCAAGGCCGCATTCCGTGGGAACTATATTCTTCCAGGTCTTATGGCAATCAAGCACACAGAATTCATGAGGTTGTCGCAGGGAAATAAAAGCTTGACTGAATATCTGCAATCTTTCAACAAGCTGGCAAGGTATGCCACAGAGTTTGTGGATACCGATGCCAAGAAAATTGCTAGCTTTAAAAGAGGCCTCGGTCCAAAGCTGATAAAGACTATGGGCACTAGCAAGTGTACTACCTTCAATGAATTTATCAGTGATGCTCTAACTCAAGAAAACAATAACTCTATCTATGCTGCTTCTAAGAGCCACAAGAGGGCACTTGAGGCAGGTGCTTCATAGTCTCGAGCTCCAGCTGCCCCGAGGGCTCCTCCTCGCCCTCCTGCCACAAGTGCTAAGTTTCGTCCTCCGCAAAAGAAGGCGCCAGTGAAGACTGGGTTTCGCAAGGCATATACAGTGGCCCTGCCAAAGGGTAATTCGGGCCAAGGCAGCTCCAGTGTTCCTCCTAGCAACATGCCTTGCTAGAACTGCAACAAGCCAGGCCATTGGTCCAGGAACTGTCCTTACCCTAAGAAGAATGTCAACCAAGGTGGCCGTCAAGGGCACGCTCATTATAACAGTATTGAGGAAATCCCATCTGGTGAGGTTGTCACTGCTGGTAAGTTCCTAGTTGACCAACATCCTGTAGTGGTACTTTTTGATTCAGGTGCTTCGCATTCCTTTATCAGTCCTAAGTTTGCATCAAAGTTTGCACACAAATTGCATACTATTGAAGGTGGAGGTTATTGCATTAGCGCAGCAAGTGGGAATATTTCCACAAATAAAGTAGTGGGGAATCTTGAGCTTGAGATAGAAGGGCGAAAGTACTCGCTTGCCTTAGTGGTTCTGCCGGGCTTAGGCATAGATGTTATTTTGGGCACGAATTGGATGAGTCAGAATGGGGTACTCATTGATACATCCACTCGGGTAGTTATGCTCAGAGATCCTACAGATCAAAAGGGTTTTCTGGTACAACTTCCTAGAAAAGTTGATTTGTCTGGGGAAGTTCATGCTGTGCAAGCAAAGGCGTTGGCCGAAATTCCAGTAGTAAATGAGTTTCTGGACGTTTTTCCCGATGATTTGCTGGGGCTCCCTCCGGATCGGGATGTGGAATTTAAAATTGAGTTGTTGCCTGGCACGGCTCCCATCTCTAGGAGACCCTATAGGATGCCTCTGAATGAACTAGCTGAACTTAAGGTGCAATTGAATGAACTTTTTAAGAAGGGGTTGATTCATCCTAGTTCGTCGCCGTTGGGATGTCCTGCTATATTTGTAAAGAAGAAGGATCAGTCATTGCGAATGTGCGTAGATTATAGACCTCTCAATGCAGTCACTATCAAAAATAAGTACCCTCTACCACGCATCGACATCTTGTTCGATTAGTTGTCTAAAGCTAAAGTTTTCTCCAAGATCGATCTAAGATCTGGTTACCATCAGATCAAAATCCGTCCTGAAGATATTCCAAAAATGGCTTTCTCGACAAGATACAGCCTTTATGAGTATCTTGTTATGTCTTTCGGCCTGACAAATGCCCCCGCACACTTCATGTACTTGATGAATTCGGTGTTTATGCCCGAATTAGACAAGTTTGTGGTGGTATTTATTGATGACATCCTGATATATTCTGTAAATGAGGAAGATCACGCTGAACATCTGCGTATAGTCCTCGCAAGACTACGTGAACATCAACTATATGCAAAGTTCAGTAAGTGTGAATTCTGGCTTCGAGAAGTATCTTTCCTTGGGCATGTGTTGTCCGATGGAGGAATTATGGTGGACCCCGCCAAGGTACAAGAAGTACTGAACTGGAAGGCTCCTATCTCGGTTCACGAGGTCCGGAGTTTTCTTGGTTTCGCTGGCTATTATCGTCGCTTCATCCCGGATTTCTCCAAAATAGCCAAGCCAATGACTCGGTTGCTATAAAAAGACACCAGGTTTGTCTGGACTCCTGAGTGTGATGCGGCTTTTCACCAACTGCGAACCCTCCTAACCTCAGCTCCGGTTTTGGCATAACCGGATATCGAGAAACCATTTGATGTTTATTGTGATGCCTCAGGCATAGGTTTGGGAGGTGTGTTGATGTAGGAAGGCCGAGTGATTGCATATACCTCTCGACAACTTTGGAAACATGAGGTGAATTATCCAACGCATGACTTAGAACTGGCCGCAGTTGTTCATACTTTAAAAGTATGGCGGCATTATCTGCTGGGCAATGTCTGCAATATCTACACAGACCACAAAAGCCTCAAATACATCTTCACCCAACCTGAGTTAAATATGCGTCAAAGAAGATGGCTCGAGTTGATTAAGGATTATAACATTCAAGTGCACTATCATCCTGGCAAGGCAAATGTGGTTGCGGATGCTTTAAGCCGTAAGTCTCATTGTCATTCCCTGGTTGAAACTGATTTTCATCAATCTCGCCTTCTACATCCAGCAGTCTTGTACAACATCACTGTCAGTTGTACTCTCAAATGCAGAATTATTGAGCTTCAAAAGACTGATCTTGGTGTATTCCACATAAAACGCAAGATGAAAGAGCAAGAAACTACACAGTTCAGGGTATATGAAGAGGGTGTACTATGGTTCAAGGATAGGTTAGTTGTGCCTAAGGACCGAGAGCTTAGAAATGATATTATGTCTAAAGCACACTCCTCTAAGTTGTCCATCCATCCTGGTAGCAATAAGATGTATTATGATTTGAAGCCGTACTATTGGTGGACCAAAATGCGGAAGGAGATAGCTGCATATGTGGCCAGGTGTGACACCTGCTGTAGAGTTAAAGCTGTGCATATGAAAGCTGGGTTGCTTCAACCACTTTTTATCCCAGGTTGGAAATGGGAAGAGATAAGTATGGATTTCATTGTTGGACTTCCTCCTACTGTCAAAAATCATAACTCCATCTGGGTAATTGTAGATCGCCTAACCAAGTCAGCTCACTTCATTCCTGTTCGAGTAGACTATCGCCCTACTGACTATGCTGAGTTGTATTTCAATTAGATAGTCCGGCTCCATGGGGTACCTCGTACTATCGTTTCTGACCGTGGTCCCCAGTTCACTGCTCGCTTTTGGGAGCACTTGCATCACCTTCTGGGAACCAAGTTAGTGAGAAATTCTGCTTATCACCCCCAGACGTCAGGTCAGACGGAACGAGTTAACCAAATCTTGGAAGATCTGTTGCGGGCATGTGTAATATCATCCAAGGGTTCTTGGGAAAAATGGTTACCTCTAGCTGAGTTTTTGTATAATAATAGTTACCAAGAGAGTATTAAGATGGCCCCATTTGAAGCTTTGTACGGTCGTAAGTGTAGAACTCCACTAAACTAGGTAGAAGCTGGTGAAAGAAGGTATTATGGTATTGATTTTGTTCAGGAAGCTAAGGAACAAGTCCGTACCATCCAAAAACATATGGCTGTAGCCCAAGCTAGACAGAAAAGTTATGCTGATCGTCGTAGAAAACCGCTCAAGTTTGAAGTTGGAGACTTCGTTTACCTGAAAGTTTCTCCAATGAAGAGTGTCCAACGTTTTGGTGTTAAGAGGAAACTTGCGCCAAGATATGTGGGTCCTTTCCAAATCATAGGCAAGAGTGGAGCTGTTGCGTACAAAATCCAGTTACCTCCAGAAATGAGTGCCATATTCAACGTCTTCCATGTATCTCAGCTCAAAAAGTGTCTTCGAGTTCCTGTGGAAAGAGTCCCGTTAGGAGATATCAGGCTTGAGTCTGATTTAACTTACGAAGAAAAGCCAGTCCGGGTGATAGATACTCAGGAACGAGTAACTAGAAGCAAAGTGGTTAAGTGGTATAAAGTAATATGGAGTAATCAGGGTAGTGAAAGTGACGCTACCTGGGAACGGGAGGACTATTTGTGTGATGGCTATAAGGAATTCTATGAAAAATGGTACGCTTTCCAAATCTTGGGATGAGATTTTTATAAGGGGGGAGGGCTGTAACACCTCAGGTGTTTAGTTCCATAACTACATTGCATTTGCATGAGCATAAGCATGCATCATTTCATGTTATTTTGTGTGGTTGCAACTAAGGTGGTTGTTTTTAGAACTTTATTTGGCTCACATCATGTGACACTAAAGAGTTGGTGTAACTAAGGGGTAGAGTAGCCAATTATATCTCACAACACCTTAGTTATACTTAGGGTCACTCTTGGAGCAAGGTTCATGTTGACCAAAATCACCAAAATGCCCTCCAAGGTGTAGTTGACCACCATTTAGCCCTAGGATGCTCTAGTTTGACCAATTAAAAAGTCTAGCTTAGAGACCTTGCATGGAGGAGCACCCTTAAGCAAAGTTGTAGGGAATTTTATGGGGAACAAAAGTATCAATATGACCATCTCATGAAACTGGCCAGAACATGCTCAAAAATGGCCCACAAGTCAGCTAGAGGGGCTGCCTCAACACTTAAAAATTTTCTAAGTCTCAAAAGTGTCCCTCCAGTTTTACTGTGACCTACTTTGGAAGCTTGTAGTTTGCAAACCAGACCAAACCAGCCCCAACTCATATTGACACTTTTGTAGTACTCACTTAGCTCTACAACATTGTCAACATCACCATCACCTAGTTCTAAATGGTTTAGGAGTTATGGTGCCTGGAAAAATGGGTTTCAGTCGGGGTGACTCACTGAAACTCAGTTTCAGTTTCGGGTGCCTCACTTTAGGACGCTATATCTCTATAACTAAGCCAAACCAGCCTTGGAGCCAATTGACAAAGTTGTAGCCCTCACGAAGCTCTACAATTTTGGTGTTATCATCTTCGACTAACTCGAGTTATTTCCAGAGAAAATCACCGTTTAAATCACGCTGTCAGTCATCTAATGACGACCTTCATTCAGTTAAACTCGGCCTCGTTGTCTGTTGTGGCCGACCGGAGGCAGGACAGCGGCGATGCGTGGGGGCTCGGTGGCGGCCATGCGCCAGCCATGGTCCCACCAGTCAGACCACAGGGCCTTCAAGGATGCCACGAAGCCAGACCCTGTCCCTCACTCGCGCCTCTACTTCCCTCTCGCCCTCTCCGAGCCAGGGCGGAGCACCGAGGTGCCTTGCCGCCGTGCCGCTTCCCCGTGCTCATGCACCATCGTCGTCGAGCCTCGGCTCAATTCCTCCCGCCAGCGACCCCGCAGCATCTCCCTCTACCACCTCCATCCATTTCCGGGAGCGTTTGAGCGAAGGTGAGGCCACATTGCTCGCTTCCGCCGCCACAGCCGCATTCGGGACCTCGCCGGAGTTTGAGGCCACCGTGGCCAGAGCGGCTCGGCCCTTCTCATCCCTCCCTTTTCCCTTAGTTAGCTTTCAGTGACCCCGGGAAACTTGGGGCGGGCTTGGTTGAGGCGGTAGGGGCTCACCGTCGCCGGTGTACCGCCGAGCACCTCCACCGTGCCGCCATGCCCGACGGCGAGCACCTTTCCGTTGCTCCACTGCCCCGTTCTTGCCACCAATCGATGTAGTTTGATGACGTGGTCATGCTCGTCCATCCAATTTCGTCAGTCGGCTCACCGATGGCGAGCTCCGGCGACCGCAGCTCCTCCCCTCCGCCTCTCTCTCTCTGACCGGTGGGGCCATCTGGTCAGTCGCAGGCCCGCGCGGGCGGGAGCCGTAGCAGGCCGCGCGCGGTAGCGGGCCGCACCGCGCGATGTGGGCCACGTCTTTTCCCGGGCCGGCCCAGTAACAAATAAGATTTATTTCATTTTTATTTATTCTATCATAGTTTTTGTTAAGATTTGGAAAAATGTAGATCTAGGGTTTTACTTGCCCAAAAATTATGAGATAAAATTTTGTTAGTATCTACATGGTGTGTAGTATTTTAGAAAAATATGAATTTGTTATGTGATGTTTAGTTTCTAGGAGATTTAAATAGGTTTTTGAAATGTGTTTTAAATTACATGCAAACTTGTTTAAATCATATCTTGAGTTTCAGTGTTCCAAAAATTATGAAATTTGGTGGGTAGGCTAATTTATACTTGCTCTAGCTTTGGTAAAAATTTGGGTAGTAGTGCTTAAGTACTTTTCAAGTTATAATGCTATCTTGTTATTTTAGGAAATACTTAAATGAATTTTAGTAATTTTTCTACATGTGCAATGTTCTTATAAATTTTTGGAGAATGTCTTGGTACCATAAAGTGTCTAAGAAAAATATGAAATCTGTTGTTTGATACTTTTCAATATGATTTGGTAATTATACAAAAATCAGCCTTTTGGGCTTGTGAATTTTGTTTAGGGAGTTTCTGTAAATAATTTTAGTTCAAATTTTTACAGTGGTCTCGTTTTGGTTCATCCGCGAGATGTAGGAAGGAGTCACGAGTGGCTTATGGCTATCGTGGATGGAACCATGCTTTAAAATGAAATTGAGACCGGGCGGGAGTTTGATAGTACATCCGCATGACACTTCACGTCTTGGGTGTGGAGCTATGCCCGTCTGAGTCGTTTAAGGACCAATTCGCTGTACGTCCTTGAGTCATGTTGAACGCAGTCTAACACTTAGTTGGCTGGATAAGTCGTTCCGACCGCAAAGCCGAGTAATGTGATTCAGGCCGGGAATCGAATGGTAGGTTGCTTCTTGGAGGAGAGAAAGGATGTGCTTGGGGACATTGGCGTGAGACCAAGGGGGGGTTAGAGTCCCTATCACCAGGCAGAGTGTCACCCTTGGGGTCACGACATTATTCGGACCCGCGATTCCTGAATCATATGAAAAGGTGGCTTGTGCGACCCTGGCAGGGGCCTACACGGTGAGTGTTAGAAATACCCCTCCAGCTGGATAGGAATTCGATTCGAATCGCCGTCGCTCCCGGTTAGTGAGCACTTGACTTGAGCAGCGGCAACGTAGATCTCATTAAATGAACCGGTGGTTAAGGGAATGATACAATGTTGCCACAATTCATACCTGCTCTGGATATAATAATGATAATTGTTTGATTATAATCAAGTGCATGCTTAGTACAGGTGCTAAGATAGATGACAGGTAAATGCTAAAAATAAATGCTAGTACAGGTTAAAAGAGTTTAAATTACTTATGATTTTCCTCAAAAAGGTAATGTCAGCCAGCTCCAATTATGAAAGCCTTGCATAATCCTTGGTGTCATCTTATTTCTGGTTTTTGACGGGTAAGTCTAGCTGAGTACATTCCAGTACTCAGGGTTTATTCCCTCCTGTTGCAGATGATATGCTATACCAAGGCTTCTGCAAAAATTGTCTCCACCCTGCGGGTGACGAAGACTAGATCACTAGGGCGTGATCATCTTTTATGTACTTTCCTAATGCTTTTGCGGGTTGTTGATCAACAAGACTGGCAGTAGTTAAACAACGGGTGTGTGTGTATGCTTCCGCTACTTTATAAACTTGGTTTGTAATATTTGTGACTCCGTGTGTGTAAACTTATTTCGGAACTACTTGTGTAATGTAACGTATGATGTTGTATGTTGAATGATGCGATCTTGGTTGTGAGCAAGTTGGTTTGAAATCCTTCGTGGTTTCGATTGACTACCAGGATTATATGGGCTCAAGTTCGAAAATTTGAGCGCTTAGGTGCTTGTTTTTGTACTTGTGCTCTTATAATTTGGTCGGTTCTGTTACACTCTTGCATTCTTGCTGACCTTGAGACATCTTTTGAGCTAGAGAACAACCCCTCCACTCATCTCTTTGCTAGGTTGCACATCTTGAGTGAGATTGAGTGAGATTCAAGTGCATTACTTGAGAGTTGCATTCTAGAGGCACTTGATCTTCGAGTTGCTGCGGATTTCTTGTTACTCTTCCGTGTTTCCTGACATGGTAGATGGCTTGAAGCAGTGGAGGTGATTGAGCTCACAATTGGAGATTGTTGTAGCCTTCACCAAGTGTTGTAAGGGGTTATTGATCCTTTCCCGTGGGAGTTCACGAATTGGATACTCTAGTGGAGCTCGTGGCTTGGAGGATCCCCATCTTGTGTGCGGTTGTGTGACGCCTGCCGAGGGCTCGACTCTTGATAGTCGATTAGCTCGCGAACCGACAAGTGGGAGTATCGCCACAACGGGGAGTAGCTTGCCGGGAAGCAAGTGAACCTCGGGATAAATTCTTGTGTCGTTCTCTTCCCGAGGATTTCTCTTGTGTGATTGATTGATTGGTACTTCTCATCTCTACACGGCGGTATAATCACTCGAAGCTCTTCTCTCGCGTTACTTCTTGTATCTAGCTTGTAGTTGTTGTTGTGTTTAGTGGATAGCCTTGTACTAGACTTGTGTAAGTGGCTTGCTTAATTAGTTAGAGCTAGTGCATTTTGCTTTGCCACCTTTTGTACTAACACGTGTGGTTAAGTAATTCTTGTAGAAGTTTTAATTAGGCTATTCACCCCGCTCTAGCCTATTTGGACCTTATAGAGGTTCTGATACGGACCGAAAGTTCCGGTCCTGGCACCGGAAGTTCCGGTGGACCCAAGTTGATTGACAAGCCCAACGGTTTGATCTTGTTTGACCGGAAGTTCCGGTGGCTTCCACCAGAACTTTCGGTGGCTCATCCGAGCCTGAGTATATAAGCTACTCACCTCATTTCTAACTATTGCATGAGCTTTGCACATTCATTTCTGCTCTTCCAACTCTCTCCAAGCTGTGACTTGCCCACTCTCTCTCCCCTTTTACCTCCAAGCTTCAATCTTCGATTGTTTAAGCTAGGGACATGAGATTTGAGAGCGGGAGCATCGTTCTTTGACTTGAGCACTTGGATTCCTTATTTTGTTGGCTTGATTTGTGTTTGTTTCTCTTGGGTTCTTGGAACCCTAGCCAGCTAGGTGTTCTTCGTGGTTGCCCGTATTGATTCATTTGTGAGGGCACCCTGAAGTGTTTGTATCACTCTTTGATCCTTAGTGGAAATCTCAAGCTAGCCTTCGTGGTTGCTTGAGGGAGGAGACCTTAGTGGTCGGACCTTCGTGGTCACCTCAACAACGAGGACATAGGAACTCCTTAGTGGGGATTGCCGAACCTCGATAAAAATAGCTTGTCTTGATGTGGCGGTAGCATCGACTACCCTTTGTTCTTGTGTTCTTGTTGTTCTTCCTCTCTACCCCCAACTTCTTAGGTGGAAGGTCCCGATCTACGGTTTGGTGTGGTGCCAAGCCTTGAGGAGTTCAACATACTCATCAACAACCTCTAGGAGGGTGCGGTAACACTTGGATCTGAAATCCCAACTTGATTTACTTTGATTTCATAGCTCATTTAGGGCACCAGAAGTTCTGAAGGTCTGCACCGAAAGTTCTAGTCCCCCTTACCGGAACTTCCGATCCAGACCACTAGAACTTCCGGTCTGGTATTTAACTTCTGCAGATTTGAGTTTGTGAGTTTCAGGTTTTAGAAAAAGGCCTATTCACCCCCCTCTAGGCCAATTAGGTCCTTTCAATTGGTATCGGAGCCTTGGTCCCTCAGATAAATGCTTCATCGCGTGAGGAGTAACATTGGCCAAGATGGATCCGGAAGCACAAAAGCAAATTGTTGATCAAATCGCAGCTCAAATCACCGCATCCCTGTAGCTACAACAACAAGAGCAAATGACCAAGATGGAAGAGCAACAAGACAAGATGCAACAACTTCTAGACAAGAAAAGTCAAGAATCATCAAGTGATGGTGGTGATGCAAGCAAGACACCAAAGAGCTACAATAGAACCAGTTTTGATTATGGTGGATCAAGCAAGAACTACAATCCTACCTTGCCCATGATCAATCCCGGAAAGCCACCTCCGTTTGATGGTATAAGGTACACCGATTGGGCTCATAGGATGAAGTTGCATCTTATAGCCGCAAGATGTTGGGAAGTAGTGGATGTTGGTGTCAATCCGCCTCAAGATCCTAATGAGTGGTCACCCGAAGATGAGAGAGACTTTCATCTCAATGCAACGATGACAACCTTGATTTTGCAATGCCTCACTCCGGAAGACAACAACAAGGTTAATGGAATGGTCAATGCAAAGCAAATTTAGGATACTTTGAAGGTATCATTTGAAGGAGACAAGAGTGTAAGAATTGGAAACATTGAGCTCTTGCAAGGAAAGATTGAGAACTTTACCATGATTGAAGGGGAAACTACTCAAGCAATGTTTAATAGGTTCATGACCTTGATCAACAAAATTAGAGCACTTGGGGAAACAAGATGGTATGACAACTCCGCCGCAAGGAAGATATGTAGAGTGTATAGATAAAAGAACAACATGCTTGCTTCGGTCATAATGGAGAGAGACAACTATACCACAATGACACCACAAGAGATGCTCGCCAAGTTGATGCATCATGAGGTACTTGATGATGAAGCCAAGGATGCAAGTGTGCTCAAGAAGAGCATTGTCCTCATGGCATCACATGGAAGTGAGTCAAGTCATTACAACAAAGGGTGTTGTGAGCATAGGCACAACAATGATGATGATGACCTTGATGAAAAGCAAGCTTTGCTAGTGGGAAATTACAAAAGTATTTGAGAATGAAGAAAGAAAAGATGATGAGATATGGAGGGAACAAGCCATACAAGAAGAGGTTTTGCTATGAGTGTGGTGACACCGGATATCTTGCGGCCGATTGTCCTAACAAGGTGAAGAAGTCAAGATATAACAAGCAAGATGACAAGAAGTACAAGGACAAGAAGAGAGGTGAAGCACATCTAGGTCAAGAATGGCAATCGGATAGTGATAGTGATGATGACAATGACAATGAGAAGAAGAGTGTGGCCGCAATTGCTATACAAGAAACTTCTTCCTCAACAAAGGTCTTCATCGACAATGCTTCATCAACATCTCTCTTCACCAACACTTCTTCATCACCTAGACTCTTCGCCAACCTCTCCGACGATGACTATGATGCTTCTACTTGCCTTATGGCATTAGGAGATAAGGTACAACTTGATCCTCCTACACATACCACTAGTGAATGTGATAGTGATGATGAAAATGATGAAAACTATGCTTATAATCTCATCAAAAGATATGGTAACGCTGTTGCAACTAAAATCTTGAAGCTAATATATGCCAAAGATAAGCTTGAGTCATGCATAGAGTCGCAAGGGGAATTGCTCCTAGAGGAAAGGGAGAAAACCCAAGGACTTGAGTCATGTCTCTCTAAGGAGAAGGAGAAGGTTGAGAAGTTGAGTGTAGAATTGTCTTTAGCCAAGGATGCTAATGAGCGCTTGGCTAAGAAACATTCTTCACTCAATGACTCTTTGGCAAGTCTAAAGAATGATCATAGTTTAGCTCAAGAAAGCCTTACAAGATTGATAAATAAATATCATGAGCTTGAACTAAACTATGACAAACTTTGGACTAGCACTTCTACCGTTTCCAAGGATGCCAAAGCTACAACTAGTAAAGGTTGTGAAAGATGCTCTAATATTGATATACATGCTTGTGCTACTAACCTTGATGATCTAGCCAACAAGGATAAGGAAATCCAAAGGTTGAACACAATTGTGAAGAATGGTTACAAGTGCAAGGATAAGCAACCGACAAATGTGTTCAAGGCATCAAGGCACCCCATGATTAAGGATGGCATTGGCTACAATAGGTATGATGGCAAAGCCAATGGAAGAAAAATGATTAATGGGGTGGCTTGTATGAAGTTCAACAAGAGTGTGCCGCTTGTTGACCTTATCAACAAGGTGAACAATGTTGCTACACCTACAACTCCACTTGTCAACAACAAGAACAACAAGAATAAGCAAGTGGAGGTGTCCAAGCAACAAGTGCCTATTTCACGCAATCACATTTGTGATTACATGTGTTGTTGGGACAAGGATGGCAAGATTGTTGTGAAGTATGTGGGTGCCCTCAAGAAGAGACAAATCTTGAGGAGTGTTTGGGTGCCCAAGTCTTATGTTTCTAACCCCCTAGGTTCCATCTCAGGACCTAAACCAAAAGCTTAATCTTGTTTTGTAGGAATTTTCCTCCAGCGGACCAAAATGGGTGCTTGATAGTGGATGCACCAATCATATGACCGGAGAGAAGAACATGTTCACCTCCTTTCAACCAAATCAAGTTGCATGTGAAAGATTGTCTTTGGTGACAATAGTAAAGGAGACATTCTCGGTTTGGGTAAAATTGCTATCTCAAATGATAATTCTATTTCCAATGTATTACTTGTGGATTTGTTGCGATACGATTTGTTGTCCGTCTCACAACTTTGTGAGAAGGGTTACAATTGTCTCTTTACGGATAAGGGTGTGGAAGTCTCTAGAAGATCGGATTCCTCTATTGCTTTTATGGGTCAATTAAAGGGCAAGCTCTACCTAGTTGATTTCTCATCTAGTAGAGTAGGGTCCGAGACTTGTTTAGTGGCAAAATCTAGCATGGGCTGGTTATAGCATCGCTGACTAGCGCATGTTGGCATGAGGAACTTGGCCGACCTTCAAAGAAGAGAACACATCCTTGGACTAACAAATGTTTCTTTTGAGAAAGATAGAATTTGCAGTGCATGTCAAGCGGGTAAGCAAGTTGGAGCCAAGCATCCCACTAAGAACATCGTCACTACAACAAGGCCACTTGAGTTACTTCACATGGATCTATTCGGACCCAATGCTTATATAAGCATTGGAGGTAACAAATATGGTTTTGTAATTGTTGATGATTTTTCTCGCTTCACTTGGGTGTTCTTTTTGAAAGATAAAAGCGAAACCCAAGGGATCTTCAAGAAATTTGCAAGGAGAGCTCAAAATGAGTTTGAAGTAAAGATCAAGAAAGTGAGAAGTGACAATGGGACGGAGTTTAGAAACACCAACATTGAAGCATTCCTTGATGAAGAAGGCATCAAGCATGAGTTTTCGGTTCCATACACTCCACAACAAAATGGTGTTGTGGAGAGGAAGAACCGAACGCTCATTGAAGCCACAAGAGCAATGTTGGATGAGTACAAGATTTTGGAGAAAGATTATTGGGCGGAAGCGGTCAACAAGGCATGTCATGCCATCAACCGCTTGTACCTCCACAAGATAAGGAACAAGACCACCTACGAGCTTCTAACCGGTAAAAAGCCTAAGGTGGATTACTTTAGAGTTTTTGGATGCAAGTGTTTCATACTTAATAAGAAATCCAAAAGCTCTAAGTTTGCACCAAAGGTTAATGAGGGGTTCTTACTTGGTTATGCTACTAACGAACATGGCTACCGTGTTTTCAATGAGACCACCGGCCAAATTGAAATAGCGGTAGACGTGACTTTTGATGAAAGCGACAACTCTCAAAAGGAGCAAGTCAATGCTAAAATTTTAGGTAAAGAAGAACCATCTCATCAAGTGATCAAGAGGCTTGCCACCGGTGAAGTGAAACCCATTGAAGATGAAGATGATGATGTGCATGTGCAAATTCCTCATGATCTAAACATGCATCATGGGTCAACCAATGCCCATGGTGATGCTTCCATCTCAAGAAGGGGTCATGACTCAAGAGAACAAGCTAGTCAAGATCCACCACAAGCTCAAGGAGACAACCAAGGTGGTGATCAAGACAATCAAGATCTTGATCCTCCAATCCATCAAGACAATGAAGATGATGGTCCAATCCAAACAAGAACAATCATCCCTCACCCAAGAGTTCATCAATCCATTCAACGAGACCATCCCGTTGATAGCATATTGGGAGACATACAATGAGGGGTAACAACATGCTCTCGTTTAGTAGCTTTTGTGAGCATTACTCTTTTGTTTCTTCCAAATTGCCAGAAAGGGTGGAGGATGCTTTGAAGGACCCAGATTGGATGATAGCCATGCAAGAGGAATTGAACAACTTCACTAGGAATGAAGTCTGGTCCTTGGTGGAAAGGCCCAAGCAAAATGTGATAGGTACCAAGTGGGTCTTCCACAACAAAAAAGATGAGTATGGCGTGGTCACAAGCAACAAGGCATGGTTGGTAGCCAAAGGTTTCACTCAAATCGAAGGTTTGGATTTTGGGGAGACCTATGCACCTGTAGCTAGGCTTGAATCTATTCGCATATTACTTGCCTTTGCTGCTCACCATGATTTCAAGTTGTTTCAAATGGACGTGAAAAGTGCATTCCTCAACGACCCCCTATCCAAAACTGTGTATGTGGAGCAACCACCGGGTTTTGAAGATCCACATCATCCCGATCACGTCTACAAGCTTGACAAAGCGCTCTATGGGATTAAGCAAGCCCCTAGAGCTTGGTATGATTGTATCAAGGACTTCCTACTCAAACAAGGGTTTGAGATTGGGAAGGCCGATCCTACTTTATTTACTCACAAAGTTAATAATGATTGAAAGCATCTAGGCCCCGAGAGTTGGTTTCGGCAATTGATGACAACGCAACATTACTATGACTAACATGTGTTTTGCAGAAACTTTGGTGAGTTAGGTCATGGGAATGGTGACTGTTTTGGGCACTATGGTTTTCATGCCCCTTGATGGAAATCATTTCAGTTTTCAAAGGATTAACATCAAGATTAAGGATGGTTAGTTCTAGACATCGAGGAGTTGAGTTACGTTCGGAATAGTCGTTAGGATCTTTGCTTTTCTCCTTTGGCCGTACTATAAAGGGGGGCATGAGCGAGTAGCTTGACCTAGGTGAGTCTTTTGTTTAGGTGTGGTGCACACTTGTCAAACTTAGCACTAGGTAGCTCAGGTGAAGCCCAAAGTTTAGTTGGAAGAAACTCGGTTCAAGTTGCGTCACGATTTGAAGTCGTTTGAGCCATTTATCCTTGACCGGACACGGTCTCTGCCTTGACAGGACGTGTCCGGTCAGTACTGGCAGTCACCGCTGTTTCAATTTGATTGACCGAACATGGTCCTCCCATGGACCGGACGCGGTGATCAGGTTGACCAGAGTCAGAGAGGGTAAGTGATCTGATCGGACGCGACTGGGAAATCGATCGGACGCGTCTATAGTGCGTTCAGTCCAGTTCCAGAGATGTACTTCGCTAACCGGACGCGTCCGGTCATCACCGATCAGACTCGACCATGCGTTCGATCATAGTACAGTAAGGATCTTGCACGATCGGATGCGTCTGGTCACTCCTGATCGGACTCACTGCGTGTCTGGTCACTCAGCGTAGTTGTTTTTCAATTCGACCGTTACCATCGACCGGGCACGTCCGGTCACGTCGACCGGCGCGTCCGGTCAGTATGTAAAATGCTGAGTTGGCACATAACGGTAGGAATTGACTGTGGGGAGTATAAATACATCCCCTACACCTCTATTTGAGCTCCCTTGCTCATTTGTTCAGCTGAGAAACACCTTTCATATGCAAGGAAGTGCAAGAGCTCTAGTGAGGATTGAGATTTGAGAATCCAAGATTAAAATCCCTCATTAGTGACTAGGGAGTAGCAAGTGTGCATCCACCTTCTCATTAGGATTGTTGTGATCAAGTAAGAGTTCTTGCTTGTTACTCTTGGTGATCACCATCACCTAGACGACTTGGTGGTGATTGGGAGCTTGGTGATCATCCGACGGAGCTTGTGGATGACCCAACTCATCTTGTGAGCGGTTGTGGGTGATTCACCGTGACGGAGTGTCAAAGAATCAGCCCGTAGAGAGCACTTGATCCTCGCGTGGATCAAGGGGGAGCTACACCCTTGCGTGGGTGCTCCAACAAGGACTAGTGGGGTGTGGCGACTCTCCGATACCTTGGGAAAACATCGCCGTGTTCCTAACCCTTTACATTTAAGCAATTTACTTTCTCGCATTACCTTTGTTGCTTGGTTTACATTCCTAGAATTGACATGCTAGACTAGGATTGGAACTTAGGGTGCAAAACTTTTATTGGTAGAATCACTAGGAACACTTGTAGGCACTAGGGGTGAATTGGCTTAGTAGGATTTAATTCTTGCAATAAATTTTAGAAAAGCCCAATTCACCTCCTTTCTTGGGCATCTTGATCCTTTCAATTGGTATCAGAGCCGAGTTGCTCCTAAATTAGGCTTAACCGCCTAGAGCAAGATGTCTAATAGGGAATGACCACCTCCCATCTTTGAGAGAGACGATTTTCCATATTGGAAAATCTGCATGGATGCGTACCTCGAAGCCATAGATGTCGGGTGTCTTAGAGCCGCCACCGAAGGGCTTCCGGAAATAAAGGATCCTGATAACCCCATTGGTGACGAGGAGAAGTACGACCGGTGGAATGCAAAGGCAAGAAATGCACTCTACCAGAGCCTTGGCAAGGATATCTTCAATCATGTGCGTAATGCAAAAAACGCTCATGAATTGTGGGAAAACCTTTGTGCTCTCCATGTGGGAACTAAGAGTGAGCGTGAGGAATGCTACCATATTGCTTTAAAGAAGATTAATTCGTTTGAGATGCTTCCCAAAGAAAGTGTAATGACATGTACACTCACTTGAATGTTCTTGTAGAGGATCTCAATGCTCTTGGGCTTACTCAAATGAGTCCATCGGATGTTGCAAGGAGGATCTTGAGTGTTCTTCCCATTGAGAAGTATGGCCACATTGTCACCGTGCTTCACCAAAGCGATCTCTCCACCGCAACATCGACACAAGTATTGGGAAAGATCAATGCTCATGAGATGTACATGCATATCACTCCGGAAGAGGGCTCATCATCTTCCAAGAAGAAGGACTTGGCTTTCAAAGCTAGCCATGACAAGAAAAAGAAGAAGAGCCAAGCCATGATCGTGCATGAAAGCTCAAGTGAGAGTGATATTGATGATGCATCACTTGCTCTCATGGTGAGAAAGACCACCAAGATGCTAAAGAAGCTTAACAAGAGTGAAATCAAGTTCGATGGCAAGAAGAAGAAGTTCTTCACAAGTAGCAAAAGAAATCCTATATCTGAAATGGATTGCTACAATTGTGGTGAACTTGGTCATCTAGCTCATCAATGCCCTAAGCCTCCAAAAGACAAGTACAAGAACAAGGGCAAGAAAAATGAATCTAGTGATGAAGAAGATGAGAAGAAGAAGAACAAGCCATACAAGAAGAAGGATGGCAAGAAGAGAGAATATCACAAAAAGAAGGGAGACAAAGCTTACATTGTTGGTGATTGGCTCACCGACATTGAGTCATCATGTGAGTCCTCCAGTGATGAAAGCGACGACGAGAAAGAGAAGGTCGCCGCATTTGTGATTCGTCCATCATCATCTTCATCGACATCGTCATCACCACCTTCACCGCATCTTCACCATCATCATCCACTACTCACCTATGATTCATGGCCAAGGGTGAACGAAAGGTACAAAATAATGAAAGTAATGATGATGATAGTGATAGTGATGATGAATTTGATGCACCTTCTTATGATGAACTTGTAAAATTGCTCAACAAATACTCTAAAGTCATAAGAAAGACTAGAAATGAAAATGATGAGCTTTAAAATGAAAATGAATCACTTTCATCAAAGCTTGAGATTGCACAAAAGACTAGTGATAAGCTTAAAGATCAAAATAAAATTATGACTTCTACTCTCAAGGATCTCAAAACTTTCAACAAGTGCTTAGAGATGAACATGACAAATTTGAGAAGAAGCATGATGAGCTCAACACTAGGCACAACTTGCTAAAAGACAAATATACTGATGAGGACATCGCCACGCTGGACACACCGATGTTATGGTCTTTCCCAAGTTGCAATTTGTCCCCAACTCAGCTACCACGCCACCCTCGGATTGAGCAGACACGTCATCACTGTTTTGGTCATAACTCTTTCATACGACATCAAAACGGGGCGTTCTTGGATGCGTTGGAAAGGGGACGACGACGCCGTCGTTTTGGATCTGGTTCTAGCTCCAGAAGGTCCATGGATCATTCTGTGTGACCACGTCAAGGTGCTGCGTCACCTATTTGGGCCAACTTGGCCATGTATCATGTCGGGCCTTAAGCCCAAGTTGTGGACGCTCAACCCCTGGCCGTTCCCAACCCTAAGTCGAGTCTTAGACTATAAATACAGCCATCACCGCTGTTAGACAAATTGGGTTTTGTTTAGAGTTTAGTTTTCCATCGAGAAACTGAATCGTTCATTGTAACTGTGGTGACAAATCCTTTTACAGTGATCTAGGGCCCATGTTCTTGATCTCCTCCACTGTGTCGATTAGTCCTTTGGAACCGAGTTCTTGAACCCTATATTGATAATTGCATCATTCATATTTGCAATTTCAGATTGCGTGTTTTTACCTTCTTGCTTGTGCTCTTCGATTCGCTTGCAGGAAAAGTCTTCTTGGCGAGGTCAATCAAGTTGTGCTTGGTTGATAACCAACGGAGCAGTGGTGTAACGGTTGCAGGGTTCGAATCGTGTCTGATTTGAAGCCGGATCGCCAACGTCGAGATCTCCACAAGTCGAACTTATCGGTTACCTCTCGGAAGATTGGGCCAGTATACATCAATTGGTATCAGATATTTCAGGTTTCCCGCGAGGTATAATCTCGTTTGCCTTAGATTCATATTTGTTCATTACCTAGAGTCCACAAAAAGCCAATAATATTTCAATTTCCGCTGTCCTATCACCTTTGTGCCTTGCAATTTCGTTTCAGATTCGCGTTGTTGAGTTTGTGTCCGTGGTCGAGTCTTGTTGCTGGTTTAGGATTGTGTTCGTCGTCGTAGTTCAATCGCCCGTTGCTGTGATTTTTTGTTTTCCGCCGCTATCCCATCCACCATTTCCAAACAACAAGTCGAAGCCACCACATTACTCGACTTGCCCCGCTAGCCGCCTTGTGTAACTTCTCGCCACCGCGCAAACCCTAGATAGGTTGTCAGCCGCTCTTATTTTGCCTGCATCGCAGCCCTCCTTACATCATCAGGCGAATACCTACTGTTGTTAGTCACAAGAACAATCTTGTGCTCGGTGCAAATACGTACTGCTATTAGTCACAGGAACCATCTTGTGATCGGTGTTGGAGTTTAGGGACGTTTTGCCCTAACTGCCGTATTGTGCCTTCCGGAAAACATAACTTGAGATACATTCGGTAAAACAGGCATAACTTTTCGCTCGTTTATCAGAAAAATCTGAAATTTTTTGAGCAGCTTCTTGACACCATTTGAGGCCGACCCAAACTCGGCTTCGCCCTATTTGGTTTCATCAAAATTGCCAAAAAATTCAGGAAAATAAAGAAAAAAAATTGTCAACGTTTTTGCACGCTTTTCAGAGAACTTGCTGTATTTCTATAGACCACATCCCACCTCAGTTGTAGGTGCTAATTTTTGTGGTTACATCTTTTGTGATCCTTGTTCAGAGAAAAATATAAAAAAAATAGCAAAAAATAAAAAAAGTTTGATTCCTACTAGTGCCTTTTGGGAAATTCCGGGAAAAATTCAGGAAAAAGGAAAATTCGGGTTATTTGCTAGTTCTGTGAGTTCTTTCCATCGCCCTTTGCTTTCACCTTGTTGCGCTACGTCTCGACACGTCTTAGTCAGCAGCTGTGATTTGTACTTTGGATCCGGATTGAACAATCGTTAATCTGCATTCGTTAATTGCTAATCCTTGCTGTCATCTTGTGTGCCTACCCATAGCTCCACATATTCTTCTGTCAGCACAGGTTCATCTTGCAACTGTACCCACGCTCAGCAACAGATTACTTTGCCACTTTGGTTTGGCTCCTATTTGGCGTTGGTAAGAATACAGGCAAGACGGTGGTAAGCCGCTTGTGATTTTGCATTCCACTTTCACTACCACCACCACCACTTGTCTCCTTTTAGTTGATAGGGATAATACTTTGGTGTTGTCTTTTTCTATCTTCTAACCATGGCAGGATCTCCGACGGACTTCAATGAGTGCGTGTCCAAGGGTGAGCTTACAACGTTCATGACTGAACAACGCAATCTTATGACCGAGCTGACGCGCAATGTGAACAATTTGGTCACCCGCATTGAACAACTCGAGCACCGCCCTCCACCTCATCGTGCTGATGATGTAGATGCGGATGATTTTGGTGATGAAGATGCGGATGCTGACGGTTATGCCTGTCACCGCCTCAACTTCAACCGTCGCGGTATGGGAGGTAATATTCAAGGTAATAATGATCCTTTTGCTAAAATTAAATTTAGCCTTCCTCCTTTTGCTGGTAATGTTGATCCAGAGGCTTATTTAGATTGGGAGCTTGCTGTTCAACAAAAATTTGATTCTCATAATGTTCCTGCTGAGCATAGAGTTAGACTTGCTACTTGTGAGTTTACTAATTTTGCTTTGTTCTGGTGGAGTGATCTTTGCAATGCTAATAATGTTGTTGTGCCTCAAACTTGGAATGCTTTAAAACAACGTATGAAATCTCGTTTTGTTCCTCCTTATTACCAATGTGATTTACGTTTGAAACTACAAACTTTAAAACAAGGTGATAAAGGAGTAGAACCATACTATCAAGAATTGCTTATTGGTTTAGCCCGTTGTGGTATAAATGAAGATGATAATGATTCTAGTGCTAGATTTTTTGGTGGTTTAAACCATGATATACAGAACATCCTAGATTACAAAGAATGGCGTAATTTTTCCCAATTGTATCATCTTGCTATTAAGGCAGAACGTGAAGTACAGGGACGCAAACAACACCAGCCTTTCAGGTCTAACAATGGGAGGAATTTTCAGCACCATTCAGAGTCGGAGACGCCCAAGATTCCTGTTGCATCACAGCCATCTACACCTCCATTTTCTTCCGGGGTAAGTAAATTGTCTAATGTGCAGAAGAAGGGTACCACTCCGGGTGCTTCTCCTAGCTCCTCCTCGTCCAGCTCTAAAATCATTTGTCACCGATGCAAAGGCATGGGACATGTCATGAAGGATTGCCCCAGTCGTCGTGCTTTCATTGCTACCGAGGATGGATATGTAAGTGCTAGTGATGTTGAAGATGATTTAGCCCTTGTTGCTAACATCGATGCAGATTCCACCGAGGGCGATCAAGACAAGGAGACCATCATCATTGACTCCGTGGCTGCTGCCGCAGACTACCCTAGCCTTCTTGTGCAGCGTGTGTTGAGTACACGTGTGCGACATGAAGAAGAGATGACGATCCAACGCCACAATTTGTTCCACATGTATTTCATTGTGCAGGGTTGTCGTGTTCTCACTATCATTGATAGCGGGAGTTACAATAACTTGGTGAGTTCAGATTTAGTTGACAAGCTTGGCTTGACCACACGACAACATTCGTATCCATATAAACTTCAATGGTTCAATAATAGTGGTAAGACTAAGGTAACTAAATCAGCACGCATTAGCTTTTTCACAGGTTCTTATCATGATACTGCTGATTTTGATGTTGTTCCTATGCAAGCTTGTTCCATTTTATTAGGTCACCCATGGGAATTCGATAATGATGCTTTACACCATGGTAGAACTAATACATACACTATCATACATAAGGACAAGAAAATTACATTGCTACCTTTGTCTCCTACGGATATTATTAAACATGCTAATGAGATTAAAAATAAACCTCCAACTCACATTGATAAAAATAATGGGATTAAGTTAAAAGGAGGTACTTTTCTTGCTACAACTTCTGCTACTGCTGAGTTATGTGATAATCCTGATGCGCCATGTTATACTATGTTTTGTCAACCTATTCTGTCTGGTGCATTGCCTGCTGTCACTAACCTTTTGCAGGAGTTCGCTAATGATGGGATGAAGTCGAGGACGACTCCAATTCTAGAAGGAGGGGATGATGAGGACATCGCCAAGATGGAGTCGAGGACGACTCCAATTCAAGAAGGGGAGGATGATGAGGACATCGCCACGCTGGACACACCGATGTTATGGTCTTTCCCAAGTTGCAATTTGTCCCCAACTCAGCTACCACGCCACCCTCGGATTCAGCAGACACGTCATCACTGTTTTGGTCATAACTCTTTCATACGACATCAAAACGGGGCGTTCTTGGATGCGTTGGAAAGGGGACGACGACGCCGTCGTTTTGGATCTGGTTCTAGCTCCAGAAGGTCCATGGATCATTCTGTGTGACCACGTCAAGGTGCTGCGTCACCTATTTGGGCCAACTTGGCCATGTATCATGTCGGGCCTTAAGCCCAAGTTGTGGACGCTCAACCCCTGGCCGTTCCCAACCCTAGGTCGAGTCTTAGACTATAAATACAGCCGTCGCCGCTGTTAGACAAATTGGGTTTTGTTTAGAGTTTAGTTTTCCATCGAGAAACTGAATCGTTCATTGTAACTGTGGTGACAAATCCTTTTACAGTGATCCAGGGCCCATGTTCTTGATCTCCTCCACTGTGTCGATTAGTCCTTTGGAACCGAGTTCTTGAACCCTATATTGATAATCGCATCATTCATATTTGCAATTTCAGATTGCGTGTTTTTACCTTCTTGCTTGTGCTCTTCGATTCGCTTGTAGGAAAAGCCTTCTTGGCGAGGTCAATCAAGTTGTGCTTGGTTGATAACCAACGGAGCAGTGGTGTAACGGTTGCAGGGTTCGAATCGTGTCTGATTTGAAGCCGGATCGCCAACGTCGAGATCTCCACAAGTCGAACTTATCGGTTACCTCTCGGAAGATCGGGCCAGTATACATCATATACTTCATTGAAAATTAATTATGATAGTCTTGTTGTTGCTAATGAGCTCTCTCTTGAGACACATGATGCTACTAACCAAGTTGTTAAGATTGATATAGCCACATCATGTGATGACTTGATTATTGAGAGCACTGAGTAAGGCTCTAGTGGCAAAGGCAAGAAAGTGGTTGAGTCCAACAACTATGATGATTATGTCAAGCTCAAGAGTGAAAATGAAATGCTTAGAGATGAGAACAAGAAGCTAAAAGGGTTGATGGCTCTTGAAAAGCAAACATCAAATGAGTCACTCATTGAGGAGAACAAAAAGCTCAAGCGAGAGAAAGAGCATCTCAAGACCGGCTTAAGCAAGTTCACAAGAGGTCAATACTTGCAAAGTGAGCTACTCATGAACACCATCATGAAGATGGATAGAAGTGGTATTGGTTACTTGGCAAATCAAGAGAAGAAGACCAAAACTCAACAACAACAAAACAAATCAAAGCCCAAGCCTAAGAGATGTGTTGAGTGTGGACAAGAGGGCCACTTTGCTCATGAGTGTGAAACTCCACCACCACAACCCTTGCCCAAGCATACTAGACCTTTTGCTTTCAATGTTCACTATATGCTAAGAAAAGATTCTAGTGGAAAGATGAAAGTTATGTTCTTGGGTCCCCCAAACAAGAATAGGCCTAATAAAATTTGGGTTGCCAAGTCACTAGTTGAGAAAGTCAAGGGTCCCTCTCAAGTTTGGGTCCCTAAACAAAAAGCTTGATCTCTTGTGTGTAGGTGAACTACAAGACTGGTGGAACTCATTGGGTTATTGATAGTGGTTGCACTCAATATATGACCGGTGATCCTCGTATGTTCACCTCACTTGAAGAAAATGGGGAATGTCAAGAGAAGATCACATTTGGGGACAATTCAAAGAGCAAAGTCAAGGGTATAGGCAAGATTGCAATATCAAATGATCACTCTCTTTCAAATGTGCTCTATGTTGCTTCCTTGAGTTTCAATCTACTATCCGTTGGGCAACTTTGTGATCTTGGCTATCAATGTTCATTCACTCCAAATGAAGTGGTAGTATTTAAGATAGATGACAAGCAAGTGATCTTCAAAGGCTTTAGATACAACAATCTCTATCTTGTTAATTTCACCTCTGAAGATGCAAATTTGATAACATGCTTGTTCACCAAAACTTCACTTGGGTGGCTTTGGCATAGGAGGCTTGCTCATGTTGGAATGAATACTCTTAACAAGTTATTGAAGAAGGAGTTAGTGAGATGTTTGAAAGATGTCAAGTTTGAGAAGGACAAACCTTGTAGTGCATGTCAAGCCGGTAAACAAGTTGCAAATACTCATCCAACAAAAGCTTACATGTCAACATCAAGAGTGTTAGAGCTTCTACACATGGATTTGTTTGGTCCTACAACTTACAAGAGCTTGGGTGAAAATCTTTATTGTCTTGTGATTGTTGATGACTACTCAAGATACACTTGGACATTCTTTCTTCATGACAAATCTGAAGTGGCCACTTGTTTAAAGAAATTTGCAAAGAGAGCTCAAAATGAATTTGAAGTCAAGATAAAGAAGATAAGAAGTGACAATGGCAAAGAATTTGACAACACAAACATTGAAGCTTATTGTGATGAGATTGGGATCAAGCATGAGGTTTCATCAACCTACACTCCTCAACAAAATGATGTAGTTAAGAGAAAGAACCGGATATTGATTACCCTTGCAAGAACAATGCTAGATGAGTACAACACACCAGAAAAATTGTGGGCCGAGGCAATCAACACCGCATGCTATGCATCAAATCGTCTCTTCCGTCAAAAGTTTCTTGGCAAGACCCCCTATGAGTTGCTAAATGGGAAGAAGTCGGACGTCTCATTCTTTCAGGTGTTTGGTTGCAAGTGCTACATCTACAAGAAGCGGCAACACCTAGGGAAGTTCCAAAGCCATTGTGATATTGGTTTTCTTGTTGGCTACTCATCAAAGTCCAAAGCATATAGAGTATTTAACCATGCTACCGGTTTGGTTGAAGAAACATATGATGTGGAATTTGATGAATCTAACAGCTTCCAAGGAGCAATTGAGAATTGTGATGATGTAGGTGATGAACCATTGAGAGAGGCAATGAAGAACATGCCGGTGGGAGACATCAAGCCTAAAGATGATGAAGACGATGCTCAAATGGTTAATCCACTATCTTCATCATATGTGCCTCAAGATGATGACAAGAATGAGAGAGTTGAAAATGAAGACACTCATGTCTCTCATGAACAAGCCGAGGCACAAGCTCAAGATGTTGATGCTCCCCAACCTCCTCCTCAAGTGGTTGATAGAAGACACTCACCTCTACTTCAAGCACATCCACAAGATCTCATCATAGGGAGTCCTACAAAGGGTGTAATGACTCGATCTCAAAAGCTTGCTTCTTTTGTTGAACATCATTCTTTTGTCTCTTGTCTTGAACCTAAGAATGTATAAAAAACTCTTCAAGATCTAGATTAGGTGAATGCAATGCATGAAGAATTGAACAACTTCACCCGCAATCAAGTTTGGACACTTGAGGAGAATACAAAGGTGCAAGGGTCATTGGAACCAAGTGGGTGTTCCGCAACAAGCAAGATGATCAAGGCGTAGTTGTGAGGAACAAGGCAAGATTAGTTGCAAAGGGGTTCTCTCAAGTTGAAGGCCTTGATTTTGGAGAGACCTTTGCACTCATTGCAAGACTTGAAGCCATCCGTATCCTTCTTGCATATGCATCGCATCATGAAATGAAATTATATCAAATGGATGTTAAAAGTGTGTTTTTAAATGGCTTCATAAATGAACTAGTCTATGTTGATCAACCTCCTGGGTTTGAAGACCCTAGATATCCTAATCATGTTTATAGGTTGTCCAAGGTGCTATATGGGCTCAAGCAAGCCCCTAGAGCGTGGTATGAGTGCCTCCGGGACTTCCTCATTGAGAAGGGCTTCACAATTGGGAAGGTCGACACCACACTATTTGCCAAGAAGCTTAATGGGGAGATCTTCATTTGTCAAGTCTATGTTGATGATATTATCTTTGGATCAACAAATGAAGATTATTGTAAGGAATTTGGTGAATTGATGTCGAAGGAGTTCGAGATGTCCATGATTGGTGAACTTACATTCTTCATTGGTTTTCAAGTCAAACAAATGAAAGAATGGACTTTTATCTCTCAAGAAAAGTATATTGTTGATGCAAAAGTAGATCTGCAAACACAAAGGGCTAATACCCAATCCAATATCCAAAGTGTGCCAGTCGATTTGACCTATTAATCGATAAGGATGAAAATTCGAGTACTTTGGTCCTGACAACAGTGATACGCCTAGAAGCCATGACCAAGAGGTACTCACATGGAACTCGAGGATCGTTGAAGGTCATAGTGAAGTGATGCAGCTCGTTGAATTGATGAGAACTCATAAAAAGAAAAATATGCAAATTGACAAAGTCGCCAAAAAGTAAGTAGATGTAAATAGGAGTAAAATTGGTTTGATATTGATTGATTCTCCCTTTTACATTGTCCCTCAGTCTATATTTATACCCTGATCTGAAGAAACATAACCAGACACGACTAGGACACCGAGTCCATATCTAAGGAAAAACGTGACTCTTACAGGAATCATACTCTAACAAATATAGAAAGGAAATCAACACCTATCTACTTCCTTGTACGCCTTAATTACGATGAAATTTTCATCGACCTCCTCTCCATCGGCTTGCTTTCCATCATCACAAGCTTCATCGAAAGTAGTTTTCAGATTTTCCTTCATCAGCATCGGCAATAACATCTCTGATCTTGCCAGCAACGCCTCTGAGTCTAAGTCAAATGACAACCTTTCCATCGGTCACCACCATTCATCGGCAACAATCCTCACAAGCTGATCTTCATTGGCACCCTTCTACCAGCGTAATATAATAACTTTACTTCTGCTGATTAGCCCACTCTGATTATTTTGACACGTGCCAAAAACGGTGTCAACACATGCCCCTGAATTTCAGAGTATAAAATCATTAATGTTCTGAAATTTACTCTAGACAACGATTGTCTTTACCTAATTATCTTAGCTCATCCTCCAAGCATGACATAATCTGTTACCAAATCCAATCAAACCCAACCCTAATTCACGCGTCTCAGTAAATATCGCACAATCTTCAATCACTTTCGTTCTGATTATGGTCAAGATACAAAACCAACAGTCTATCGGCAAGAACCTAACACAGTGACGCTACCGATCTCGGAATTAGAACATCCTGTATCGAGATTTCTTTCGAGTCATGATTGCTTGCCATCAAACCACCTGCACAATCCCTTGATTATCGTGCGAACAGTTACCATATCCATTTGAACCACCTCGACCTACATGCGCGTGGCAGAGAGATAAGTACAGAATGCCCCTATTCCAATCGGCTTATAAATAAATCTCTCCCAAATGCTCATCTTCTACCCTTAGACTCCAACCTTCAACATCCTCTCTCTCCGGTGGTGACGCCGACGAACAACTATGCGACCCCAACCAGCAAGAACCTTCCCCAACGGCAACCTCGAGTCTCCAGCCGTGTCTCCATCCTTCTCAAGATAATGGCAGTCAACTTTGATGTCCCCGCGGTTTGTTTCTCCTTCATCCCCTTTTACTGCAATCCCTTTTGCCCTTGCAAGTTCATATAGTTGGTGATTTTCTTTCTCTTTTCCTCTACTCTTTTGATCCTCCAAACTTAGGAACTATGCAACAAGTTAGTCATTCCAACCAATCAGCCGCACATCCAATGCTTAGGCCCAAACAAAGCGCAAAGCTTCAACAGACACCAAGGCACAGCCAAAATGGCAGAAGTCCATACCAATCCCAACACCTAATCTAGCACCTCCGAGCCAACTAGAACCAGCCGATGCAACTGAGCAAGTAATTGATCCTTCTGCATAGGGCACATCATCGGTCGTCGTATCCCAAGGACCAGTTACTGATGAGACCACAGAGGAATTGCCATCAATCTTAGCACCAATTAATCCTAAAGTTGAAGATATCCCATCGGCAAGCTCAGCCGATCCTTCACATGGCACACTCCAGATTGCTTCCTCTAGTCAAAGACAAGAAATTACCTTGAAGCAAGTAAGCCGACTGATCTAGCTGATTTATAATATTCATACTTGTCCTCGATTGACCCATTTTCTTCTTTCAGGAACAAGACTCTCTAGACAGTTTATTCTCCTTTGCCATTGACGTTTCTGACATGAGGGAGAGGAGACAAGCTCTTCACTTGCACTAGGGACAATATCAGCAGAAGTCAAGTCCAAGCTGTAGGCTCTACTGAACTTGCTACAGCAAGACACTGCCCAGTTGGTAGATGATTCAGACTCTACAAAAGCAATTGTCAAAACAATCCATGGCTAGGTCCCTGCCAACATCGAAGAGGCACTCTTCCCAGCAGCCCACTTAGAAAGCCGACAACTCCAATATCAGAGGGTTGCTCAACGTATTGCCAATAGAGCTGCTCAGGCTTAGCTTAAAGAAGAGATGCTACAATTGAAGAAGACCGCCGATGAGAAGCACAAGAACATCGACAGTTTGAAGACCTCGGGTGCCAAACTTAAGCAGAAAGTCTCAGACTTATCAGCAAAGAGAATGGCTCTACTGGCTGAACTGAAAGAAGTCGAGGCAACTCTAACTCATGCCAAGTAGGAAGAAAGCCAATTACCCGATGCTATCAAGCCTCTCCAGCAAGAAAGAGATATCCAAGCTCGCAAAGCCCTGGCAGTGAATAAAAAACTTAGGCTAGTGGAGGGTACCGCCGATGAAGATATCAAAGAGATAGAGGAAGCCAATCATATTCGCCTGCGTGTGATATCGGCCATCCAATCTTGACTAAATTTGTAAATCCTGTTTATTGCATCGGTGCTTTAGGAAACACTGATACCCTTGTCTGATTTTGGCCGATAGGACTGTTATCGGCACTTATACTTTTATGCATCCATCCAGATACTAGGGTAATATTTCTTTAAATATTTTTTGTTTAATGCTCTAGGAAACACAACCCCTTTGAGGGTTTCTAGAATATATACATTGCCAGGAATAGATTGATTTATTTGATAAGGACCCTCCCAATTAGTAGACCACTTGCCAAACTTTGAGCTTTTAGTCCCAATCGATAAAATCAATTTCCAAACCAAATCTCCATTGGAAAACTCCTTTACCTTCACCTTCTTGTCATACCATCTGGCTACCCTTTTCTTATTTTCTTTGATGCTAACTAAAGCCCTCAACCGATGACTTGCCACGTCTTCTAACTCGTCTTTCATAAGAGTATCATAGTCATCGGCTGTCAGTTGATCTTGAGAAACTATCCGCCTAGAGCCAGTTTTAATTTCCCAAGGCAATACTGCATCGTGTCCGTATACTAACTGATAAGGCGTTACTTTGATTGCACCATGACATGCCATCCGATATGACCACAGGGCTTCATTCAATACTGTATGCCACCGCTTAGGATTTTCTTTAATTTTGTGCTTAATGAGTTTGATAATTCATTTGTTGGAAGCCTCAGCCTAACCATTAGCTTGAGCATAATAGGGAGAATAATTCAAAACTTTTATCCCCATACCAATAGCAAACTCATCAAATTCTCCCGATGTAAACATAGTACCCTAATCGGTAGTGATAGTTTGAGGAATACCAAATCGGTAAACAATATACTCTTTTACAAAATCGATCATACTAGCCGATGTTACCCTTCTCAAAGGAATTGCTTCAACCCATTTTGTGAAATAATCGGTAGCAACAAGTATAAATTTATGTCCTTTGCTCAATGGCGGTTAAATCTGACCGATGAGATCGATAGCCCATCCCCAGAACGGCCAAGGTTTAATTATAGGATTCATGGCCGATGAAGGCTGATATGACCACGACAACCAACAACATGTTACAACCTCCAAGTCAAGTTACGTCAACACCAGTCCAAGTCTTTGATGGACTAATTACACGTAGTCGAGCCAAGAAGCTACAACAAGAGGTGCACACGCTACTTTCTGAAAATCATTTTAATGTTAATGAGAATTATATACTACCTAAGTCGTGCACGTTGCTATTGCTTAGGTGCACCACAGAGGATGACAAGAAGACACCAAGGGTGAACCAAAGAGGAGGATCACGTTCGAGCCAGTCCCGTGTGACAGAACCATCAGAAAGAATCAGTCACAACTTTTTGCTCGCAAAAGCTATGAAGGCCCATGAGGACTTGTTGGAAAGCTTATCAAATTTCTGACACCCCTACATCCTTTAAAATACTTAAAGCAATCTTCAAGAATAGTCGGCCAATAGTATCCATTCCTTCTGATCATCCATTTCATCTTGAAAGCCAATTGATGTGCCCCACACACTCCTTCATGAATTTCACCCATCAAGCTTTTCGATTCATCACCACTAAGACACCTGAGTAAAACTCCATCTATAGTCCGATAATATAATTCATCATCGAGGAGCACATACTTAGTGGCCTAAAATCTTATACGTCTTTCAACCTTCTTAGATGGATCCCTTAAGTAATCGACAATCTCCGTTCTCCAGTCATTGGTATCAACTGCCGATGTCAGCACCTCCTGGATAGGCTGATACCCTGAAGCATGCTGAACTAGCCGATTAGCTTCTTCATTATGCAATCGAGAAATATGTTCAAGACGAAAATATTTAAACTCTTTCAATAATTGCAAACATCTCTCATGATATGAGATCAAAACTTCACTTTAGCATTTGTAAATCCTAGCTAATTGATTTATAACCAGCATAGAGTCACCGAAGATCTCGATAGCATCAACACGTATCTCCCTAAGTAATTCCAACCCTTTTATCAAAGCTTGATACTTAGCCTGATTGTTTGTCGATGTAGCAACAATCGGCAATGAAAACTCGTACTTCCTTCGTTGAGGTGAAATCAACACAATGCCGATACCTGCTCCTTCACCACACGTAGACCCATCGAAGAAAAGTGTCCAAGGAGCAACTTCTAGAGAGTCCACCGTACTGCAATGCTGAGTGACAAAATCGACCATAACCTGCCCTTTAACTGCCTTAGCCGATTCGTAACGTAGGTCAAATTATGACAATGCTAAAATCCACTTGCCGATTCTACCACTTAATATCGGCATCGACAGCATGTATTTGACCACGTCATCCTTGCATATGACAGTGCATTCGACCGATAGCAAATAATGCCTCAATTTAATACAAGAAAAGTATAGACACATACATAGTTTTTTGATGGCCGAATACCTTGTCTCAATATCCACCAATCTTCTGCTCAAATAACAAATAACATGTTCTTTCCTTTCAAATTCTTGAATAAGAGTTGAACCGATAACAATATCATTAGTTGACAAATACAACTTGAAGGATTTCCCGTGTTGGGGTGGAACTAGAACTAGAGGGTTTGTCAAGTACTTCTTAATTTCATCTAGGGCCAACTGCTGCTCAGCTCCCCATACAAATTTCTGATCAGCCTTCAATTTAAGCAACGGACTGAAAGCCTTGATCTTGCCCGATAGATTAGATATGAACCTTCTAATGAAATTAATCTTGCTGATCAAAGATTGCAATTTAGTTTTATCGGTAGGAGCTACTACCTTGTTAATTGCATCAATAGACTTCCTATTTATTTCAATACCTCTCTGATGCACCATAAAACCCAAGAATTGGCTTGCCGATACACCAAACACACATTTATTAGGATTCATCTTCAATCTATGCTTCCTCGTGCACTCCAGTATCTTTCATAGATCGGCTAGATGTTTCGTGATATCCCCAGACTTAACCACTACATCATCAATATAGATTTCCACTAATGTGCCGATGTACTCATGAAAAATAAAATTCATAGCTCTCTGATAAGTAGCACTTGCATTTTTCAAACCAAAGGTCATGACTATCCACTCAAACAACCCCACATGACCTGGACATCTGAAAGCAGTCTTGGGAATATCTTCTTCAGCCATGAATATTTGATTGTAACCTGCATTACCATCCATGAAGCTGATAATCTGATGTTCGGCTGTAGCATCAATCGACAAATCAGCAATCGGCATTGGATAGCCATCCATCGGTGTGGCTTTGTTGAGGTTCCTAAAATCAATACAAACACGAAGTTTCCCATTTTTCTTATAAACAGGAACCACATTAGAAATCCACTCCGCATATCGACACTGCCGAATAAACTTTGCCTCAATCAATTTAGTTATTTCGGCCTTAATGTTAAGAAGTATATTAGGGTTGCATCAGTGTGCTGGCTGCTGATATGACCGAAATCCAGATTTGATAGGTAACCGATGTTCAACTATCGATCGGTCTAATCCTGGCATTTCAGTATAATCCCAAGTAAAACAATCTTTATATTCCTTTAATAAATTGGTTATTTGCTGCTTACACTTGGAATCTAACTTAGCGCTAATAAAAGTAGGCCTTGGCCTATCACCATTACTAATATCTACCTCTACTAAATCATCAGCCGATGTTGTAACGGAACCGTCCAAATTATAAGAGCACAAGTTCAAGAACAATCGCCGAAACGATCAAATTCTCAAACTTGAGCCCATATAACTCTGGTAGTCCATGAAATCGCGAGGGATTTCAAACCAAACCGAGAGCAACCAGATCGTAATGATTCAACATAACACAACACTTGTTACAACAGTTCAAAAGTAATCTCATACATCGGAGTACAATTATTTTTATTACAAAACCAAAGTAAAGATTAGCGGAAGCAACATAATTTCTGAAACCAATTGAAGTCAAATACTGCCAGTACATAGTCACATCCTGCAAAAGCATACCAGAAGAGATACTACGGAGACCATGCCCATAGGGTCTAGTCTTCACGCCTGCATGGTGAACACAATACTTGCAGCAACAAGTACGAATCTGCTACCTGCAACAGGGGGGGGATAAACCCTGAGTATGAGAAGGTACTCAGCTAGACTTACCCATCAAAAACCAGAAACAACGGTGACACCAAGGATTATGCAAGGCTTTAAAAAGTGGGCTAGCTTGACTCAATTGCAGAAAAGCTTATTACAGATAAGTAATCATTAATGCTTAAGCATCAAGTTAATAATCATTAACCTGTCATCTAGATTAGCACCTATACTAGAGCAATCACTTTATTAGGAGCAAACAATATTAACCATAGCAGGTATAATAAGGCCATCCTCATCATTATCATCAATTCCGAACCATCATTAATAATTAGTGTATCTACGCTGAAGATAACCAGTCAAGTTTCTCACTATCCGGGAGAGACGGCGACTCGAATCGATTCCAACTCAGCTGAGGGGGTATTCCTGACACTCACCCGGCAAACCCCGCTAAAGGCAGCCGTAGATAACCTTTGGTACAGCTCAGGGTGGGCCCGAACAGCGCCGCGTTCTCGGGGATACCAGTGGCCAGGATGCTCATGACTTTTAACTCACCTGCCCTTGGACCCTCTGGCTCCCTTCCGAGGCGACTTTCACTTTTCGACTTCGCAGCCTGAGTTGAGCTACTAGGCTTCACGGTCGGCAACCTCAGGCCGGCCAACTAAATGTCAGGCATACGTTCAAAATGACATAGAAGGCTCCAGGTCTCGGTCCTTAATCGACACAGACGGGGATAGATCCACACCCAAGACCTCTATGCCTTGCTGTTTCACTATAATCATCCCGCCCGGTCTCATTTCATTTTATTACACATGGTTCACTTCCACGATAGCAAATATAGCCAACCGTGACCTGATAAAGCCCTATATCTCGCAGGTGACAGGAAATCACCCGACTTCTATCGGTCTAATTTAGCAGGGCTAAGCATAGATACGATCCTGTCTACTTAGGATTCAAGGTTCGAATTGCTGGACAAGGAGTGTTATCAATGCAGCAAGGGTTTCCAACCAACTCCTATCACATAATGCAACAATACATATAACATGTATAGATTGATAATTGCTTTGAAAGTAGGAGGCTTATAATGCTCCGGGGCTTGCCTTAACCGAAAGAAGAGAGATCAAGGTTCGGCTTCAAGAACGGTTTCCACGTCTTTTCCGGCTTCGTCGGACTGGACCTCCGGCTCCAGAATGGACTCCAACTTCAGGTTCCACGTCCAGCGGGACTTTGCTCGTATCACGATTCTCGGCACACCTATTGCATGAATATGCATCCAATGAATCTTATGTATGCACCGAAGACATGATGATTTATGAACATGCATGAATGATGTGAAGATGAATGTAAGGATATTGTAACACCATGAGCACAAAACCAAGTCATGTGGTGCTATACTCAAATCACTTCAAGCTTATGAAATTGTCTATATTTCATTTATAAACATCTAAGCATGAAAACATTATTATCATAGGTTAATTCTCTTAACTAGCAAATCTGTCCAGAATGGCAGATTCTCTAAATTAAATAATTAATGATGATGCAAAAGCACAATTGGAACAAACCAACTTTACTAACAGCTAGAGCATGTTAAAGTAACACCAGATCATATCACGCTACTAGCATAAATATTTATTTAATTGACATTTTTCTATTTATTTAATTGCTTAGGCATAAATGGCAATAAATATAAAAGGTTCCTAGAAAATTCTAATAAAATTACAGAGGCACATACATGCTAACAAGAGGCTACCATAAAAATTTCACCTCAGTTTGACAAGTAGAATTGGAGATATCAAAATAACAAAAAGATAAGAGCTAATAAAACCTATAACAAAGGAATTTCATAATTGGAGCAAATGACCTTTAAAAAGGCTGAAAATTTAACTATAGCATCTTTATAGCATACTTAGCATCTCACAAAAAAAATTCATGGCAATTGGATGACTACACAGGGAGATACAAAAACTACAAAAATCACATAGTTAAATAGAGGCATAGCAAAATTAATTACAAACTTCAGAAAACATTAATAAACATGACACATATTATATTTTATAAATAAACTTGAGGTCAATCAGAGCACTACACATTTTGAACCATATCATTTGGGGCTCTAAAACTTGAGATATGAAATTTCAAAGTTTGCACAAGAATCAACATATCGAATAAAAATAGAAATTAACAAAATCTAATTCTATCCTCCCACTCGGGCCGGCCCAGCAAGGGCGGCTCGGCCCGTGGCCTATTCGGCCCAACGCCAGAACAGGGAGGGGGAACAGAGGAGGGGGTCACATTGACAACTGGGCCCGCTTGCCATAGAAACAGAGGCAGGGAGGGGACCGGCGGCCAAAATCTCACCGGCGACATGACGACCGACGATGAAGGTAGCACCAACGTGCGTCTCAAGGTCTCCCGCACTTGCTGGTGTGCTTAGGTGGGCATAAGATGCACTGCAGATGGGTCGCCGCCGACCATGGCGGGCGGCGGAGGAATTCCGGTGGAGCGCCGGCCAACCCCATGCATCGCAGGTTCCCCAGAAGAGCACTTTGGCTTCCTCGTGACACGTCAGAGGGGTCTAGGTAGAGGTTGGGACAAGGGAGAGGCTAAACGTGCCTGGCCATGTGCAAGCCGACGCGGCGGCGGCGGCAACCTGGTGATCTCACCAATGTTCATCACGAATGGTACCATCACTGGTGATGACATCTAACAAGAGGGTAAACCTAGACCTAGGACGCTCCGAACACCAGAGAGAGATGGAAGAAAGAACATAAGCGCGGAGCTATTGAGCTTGATTTCATGGCGGGTATGGCGGAGTGCAGCCAAGGCTCTGGCGCATTCCGGCCTATCCACGGCGGTAGCGTCAAAAAGGTTAGGGCCTACACCATCAAAGGCCTACAAGGAGCTCGGAACAAAACGAGGAAGAGACGAAGGAGTTTCGGTGGAGGCCGACCACGTGAGCGTGGGTTCACCGCAGGTGGTGACGGCGGTAGAGAGGCCGAAACACGGTCCACCCTGCTCGTCTGGCTCAGCAAGAGGGATCGGGGGATAGCGCAGGCGATTGTGAAGCTGTGGATGCGCTGGGTTCATAGAGCGACGGGGCGGTGACGGTGTGCGGGCTAGCGGTTTGCCGCGGCGGCCACGAGCGCCCCGTGCTCCTGTGCTGCGAGCAGAGAAGAGAAAGGGAGCGAGAATGCGAGCGAGAGGGAATGCTTCCAGGGCGTCGTGACGCTTCAACCCTGCGAGCAGGACATGACTTCGATGCATGGAGACCACACGGCGCCGAGATTCTGAAAACGGTCGGCCACGGCCGGAGTTCACAATTTCTGAACTTCGTAACTACTGAAACGCTGATTGCAGTTCGGTTTAACCTAACAAGCCAAGATGATCAGCCACAAGCTCCTAATCTAGGCCGATTTAGGGTAAACTGTAGTAGAGACTTAACTAGAGCTACGTGAAAACTTCCTACAACTCTACTAGAACTTTCTCTAATTCAGCACGGTTAGTGAGATACGAAGCTCGAAAGGAGGGTACAAGCAAACGGTGTAGTCGAGCAATGACTGACAGCCAATATTGAGCAGCTCCGAAATTCTAAACTAGCTCGAGTTAGTGATAGGTGATATTAGCGAACTTGTAGAGCTACATGAGGTCTCCAATTTTGTCAATATGGACTTGAGCCAGTTCGGCCTGGATTTAGAACCACAAAGCCCTAAAGTGGGGTACCTCGACTGTAAGTCAGTCATGACTTAGCCAAAATGGCTAAGTGCTGAAATCAGCACTCCTAGCTGCCTTGTGGGCCATGTTAGAGTAGGTTCTAGGCATTTTCATGAGATGACCCCAAAACAACTTTTGTTCCTCATGAAATTTGGCACAAACTTTGTTAAGGTGGCACAACCATGCAAAAACTCTAGGCCACACTTTTTGTTAGGTCAAACAAGTAAGGTCCTATAGGCCAACTAGTCAAAGCATGAGTCAACATGGAATTAGGGCATGGCATAAAAATAAACCCTAGGTCATTTTGCACCACTAACAAGATACACATATTACCAAGGCCTTAAACACACATTAGCTTCACCTATGCATAAGAGTTACTCAAGTAGGCATTGAAACACTATTGCTATAACTAATGAAACATCACTAACATAATTATTGAAACCTATTGTTGCAATGTTGCAAGGTCATGTTTCAAGCAACGATGCACATGAAATGACGATGCTTATGGTAATGTCATGCCGTGATCATGCATTATGAATGCATTATGAGGCTAACTAACACCAGGGGTGTTACAGCCCTCCCCCCTTATAAAAATCTTGTCCCGAGATTTGAAAGTCGTACCATTTTTCATAGAAAGCGGAATAGTTGTCCTTTAAATAATCCTCTTTTCCCCAAGTTGCATCATGTTCACCGTGATTACTCCAAACCACCTTGTATAATTTGACTACTCGATTTCAAGTCACCCTTTCCAGAGTATCTAGAACATATACCGGTTTCTCCTCATAAGAAAGATCGGATTTCAACTTGATACGTCTCACTTCTACTCTTTCTTCAGGAAGACGGAGGCATTTCTTTAATTGAGAAACATGGAAGACTGGAAAGATAGTTCCCATTTCACGAGGTAGATTGAGCTTATAGGCTACTCTTCCACTTTTCTCAATAATCTGATAAGGTCCAACATATCGAGGCTCAAGCTTTCTTTTGATCCCAAAACGTTTTACTCCTCTCATAGGGGACACCTTCAAACAGACATGGTCACCTACTTCAAACTCAATAGGTTTCCTCCTCTTATCTGCGTAGCTCTTTTGTCTAGTCTGAGCAGCTGCTATATTTTTCTGTATAGCACGAACTTGCTCCTCGGCTTCTTTTACAAAGTCAATGCCATAGAATCTTCTTTCTCCTGGTTCCACCCAGTTCAAAGCAGTTCTACACTTGCGACCATATAAAGCTTCAAAAGGAGCCATTCTGATGCTCTCTTGATAACTGTTATTGTAAGAGAATTCAGCGAGAGGCAACCATTTCTCCCAGGAGCCATTACAAGAGATGATGCAAGCTCTAAGCATGTCTTCAAGAATTTGATTCACACGCTCAGTCTGTCCCAACATCTGTGGATGATAAGCAGAACTACGAACCAAATTAGTTCCAAGATTCTGATGTAGGCACTCCCAAAAATGAGCAGTAAACTGTGGTCCTCTGTCAGAGACAATAGACTTAGGCACTCCATGAAGACGTACGACTTCTTGGAAGTAAATGTCAGCATATTGGTGTGGGTGATAATTACTCTTCACAGGGATAAAGTGAGCAGATTTTGTCAAACGATCAACTATTACCCAAATAGAATCAAAACCTTTTTGGGTGGTTGGTAATCCGACAATAAAGTCCATAACAATGTCATCCCACTTTTAACCTGGAACAAACAAAGGCTGGAGTAAACCAGGCTTCATGTGAATGGCCTTAACTCTACAACAATTATCACACCTAGCGACGTAGGCTGCAATTTCCTTCTTCATCTTGGTCCACCAATAATATGGCTTGAGATCCTGATACATCTTACTGCTGCCAGGATGGATGGATAACTTAGAAGAATGGGCTTCAGATAAGATTTGATTTCTAAGCTCTCTATCTTTTGGCACAAAGAGTCTATCCTTGAACCAGAGAATTCCCTTCTCATCGATTCGAAAATGCTTAGTTTCTTGCTCTCTCATCTTTCTCTTGATGTGAAATACACCAGTATCAGTCTTCTGTAACTCAATGATTCTACTTCTCAAAGAACAATCTACAGTGATATGATGGATTACAATAGGATGTAAGAGGTGGGACAAATGAAAATCTTCTTCTATCAGAGAGTTGCAGTGAGATTTTCTACTCAAGGCATCGGCAACCACATTTGCTTTACCCGGATGGTAATGCACCTGGAGGTTATAATCCTTGATCAACTCTAACCATCTTCTCTGGCGCATATTTAACTCAGGTTGAGTAAATATGTACTTAAGACTCTTATGATCTGTATAAATATTGCATATATTTCCAAGCAAATAGTGTCTCCAGATTTTCAGAGCATGCACTACAGCAGCCAACTCCAAGTCATGAGTCGGATAGTTAACTTCATGTTTTCTTAACTGACGTGAAGCATACGCAATAACTCAGCCTCCCTGCATAAGAACGCCACCTAAACCAGTACCCGATGCATCACAATACACATCAAACGGTTTCTCAATGTCAGGTTGCGCTAGTACAGGAGGTGATGTCAACAAAGTCCATAGAGTGCGGAAAGCTTGTTCACACTCCGGAGTCCAATCAAACTTCCTATCCTTCTCAAGTAGTCGAGTCATAGGCTTAGCTATTTTAGAGAAATCCTGAATAAAACAATGATAGTAGCCATCCAATCCAAGAAAACTCCGAACTTCATGTACTGTAGTTGGTGCCTTCCAATCCAAAACTTCCTGTATCTTAGTCGGGTCTACTGAAATTCCCTCATCAGACAATACATGATCGAGGAAAGGTACCTTCTTTAACCAGAATTCACATTTACTGAACTTGGCGTAAAGCTTATGTTCACGCAATCTGGATAAAACAATTCTCAGATGCTTGGCATGTTCTTCTTCATTTTCAGAATAGATCAGAATATCATCAATGAATATCACCACAAACTTGTCCAGCTCTTGCATGAATACTGAATTCATCAGGTACATGAAATGTGCAGGAGCATTGGTCAGACCAAAAGACATGACAAGATATTCATATAACCCGTATCTGGTAGAGAAAGTGGTCTTTGGTATGTCTTCTGGATGGATTTTAATTTGGTGATAACCAGATCTCAGATCAACCTTCAAGAATACCTTTGCTTTAGACAACTGATCAAACAAGATATCAATACGCGGCAACGGATACTTGTTCTTGATAGTGACTGCATTGAGTGGTCGATAGTCTACACACATACGCAAAGACTGGTCCTTGTTCTTCACAAGGATAGCAGGACAACCCCACGGAGAAGAACTAGGACGGATCAGCCCTTTCAGTAAAAGGTCACTAAGTTGGGTCTTGAGTTCAGCTAACTCATTCGGCGACATTCTATACGGTCTTTTAGAAATTGGTGCGGTACCTAGAATTAACTCAATCTTAAACTCTACATCATGATCTGGAGGTAATCCTGGCAATTCATCGGGAAAAACATCTAGAAATTCACACACTACTGGAACTTCTGCAATCTCTTTTGCTTTTGCTATCATAGCGGTGACTGTAGTCTGAGGACTAATGTCTCTAGGAAGTTGCACTAGAAAAGCTTGTTGATCTTTTGGATCCCTCAACATAACCACTCTCGTAGAGGTATCGATTAGAACACCGTTTCCACTCATCCACTTCATACCTAAGATTACATCTAAACCCAAACCAGGTAATACCACGAGATCTAGATCATACAGACGTCCTTCTATCTCGATCTTTGCTCCTAAGACCAACTGGTTGGTTGAAATATTATTTCCAGCAGCACTAATATTATAACCACTATTGTCTAAAGTAATGACCTTCATACCATGCTTGGCTACAAACGTTGAACTGATAAAAAGAGTGGGAAGCACCTGAATCGAACAACACAATTGTAGGATGTTGGTTTACTAAAAATGCACCGGCAGTGATAATCTCACCCGTAGGAATGGACTCCACTGTGGTGTATCGAACCCATCCTTTACACACATCTGCCTTTTTATCATTTGATTCCTTCTGCGGGAGAGGACAATCTCTGGCCCAATGACCTGACATCTTGCAATTCCAACATGGCCGGTTACTTGGCGGTGCCTTAGGCTTTCCTTTCTTAATACTGCTCCTCTTGACCGGATCCTGTGTCTGATATGGTTGATATCTAGTAGATATGCCAGGCGAATAGTACTGAGGTGTAATCACCACCATAGTATTGGTCGTTGGTGCTTTAGATTCATGAGATTTCTCATGGCTCTTAGAAGCAGCATACACAGCATTACAGTTCTCTTGAAGGATAGTATCACTGACAAACTCGTTGAAAGTTGCACACTTGCTATTGCACATGGCCTTCATCAATTTAGGACACAACCCTCTTTTGAAACTTGCAATCTTCTTAACCTCCATATTAACAAATTTCGGAGCATATCTTGATAAGCTGATGAAAGCATGTAGATATTCTGTTACACTTTTGTCTCCTTGGGTGAGCTTCATAAACTCGGTGTGCTTGATTGCCATGAGACCAGCAGGAATGTAATGTCCCCGAAATGCTTCCTTGAACTGATCCCAAACTACTTCCATATTCTCAGGCAGGGTACTCCGATGGTGACACCACCAAACACCTGTAGGTCCTTGCAACTGTTGCGAAGCATATTCTATTTTCATATCATCTGCCACCTTGAGCACACGAAACTTCTATTCGATAGTGTTCAACCATTTGTCTGCTTGAAGTGGTTCTTCTGTTTCTCGAAAAATAGGAGGCTCAGTATCTAAGAAATCTTTATAGCTGCTGTACTGGGCAGGCTCAGGTTCCTGATGGACATGGTTTCTGACACTCTCGTCCAAGGCACGCTGACTTTCGGCAAGCATTTGCAGCAACTCAGCAGAGGTAGGTTACGGAGAAGACAATGACAGTCCTGTATTGCCACGACTCCGACTGCTAGAGCGAAGCTGACGAGACATCTGCAAGTAGTTGAAACTAGTAAGCGTTGATGACGTCGGAAGGCTGCTGACGAATTATATAGGCAGGAGGAAGAGATTATATCCAACTATCTAAATTCCAATCTCAGAAGAAGGAAATCTCTTGGTTTGAGGTACTGATTTTCTGACAAGATAGGGAATGACAGCCAAGGAAAAAGGTTCACGAGAAGATAACACATTGGTGTAGCTCCATAATGGATCATGACTAGCAATCCTTGATACCTGCGCGTGCCGAGCAGCACAACCTTGTGTCGCGCGCCATAGGAGGCTCCCGGTTTCGTCGCGGCACCATGGGGTACTAATCGCAACACCATTATCAAACACACACCCATGAGGAATCCCCACGTGTCAGGAATTAGGCGTAAAGAAACAATATGATCCAAAGATGGGGTAGCAAACAAGGATAGATACAAGGGTAGAAGCAATGGAGAGGCGAATTGCATATCAAAACACATCCCAACTCGAGGAGATACATCTTGAAATTGTCTTGCTTTCCTTCACGGCCAGGTATGAATTGGGTTTCAAGGCTGACACTACTGATCACTCCACTAGGTTGGTTGACCACCCCCAATTCTTCATGAAAGAATGCAACTATTTATGGGACAACCGTTTGGAGGGAAGAAAATTTTAAAAGAATGGGATAAGCAATTTATAAGGGAGGGAGTAATGCAGAATGCAATGTATGATGCGAACATGGTGCATGCACGAACTGTACATCCTCACAAACCTAGGAAGAATTTCAAAATTCTAGCGTATAGTTCGGTGGCATACACACGTTCTCTCAATAACGATAACTAGTCGTTCTACAGGAAACATTGTTAGTGTACCTGCAGAAAATTGCATTTCAGCCCAACAATTCCCAATATAGCACACAAGAAAGCGGTAAACTAAATACTTTCCATACATACATCCCCCGATGTATATACTTCAGTATCAAAGCTACCCGACAGATATACCCACAATTAAGTACTCTCATAATCACATGATTAAACATGTAAGTATGCTAGTAACCACAACTACTCTCCCCTAGACCGACGGTTGGACGGTCATGCTCTCACAACTCCCACTTACCAGGGCGTAGAGGTATTTTGATCCATACATTACCACCCAAGCGGATGGCATCCATACAATAGCACACCGTATGGACAACGAAACAGAAACAAGCAAGAACCCCCAAGTTAGTACTTTAGTAAGCCACCTAATAGTCCTTATTTGGGCATATAGGATATGACCACTGGCATTCTTTAGATTAGAATTAAGATTTTTCACAAAAGCTTTTGTTTAAATACACAAATGACGTGTTTACAGTTGAATCTTGCTCTGATACCAGCTGTAACGGAACCGTCCAAATTATAAGAGCACAAGTTCAAGAACAATCGCCGAAACGATCAAATTCTCAAACTTGAGCCCATATAACTCCGGTAGTCCACGAAATCGCGAGGGATTTCAAACCAAACCGAGAGCAACCAGATCGTAATGATTCAACATAACACAACACTTGTTACAACAGTTCAAAAGTAATCTCATACATCGGAGTACAATTATTTTTATTACAAAACCAAAGTAAAGATTAGCGGAAGCAACATAATTTCTGAAACCAATTGAAGTCAAATACTGCCAGTACATAGTCACATCCTGCAAAAGCATACCAGAAGAGATACTACGGAGACCATGCCCATAGGGTCTAGTCTTCACGCCTGCATGGTGAAGACAATACTTGCAGCAACAAGTACGAATCTGCTACCTGCAACAGGGGGGATAAACCCTGAGTATGAGAAGGTACTCAGCTAGACTTACCCGTCAAAAACCAGAAACAACGGTGACACCAAGGATTATGCAAGGCTTTAAAAAGTGGGCTAGCTTGACTCAATTGCAGAAAAGCTTATTACAGATAAGTAATCATTAATGCTTAAGCATCAAGTTAATAATCATTAACCTATCATCTAGATTAGCACCTATACTAGAGCAATCATTTTATTAGGAGCAAACAATATTAACCATAGCAGGTATAATAAGGCCATCCTCATCATTATCATCAATTCCAAACCATCATTAATAATTAGTGTATCTACGCTGGAGATAACCAGTCAAGTTTCTCACTATCCGGGAGAGACGGCGACTCGAATCGATTCCAACTCAGCTGAGGGGGGTATTCCTGACACTCACCCAGCAAACCCCGCTAAAGGCAGCCGTAGATAACCTTTGGTACAACTCAAGGTGGGCCCGAACAGCACCGTGTTCTCGGGGATACCAGTGGCTAGGATGCTCAGGACTTTTAACTCACCTGCCCTTGGACACTCTGGCTCCCTTTCGAGGCGACTTTCACTTTTCGACTTCGCAGCCTGAGTTGAGCTACTAGGCTTCACGGTCGGCAACCTCAGGCCGGCCAACTAAATGTCAGGCATGCGTTCAAAATGACATAGAAGGCTCTAGGTCTCGGTCCTTAATCAACATAGACGGGGATAGATCCACACCCAAGACCTCCATGCCTTGTTGTTTCACTATCATCATCCCGCCCGGTCTCATTTCATTTTATTACACATGGTTCACTTCCACGATAGCAAATATAGCCAACCATGACCTGATAAAGCCCTATATGTCGCAGGTGACAGGAAATCACCCGACTTCTACCGGTCTAATTTAGCAGGGCTAAGCATAGATACGATCCTATCTACTTAGGATTCAAGGTTCGAATTGCTGGACAAGGAGTGTTATCAATGCAGCAAGGGTTTCCAACCAACTCCTATCACATAATGCAACAATACATATAACATGTATAGATAGATAATTGCTTTGAAAGTAGGAGGCTTATAATGCTCCGGGGCTTGCCTTAACCGAAAGAAGAGAGATCAAGGTTCGGCTTCAAGAACGGTTTCCACGTCCTTTCCGGCTTCGTCGGACTGGACCTCCGGCTCTAGAACGGACTCCAACTTTAGGTTCCACGTCCAGCGGGACTTTGCTCGTATCACGATTCTCGGCACACCTATTGCATGAATATGCATCCAATGAATCTTATGTATGCACCGAAGACATGATGATTTATGAACATGCATGAATGATGTGAAGATGAATGTAAGGATATTGTAACATCATGAGCACAAAACCAAGTCATGTGGTGCTCTACTCAAATCACTTCAAGCTTATGAAATTTTCTATATTTCATTTATAAACATCTAAGCGTGAAAACATTATTATCATAGGTTAATTCTCTTAACTAGCAAATCTGTCCAGAATGACAGATTCTCTAAATTAAATAATTAATGATGATGCAAAAGCACAATTGGAACAAACCAACTTTACTAACAGCTAGAGCATGTTAAAGTAACACCAGATCATATCACGCTACTAGCATAAATATTTATTTAATTGACATTTTTCTATTTATTTAATTGCTTAGGCATAAATGGCAATAAATATAAAAGGTTCCCAGAAAATTCTAATAAAATTACAGAGGCACATACATGCTAACAAGAGGCTACCATAAAAATTTCACCTCAGTTTGACAAGTAGAATTGGAGATATCAAAATAACAAAAAGATAAGAGCTAATAAAACCTATAACAAAGGAATTTCATAATTGGAGCAAATGACCTTTAAAAAGGCTGAAAATTTAACTATAGCATCTTTATGGCATACTTAGCATCTCACAAAAAAAATTATGGCAATTGGATGACTACATAGGGAGATACAAAAACTACAAAAATCACATAGTTAAATAGAGGCATAGCAAAATTAATTACAAACTTCAGAAAACATTAATAAACATGACACATATTATATTTTATAAATAAACTTGAGGTCAATCAGAGCACTACACATTTTGAACCATATCATTTGGGGCTCTAAAACTTGAGATATGAAATTTCAAAGTTTGCACAAGAATCAACATATTGAATAAAAATAGAAATTAACAAAATCTAATTCTATCCTCCCACTCGGGCCGGCCCAGCAAGGGCGGCTCGGCCCGTGGCCTATTTGGCCCAATACCAGAACAGGGAGGGGGAACAGAGGAGGGGGTCACGTTGACAACTGGGCTCGCTTGCCATAGAAACAGAGGCAGGGGAGGGGACCGGCGGCCAAAATCTCACCGGCGACATGACGACCGACGACGAAGGTAGCACCAACGTGCGTCTCAAGGTCTCCCGCACTTGCTGGTGTGCTTAGGTGGGCATAAGATGCACTGCGGATGGGTCGCCGCCGACCATGGCGGGCGGCGGAGGAATTCCGGTGGAGCGCCGGCCAACCCCATGCATCGTAGGTTCCCCAGAAGAGCGCTTTGGCTTCCTCGTGACACGTCAAAGGGGTCTAGGTAGAGGTTGGGACAAGGGAGAGGCCAAACGTGCCTGGCTGTGTGCAAGCCGACGCGGCGGCAGCGGCAACCTCGTGATTTCACCAATGTTCATCACGAATGGTACCGTCGCCGGTGATGACATCTAACAGGAGGGAAAACCTAGACCTAGGACGCTCCGAACACCAGAGAGATGGAAGAAAGAACATAAGCGCGGAGCTATTGAGCTTGATTTCATGGCGGGTATGGCGGAGCGCAGCCAAGGCTCTGGCGCATTCCGGCCTTTCCGTGGCGGTAGCGTCAAAAAGGTTAGGGCCTACACCATCAACGGCCTACAAGGAGCTCGGAACAAAACGAGGAAGAGACGAAGGAGTTTCGGTGGAGGCCAACCACGTGAGCGCGGGTTCACCGGAGGTGGTGACGGCGGCAGAGAGGCCGAAACGCGGTCCACCCTGCTCGTCTGGCTCAACAAGAGGGATCGGGGAATAGCGCAGGCGATTGTGAAGCTGTGGATGCGCTGGGTTCATAGAGCGACGGGGCGGTGACGGTGTGCGGTCCAGCGGTTTGCCGCGGCGGCCACGAGCGCCCCGTGCTCCTGTGCTGCGAGCAGAGAAGAGAAAGGGAGCGAGAATGCGAGCGGGAGGGAATGCTTCCAGGGTGTCGTGACGCTTCAACCCTGCGAGCAGGACACGACTTTGATGCATGGAGACCACGCGGCGCCGAGATTCTGAAAACGGTCGGCCACGGCCGGAGTTCACAGTTTCTGAACTTCGTAACTACTGAAACGCTAATTGCAGTTCGGTTTAACCTGACAAGCCAAGATGATGAGCCACAAGCTCCTAATCTAGGCCGATTTAGGGTAAACTGTAGTAGAGACTTAACTAGAGCTACGTGAAAACTTCCTACAACTCTACTAGAACTTTCTCTAATTCAACACGGTTAGTGAGATACGAAGCTCGAAAGGAGGGTACAAGCAAACGGTGTAGTCGAGCAATGACTGACAGCCAATATTGAGCAGCTCCGAAATTCTAAATTAGCTCGAGTTAGTGATAGGTGATATTAGCGAACTTGTAGAGCTACGTGAGGTCTCCAATTTTGTCAATATGGACTTGAGCCAGTTTGGCCTGGATTTAGAACCACAAAGCCCTAAAGTGGGGTACCTCGACTGTAAGTCAGTCATGACTTAGCCAAAATGGCTAAGTGCTGAAATCAGCACTCCTAGCTGCCTTGTGGGCCATGTTAGAGTAGGTTCTATGCATTTTCATGAGATGACCCCAAAACAACTTTTTTTCCTCATGAAATTTGGCACAAACTTTGTTAAGGTGGCACAGCCATGCAAAAACTCTAGGCCACACTTTTTGTTAGGTCAAAAAAGTAAGGTCCTATAGGTCAACTAGTCAAAGCATGAGTCAACATGGAATTAGGGCATGGCATAAAAATAAACCCTAGGTCATTTTGCACCACTAACAAGATACACATATTACCAAGGCCTTAAACACACATTAGCATCACCTATGCATAAGAGTTACTCAAGTAGGCATTGAAACACTATTGCTATAACTAATGAAACATCACTAACATAATTATGGAAACCTAATGTTGCAATGTTGCAAGGTCATGTTTCAAGCAAGGATGCACATGAAATGACGATGCTTATGGTAATGTCATGCCATGATCATGCATTATGAATGCATTATGAGGCCAACTAACACCAGGGGTGTTACAGATGTGAACCCCTGACCTAACTTTCCATCATCGGCAAACCTATCCATTAAAACTCCTCTTCTGAACCGACTGCTTGGATCGGTGAAATTTCATAGTCAGCAACTTTGAGAAACTCTTTCTCCCAAACTTCTCCTGATATGCATTTGGTTCGCTCATAAGTATCTGATTCTACCGATGCTATGATATAAGAAGAATCACCAGAGACAACCTCAATCTTATCCCCAACCCACTGTGCGAGGCATTGATGCATTGTGGAAAGAACACAACAATTGGCATGAATCCAATCCCTTCCTAGAAGCAGATTGTACGCACCCTTACCATTGATAACAAAGAACATCGTCGGCAAGGTTTTGCTACCGATGGTCAACTCAACGCATACTTCCCCTTTAGCTGGTGACACATTGCCTTTGAAATCTTTCAGCATCATATCGGTTTTGGTCAAGTCTTGATCTCCTTTGCTAAGTTTCCGATACATTACATAGGGCATAATATTAATCGTGGCTCCTCCATCAATAAGTATCTTAGATACAGGTTGCCCATCAACTCTGCCTTTCACAAACAAAGCTTTGAGATGCTGTCTCTCATCATCGGTAGGTTTCTCAAAAACATCCATCATTGGATCTAATGCCAGTTGAGCTACTTGATCGGAGAGAACAACTTCTTCCTCATCATCAGAGGGTGCCAGAAACTCCATCAGCAACATAAATACCATATTAATATCTACCGATGGGCCCTGCCCTTTGTGTTTCAACTGCCACTGCCAATGTTTGGGCCTCTCATTGGAAGAGCTTTCCTCTCTGTATAGGTCTTCCTGACTCTCACGCTGCATCCTCCTTTTTCTATGTCTTTGTTAGACCCTCAGGGCACCATTAAGGAAGCTTAGTTTTTGAAACCAGCTGATAACAGATCTCAGTTGATTCTACACGACGTATATTAGGGTCCCTGTAGAATATTTCTTCATCAGGAACTCTTGCATTTGCCATCTCCTCAAGCTCTTCTTGATTCCTTAGAAAATATCCAACGCACTTACCAAGTCTTTCATATACACTGAGTCTGCCCCCAGCCGATCATGCACTGATGCTCTGCCTCTGATCGGCTCATTGATAGATAAGCCCTGATTACCAGGCTGAAACCTCCTTTTTGGCCGATTGGCCCGATAGTAACCATTGCACTCAGGGCAATTTTCAAGAGTTGGCAATTTAATGTCTTCTTCCTAGCAATGGATGAAAAACGGACACCTCCAATGATCTTTATGCCGATGCCACTCTTCCCGATGTTTCTCTTCTTGATGTTGTTGATATCGGTCCTTACGCCAACGCCAACCCTCATGTTGCCTTCCTTCCTGCTGCCGCCGATGAGTAATCACAATGCCAGGTCGAGGAGGTTTTTTTGGAACTACCACTTTCTCCTAGCAGACCCTTGCTTTTTGCGTCATCGGTAGTTATCCGACGTTGGGGATCCATTGATGCGCTTTTCTCAGCAGCCTCTGATGTCAATACCTTGGTCTTACCCTTGGCATCCAACATATTTGCTGAAAAAGGATGCTGATCGATTTTCATCGGCTTCTGGGTCTTGGAGTTGCCAAACTTAATTCTCACAGATTCAATGGCCGATTGCAACTGCTGCCTAAAACACCTTGCACTCATTTGTACTGTGTGAAGTTGCATTGTGCCATTTGCAGTACTGGATCTTCTTCAACTCTTCTACCGATGGAATCACATGATTGAGTGACAGCTTAATTTGACCTTCTTGAAGCAAAAGATCAAATATCTTATCGGCTTTGGTGATGTCAAAGGTAAACTTCTCTGGCTCTTTCTGACCAAAAGGACAAGATATCGGCCTTTTATTCTTAACCCACTCAGCTAAGTCGATAACTGGTTCTTCATCAGAATCAGAGTCTTCTACCTCATCAACAAATGATACTTTTTTGCACCAATTATTTTTAGGCTCAAAAACCCTAGTGTCTTGATCAGAGATCCTTTGTACAAGATGACCTAGGCTTTCAAACTCCTGAGAAGCATACCTGTCCTTGAGATGTGGCAATAACACTTGAAAAGCCAGATCGGCAAGCTGTCAATCATCCAGCACCAGGCTATAGTACTTATTCTTTACATCTCGTAGCCTCTGCACAAAGCTTTCTACCGATTCATCATTTCATTGCCTCAATTTTACTAAATCGGTAAGCTTCTTTTCATGGACTCCAGCAAAGAAATACTTATGAAATTGTTTTTCTAGATTAGCCCAAGTAATAATAGAATTTGGTGGCAATGATATGAACCACGTGAATGTCGATCTAGACAAATATGATAAAAATAACCAAACTCTTAATTCATCTCTGCTAGCTGCCTCTCCACATTCAATAATGAAGAGATTGACGTGTTCCATTATTGATGTATCATCTTGTCCAGAAAATTTGGTGAAATCTGGTACCTTGTACCGATTTGGGAGAGGAATTAAATCATATGCTAGAGGGTATGGAGTCCGATAAGAATAAGTATTAACTTTGGGTTTTATCCCAAACTGATCTCTCATGATTTCTGCTATCTTATTGGCCCAAAAAGCATCAACCTCCTGCTGATAAACTGGTTGAATTTCTACATGAGGTACCTGCTGATATCCCTCCACATGTCTTTGTGGCACACGATCTCCAGCCATCGGCATATTCACCGCTACTTATGGCCCATTAACCTGCTGGAAAGGATTTATCGGCTGAGCTGCCGATGCCTGATTCTAAAAACCAGTTTGCATATGACCTTGCTGAATTCCTGCAACTTGATAGTTTTGCTAAACTGCATGCTGAATAGGTAACTGTCCTAACCAACCATTATTAGAACTCATTGGCATAAAGCTTGTCGATGACTAGTAACTTGCTGACATTGTTGGATAACAATTAGCATAACCAGCTTGAGGCATGATCTGCACCCCAGGTTGACTCATAGCAGGGGCTTTGTGCTGCATCGGCAGTAGGCTTGCCGATGGACTTGTATTGGGCGCTTGAAATGAAGGCACCTGGAAACCCCCTGAAGTTGGTTACACAGTAGTTGATGTGGTATATTGAGGTACATGAGTCATCGGTGAAACGGGAGCAGCCGATGATACAGGAGCTTTTCCTGCTGTGTCAAACACTTGAGGCAACCCAGAGTTGATGGCAGACAACTCTGGAGGCATACCATATCCCCACCAATTAACAGGAATCTGGCTGTTTTGAGACACATGCCCTGACATAGTTGATGCCGATAGATCTGTATTGAGCTAAACTCGTCCTCCTGAAAGCACTAGACCTGATCTTATCAGTGTAGATTGAACATTAGACAAACCTGCTGAAACTAGAGGAGAAGTAACTTCTATACCCGCAATGGCTGAGGGAGCCAATGAAGCATTGACCAATGCCGGTTCTGGTTGGTGATAAGTTGGTCCAACATAAAGTGGTGGTACTTGTCCCTCTTTAAAAGTTCAAACCATAGCATTGTGAACAGTATTGGACAACACATTGGAGTGGTTAATCAAAGCATGATTTACTGCAGAATTAACCATCTCTTGAAGTTTACCAGGATTGGAGTCAAAGGTAACCTGCCGAGGCAACAGCAGATCTTGCTTCTAGATGACTTCTCCGCTCCTGTTCAAGCTAAATGATTTCAGGCAGAGCTGCCTATAATCCTCCATAGCCTTTTCCATAGTCTGCTTCTAATCTTCCTTAAGATCTTCCGATATCATGATGACGTTCCCCGTGTCGATCTCAGGATTGAACATATTGATCGTGTTGATGAGTCCCACCGAGCGTGCCAAAAGATGTGTTGATGCAAAAGTGGATCTGCAAACACAAAGGGATAATACCTAATCCAATATCCAAAGCGTGTCAGTCGATTTGACCTATTAATCGACAAGGATGAAAATTCGAGTACTTTGGTCCTGACAACAGACATACGCCCAGAAGCCATGGCCAAGAGATACTCACATGGAACTCGAGGATCGTCGAATGTCGCACTAAAGCGATGCAGCTCATCGAATCGATGAGAACTCGTAAAAAGAAAAATATGCAAATTGACAAAGTCATCGAAAAGTAAGTAGATGTAAATAGGAGTAAAATTGGTTTGATATTGATTGATTCTCCCTTTTACATTGTCCCTCAGTCTATATTTATACCCTAATCTGAAGAAACATAACCAGACACGACTAGGACACCGAGTCCATATCTAAGGAAAAACGTGACTCTTACAGGAATCATACTCTAACAAATATAGAAAGGAAATCAACACCTATCTACTTCCTTGTCCGCCTTAATTACGATGAAATTTTCATCGACCTCCTCTCCATCGACATGCTTTCCATCATCACAAGCTTCATCGGCAGTAGTTTTTAGATTTTCCTTCATCGGCATCGGCAATAACATCTCCGATCTTGCTAGCAACGCCTCTGAGTCTAAGTCAAATGACAACCTTTCCATCAGTCACCACCATTCATCGGCAACAATTCTCACAAGCTGATCTTCATCGGCACCCTTCTACCAGCGTAATACAATAACTTTCCTTCTGTCGATTAGCCCACTCTGATTATTTTGACACGTGCCAAAAACAGTGTCAACATATACCAAGGATCTTCTCAAGAGATTCAAGATGGAGGATTGTAAGCCAATCAAGACCCCAATGCCATCTAATGGACATCTCGACCTAGATGAGGGAGGTAAACCGGTTGATCAAACTCTCTATCGTTCTACGATTGGTAGCTTATTGTACCTTATCGCATCTAGGCCCGATATCATGTTTAGTGTGTGCATGTGTGCTCGCTTTCAAGCGTGTCCTAAAGAACCTCACCTAAGTGTCGTGAAAAGAATCTTAAGATATCTTAAGCACACCCCAAGCATTGGCCTTTGGTATCCCAAAGGAGCTAGATTCCAACTAGTTGGCTATTTCGACTTGGATTATGCCAGTTGCAAAATTGATAGAAAAAGCACATCCAGAGGGTGCCATTTGCTTGGGAGGTCACTTGTATCTTGGTCATCTAAAAAGTAAAATAGTGTGGCTTTGTCCACCGCCAAGGCGGAATACATTGCCGTGGGGGCTTGTTGTGCATAAATCTTATATATGAAGCAAACCCTTCTAGACTATGGTGTTGTTCTTGATAAGGTGCCACTTTTATGTGATAATGAAAGTGTCGTTAAAATTGCTAATAATCCGGTACAACACTCACGCACCAAGCACATTGATATCCGTCATCACTTTCTAAGGGATCATGTTGCTAAAAATGATATATCACTAGAAGGTGTAAGAAGTGAAAATCAATTAGCGGATATCTTCACTAAACCTTTGGATGAGGCTACCTTTTGTAGGTTGAGAAGTGAGTTAAATGTGCTTGATTCTAGTAACTTTAAAAAATGAGCTTGTGTTGTCCCTTGCATTGCATTGTAATATATGTCATGTTTAAACTTCCGTAATGCATCTAGGACTTGTTTAACATGGTTACGATAACACTCCTTTGGAGGAGTGAAGAAGCCTAACCGTGGATCAAACTTGACAAGCAACCTAGTTTTACCTTCTTGCTTTGCATTGCATATGCATGGTTGTTGCTTTGTCGTTTCTTTTCGATTTTGCTTTGAGCAACCTCTGTGTTCGTCCATGGATAGAGAGAGCATTTGACGCTCCCAAGGGTTTATAAACTCTATTACATGGTCATACGTTGCTCCTCGGGTGTTTATCGCATATTTTCTTAAAAATAATACTAGCCTAAGGCGAAATATTTTAAAAAAAACTTGAGGGTTTGAGAGAGGTCACTCATATCAGGTTCCAATTGGTGTTTATTTGGGTCTCTTCTGTATTGGAAATTAATTGGGAGAAGTCACGTCGAAGATCAGGAAGAGAAAAGGTGAAAATCAGCGATCGGACGATAGACCGGACGCGACGCTACTCAACCACTGTGTCCGGTTCTGGCCATCACCAGCGTGTCCGGTCATGTGAAGGCAGTTCTCGTGGACCTCCGATCGGACGCGATGCTGCGACCACTGCGTTCGGTCCCGGACTTCATCTGCGCGTCCGGTCGCGCGTAATGGGTTCTCAGGTGGACCTCTGACCGGACTCTATCCGCGTCCGGTCACCTCTAACCGGACGCGTCCGATCGCGCTAGGAGCTTACTGGACCCTGACCGGATGCCTCTGCAGCGCGTCCGGTCAGTCGATCAGCGCGTCCAGTCACCCCTTGAAAAGCAAATCTGAGTTCTTTTTCACCGATCCATCGGTGGTTTCGTTTTCTTTCTTCCTCTTCAACGTGCACCATCGCTCGTCCTCCTCTACCCTAACTCATGCGCCACCATTGCGCCGTCGCTCCTCCTCCACCGTAGCACCCCGTGTGCTGTCGCTTCTCCTCCTCCGCTCAACCACGCGCCACCACTCCTCCTCCACCTAACCCTAGCGTCGCCACTCCTCCTCTCGCTCCGACCGCCAACAGAGAAGGCCAGGCAGCCCACCTCCGCACTGCCCTTGTTTCTAGGCCGTGAGGTCCCCTCTATGCCGCCATTGACTTAGATCTCCCGCCATCTCTGTGCGGCTTCAATCTCTAGCTTTCACCGCGAGATTTCTTCGCTGTAACCTTGACCTAGATTATTTGCCGATGACATCTCTCAAAGTTCTAATTCACTTTTTTCCTGTTTCAGCATTCCAGTGCCCGTCTGACATTCCTATGGAACCCCCGCACATCAAGGTTTCTCACCTCTTTCACTGGAGTCTCGCTCTTCTGAGGTAGCATATCGTGCTCTATTCTTTTCATATCTCTTATGCTTGCTCTCATAAGGACATCGCTTATCTATTAGTCGAAATATATTGCTTAAAAGTAGCTTGCAGTGAGTCTTGTTGGTGCTTTTGTGTGGCAGTGGGCAGTTTTGTCAGTGGAAATTTGAATCTGAGGCCAAGCCTGCAGATACGGATTGAGGCCAAGCCTCACGAGAGTCAGTTCATCATCTTGCAGTCAGGGGAATTCTTGTTTGGCAGTTCATCTTTTCTGTGTCAGCATGGCCCGCTGTAAGAATGTTGGTGGAGCACCGAGTGATGGGGATGGAAGTCCTCCACGTTTGACAGAGGTTGTCCATGGCAAGCGTAAGAAGATCGCCGCCAAGAAAAGAAAGAGGATGCTCATAGAGGCAGAGGTAGCACAGGCAGTGGTTGATGCTGCTGATCTAGCAGAGAGAGGAGGCAGAGGCAGTGGTATTCACATTGGCAAGCGCCGCTTTCACCTTGAAGGATGACAGCTCAGTACAGAGGCCACCGAGGAGACAGAGGACCAGCCCGCAAAGCAGACAGAGGAGCAGCGTGCAGAGGAGACAGAGGAGACATAGGAGCAGACAGTGCAGACTCCACCGTGTCGTCGCTCAGGATGCATGCGTGCTCAGGTGACACCTAGGTCAGAGGATCAGCGACGTGAAGGTCGTCCACCTCCTAGAGCTCATGGTTAGCCCCTAGTTGAGCACTTTGACCTTAGGGGAGCTACAGCATGCCAGGTTCAGGCCCTCTGATTTGTCGAGGTTGGTTGGTGGTTCCCACCTTAGCGGGACACCAGAGCTTCAGAGGGTTTCTACACACTCTACATGAGGATTTTTACAGAGCCTATGTTGACAGTGGCATTGCCTTCAGACCACAGAGAGTTTGTCGACTTGAGGAACTAGTTGCAGTTGTTGGTGAGCAGCTCCGTCCCCATATTTCTTTCCTACCGGGATTGTCAAATCTTCTGGGTCAGACAGGAGCATACTATGGTACTTGGGTCAGAGAGTTCTACTCCTCACTTTGGATAGACCCTGCTCACGAGTTCATTCACTTTGTATTTACAGGTCGTGACCGTAGGCTATATAGCACCAGGGTACGGGAGATTCTTAGGCTCCCAGCTTCAGAGACGAAGATCCACCAGTTGTGTTTTGGTCACACATCACCACCGAGGCGTCCACATGGAGGCACTGTGCCACCTACAAACTTGATCAGACCATGCTTTCACGAGCCATTTGGTGAGGGGTCCAGACGTACACCAGCTAGTTTGACTTCGATTGCCAGAGTGCTTGATGCTATTGTGAGGAGGACACTACTTCTGAGGTTGGGCTACCGAGAGGGTTTGACATGTACGTAGCTTTGGGTAGTCTATCACCTCATCTCTCAGACTTCGTTTGACATTTGGGATTTGATGCTCTGTGAGATGGAGGATACTTTTGCAGAGGGCTTCAAGGGTCATCGTCAGCTACCCTATGCTCATTGGATTTGCTTTCTAATTTAGTTTGCTTGCGACCTACCTACTGAGATTCGAACGAAGATTTCTGACACCATGACAGCTTTCCCTAAGTATGATATACGATAGTTGTGAGCTTCTATCACCCGAGAGCAGGCACCTAGACAGGATCAGCGTTAGAGAGCAGAGGTACCTAAGACCGCAGCTAACTAGGACCAGACTGTTGAGGGACTTGTAGAGGCAGAGCTTGCCGACTTAGATGCTCAGCTAGTCGATCCAGACAAGGACGACGCCACCAATAGCACTAATGACGACTATCAGCCACTTCCTCGGTATCGCTCTCCTTGTTCTCATGACCATGAGGCCGGTGGTTCCGGTTCAGCCTCACACACAGACCCAGTCATGGTGGCTATACTTGAGAGGCTGACTCAGGCTCAGGAGAGGCAGAAGATTCAGCTATAGAGATAGGCTCAGGACAATGCAACTGTATTTGCACAGATTCAGGCTCATCAGGACGAGTTTCAGAGGCAGCAGCTAGAGATCCAGAGGCAGCAGGCAGCTACCTAGCAGCAGTACCTTGAGCTCTTGAGACACCTTGTTACTATTGGGGTTCCTCCACCTCCGTCAGTCCTTACTCTAGCTTTATAGTCCAGTGGACTTTAGAGTCAGGGACAACTGAGCTTTTAGTTTACATCACCTCAGCAGCAGGTGCCTCAGACGTTTCAGTCCCCAGGCTACACTCCTATTTAGATGGGATTTACTCCACCAGTTTAGCTCAGGCCCCACCTTCTGACTGGCACTCCTTTCTCTACTGACTTGAGTGCGTCCTATAGCGAGTTGACTATCAGCCGACACCCTCTCATACCATAGTTCTAACTTCTTCAGAGATATAAGCTTTAGAGACAGTGGCTCCTCTAGTGATAGGGACTAGGACTACAGAGATAGTTCCTTCGTCGGTTGCCTCGACTGATCCTCCCATGCTTGGTGCTCTTTAGGCTTAGGTGACAGAGACTGCGGCTCTCATTGCTACTACTTCATTAGCTCCTGCTCCTGAGTTACAGACCTAGATTGCTTCACTTCCACATGTATCTATAGAGGGTCAGCATGATAGCTCAGAGTCAGAGGAGGACACTTCTCAGTTCATGATCACTCCATGCTCCTCAGCACCTGACACGACTGCTACTATTCCTCCTTCAGACCCTTAGCTTTTTGGCTCTTTATGCCAAAGGGGGAGAGAGAGTAGATTCAAGGGGAGTTTTGAGAGAGGGTTTTATTTTCTTTGTGTGCTACATTTATGCATCATGTTTATATTCCCGTACTTGCATTTTGTGACATGTGTGCTTATGAGATACTTGGGTACTATGTGGATTATCTTGTGTCTATTATATCATGTCACTTGATTGGTTCTAGCTCATAAGGTTTTGCTTTCGTGCCTTACTCCGATTTCATATGAGCTATGCTTTTGTGTACTAACTCTTCTTGTTTCATCTTATGAGTACACCCTATTGGCTTGGAGCACATAAGCAATCCCTAACCCCTTGCTCTTATTGCCTTTTGCTTATGTGAATCAAGCATGTTCGAAAACTTCATCTCTTAAATCTATTTAATCAAGGTGTTATCATCAATCACCAAAAAGGAGGAGATTGAAAGCATCTAGGCCCCAAGAGTTGGTTTCGGCAATTGATGACAATGCAACATTACCATGACTAATGTGTGTTTTGCATAAACTTTGGTAAGTCAGGTCATGAGAATGGTGACTATTTTGATCACTATGGTTTTCATGCCCCTTGATGGAAATCGTTTTGGTTTTCAAAGGATTAATGTCAAGATTAAGGACGGTTAGTTTCGGACGTCGAGGAGTTGTGTTACGTTCAGAATAGTCATTAGGATCTTCGCTTTTCTCCTTTGGACGTACTATAAAGGGGGGCATGAGCGAGTAGCTTGAGCTAGGTGAGTCTTTTATTTAGGTGTGGTGCACACTTGTCAAACTTAGCACTAGGTAGCTCAGGTGAAGCCCAAAGTTCAGTTGAAAGAAACTTGGTTCAAGTTGCGTCGTGATTTGAAGTCGTTTGAGCCATTTATCCTTGACCGAACGCGGTCTCTGCCTTGACCGGACGCGTCCGGTCAGTACTGGCAGTCACCGCTGTTTCAATTTGATCAACCGAATGTGGTCCTCCCATGGACCGGACACGGTGATCAGGTTGACTAGAGTCAGAGAGGGCAAGTGATCTGATCGGACGCGACTGGGAAATCGATCGAACGTGTCTACAGTGCATCCGGTCTAGTTCTAGAGAGGTACTTCGCTGACCAGACGCGTTCGGTCATCACCGATCGGACTCGACCGTGCGTCCGGTCATAGTACAATAAGGATCTTGCACGACCGGACGCGTCCGATCACTCCTGATCGGACTCACTGCGCGTCCGGTCACTCAGCGCAATTATTTTTCATTTCGACCGTTGCCACCGACCGAACGTGTTCGGTCACATTGACCGGCGTGTCCGGTCAGTACGTAAAATGCTAACTTGGCACATAACTGTTAGAATTGACTGTGGGGAGTATAAATACATCCCCTACACCTCTATTTGAGCTCCCTTGCTCATTTGTTTAGCTGAGAAACACCTTTCATATGCAAGGAAGTGCAAGAGCTCTAGTGAGGATTGAGATTTGAGAATCCAAGATTAAAATCCCTCATTAGTGACTAGGGAGTAGCAAGTGTGCATCCACCTTCTCATTAGGCTTGTTGTGATCAAGTGAGAGTTCTTGCTTGTTACTCTTGGTGATCGCCATCACCTAGATGGCTTGGTGGTGATTGGGAGCTTGGTGATCATCCGACGGAGCTTGTGGATGACCCAACTCATCTTGTGAGCGGTTGTGGGTGATTCACCATGACGGAGTGTCAAAGAATTAGCCCGTAGAGAGCACTTGATCCTTGCGTGGATCAAGGGGGAGCTACATCCTTGCGCGGGTGCTCCAACGAGGACTAGTGGGGAGTGACGACTCTCTGATATCTCGGGAAAACATCGCCGTGTTCCTAACCCTTTACATTCAAGCAATTTACTTTCTCGCATTACCTTTGTTACTTGGTTTACATTCCTAGAATTTCCATGCTAGACTAGGATTGGAACTTAGGGTGCAAAACTTTTATCGGTAGAATCACTAGGAAGACTTGTAGGCACTAGGGGTGAATTGGCTTAGTAGGATTTAATTCTTGCAATAAATTTTAGAAAAGCCCAATTCACCCCCCCCCCCCTCTTGGGCATCTTGATCCTTTCAATGATATCTTTATTTGCCAAATATATGTCGATGACATTATATTTGGTAGTACTAATACGGCTTTTTGTGAGCAATTTAGTAGGATCATGAAAAAAAAGTTTGAGATGTCCATGATGGGGGAGTTGACTTACTTTCTTACATTTCAAATCAAGCAACTCAAGGATGGCACGTTCATAAGTCAAACCAAGTACACCACCGACATGCTAAAGAAGTTTGACATGGACAAGGCCAAGCCCATTAAGACCCCAATGCCTACAACCGGACATCTTGACCTTGATGGAGATGGCAAGGCCATAGATCAAAAGGTATATCGCTCCATGATTGGATCCTTGCTTTACCTTTGTGCATCTAGGCCTGATATTATGCTTAGCGTGTGCATGTGTACAAGATTTCAAGCCAATCCGAAAGAATGTCATCTCATGGCCGTTAAGAGAATTTTTTGGTATCTTGTGCTCACTCTTAATTTTGGCTTGTAGTATCCTAAGGGCTCTACTTTCACTCCACTTGGCTATTCCAATTCGGATTATGCCGGTTGCAGGGTAGAGCGAAAGAGTACATCCAGGACATGCCAATTTCTTGGTAGGTCTTTGGTGTCATGGAGTTCTAAGAAGCAAAGCTCTATTGCCTTATCCACCGCTGAGGCCGAGTATGTGGCAGCCGGCGCTTGCTGTGCCCAACTGCTTTGGATGAAGCAAACCTTGAGAGACTTTGGTTGTGAGCAAAGTAAGATTCCTCTCTTATGTGACAATGAGGGAGCAATCAAGCTAGCTGACAATCCTATAAACCACTCAAGAATAGAGCACATAGACATTTTTCATCACTTCTTGAGAGACCACCAAGCCAAAGGAGATATCGATGTGCAACATGTGAGAACTGAATTTCAGCTAGCCGATATCTTCACAAAGCCTCTAGATGAGTCAAGATTTTATGCTTTGAGGCATGAGCTAAATATCGTTGATTCTCGTAACGTGGCTTGACATCTTGTGCACACTTGTATGATTTAGAATTGGATAAAATTCTTGTGAAAAGTTGTGTGAAACTTTCAAAACTTATTTTTCACAGCTCCAATGTGTCCATAGTTATGTAGTGATTTCATGAAATCTGGACATATTTGAGTTGGTTTGAGTATATCATATTGTTCACCACTTCTAGGGCTGTTTCTCTCTGGTTTTTGGCCTACCAGAACTTCCGATGGCCCCTATCGGAACTTCTGCTTGTGGCATGGGTGGTATTGATCCCACCTATGTGCTCAACAATTTGCTCCATGCTACTTTTGTTCCCACCTATGGAGGCGGGCTTTGCCCCTTGGAGCCTCTCGGAGCCTACCCTTTTTGGCATTTGATGCCAAAGGGGGAGTGTTAGGCTTTTATCTTGATGTAATAGGGGTAGTTAAAAATTTTGTTATGTAGTAACTTTATCTCGTGTGGTGAACCCTGTGGTAAACTTGAACTATGTGTGTGTGATGGTTGAGTGTAGGCTAAAACATTTATGCTTAATGTCTATCTTAGCTTGTTTAGCCTTTTGTGTTGATGCTTATGATGGTTGTTTATTTAAGAATGGTTATGTTGAGTTTAAGTCCTATTCTTTCTTGCATACCCATTCAAGTTCTCTACATTTATTCTTGTGATATAACCTATCATATGCATCACCGTTTTATTATTTCACACACACTTAGGCACCCCACGGATTGCAAAATTTAGGGGGAGCTTATTCTTAATGTATGCAATTTTGACTTGAATCAAGATTTGAAATTTCAAATCCTATGCATACATTAAGGGGGAGCTCAACTTGAATTTTGGAATTCAAAAGCTTCAATTCTTTCTATCTATTGTAAGCCTAAATTGGTTGTCATCAATTACCAAAAAGGGGGAGTTTATAAGTGCATTCGCCCCCGATGTGGGTTTTGGATAATTAATGACAATCAAATTAGGGACTAACATATTTATCAAGTGTAATCTACAGGTGTTAGTCCATTGATAGAATTGAAAAAGAATATTTGGTGAATTATAGCACCCTAAATTTTTATGGACAAAAGGCGCTTCGACTCAAGGGCTTCAACACCGTTTATTTTGATTTGAGTCATAGGCAACGCCGCACTATCAAGAGGGATACAAATCTAGTTGGCAAAATGGGGATAAAAAGTGCTCTTGTCGAAGCTTAGTAGGCTGGAGAGCTGGACCAGAAGTTCTGGTGAGCTAGACCGGAAGTTCCGGTGAGCTGGACCGAAAGTTTTGGTCGCTGGCGCCCGCACGCGTCCGCGTGCGAGTATTTTGTTCTGGTCTCTGTCCGAAAGTTTTGGTACTTACCGAAAGTTCCGGTCAGGCATCGGAAGTTCCGGTTGGTGCAGTTTGCGCGCGCGTTTGCATGCGAGAGAATTATTCTAGGTTCCATCTAGAGGTTTCGATACGGACCAGAAGTTCCGGTCCTGGCACCGGAAGTTCTGGTGGACCTGAGTTGACTGATAAGCCCAACTGTCTGATCTTGTTTGACCGGAAGTTTCGGTGGCTTCCACCAGAACTTCCGGTTGCTCATCCGAGCCCGAGTATATAAGCTATTCACCTCATTTCTAACAGTTGCCTGAGCTTTGAACATTCATTTCTGCTCTCCCAACTCTCTCTAAGCTGTGACTCGCCCACTCTCTCTCCCCCTTTGCCTCCAAGCTTCAAACTTCGATTGTTTGAGCTAGGGACGTGAGATTTGAGAGCGGGAGCATCGATCTTTGACTTGAGCACTTGGATTCCTTGTTTTGCCGGCTTGATTTGTGTTTGTTTCTCTTGGGTTCTTGGAACCCTAGCCGGCTAAGCGTTCTTTGTGGTTGCCCGTATTGATTCATTTGTGAGGGCACCCCGAAGTGTTTGTATCACTCTTTGATCCTTAGTGGAAATCTCAAGCTAGCCTTCGTGGTTGCTTGAGGGAGGAGACCTTAGTGGTCGGACCTTCGTGGTCACCTCAACAATGAGGACATAGGAACTCCTTAGCGGGGATTGCTGAACCTCGGTAAAAATAGCTTGTCTTACTATGGCGGTAGCATCGACTACCCTTTGTTCTTATGTTCTTGTTGTTCTTCCTCTCTACCCCCAACTTCTTAGGTGGGAGGTCTCGATCTACGGTTTGGTGTGGTGCCAAGCCTTGAGGAGTTCAACATACTCATCAACAACCTCTAGGAGGGTGCGGTAACACTTGGATCTAAAATCCCAATTTGATTCACTTTGATTTCATAGCTCATTTAGGGTACCGGAAGTTCTGAAGGTCTACACCAGAAGTTCTGGTCCCCCTTAAAGGAACTTATGATCTAGACCACCAAAACTTCTAGTCTGGTATTTAACTTCCACAAATTTGAGTTTGTGAGTTTTAGGTTTTACAAAAAGGCATATTCACCCCCCCCCCCTCTAGGCCAATTAGGTCCTTCAACGACCCTAAAGCAGGATGGATCCAAACTCGGATAAGATGTTAAAGATGATGGAGAAGATGAAGTTGTCTAAGACTGAGAAGACGTGTGTGAAGATCGGGGGATGATGGGTTTAACTCTAGGGAGGCGAGATCCACAAGCGGTCACGAAGGTGCTAGCGGAATGCCCAATTAGGGCAAAGGTTTTAAAGGTGACTCTAGGAAAGATATGGTCCCCGATCAAAGGGGTGGAGTGCAAGGATCTTGGAGGGAACCGATTCCTGATCTCTTTCCTGTAGGGATCAGGCAAGAAGAGAGCTTTGGAGGATGGACCATGGATGTTGGGAAGAATTCTGGTGGTGGTGGCTGATTTTGATGGGGCCAAAAGGATTGATGAAGTTGAGTTCTCTATGATCCCAATCTGGGTGAGAGTAGCAAAGATGCCACTGGGGCTCATGAGAAGAGTGGCTGGGGAGATGATCAGAGAGATGATCGGCAAGGTAGTAGAGGTGGATGCTGACGAGGATGGCATGGCGTTTGGTGAAGCCATGCAGATCAAGATCAGGCTTGACATAAGGAATCTAGTGATGAGGGGTGTACTATTGATGTTGTTGAAGGTGATGATGTTCAACCCCTCTGGTGTCCCCTATGCTATGAATTTTTACTGGATTTCTGTTATACGTGTGGCATAATTGGTCATACTAATCGGCTATGTGAGAAGAAAGTAGAGAAGGGAGAAGGGTAGCAGTACAGTAGGGCATTGCGTTATATCCTAGAGAAAAATAGTCTTCTAGAGGAGGCAGTGGCAGATCGAGTGAGAAAGCTTTTTAGCCTTTTCGTAGGCCGGGTGGTGGTGGTGGCAGTGCTGGAAGCTAGGGGGGTAGAGGCAGTGGGAGTCTGAAGAGGAGTGATGTAGCAAATTGAAGAAAGAAATCAAATGAGGGGAGTGTAGATGGTGAGAAGGAAGAAGTGACCAGTCCTCTCAAGAACGCAAAGCAGATGCCATCATCTAGTGAAGCAAAAAAATCTTTAGTTTTTTAGAATGAGAAAGAGAAGGAGTCTAGGGAAGGGGTGCTGACCCTATCTGCTGATATGGAGAGTGTCGCGAAGGTAGATGGTGCGACGTGTGTGGGGGAAGAGAAGATGCCAGGAGAACATGTGAACAGTACCATGCACGTTCATGGTGAACATGGCCATGCTATGTTGTCGGAAGGAGGGAAGGACAACCCAAAGAAGAACCAAGGCACCTTTAAAGGGTTGCCACTAGCCACACCTCATGACATGGCCCCGAAACAAGGTGATGACACTGAGGGTAGGAAGAGGGGAAGGAGGCAGGATGATGACATGGGCATAGAAGATAACAGGAGGATGAATTGCAGCAGAGATGAAGGAGGTTTGCATAAGAAAAATGAAGCGGGGCTGGCAGACTGGCTCTGCGAGTAGAAATGAAGCTTCTAGTTTGGAACTATCGGGGGTTGGGAAATGCCCCGGCAGTTCAGGGGCTTCTGGCTTGTTAGAAGTCTGTGCGTCCGGATGTCATGTTCTTGTCGGAAACAAAATCCAATGAGAAGAAGATGAAGGTGTTGCGTATGAAGTTGGGTTTGGAAAACATGGAGGTGGTGGACTATGTTGGAAAAGCCAGTGGTCTTGCTATGTTGTGGAGGAGAGGTATCGATGTGGTTTTGAGAAGTAAATCAAAAAACCATATTGATGTGGAGGTCTCAGTGACCGGTGGTATTCCTTGGCGATTCACAGGCATCTATAGTGAACCACAAGAGGCAATGAAGTATAAAACATGGCAGCCGATGGAAGATCTGGCCGCGTAGAATTAGAAAAATCAGTCGTGGCTTTGTGCAGGTGATTTTAATGAAATTTTGTTTCAGCATGAGAAGGAGGGAGGGGTCCAGATGCCGCAAAGTTGTATGGATCAATTTAAACAAACCCTGGAGGTGTTTGAGCTTCATGATCTAGGCTTTGAAGGGGATGTATTTACTTGGAGAAATAAGCAAACAATGAGAAATACACATATAAGAGAACGCCTAGAAAGGGCGGTTGCAAATTTTGAGTGGCTGGAAAGTTTCCCGCTGGTCCATGTGAAGAATGGTGACCCATTTCATAATGATCATAGACCTATGGTTATCTCAACAGAGGAGGAGCATGTAGGGAGGAGGCAAAACCCTCATGGGGTCTTTTAAATTTGAAGCTAATTGGTTGCAAGAGGAGGAGTTTAGGCGTGTTGTTGAGGAACGATGGGAGTCGGTGGGAAGCACAGAAAGTTTGAGCGCCAAGGTGAATGGGGTGGCGGCTGGCTTATAAGATTGGAATCATAATGTGCTTGGTGATTTAGAGAAGAGACTTAGGAATGCGAAGGAGTTAGAGAAGTGGCATCGTGCTCCTTTGAGTGATTTGGCGGTGGGAAAGGAAGCTGTGTGGAGTTTTAAAGTTGATAGGCTCAAGGAGCAAATTGATGTCTATTGGAAGCAGTGTGCTCATGGTAACTGGCTGTAGTTTGGTGATCGCTTCTTTCATAAGGTGTGCTCAGAGAGAAGAAGGAGAAATAGAATAGGGTGTCTACAAAAGGAGAATGGGGGTTGGGTGGAGGAGGAGGAGGAGGAGGAGGAGGAGAAGAAGAAGAAGAAGAAGAAGAAGAAGAAGAAGAAGAAGAAGAAGAAGAAGAAGAAGAAGAAGAAGAAGAAGAAGAAGAAGAAGGTGTTTATAGCTAACCATTTTCTACAACTTTTCAGGTCCAACCAAATTGAGGAGGGGCATACATAGTAGCTCTAGAAGCTGTGCAGCCCCAAATCACAGCTGATATGAATGCCTTTCTTCTGAGAGAGTTTTCAGAGGAAGAGGTGAAGAATGCTCTTGACTCCATTGGGGATTTCAAAGCACCGGGACCGGATGGTATGCTATCGGTCTTCTATAAGAATATTTTGGATATTGTGGAAAGGAAATTGATTATGGAGGTGTTGCATGTGCCAAGGGGTAACAAGCTACCTGAAGGGTGGAACGACACGATAATATCTCTAATTCCGAAGACAGACCATCCTGAACATGTCTCTGATCTCTGCCCTATAAGTCTATGCAACGTCACATACAAAGTGGTGTCCAAGGTCCTAGCAGGGAGATTGAGAGCTATTTTAGATGATGTAATTAGCCCTTCCCAAAGCGCTTTTGTTCCCAGGCACCTAATGTTAGACAACATTCTTATTGCTTATGAGATTACACATTTCTTGTTGAATAAAAGGGAAGGGGATTTGGGTTATGCTGCTTTGAAACTTGATATGAGTAAGGCGTATGATAGGGTGGAATGGGATTTCTTGGAGAAAATGATGAGGCGGTTGGGGTTTGATGAGAATTGGATTAGGCTTATAATGGAATGTGTCTCGACAGTTTCATACCAGATCAAGGTGAATGGGGAACTAACTGATAGGTTGAAGCCTAAAAGAGGCTTGAGACAAGGGGACCCATTATCACCGTACCTCTTTCTCATATGCGCAGAAGGCCTTTCGGCCTTATTACAGGAAGCTGAACGTGATGGTAGAATTGCCGGAGTGAAAGTCTGTCATTCAGCACCAAGTGTATCACACCTACTTTTCACCGATGACTCATTAGTTTTGATTCGTGCGAATGGAGGGGATGCTCAACATTTACAGGATATCCTGGATCTGTATGAAAGGTGCTCAGGACAGATGATCAATAAGGTGAAGTCGGTTGTTTTGTTCAGTAGAAATACGTAGACTGCATATAAAAGAGAAGTGTGCAACAAACTCAAAGTGTTTAAAGAGACAATGAATGAGAGATATCTTGGTCTCCCTATTCATGTTGGGAGATCAATTGGTGGAACCTTTGCATATCTGAAAGATAGGATTTGGCGTCGTATTCAAGGCTAGAAGGAGAAGTTTCTATCATGGGTGGGCAAAGAAGTATTAATCAAGGCAGTCGCTGAAGCGACCCCCACCTTTGCCACGGGGTGCTCTGACCTCCAAATCACTGTGTGACCAAATCAGTATGATGGTTTGTCGGTTTTGGTGGAGTCAACAAGAGGGGAAGCACAAGATTCACTGGCTTAGTAGAGATATGTTACAAAAAGATAAGAAGGATGGGGGTCTTGGCTATCGAGATATCCATGTTTTTAGGGCCATGTTGGCAAAGCAGTGCTAGCGCTTATGGAGTAGGCCCGATTCTCTTTGTGCAAGAATATTGAAGGCAAAGTATTATGCTAATTCAACAATCCTGGATGCTAAACCGAAACGGAGTATTCTTACACATGGAGAAGCATTCTAAGAGGTCTCAAGGTAATGAAGATGGGCATGATCTAGAGGGTGGGGGATGGTAGAAGCCTAAAAATTTGGTCTGGTCCCTGGATCCCAAGAGAACCATCTAAGTGTCCTATTACGCCAAGAGGGGGAAGTATCCTCACACATGTTGATGATTTGATTGATCCTAGAACCGGCTCGTGGGATGTGGAACTAGTTCGTGATGTATTCTGGTAAGAAGATGCAAATCTAATCTTGGCCCTTCTAGTGAACAAGGGGACACAATGTTTTGGCATGGCATTATGATGAACGTGGAGTTTTCAGTGTGAAAAGCGCCTACAAGGTTTGCCAAGATACTTTGATTCACAGGAGGGTCAGAGGCAGTGTGCAGGGAGGCAGTAATGGAGTGGCTAACTCGTTGTGGGAGAAGATATGGAAATCTAAATGCCCAAATAAGGTGAACCATTTTATCTGGAGACTACCTCATAACAGTCATCCGTTGAGAAGAAACCTTGTGAGGCGAGGTATGAAGATTGACATCATATGCCCGGTATGCAATCACTTTGATGAGGATGGTGGTCACCTCTTTTTGAAATGTAAGCTGGCAAAGAATATATGGAGAGAACTGAAACTAGAGCAGGAATGTGATAGGTTGCATGACCTAGGGTCAGCTCGTGATGTAGTCGACCAGATTCTACAAGAGAAGGAGGAGAAGCGTAGGCTTATGTTCATCATGCTTTGGTCTATATGGAGTGAGAGGAACATGATCAGGGAGGAAGGACATAGAAGATCACCCGAGACAATTGCTAGGGCTATCAGACTGTATGTTGGTGAACTGGAAGCAACAAAACACCCAAGGCAAAGGGCCTTGACATCAAGAACTGAGAGATGGGTGCGACCTCTAGAGGGCATCTTGAAACTAAATTGTGATGCCTCATTCATATCGGGTGAATGATGTGGAGGTTGGAGATTTTTTATTAGAGATAGTGATGGAGATGTTGTACTCTCCGGATGAGGATGAGTAGACCACCTGTTGAACGCTTTCCAAGCGGAGACAATCGCTTGTCTACAGGGGGTGCAAGTAGCTAGCAGCTTGGGAATAGGCCATCTGACTCTGGAGACCGATGCTCTGAAGGTCAAGCAAGCTTGGGCGTCGGAGCAGCCGGACATGTCAGTGACGGGCTGCCTGATAGAGGAATTGAAGTCATTTACTGTTGCAAATTTTATTAGTTGTGAATGTGTTCATGTTATGAGAGGTTGTAACAAGCAGCTCATGTTCTTGCTGCTCTTGGTGTGGGTAGCACTGAAGCGATGGAGCATATATCGTGCCATGTCTCGGATAGTGTTAATGTAATTGTTGTCGATGATTTGTCGACTCGAGTGCAATGAGAAGCTACCCAAATTCAAAAAAAAAGAGACAAAGGGTTGCAAAATCCTTTGGTGAAGACTTCATTGTATATCTCATGGATGGTACTCCCATGACCATGGCCTCCATTACTGTAAATGGCACATGGGAATGAAGTAACAAATATACAAGTGGGTTGCAAGCCTGTTGGTTGTAAATGGGTATTTAAGAAGAAGCTTAGGCATGACAGTACTATTGAAAAGTACAAGGCAAGGCTTGTGGCTAAAGGTTACACACAAAAAGAAGGCGAGGATTTCTTTGATACCTACTCACCTATTGCCAGATTAATTACAATCCGAGTGCTATTATCCTTGGCTACTTCTCATGGTCTTCTTATCCATTAGATGGATGTGAAGACGGCTTTCCTTAATGAAGAGCTAGAGGAAGAAATTTATATGGATCAGATTGATGGATTTATAGCACAAGGACAACAGGGCAAGCTGTGCAGGTTACTCAAATCCTTGTACGGCCTAAAGCAAGCGCCCAAGCAGTGACATGAGAGGTTCGATAAGACTTTAACATCTATTGGGTTTGCAGTAAGTGAAGCCGACACTTGTGTGTATTACCGCTATGGTAGGGGCAAAGGAGTAATCTGTAACACCCAAAAATTCTAAACTTTAGGAATAATGAATTTCAAATAGTTTAGATAACAATTAATGGCAAATTAAAATTTTAAAAACTATTTGGTGATGCATTCATGCTGCTGCATTTATTTTCTTTTGTGTAGTGGATTTATTTTATTTTGAAGTGGCTTGAAAAATTCTATTTGGAATAGTTTGGTAAATAAGCAAATAAAGAAAAGAAAGAAGAAAAAAAAATAAAAACAACTTACCTTCTTACCTGGTGGCCTAGAAGCCCGCTTGGCCGGCCTGCTTCCCCGCGCCCGCGTAGGTGGGCCGCTGCCCCGTTTTCCATCTCGGCGTCTTGGCCTGGCTCGGCACAGCGGCCGTCTTAGCGCAGCAGCCCAGCTCGGCCCGAGTCCAGCGGCAGCGCCTTCCCCTTCCCTCTCTTGGTGGCTGACCGGTGGGTCCCCGATGTCAGCCGTCTTCTTCCTCGTAACCGGACCGGAGTCGAGTTCGTTTCCAACCGAGCTACAACCGAATCTTGTAATCCGGGTATGTTAACCGAAATCAGCGATTGAGGCTATAAATAGGACGCCTAGGTCCTCTAGTTTCCGTTTTTCATCTAAAATTGTGAGTTCCACCGCAAAACGTCGAGTTCTAGGGTTGGGTTCGGTTGAGTACGACGGACGTTGGGGAGGAGTGCTTTCGGGTGATTTGGAGGTCTAATTCGTCGCGTTGGTGAGTCCGCACTTGTCTTCTCTACCCTCTTGTGCTCTTCTTTTGGTTGGAGGTGCTTAGAAGAGAGCTTTTGAAGCTCACCGTCGGCCGGCAATGGCGTCGCCGCTCCCTTGTTGCCGCACGCCGTGTTCAGTCTACCATAGCGGGTTTTTATTGTTTAGTTGAGTTCGCACGGAGCTTCTCCACTGTTTGGGTCAAATCTTGAGTCGAGCGGTGGTCTAGAGGGGGTGATCCGCCATCTCCTGCGAGAAGGAGCTCACCGGCCATGGGGGAGCCGCCGGCCGGAACCGAGGAAGAAGGATCGGTCTTCTACTGTAGTGTTGCAGATGATTGCGAGCCGTCCAAATCGAGATCAATGGCCCAGATTAGAACTTACCCCTTCGCGGGTAAATTTGTTAAAGAGACCCTCAGTTTTTTAGTTATCAACCCGCGGTCTGTAGCGTAAAACTGAAAGTATATTTTCGTGTTTAGAAAGCGTATTTTCTTCTGGTTTATTCAAAAATACGTTTTCAGGAAATTACAGTTTTGCCACTAGAATTGTTTTGGTCATAAAAACTTCGTTTTAACTCCGATTTGATCCGTTCAAGTTGCGTTAGGTTCGTATTTGCGAGCTCTACATGTTAGTGTAGTTGTACAGTTGGTTTTGATATTTTATTTTTCGAGTTTATAATTAAGTATTTATTTATCTATAGAAAATCTTAGAAAATTCATAATTTTCACGTTTTAACTCCGAATTTGGTGATCTTTGCGTCTGTGTGATCGTAGAAATGTGTAGAAGAGTTTTATAAACTTTTATTACTGTTTTGTTATTGTTGGTGTACTGTTCTAATTGTATCTCTTTGTTTGCTTCGTGTATGTTTGATTGGATGCATGTGTGTTGTTGATTGATGATCGAGTATAGACGGTGAGCAATTTCTTGACGATCAGGAGTATTATTTTGAGCCAGACCAGTAGTATCATCAGGAAAGCTTTGATTAAGGCAAGTATAACATGGGACCATCCTTGTTACCTATTCACTGAAATTATCATACATATGCATGTGTCTTCCTTGACAACCATAGAGATTATAACTTAGCTATTGATATCTTGTTTCCTTGTCACCTATGGGTTATGCATTTGGGTAGCTACTGCTAGCGCTTAATTATGAACAATGATCTTGTAATTTGACTAATGGATTATGCAATCAACCAATTAAGATGATGTTATTTCTGTTGAAAGGGGGCTAGAGCATGTGGGTTATTTTGATGCTCTAGTTACTCTCCGTAAGGACTTACCTGTAAGTGATAACCGGGACATACAGTACAGCTGTGAGGGCTATATGGCTCTGGTTCTAGTTGTTCAAGAGACCTTTTCTAGCTTGTTAGAGGTTACCTTAAATGGCGTAAGAATGGCTTGCCACGTTGGGTGTAGTGCGAGCCCCTGGCCTAGTGTGTATAGGCTGCGGTTGTTGTGCCACAGGGAAGGGGGGTTCTACATCTGCCTGCCGAGTGAATCTAATGGCCCTAACTTGTTAGACGAACTTTTGAATGGCTTTATATGGTCTCTGATGTTTTGGGCCTTGCAAACCCATGCATTTGGAAATCATGACTCACAGTGAAAGTGTACACCTCTGCGCAGAGTTAAAAACTGGTATACTAGCCGTGCTCACGGATACGAGCGGCCTTAGAGATTCTTACAGAATAGTTGATCACCATTGTTATATCATGCTTAATTATTGTTGATTATTATTATGCTCATGTTAATGCTATTCATTATCCTTATTACAATTGATCATTGATTCATTAATGGGATTTGGATTACCTTGATGCTACTCAATTGCTAATTATATGATGATTAAAAGCTAAATGCAGTTAAACAGTGTCTAGCCTTTTTGAGCCTCATGAACCCTGTGTTATATTTGTTGAGTTCGACATGGACTCACTCTTGCTATTTACCCAACACTCCAGTGTGTAATAAGATGCTACCCAGAAAAAGGACAAAGGTGTAGTGGAGTTTCCGGAAGACTAGTAGAAGTGCTAGGCATATGTTACCCCCAGTCAGCCGTCCCTGAGAAGAATGGAGCCTGAAGTTTAGTCACCGTTCCACGATACTCTGATGTAAGTGTTAATATAGCTATGTATACGTTATATAATAACATTGTTTCTGATATTTTTTTCATTCTGGCATATGTGTGGACTTCCTGGGCACACATATGATTAGCCTGGTTTTGTTCTTTAGAAAACCAGGTGTGACAGAGTGGTATCAGAGCGGTGTTGACTGTAGGACGTATGCCAAGTAGCACTGGACGCATTTAAAACTCATTTTACTATAAAACTATTTTGTCATCCCTTGACTCATTGATTTTGACTATTCCTCTTCCTTGTCCTGTTGTATCCTTTCCTTGATAGCTTCCTTTGAGCTATTATTTCTTACTCCCTTGGATTTTGTTTTATGTTGTTATTACCAAAAGTTTTCTAATCTTACCTGGTTCAAAGATTCGATGGCTTTTCATCATCCATATTTTGTCTTAGGATGACCACCATTATTGAAGAAGCACGTGTAGTACCGATGATGTGATGTGTGCTTGTTTTGCTTGATGTGTTGCTTGTGTTGTTCTTGTTCTCGTGTTTCAAAGGTAGGCCCGGAAGGTATAAGTCTTGAGGAGTAGCTCGATCTATGTTAAGTGGGGTAGTGACATCTTGTATCTTACTTATCTTTCAATCGATCCTAATTCATGCCATTTTCTCTTACACCGTTCCTGTCTACCCTTGGTTGTCATGCTACCTTATTAATCTCATCTTAATGGATGATCAACACATGAAGGACTTATCATTAGCAGCAAGCTTTAGAGAAAGTGTTGCCTTCAATGACATCGTCAGGTGAAACAAGATCTTTGTTAAGTGGGGTAGCATCTGCTATCAACAACAGCAAGTCCTGAATATCTCAAGCGACGAGGCATGAGGAGGTACAAAGAACTCAAGATCAAACCTTATCTTTCTTGTCATCTTTTGGCTATCCTCGATCCATGTCTTATATCTCATCAACATAAATCAAAGAAGTGTGAAGACTTGAAGATTAGTGTTATCTATCTCTCTAGTCTCTCTTAAACTCGTTTCTGCCTTATCCTGTTTTTTTAGAACAGTCTGTCTTTCTTAGTTTATACCTATATTTTTGGATGCCCAAAAATCATGGATAAATTCTGGACAATAGTAGACTTTAATATCTTTCTCTGACCGTAAGAACCACCCTGATATCTATTATGGTTTGGGATTTATGAAAATCACAAGGCGACGCATCTGTGCTGTCAGCAATCTGGAATAGTTTCTGTTGTGCACAGTTTTCGACTACCTTAACTGCAGAATCTGGAGAAGAATTCTATAAGGAAGTTGTAGTAAATTTGATAAGCTTTCCAACGGTATAAGCTACAATATCATTGGATTCGTAGAACTCGAATTATAACTGTATTTCTGCACTGTCATTTTTTTGCTCGCGAGGAAGTGCAGGTTACTTGTTCTTGCATATGCTCATGAGTCTCTTTGACATGATAGAAGGACACGATAGTAGTTATCACTCAGAAACAAATGCAAGCTATCCTTTGGTGTACTCTAGTTGATCTCTTCTTAAGAGGGTTTGTCGAACTAAAAGACGACACAAGATGGAGGTTTTATATGTTCTATTTCGTCACCTGGAAGCATCAGTTAGCTACATGGTTGTAAAGTCACTATCGAGCGCAAGTATCTTTTCTCAGAGTGGTAATCTGTTGGAACCATTGACAAGAATCATAAGGGTCTAAAGGAGACATTTATAAAGTTGGTTATGAGCTTGTGGCATCATCATTGCATAAGAGTTGCTGAAGGAAAAAGAACTTAAGGAGCAAGCTTATAAGGAGATTGACCAATTAAGGGCGGAGTTAGGTTGTCCCAAGATTTATTAGAAGCTTAACTAGGAAATAGGAAAAATCCCTATGTAATAAGAATGATAGTAGTTGCGAGTCAATTTTAAGTTGGAATGTTTTGAGAGTCAGTTTGTGGTGTGAATAATTGTGTGATTGATGGATTGTCAATGTGATAATGTGTGATTTGTATCTTTGTAATGTGTGCTGGAGTTTTGTAGATAGGCCTACAAGTTCCATGGTTAAGAATATTAAGTTTGATCAAAATATATTAGTTGGTTATGAGGTGAACATAGTTCTGTCCTTTGTTGATTTTTAGGTCAGTCTGGGATGTTTAAGAAATAACTTAAAATCCATTAATGGGAAATTTAAGAAATTATACTGGGAATAATTAGACTTCTATATCTTTCCAACCCCAGAAGAATCACTTTAATATCTATTAAGAGCTAAGAGATATATCTATTTCAAGTTGGGGTTACTGCACAGTCTGGAATTCTGAAACAGTTTCAGTTAAGTTCAGTTTTTGGCCAATTATTTGACAGATTCAGAAAAAGGGTTGTGAATAAAAGTTGTAGATAATTTTGTAAGCTTTCCAACCATGTAAAGATCATCTGAATTGGACGTCTGTAGCTCGAGATATAACAGTTTTACTGAGTTACTGAAATTGGAATTTGCACAGAGAAATCAGATTTTGCTTATCTATTGAATTGGAAACCACCTATTGACGTTAGCGAGATTCGTAGTTTCTTGGGATTAGCTGGATATTACAGACGGCTCATTGAAGGGTTTTCTAAACTTGCTAAACCTATGACATCTCTATTAGAGAAGAATGCCAAGTTTGTGTGGTCGGATAAATGTCAAGCTAGTTTTGAGGAATTGAAGAAGAGGTTGACTACAGCGCCTGTTTTGGTTTTACCAGATTTGAGTAAGAAGTTTTCTATTTATTGTGATGCTTCTCGTCAAGGTTTGGGATGTGTTCTTATGCAAGAAGGCAGAGTTGTGGCTTATGCATCTAGGCAGTTGAGAAAGCATGAGTTGAATTATCCTACACATGATTTGGAGTTAGCAGCTGTGGTTCATGCTTTAAAGATTGGGAGACATTATTTGATTGGACATAAGAGTGATATATACGCTGATCATAAGAGTTTGAAGTATATTTTCACTCAGTCAGATCTGAATTTGAGGCAACGCAGATGGTTAGAGTTGATTAAGGATTATGATATTGAGATACACTATCATCCTGGTAAGGCTAATAAAGTAGTTGATGCTCTTAGTAGGAAAAGTTATGCCAATGAGATACGGACGTTGTCTATGACTAGTAAGTTATGTGCTGAATTTGAATATTTGAATTTAGGAATTGTTACTAATACAATGGAATTAGTGATAGAGCCTACTTTAGAGCAAGAAATCTACAAGGGTCAGTTGAAGGATGAGAAACTGAAGAAGATAGCAGAAGATATAGTGATTGGTAAGTCACCAGGGTTTTCGAATGGATGATAATGGGATTTTGTGGTTTGGAAAGAGGTTGTGTGTATCTGAGGATCAAGCTGTTCGACAGGCAATTCTTAGCGAAGCTCATGAGTCAGCTTATTCCATTCATCCTGGTAGTACTAAGATGTATTTGGATCTTAAACAGAAATATTGGTGGGTTGGATTAAAGCGAGATGTGGCTGAGTATGTGGCATTGTGTGACACTTGTCAGAGGGTGAAAGCAGAGCATCAAAGACCTGCTAGATTGTGCAACCAATGAAGATTCCTGAATGGAAGTGGGAGGAAGTTGGTATGGACTTTATAGTAGGGTTACCGCGTACTCAGAGAGGTTGTGATTCTATTTGGGTGATAGTGGATAGATTGACTAAAGTTGCTCATTTTATACCAGTCAAGACTAAATTACATGGGAGTATAATTAGCTACCTTGTATATAGAAAGAATAGTATGTTTGCATGGAGTTCTAAAGAAGATTGTATCTGATCAAGGATCGCAGTTTACGTCGCACTTTTGAAAAGCTGTGAATGAATCATTGGGAACAAAATTGAATTTTAGTACAGCATATCATCCACAGACAGATGGACAGACTGAAAGGACCAACCAGGTATTAGAGGATATGTTGAGAGCTTGTGCATTGCAATATGGAACTAGTTGGGATAAGAGTTTGCCTTATGCGGAATTTTCTTATAATAATAGTTATCAACAGAGTCTTAAGATGGCACCGTTTGAAGCTTTGTATGGACGTAAGTGTAGAACTCCATTGTTTTTGGATTAGACAGGTGAATCTCAAGTGTTTGGTACAGATGTTCTCAGAAACGCAGAAGATCAAGTGCGAGTGATTCGTGAGAATTTGAGAGTAGCACAGTCTCGTCAGAAGAGTTATGCTGGTAATAGGAGAAGAGATCTAGTTTTTTTTAGGTAGGTGATTATGTCTATTTCAAGGTGTCACCTATGAGAAGTGTGAAGAGGTTTAACATGAAAAGTAAATTAGCACCAAGGTATGTTGGACCATTTAAAGTTATTGCTAGACGTGGGAAAGTTGCTTATCAATTAGAGTTGCCTGAAAATTTATCTGGAGTGCATGATGTGTTCCATGTTTCACAACTTAAGAAGTGTTTACGGGTGCCTGAGGAGCAAATACCTTTAGATGAATTGACTGTTAAGGAGGATCTTACATATGAAGAGTTTCCGATTAAGATTTTAGAGACTGCTGAGAGAGTTACTTGAAGTCGGGTTATTAAAATGTGCAAGGTGCAGTGGAATCGATATTCAGAGGCAGAGGTAACTTGGGGAAGAGAGGATGAATTAAGGAAATCATATCCGCAATTGTTTGAGTAAGCAGTTCAATCTCAAGGACGAGATTCTTTTAAGGGGGGTAGAATTTGTAACACCCAAAAATTCTAAACTTTAGGAATAATGAATTTCAAATAGTTTAGATAACAATTAATGGCAAATTAAAATTTTAAAAACTATTTGGTGATGCATTCATGCTGCTGCATTTATTTTCTTTTGTGTAGTGGATTTATTTTATTTTGAAGTGGCTTGAAAAATTCTATTTGGAATAGTTTGGTAAATAAGCAAATAAAGAAAAGAAAGAAGAAAAAAAATAAAAACAACTTACCTTCTTACCTGGTGGCCTAGAAGCCCGCTTGGCCGGCCTGCTTCCCCGCGCCCGCGTAGGTGGGCCGCTGCCCCGTTTTCCATCTCGGCGTCTTGGCCTGGCTCGGCACAGCGGCCGTCTTAGCGCAGCAGCCCAGCTCGGCCCGAGTCCAGCGGCAGCGCCTTCCCCTTCCCTCTCTTGGTGGCTGACCGGTGGGTCCCCGATGTCAGCCGTCTTCTTCCTCGTAACCGGACCGGAGTCGAGTTCGTTTCCAACCGAGCTACAACCGAATCTTGTAATCCAGGTATGTTCACCGAAATCAGCGATTGAGGCTATAAATAGGACGCCTAGGTCCTCTAGTTTCCGTTTTTCATCTAAAATTGTGAGTTCCACCGCAAAACGTCGAGTTCTAGGGTTGGGTTCGGTTGAGTACGACGGACGTTGGGGAGGAGTGCTTTCGGGTGATTTGGAGGTCTAATTCGTCGCGTTGGTGAGTCCGCACTTGTCTTCTCTACCCTCTTGTGCTCTTTCTTTTGGTTGGAGGTGCTTAGAAGAGAGCTTTTGAGGCTCACCGTCGGCCGGCAATGGCGTCGCCGCTCCCTTGTTGCCGCACGCCGTGTTCAGTCTACCATAGCGGGTTTTTATTGTTTAGTTGAGTTCGCACGGAGCTTCTCCACTGTTTGGGTCAAATCTTGAGTCGAGCGGTGGTCTAGAGGGGGTGATCCGCCATCTCCGGCGAGAAGGAGCTCACCGGCCATGGGGGAGCCGCCGGCCGGAACCGAGGAAGAAGGATCGGTCTTCTACTATAGCGTTGCAGATGATTGCGAGCCGTCCAAATCGAGATCAACGGCCCAGATTAGAACTTACCCCTTCGCGGGTAAATTTGTTAAAGAGACCCTCAGCTTTTTAGTTATCAACCCGCGGTCCGTAGCGTAAAACTGAAAGTACGTTTTCGTGTTTGGAAAGCGTATTTTCTTCCGGTTTATTCAAAAATACGTTTTCAGAAAATTACAGTTTTGCCACTAGAATTGTTTTGGTCATAAAAACTTCGTTTTAACTCCGATTTGATCCGTTCAAGTTGCGTTAGGTTCGTATTTGCGAGCTCTACATGTTATTGTAGTTGTACAGTTGGTTTTGATAATTTATTTTTCGAGTTTATAATTAAGTATTTATTTATCTATAGAAAATCTTAGAAAATTCATAATTTTCACGTTTTAACTCCGAATTTGGTGATCTTTGCGTCTGTGTGATCGTAGAAACGTGTAGAAGAGTTTTATAAACTTTTATTACTGTTTTGTTATTGTTGGTGTACTGTTCTAATTGTATCTCTTTGTTTGCTTCGTGTATGTTTGATTGGATGCATGTGTGTTGTTGATTGATGATCGAGTATAGACGGTGAGCAATTTCTTGACGATCAGGAGTATTATTTTGAGCCAGACCAGCAGTATCATCAGGAAAGCTTTGATTAAGGCAAGTATAACATGGGACCATCCTTGTTACGTATTCACTGAAATTATCATACATATGCATGTGTCTTCCTTGACAACCATAGAGATTATAACTTAGCTATTGATATCTTGTTTCCTTGTCACCTATGGGTTATGCATTTGGGTAGCTACTGCTAGCGCTTAATTATGAACAATGATCTTGTAATTTGACTAATGGATTATGCAATCAACCAATTAAGATGATGTTATTTCTGTTGAAAGGGGGCTAGAGCATGTGGGTTATTTTGATGCTCTAGTTACTCTCTGTAAGGACTTACCTGTAAGTGATAACCGGGACATACAGTACAGCTATGAGGGCTATATGGCTCTGGTTCTAGTTGTTCAAGAGACCTTTTCTAGCTTGTTAGAGGTTACCTTAAATGGCGTAAGAATGGCTTGCCACGTTGGGTGTAGTGCGAGCCCCTGGCCTAGTGTGTATAGGCTGCGGTTGTTGTGCCACAGGGAAGGGGGGTTCTACATCTGCCTGCCGAGTGAATCTAATGGCCCTAACTTGTTAGACAAACTTTTGAATGGCTTTATATGGTCTCTGATGTTTTGGGCCTTGCAAACCCATGCATTTGGAAATCATGACTCACAGTGAAAGTGTACACCTCTGCGCAGAGTTAAAAACTGGTATACTAGTCGTGCTCACGGATACGAGCGGCCTTGGAGATTCTTATAGAATAGTTGATCACCATTGTTATATCATGCTTAATTATTGTTGATTATTATTATGCTCATGTTAATGCTATTCATTATCCTTATTACAATTGATCATTGATTCATTAATGGGATTTGGATTACCTTGATGCTACTCAATTGCTAATTATATGATGATTAAAAGCTAAACGCAGTTAAACAGTGTCTAGCCTTTTTGAGCCTCATGAACCCTGTGTTATATTTGTTGAGTTCGACATGGACTCACTCTTGCTATTTACCCAACACTCCAGTGTGTAATAAGATGCTACCCGGAAAAAGGACAAAGGTATAGTGGAGTTTCCAGAAGACTAGTAGAAGTGCTAGGCATATGTTACCCCCAGTCAGCTGTCCCTGAGAAGAATGGAGCCCGAAGTTTAGTCACCGTTCCGCGATACTCTGATGTAAGTGTTAATATAGCTATGTATACGTTATATAATAACATTGTTTCTGATATTTTTTTCATTCTGGCATATGTGTGGACTTCCTGGGCACACATATGATTAGCCTGGTTTTGTTCTTTAGAAAACCGGGTGTGACATAATCCTATGCTTGTATGTTGACAACATATTGATTTGACAACATATTGATTTTTGGGACAAGTATCGATGAGATAAATGGTGTAAAATCATTCTTATCCTAAAATTTTGACGTGAAAGATTTGGGGGAAGCTGATGTGATCCTCAACATTGAACTTAACAAGGGTGAGAATGGGATTACTCTTTTGTAGTCTCATTATGTGGAGAAGGTACAAGCCTTCTCCAACACCCTATGATCCTAGTCTAATACTTCAAAAGAATCGAAGGCTAGGAAAGGATCATCTGAGATACTGCTAGATTATTGGCTCTCTAATGTACCTAGCTAGCGCAACCCACCCTGACATCTCATTTGCGGTAAACAAGTTGAGTAGATTCACCTCTAATCCAGGTAATGATCATTGGTGTGGTATTGATAGGGTAATGTGCTATCTGAAGGGTACAATGAGTTATGGAATTCACTATTTAGGGTACCTAGGGGTACTTGAAGGATATAGTGATTCAAATTGGATTACAGATGCTGATGAGCTAAAGGCCACTAGTGGATATGTATTCACATTAGGTGGCGGTGTTGTCTCTTGGAGATCTTGTAAGCTGACAATACTTACAAAATCTACCATGGAGGCAGAGCTCACGGCTCTAGATATAGCCTCTACCGAAGCTGAGTGGTTAAGAGAACTGTTGATGGACTTACTTGTGGTTGAAAAACCAATTCCTTCTATTCTCATGAATTGTGATAATCAAATGATTGTCACGAAGGTGAAGAATAGTCAGGATAATATGAAGTCCACCAAACATGTGAAGCACAGGTTGAAGTCTGTCAGAAAATTGAGAAGCTCTGGAGTAATAGCTGTATACTACATTCAAATAGCTAAGAACCTAGCAGATCCCTTTACAAAGGGACTATCACGTACTGTGATTGATAATGCATCAAAGGAGATGGGATTGAGACCCATGTGAGTTAACCTCAGTAGTAACCTAACCTATGTGATCGGAGATCCCGTGAATTAGGACCTAGGAAGAACAAGCTATTGGTTAATGGGAGAGTACAATATACCTTTAACCCACTCCACTAGAGATGCAGTACTCTCATTTCTGTAAGAAAGGCTAACTTTGTCTTAATGTCTGAGGCTTTATAGCGAGATGTTGTCCTACAGAGTATTCTTGTAAGAACACACCTATGTGAGCCCAACTATTAGTCGCAATTTGTAAGAATTGGGTATTCTTTAAGAAGCTCATAAAGTGAGATAAGAGTATGACTTATACGCTCCGCCGGTGGGGTAGGCACATGGTAGCTGAGTATTAGTCAAGACGCCAAGTGAAGCTTATTCGCACCAAACTGCCAATTCAAGGCCTAGTCCATTGCGTAGTTGTGGATGAGTCTATCTTGTTGTTCTAGGTGGATGTTCAACCTTAACCGGTCTCCACTGAAAAGCTGGTATATTAACAATACTTTGGTACAGGGAGGATGAAGCGTGCCTCTGGATCTGGTGGAGGATTGTTAGAAGATTTGGGCTGGCCTAAATAATAATTTCAAATAAATCCTAAAGGCTCACTCACACATGCATGGTATGTTGGGGGACTTTAGTCCCACATTGATACTCTAGAAGGAGTGAGGCCAACTTAAAGGGCTGAGTTGTCTCCATCTAGTTGAAGCTATTCGGGAGAGGAAAAGGAAAGAACACGCGCTCGCTCGCCTCGTCGAGCCGGGTCGGGCGATGGGCGTGGGCACGCAACATGCACGTGAAGGATCCGGTGATTTCGACTAATGGCAGGTCAATCACCATTAGTGTTGTGATTGCGCGGCTAATTACTTACCTTAGTTGTGACATGTGTATATATATTGGGACGAGACGTTGTCCTTAGTACAGAGAATTCATCTCCTCCTTTTACCACTGTGTTATGCTGCCACCATCTTCCCCATCCCGTCACCGAAGTGACATCAGCACCGAGAGAGCAGGTCTCTGAAGCCTATGTCCCCTTGTGTCCCTGCATGGGGTAGGGACCGTATCAGGTTTTTAGGAAGTGCCATCATGACTGCTCACTCGACGTCTTCCTCTCTCTATGCCGGTGTTTGCGGGTCTCCGTCGACGGTCTTCTTCGTCTACTCTTGGCAACCCTACTATAAGGATGTCTATAATTTCTTTGTTTTTTGTTCTAGCCTTTCTCTTGTTGATAGCACTAGGGAATTTGAGTTTGCCTTAGATCGTAGTGCTAGTGTTAAATCGCACACCTATGATATATGTTGTTGTTCTTTTCCTCATTGTCGGAATTAATTTTTGTGTCACTAAATTGCTATTATTTCCAACAAAGGGGAGGAGCGAAATATAGAAAAAGGGCAAAAGGCCCATTGGTTTGCTGGCCCAAGACGCAGATACACTTGTCTTCAACCTCCAGCCGAGGCTCAGCTTCTCTCTTCTGTGCGACCATGGCAGAAATTCTTAGCGGGGGGCTTAGGGGGGCTCTGTGGGCTCGGCAGTGGTAGCCCCCTCGCCCCACCTCTAGATCTGTCCCTGGGTTGCTGTAGCATCACAAATCATAATATCAACCATGTGAGCATGACTTCCAATACTTCTTATGGCCGCCATGTTGGTGGCGCTGTCAGCCGGTGGGATCAAGCTGGCTCCGGCGTACTTCTCTGGAGCTACATTGGTGTTGCCAACCGGCGGGATCAAGCCGCCTCCATCGTACTTCTCGGGAGCTACGTCGACGTTGCTAGCCAGTGGGAACCGCCGCCAGCTTCATGACAGTTGTCACCCAGTCGTCTCACCACCGGCCCCACAGGGAGCGGGTGATCATCACAATGTACGACAGTATTATATATAGTATATTGTAATAAAAGAGCCTGGCTGGCTAGGTACATGTAAATCTGGAATCTTGATTCTCACATGATTAATTCCTACTATATAGAAAATATAGAATTATATGTATCACAGATAGCTTAGGGTGGCTCGAGCCCACGCCCCACCCCACCGCTAGATCTATCCCTGGTTTAGGATATTAACTACTAGTGGTCTCGCTCAACTTCATCGAGGACCCCTCGCTGTAGCAGGAGGGCTGGTGAGCGTGCCCGCGGTGGAGCACATGCCGCTCTCCGCCACGGCCTCTGGTCACATCGAGGCCGCCTCTGGGGTGCTGCTTCCCTCCCTCGCTTTCCACCCGTGCGCCACGCAGTGCCGTCTGTGGCTCTGGCAGTTGCTGCTCCACCTCGGCTCCAAGAACCGCGTGGTCACCGCTGACTTGGGCTTCTGCCTCATCCACTTTGATGCCAACTACGCCGAGGAGGTCGCCGACACCGTCATGGTGCTCATCCTCTCAACCTGCTCCACTGGACCCACCTGCTCTTGTGCCATGCCTCATCGGCCCTAGCCGCCGCCGCTACAACTGCTCCGTCCAACCCATGTGTCACGGGTGCCGTCTGTGCCACGGCCTCGTGCTCGGCGTCATTGGCTGATCGACGTCCACCCTCTGCCTCGCAACTCCCACGGCTGTTATCACGTGACACCGCTAGTCCCCAAGTAAAAGGGAGAAGTTCCTAGCAACGAAGGATAATTTAGATATTTTCTATGTGGGGTGCCAAGTGACAGAGCTATGAGATCGTTGTTATGTGACCGAAGTGAACGACAGAGGTATAGAGCAAAAAAAAGTTTTGACCACCAAAGACCAATTTTTTTAGTAGCTCATATGGAATTTTGAACTTTTATATAATGGCATGTGGAGGAAAAGGACTCCTCATCCAACACCATAAAACAACTACCACATGACATTTGAGGAATAATAAATGATCTACGGTTTCCTTTTCCACACAGTTCACGGTTTTTTTTTGACACTACCATGTTGTTTGCAATCTATGGTGCTAATATAACATCCAAAGTAAGATCTGAATCTTTAGTGGTAATTTGGTAGACTAGATCTCTCCTGTCCTTAGGTCTACTCCACTAAAAAGTGATAAACCTATATAGAGCTCTAGTAGAAAATCCACGGGATACTTCTAGTTTCCACACCACCTTATCTACTACTCCCTCTATCCTAAAATACAATAAGATTTCCAAGAATTTAAAATGTATCCTAAATTATAAAGAGTTCTAGGTGGACTAACACTCCAACTCATCTTATAAAAAGATAAAAATCATATTCATACCAACAATTAATGCGTATCACCGACCTACGTATTGGAATTGAGGAGGGTTACACATTACATGTTTCATTTATTTTATCATATAATATAATATATCATAAAATTTCAAATATTTTAGGACGGAGGAGTACTAGATTAGTTTACTCAACACCCTCTCTACCTTTTATGTTAGCTCGTTCCATTCTATAAGCTCGTATATTTCAAAGACTTCTTTTGAATGTAAATTTCCAACTATACATATTCCTGCCTCTACCACTGATAAATTCAACTCATTGAGGATTTTAATAGCTTTTGGATGATTTTTTTTGTAGGACATTCTTCTAACCATATATCTTCACACAACCTTGTTTGAACCCCACTCTCTTTTGCTTTCTCGGACCACTCCCTTACCAAAATGAGAATCTCTCTTGCTAGTTTCAACTTAACTTGAGGGTAAAAAATTATAGCAACTACTAAGTTGAAATTTAAAAATCAAAACCTAGATTCATGATACTAGTAGGCATGGGCTGCAATAAGAGTCATCATAACTTAAGCTAATGTTTCAACTAAATGCATATTAAAAAAGAGCTCTTTTATGGTGGTTGGGAGAAAAACAACGGACGCGGATGAAAAAATATATAGAGATTATCCATAAATTTCACAATTAGATAGCGATTACATCATATCTATACACACACAATTAAGAACAATATTTTTAATTAACTATATATTCAGCATGCATATTTAATGTTTATAACTCATAAGGATGCAAACTAAGAACAATATTTTTTAATTGATTGTATATATTAAGCATGAATATTTAATGTTTATAACTCATAAGTTTTTGGCAATACGTGTCATGAAAATTGTCATTTTATCCCCTTACAAATTCATACCGAAGTACTTTTACCACTAACAATCAGGTTGAGATAGCAGGTGCGATAATTGTTAGAATTTATTTGGGTCCCTCAAAGCTATCAATCTCGCTAGCGTGTACCACCCAGTAAACAATTAGCTGTTAGTTGGTTCTCTCTAACTAACACAGCTAATAGTTAGCAAGCATGCCTAGTTAAAAATTAGTCGGGTCCCCACCACAGCTAAGTTTTACTAGTAGTTAACTATTAACTAGGTGGATCTATTTAAATTGGGCCTTAGCAATACTTAGCTAGTAAGAGCTAGACAATAACTTTCTATTAGCTAAATAGTTAAAATAAACTGTTAATTGGGCTACTATTAGCTAGTAAGATGTTAAAATCTACCAGAGCTATTTTTGACTGCTAACTATTACTCGCTCATCAAATTTAAACGGGCCCAAACCCGCCAACCCGTTTCTACGGAATCTCCATCAGACCCGACAAGAAAAAATGGATCCTAAGCTAAGCATGAGAGAGTTCGATTTCAAATGCTGGCGCCCAAATAGTTTGATTTTCTGGATGCTGAAACGAGTCGGCAAAATAAACGCTCCAACGGCAAAGCAGCACCCGACTACCAGAGCACGATCAGTCAAATGGAAGGGCAAAAAGGGTTGACTTTCACACTATACAATGCACTCATGCATCACAGTCCCTCAAAAAAAAAATGCATCACAGCCGGTGGGACCCGGGTTAACGGCACAGAGCCGTCTGAATTGCTGGTGATATCAACGGTTGGGATCAATCATTCGGCAATCGCGAGGATCAAATGATTGTCGTTGAGCACATGCAAGTTAAACCAAGTAAAATGCAAGTCGGCGGTGAACCTTTTTTCTATTAACTCGCTGATGAGTAGAGTACTAATATCAAATCGGGAAATTTGGTTAGCAAAGTATGACAATTAGCGGTGGCCCGTCTATATATAAAAGAACAGTAGAAAAGAAAGCAACAACCTTTCTATTCAACAAAAGTTGATATATGCCTATGTATTTGGTTTGTAGCACCTCCAAAGCTAAGTCAAATTTTGACATAAGGTCATCAATTTGTTGGCCATAAATTTGTCAAAATTTGGCCAACAGAATGAACTAAGATGGACAAAGAAGTGTGCCAAGCCTCGCCAAGCCTCCTAGACCAAACACAAACATACTGTAGAAGCTAACTAGATAAGGCTTGAGTCTATTATATAGGCTTGTTTAGTAGAGCTTCGCTCCTAGCTTTTTCGAAGCGAATTCTATGGAGCCCTACCAAACGGTTAAAACACAGCTGAATTCTGATCACTTATCAATTTACGTTAGGAGTAGATAGCTATAAATTATTGCTCTCCATTTAATCTCCATCAGAATTACTATAGAACTTTCTCACCTGCTTTGCATCATGCTATAGTCACTCCAGAGAATTAAAGAGTGAAAACTCTAGGGTGGAGACCACCAAACTAGCCTTAATCCCACGGGGCCCACCTGGCGGTCTCGTTAATCCTGATAACCCCGTTCGGCTATGCTGATAAACCAGCTGAAAAACACTGTTGACTGATTTGTTGTGAGAGAAAAACACTGTTCTAGCTGAAAAAATAAGCTGAAAAAGACGGATTATAAGCCGGATGAACATGACCAATATTTTTCACAAACCAATGGTACGAATACAAGTACGAGGTGACTTCTTCTTCTGTGTATAATTGTGCAGTTAATCACCATTCACCACGGAGTGAGACAAGACAAACAATTTCATTCCATCACGAGCACCCTCAACACACATGCCGGCTGCCGCCGAACCCAAGCCCCTTAAAAAAAAATGGCCCACCCGTCAGTATCACGCGGTCCCCACCCCCGCTCTCTCTCTTGTCGCGTGGCCCCCAATAGCTTCATCCCCTCTCGTCCCAAACGGCTACCATTCTCCTTGCCCGCTCGCCCCAAGCAAACCTGCACCGTCCGATCCCCCATAGACGGCCGGATCCGCCCCGCGGCCCCGACCGTTGCGCGGCCACGTCAGCGCGACCCGACCGTTGGGGGCGGCCGGCAACTCTGCTCGCCGTTTCAAAAAGCGACGGCGAGGAATCCGACGGAATAAATACAGGCGCTGCCACGCCCTGCGCCCCACCAGATCCTCCTCCTCCTCCTCCTCGGTGCGCGAGCTCATCGATTGATCACTCATCCCCCCCACGAGCTCGAGCCTCCACAGCGCTATAATTCCCGGCCCGATCCTTGGTGGGAAAAACCTTCTCCGAGATTCCACGGGTTCATGGGAGCGCGAAGAGTGGGTGCAAGCTCCGGCCTTTTCTGGGCGGATCTGAGCTGAGCTGAGCTTTGAGAGATCATCCATCGATCTGTTCTGGATCGGTAGTTTCGTTGGTTAGTGAGGAGCTGATTTGAATTCTGCGAGCGATGTCGCGGCGGCTCTCGCTGCCGGCGGGGTCGCAGGTCACGGTGACGGTGTCGCCGACGAGGGGCAAGGCCGAGAGCCCCGGGGATGGGGTGATCAAGAGGAGCGGCGGCGGGATCGGGCTCACCAGCCCGGCGCCGAGGCACTCGCTCGGGGGCGCGGGGTCGTCCACCGTCGCCACGCTGCAGCTCTCGCCCGTGCGCCGGAGCGGCGGCGGGGGCAGCCGCTACGCGTCGCTTGACGGCGGTGCCGTGGGTGACAGCTCCGAGTTCGTGCACTACACCGTGCACATCCCGCCCACGCCGGAGCGGACGGTGGCGGCGTCCGCTGAGTCCATCGATGCGCCGGCGCCTACTGCGTACGACGAGGACGGCGGCGCGGCGGAGGTGCGGCCGCCGCAGAGGAGCTACATCTCCGGGACCATCTTCACGGGCGGGCTCAACCAGGCCACGCGCGGCCACGTGCTCAACACCTCCGCTGCCAGCAGCGCCGCCGCGGCCGCGGCCTCCGCCAACATGTCGTGCAAGATGCGCGGCTGCGACATGCCGGCGTTCCTGGCCTCCGGCACCGGCGCCGGCGGGCCGTGCGACTGCGGCTTCATGATCTGCCGCGAGTGCTACGCGGACTGCGTCGCGGCTGCGGGGAACTGTCCCGGCTGCAAGGAGCCCTACTCTGCGGGGAGCGACACCGACGACGACGACTGCGAGGACGACGAGGCCGTCTCTTCGTCCGAGGAGCGGGACCAGCTGCCGCTCACCTCCATGGCGAAGCGCTTCTCCATCATGCATTCCATGAAGATTCCCAGCAACAACGGTGGCGGCGGCGGCAAGCCGGCCGAGTTCGACCACGCGCGATGGCTCTTCGAGACCAAGGGCACCTACGGCTACGGCAACGCGCTCTGGCCCAAGGACGGGCACGGCGGCGGCGGTGGCGGCGGCTTCACTGGGTTTGAGGAGCCGCCGAACTTCGGCTCCCGCTGTCGCCGGCCTCTCACCAGGAAGACCAGCGTCTCTCAGGCCATCCTCAGTCCTTACAGGTACCAAATCATTGGCAAGAGATTTCAAAAATCTCTCTGAAAATCACTAATTTTTATGGTAGCCTTACTCTGCTCGTTGCTCTGCTCCGGTGCAGGCTTCTGATCGCAATCCGTCTGGTGGCGCTGGGGTTCTTCCTGACATGGCGCATTCGGCACCCGAACCCAGAGGCGGTGTGGCTGTGGGCGCTCTCGGTGACGTGCGAGGTCTGGTTCGCCTTCTCCTGGCTTCTCGACAGCCTCCCCAAGCTCTGCCCCATCCACCGCGCCGCCGACCTGGACGTCCTCGCCGAGCGCTTCGAGCTGCCCACCGCGCGCAACCCCAAGGGCCACTCCGACCTGCCCGGCATCGACGTCTTCGTCTCCACCGCCGACCCGGAGAAGGAGCCGCCGCTCGTCACCGCCAACACCATCCTCTCCATCCTCGCCGCCGACTACCCCGTCGAGAAGCTCGCCTGCTACCTCTCCGACGACGGCGGCGCGCTGCTCACCTTCGAGGCGCTCGCCGAGACCGCAAGCTTCGCTCGCACCTGGGTGCCGTTCTGCCGCAAGCACGGCGTCGAGCCGCGCAGCCCGGAGGCCTACTTCGGCCAGAAGAGGGACTTCCTCAGGAACAAGGTGCGTGTGGATTTCGTCCGGGAGCGGCGGAAGGTGAAGCGGGAGTACGACGAGTTCAAGGTGAGGGTGAACTCGCTGCCAGAAGCCATCCGCCGGCGCTCCGACGCATACAACACCGGCGAGGAGCTGCGCGCCAGGAGAAGGCAGCAAGAGGAGGCCATGGCGGCCGGCACCCTTCCCGGAGCATTGCCTGAGGCAGCGGCGGCCGTGAAGGCGACATGGATGTCTGACGGCTCGCAGTGGCCTGGCACCTGGCTGACATCTGCGCCAGATCACTCCCGTGGTGACCATGCCGGCATCATTCAGGTGATTGATTGCTCGATTGATAGAAAAAATTATAAATTTCTTCAGTTGTTGATTCAAGATGCTGATGTGCGCCTGAAATTGCAGGCAATGCTTGCGCCTCCGACGTCAGAGCCTGTGCTGGGTGCGGAGCCGGCGGAGTCCGGCGGGCTGATCGACACGACGGGCGTGGACATCCGGCTGCCGATGCTGGTGTACGTGTCCCGCGAGAAGCGCCCGGGGTACGACCACAACAAGAAGGCCGGCGCCATGAACGCGCTGGTGCGCGCGAGCGCCATCATGTCGAACGGGCCCTTCATCCTCAACCTCGACTGCGACCACTACGTGCACAACTCGGCGGCGCTCCGGGAGGGGATGTGCTTCATGCTCGACCGCGGCGGCGACCGCATCTGCTACGTCCAGTTCCCGCAGCGGTTCGAGGGCATCGACCCCAACGACCGGTACGCCAACCACAACCTCGTCTTCTTCGACGTCGCCATGCGCGCCATGGACGGGCTGCAAGGCCCCATGTACGTCGGCACCGGCTGCGTCTTCCGCCGCACCGCGCTCTACGGGTTCAGCCCGCCGCGCGCCACGGAGCATCACGGCTGGCTGGGGAGGAAGAAGATCAAGCTGTTCCTGAGGAAGCCCACCATGGGAAAGAAGACGGACAGGGAGAACACCAACGACAGGGAGATGATGCTGCCGCCGATCGAGGACGACGCCTTCCAGCAGCTCGATGACATAGAGTCGTCCGCGCTGCTCCCGCGGCGGTTCGGCAGCTCGGCAACGTTCGTGGCGTCCATCCCCGTGGCAGAGTACCAGGGGCGGCTCCTGCAGGACACGCCGGGCGCGCACCAGGGGCGCCCCGCCGGCGCCCTGGCCGTGCCCCGCGAGCCGCTGGACGCGGCCACCGTCGCGGAGGCCATCAGCGTCATCTCGTGCTTCTACGAGGACAAGACGGAGTGGGGGCGTCGCATCGGGTGGATCTACGGGTCGGTGACGGAGGACGTGGTGACGGGGTACCGGATGCACAACCGCGGGTGGCGGTCCGTGTACTGCGTGACGCGGCGCGACGCGTTCCGCGGCACGGCGCCCATCAACCTCACCGACCGCCTGCACCAGGTGCTCCGGTGGGCGACGGGGTCCGTGGAGATCTTCTTCTCCCGCAACAACGCCCTGTTCGCGTCCCCGCGGATGAAGTTCCTCCAGCGCGTGGCCTACTTCAACGTGGGCATGTACCCGTTCACCTCCGTGTTCCTCCTCGTCTACTGTGTGCTCCCGGCCGTCTCCCTCTTCTCCGGCAAATTCATCGTGCAGTCGCTCAACGCCACGTTCCTGGCGCTGCTGCTCATCATCACCATCACGCTCTGCCTGCTGGCGCTGCTGGAGATCAAGTGGTCCGGGATCACGCTGCACGAGTGGTGGCGGAACGAGCAGTTCTGGGTGATCGGCGGCACCAGCGCGCACCCGGCGGCCGTGCTGCAGGGCCTCCTTAAGGTGATCGCCGGCGTGGACATCTCCTTCACGCTGACGTCGAAGCCCGGCGGCGCCGGCGACGACGGCGACGAGGACGCGTTCGCGGAGCTGTACGAGGTGCGGTGGAGCTTCCTGATGGTGCCGCCCGTGACGATCATGATGGTGAACGCGGTGGCCGTGGCCGTGGCGTCGGCGCGCACGCTGTACAGCGAGTTCCCGCAGTGGAGCAAGCTGCTGGGCGGCGCCTTCTTCAGCTTCTGGGTGCTGTGCCACCTCTACCCGTTCGCCAAGGGACTCCTGGGCCGCCGCGGCCGCGTGCCGACCATCGTGTTCGTCTGGTCCGGGCTCATCTCCATGACCATCTCGCTCCTCTGGGTCTACATCAGCCCTCCTGCGGGCGCCAGGGAGCTCATCGGTGGCGGCGGATTCAGCTTCCCGTAGTGTGACTGATTCGCCCACATGAAGGTGTGCTTGCTTCATGGGGTTCTGTTACTCGTTAGCAATTTACTAATTGTGATGGACTGATGGTGGACTGTGTGTGACTGATTCTTCAGTAGCTGACGAGCTACTGCCACTGTATCAAAATTGCCGACCTGCTTTAGGCCATGTTTAGTTGAGGGCAAAATGCAAAAAGTTTTTAAGATTTCTCGTCACATCGCATATGCCGGCACATGTATGAAGCATTAAATGTAGGTAAAAAATAACTAATTGCACAGTTTATTTGTAAATATCGAGACGAATTTTTTTGAGCCTACTTAATCCATGATTGGACAAAGTTTATCAAATACAAACGAAAAGTGCTACGGTGCTTTTTCAAAAAAATTTAGCAAACTAAACATGGCCTTAGTTGGTTTATGTTGTTTGTAAGTGTATATCGTGACTGACGTAATGTCACATTTTCGTAATGTTGTAACCAAGCTAATGTCCCAGAGTCATCATGATTTTCATTGCTGTCCAGTCACCAAAAAATGTTATGGAAAGAGGAAATCGTTAGTGATCATGTTGACAACGGTACATAAACTTCGACCTTGGAATTCCGAAATCGTTCATTCTTACAAATGAGTGATTCATCAGATTCAGTGGCACATTTCAGAATTTGGCTGTAACCGCCTTTTACTTTGGATACGGAATTCTGCGAGCATATACTAACAAATTGTCGGTGTCTAGAAACCAGGGGTCTAGACAAAGCGACGAGTGAATTTGTATCTGCGCGTCTAGACTCGGATGCTGTGCAAAGCGGATACAATGGTGTATACTGGTTCGGACAAGAATGACCCTACGTCCAGTGGGTTCTACCGCTGCTCGTGTTGCCTTGCATCGAAGTGCTTGTAGTAGGGGTTACAAGCTTTCGAGAGAAGGAACGGATCCCAGATCTCTTTTGGGGGTGATGTGTGTGTTGTCTTAGCGAGGAGTGTGTCCGTCGTTTTTTTTGTGTTCCTCCGGTGTGTGTGGCCCTGCCTCCTCTTTTATAGTTTCTAAGGGGGGATCGGGTTACATTTGTAGTAAGAAGGTGAAATAGGAAAAGACGAAAAAGAAAAAGAAAAAAGATGGCCTCGAGTGCGGCCGTCTTCCTCCTTATCCGGTGAGCAGTTTCCCTTATAGCGCGAAGATGCAATGGGCGTTGATCTTTTGGCCTCTCCATCCGCTGGTGCAACATGCTGTGGACATGCTTCGTCCTGTGTGCTTTTGTGCCATCGAGGATGGGCGGTACGGGCGCTTGGATTCACGTAGAGAGGGGGGTAGGTGGTATAGTTGCCGTTACCCCATCGCTGTAGAGCTATGGATATCATCATGGTGGAATGACCGGGGTCATGTTGGGTCAGAGTGCGGTTCCCACGCTCCTGTTCACTGTGCACGATCATGTCCATCCCATCGGTGAGAGTGGATGCCATGGTGAGGGCCCTCGTGGCTCCCCGCCTTGCCAGAGGGCTCCACGTGTCCCTCGGGCAAGGCAGAAGTACGCCATGAGGGTCAGGCGCTCCCGTGCTTACGTTGGGGGGGGTCGGGCGAGGCGGAAATCATTCCCGATAGGGCGCAGGGGTCGGGCACTTTGATGGCGTTATGGGGCTCGGGCGAAGCGAAAACTACCGCCCGAGGCGCCTATCTTGCCCGAGACCTCTCCGCAAGTCTCGGGCGGGACGAAGGTTGGCTTTCGGCTTCGAGCGACTAATATGCTGTCAGCGCCTTTAGCGGGTCGATTTTACCGGGGCCCCTACGATGGGGCTTTAGCAGATGTGCAAGGTCTCGTATTTCACCATTCGTTGGGTACCCTGGTATATTGATACCCGACACAAATCAATGTCAAAATTTGGGAAAACTGTGTCCATTGCTTGATCGTCCAGGTTATCAATGAGCAATACTTAAATCTGCGCTTCTAAGTAGTAATCCGCACAAGAGATATTCTCTAGTTATGAGTGAAGTAACATTTCAATATCTTATATCTCTAACAGTATAAAATTGTCTATGTAGTTTATGGACGTAGTGACTGTATATCTTTATGAGTCACTTGATTTGGACATATATATATGAAGGTTCCTGACAGAACCTCTATACCAAATCAAAACGCAAGTCGCAACATGTATTGTATAAAGCTTCAAAAGTCTCTCTATGGTTTAAAGTAGACGAAAGAATGTGTACAACCGACTTAGTGAATACATTCTGCAGAAGGGATACACTAACAATGATGATTGTCCATGTGTTTTCATCAAAAAGTCCTAAACGGGATTTTGCATTATATTTGTGTATGTTGATGATTTAAATATCATTAGCAACCAACAAGATATTGATGAGGCATGCAATCATCTAAAGACGGAGTTTGAGTTGAAGGATTTGTGTCACACCAAATTTTGCTTAGGCTTACAGCTTGAGCACCTTCCAACTAGACTTTTTGTGCATCAATCTGCGTATATCCAAAAGTATTGGAGAAATTCAATATGGACAAATCATATCCCTCCAAAGCCCCTATGGTTGTTCGCTCTTTAGAAATGGAGACTGATCAATTTAGACCGCGGGATGCCGGAGAAGAAATTTTGGGTCCTGAAGTTCCATATCCTAGTGTCGTTGGAGCGCTCATGTATCTTGCAAATTCCACCAATCCTGATATTGCATTTTAAGTGAACTTGCTAGCTTGACACAGTGCTGCTCCAACCAAACAGCATTGGACAAGAGTAAAACATATCCTCAGATATGTGAATGGTATGAGAGATCTTGAACTATTTTTCAAAAGGGGCTCAAATTGAGATATGGTTGGACACACTAACGCTGGATATTTATCTAATCCCCACAATGGCAGATCACAAATAGGTTTTGTGTTTTTACACAATGGAACAACCATTTCATGGAAGTCTTTCAAATAAACTTTGGTGATTATATCCACAAATCATTCTGAGATAGTTGCACTATCTAAGGCCTCAAGAATGTGTTTGGCTTAGCAGAATGATGAACTACGTATAACAGTTTTGTGGTATTTGTGTGATCGATTCACCAACCATTATCTATGAAGATAATACGGCTTGTGTTACACAGACATGTTATATAAAAAACAATATCACCAAGCATATTTCTCCTAAATTGTTGTATTCTCATGAATTACAACAGAAAGGAGAAATAAATATCTTGCAAACCAAATGATGTGATAATCTTGCTAATTTGTTCACTAAGTCCCTGTAGCTTCCTCATTTGATAAATGTGTTACAGGAATTGGTAGGCGGCGACTTAGAGATTTGCAAAGTTCAGGAGGAGAAATCTCCTAGATATTAGCTTGTCCAAAAATCATACTATACTCTTTTATCTTTTTATGAGTTTTTCCTCACAAGGTTTCTCGTAGAAAGTTTTTAATGAGGCAGTACTAACATAAGCGTATGTCATATTTCTTGTTTTCCACACAGAGGTTTTTAAAGGGATATCAAAGACATATATTGTCCTCTAAACTATATATACATGAGTTTTCTCCTGAAAATGTTTTCTCATATAAGTTTACAATATGGCAATAATCATTATATGCTATATCTTTCTCCTTGTTTTCCCATGGGGTTTTTAAGAAGTTTTTAATGGCATATCTACCAATATTCTTCCTCGTTTTTATCCTGCAGGAATATTTAGAGGAACAATACTATATAATAAGTTTACAATGAGGAACAATACCATTCAACCAAGGGGAAATGTTACAAATATCTTGTACCGGATGATCTCATCCTAACCGACATCATAGGATTCCTCATCGGTCAAGCCACAACCGCACAATCCCTACGTGGAAGTTCTTCCCACATGGCTCAATGCATGGGAACTTCCACAGCCACAGGACGTACGCACGACTCACGTCGCGATAGCTTGATGGAGGAAGTTTCCTCCCCGAACCTCCTCTCAAAGGGTGTGTTTAGTTCCGCGAAAAAGTGTAAAAAAAGTAATATAGCATATTTTGGCTTTATTTGGTAAATAGTGTCCAACCGTTGACTAATTAGGTTCAAAACGTTCGTCTCGCAAAGTACAACCAAGCTGTACAATTAGTTTTTGATTTCATCTACATTTAGTACTCCATGCATGTATCACAAGTTTGATGTGACGGAGAATCTTTTATTTGCACAGTTTTTTTTTTGAGGAAGTAAACACAGCCATAGTGTTCCGCTAGGTGCGCAACGACAACGACGTGCGACTTAGGCTTAGGCTGGAGCCTGGAGCTAGGTGCGCGCACGGTGATCTTGGGCATCTCTGCGTGGATGCGGCTGAGGCTGGAGCCTGGAGCCTGGAGCCTGGAGGACATGGACTTCGGCGCCGGGAAGGGCGGAAGGCTGCGAGCCCACTCACCAACATGAACCACCCTCTCTCTGACTCGTACGGTCATATTCTCTCTCATGGCAAAGCTTCGTTTCTTGCGACCTGTAATATCCATGGGGGCCCAAGGGATCAGCAGCTAATATAAATGGAGCAACCGGTGCTCCTGAACTGATTATATGGATTGATGGTTCTGCTACGCTTCGCTCCATGGATTAACCATCCTCATCTTTAACTCTGCCACATATCGAAGGACACGCCTTTGGCTCTGACAACATAAGTAATATACATGCCCTTGTTGGATTGATCTCCGAGGCCCAGCCCAACGGCTAGGGCCTCATTCCCCCTTGGATCGTGCCCTGATCGGGGGCGCCCAACCGATCCATGGTTGGTGGGCCCCCGACGCACTGCGCTATATAAAGAAGGGAGTGGGGGCCGCAGGCAGGACGCCCGAGGTTTGCCGTGCCCCAAAACCGACTCCACAAACCCTAGGCCTCCGATCGGCATCACGCAGTGGCGTCGGGAAGCACCACCGCGCCGCCTCCCTTCTACTCCTTCCCCGCCATCGTCGGTCAGCGTCGGTGGAGGCCCGAAGGACGACGAGATCTACTTCACCGCGACACCAACACCATGGACGCCTCCGGATCCGCTCCCTCCAACGACGGTCTAACCCCTAAACTCCTAGATCTACTTCACTGTCTTTCTCTTGTTCCCGACTCGATACACTGCTAGTAGATCCTGTTAGTCTATCAATGGTATCGGCCGATCTAGTAGTAGATCGGGCTCGGGGACTTCCCAACGAACACATCAAGTAGAAAGATCGAGAAAGGGAATACTTAACCCTAACCCTAACCCTAGCACCCAGATCCAGACGCGAAAGATCGAGAAAGGGAATACCTAACCTTAAAAGCAAAGAGGAAGGGCGGGGGGTTCCATGCACTTACCTGTGGCGCGGTCATCCCCGCACCGCCGCCGGGTCACCGGCGACCGGGACGAGCAAAGAGACCGGCCGGGGAAACCACGCCACCGCGCGGCTCTCCGTGACCGTTCACCTAGCGAGGCACCGCGCACGAAGCCGCTCGACGGCGGCGCGCTCCGCCATGGGAGAGCGCGCGCACCGGCCAGGGGCCTCGGGGCGGCGCCGTTCTCCTCACCGGCCGTCGCAGGGACCTCCGTTCTCTTGCGGCTTGGAGCGGTGAGAGAGAGAAGCAAGGGAAGAAAGAGAAGGCGACGGTAAGAATAACCTAGGGTTTTCACCGGTCGGATGCCGTCGGGTTTTTGTTCACCCGAGATCAAAGGACCGCCGTCCGATGTCATCCAACGGTCGAGTTTTGTTTGGACCGGAATCAGCCCTGGTGGGTTTCGGCACTGGGCCGAATTCGCGCCGCCGGCCTAGGTTGCGGCCTGGCTGCGTGCGCGCCCTCCCGCGCGATTTTGGACTGGGCCGCAAGAGACCGTGGGCCGAATGGTTGGCCGCGGCCTGTTGAAAGCACAGTAAATTTTTTTATTTTCTTTTTTATTTTTTCAGAAGCATTTAAATAATCATTTCGCCCAGTTATTAAACTCTATTTAATTGCACCAACGTGTTTATTATTTAGAGTGCAAAGTCAGCAAGTTATGCTTCTGAGAAATAGCAAGTTTTCCGCTGCGCGAGCTCTAATATTTTATGCATTTATTCTATTCTGCCCAACGGTGATTAGGATTTATGTATAGAGATAATTTTTTGTATATCTTGATTTTGACCAACGTTAAATTAAGATATGCAATTATTTTTTTCCTAGATTTAATGTTGATGTCCTCACTTTTATTATGTTTAATTTCAGACCAAGCGCTCAATGCGATGCACTTTATTAGTGCAATCCCAAAGCTGACGGGACAGAACTATGTTCTGTGGCGCGAAGAACTTGATGCAGCTCTAGCACTTGCTGAGATAGATTTGGCTCTTCAGGAGCCAAAGCCCACTGAGCCAGAAGAGCCCGAAAGGGTTCAAAATGAGACCGATGAAACTTTTGCTAATCGGAAGCGAGACTATGCTCCTATTAGAGCAAAGTATGATCTTGAGAAGTACAAGTGGGAAAAGTCAAACCGCAAGTGCAAGATTGTCATCAAGAAAATCATCACAGAGGGCTTAAGAGGTGCCATCCCAGAATGTGACACAACAAAAGAATATCTTGAGAAAGTAAAGAATCAGTTCACTGGTTCTACCAAAGCTCATGCTTCCATCCTGATCCAGAAACTCACTAACATGAGGTTCACAGGGGGGAGTGTGAGAGAGCACATTCTGAGCATGAGCACCATGGCAGCTAAGTTAGATAAGCTAAAGATGCCCCTAGCAGATGGTTTCATCATTCACCTAGCTCTAAACTCCCTTCCCAAAGAGTATGAGACATTTGTTGTTAACTACAACACATAGCCAGAGGACTGGAATTTAGAGAAGGTGATTGCTATGTGTGTAGAAGAAGAAGAAAGACTAAAGAATGCGAATGGTGGTTCTGTGAACTTTGTCAAAGGAAAGAGCAAGAAGCCATTCTACAACAAGAAAGCTCCAGATGCCTCCACCTCTCATAATAAGGGAGGAAGCTCTTCACAGCCTAAAGCACAGCCAAAACAAGACAACCAGCAGAAGCAGGAGGACCCGGATCGCTGTAGATGGTGCAATGAGACAGGGCATTGGAAGCACGACTGCCCTAAGTTCATGAGACACTGCCTAGTAAAGGGGTGAGGACATTATAACTTTTGTTGATGAATCCTTATATCTAAGCTATGCTAGATCCACATGGTGGATTGACTCAGGTGCAACTGTTCATGTTGCAAACTCTTTGCAGGGATTCAATGGAGGGAGAACCCTTCAAAGAGGAGAAAGACAGATTAAAGTGGCCACTGGTGTTGAAGCTGAAGTTCAAGCTATAGGAAATCTATCCCTAGTTTTAGCTAGTGGTTTCACACTTGAGTTGCATGATGTTCTTTATGTTCCCTCTTTAGCCAGAAATTTGATTTCAGTTTCATGTTTATCAGACTATGGTTTTGATTGTCATTTCAGCAAGAATAACTGTAAGCTACAGTTAAATAATCAGTGTGTGGGTCTTGCCTTCCGACAAGACAAACTTTATTTATTATCTATGTCTGAGAATGTGAATGCTGAATGTAATAATGCTGAGAATGCAATACCCGCAGATGCTAGCAAGAAAAGGAAAAGAATTGATTCCTCATCGAAATTATGGCACTGTTGTTTAGGCCATATTTCGAGGGGGAGAATAGAACGCTTAGTCAAAGAATCAATACTCCCACCACTAGAATTCTCAGAGTTAGAGCAATGCGTTGATTGCATCAAAGGCAAGTTAGTAAAGAACATAAAGAAAGGCGCTAAGCGAAGCACGAGGTACTAGAATTGATCCACACAGACATCTGTGGACCTTTTCCAGTGACATCTGTGGATGGTTTTGATTCCTTCATCACATTCACAGACGACTACTCTCGTTTTGGATATATATATCCAATCAAAGAACGTTCAGAAGCTTTAGACAAGTTTAAGATATTCAAGGCTGAGGTTGAAAATCAACTAGACAGAAAAATCAAAGTAGTAAGATCTGACCGTGGGGGGGAGTACTACGGTCGACATACCCCTTATGGACAAGTTCCTGGACCTTTTGCAAGGTTCTTACAAGAAAATGGCATAGTAGCCTAGTATTCAATGCCGGGCGACCCATAGCAAAATGGAGTAGCAGAAAGACGTAACCGTACTCTAATGGATATGGTGCGCAGCATGATGAGCTATTCCACTCTGCCACTAAGTTTATGGATGGAGGCCTTAAAAACCGCCATTCATATTCTCAACAGAGTTCCAAGCAAGTCAGTACTTAAAACACCGTATGAGTTGTGGACCGGCAGGAAACCCTCAGTCAACCATTTGCGTGTCTGGGGGAGCCCTGCTGAAGCAAAAGTATTTAAACCAAACATAGGAAAACTAGACCCCAAAACAGTAAGTTGCCATTTTATTGGCTATCCAGAAAAGTCGAAAGGTTATCGTTTTTACTGCCCTGGTAGACATACCAAGTTTGTGGAAACAAGACACGCTAGTTTTTTAGAAGATCAGATGATCAGGGGGAGCAAGACAGCGCGAGAAATCACCCTTGAAGAGAAGCGGGTGTTCGTACCCATTCCTATGGTGCAGGAACCCTACTTCACGCTGCCTGTTGTTGTTGGACCTACGCATGTGGTGACAACACCTGCTGTAATTTTGCCTACGACTAATTCGGAACCTGTCTTTTAGGAGCCGAATGAACCCATAGTCGATGAACAGCAGCCCTAACAAGATCAGCCTCAAGAACAAGAAATGCCAGTAGCAGAACCTTCTGGCAGACCTCAAAGAGCGAGAAAGTCTCCTATTCCAGATGACTACATAGTCTATGAATGCGAACAAGTTCAGATGGAGGATGAACCCACCTCATTTGAAGAAGCCATGAGGAGCACTGAAGCATCTAAGTGGCAAGAAGCCATGGAAGATGAATTAAAGTCTATGAGTACCAATAAAGTTTGGGACCTAGAGGAAATTCCTGAAGGAGCCAAAACAGTAGGCTGCAAATGGGTCTACAAAGTGAAACGTGACTCCAAAGGGAACATAGAAAGGTATAAAGCAAGACTGGTAGCAAAAGGTTTTACTCAGCGAGAAGGGATAGATTACAATGAAACATTCTCTCCCGTCTCGAGCAAGGACTCTTTTAGAATCATAATGGCCCTAGTGGCACATTTTGATCTAGAATTACATCAGATGGATGTGAAGACAGCATTTCTCAATGGGGATCTAGAAGAAAGAGTGTACATGGCACAACCGAAAGGTTTTGCTGTGACAGGCAAAGAAAGAATGGGCTGTCGCCTGAAGAAATCCATTTATGGATTAAAGCAAGCATCCAGACAGTGGTATTTGAAGTTTGATAAGACAATCAGGAAGTTTGGGTTTAAAGAGAATGTTGAGGACAATTGCGTGTATGCAAAGTTTAAGAATGGGAAATATATTTTCCTAGTACTGTATGTAGATGACATTCTACTAGCAAGTAGTGATGTCACCCTGCTGCAGGAAACCAAAAGATTTTTGTCCTCAAATTTTGATATGAAAGATTTAGGTGAAGCTTCTTTTGTCTTAGGCATAAAGATTCACCGAGATAGAAACCGAGGGGTATTGGGATTGTCCCAAGAGGCATATATAGAGAAAATATTGAAGAAATTCAATATGCATAAGTGTAGACCATCACCTGCTCCTATTGTAAAAGGTGACAAGTATGGGGAACATCAATGTCCTAAGAGCAAGTTCGAGCGCGATCGCATGCAAGCCGTTCCATACGCTTCAGCTGTCGGAAGCTTACAGTATGCTCAAGTGTGCACACGCCCAGACCTGGCTTTTGTGACTGGACTACTTGGCAGATATCAAAGTAATCCAGGTATGGAACACTGAAATTTAGTAAAGAAGGTCTTAAGATACTTGCAAGGCACAAAAGGGCTCATGCTAACCTACAGAAGATCTGATGATCTACAAATAGTAGGATATTCAGATTCTGATTACGCGGGAGATGATAGAAAGTCCACCTCAGGGTATATATTCACTCTCGCGCAAGGAGCCATATCATGGAAAAGCTCAAAACAAACAATAGTCACTGCATCGTCCACAATATATGCTGAGTTTATTGCTTGTTATGAGGCGTCAGGACAGGTGAATTGGCTTAAGAAATTTATACCCAGTTTAAAGGTGGTCGACAGCATCGATAAACCACTAAAGTTGTATTGTGATAATGAGCCAGCAGTGTTGTATGCTCACAACAATAAGTCAAGCAATGCCGCCAAGCACATTGACATAAAATATTATGTTGTGAAGGATAAAATCCGGGATCACTTCATAAGTCTTGAACATATAAGCACATAAAAGATGTTAGCGGATCCGCTTACGAAAGGCTTACCGCCCAATGTGTTCAGAGGACACGTAGCCGGCATGGGTTTAAAGGAAAGCCTGTGATTCCTGGATAGTAAGAGGGCCCAAGGCGAGAATTCATCTCTGAACAGAAAAGTGTCTGTGGCTGTCTAATCTAATGGTAATAACTGTTTTGATGAAACATGCTCAATGCACTAATTTGTGATGGGGTGGGTTAACAAAGCGAGAAAGCAGAGATGAGATCAAGGGGGAGAATGTTGGATTGATCTCCGAGGCCCAGCCCAACGGCTAGGGCCTCATTCCCCCTTGGATCGCGCCCTGATCGAGGGCGCCCAACTGATCCATGGTTGGTGGGCCCCCGACGCGCTGCGCTATATAAAGAAGGGAGTGGAGGCCGCAGGCAGGACGCCCGAGGTTTGTCGTGCCCCAAAACCGACTCCACAAACCCTAGGCCTCCGATCGGCATCGCGCAGTGGCGTCGGGAAGCACCACCGCGCCGCCTCCCTTCTACTCCTTCCCCGCCATCGTCGGTCAGCGTCGGTGGAGGCCCGAAGGACGACGAGATCTACTTCACCGCGACACCAACACCATGGACGCCTCCGGATCCGCTCCCTCCAACGACGGTCTAACCCCTAAACTCCTAGATCTACTTCACTGTCTTTCTCTTGTTCCCGACTCGATACACTGCTAGTAGATCCTGTTAGTCTATCAGCCCTAGACGTATATTTATCTCTCTTTTTACCCAAGTTGAGTTTTTATACCTTTATTTTTACAAAAGTTATTGATGCCACCATAAATATTTATGCTGACATCAAAAATAATGTTTTAAGTGCAAAATTTTTTATAAAAATATTTCATATCTAAATATTATTTTTAGAAAACATGAAATATTTCATATCTAAAAATGTGAAATATTTTATATGTAATTAAAAATTATTAGGTTCTCATGTGCAAGAATTATTTTGTTTCCGTGCAACACACGGGCATGAATCTAGTTATTTAATAAGTATATAAACTACTGTCTCCTAGTTTTTAGGTTGGAACTGCCCTAAAAAACCTAAACAATCGTGGAAGAGCATCTCCAAGAAATTAGCCAAATCGTTTTCTAAGATAAATTTGGCTATTATCAAAGGAAAAACGTCTCCAACAGACTCTGTAAATGGCTCTCCAAATTTAGTAGCTCTCCATCCCACCTTATTCGCTCTCTACTTTTGGATAGACTACCTCACTAGCCGACCAGTCTGAAAGCATCTAGGCCCGGTGTTGGTTTCGGCAATTGATGACAACGCATTATTACCATGACTAACGTGTGTTTTACAGAAACAGTGGTAAGTTAGGTCATGGAGTTGATAACTGCTTTGGGCACTATGGTATTCATGTCCCTTGATAGAAATCGTTTCGGTTTTCAAAGGATCAACGACAAGATTAAGAACGATTAGTTCCGGATGTCAAGGTGTTGAGTTACATCCGGAATAGTCGTTAGGATCTTGGTTTCTTCCTTTGACCGTACTATAAAGGGGGGCATGAGCGAGTAGCTTGACCTAGGTGAGTCTTTTGTTTAGGTGTGATGCACACTTGTCAAACTTAGCACTAGGTAACTCTAGAAAAGCTCAAAGTTCAGTTGGAAGCAACTTGGTTCAAGTTGCGTCGCGTTTAGAAGTCGTTTGAGCAGTTTACCCTTGACCGGACGCGGTCTTTGTCATGACCGGACGTGTCCGGTCAGTACTAACAAGTCACTGCGTCGTTAACTGATTGACCGGACGCGGTCCTTGAGAGGACCGGACGCGGTGGTCAGTCTGACACGTGTTTCAGAGGGTAAAGGTGTAATCGGACGCAACTGTAAAGTGATCGGACGCGTCCGGTCACGTTCCAGTAAGGACCCAAGCTGACCTGACGCGTCCGGTCATCTACAATCGGACGCGGTCAAGCGTCAGGTCAAAGTTTAGTTAGGTTCTTGCATGATTGGATGCGTCCGGTCATCCCTGACCGGCGCGTCCGGTCATCTTTGGCCGGCGCGTCCGGTCACTCAGCGCTGACTTTTGGTTTTCGGCCGTTACACTTGACCGGCGCGTCCGGTCATGTCGACCAGCGCGTCCGGTCAGTACGAGTTTTGCTGATTCGGCAGGTAACAGTTGGATTTGTCTGAGGGGTGTATAAATACATCCCCTCCGCCTATTTTAGAGGTCTCTTGCTCATTTGTCCAGCTGATAAACACCTTTGAAGTTCAAGGGAGTGCAAGAGCCCTAGTGAGGATAGTGATTTGAAAATAAAAGTTTGAGATTCCTCACTAGTGACAAGAGTATAGCAAGTGTGCATCTATCTTCTCATTAGGCTTATTGTGGTCAAGTGAGAGTTCTAGCTTGTTACTCTTGGTGATCGCCATCACCTAGACGGTTTGGTGGTGATTGGGAGTTTGGTGATCATCCGACGAGCTTGTGGGTGACCCAACTCATGTTGTGAGCGGTTTTGGGTGATTTGCCGCGACAGAGTGTCGAAGAATCAACCCGTAGAGAGCACTTGATCCTTGCGCGGATCAAGGGGGAGCTACACCCTTGCGCGGGTGCTCCAACGAGGACTAGTGGGGAGTGGCGACTCTCTGATACCTCGGCAAAATATTGCCGTGTTCCTAACCCTTACTTTCAAGCATTTACTTTCGTGTATTACTTTTATTGTTTGTTTACTTTCCAAGAATTGCCATGCTAGTCTAGGATTGAACTTATGGTGCAAAACTTTTACCGGTAGAATCATAAGGAACACTAGTAGGCACTAGGGGTGAAGTTTGGCTTGTAGGATTTAATTCTTGAAATTAATTTTTAGAAAAGCCCAATTCACCCCCCCTCTTGGGCATCTTGATCCTTTCAATTGGTATCAGAGCCGTGTTGCTCTTTATTTAGGCTTCACCGCCTAGAGCAAGATGTCTAATGGGGAAGGACCACCTCCCACTTTTGAGGGAGATGATTTTCCATATTGGAAAATTCATATGGAGGCGTATCTCGAAGCCATAGATGTTGGGTGCCTTAGAGCCGCAACCGAAGGGCTTCTCCCTATTAGGGATCCCGCCAACCCAAGTGGTGACGAGGAGAAGTACGACCGATGGAATGCAAAGGCAAAAAATATGCTCTACCGGGGCTTAGGCAAGGATATCTTCAATCGTGTGCGTAATGCCAAAAATACTCATGAATTGTGGGAAAACCTTTGTGCTCTCCATGAGGGGACTAAGAGTGAGCGTGAGGAACACTATCATATTGCTTTCAAGAAAATTAATTCTTTTAAGATGCTTCCCAAAGAAAGTGCTAATGAAATGTACACTCGATTGAATGTTCTTGTAGAAGATCTCAATGCTCTTGGACTCACTCAAATGAGTCAATCGGATGTTGCAAGGAGGATCTTGAGTGTTCTTCCTATTGAGAAGTATGGGCACATTGTCACCATACTTCACCAAAGTGATCTCTCCGCCGCAACACCGACTCAAGTATTGAAAAAGATCAATGCACATGAGATGTACATGCACATCACTCTGGAAGAGGGCTCATCATCTTCTAAGAAGAAAGACTTGGCCTTCAAAGCTAGCCATGAAAAGAAAAAGAAGAAGGGCCAAGCCATGATGGTGCAAGAAAGCTCAAGTGAAAGTGATATTGATGATGCATCACTTGCACTCATGGTGAGAAAGACCACCAAGATGCTAAAGAAGCTCAATAAGAGTGGCATCAAGTTCGATGGCAAGAAGAAGTTTCTTCACAAGTAGCAAAAGGAAGCCAATATCCGAGATGGATTGCTTCAATTGTGGTGAACTTGGCCACTTAGCTCATCAATACCCAAAGCCTCCAAAAGACAAGTATAAAAACAAGAACAAGGGTAAGAAAGATGATTCAAGCGATGAAGAAGATGAGAAAAAGAAGAACAAGCCATACAAAAAGAAAGATGGTAAGAGAAGAGAGTTTTACAAGAAGAAGAAGGGAGGCAAAGCTTACATTGTTGGTGATTGGCTCACCGACATTGAGTCATCATGTGAGTCCTCCAGTGATGAGAGCGACGATGAGAAAGAGAAGGTCGCCGCATTTGTGATTGGGCCATCATCATCTTCGCCGACATCTTCATCACCACCTTCACCGCCACCTTCACCATCATCGTCTACTTCTCACCTATGCCTTATGGCCAAAGGTGAACGAAAGGTACAAAACAATGATAGTGATGATGATGATAGCGATAGTGATGATGAATATGATGCACCTTCTTATGATGAACTTGTAAAATTATTGAACAAATATTCTAAAATCATAAGAAAAACTGGAAATGAAAATGATGAGCTTCAAAATAAAAATGAATCACTCTCATCTAAGCTTGAGAATGCACATAAGACTAGTGATGAGCTCAAAGATCAAAATAAGTGATGAGCTCAAAGATCAAAATAAAACTATGTCTTCTACTCTCAAGGAGCTTAAAACTTCTAACAAAAAGATTAGAGATGAACATGATAAACTTGAGAAGAAGCATGATGAGCTCAACACTAGGCACAACTTGTTAAAAGACAAATATACTACATTGAAAATCGATTATGATAGTCTTATTGTTGCTAATGAGCTTGCTCTTGAGACACATGATGCTACTAACCAAGTTGTTAAGATTGATATAGCTACATCATGTGATGATTTGATTATTGAGAACTTTGAGCAAGGCTCTAGCGGCAAAGGCAAGAATGTGGTTGAGTCCGACAACTATGATGAGTATGTCAAGCTCAAGAGTGAAAATGAGATGCTCAAGAATGAGAACAAGAAGTTGATGGCTCTTAAAAAGCTAACATCAAATGAGTCACTTATTGAAGAGAACAAAAAGCTCCAGCAAGAAAAAGAGCATCTCAAGACCGGCCTAAGCAAGTTCACAAGAGGCCAACATTTGCAAAGTGAGCTACTCATGAACACCGTCATGAAGATGGATAGAAGTGCATTGGTTACTTGACAAATCAAGAGAAGAAGGCCAAAGCTCAACAACAACAAAGCAAGTCAAAGCCCAAGCCAAAAAGATATGTTGAGTGTGGACAAGAAGGTCATTTTGCTCATGAGTGCAAAACTCCACCACCACAACCCTTGCCCAATCATGCTAGACCCTTTGCTTTCAATGCTCATTATATGCTTAGAAAAGATTCAAGTGGAAAGATGAAAGTCATGTTCTTAGGTCCCCCTAACAAAAATAGGCCAAAGAAAATATGGGTTGCCAAGTCACTAGTTGAGAAAGTCAAGTGTCCCTCTCAAGTTTGGGTCCCTAAACAAAAGGCTTGATCTCTTGTGTGTAGGTGAACTACAAGACCGGTGGATCTCATTGGGTAATTGATAGTGGTTGCACTCAACATATGACCGGTGATCCTTGTATGTTCACCTCACTTGAAGAGAATGGGGTATGTCAAGACAAGATCACATTTGGGGACAATTCAAAGAGCAAAGTCAAGGGTATAGGCAAGATTGCAATATCAAATGATCACTCTCTTTCAAATGTGCTCTATGTTGCTTCATTGAGTTTTAACTTACTATCCGTTGGGCAACTTTGTGACCTTGGCTACCAATGCTTGTTCACTCCTAATGAAGTGGTAGTTACAAATATAGATGACAAGCAAATGATTTTCAAAGGCTTTAGATACAACAATCTCTATCTTGTTGACTTCACCTCCGAAGATGCAAATTTGATAACATATTTGTTCACCAAAACTACACTTGGATGGCTTTGGCATAGGAGGCTTGCTCCTGTTGGAATAAACACTCTCAACAAGCTATTGAAGAAAGAATTAGTGAGAGATTTGAAGGATCTAAAGTTTGAGAAGGACAAACCTTGTAGTGCATGTCAAGTCGGCAAACAAGTTGCAAATACTCACCCAACCAAAGCTTACATGTCAACATCAAGAGTGCTATAACTTCTTCACATGGATTTGTTTGGTCCTACAACTTACAAGAGCTTGGGTGGAAATCTCTATTGCCTAGTGATTATGGATGACTACTCAAGATACACTTGGACTTTCTTCCTTCATGACAAATCTGAAGTGGCAAATTGCTTCAAGAAGTTTGCAAAGAGAGCTTAAAATGAATTTGAAGTCAAGATAAAGAAGATTAGAAGTGACAATGGAAAAGAGTTTGATAACACAAACATTGAAGCTTATTGTGATGAAATTGGAATCAAGCATGAAGTTTCATCAACCTACACTCCTCAATAAAATGGTGTAGTTGAGAGGAAGAACCGGACCTTGATCACCCTTGCAAGAACAATGCTAGATGAGTACAACACACCGGAAAAATTGTAGGCCGAGGCAATCAACACCGCATGCTATGCTTCAAATCGCCTCTTCCTACAAAAGTTTCTTGGCAAGACCCCCTATGAGTTGCTAAATAGAAAAAAGCCGGACGTCTCATTCTTCCGGGTGTTTGGTTGCAAATGCTACATCTATAAGAAGCGTCAACACCTAGGGAAGTTTCAAAGATGTTGTGTATTGGTTTTCTTATTGGTTACTCATCGAAGTCCAAAGCATATAGAGTATTTAACCATGCCACCGGTTTGGTTGAAGAAACATATGATGTGGAATTTAATGAATCTAACGGCTCCCAAGGAGCAATTGAGAATTGTGATGATGTAGGTGATGAACCATTGAGAGAGGTAATGAAGAACATGCCGGTGGGAGACATCAAGCCTAAAGATGATGAAGACGATATACAAATTTTCAATCCACCATCTTCATCACATGTGCCTCAAGATGATGATAAGAGAGAGAGAGTTGAAAATGAAGATACTCATGTCTCTCATGCACAAGCCGAGGCACAAGCTCAAGATGTTGATGCTCCCCAACCCTGTCCTCAAGTGGTTAATAGAAGAAACTCACCTCCACTTCAAGCACATCCACAAGATCTCATCATAGGGAGTCCTACAAAGGGTGTAATGACTCGATCTCAAAAGTTTACTTCTTTTATTGAACATCACTCTTTTATCTCTTGTCTTGAACCTAAGAATATAGAAGAAGCTCTTCAAGATCTGGATTGGGTGAATGCTATGCATGAAGAATTGAACAACTTCGCCCGCAATCAAGTTTGGACACTTGAAGAGCATCCAAAAGGTGTAAGAGTCATTGGAACCAAGTGGGTGTTCCGCAACAAGCAAGATGATTAAGGCATAGTAGTGAGGAACAAGGCAAGACTAGTTACAAAGGGGTTCTCTCAAGTTGAAGGTCTTGATTTTGGAGAGACCTTTGCACCCGTTACAAGACTTGAAGCCATTCGTATCCTTCTTGCATATGCATCACATCATGAAATGAAACTATATCAAATGGATGTGAAAAGTGCATTTTTAAATGGCTTCATAAATGAACTAGTCTATGTTGAACAACCTCCTAGGTTTGAAGACCCTAGATATCCTAATCATGTTTATAGGTTGTCCAAGGCGCTATATGGGCTTAAGCAAGCCCCTAGAGCGTGGTATGAGCGCCTCCGAGACTTCCTCATTGAGAAGGGCTTCACTATTAGGAAGGTTGACACCACACTATTCACCAAGAAGCTTAATGAAGAGATCTTCATTTGTCAAGTCTATGTTGATGATATCATCTTCAGGTCAACAAATGAAGACTATTGCAAAGAATTTGGTGAATTGATGTCAAAGGAGTTCGAGATGTCAATGATTGGTGAGCTAACATTCTTCCTTGGTTTTCAAGTCAAGCAAATGAGAGAAGAGATTTTCATCTCTCAAGAAAAGTATACCAAGGATCTTCTCAAAAGATTCAAGATGGAAGAGTGTAAGCCAATCAAGACCCCAATGCCATCTAATGGACATCTCGACCTAGATGAGGGAGGTAAACCAATTGATCAAACTCTTTACCGTTCTATGATTGGTAGCTTGTTGTACCTTACCGCATCTAGGCCCGATATCATGTTTAGTGTGTGCATGTGTGCTCGTTTTCAAGCGTGCCCTAAAGAACCTCACATAAGTGCCGTAAAAAGAATTTTAAGATATCTTAAGTACACCCCAAGTATCGGTCTTTGGTACCCCAAAGGAGCTAGATTCAACTAGTTGGCTATTCCGATTCGGATTATGCCGGTTGCAAAATTGATAGAAAAAACACATCCGGAGGGTGCTATTTGCTTGGGAGGTCCTTAGTATCTTGGTCATCTAAAAAGCAAAATAGTGTGTCTTTGTCCACCGCCGAGGCGGAATACATTGCCGCGGGGGCTTGTTGTGCATAAATCTTATACATGAAACAAACCCTCCTAGACTATGGAGTTATTCTTGAAAAGGTGCCGCTTTTATGTGACAATGAAAGTGCCATTAAAATTGCTAATAATCCGGTACTACACTCACGCACCAAGCACATTGATATCCGCCACCACTTTTCTAAGAGATTATGTTGCTAAAAATGATATATCACTAGAAGGTGTAAGAAGTGAAAATCAATTAGCGGATATCTTCACTAAACCCTTAGATGAGGCTACCTTTTGTAGGTTGAGAAGTGAACTAAATGTGCTTGACTCTAGTAACTTTAAAAAATGAGCTTGTGTTGTCCCTTGCATTGCATTGTATTATATGTCATGTTTAATTCCCCGCAATGCATCTAGAACTTGTCTAACACGGTTACAATAACCCTCCTTCGGAGGAGTGAAAAAGCCTAACCGTGGATCAAACTTGACAAGCAACCTAGTCTTCCTTTCTCGCTTTGTATTGCATATGCATGGTTGTTACTTTATTGTTTCTTTTCGGTTTTGCTTTGAGTAACCTCTGTGTTCGTCCATGAATAGAGAGAGCTTTTGAAGCTCCCAAGGGTTCATTAACTCTATTGCATGGCCATACGTTGCTCCTCGGGTGTTTATTGCGTATTTTCTTAAAAAACAATACTAGCCTAAGGCAAAATACTTTGAAAAACTTGAGGGTTTGAGTGAGGTCACTCATATCAGGTTCCAATTTGTGTTTATTTGAGTCTCTTTAGATTGGAACTTGATTGGGAGAAGTTATGTCGAAGATCGGTTTGAAGAAAGGCGTCAAACAGCGACCGAACGCTGCACCGGACGCTGCACCGGACGCGTCGTTCCTGACCACCACGTCCGGTCCCGGCATTCACCAGCGCATCCGGTCATTCCCGAAGATTTTCTTTAAGATCTCTAACCGGACGCTGCACCGGACGCGTAGTTGCTGACCACCGCGTCCGGTCCCGACCACCACCACCGCGTCCGGTCATCCGCTTGAGTTTTCTAGGCAATCCATGACCGGACTCTGTCAGCGTCCGATCATGCCTAATCGGACGCGTCCCGTTGTTCCAGGAGCTTACTGGACTTTGACCGGACGCTGCCTTCACCGCGTCCGGTCATGCGACCACCGCGTCCGGTCTTCACGCGAAAAGCGGATCTCACCCTTTTTAACCGTACGTTCGGATCTCGCATTTTCTTCTTTCTTCTCGATCCACAGCCGCTCAGAACCCTAGCCGTACTCGTCGTAATCTCGCCGTCGCCGCCGCAGTCCAGCGCCACCGCTGTCGAGCCGCCGTCCACGCCCGCGCCCGAGCACTCCACCGCAGCCACGCACGCCACCACCTCCGCGCCCGCGAGCTCGCCGTTCTGCCGCCGCAGCCGAGCCGCCGCGCCACCGTGTCCGCCACCGCGCGCCTGTGCTCTCTGTCCGCGCACTGCCGCAGAGTGCCCACGCTCTCTGTCGCGCGCGCGCCACCGAACCGAAGTCCGCACTCGCTATCAAGGAGACCTAACCCTAGCCTTGCCTTGAGGAGACCTAACCCTAGGTGACCTAATCCTACCCAAAGTCTTTCACGCGGTGCCATCTCTGCGAGCGTCTCGGTCTCCGCAAGGTGATGTTTTTGCCTTGGATTAGGATTTGCCGTTGAATTTCCGGTGAATTACTAATGCAATCTTTGATCTCATCGGTACTCTAGGGTTTCGATCGTCGTTTCCGGGTAACCCTAGCACGTCGAGATCATCTTCCGTTCATCGGAACTTCGCTCACCCGAGGTAGCTATCACGGTCCTTTCACGTCTTATCTAATATGCTTGCTTTCATTAGGATCTTACTCATCTATTAGATAATATATGTTGCTTATAGTAGATCCATCTCTATCGTCTCAGTGCGTCCTATCGGTGCTTTGTGTGTCAGGTGATCAGCTATGAATCCGAGGCCAAGCCTGCGGATACGGATTGAGGCCAAGCCTCACAAGTGTCAATTCATCATCTGTTACTGTCTAGATTTTCTCAGATACAGCAGTTTGTTAGTATGGTTCGCTGCAAGAATGCTGGTGGTGCACCTAGTGACGAGGACAAGAGTCCTCCTAGGAGGACAGAGGTAGCTCATGGCAAGCGAGTGAAGATAGTTGCCAAGAAGAGAAAGAGGACACTCACAGAGGTAGAGGTGGCTCAGGCAGTTATAGATGCAGCAGAGGCAGCAGAGAGAGGTGGCAGGAGTAGTGGTATACGTATTGGTGAGAGTCGCTTTCACCTTGAAGGTCGATAGCTCGGTACTGAGGCTACTGAAGAGATAGTGGATGCACCTATAGAGCAGCCTACCGAGGACCCAGAGGAGACTGAGGAGCAGACAGTTCACTCTTCATAGCGTCGTCGCTCAGGACGTACACGAGCTCAGGTGACTCCCAGGCCAGAGGGTCAGCGTCGTGGAGGTCGTCCACCTCCTAGGGCTCGAGGTCACCCTCTAGTTGAGCACTTTGACCTCAGGGGAGGTACAGCTAGACAGGTCCAGGCCCTCAGGTTCGTTGAGGTCACTCGGTGGTTTCGACCTCAGCGAGATCCCCGGGCTTCAGAGGGTTTCTACACATCTCTGCACGAGGACTTCTACAGAGCCTATGTCGACAGCGGGATTGCTTTCAGACCTTAGAGAGTCTGTCGACTAGAGGCCTTAGTTAAGGTGGTTGGTGAGCAGCTTTGTCCGCATCTATCCTTTTTACCTGGATTATCAGATCTTCTTAGATGGACTGGAGCATACCGCGGGACCTGGGTTAGAGAGTTCTATTCTTCACTTCGGATTGACCCAGCACATGAGTTCATTCACTTTGCATTCAGAGGCCGTGACCGCAGACTATACAGCACCAGGGTACGGGAGATCCTCAGACTCCCAGCTTCAGAGACGAAGATACACCAGCTGTGTTTTGGACAGACTGCACCTCCGAGACGCCCTCATGGCGGGACAGTGTCCCCTACCGACATGATCAGACCCTGCTTCTGTGAGCCTTTTGGCGAGGGGTCTTAACGTACATCTGCTAGCCTGACACCGCTAGCCAGAGTACTTGATGCTATTGTGAGGCGGACACTACTTCCGAGACTTGGATACAGAGAGGGATTGACTCGAATGTAGCTATGGGTAGTACATCACCTCATCTCACAGACACCGTTCGACCTTTGGAATCTGATGCTATGTGAGATGGAGGACACCTTGGCAGAGGGATTCAAGGGTCACAGGCAGCTTCCGTATGCTCATTGGATATGTTTTATCATTAGATTTGCATGTAAACTACCTGCAGAGATTAGAGCAGAGATATCTGATACCACTATAGCTTTTCCAGAGTATGACATTCGACAGTTGTGGGCATCAGTTACCAGAGAGCAGGCACCTGGCCTAGGACAACGTCAGAGGCCAGAGGTACCAGAGACAGCTGCTGAGCAGGATGAGACCGTTCACGGTCTTACTGAGGCCGAGTTAGCAGATCTTGATGCTCAGCCAGCTGATCCAGTCGAGGATATTGCTACTGACAGCATAGATGAGGATTACCAGCCCATCACCCGGTACCACTCTCCTCGGCCTCATGACCATGAGGCCGGTGGTTCAGGATCAGCCTCCCGCTCAGACCCAGCCATGGTGGCTATTCTTAAGAGGCTGACCCAGGCCCAGGAGAGACAGAAGGTTCAGATGCAGAGACAGGCTCAGGACACAGCTGCCGCATTCGCTCAGATTTAGGCTCGTTAGGACGAGTTCCAGAGGTAGCAGCTAGAGTTCTAGAGACAGCAGTTTGAGATGCAGAGGCAGCAGGCAGCCACCCAGCAGCAGTACCTAGAGCTCCTGCGACACCTTGTCACTGTTGGGGTACCTCCACCACCGTCTGTCCTAACTCCAGCACTACAGTTAGTGGACCTCAGAGTCAGGGACAGCCGAGTTTTCAGTACACCTCTCCCCAGCAGCAGGTGCCTTTGACGTTTCAGTCTCCAAGCTACACTCCTATACAGACAGGGTTCACTCCACCAGCTCAGCCGAGACCTCACCTCCTCTTAGGCACTCCGTTCCCTGACTTCAGTGCCACCTACAGTGAGCTGACTAGACATCCGACACCTTCGTACACCACTTTTGTGACCACTACAGAGATGTCAGCTTTAGAGACTACTGTTCTTCTAGTGTCAGGGGCCGTAACTACAGAGACTGTGTCATCCTCAGTTGCTTCGATAGATCCTCCTACTCTTGGTGTCTTTCAGGCTCAGACGACAGTGACTGCTCCTATTGTTGCTACTACACCTTCAGTTACTGCACCTGCTCTACAGATCCAGACCGCTTCACTGCCACGTCTATCTATAGAGGGTTAGCCTGACAGTTCAGAGTCTGAGGAGGACACTTCACAGTTCGTGATCACTCCGCGCTCCTCGGCACCCGACTCGACAACTTCTGTTCCTCCGTCAGATCCTTAGATTAGTTTTTGGCGTTTGATGCCAAAGGGGGAGAGAGCGTAGATTCAGGGGGAGTGTTTGATAGAGGGTTTCGTTTTCTTGTCTGCCACATTCATGCATGATGTTTATTTTCTCACCCTGCATTGTGTGACTATGAGTTCGTGAGACTTTATATCATATCATGTCACTTATTTGTGTTTAGCTCATAAGGTTGTGCTTCCGTGCCTTACTCTGATTTCATATGAGCTATGTTTTCTGTGTACTAACTCTTCATGTTTTATCTTATGAGTACACTCAGTTGGCATGAAACACATAAGCAAATTCTAACCCCTTGTGCTTACAACTTTTTGCTTATGTGAACCAAGCATGATCGAAAATCTCAACTCTAATATCTTCTGAATCTAAGTGTTGTCATCAATCACCAAAAAAGGGGAGATTGAAAGCATCTAGGCCCCGGTGTTAGTTTCGGCAATTGATGACAACGCATTATTACCATGACTAACGTGTGTTTTGTAGAAACAGTGGTAAGTTAGGTCATGGAGTTGATAACTGCTTTGGGCACTATGGTATTCATGTCCCTTGATAGAAATCATTTCAGTTTTTAAATGATCAACGACAAGATTAAGGACGGTTAGTTCCGGATGTCAAGGTGTTGAGTTACATTCAGAATAGTCGTTAGGATCTTTGTTTCTTCCTTTGACCGTACTATAAAGGGGCATGAGCGAGTAGCTTGACCTAGGTGAGTCTTTTATTTAGGTGTGGTGCACACTTGTCAAACTTAGCACTAGGTAGCTCTAGAAAAGCTTAAAGTTCAGTTGGAAGCAACTTGGTTCAAGTTGCGTCGCGTTTAGAAGTCGTTTGAGCAGTTTACCCTTGACCGGACGCGGTCTTTGTCATGACCGGACGCGTCCGGTCAGTACTAACAAGTCACTGCGTCGTTAACTGATTGACCAGACGCGGTGGTCAGTCTGACACGTGTTTCAGAGGGTAAAGGTGTAATCGGACGCGACTGTGAAGTGATCGGACGCGTCCAGTCACGTTCCAGTAAGGTCCCAAGCTGACCTGACGCGTCCGGTCATCTACAATCAGACGCGGTCGAGCGTCAGGTCAAAGTTCAGTTAGGTTCTTGCATGATCGGACGTGTCTGGTCATCCCTGACCGGCGTGTCCGGTCATCTCTGGCCGGTGCGTCCGGTCACTCAGCGCTGACTTTCGGTTTTCGACCATTACACTTGACCGGCGCGTCCGGTCATGTCGACCAGCGCGTCCGATCAGTACGAGTTTTACTGATTCGGCAGGTAACGGTTGGATTTGTCTGAGGGGTGTATAAATACATCCCCTCCACCTCTTTTAAAGGCCTCTTGCTCATTTATTCAGCTGAGAAACACCTTTGAAGTGCAAGGGAGTGCAAGAGCCCTAGTGAGGATAGTGATTTAAGAATCAAAGTTTGAGATTCCTCACTAGTGACAAGAGTATAGCAAGTGTGTATCCATCTTCTCGTTAGGCTTGTTGTGGTCAAGTGAGAGTTCTAGGTTGTTACTCTTGGTGATCGCCATCACCTAGACGGTTTGGTGGTGACTGGGAGTTTGGTGATCATCCGACGAGCTTGTAGGTGACCCAACTCATGTTGTGAGCGGTTTTGGGTGATTCGCCGTGACGGAGTGTCGAAGAATCAACCCGTAGAGAGCACGTGATCCTTGCGCGGATCAAGGGGGAGCTACACCCTTGCGCGGGTGCTCCAACGAGGACTAGTGGGAAGTGGCGACTCTCCGATACCTCGGCAAAACATCGCCGTGTTCCTAACCCTTACTTTTAAGCATTTACTTTCGTGTATTACTTTCATTGCTTGTTTACTTTCCTAGAATTGCCATGCTAGTGTAGGATTGGAACTTAGGGTGCAAAACTTTTACCGGTAGAATCACAAGAAATACTAGTAGGCACTAGGGGTGAAGTTTGGCTTGTAGGATTTAATTCTTGCAATTAATTTTTAGAAAAGCCCAATTCACCCCCTCTTGGGCATTTTGATCCTTTCACCAGTCTATTAGTTTTACAGAGTCTGTTGGAGTATTCTAGTATTTTTTTGTCAAATCTATTTTAGAGAGTAGCTAAATCAGTAAATTTGGCTAGTTATCTTGGCTAATCTCTTGGAAATGCTCGTTTGCTACTCAACTAAAAGTATCTAATAATAGTTCCATAAAACTAGTTCTCAAAAGACATTGTTCTTGGGCTTTTATAAAATTGATTCTATATGAGAAACAATTAGCGTATATAGAGGGTGAACAAGATCAAACACACAGGTTTGGTACGTGGCTAGGCTGACGCCCAAGTGTTGCATTTTTTAAAAAAAAAAGAAATAACCGACCACAAGGGTGCCTAGACTGAGCAAAGAATAATCCCATGAGGGATTTATAACAGCGCTGCATATAGAATCCAAGGTCCAAGCTGACTAGCTGAGCCATGGCAATGTGCTAGGAAGGCACGCGACAAGTTGGTGCTTAACGCCTTGTGTCGTTTGATCAGGTCCGGTCCTGAGTTTTTATGCACATAGAACGAAAGGATAAAGTCTAAATAACTCCTGAACTATGGATCCTGGAACACATAACCCATGAACTATGAAACGGTCTAATTTACCCCTGAACTATCCAAAACCGTCTATTTTACCCTATGGACGGTTTTCGACGGCGGTTTTGCTACAATAACAGTGGGGTTGTTACAGTAATAACGGTTTTGTCTTTTCTTATTTATTTTCGCTGAATATTTGAAAAATTATAGTAAATCACAGAAAAATCATAAAATAGAAAATCTAATTTTGTTAGACTCCACATGAGTAGATCTACACAGTGAACATATAATATGGTACGCTTTAGTACAAAGTTTTGCTGTAACTTTAGTCTAAATTGGATTTTCCAATTAATCTAAAGCTACAGCAAAAACTTTGTACTAAAGAGTACCGTATTATATATTCACTGTGTAGATCTACTCATGTGGAGTCCAACGAAATTAGATTTTCTATTTTATGATTTTTCCTGTGATTTACTATGATTTTTTAAATATTCAGCGAAAATAAATAAAAAAGACAAAACCGCTATTACTGTAGCAAAACCCACTGTTACGGTAGCAAAACCGCCGTCGAAAACCGCCCAAAGGGTAAAATAGACGATTTTGGATAGTTCAGGGGGTAAATTAGACCGTTTCATAGTTCAGGGGGTTATGTGTTATAGGATCCATAGTTCAGGGGTTATTTAGACTTTTTTCTAAAACGAAACTAAAATTTTAGGCCTTTTTATATAAACATGAAAATACTACTAGTACTACTCATTGCTAGTATATATACACACATATACGAAATATTACTGATAATCATTTAACTGAGTGCAAAAGCAATATTCATATGAAATAATTTGTATACATATTAAATGACCCTAAAATTTTCTTCTAAGATTCATCTCTTGTGACATTGTGGATCTCAAATTGTTCTTCAGTCATTTTAATTTTAAGAAGCTTCTTTCAGCTGATGTCACACATAGTAAACAAGATGTGATAAGCAATCAAAGTACTAGGATAACAATAAACCTTAAGAAATTTATCAGTATGCCAGACAAAAAAATCACAATGATCAAACAATTATACACTACCTTAGGGAGTCAAGTGCCTAGCAAAGATTACTTGATTAAACAATTGCTACTTTCTTGAATATTTGAATACTCTAGCGTCGGCCATTAATTACTTGATTAGGGATCATAGGATTAGGACAGAGATTCGTAGGTACCTGGATGGCTGGTTGCTGCTGCCTGCCTGCTGGAAGCCTGGCGGATCATCATGCGTGCAGACTACAATCTGCAGACGTGCCCGGCCGCCGGCCGGCGACTCGCTACGTGGCAGCGGCGGCGTCTGGCGTAACTCGTGAGGAAGCCGAGAAATCGGAGGAGACGAGTCGCGTGACCACAGGGACACGGATACGGACGTCAATTCATCTAGCGTATTTGTGTTGGGCTAAAATGCTAAATACATGGGGAGGGGCCCATCGGCTCCATGGACCTGGGACAACTGCCCCTCTCGCCCTGCCCCAGGGGAATTTTTTTATTTTTAGTCCAAATTTGAAATAAATTTTAAATTTAACCTGTGTTTGAATTTTTTTAAAAATCTAACCCGTTTGGCCCCGCCACCATGCATGGCGGGGCAAATGCACTGAACCCCGCCATGCATGGTGGCGGGGTACAGGTCCCACGTGGCGGGTGACGTGGCATGCCACCCGGGTGTCCCCCGCCATGATGCGTGGCGGGGTATGCCAAACCCGCCACCCATCATGGCGGGGCACGGCCTAAATAAAAGTTGCGCCCCGCCACGCCCGCTCGGCTTTGCAGCCGCGCCGCCCCCGTTGCCCACGCCCCCAGCGACGCCGAGCCGCCACCGGAGCCACCACCGTCGCCCGGAACCCCTCCCCCGCGCCCCGGCCGCCCCGGCCGCGCCCCGCCGCGCCCCGCCGCCGCTCCCCGCTGCGCCCCCGCCGCCGCGCCGTCCCCCGCACCCCCGCCGCCGCGGCCCCGCCGGCGCGTCCCCGGCCACCGCGCCCTCGGCCGCGTCTCCGGCCGCCGTTCCCGCGCCGCCACCCCCCGGCCGCGGACCGTCGCACCCCGGCCCGGCCCCCGCACGCCGCCGCCCGGCCAACCTCGTCACGCCGCCGCAACCCGTTTTACGGTAAATTTTTTTATTTTGTCGTTACTATTATTTATTTGTAGTAAATATTATTAAGTTATTATTATTTATTTAGTTAATTATTTAATATTCTTTGTATTAAATGATTATTTAGTTATTTAATATTAGTTATTTAGATACTAAGTAAGTTAGTTACGTGGTAGGTAAGTAAGGTTAGTTAGTTAGTTAGTTATGTAATAATTAGTGCTACCATATTGGTCAGTTAATAATCGGATGTCAAATCGTTTTGTAGATGGATTACGGTGTAAGAGTTTTTTACGGAGGAAGTGTTAGGAGAGAGGATTGCCAGTTTGAGGATATGTATGAAGAATTGGAATGGTTTGATGGCACCCCTAGTTTTCGCGATCTATGTGACCGTTTGAGTTTGAAGTTTGGCGAGGCTTTCACACTAAAGGGTAGGTTTGATGTTGGAAAGAATAGGACACACTATGTGATGATGGACTTGTGCAACCAAGCAGAGTGGTCCCGATACAATAGAGTCATCCAAGGTTCGAATGTCGGCATGGCTGAGTTAGTGCTGGAGAATGTTGAGAATGAGGAGCCGTCCTTCGATAGTGGTACTCTAGGAGATTGTGGTGTACAGATGCAACAAACTATGGAGAGTATAGACTTGGATGGTAATTTGATGCAGGAGCGGGTTCATTCTCCTCCAGTTGGTCATATAAGCAATGATTTTGATGTAGACGAGTTTGAACAGGATGAGGAGGAGGCGGCAGAGGAGGAAATGATTGGTGATGATGTTAGCACTGATTCTGACGATTCAGGAAATGAGGAAAGAGGTCCACATGCCATGCGAGCACCGGTTGAAGCCATGCCCTCTGGAGGTGCACCTGCCATATGTACACAAGTTCGTGGCATGCCCTCAGGAGTACCGCTTGAGGTACTTCATGGCATGCAGAGTCAAGGCATATTAGCCACCGGTTATCCAGATGATGGAGTGGAATATGAAGGATGGAGCAGGGTTAGGGAGCCACAACAATACGTTGCACCACACTCTTATACATCGGCAGAGCTTACATAGCTGAGGGAGGCTGGCTTGCCCTTTACCGGTATGCCAAATTATAACGATGTAAGTATGTCGCATATGGCAGTTTGTGACACGGGTTTGCAGATGTGTAAGGAATCATTGTACAACCATAAAAATTTAATACTGAGGAAGGGAATGCTTTTCAATACTATGTCTGAGATGAAGTTGTTCCTTCAGGACTATGCTGTGTATCATCATAGGCCTTACACGGTTCGACATTCTGACAAGGAGGTAAAATTCCACATATTATGTAAGGCTGGATTTCCGTGCTCGTGGAAGTTGAATGCACAAAAAAGGTGGAGTGATGGTAAGTGGAAGGTAACTTCAGTGGAACAGCCGCACAGATGCCAGACTAATGAGGGTAAAAGATATCATCCGCAGTTGACGGCTCGGTACCTAGCCCGTCGTATATTGGGTCTTGTAGATAAGGACAACGACGTATCGGTGTCTTTCTTGCAGGATACCATAGTCACATTTGTTGGGTATGAGGTCACGTATGGAAAGGCTTGGCGGGCAAAGCAAATTGCCCTGGCAATTCGCTGGGGTAGCTGGGAGGAAGCCTATAACAGGGTTCCACGCATTTTGTGTGCGATGGAACACTTCAACCCTGGCATAAGATCGTTCATATACACATGAGGGTTGTATCTTTAGAACCCGTTGAGGCATATTATGTACCGTGTGTTCTGGTATTTTGATCAGTGCAAACATGCATTTCAGTATTATCGGCCAGTTGTTCTTGTTGACGGCACGTTCCTCACCGGCAAATACAGGGGCACATTGATGATGGCTGCTGCTGTAGACCCAGAGAACCAGATAATGCCAATGGTTTTTGCTTTGGCGGAGGGGAAAAACAATGATTCATGGTCATGGTTTATGCGTCTGCTCCGTGTTCATGTGCTTGGCCCTTCTCGCACCATTTGTCTGATTTCAGACCGTCATATTGGAATTCTTAATGCAGCCGGTGAACACATTGATGGTCACCCACCCCTAGTGCACCGTTGGTGCATGCGGCATTTTGCCGCCAATTTCTGGTGGCGTCAACGCAAAAAGGATATGGCTGACAAGTTAAAGGAGCTTTGTAATAAACGTACGGAACGCGAGTTCAACGAGACTATGGCAGAACTAGAGAAGATGCTCAACCAAGCTGGCAAGGCATGGTTAGACCAGCAGATAGAAAATAAAGCCAAGTGGGCATTAGCATATGATGAGGGCGGCTTCCGGTACGACATCATGACAACAAACTCCTCTGAGTCTTTCAATCGTGTGTTCAAAGGAGTTCGATCTCTCCCAGTGTCTGGTATTGTTGAGTTCTCTTTTAGGAAGTGCAATGAGTATTTTGTTAAGCGGTATGGCCTAGCCCTAAGGAATGAAGAGGAGCTTGGAAGATGGGGGAAGGCTGCACACGAATATTTGAAGGAGGCTGAGGAATTGGCCAAACAACAGGTTGCCGAGGCTTATGGACGGGACATGCTTGTTTTCTGCGTACGAGCTAGAGGGGGCACAAACCTGGGCAGCGAACGATTTGGTGGGCGAACGTACCGTGTCGATCTTGATAAAGTAGAATGCAGTTGCAACGTCCCTCGGATCATGCATGCCCCTTGCTCACACATGATCACCTCTTGTTGGCTTAGAGGTTTTGACCACACAGTTGCACCATACATGTCACCCTTGTATCTCCGTGCCAACACCCTCAAAGTTTGGGAGAAGAGTTTCGAGCCATACCTTGACGAGTCGCAGTGGCCTCCATATTATGGTGAGGACTACGCGCCTTATCGGGACCTGAAGAAGGTAGGGAAGGGAAGGAGGAAGAAGAAGCGACTGAAAGGCGATATGGACAATATGAAAGGTTACGGCGCCGACATGTATGGTGGCGGGGACTTTGACGAAGAACGTGCGCAGAACCTTTGCTCCATTTGCAAGAATCCTGGTCATAACGCTAGATTTCATAGGCGGGCGAGACAAGAGGTGGTTTATATTGTAAACATGCATTTATGATATTTTAATCTTCAAATTTACTTGTCTTTGTTTTTTATAACGTTATTAATTGTTCTAATGTTATTAATGTTGTCTTTATTTTTTCAAACAGGCAGGTTCAGTGTTGCAAGATGGAGGCGTGGGCTCCTCATCCGCGCTTTAGCCTCATTGAGGCGGACTACGAGACCCCTACACCCCTGGCGATGAGGCGACGGATGAGGCGACGGAGACCGCGAGACCCCTACACCCCTGGCGATTAGTAGAGTAGTCATATTTAGCAGGCGCCGGACACATGTTATCATAGTTATGTAGTGCTAGAACAATTAAATTATGTGTAGGTGTAGCAGGAGTACTCTACTTGGTTATTTCGATTGGACTAATGTAGTTGGTAACACTCGTTTAATCTTTGGCGTAAACGCAATTCTTCGTGCCATGGCTTCCGTAAACTTGCTGTAAATGGCTTCGTGGAATGGATGAATGACCAACAACAAGAAGTGCCCGGACTTTTAAATGGGTGGGGCCAAACGGGACAGATGCTTTTATTTAGGCCGTGCCCCGCCATGATGGGTGACGGGGTGTAACCCGCCATGATGGGTGGCGGGTTTGGCATACCCCGCCACGCATCATGGCGGGGTACACCCGGGTGGCATGCCACGTCACCCCGCCACGTGGGACCTGTACCCCGCCACCATGCATGGTGGGGTTCAGTGCATTTGCCCCGCCATGCATGGTGGCGGGGCCAAACGAGTTAGATTTTAAAAAAGATTCAAACGCGGGTTAAATTTAAAATTTGTTTCAAATTTGGACTAAAAATAAAAAAAATCCCCCAGGGCCGGGCCTGTTTGATGGCGATGATTACCTGGTATTTATCCTTTGCTGTGTGCCTGTGTCTTTGTGAGGCAATTTCTTATTGCTGACGATGACGAAAAAGGAGAAGTCCAAAAACGCAAGCCCAACTGCCGACCGGTCAGTCCGATCCAAACAAACTGAAGAGAGACCCGGAAGGTCCAATCTCTGTTGGTGAGCCGATTGGGCAAGGCCCAGCTACGCCAACATGATCCCATTTCACATATAGTTGGTTCAAAAACTTTGAATCCCTCGTAGAATGTGGCCCAACAACAACATAATATTATTAGGGAAAAAGTCTACTTTTCCTCCCCAACTCTTCTCAAAGTCCGTTTTCCCCCCTCAACTTCAAAACCGGACAAACCACCCCCTCAACTTTTTAAACCGAGCATTTTACCTACCTCGAGTGGTTTTGAAGGGGTTTGCTACAGTGTCCGCATTTTTGTCTTTTCCTTTCTTTATTTATTTCGGCTGAATCTTTGAAACATCATAGTAAATCATAGAAAAATCATAAAATGAAAAATCTAATTTTGTTGCACTCCATAAGAGTAGATCTACACAGTGAACATATAATATGGTATGCTTTAGTACAAAGTTTTTGCTATGAAGGTTTTGCCTTTTTTTATTTATTTCGGTTGAATCTTTGAAAAATCATAGTAAATTACAGAAAAATCATAAAATAGAAAATCTAATTTTGTTAGACTCCACATGAGCATATCTATACAGTGAACATATAATATGGTATGCTTTAGTACAAAATTTTTGTTGTAGCTTTAGATCTATGTTTTTCTGTAATTAATTGCAATAATTCATAGCTGCAGCTTCTATAATTATTTTGTTGGACTAAAGCATACCATATTATATGTTTACTATATAGATATACTCATGTGGAGTCCAACAAAATTAGATTTTCTATTTTATGATTTTTTTGTGATTTACTATGATTTTTCAAAGATTCAGCCAAATAAATAAAAAAGAAAAAGACAAAACCTTCATAGCAAAAACTTTGCACTAAAACATACCATATTATATGTTCACTATGTAGATCTATTCATATGGAGTGCAAAAAAAATTGGATTTTCCATTTTATGATTTTTCGGTGATTTACTATAATTTTTCAAAGATTCGGCCGAAATAAAAAAAGGCAAAAATGAGGACACTGTAGTAAAACCACAGTTTACTATAGCATACCACCGTTTACTGTAGCAACCCGCCTTCAAAACCGCTCGAGGGAGGTAAAATGCATGGTTTGAAAAGTTGAGGGAGGTGGTTTGTCCGGTTTTGAAGTTAAGGGAGAAAAAACGGACTTCGGTGAGAGTTGGAGGAGGAAAAGTAGACTTTTTCCTATTATTAGCTCTGCGTCCCTTCGGAGGCTTTGGAAACCAATAAGTGGCCTTTTTTTTAATGGGTCACTGGGCTAAACTGTTTCCTGCGTGTGTGCGAGGTAGCGCTAAACTCTGTCTGAACTGGATGTTTTTGCTTTTTGAAATATAAAAGTAGGGAAACCTTTCGTCTAGAAAAAATAAATGGCCTTTTTTTGTCAGAATTCTATGTGGAAGAATTTGGAGCATTTAGTGATGAAAATTAGATTGGCTAGCACAGAATCTTACTGGCATCAGACAAGCAGAAATACCTAGCTGGGGAAAAAAGAAGACCTGAGAAAGATGGCAAGCAGACCTGATTGGATTGATCATGAGTGGACAAGGATTTGGTGAGGTGCCTCGCAAGAACATGGGACTTGGAGGGGATATCAACAGGGGTGATCGAGCCAAGAAGGAAGGCATTTGCTGGATCTGAAGATGCTTACTACAGTGCTATGCAAGCAGTGGGAGCAAGGTCTGTCAGAGTTCCCGGTGGTGGGCGTGTTAGTGGTGACATGCTGCTAGTGCTACGTCAGTGCTGGTTCCAATTTTGTTGTCAGTTAAGATCTGGATGTTAGCGAGGGCAGCCTCAACGCAGGCATAAGACAGTAGTAGTCTCATAGAAAAGCAGGACTCAAGCAGTATTGAAACAAATTACTCCCTCCGTCTCGGATTAAACGCACTTCTACGTTTCATTTTTTTTCCCCACAATAGGTCACTGTAGGGTCTGTAGGAGCCTAAAGCTGCTAGCTGATCAGCTGCAAGGATCAGCAACGAAATAAAATAATAGATATAGGGGGTGTTTAGTTTGGAGGTGAAAAATTTTTAGGTGTCATATCGGATGTTTCGTGATACGTCGGGAGGAGTTTTCGGATACTAATTAAAAAACTAATTACATAACTCGCCTGAAAACTGCAAGATGAATCTATTAAGCCTAATTAAGCCGTCATTAGCATATGTGTGTTACTGTAGCGCTTAAGGTTAATCATAGACTAATTAGGCTTAAAAAATTCGTCTCGTGATTGCCAACGAAACTGTGCAATTAGTTTTTTCGTCTACGTTTAGTACTCCATGCATGTGTTCAAACATTCGATGCAATGGGGTGAAAAAATTTTGGATTGGAAAACACCCCCGTAGAAAAAAAGGAAAAGTGACGTACGTGAAAGCCTTTGGACCACTCGTTTGGTCATATCGAGGCCCCATGTCCTCTCCATTTCCCTGCCTGTAGACCGCACAGCAGCCGTGCACGAACAGGTGCGGGTCCGCGGGTGACAGGATGTCACTGACTTGTACAGAAGCAGGGGCAATTTTGTAATTTTACACATAACATTGATCTGCTTGCACAATTCTAGATGTGCAAATATAATGGGACGGAAGGAGTACACACAATGCAGGCAGCAGTGCTTTTTTGGTTATGTGTCCCTATCCCTCTTCTTTCTCCTGACTACATGTCAGCTTTTATCTTCTCTACCCTCTCACAAAACTAGTAGCTTCATGCTTTATGTCAGTCAAGCCATAACATCTTCCGCAGGATAATCTGACATCTCTACACGCTACAAGCAAGATGACTTAGGCTACTTTTGTGAGATGGGTAAGTTTGGGGTAGCGCACCACGTAGGAGCGTTGGAGGTGGTCTGAGTTGAGAGTAAAAGCTGCTTAGACTGTCTCCAACAGACAGTACCCAAATGGGAGAGACATTCGACGATTTGGGTGGTGCACAATGAAAAGCTGCGTGAGGCAAAACTACTTGTCTCCAACAGCGGACCCAAAACTCCTCCGCTAGCCCAGACTTCTCTCTCATCGCCGGTCGCCACTGCCACCAAACCCGGCCACCGCCACGCCCGCCCTGCGCGCCCTCTCATCTGCTCTGCGGCTCACTGTCATTTCCCACTTAGAAACACAAGCACAAGCCCAAACACAAGAAGCTCAGGAAAGATGGGAAGCAAAGGCAGCACAAGCCCAGCGGCTGAGGGAGGAACCACCGGCGCGGTCTGTGGCGGCGCGGCGCTGGTGTACTGCACGCCGGACGCCGCGGCGCTCAGCAGCCCTTGCGATGCCGCCGCGCATGCCACGAACCTGCTGTCGTCGTCGTGAGCAGGGGCAGCCCCCAGAATGACAGCTCGTCGACAAGCTTCACCACCAGAGACAGCAGCGTGGAGGGCACGAGCCGCCGCCGCCCCCGCGCAGGCCACAGGCAAGCGCGCAAGGGGCACGGGGGAGCCTCGACAAGCGGGTGCGTTGTCCCTAGCCCCGGCCATCGGCGAACGCGCCGGCGCGCGTGCACGACCCCCCCCCCCCCCCCCCCCCCCCCCCGCCGCCGCCTAGACGCGCTCGACCGCCGTTGATGAAGAGGAGGACCTCGTCAGCGTGGGCATGAGCTCCCTCCCTCCCTCCTCTTTCCCCGAGATCAAGAGGAGGACCTCGTCAGCGCCGCCTCGACTGCCGTCGCCTCCTCCGCCGCATGCTCCGCTGCGCCTCATCGGCGCTCCGCCGCGCCCCGATGGTGCGCTCCGCCGAGCCCCGATGGTGCGCTCCGCCGAGCCCCGACGGACTCCGCCTCGCGCCCGACGGCGCTCCACCGCGCTCCCACGGGCCCTATCTCGCCCTGACGGCGTGCTCCGCGCCCGACGACGGACTCCGGCGTGCCCTGTCTCGCCCTGCCTCGCCGCCACCACTCCTCCCGCGGCGGCCCTGAATCAGACTCCCCACGCGTGGCCGCTGAGTTTGGTCGTCCCCTTCCGGTGGACCCCGCCTGGATGGAGACGTAGAAGGATGGAGAGAAGACCCAGTTTGCGTCGCGCGTTGCGTTCAACCCATTTTGCGTCGTGTGTTTGCCTGCTCGGTTGGAGGCAGTTTTTTCGACGCAAAAACACTATGTGCACCTCAAAATGGGTATAGGTCACGTTATGGGTACGCCGTTGGAGTCAGTCTTATAGCTAAAATAAAGCTGAAACTAACTGAAAAACGACACGCTTTTCAGCAACCTCTTCTGACCACGCTTATTTTCAGCACCCTTGTTTGTACTAAAAACATTAAACTGAATTATACTTGCCTATCTGACCGTGCTTTTACTATATTTACAACTTCTCAGAGAAATGCCTCCCCACAGAATACGTACCAGATAGGGTCATAGTCTACTTTAGGCCTTTTATTGTATTTTCTTCTACTTTGTTTGGTGCCTTGAAAAAGAAAAGGGTCAATAGGAAATTGATGCAATAGTTGTTTGTATTCCTTTGCAAAAATTTCCTTTTATGTTAGAGCATCCTCAACAGTTTGACAAATTTTATTTCCTAAATCTCGTTGTTTGCCAACTCCCAAAATAATATGGGAAGAAAAAAAAGATCTCATCTCCAACAGTTTAACAAATTTTATTTCAAAAACCCAAAAACCCGCTAACGAAACGAAAAGACCCGCTAAGCGAACGAAGAGCTCCGTTAATCGAACGAAGAGCCCCGCTAAGCACGAGAAAACTACGATGCGCGGCCGGTGCCCCGCGCGCATATATGCGCGTAATCGACCGAGATTTGCCAACTTGCCAAAGATGCCAAACCCAGATACCAAACTATTGGAGAAATATTTTTCTCATTTTGCCTAAAATTTTAGGATGTCAAACCTATATGCCAAACTCTTGGAGATGCACAGTCACTGTCACGGGCGATGGTAAACGTGCACCTTAACCTACATGTGTTAGAGTGAATTGGAACGTGCTACTCTAAGTAGATCGAGATAAATACATATACATCTAAACAAAGCCCCAATTTGGTCAAGCTGACCGTTTATGCATTTTTTTTTACAACAACCGTTTATGCATTTATGTGTATACAGCAACATACCGGCAGAGTTCTGGAATATCTCACGAGAGCATTTATGCGTCACCAAATACAGCACTCTGGAAACCGTTGATTATACGGTCCGGAGAAAACTCTTGGATGCCTGCCGTCCCTCCTGTACTGCTCTTGGTCCCGTATTTGTCTGTCATCCCAGTTGGCCCGATGCATATCATTGCAAAGGTCACGCCCACACACCCATTTACCTATCCTGCTATCCATTGTTTTCTCCCTCTTTTTTATATACAAAAAAGAAATACATTTTATTTTATTTTCGTTGGCAGAAGATATAGTTGGACATGCAGCCCGGGCTTGTGAGCCCAGCATGAGGCCCAGTATTTTGGTCTGGCCCAAGCATGGCCCGAAGGAGCAGGCCGTGCCTGGCCGCACCAGGCCCGTGGGCCGGCACGACACGACCCGCTCCTCAACGGCTGGCGCGGCCCGATGCCCCATCGGCACTCCGCCTCCCTCCAGCAGGCCGCATTTGGCCCAGCCCATGAAATCCGCTGCACCCCCCCTCCGCTCCATATATAACCAGGCCCTCGCGCCCCGTGGCACCCCTCTCTCCCTCACCCCAAACCCTAACCAGAAGCCCTCCGCCTCCCCGCCGCGCCTGCACTCCTCCTACTCGCTTCGCAGCCGCAGGAGCACCGCACCGCGCACGCGGCCCCAGCCCCACGAGCGGCCGCACGACGCACGCCTACCTTCGCGTTCACGATGACGCGACCCCAGCCCCACGCTCCCTCGGCCTGCGCATCTGCCGGCTTCAAGTGCAACGGCGTTGGCCGCCTCCATGGCCATCCTTTGCGCCTCCTCCCTCGGCTCCTTGCCTCACTCCATCGTGGAAGGTGGCAGCGCCCCTCTCGCCTCCACGCCCCCCGCGCGCCTGGCCTCCTCCATAGTGGCGTTGACCTCCACTCCACCTCCTCCACGCTCCATTCCGCCCCCTGCGGCCAGATCTTCGACGAGTGCGGCATCCTCGAGCTCGTTGTCCGTCGCCGCGGATCTAGCACCGAGCGCCTTGGGGTGAGCTGCGAGCGTGCCGGCGGGGCGGCCACCGCCACCTCCCGCGGTGGCTGCGCCCCCTCCCCTCTCTCTCTCTCTGCTGGCATTTGGTGGGCCTCGGGCCGGCCCAGCACGAAAAGTGGCCCATAGTGCCGTGCCTGGGCCGAAGGACAGGCCCGTGTGCCTAAGAGGCATGGCACACCGGCCCGATGGCATCGGGCCGTGCCTAGCATGGGCCCGTGCCGTGCCGTGCTGGGCCGGCCCATTGCCCATCTATAGTAGAAGATACTCCAAAAGAGTTCTGAACGGGAGGTGAAAAATCAAGGCACTACTACTGGTTGCAGCTCTCATCTCATCGGCTGTAAAAGCTACTCTCTCTATCTTAGATTGCAAGTCTAGAACACTGTCATATTTTTGTATCTTAAGTTTTGACCAATTATAGATTAAAAAATATCAATATTTATGATATTAAATAATATGATTAGACTAATTACGGAATTTATTTTTCATAATAAATTGATTTCAACATTCACTAGAAACTCGATTAAGCATGAACCAGCACGCAACCTACGGTTGTTTTTCTTAGAGAGAGTAAAACCCCACAGGAACAGTAATCCTCAGTTGGCACATGGCAGGAGACTGAGGAGCCTGCACGTCCAGTTGTCAAGGCAGCAAGCAGCAGCTCATCCGCTCCTTGCGTTGACTGCATTCAACAATGCCGGCTGCACTCTCTGCAGCAGACCCACCCATCTGACCTTCCTTTTGGATGGATGGCCTTGTTTAGTTCCCGAGTTGGCGCCCCCGATCCGACGCCTGCTGGTACAGTGTTTCGGTCGGAACACTGTAGCAGCTTTTGTTTTTAGTGCAAAAAATTGTCCAAAAATTGATTAATTAGACTTAAAATGTTCGTCTCGCAAAGTACAACAAAACTGTATAATTAGTTTTTGATTTCATCTACATTTAGTACTCCATACATTTGCCGGCATTTTGATGTGATGGGGAATCACCTTTTTGCATAGTGGAATTTAGACACCTGAATTGGGAACTAAAGGAGGCCGATCTTGTCTTCGCTGATACAAAACAATACAACGACCTGTTGCACCACATGACATGATCAGCCCTGTCCAGTTTTTTTGACCAGAGGCTGAGCATCTGCTGCTTGGTATCCAATGATATCCTCTTTCCAAGTTTCCGCGCAAACATTCTGTTTCCTTCTCACCTCTCAGGAAAAACAGTGCAGCTTCGGTACCAGCAGCAGCAGCTAAGAGCCAGCCCGTGTTCCAGGGAAGGCAAGTCCCACTGCGGTGCAGAGCCTTTCATGGCATCTTGGGGTCATGCAGCTGCAGCTGTACTGCACAGCCTTCAGTGTTTCAAGAAAAACAGCAGGCTTTCACATGGCTGCCCAACTGAATCAAGCCACATAAATACAAGAAACGCCAGCAGCATCACCAGCTAATCATCCGTGCCAGCTCTTCACAGTGGCTAACCGCCTGTCTGTCTTCCATTTGGCCACTGCAAGCGAGAGCAAAGCAGATGCGGCTGCCGGCTGGAGCTCGCACAAATGGCGACCCCCCAAGACGGCGCCAGCTCAGCGGCCTGCCGCAATGCATGGCGACAAAGCGAAGCCAATGAAACCTCCCCCACCCAGTAGGCCATGGCCAGGCACAGTCATTGACAGACATCGGTCCAACAAACTCCATGGACGCCAATTTATTTGGCAGCAACGGGAGGGAGGGCCTGGCCTACTCAGGCACCAGCCAGCCAGCCTGGGGATCCCAGGAGAACATGTGAGCTGTTGCTGTATTGGTTGTTTGATTAGATGGATGCCCACAAGGATGACAGGATTTACATACAGAGCCACTGGACCATGATTCATGAATTCATGATTGTGTTTATTTCCATTCATCACCAAATTGACAATCGTATGAAGCCACTCTCTGGACTCAACTCAACCCTCCTAACCACAAAATTTTTTCTTACAGATTGAATGAAGAAATCTTAACTGTACAAGCAGAATCAACAGCTCGATGGTGTTTCGATCGCCCGCCAGGCTTGCCTCCCCATCCAAGAAGGCGATGCGGAATGTACGCTAACTGAGCCTCAAAGCTGACGGCCAGCTGGAGGAATGGTGAATGATCGTTTTCTTTGACGACGGACGGACGCGCCTAGCTTCAAAGAATTTTTGGGGAGGAAAAGGCTTGAGAGATTCTCTGAATTATACAAGGAGCGGGGAATAGGAAGAAGGATGAACACTCTGTACTCTGCATTTACGCTGCTGCGACAGCATGGAAGCTAGGAAGGGTGGAGCAGATGGAAGCGTTTGAGGATGGGGTTTGCAGATCCAAGCAAGGCTCGGGGAAGACCAGTTCGGAGTATCCGGAAATGTTGGAGCAAGACCAGGAGGAGGTGGAACTGGCCGAATCGGCTAGCGAGAAATTGATGTTGGAGAGGCAGATGTCGGTGAATGGGTCGCCGGCGATTCCTGACAAAACGCCAGCGACTGAGATTTTCGTCCCAGTCATGTTCTTCAGGGTGATGTGGCTGATCACCGGGAGCGCGGCCGGATCAAAATGGTCGTCTGGGTGGCTTGACCAATCACCGGTGAATGCAATGGCGACATCAACGTCTTCCATCTGGACGTCTGAGATCACGGTATCTCTAATATAGCCTCCACGGCCCAGCGCAGTCTTGAAGAAGATGCCTTTGGACGAACCGTGGATAACGAGGTGGTCTGCGTGAACGTCCGAGATCCCACCAGACATCTCACTCCCAAATGCAAGAGCAGGGCCCAATGAGGACTGCAGATCCAGTCTGCTGATGTGAATGTCTGAGGTTGGCCTTCCGAAAGCAATGCCATACTTGTCCCACCCACTTTTTAATGAGATGGCATCGTGGCTAACCCTGATACTGCTGTCCTCGATGCACATATTCGAACATGAATCTACAGGAAAAAAAACAACACAGAAATGAATCAATTTTTGGCCACAGCAGTTCTGAAGAAAATCACCTCAGGTAATGGGTAAAAATGTTAAACGTAGAGCATAAAAGAATTTGCTGTCTCCATCAAACACACAGTCACAACTGAAACTGGCTAGTAAAATGTTAAACTCAGGATACATATCCAAACAAAAGCTATAGATGATACGCTCACATGGATTTTGACTAAGGTTAGGAATCAATGATGATCAAATGCTGCATTACCTGGAACGATTCCATGATTAAGTGGAGCATCCAATGAAGTCTGAATTGTGATACTATGGACCACTACATTGCTGGTGGGAAAAAACAAAAAACATGTCGGTAAGTAATCTTTGACAATCTGTGTCTAAAAAATTAAGCAGAACAGAGCAGAGTAAATTCTATAGTTGCGAACAATGGTAGCATACCTGCAATACACTGGATGTATACTCCAAGCAGGGGAATTTAAAAATGTTATGTTTGAAATGACGATTTGCTCAGAATCTACAAACTCCACGAGATGAGGTCGGCTATAGTTCAACGTATTAGAACGAAACCAGTTCCACCATGTAGAACCCTGGCCATCAATTGTTCCATTGTTTCCTGAAACAAGTGTATTTAAGGTATGCAAAACAAATAACTACCAGATAAAATACTTGTATGTGCCAAAACAAGTTTATTTTAAGATTGCATTTACCAGTAATCACAACATCAACTAGATTCTGCCCGTTTATTAAGCTTCGATGCCTCGGACCTGGAAGGTCCATTCCTCGTCCATATGATGGCAAAGGTTCAACAACAGGCCACTGTGAAACCTCCTGAAGTAAAAACACAAGTGCATACAGTCAGTTCAAATATTTAACTTATGATAAGTAAGGCATCCTTTTTCACAGCTATAAGGAAAAAAATGAAATGCATACAAAGATGTGTTCCCTTTAAATTTTATAAGATTTGCAACGCCTATTAAAGATGTTAGACTGCTCTTTCCGAACAAATCAAACTCCACAAGGATGCAACAGAACAAAAACTAAACATGCCCTCACCATGCAGAAAACTATATATTACAGACAAACAATCCCAATCAGCCCAGTACAACTACAACCAATTGAGGTAAGACTAGAGAAAGCAGCTTGACTTCAAATCAATGCAAATGTCATTTGTCTTTCCTTAGCTACTGCCCTCACATCGATAGCTACGTGTCACCATCCAACACTCCTGTCGATTAGCAAAGTCGCATATCACTACACTAGCAAAGACCCGAAAGAATATGGAATGTTTTAGTACTTCACGAAAATATGGAAGACCAAAACATGTATCTCACTCCCAAGCAAAACATTTTCCAGGCAAAATCATAGAAATAGAAGCCTCACCTATGACGCTTACCAGGAAGGCTGGAAAAAAAAATCACTCCAGTAGGACATATTCCACCAACCATATCCAAACAAACAAATGATGACATGAGCTGGCCACTAGAACTACTTGCGTCGCTAGCAACTCTCAATGCGAATGCAATCGAAAACGATAGGTAAACCAGAAATCATGCAGCAATACCCCATCTATTCAGCCTATGTGCATGTAGATGGAGTAGGAGAATTGATGGAACACCTACTGACGATGCAAAAACAGAAGTAGTAGGTGTGGTACACAAATCTACCGTACGGAATTGGAGTCCACTCCATCCAACCAATGACACTGCAAAATGCTCATCCTGATACAGAGAGAAAAGAGCAACTGCAACAATGAGGTGGACAAACCTGGGTGCCGACGATGACGGCGCCACTCTCCAGGAAGAGGGTGAGGTGGCTGGTGAGGTTGAAGCTGCCGGTGAGCCACCGGCCCTTGGGGACGTACAGCTGCGCGCCGCCCTTGTCGGCGAAGGAGCGCAGGTAGAAGACGGCGTTCTGGAAGGGCACCGTGTTGAGGGTGACGCCGTCACCAACGGCCCCGAACTCGGTGATCGTCACGCTGTGCGGCCGCGGCGGCGCGGCCGGGCCGCGCCGCGCGCACTGCGGCTCCGCTGCCTCCGCACGACGGGCGAGGCCGAGTACCGCCACCGCCACCGCCAATGCCAGAGCCACCTACAGCAACCACAGCAGCACAGCGAAGCAACCGGTCAGTGCTCAGTACCACCACTGTTCCCATGAATCCAGCACGGAACCTCCACAATCAATACTCGCAACAAGAACAGCGCGCTTAATCGCAAGATCTCAAGGGACGCGTCACGCGTGCACAGGAAGATCCCGATTTGGGGTGACGAAGCAGGGCGAATCGAGACCCGGGCATCCCCCAGCTGGAATACAGCACCGAGCCACAATCCCAGAGAACCCATTTCGCAGGAGGCGACGGCGAGCAAGAAAAGCGGCTCCTTTGCGGCGGAAACCCATGGCACGGAGGATTCAACAAGACACAGTGATCAGACATACTTACTAGCCTCGCCATGAATTTCCCCCCTTTCCGGCGGAAGAGGGGAGAGCGGAGCGGCGAATCAAGGCGGGGGAGCCGGAGAAGACGAAGCGCCGACACGCGGTGGAAGGAGACGAGGAATTCGCCTGGGATTGGAGAGTAGAGCGGAGCTGGCGCAGCAGAGAGGGAGCGGGGGAGGGGAGGGAGGTAGAACGAGTACAGAGAGCGGGGGCTGACGAAGCTTAAGAGCAGGGGAGGTTTTGCTGTCCAGGTTTACAGCTTGGCTCTTGAAAGGACCTGCCCTGTGCTATGATAACGTTTGTGTACTCGTTCTACCTATTGCTTGCCACAATTAAACAAACACTGTAGCACTTTTCGTCTTATTTGACAAAAAAGTTTTTAATCTTAGACTAATTAGGCTTAATAGATTCGTCTCGTAAATTACTCCTAATCTGTGTCGACATGCATGCAATTAGTCTATATTTAGTACTCTATGCATTTGAGGGAACATTGATGTGATGAGAGTTAAACTTTAACTCATGCAAACCATATACTCCCTCCGTCCCATTGAAAGTGTCGCCCGGGAAACGTGTTTGTGAGGGGGACACGGTTTTCCAACGACACTTTCAATGGGACGGAGGGAGTAGACCCTAAGCTGTGGAACTATAGTATCTTTGGCCCAGTTTAGATGAATTTTTTTTTGCAAAAGAACAGTAGATTCCCTGTCACATCAAATTTTTAGACGCATGCATGAAGCATTAAATATAGATAAAAAATAAAACTAATTACACAGTTTAGACGAAATGGACGAGACGAATCTTTTAAGCCTAATTAGACCATGATTGGACACTAATTGTCAAATAATAACGAAAGTGCTACAGTTGCATTTTACCAAAAATTTTGCCATCTAAACAATGCCAACGTCGATGATGCTATAATTCTACTCGTAGGACACTCTTATTTTACATTCCAAAATCTTGAGACCTTAGCCTAGCGAGTTTCGTGAGAAGACTAATGGTTGTCAAATAGGAGAGACCTTCGAGGAAGTAGGACAGCCCGGAAGAGGGCGCAGTGATCTGGGTGCGGTGGAGAGGGAGAGAGATGTCATTAACCATGGATGTATTGGGATGGCTGGCGATGCTAACAAAGGATGAGAGCAAAAATAGATAACTAATGCCTTGTTTAGATGGCTAAAGTTAAAAAAAATTGGCACTGTAACATTTTTATTTGTATTGGATAATTATTATCTAATCGTGGACTAATTAGGCTCAAAAGATTTGTCTCGTGATTTACAATTAAACTGTGCAATTAGTTATTTTTTATCTACATTTACTGCTCCAGCGTCCTAGATTCGATGTGATGGAGAGAGTGTGTAAAAACTTGGAATTTATGAGCAATCTAACCCAGGCCTAATAACAAATGATGACAATTGAGGTAACTTCAGTGGGCAATAGAGTCGCTGGCTTGGTGGAGGAGTGGGCAGGGAGGGGGAGCACGTAATCGGTGACATGCAAAAGAAAAGATGTGCTAAAGCGAATGAAGGTTGAAGAAAACAGGGTGACAATTAGATTTTTATCGTATATACTAAAACTAAATGGATGAAAATGTTTTTATAATGTCGTTAGAATTGGCTATGTTCTATTTCGATATAATTGTCACAAAATATCCTATAATATTTAGAGCGCTAGTTACATCTGCATCACACCTTTCCTTTGAGATTATAGTTTCCAGAAGCACGAGCTCTGGCACACGCCCCCAACCCAAACACATACTCCTCTGACCCTAAATATCTGTTGTTTGCGCTTCCCGAGAAACAATTTTGACCAAATATATATTAAAAAATATTAATATTTATAGTACATAATTAGTATCATTAGAAAGACCTTTGAATCCAGTTTTTTAATAAATTTATTTGGAGATACAAATGTTGTACGTATTTTCTATAAATCGAGTCAAATTTGTGGCACGCAAAGTACAAAGATAGCAATATATGGTCTCCAATGACATTAAAAGGAACAACTAAGTGAATGCAAAGAGAACACAACAGGAATGGGGTGACGAGAACTAAACAACTCAGGAGACTTTACAACACACATGTGTATCTTGGCATGTGAAACAATGCACAACATCAGTTTGGTCATGGCTTACCCAAATGATTACACGCCGGATCATTCCTCAAGGTGGCCTTCATCATTGAGCTGAGTTGGAGCATGCATGTGAGACACAACTGGATCCTTGGGTATGGGCATTGGAAGGTTGTGCTGAGTTGTATGCATGACTATTGTATACAGGAATCCTTTATCTATTCCACATGGAAGATTGTACAGCATGTTGAGCAGTCTTTGAAATAATACCATGTGCTGTGTCTTACCTATAAAGCTGAGTGCAGGATTAGCTAGCCAGTCAATCATTGTTTGCTAGCAGCTACGTCACTGCAAGGCTGGTGACGAGCAGCCGGTTGACCAGCCACGTCCCAAAGTCTCTCACACGGGCCGGGCCAAATGTTGTTTTGGTCCTGTTGGTGTTGCATTGACAGTAATTAACCAGTTGCACTTGCACGCGATCTGGACCGTCCTTTTATTTACACAAACTAAGTGACCACAACAGTTTGCTGCTAACTAGCTTACATGTGTTCTGGTGTTGGCCCGTTGTGGTGGCCCATGTGTTGTTTTCAGGTTGTTCAATTTGATTTGGGCAGCTAATAATTCTTGTCAGTTCAAAAGTAGCATATCTGAATTAACCCTTTTACATGAAATTAAAATAAAAATATAAGATAGATGTTATATGCTATGCGAGCCCGTTTCACATGAAGAGCTAGGCTGAGGATGATATTGAACGGGGTGTGTCACTTTGCACCGACGGGCCTCTCGTGTCTCCTCTAACATGATGCCATAAGCAACCATCTCGGTTTTCACTATTAGATTACTAACATTTTTTATAAACTAATATTAATATTGTCCAAAATAGTGTTTAGGACTTTTACACCATGTCTACTTATATCTATGCATGAATACATAGCATTTTATGATTGCCGAAAGCTCAACACACTAGCCGCCGCCAAAGTGTAATTTCTTCATGTTTTTATACTTGCGGTGTACTCCTGGGTTATTAATGAATAATAATATGCTTGGAATTAAGCAGCTGCCCTTATCAAGCATTCATGCAGTATCAAGAAAGAGGTGAGGTATTTTATTTTCTACGGTGAGTTTTTTATTGGAACATGTAATTCGCAAATGAGTTTGCCCCACCACATTATTCATTTTATCTATCGCTCGAATCGATATCCTTTTTTACCATAAATTTTCTGAAAGTGTTTACATCTGTGGCCAACAATTTTCACACATGCATGTGTGGATTTTAGGCAGTGCATCGGGTACACCTGATAAGACCAACCAACCTGAAAAATTCCAGCCCAAGCCGATTCAACTAGTGCATCGGGTAAGCTCGATCTCTTATTTTAGACCAGCAACATCAACCAAGGACATGTTTGGAGTTGTTCCGCTTTATCCTTTTTTTTAACTCCACTCCTAACCTTGTTGCTAGAAAAACAGAGACAATTTCATAAGCTCCGTTCTAGAAAATGGAGTTAAGAAACAACTTTAGGACGTGTTGGGTTACTCGGCTCCCACCCTGCATGCCCTCAGCCGTATATGCTCCAACAGAAGGGCGTTTGGATCCTTGTTCCCATTGTTCCAACCCTGCTTTGCTCATGCAATATACTGTGGGATCCTGGCTCTAGAGAGTAGCTCAAATCGAGCTTCACTGGCCAGCTAGGATTAGTAGATGTAGGGTGGGGTTGTAGGGTTATGTGTCAGTCTCATGGGTCATACAAGCTGCATACATCCGTTTGTGTAGGTAATCAAACATTTTTTTTCATCCAATCCCCTCATCTGGATATACTCCCTCCATTCCAAATTAGCATTCCAAGAATCTTGGAAAGTCAAAGCATCTTAAAGTTTGACCAAAATTATAGAAAAATTACAAAAAATTATAACATCAAATAGGTATGCTATGAAAATATAATTAATGAAGAATCTAATGATACTTAATTGGTGTCATAAATATTATTATCTTATTATATAAATTTGGTCAAACTTGAGATCCTTTAACTCTCCAAAATTCTTAGAATGCCTTATAATTTGGGATGGAGGGAGTACGATTGAAGTCTCATTTGCCACCGAAGCACACACTTTGGTGTTCTGTGGAGCACCTAAATAGATACTCCAAAAATTATAGATTTTTTTTTAGAGTTGTTCCAAAGTGAAGTTAGTGGAACAGAACTTATTTTGGTAGACTGATGAAGCAGTCTCCAACAGGCTACATGTTGTGTGCCTAGAATCTGATCCAAACCGAAACCAGCCCAACACGTAAGATATGAGTGGCCTTGCCCGGAACCATCACCCTGCGGCCCAGCTTTTGTTTCCCTGTCCAGTTTCCTTTCCTGCTGTGCGAAACCGAGCACCCAATCCCAAGCTATTTCTTTGTCAAAAAAAAGAAAGAAAGAAAAGAAGCTATATGTATCGTTCTCGGGCAACAACCGGACTCTGTTGCACTATATATACTTGTCGTGCATCAACCGGAATCTTCCCTCGGTTCGGCAGATCCAACAAGAACAACTACCCTATTATTTCTTCGATCCATACATGCTGCCATGCCATTGCTCACCTCATTTCAAATGGAGATCTGAACAAGACGATTGAAGAAGAACCACCACTTGGTTGGCTTGTCTCACTGTTGCAGTTGCGACGATCTAAACCAAACACCGGCAATGGCGGATCATCAGCAGCCGACGGCGGCGGCGGGGGCGGCGTATTCACGGAAACAGATCACCGACTGCATGGCCTTCATCGACGAGATCCTGCCGGAGCTCGCGGCGGCCCCGGACGTCAGCCGCGAGTTCTTGAGGCTCCTCTCTGGATTGGGAAAGGACGGTGGCGACGCCGACGCCGTCGCGTCCCGTGCCGCGGAACTCCTCCGGGGACACCCCGACGTGCTCCGCAGGTTCACCGCGCATGTCCACATGGACGCCCCCGCGGAAGAAGGCCTCGCCTTGACGATGACGACGCCGCGCCGCAGGAGGAGCGAAAGGAGGGACACCCACCAGCAGACCCCGATGGCGGCGGCGGCGCCACCGGAAGCGCCAAACGTCGCCGCAGCAGCACGAAACCACCATGGGGACGACGGCCCCCGGTTGGCCGACGCCGCCCAGGCGCTAACGTTCGTCAAGCGCGTGCACGAAACCGCGGGCCCCGTGGTCCATGCCAGGTTCCTCGCCGTGCTGTCCGAGGCGAAGGGCAGCGAGGACATGGCCGCCGACCAGATCTACGACAGGGCCAAGCAAGCGTTCGGCCCGGCGCACGTCGGCCTGCTCCACGCGTTCGCCACCGTGTGGCTCCCGGGGGCGGAGGAGTGGAAACTGCAACAACAAGCGCGTGGACCGGCGGCACGGCAGCGCAGCCGCGCCGCGGCGGCCTCCGCCTCGGAGGCCGGCATGCCCGATGCTAAGAAGAAGCCTCGCGCCGACGACGATGGCAACGCCCGACGACACGACCCTGCGGCCATTGTCCCCCGACGGCAGCGCAACCGCGCGGCGGCGGCCTCCTCGCACGCCGCGGCCACCGGCATGCCCGTTGCTAAGAAGCCTCGCTGCGACGATGGCAACAACGGCCGGCAACACGACCATGTCATCGCCGTGCTGGAGGTGAGAAACGTCAAGAAGCGCCGCAGCGACGACGATGGCACCGCCCGAGCACTCCACGCGCTCCACCGCATCGATGAAAGCTCAGGCGGCGGGGCAGCAGCGCAGGCCCGTGACGATGTCTACGACTACGCGCCGCAGTCCAGAGCCAAGAAGCACCATAGTGGCAACGGCGAGTTCTCGGGCAGCGCAGCCGAGGCGCGGGTCCTCGGCGCCGACGCCACCGGCGTCCATCACGCGTACAGCGACAACGACAAGAAGCCACCACGCCGGCGAGCCGCTAACGAAGGTAAAAGCTCCAGCGCCGCCGCGGCGGCGGCGGCGGGGCCGAAGCAGCAGCCGGAGCGGGACGACGAGGTCCGGCGGTTCCGGCAGGAGTGGGAGTTCCAGACCTACTACTCGAAGCTGGTGGCCACGAGCGATCGTGTCACGGAGCTGCTGCGTCCTACTCGTACTCGTACCCCGCATGGCGACGGCGGCGGCGGCAGCCGTTCGCTGGAGGCGCTGTTCCCTCTCCCCGAGTGCCGGGAGTTCCTCCACAACTACTACGGCGACCTTTGGGGCGAGATGAGGGCGGCGCTGGAGCGCGGCGAGAGCCGCGTCCCGGCGCTCGAGGCGATAGAGCGCAGGCTGACGACGAAGGAAGAGGAGGCCGTCGCCGAGGAATCGCGGAAGCGGTGCCGACACGACCCCGCCCGTGTTGCCCAGAGGCTCCACGGGCTCGCCATGGACTACACGCTGGACGAGGAGTACCGGCGGCACCACGGCGGCGGTGCATGAACGGCACGAGGAGTCCCTTTGGTTTGTCAAATCTCAAGCTTGATCTTGGATGGTCAATTGGTCATGATGATTGATCAATAAGGGGCTCGTGAGGGTTGAGGGATATAACATGCAACCGTTACAAAATTCTCCAGATCTGTATATGCTTATTGCAAATTGTATTTTTTTAAGAACCAGCATGCTGCAAACATATGTATACGTCCCTAAAACTATATGGTTGCAAACGAGAAGCCTCAGCCTTATTTAATCCATTTGTATAATGTAAAGTACAATACCAACTTTTATATGCATGAATCAAGTTCCATTCGTCTCTCATTGTGCCATCTCCCATCTCCCACTCCGAACATCATACAAAATCGCAAAAATCCCTATACGCGCAGGGCGCTCACGAGATACTAGTGGAGTATGTGTGATTAGCACGACCCAACACCACCGCGCAGCTACCAAATGGAAACAGCCCGACTCCATTTCGTATTTAGAGAGACACGGCTCCATCATGTTATTTCGTGTCATGCTGAGTGTCGTATGGATGTTGTTGCATTGTTTCCCTCCACAACCTCTTCTTCTTTATTATATAACATGTCTGTGCGTTGTAACAGGAGAAAATCAAAACTTATATCTCTACTTAGTTACTAAAGATATGTATATTTTGCATTTAATCCATTGGCAATGAAGCAATAATTACATTAGAGCACTGATCGTCTATAAAAGTGCAATTTAGAATAATGCTAGCCAAATTTGCAAATTGCTTAGGTTGTGCAAAATAAGTAGAAATATATAAAATTATATTATTTTTGAATCAAATATATAAACATATTTAATTATCTATGAAAGAGCAGAAAAGTTTAGTGGTAAAGAGGAATCCATGCAGGTAGCCTGCCTCGCTCGCTAGGGCTCCACCCTAGCGGCTACGTCCGCTTCGCTGTCGCTGCCGCCGCCAGCGACTACCTGGCCAGCGTCCACCACCTCCTCCCCACCCCCTTATCCATCTCCGCTCGCCTCCCCACCCCCAACAGGTCGTCGTGGCCGCCTCGCCGCCCGGCCGCCACTGCCTCCCGCGGCGCCACATCTGCTAGCAGTGCAAACCCTGTTGCCGCTTCCCGGTTAGATTGGACAATAAACTAAGTAAGATTTCTATTCATGATTTAATTAATTAGACCATTAGCTGATCTAGGTTATAATAAGAATATTTTTTATTCTTAATCAAATTACATCAATAATTTAGTAGTAGGAATATTTGATTATTAAGGATTAGGGAAGGATAAAGGATCCAAAGATCTATAATATTATGTTTATTATTTATTTTTATGTTTATAAAAAAATATGAGAGAACCGGGAAAACAAAATAAAATGCAAAATAATAAGGGAAAGGGCATGAAACGAACCTGATAGTCCAGAAAAGAAAAAAAGAGAAAAATGAGAAGAAAAACAAATAGACAAAATCAGGAAAAAAGTGAAACGAATATGAAAATGAAAAATAGATCGGATAAGTAGTTGATAGGAGATAGTCTAAAAAAACATAAAAGACAGAACAGACGATGGAATAGGAAAAGGGAAAAATGAATTTACTATATATAGTAATCATATTGGGTATGGACTTTTTTTGCGCATGAGTATGAACTCTTTGGTTAAACATAGACTATACACAATCTAATACATTTTGGAATCAGACTCCGTATCACGCTAGACAAGCCTAGTCATACCCTCACCTTTCTTGTAAAAATACCCAGATTGTTTGCTGCTTGTTAATGGAGAAGTGATTGAGATCTAACACCCGCCTTCCACTTCCACTACCGACCTTCACCTCAACCTCCTTCCACCTAAAAAATCACAAATCCCCACGTGCCCTGGCCCCAGGGCCCGAAAACCTAGCCGAAAACCTTTCACCTCCTCCCGCAACTGCTTTTTCAAACAAGAAACAAAAATCATCACCGGCTATGGATCCGAAGGGGGAAATAGAGAGGTCTCTTGAGGCTCGACGGCTAGTACCTGGGGCGGCTGTAAGGCGATCATCGCTGCAGCTGCAACCTCCTTCCACTGGAACTCGAAATCACAAATTGAAATTGCAGTTGAGCCGATCGAAGCGGAACCCAAACACCTAGCCTGACTCCAGAACCCGAAAACCTAGCTGATCCGATTGAACTGTACCTTATGTGGTGGTACATTGCTAGTGCCGCAAAAGATGTTGCTGGCGCTACGGAGTATGCAGGGGTTGATCACGCAACGAAGAGCCATGGAAGCCACCGACGCCGCGCGGGAAAGTCATAAACACCATTGAAAGGTCCTAATATGGCTAGAGGTGGGGTGAATAGCCTATTAAAAATTCTATAAACTCACTAGAGCAAAAGCTCTATAAGGGTTGCAAGCCACCTATCCAACAATTTTAGTCACTATGATCACTATAACAATCAATGACTAAGTCACTATGAGCTCTCAAAAGCTAGCTACACTAAAGAGCTCAACTAGGTGAGAAGCTACACTAGCAAAGATAATACAAGCTCTCAAAACTAATTACACTAAAGAGCTTGTTACAACTAGTTTGCCGAAAAGTAAATGAGATGTATGTGATCTTTATACTGCTACGTAGAGGATGAACCAATCACAATATATGATGACCAATCACTGGGGGAAATCCAATCATACACAAGATGAACACAAGATTTTTCTCCCGAGGTTCACGTGCTTACCGGCACGCTAATCCCCGTTATGTCGACCATAACTTGGTGGTTCAGCGGCTAAGAGGTGTAGCACGAACCTCGTCCAACCCGTGGACACCGCAAGAACCTACCCACAAGTGAGGTAACTCAATAACACGAACAATTTACTAGAGTTGCCTTTGGCGCTCCGTCGGGAAAGGCATAACACCCCTCACAAATCACCGAGAGGTGGCCAAGAACAAGCACCACTCTTGCCATAACTCCTCCGCTGCCTCCAAGCCATCTAGGTGGTGGCAACCACCAAGAGTAACAAGAATTTTGCAGCCAAAGATCACCCAAGTGCCACTAAGATGCAAACTCATAAGCACAATGCACTTGGATCACTTTGGATTAGCAACCAAGTAAGGGAGATGAGTGGAAGGGAGTATTCTCAGCTCAAGAGAATGTCAAGGTGATCAAAAGGCCAAGAGAGGTCCTCTAGAGCCGGCCAACACATATTTATAAGCCCCCACAAAGAATAGAACCATTATGCTTAAGGTGGGGCTTAACCCGACACCACCGGATGCGCTGGTGAGTCGCACCGCGCCAAACACGCAGATGGACGCCACATGTCCCTCTTTAAAAGATGACCGTTCATCACCAACAGTCACTAGAAAATGATTTCACGCTGTTAGAGGGGCACCGGACGCACTGGAGCAAAGCACCTGACGCTCAACCACATGGCGTCCGGTGTGGAACAGAGAGGTTCCAGAGAGCGCAAAGTCAGATCGGATGTGTCTGGCGGGGTGTGATCGGACGCACCCCAGCGTCCGGTCAACATAGACCCTCACCACGCGCTAACGTCACCTCGACCGGACGCTGACGTAATGCGTCCGCTGCCACGCAAAAATGCACCGGACGCGCCGGTGTATTGCGACCAATGTCTGCTCGCTCAGCTCCTTCACGCGCCACTCGCCAGAGCTGACCGGATGAGCCTAAAAGGTCTTGATGGCTAGAGGGGGGGTGAAAAGCCTTTTAAAATTTTCTACAAAGACAAGCTAAACAAGTTTATCAATATAACAAATAGCGAGATGTGAGTTTTGCTTAGCCTACGGGGTGTTTGCAAGCCACCTATCCAATTCACAATTCTAGTATTTGCACTCAAACGCACAAGTCAAACCGAGAAGGAAACTACACCTACAACTAGCAAGCTACACAAAAGAGCTACTCTAGCAAAGCTAACTAGCTAGCAAAGATAACTAAGAAGGTAATGCGGAGTTGAGTTAGGAGAGTTTCACCGAGGGGCGAAGTTTTGAGCCAACCAATATGATCAACAATGAATACCAAGACAACCGAACACCGAGATCAATCAATCACAATATGAAATTGATGACACGAAGATTTATCTCGAGGTTCACGTGCTTGCCGGCACGCTAGTCCCTGTTGTGTCCCTCTTCACCACGTGGTTCGGTGGCTAATCGGTCTCACACCGAGCCTCTCAAAAGGCGCCACAAGAACCTACCAAATGGCAAAAGGTTGCAAATGACACGAGCAATTTACTAACATTGCCTTTGGCGCTTCGCCGAGGTAGGCACAACCCCTCACAATCACCGGAGGTGGCCAAGAACAATCACCAACTCTTGCCAACGCCTCCAAGCTGCTCCAAGCCATCTAGGTGGCGGCAACCACCAAGAGAAACAAAAATCCCGCAGCAAATCAACCACCAAGTGCCAACTAGATGCAATCTCACAATGCAAATGCACTTGGATCACTCAATCTCACTTTGAATATGCAAAGAAGCAAGAGAGATGAGTGGGAGGGGAGTTGCTTGGCTCAAAGTGCTCACAAGTATGTCAAAGAATGCAAGAGAGAGAGCTTTGAGTATTTGTATACGTACCCCTTCAAATAGAGCCATTAGACACTTGAAAACGCTGCATTCGCGTTGACCGGACGCGCTGATCTCACAACGGCTACGCCACGAAGCACCGACCGGACGCGCTCGTTGCGTGGACCAGACGCGCTGGGATCGACCGGATGCGCTGGTCAAGCAGAGACTGTGTTCCAACAAAACAGTGACCGAACGCGCTGTAGAACTGACCGGACGCCATAGTGCCAGCATCTGGTTGGAGCCCAGTAAGCTCCCTCACCGACCGGACGCATCCGGTCGACTCTGACCGGACACGCTGTGCGTCCGATCAACACGTGCAGACGCTGAACACTGACTGGACGCGTCCGGTCAATCAGTGACCTCGTCCGGTCCAGCGTCCGGTCACCACTGTGACCTCCGTTCACCTCCGTTTGATTCACCCTTTCACATATGAGCTAGACTAACTATGTGTGTCACTTTAGCACATGTTTTAGCTCGTGAAACAACATGTGACAACGCCTCCAAATCTCGACATTGGCGTAAAGGAAAATAGGCGTTTCAATTCCTCGAAAACGACTGAATCCTGCCTCGCAAGCTCGGTGGGAGGGAGAGAGGACCCCAAACCCTCTCTACCGCTCAAACTCCAACGCCATCGCAAATGTGCTAACACCACCAAGTGATCACGTCATGTGCGAGTGTGTTAGCATTTTCACAATCATTTTTCGAGGTGTTATTAGTTCTATCCAAATGCATATGATTATGAAATGCACACGTAGAGGCACTTAGGAGTTCAATAGCTGTGTCATACCCCTCTTTATAGTATGGCTATCTATCCTATAATGTAACCACACCCACTAGGTGTCTTGGTTACTAAAACATGAACCCTAGCAAATACCTTTGCCTTGATCACGTAGGGTTGCATCCAAATCCAAGTGTGGCCATCATGATCACCATGTCCATCTTGCCACCAACCTTGGAATGTACTAATCCTCATATGCTATATACAACTTAAGCATAGGATTAGTACTTAGGCATTGTCACTAATTACCAATACCAATCATAGAGCTTTCAATCTCCCCCTTGTTGGTAATTGGTGACAACCCTTTCACAAAGATATTATGATAAAATTTTAATTGAACCCATGTCACAATTTACAAGTATGTTACCATGTGTAAGAATTATGGACAAGTGATCATGAATTCAAATTGATAGCAATGGCTCCCCCTACATGTATGCTATATGTTTGGATGTAGGAAGCATACATGTTAGATAGGAAGGATTAGGAGCATTGTCTACCAATAGGTGCTAAGTGTTTGAGATTATAGACCTTTGAAGCGTGATACCATCGGAGTAGCGATAAACACCATCTCAGCACCTTGTGTAGTTAGATATCACTTGGAAAAGCACAAACATAACTAGAAGCCTCGTGAGATCAACATTATAAGCAAGATTCTAGTACCACTTTAAAAAACATGAAGCAAGAAAAATCTAACTACTTCCTATTCATGCTAGTACCTCAATATACCATTCAAATTATACTAGCAAGTCACCACACAAGCAATTTATCAGAGAAAAAGAAATGCATAACTATGCATCATACATATGAAGTGCACATGGAAATGCAACATTCATGTTTAAGAGCTTGCTCCCTCTACTTGTGTGCTCAAAATTTTAGTTGATCCCCTTCTTTTATCAATTCTCCCCTTTAGGTTTTGTCCCCCTTTAGAATCTTAGTTGATCCCCTTCTTTTATCAATTCTCCCCTTTAGGTTTTGTCCCCCTTTAGAATCTGTCTTTGTGAACAACATTTTCTCCTCCTTTGGCATCAATGACCACAAGGGACCAATTTTAGATAGAATATCATGTCATGTTATGGGGTGAGGATCAAGTTTGTGATTCAACCTAGATTGCTTGCATAAATAAAATGCTTTGGTTTGATCCAAGGGCAAGCTTCTTCACACCTTGCTAGAAGGGTTATCATGCACCATGTTGAAGCAAATATTTAGACAAGTGATCTAGATTAAACACTTAGGATCACAAGCTACTTAAACAAGTTATATGCTACCACTAGATCATACATAGCAAAGAAACAATAGTGGCACCATATAACCCTCAAATTTATTTGATTTTCATGAATGAGCCTAGAACATAAGAAATTATGACTAGATGCACTAAACATGTCCTTAGCATAGAATGTATGATATATCAACCAATTGTACCTTGGGGCTCGAAGGAGAGGCATGTCATATCATGGAGGTGCATCAACTCATGTTGGAGAAGTCAATTATGTTCAACTCATTTTTTAGCTTGTGAAATCTCTTCTCATCAAGTGGCTTGGTGAATAGATCGGCTAATTGATCTTCGGTGCCTACATTCTCAATAGCAATGTCACCCTTTTGTTGATGATCTCTAATAAAGTGATGGTGAACATCAATATGCTTTGTTCTTTGATGTTGAACCGGATTATTGGTTAGCTTCAAGACACTTTCATTGTCACATAGCAATGGCACATTCTTGAAATTGATTCCAAAATCCTTCAATGTTGCCTTCATCCACAAGATTTGTGCACAACAACTACCCGCGGCGATGTATTCAGCCTCGGCGGTAGATAGTGCAATACTATTTTGCTTCTTGGATGACCATGAGACAAGTGATCTTCCCAACAATTAGCAAGTCCCGGAGGTACTCTTTCTCTCAACTTTGTCACCGGCATAGTCGGAATCCGAATATCCAACTAGCTCAAAGCTTGCACCTTTGGGATACCATAATCCAACATCTTGTGTATGCTTTAAGTACCTCAATATTCTCTTTGTTGCCTTCAAATGACTTTCTCTTGGTGAGGCTTGAAATCTTGCACACATGAATACACTAAACATTACATCGGGCCTTGATGCCGTCACATAGAGTAGGCTACCAATCATTGATCTATATAGCTTTTGATTCACCATGTTGCCACTCTTATCGCTATCTAAACTTCCATTAGTGCTCATTGGAGTATTGATTCCTTTTGCATCTTCCATACCAAACTTCTTTAGCATATCCTTTATATATTTGGTTTGGCTCACAAATGTACCTTCTTTCATTTGTTTGATTTGAAGTCCAAGGAAGAAGCTAAGTTCTCCAATCATTGACATTTCAAATTCCTTTGCCATCATTTTTCCAAACTCAACACAATAATCTTGATTGGTTGAGCCAAATATGATATCATCAACATATATTTGCAACACAAACAAGTCTTTCCCAATCTTCTTGGTGAAGAGAGTAGTATTCACTTTGCCCATGATAAATCCTTTGGATAGCAAGAAGTCTCTTAATCTTTCATACCATGCTCTAGGTGCTTGCTTCAATCCATACAAAGCTTTTCTCAATTTGTAGACATGATTGGGTTTCTTGTCATCTTCAAAACCGGGAGGTTGCTCCACATACACCTCTTCTTGAATGTACCCATTGAGAAATGCACTCTTCACATCCATTTGATATAGCTTGATATTATGAGCACAAGCATAGGCAAGTAGAATCCTAATTGCTTCCAATCTTGCAACCGGGGCATAAGTTTCACCAAAGTCAAGACCCTCTATTTGTGTGTACCCTTGAGCCACTAATCTTGCTTTGTTCCTTACTACTATCCCATCTTGATCTTGTTTGTTGCAAAAGACCCACTTTGTTCCAATGACATTGTGATCACTAGGTCTCTCAACTAATTCCCATACTTCATTTCTCTTGAAGTTGTTGAGCTCTTCATGCATTGCATTTACCCAATCCGGATCTCTCAATGCTTTATCAATGTCCTTGGGTTCTTCCATTGACACAAAAGAAGAATGTGCACAAAATGATGCCAATCTTGACCTAGTTTGAACTCCCCTTTGTATGTCACCAATGATAGAATCCAATGGATGGTCTCTAGCAATGTTGGTTGGTTGAAGTACTTGGACTTGATTGCTTGGATGTTGATGTTGATCATGAGTTGGAGATGATGAACTAGCCACTTGTTGATCTTGTTGCACTTGAGATGATGTACTAGCTTGATTTTGCATTTGAAAACCACTAGTTTGTGTAATTGGACTTTGGAGCACTTGATCTTTGTCATCATCCACATCAATCACTTGCTTTGGCCTAATATCACCAATATCCATTTCTTTCATAGTATTGGTCAATTGAGTTCCTCTCACATCATCCAAGTTATCTTCTTCATCTTGAGAGCCATTTGTTTTATCAAATTCAACATCATGAACTTCTTCAAGTAAACCACTAGCCAAATTCCAAACTCTATAAGCTTTGCTAGTAGTTGAGTGACCAAGTAAGAATCTTTCATCACATTTCTTCTCAAACTTGCTCAATCTAGTGCCCTTCTTCAAGATGTAGCATTTGCAACCAAATACCCGAAAGTATGCAATGTTGGGCTTTCTTCCATTTAAGATCTCATATGGTGTCTTCTCTAGGAACTTGTGGCAATAGAGGCGGTTGCTATAGAAGCAAGCCGTGTTGATTGCTTCGGCCCAAAATGAATGACTCACATTATACTCATTCAAAATTGATCTTGCCATATCAATCAAAGTTCTATTCTTCCTCTCAACTAAGCCATTAGATTAAGGTGTATACTTGGCCAAAAATTGATGCTTGATTCTAAGCTCATCACATAGATCATCAACTCTTGTGTTTCTAAACTCACTTTTATTATCACTTCTTACTTTCTTGATTGTGATCTCAAACTCATTTTGTATTCTCTTGATGAACTTCTTGAATATGTCAAATACATCACTCTTGTCCACAAGAAAGAATACCCATGTATATCTAGTGAAATCATCCACAATCACAAACCCATACTTGTTGCCACCAATGCTTGTGTATGTAGTTGGCCCAAATAGATCCATGTGCAACAACTCAAATGCCTTGGAAGTACTCATAATGCTCTTCAATGGATGAGTGTTGCCCACTTGCTTTCTGGCTTGACATGCACTACATAGCTTATCCTTCTCGAATGTGACATCCTTCAAGCCTCTAACTAAGTCATGCTTCACTAACTTGTTCAATTGCTTCATGCCAACATGACCAAGTCTTCTATGCCATAACCAACCCATACTTGATTTGGTGAGCAAGCATGTTGAAAGTTGAGTGTCACTAGCATTGAAATCAACCAAGTATAGATTCTCATATCTAAAGCCCTTGAAGATCAAATTAGAGCCATCAACACTAACTATCTCCACATCATCAACACCAAATATGCACTTGAAACCAAGATCACACAATTGAGCAACCGAGAGAAGATTGAAGTTCAACTTTTCAACTAAGAGCACATTGGAAATGCTATGATCATTTGAGATTGCAATCCTTCCAAGAGCCTTCACATCACCCTTGCTATTGTCACCAAATGTGATACTATCAATACTACTATCATTTGATTTAAGAGAGTTGAACATTCTTGAATCACCGGTCATATGTTGAGAGCACACACTATCAAGCACCCAATGCCTTCCTCCGGCTTTGTAATTGACCTACAAAATAAATTAATGTTTCTTAGGTACCCATACTTGTTTGGGTCCTTGGAGGTTAGTCACTAAGCTCTTTGGTACCCAAATGGCCTTCTTCTTTGGACCCACAATTGGTGTACCAACAAACCTAGTATGCACACCTTTCTCACCCTTGGTAAGCACATAACAAGAATCAAAAGGAATGTAAGGTACATTAGCATTTTTCTTGTTCTTGTTCATTTTGTTGCAATTAATCTCTAGATGCCCAACTTTCTTGCATCTATTGCAATAACGACCATTGCTCTTCACAAAGTGAGGCTTTGGAGTAGCAAAGGCCGCCTTGCCCTTCTTAGGAGTATAGCCCAAACCCTCTTTGTTAAGAGAGAACCTTTGCCTACCCAAGCATTTTAGCAAGCGGGTATCCTCACCATAGGCATTGCCTAATGCGCGGGTGAGATCATCCACCTCTCTCTTGAGAGTCTCATTCTCAACCACAAGTGATGAATCACTAGTAGTAGAGATAGAGTTAGTTGTGGTGGATGATGATGAGCTACATGAAGCATTAGTAGGACCAACAAATAAAGAATCATCAATAATATCATATGTTAGTCCAATATCACAAGTGACAATCACTTGCTCCTCCTTAGCTTCCTTCATGAACTTCTCCAACTTGAGGTCCTTTTCCTTGATGAGCTCAAGTAGAGTGGAGTGGGCTTCCTTAAGCCTAGTGTGAGCAACTTCAAGGTCCTCGTGGTCTTCCTTTAGACACTCACGAGAGGCCTCTAGCTCATCAAAGGATTTCCTAAGAGCTTTGAGCTCTTGTTCAATTCCTTTGCACTCCTTACTCTTTTTGAGAGCTACAAGCTCCTCCATCAAGGCATCATTTTCATTGCTCTTGGCAATGAGCTCTTGTTCCAAGATTTTGTATTTCTTGGTGGTCCTCTTGTAGCCCTTGCTCATTTGATCTATTATGCCCAATAGATCATCCTTGGAGTAGTCCTCATCATCACTCCTACAACCATCACTAGCAAAAGAATCATCATCACTATCATCATATTTTACCTTGGTAGGCTTGGCCATAAGGCATATCGATGTAGTGTCAAAGATGGATGGCTTGTTGGAGAGGGCGATACTTGCAATGGCTCGCCGAGTGGTCCTTTCATCATCACTAGAGCTTGCATTATCATCACTATCGGAGTTGTCACTATCCCAAGTGACCACATAACCACCACCCTTTTTCTTCTTATTTATAGTGAAGCTCTTCTTCTCTTTCTTCTCCTTCTTGTCCTTCTTGTTCTTTTTCAACTTCAACTCTCCATCATGATATATTTTGTCTTCATAGGGGCACTTTGCCACTACATGATCGGGGCTATTGCAATTATAGCAAAGGGTCTTTGCCTTCATAGTGTCTCTCCTCTTCCTTCCCCCATATCCTTTCTTCTTCATGAACCTTCCCATCTTGTGCACTAGGAGGGCCATGGTCTCATCATCGAATGGATCATCATCATCGCTCTCCATCTTGCTCTTGCCCTTAGAGGATGAAGCCTTGAATGCAATGGGCTTCTCTTGCTTGACCTTGGTCTCCTTCTTCTCTTCTACCTCATCTTCATCATCATTGTATTGGGCATCGGTCATGATATCTCCAAGCACATCGGTTGGTTTGACTTTATCCAATCCCTCTCTAAAGATCATTCTTCTCAAGGTAGCAAACTTCTTGGGTAAACATATCAAGAACTTGTGTGAGAAGTCCTTGTCCTAACCTTCTCCCCAAGCCCCTTGAGATCATTAATAATGACTTGAAGCCTATAGAACATCTCCAGGATGGATTCATCATCCTTCATCTTGAAAATGGAGAACTTGTCCTTGAGCATATATAGTTTGGCACTTTTTACCATTGAAGTGCCTTCATATGTTTATTCAAGCCTTATCCAAAGTTCATTTGCCTTTTCAAGATCTTTGATTTGCTCAAATACTTTGTCATCAATGGCACGATAGATTGTGTCAAGTGCCGCCGTGTTGCATTGTTTGTTGATGCGGTCATTAGGAGTGAGATTTTCCTCATCAAGAATGATGTATCCTTCTTTGGACACATCCCAAACCTTCTCATGTATATTGCCTAGATATTGCTTCATCTTCCTTTTCCAATGATCAAAGGAAGAGACGCCATCAAAGAATGGAGGCTTGCCATTAACATGATAGAGCGAGGGTGAATAGCCTTTTAGAATTTTCTACAAAGACAAGCTAAACAAGTTTATCAATATAACAAATAGCGAGATGCGAGTTTTGCTTAGCCTACGGGGTGTTTGCAAGCCACCTATCCAATTCACAATTCTAGTATTTGCACTCAACTGCACAAGTCAAACCAAGAAGGAAACTACACCTACAACTAGCAAGCTACACAAAAGAGCTACTCTAGCAAAGCTAACTAGCTAGCAAAGATAACTAAGAAGGTAATGCAGAGTTGAGTTAGGAGAGTTTCACCGAGGGGTGAAGTTTTGAGCCAACCAATATGATCAACAATGAATACCAAGACAACCGAACACCAGGATCAATCAATCACAATATGAAAGTGATGACACAAAGATTTATCCCGAGGTTCACGTGCTTACCGGCACGCTAGTCCCCGTTGTGTCCCTCTTCACCACGTGGTTCGGTGGCTAATCGGTCTCACACCGAGCCTCTCAAAAGGCGCCACAAGAACCTACCAAATGGCAAAAGGTTGCAAATGACACGCGTAATTTACTAACATTGCCTTTGGCGCTTCGCCGAGGTAGGCACAACCCCTCACAATCACCGGAGGTGGCCAAGAACAATCACCAACTCTTGCTAACTCCTCCAAGCTGCTCCAAGCCGTCTAGGTGGCGGCAACCACCAAGAGAAACAAAAATCCCGTAGCAAATCAACCATCAAGTGCCAACTAGATGCAATCTCACAATGCAAATGCACTTGGATCACTCAATCTCACTTCGAATATGCAAAGAAGCAAAAGAGATGAGTGGGAGGGGAGTTGCTTGGCTCAAAGTGCTCACAAGTATGTCAAAGAATGCAAGAGAGAGAGCTTTGAGCCGGCCAATGGGTATTTATATATGTACCCCTTCGAATAGAGCCGTTAGACACTTAAAAACGCTACAGTCGCGTTGACCGGACGCGCTGGTCACACTGACCAGACACGCCGATCTCACAACGGCTACGCCACGAAGCACCGATCAGACGCGCTCGTTGCGTGGACCAGACGCGCTAGGATCGACCGAACGCGCTGGTCCCATAACGGACCGGATGTGCTGGTCAAGCAGAGACTGTGTCCAACAAAACAGTGACCGGACGCGCTATAGAACTGACCGGACGCCACAGTGCCAGTGTCCGGTTGGAACCCAGTAAGCTCCCTCACCGACCGGACGCGTCCGGTCGACTCTGACCGGACGTGCTGCACGTCCGATCAACACGTGTAGACGCTAAACACTGACCGGACGCGTTCGGTCAATCAGTGACCGCGTCCGGTCCAGCGTCCGGTCACCACTGTGACCTTCATTCACCTCCGTTTGATTCGCCCTTTCACATATGAGCTAGACTAATTATGTGTGTCACTTTAGCACATGTTTTAGCTCGTGAAACAACATGTGACAACGCCTCCAAATCTCGACATTGGCGTAAAGGAAAATATGCGTTTCAATTCCTCGAAAACGACTGAATCTCGCCTCGCAAGCTCGGTGGGAGGGAGAGAGGACCCCAAACACTCTCTACCGCTCAAACTCCAATGCCATCGCAAATGTGCTAACACCACCAAGTGATCACGTCATGTGCGAGTGTATTAGCATTTTCACAATCATTTTTCGAGGCGTTATTAGTTCTATCCAAATGCATATGATTATAAAATGCACACCTAGAGGCACTTAGGAGTTCAATAGCTGCATCATTCCCCTCTTTATAGTACAACTATCTATCCTATAATGTAACCACACCCATTAGGTGTCTTGGTTACTAAAACATGAACCCTAGCAAATACCTTTGCCTTGATCACGTAGGGTTGCATCCAAATTCAAGTGTGGCCATCATGATCACCATGTCCATCTTGCCACCAACCTTGGAATGTACTAATCCTCATATGCTATATACAACTTAAGCATAGGATTAGTACTTAGGTATTATCACTAATTAACAACACCAAACATAGAGCTTTCAGAGCCACCCTGCGTCCGGTGCTCATGGCCAGAGCATCCGGTGCATGTTTCTCAGCGAGAAACACCACCGCGACTTCGTCACCTCTTCAACCCTTGCTCAAATGTGCTAACCACCTTGTGTATCACCTTGTGCATGTGTGTTAGCATATTTTCACAAATATTTTTAAGGGTTATGTTAGCTCTCCACTAGATCCTAATGCACACGCATGTAAGTCATCATCTAGTGGCATTTATGAGACCAAATAGCTAAAGGATTCCCCCTTTATAGTACGGCTATCGATCCTAAATATGAACACACCCTCTATGGTGTCTTGATCACCAAAACCAAAACCCTAGCAATACCTTTGCCTTGAATTCCATCGGGTTTTATTTTTCTCTTTCTTCTTTTCCAAATATGAAGCACTTGATCATCTTTTGGTCACCTCCATCACTATGACCATCATTTAGCTCCATCAGTTGGCATGAGACTTATCATTTTATGTCTACACACTTAGCATAATGATTAGTTCCTAGGTTTCATCAATTATCCAAAACCAAACTAGTGCTTTCAACCATCCGCTTGAGCATTGGACTCTAAATAATATAAATCACTATGGCCCCCTCTTTAATTATATATTGAAATTTTAAAGGTATCATAATTCTTTACATAAATGATATAATATATTATAAATTGAAATGATGGCATACAATAAATCATATGTAATATTGAAAAATAAAAAGAATTCTTTACATGCATGATATAATATTATTAATTGAAATATATAAAGTATCTGTCTGTGTTTGACCACCGATAACCTATCATGGGGGTACCCGAGACAGTTGTTCGGGCTTCGGCGTATGCTAGAACTCGACAGTGAACGCAGAGACAGTCGATTTATACTGGTTCGGGCTCTCGATCGTGATCGAGTAATAACATTATGTCTAGTCAGTGTTAGTCTTTACGTTGGATTGATTGTGTTCTATTGTCTCTTGTTACAAGGGTGCCCACAGCCTCTCTTTATATCGGTAGAGATGGCTGTAGTGCGTCTAGACCGTGAGGTCTGTTTCTATTGTCTGAGGTCTATTTTTTTTCTACCGATCTAGGGAGCCTTGCCTTCCTTTATATAGTCTAGGAGGCAAGAGTCGTAGTCGGTTTATAATGTAGAGTCCTAGTAGGATTACATGATAGCAACGTTACTAGGATTACATGAGAGAAATCCTAGTCAAACTAGATCTTCGCCCTTCCTTACGGGGTACCCCGTGGGTCCAGCATCGACAAGCCCCTGACCATTTCATGGTTGAATTCAAAGGCCTCCTTGTTTCTCCGGCTTTGCCTGATGAATCAAGCTTGGTCCAGGTTCTTTCGAAGTGAAGCCTTAAAGTGGTCCTGTTTTGAAGAAGTCCTTTGAGTGACGTGTGCTTTTTCGAAGAAAAAGCGCACTCACTAAGTGTAGCCTCCGAGCCTCTTACTATTTAGAATAAAAAGTTGGAGGGTCTTGAATTTTTGTTGTTGGGAAAACTAAAAATCTCATATGAGGATATATACCCTGCAGCCCCTGAGCATATATCCGGGTTCTTTTTATACAAGAAGAACTCGGTTATAGGGTCAAGTGTCCTTCCTTCTATGAGTGGTTGGTGGTAGTTGGCCGTTGAGTTGGTTAAATGCTTACGCAGTCACAGGTTGCACTGTGTTGGCATATTCCTTTGGATATACTATCATCAAGTACTGTGTCTTCGCACGCGGTTACTTTTCTTTTACTGCTTTCTATCACTTTTTTGAATCTTTTGTCATTGGTGCACTTATTCTATGTACATCGCTCCTTTGGCCTATAAATACCCCCCTGGCGAGCTGCTGCAAATCGGCAAAGTCTTGGTGTAGAGCTTGTAGTCTTGTGGTCATGAATATAATAGTTTGTGAAGTAGGACAGCCCCCGGGCGAGCTGTGATTCTTGTAAATTTTGTAGCATTTGTATTTGTAATGAAAAGAACTTTTTCTTCTGAATTGGTGTCTCTTTCTTGCTTATCTGAGTGGCTTTGAGTATCATCCGGATTGTTTCTGGAAAATCCGAGTTTTTTTGGCAGCCTTCTGTTCTCTCTTGTGCGTGTCTTGTAATTGTCGAGTTCATTCTAAGTAGCATAAGTTGTAACAAATTTGGGGTCGATCGAGCGCTATCTGGCTCTCATCTAGACCGTGAAAACGACCCAGGGTAGGTTCGAGTGTCAGCTTATTAGCCTTACTGATATGCTCAGGGGGTCCCGATCTTCACGATGTAGGATGATCACCGATAACTAGCTGAAGAACAGCCGGATAACTTGCTATAGGCAGCGATAACTAGTGCAACCTGGTAAATAAAACTCAAAGCCAACCACCGTCTTTAACCGGCAACCTGAATCGAGGATTCGCCCAACCACACTCTCAAAGAACCAACCAACACAACCTACAATCAATCAAGAAAACCTCGAAGGGAGTAGGAGCACCAATTGGGAGCGGATGAAGCCGCCGCTTCTATAAATCCCGCAAAGGAAATCACAAGAGCAAAGGGGTAGAGATCTCTCTCAATATTTGTTAGCACACAACTGAACAAAAGGGGGATTTGTATTCCATTATCAAAAGTCTGAGATTACAATGAGTCTAGGAGGTATTTATACTAGCAATAGCCCTGCTAGATAGGTGAAAACTCGAAAAGAAAAATATAAGACGCACTATGTGAACGGGCCTCCTCGAGATGCCTTCCTGGAGAGTTTTCGCGTGGCTGCTGGTCATCAGCGCAGTCTTTAGTGTTTTGGCAATAACTCTATCTTGGAAACTCCAAATGACATGCGGTTTATTGGGTTGGAAACTTAACTTGATAACCTTTCACACCATGTGCATCATGTACCACGAAATATTGTAGATTGGTATAGTTTTGCATGGGAACTTGGACATCAGGCTGACTGCTGACTAGCTGATGAGTCTGTACTAAATCAGTCGAATCTCAACATTGGTGAATCCAAATCAAGTGAGAGAACTTGGGATTGAAACTAGACTTGATAAGCTTTCCAACAAGTCCTCATGGGCCTTCATAGCTTTTGCGAGCAAAAAGTTGTGACTAATTCTTTCTGATGGTTCTGTCACACAGGACTGGCTCGAACGTGATCCTCCTCTTTGGTTCACCCTTGGTGTCTTCTTGTCATCCTCCGTGGTGCACCTAAGCAATAGCAACGTGCATGACTTAGGCAGTATATAATTCTCATTAACATTAAAATGATTTTCAGAAAGTAGCGCGTGCACCTCTTGTTGTAGCTTCTTGGCTCGACTACGTGTAATTGGTACATCAAAGACTTGGACTGGTGTTGGTGTAACTTGACTTGGAGGTTGTAACATGTTGTTGGTTGACGTGGTCATATCATCCTCGCCCCTTGAAAAAGAGTCGTCCTCGACTCTAATCCGTCGAAGTCCAAAAATTGTGCTAGGCCAACAGGGGTAGATGCTATGTTTCTGTTGCAATCTCCTTCTTCCATCACAACAATGTGTTTGAATCTGTAATCATATAAACCAAGTAGTAGTCTTATAGGTGGAAACCAAAAGTATTTAGAATCAAGTTTAGCTTTCACCTTGAATGGATCCTTAGAATTAAGAGTGAATGTTGATGTCCTTGGTATGATCCTATCATCCTTCCTCTCTTCAAAAAAAACTTGTCCTCTGCTTTTGCTCTCCTGAAAACAGTCTAAAGAAAATAGAGAGTGGATGCATATGCCAATTGCTATGATTACTTGTTGAAGTTTGTTCATTATCTTCTTTATAATTCATATGCACATTATTTCCTTTTCGATGAGATGAATAGTTTCTTAGATTTTGTGAACCTGAAATTAACTTTGAAAATGGAAGCACAAAAATTTCTTTTAAACCACTTATTTGATTCAGGTTATCAAGTTTTATCTTTGCAAAATCAAACATTTCAACAGATGTGAACGAAGCATGTTTGATATTCCAATAATTCTTGATGCTCAACTCATGCAAAGGTTTAGTAATGTACCTTTCATACTCAATGGTTCCACATGTATATGGAAAGACTTTGGGTGAATGAACCAAACACATTTTTACAAGATTTCTTTGTTTCAGTGAAGAATATGAACAAGAAAATAACACTGATTGTTCTGAACAGCAAGCTCTAAACAACCTTTTTATCTCAAATAAAGAAAAGTATGGTTCACAAGATGTACAACTCATTTTATTCAACTTCAATTCAGCAATGTTGTGACATGTTATGCAAAGAGCAGAAACATAAAATTTATTTATAATGTAGTGTCCGATGATGTTAAATGTAAACTTGCAGCAGTAGGCACTATTCAAAGATTTCATAGATGATATATCAAGAACGCTTTCAACCATTTTATTAATATCAACAAATTCATCAAGCTTGACATAGAACATACATTCAGCAGGAGATATTCTTCTAAAGAATTTAGCATGACTAATCAATTTCACATGGCCCACATTATCGACATGTAAATTATCATATATTTCAGTCAAAGTATAGCAATGGTCATGCATGATTGAACAATGTTTGTCAACTTTCAAAATTTCAGCACTTGTATCAACATGTGGATCAATCAAATCAGCACAAAGATTTCGTGTATACTCAATTTCAGTTGAAGGAAATTTGTCATCACAATTACTGGTCAATATATGTTGCAAATTCAGTTCTAAATTGTTTGCATTACCTTTCAGATTTTGTGATGGTGCATGAATGATGCATTGTATCTCTGAACTTTTACCTTTTTCCTTGTCATGGTTCAGGTTTTGCACATCATAGAGTTGGTTCTCAATAGTGGCAACCCTCGCATTTCTCTGGCCAAGTTTGGGGGTCTTTTGAGCAGCTATCTCCACTGAATCTTCTTTATAGACCTGCATGTTGGGAGAAACAACACTAAGAGTAGACATTAGTGGGTTAGTGTTAAAATCATCCGTGCATGCCTTGCAATAAATCTCTCTCTTTTTGTGTGGTGTATCTCTCACACTCATATTATGGATACTCTCAATCTCACATTTGGTGGAATCACACAACTCACTTTTGTTTTCACTCTCACTCAATTTGGCTATGTGGCACTCATTCTCACAAGGGATTTGATGCATAATATCTTCAATGTCTTCTAGAGCAACATATGAATATCTTCCATCATTCATGATGTAATCGATTGCCATTGGGGCAGTAATGGTGGCAGCAACACCATCAGGTCTATCCTCTTCAAACAATGATGATCTCTTAATTGCTGATGTGGATTCATCCCCACTAATATTGCCTTCAATCTGAACTTTCTGTGGCATTGGAACAACAATAGATGCAACCAAATAATCATCTTTGACCTCCTCCAAAGATGTTGGACTGGCATTAGTATAAGTGGAATCATGTGCACTAATCTTTCCTTCAATAATCTCAACACTCTGTGACATGGGGGAGCACAAAATTTCAGCACCACTGTCCAATAATTCATCACATAATGCAGCTGATGGTACAACACATCTTGACACCACATTTGTGCTTAGAACCATGTAGGTTCGAAACTTCAGATCCATTAGATCATGATGAACTGCATCTTGGACAGATTTATTACTAGCAATAGACGGCACAATAGCATCATCTTTGTGCTCACATTCAGCTCTCAAACTAAAACAATGATTGGCCTTCAAATTCAGATTAGATTCACCTTCAAAAATCAGAGTGTTGTCAACCTCTTGGTCATAATTGGGTACTGATTTTTCATCAGATGACATAGAAAATTTCTGGACAGATTTAGAGTATATAACTTCTCCACTTTTAGCACTAGAATAAGGCTCAGAACTTCTAAGATCTACACCACTTGTGTTCAGACATGGTGGCAGTGCTTCTTGATGAAAATTTTTTAGATTTCCATGGTGTGGAACTGTAGCATGTTCCCTCAACTCAACACACAAAGGATCAGCCTTGATCAGAGAACTATCTTCTCTAGTTTCACAACTCAACTGATGATCTTCCACAACTTGCATAGTGGCTTCTGCTACCTCACTTTGTGTGTCATGTGCAGCAGAATTTTCTTCTTGATCTTGCTCAAAATTGAGACAAACATTGATGGGAACATTTGCAACTTGATTCTCATCAACCTCAGATTGTAAATGGCACTTTGGGATAGCAACAACATCAAGAGATGGTGTAACACTATGATCCATTGTAATGTCACACACCTCACCATTTTCTATATCAATTTGGGACATAGAGCCTTCTTCTTGCTGCACAACAAAGTTCTTCTTGGAGTTGAATTGTTGATGTTCACTTCTCTTGATACTAGAATCAACTAAAGAAACTTTTGGGACAACATGTCCTCTCTTCTTGCATGGACTTGATGATTGCTTCTTTCCAACAATGGAGGACATATTGGGCTGCAACTTAGCACTTTTATCTTGGCACAAACTAATGTTCTGGGTGACCTTGCCTTGCTGCACCTTCATTACTTTCTTTTCCTCTCTAATTGCACAACTTAGAAGATCTTGCATACTTCTAAAATATTTGCCCTCAAGTGCAGCAGCAATGTTACCATTAAGACCTCTCTCGAAATATTCCATTGCATTCATGTCATCAACAACATTTGCACGATGCAAGGAAGAATTCAGCTTATCATAATATGCTTGGACAGATTTACTACCTTGCTTCACACGCTGCAAACGACGAAGCAAAATCAGCCGATATTCCCTTGGAACAAATTCTTTTCTCATGGCCTTCTTCAAATCTTCCCAATTCTTGATGAGATGCTTATGTGGATATTGTTTCCACCAATCATGAGCATAATCTTCAAATTCAAGCACAACTCGTGATATCTCCTTGGCTTCTGAAAAATCTTGAACCTCAAGTTCAATCTCCATTTCTTCTGCCCAAACGAGAAATTCCTCCGGATCATTACTTCCATAGAATGGAAGATTGGTATATCTTTGGCCTGTCATGGTTATTGCATATGCAAAATAGCAAGCTTATATGCGGTATAGGAAAATATATAGAACTCTCACAACCTCACCTCTCTTACCAACCAAAGCTCTTATGAATTCCCTGCTGCGGATTACTGAGAAACAAATGTGTGGTGGTAATTGAAAGTGATGGCGATGCGAATACAAGACTAGAGAGTACCGATTACGGTGGTTTTTATGTGGAGCTTGGTGGGGAATATTACAAAGAAAGCAATCTAAATTCTAGTTATTGTAATATTAAGTAACAATCCAAACTAGAAGTTCTCTGCCTAGTGCTGATCACAGAATATGAATGAGATGTAAATCGATCACACACACACGCAAGGAAATTTCAGATTTGATGCAAACAAGGAGTATGATTGGGATGCAAGTGTTGCGATCAGACCCAACCAAAATTTTGCACCAAACAAGGATAGCACACTGGTTGCACTACTTGATATGAAAACTTTCAGCACTTGTGCACATAAACCTACTGATCTTTCAACCTTTCTTTCTCAGTTTTTCTCTATTCTTTTTTTTTACTTTTCTTTCTTCTCTTTTTTTTGACACACTTTTTTTATAACTAAACACAGAGACCAAATTAAGACACTTGCACAATTAAGATAAGAACAAAACACAACCGGTAGCTATAATAGGATCAAAGTTTACGCGAAGGACATGATATGTGTTTTCAGTATTTTTTTGTAGGGATTTTCAGATATATAAAGAGGCTCAAAGGACACGCAAAAGATAATGATCAACAACTAAAACAAAGACTCTAATGAACTGAAACTTGACAAAACTCACTAAAATAACAGATTGAAACAAAGGGCTATAGCAATGTATTTTTCAGGCTTTTTGGTGGATAGGACGAAACAAAATATATAAGTAGCTAAGGGGAAAAAATCCTACCGTGGTAACGAAAGCTTTGATACCAGATGATACGCTCAGGGGGTCCCGATCTTCACGACGTAGGATGATCACCGATAACTAGCTGAAGAACAGCCGGATAACTTGCTGCAGGCAGCGATAACTAGTGCAACCTGGCAAATAAAACTCGAAGCCAACCACCGTCTTTAACCGGCAACCTGAATCGAGGATTCGCCCAACCACACTCTCAAAGAACCAACCAACACAACCTACAATCAATCAAGAAAACCTCAAAGGGAGTAGGAGCACCAATTGGGAGCGGATGAAGCCGCCGCTTCTGTAAATCCCGCAAAGGAAATCACAAGAGCAAAGGGGTAGAGATCTCTCTCAATATTTGTTAGCACACAGCTGAACAAAAGGGGGTTTGTATTCCATTATCAAAAGTCTAATATTGCAATGAGTCTAGGAGGTATTTATACTAGCAACAGCCCTGCTAGATAGGTGGAAACTCAAAAAGAAAAATATAAGACGCACTATGTGAACGAGCCTCCTCGAGATGCCTTCCTAGAGGGTTTTCGCGTGGCTGCTGGTCATCAGCGCAGTCTTCAGTGTTTTAGCAATAACTCTATCTTAGAAACTCCAAATGACATGCGGTTTGTTGGGTTGGAAAGTTAACTTGATAACCTTTCACACCATGTGCAGCATGTACCACGAAATATTGTAGATTGGTATAGTTTTGCCTGGGAACTTGGACATCAGGCTGACTGCTGATAGCTGACCAGTATGTACTAAATCAGTCGAATCTCAACATTGGAGAATCCAAATCAAGTGAGAGAACTTGGGCTTGAAACTAGACTTGATAAGCTTTCCAACAAGTTCTCATGGGCCTTGATAGCTTTTGCGAGCAAAAAGTTGTGACTGATTCTTTCTGATGGTTTTGTCACACGATACTGGCTCGAACGTGATCCTCCTCTTTGGTTCACCCTTGGTGTCTTCTTGTCATCCTCCGTGGTGCACCTAAGTAATAGCAACGTGCACGACTTAGGCAGTATATAATTCTCATTAACATTAAAATGATTTTCAGAAAGTAGCGCGTGCACCTCTTGTTGTAGCTTCTTGGCTCAACTACGTGTAATTGGTCCATCAAAGACTTGGACTGGTGTTGGTGTAACTTGACTTGGAGGTTATAACATGTTGTTGGTTGACGTGGTCATATCACTTACTCTCATCTAAGCCTGAAAAGACTTAGGATAGCGAGCTTAAGCATCTTTTTAGCTCTTTTGTTCTTATCCAATTGTGAAAAACAAGGATAGGGCGAGCACCTTTTGTCTCTCATCCAGGCGGTGAAAACAACCCAGGGTAGGGTCAAGTGTCAACTTATTAGCCTTACTCACATCTAAGCCTGAAAAGACTTAGGATAGTGAGCTCAAGCATCTTTTTAGCTCTTTTGCTCTCATCTGGTTGTGAAAACAACTCAGGATAGGGCGAGCACCTTCTGGCTCTCATCCAGGCTATGAAAACAACCTAGGGTAGGTTCGAGTGTCAGCTTATTAACCTTACTCTCATCTAAGCCTCAAAAGACTTAGAATAGCGAGCTCAAGCATCTTTTCAGCTCTTTTACTCTCATCCGGTTGTGAAAACAACTCAGGATAGGGCGAATACCTTCTGGCTCTCATCCAGGCTATGAAAACAACCCATAGTAGGTTCGAGTGTCAGCTTATTAGACTTACTCTCATCTAAGCCTGAAAAGACTTAGGATAGCGAGCTCAATCATCTTTTCAGCTCTTTTGCTCTCATCCGGTTGTGAAAATAACTCGAGATAGGGCAAGCACCTACTAGCTCTCATCCAGGCTATGAAAATAACTCAGGATAGGTTCGAGTGTCAGCTTATTAGCCTTATTCTCATCTAATCCTGAAAAGACTTAAGATAGCGAGCTCAAGCATCTTTTCAGCTCTTTTGCTCTCATCCGGTTGTGAAAACAATTCAGGATAGGGAGCACCTTTTGGATCTCATCCAGGCTATGAAAACAACCTAGGATAGGTCGAGTGTTGGCTTGTCAGCCTTCTTACTCTCATCCAAGCTTAAAAAGACTTAGGATTGCGAGCTCAAGTATCTTTTCAGCTCTTTTGCTCTCATTCAGGTAGAAACTACCCGAGATTCTTGGCCTGACATATCTTGACGAGTTGATGATACTTGGATGGCTTGGTTGCTCGCTAAGTAATATAATTTTCCTTGTTTGCACATCATGGCTTGCATTTGTCATGAATTTTGCATGACCCTCTTTGATTGATTAGCTTGCAAGGTGTTTGCGTGCTTGTCATCTCGATTGACCTGTGTGTCTTGCATCTTCTCAACTCTTGTTTCTTTGAATAAGTCTAGATTAGTTTTACAGGGTGAAAAATCTTGTCATCATCTTGCACGGTTCTTGTATGTCTTTTGCCTTGTATTTATGTATAAGTATGCATCCTCTTGTATGCTGCTGGTTTGTGTTGGAGTAGGACTTAGCTGTCGAGGTGGAATCAGCAGTGCTGGATACATGGAAGCTTCAACATTGATTTCCATAAATAGCTTGCGCGGCTGCATGGTCTTCTCGCTTGTTCTGCATGGATGCCGTCGTGTAGTGTTGTTGCCTTGTGTCCGAGATCTTGTAGTGGGTGCGTTCTTGTATGCAACTTGCATTAATATTCTGAATATTTGTCGTTGGCCTGTATGATCATGTGTCCTCGTTCACTGAGCCTTCTAATACTTGAACCTATCAAGCACTCAGAAACTGTCTCGACTGGTGCATCGAGGTACTCGGAACCCGTCATAGACAGGTGCGCCGAGGTGCTCGAAACCAGGGGAGATGACCAAGACTTTGGTTGGTAGGAGCTAGGAGTTAAGGGGTTATCGCACCAGGTTGTTTGGAGTTGACAACTCCTCTATGAATATACCGGGGGTGACCTTCCCCTGTCCGATCCGAGCTAGAGCAAAGACCAGGATCTGAGTGGTTGGAGCTGGGAGTTTAGGGGTTATCGCACCGGGTTATTTGACGAACACATCGGGAGCGACCTTCCCTTGTCCGATCCAAGCTAGAGTGATAACCAGGATCTGAGTAGTTGGAGCTAGGAGTTCAGGGGTTATCGCACCAGGTTGTTTGATGAACACACTGGGAGCGACCTTCCCCTGTCCGATCTGAGCTAGAGCGACGACCAAGATCTGAGTGGTTAGAGCTAGGAGTTCAGGGGTTATTGCGTCGGGTTGTCTGACACACCAAGAGTGACCTTCCCCTGTTCGATCTGACATGGAGCGACGGCCAGGATCTGAGTGGTTGGAGCTGAGAGTTCAGGGGTTATCGCACCGGGTTGTTTGATAGAGGGAGCCGACAACTTCTATATGAACACACTAGGTGCGACCTTTCCCTATTCGATCTGAGCATGAGCGACAAGATCGCTTTGAGTTCTTCTAACGCCTCTCGTATCTTGTCATAAGGAGCTCTGTATGCTCTGGCCGCACACCTCTCTTCGGCTTTTCTCTTTGATTTTCTCTTGTTGTATTCGTCCAGCTCTGCTTCGTACGCTGAAAGCCCAAGTTTGGTTTTGGTAATTAATGACACCAAGTTGCTAATGACATGTGTTAAGTGTTTTGAGTTAGGCATAAGCAACACATGTGATGAAGGTGTATGTGGCAAGGAGTGGTGGCCACAAGATCACAAAGAGATGGTGCATGGACATGAAATGATGATCATGGTGGAGATGCACATAATATGAAGGACATGATGATCAAGTGGAGGAAAAGGATCTAAGAGCGCAAGGCAAAGGTATAACCATAGGGGTTTTTCCTTTTGCCGGTCTAAGATGAGTAGAGAAGTGATTGACCGGGTTTAGGATACATAGCCGACTATCAAGAGGGGCAATCACGGTTAGCTCGGAAATCAAGTGCCACTAGATCAATGTCTTGAGCATATGCATTAGGATCTAGTAAAGAGCTAACATAACGCCTTGGAAAATGATTGTGAAATGCTAACACACATGCACATGGTGATTTACACATGGTGGTGTTAGCACATTTGTGAAGGCGGTGAAGTTTGAGCGGTAGAGAAGGGTTTGGGTTCTTCTCTCCCTCCCGCCGAGCTTGCGAGGCGGGATTCGGCACTTTTTGGGGAAGTGAAATTTCTATTTTCTACTACACCGAAAGTCAGAAAAGAAACAGAGGCGAACGGAGGTCACTGTGGTGACCGGACGCTGCACCAGACGCGATCACAGTATGACCAGACGTGTCCGGTCAGTTCAATCCGGTCATCGCACCTAGGGTTAATGACCGGACGCTAGTCTAGCCTGACCAGCGTGTCCGGTCAGTTCACCTGTGCGCAAAAGTAAAGTGAGCGATCGACGCGTCTAGTCCTTCATGGAACCGGCGCGTTCGGTCAGGCGTCCAGAGGGGCAGAGTGCAGCGGAGTGATGATCGGACGCGGGGCACGTCCGGTCTTGTACGATCGGACGCGTCCGGTCGTGATGGGAGCTTACTGGACTCTAACCGGACACCAGGTGAGGCACGTCCGGTCATACGCTAGGGCACGTCCGGTCATACGCTAGGGCGCGTCCGGTCATAGCAACGGTAACTTCTGACGCGCACTGTTCATGCTTGTCCTGTAGTGACCGGACGCGTCCGGTCATCCCGTTTTGAACTGCGTCGTCCGTAACGGCTAGCTGCGTACCCCTTCGTTATAAATAGACGTTGGCCGGGGTTTGAGGGGAACTCTTGCACATTTTGAGACCTAGAGACATACTTTGAGCTAGAGAACAACCCCTCCACTCATCTCTTTGTATAGTTGCACATCTTGAGTGAGATTGAGTGAGATTCAAGTGCATTGCTTGAGAGTTGCATTCTAGAGGCACTTGATCTTCGAGTTGCTGCGGATTTCTTGTTACTCTTCCGTGTTTCCCGACACGGTAGATGGCTTGGAGCAGCGGAGGTGATTGAGCTCGCAATTAGAGATTGTTGGAGCCCTCACCAAGTGTTGTAAGGGGTTCTTGATCCTTCCCCGCAGGAGTTCGCAAATTAGATACTCTAGTAAAGCTCGTGGCTTAGAGGATCCCCATCTTGTGTGCGGTTGTGCGGCGCCCGCCGAGGGCTCGACTCTTGATAGTCGATTAGCTCGTGAACCGACAAGTGGGTGTATCGCCACAACGGGGAGTAGCTTACCGAGAAGCAAGTGAACCTCGGGATAAATTCTTGTGTCATTCTCTTCCCGAGGATTTCTCTTGTGTGATTGATTGATTGGTACTTCTCATCTCTACACGGTGGTATAATCACTCGAAGCTCTTCTCTCGTACTACTTCTTGTTTCTAGCTTGTAGTTGTTGTTGTGCTTAGTGAATAGCCTCGTACTAGACTTGTGTAGGTGGCTTGCTTAATTAGTTAGAGCTAGTGCATTTGCTTCGCCACCTTTCGTACTAACGTGTGGTTAAGTATTTCTTGTAGAAGTTTTAATTAGGCTATTCACCCCCTCTCTAGCCTATTTGGACCTTACAAGTGGTATTGGAGCCGAGGCACCGTTTATTTGAGGCTTAACAACCTATGGTGAAAAAGAAATGACTCAATTAAGCTTGCACATCAATAACACCAAGAAGGCACCCCACTTTGATGGCACAAATTATGCATATTGGAAGGTTAAGATGACCGCACACATAAAGTCAATCAATAGAGAAGTGTGGAAGGTCACCGAAACAAAATTTGAGGTTGCTAATCCGGAAGCACCTACACCGGTGGAAGAGAAGAAGCTCCAATGCAATGACATTGCCATTAGTGCTCTTCATGAGGCATTAGATGACAAGACATTTGAGCAAGTAAAGAACATAGAGATTGCTCATGATGCTTGGGCCAAGGTAGAAGAAACATTTTAGGGCACCGAAGGCACAAAGACCGCTAAAGCATATATCTTGCAAGAAAAATTTTCAAGCTTCAAGATGCAAGATGATGAGAGTGTATCGGAGATGTTTCATAGGTTGCAAGTCATTGTCAATGAGCTCAAGGCACTTGGTGAGGAGGTCAAGGATAATCAATTCTCTATGAAGTTCTTGAGAAGTCTACCTAAGAGATTTGATACATTGATCACCGTGCTAGTAAGGACTACATTGAAGGATTCAACTCCTCAACAAATATTCCAAGAAGTGATGACCGATGATTCATATAGAGAAGATGATGAGAAGGATGAGTTGGTCAAGAAAAAGAAGAAAGAAAATGAGAAGAAAGATGATGAAAAGAAGAAGAGTGTGGCATTCAAAGCCACCACATCTAAGGGCAAATCTAAGATTGAATCATCAAGTGATGAAGACTCAAGCTCTTGTGATAGTGATTACATTGATGAGAAGATGGCTCTCTTTGTCAAGCAATTTGGTAAATTCATGAAGAAGAAAGACTTTCGTGCAAGAAGGAGGAAGAACTCATCCAAGAAGAATGAGCATACCATGAGATGCTTTAGATGCCATAGCAAGGACCATCTCATTGCAAAATGTCCTTATGATAGTGATGATGAAGATGCTATCAAGAAGGAGAGAAAGAAGCAAAAGAAGAAGCAAGAGAAGAAGGAGAGCTCTTATAAGAAGAAGAATGATTCTCATGTTGCTACATGGGATAGTGATGATTTCTCAAGTGATGATGAGGATGACAACAAGAGTAAGAAGAAGGGACATGCTAGCATTGTCATCCAAGAGAAGGTCTCCCTATTCGACACTCCATCGTGCTTCATGGCTAAGGCCGCTAAGGTATCATCTGACGATGAGAGTGATCATAATAATGATAGTGATAGTGATGAAGAAGAATTCACTAAAGATGAACTAATCACTATGCTAGAAGATTGCACTCAACATTTTAAAGAATCTAGAAAGGAGTGCAAGGGCTTACTTAAAGAAAAGAAAAACCTTATGCAAGAACTTGATGAGCTTAGGGCATCTTATGAGAGTCTAAAGGTAGACCATAAGAAGCTTCAAAAGTCTCACACTAAGCTTGAAGAAGCTCATTCCTCTCTAGCTGAAAAATGTGAAAACATACCAACTAATGTTGAGAAAGCTAAAACTTGCAATATAGGCATATCATGTGATATAATTGATGAAACTTTTCATAAGCCTATTATTGTTGCTCCCACTAAGCCTTCATGTAGCTCATCTACATCATCCTCATCTAGTAGTGGTGGTTTCACTTGTGACTCCACACTTATAGTTGAGAATAAAAATCTCAAGAAGGAGGTAAAAGAGCTCAATCACACATTAGCTAAGGCTTATGGTGGTGAGGACTGCTTGCTTATGTGCTTGGGTAGCCAAAGGGCTTCTCTCTATAAAGAGGGATTGTGCTATAACCCCAAGAAGGGCAAGGCCGCTTTTGCTCCTCACAAGACTCGTTTTGTGAAGAACAATGGTAGCTATTGCAAAAGTTGCAAGCAAGTTGGTCACATAGAGCAACATTGCATGAACAAGAAATCTAATGCAAATGTATCCTCAATTAAGTTTGATTCTTTCTATATGCTTACCAAGGGTATAAATGGTGTTCATGCTAAGTTCATTGGTGCACCATGGATGGGCTCAAAGAAGAAAGTCATTTGGGTACCAAAGAGCTTAGTCTCTAACCTTGGAGGGCCCAAACAAGTTTGGGTACCTAAAAAGAATTGATCTTGTCTTGTAGGTAAATTGCAAAGTCAGAGGAAGACATTGGGTACTTGATAGTGGGTGCACTCAACATATGACCGAAGACTCTTGTATGTTCAAATCAATTGATACAAGTCAAAATGGTGGTTTTGATGCTATCACTTTTGGTAACAACAAGAAAGGCAAGGTCAAGGGGCTTGGTAAAATCGCTATCTCAAATGATATGAGCATATCTAATGTGTTGCTAGTTGAGAGCTTGGATTTCAATCTTTTATCCGTGGCACAACTTTGTGATCTTGGCTTCAAGTGCATATTTGGTAGTGATGATGTTGAAGTCATAAGTGTTGATGGATCAAATTTGATATTCAAAGGATTTAGACATGGTAGCTTATACTTGGTTGACTTCAATGATAGTGAGGCACAATTGACATCATTCTTGCTTAGTAAATCTAGTATGGGTTGGTTGTGGCATAGAAGGCTTGGTCATGTTGGAATGAAATAATTGAACAAACTTTTGAGGCATGACTTAGTTAGAGGCTTGAAAGATGTCATTTTTGAAAAGGATAAACTATGTAGTGCTTGTCAAGCCGGCAAACAAGTTAGAAATACACATCCTAGTAAGAGTGAAATGAGCACATCAAAGGCATTTGAGCTATTGCACATGGACTTGTTTGGGCCAACAACATACACTAGCATTGGTGCCAACAAGTATGGTTTTGTGATTGTTGATGACTACACTAGATATACTTGGGTGTTCTTTCTCTATGACAAGAGTGATGTTTATGATCTATTTAAGTCTTTTATCAAGAGAGTGCAAAATGAGTTTAAAATCACCATCAAGAAGATTAGAAGTGACAATGGTAGTGAGTTCAAGAACACAAGAATTGAAGATTTGTGTGATGATCTTGGTATTGGACATCAATTCTCACTAACATACACTCCTCAATCAAATGGTGTAGTTGAAAGGAAAAATAGAACCTTGATTGATATGGCTAGATCAATACTTAGTGAATACAATGTGAGTCATTCATTTTGGAGTGAAGCTATCAACATGGCTTGCTATTGTAGCAACCGTCTCTATTGCCATGGAAAGCTTGGGAAGACACCATATGATCTATTGAATGGAAGAAAGCCCAACATTGCATACTTTAGAGTGTTTGGTTGCAAATGCTATATTCTTAAGAAAGGCACTAGATTGAGCAAGTTTGAAAAGAAATATGATGAAGGGTTCTTACTTGGTTATTCTACCACAAGCAAGGCATATAGAGTTTGGAATCTCGCAAATGGCACCTTGGAAGAAGTTCATGATGTTGAGTTTGATGAAACCCAAGGATCTCAAAATGAATCTCAAAACCTTGATGATGTGAGAGGAGATCAATTGTCAAACGCAATGAAGAACATGGACATTGGTGATGTTAGGCCAAGGCAAGTTGACAATGATGATATTCATGCGATCAACCAAAATGTGCAAATTGATACAAATCAAGCAAGCTCTAGTGGTTCTCATGATGAAGCTCAAGTTCAAGGTCAAACAAGTGGAAGCAATCAACTCCCAATACTCCAACCTACTAGTATTGCAAGAGATCATCTATTGGATCAAATCATTGGTGGAATTTAAAGTGGTGTTCAAACTCGATCAAGGCTAGCATCCTTTTGTGAGCACTACTCATTTGTGTCACTTGAAGAACCTAAGAAATTAGAAGATGCTTTGAAGGATTTCCGATTGGATAAATGCCATGCATGAAGAACTAAACAACTTTGCTAGAAATCAAGTTTGGAAACTTGTTGAGAGTCCAAAGAACTACAATGTGATTGGCACTAAGTGGGTCTTTAGAAATAAGCAAGATCAAGATGGCATAGTTGTAAGGAACAAAGCAAGATTAGTAGCACAAGGATACACTCAAGTTGAGGGTCTTGACTTTGGAGAGACATATGCACCAGTTGCAAGATTGGAAGCAATTAGAATCTTATTAGCATATGCTTGTGCACACAACATCAAGCTCTATCAAATGGATGTCAAGAGTGCATTTCTCAATGGCTACATCAATGAAGAAGTTTATGTTGAGCAACCTCCCGGTTTTGAAGATGACATGAAGCCCGACCATATTTTCAAGCTAAAGAAGGCATTGTATGGTTTGAAGCAAGCACCTAGAGCATGGTATGAGAGGTTGAGGGACTTTCTCCTCTCTAAAGGATTCAAGATGGGAAAGGTTGACACCACTCTCTTCACCAAGAAGCTTGGAAAGGACTTGTTTGTGTTGCAAATCTATATGGATGATATTATCTTTGGATCAACCAATCAAGATTTTTGTGAAGAGTTTGGAAATATGATGGCTAATTAGTTTGAGATGTCTATGATTGGAGAGCTTAGTTACTTCCTTGGACTTCAAATCAAGCAAATGAAGAATGGCACTTTTGTAAGTCAAGGAAAGTACATCAAGGACATGATCAAGAAGTTTGGATTGCAAGATGCTAAGCAAATGAGTACACCAATGGGCACAAATGATCAATTGGGTATTGATGATAGTGGAAACATGGTAGATCAAAAGTTATACCGGTCTATGATTGGAAGTTTGCTCTATGTCACCGCTTCTAGGCCGGATGTGATGTTTAGTGTGTGCAAGTGTGCAAGATATCAAGCTTCACCTAGAGAAAGTCACTTGAAAGCAACCAAGAGGATATTGAGATATCTTAAGGGCACTCATGATGTTGGATTATGGTTTCCAAAGGGGTCTAACTTTGAGTTGATTGGATATTCGGATTCCGACTATAGTGGTTGCAAGATTGATAGAACGAGCACAAGTGGCACTTGTCAATTGCTTGGAAGGTCTCTTGTTTCATGGTCATCAAAGAAACAAAATAGTGTTGCACTATCTACCACTGAGGCCGAATACATTAGTGCCGATAGTTGTTGTGCACAATTGCTGTGGATGAAGGCCACCTTGAATGATTTTGGAATCAAGTTCAAGAATGTGCCATTGTTTTGTGAAAATGAAAGTGCTATCAAGATGACACAAAATCTGGTTCAACATTCAAGAACCAAGCACATTGACATAAGGCACCACTTTATAAGAGACCATCAACAAAAGGGTGATATTAGCATTGAGAGCATTGGCACCGAAGATCAACTAGCCGACATCTTTACAAAGCCACTTGATGAGAAAATGTTTTACAAGTTGAAGAATGAATTGAACATACTTGACCTCTCCAACTTGAAATGAGGGCACCCCACATTCTTATATGACATGCCTCTCCTCCAATATAGCAAGGTAAAGTTGTTTGGCATATCATTCATACTTTGCTAAGGACATGGTTAGAACATATAGACATATTTGAATAACAAATAAGCTCATTCATGAAAATCAAATGATATTGATGTATATATGGTACCACTATTTCTTCTATGTTTGATTGATCTAGTGGTAGCATATGACATGTTTGTGGGCTTACAAACCTAGTGTTGAATCTAGAAAATGAGCTCATGATGTGTAATTCAACATGCTCAAGATAACCCTTATACTTTATGAGGTGTGAAGAAGCTTGTGCTTGGATCAAACCGAATTACATATTCTAGGCAAGTGATCTAGATTGAACCATAATTTGGACTCTCTCATATTGATTGACTTAACTCTCACTAAAATTGGCACCTTTTTGGTGATTGTTGACAAAGGGGGAGAGAAAAGTCACAAAGATATTGCAAAGAGGGAATAAGATATAATAAGGGGGAGAGAAAAGTCACAAAGATAAAAAGTTAAGTTACAAAGGGGGAGAAAGGGATCAATTAAAATTGAGCACACAAGTAGGGGGAGCAAGCTCATGAATTATTTGTTGCATTTGTATGTGCACTAACATGATGATGTGTTGCATTGCAAATTTAATTTTGATATTCATGATTGAATGGTGTTTGCTAGAAATAGAACTTGAATGATGATTTGTTGAGAGTAGCTTTATAAGCGGTATCTAGACACCTTTGCTTATAATGTTGATCTCACGGGGTACTTTAGTGTTTATGATCTTTACAAGTGATGTATTACAAATGGTGTCTAGCTACATCGATGCTAAGGATGGTATATAAAGGCAACTCCGATTGGTATCACACTTCAAAGGTCCATTCTATATACTTTAGCATCAATTTGATAGTAGTAACTCTCCCAAAATTCAAATCCATACATATGTGCATAATTGAACCAAACTCATGGAAGCACATATGTAGGGGGAGCTAATACTATCAAAATTGAAAATCGATTTCATTTCATATCTCTGTGATGGTTGTCATCAATTACCAAAAAGGGGGAGATTGAAAGCCCAAGTTTGGTTTTGGTAATTAATGACACCAAGTTGCTAATGACATGTGTTAAGTGTTTTGAGTTAGACATAAGCAACACATGTGATGAAGGTGTATGTGGCAAGGAGTGGTGGCCACAAGATCACAAAGAGATGGTGCATGGTCATGAAATGATGATCATGGTGGAGATGCACATAATATGAAGGACATGATGATCAAGTGGAGGAAAAGGATCCAAGAGCGCAAGACAAAGGTATAACCATAGGGGTTTTTTCTTTTGCCGGTCTAAGATGAGTAGAGAAGTGATTGACCGGGTTTAGGATACATAGCCGACTATCAAGAGGGGCAATCACGGTTAGCTCGGAAATCAAGTGCCACTAGATCAATGTCTTGAGCATATGCATTAGGATCTAGTAAAGAGCTAACATAACGCCTTGGAAAATGATTGTGAAATGCTAACACACATGCACATGGTGATTTACACATGGTGGTGTTAGCACATTTGTGAAGGCGGTGAAGTTTGAGCGGTAGAGAAGGGTTTGGGTTCTTCTCTCCCTCCCGCCGAGCTTGCGAGGCAGGATTCGGCGCTTTTTGGGGAAGTGAAATGTCTATTTTCTACTATGCCGAAAGTTGGAAAAGAAACAGAGGCGAACGGAGGTCACTGTGGTGACCGGACGCTGCACCGGACGCGATCACGGTATGACCGGACGCGTCCGGTCAGTTCAATCCGGTCATCGCACCTAGGGTTAATGACCGGACGCTAGTCTAGCCTGACCAGTGCATCCGGTCAGTTCACCTGTGTGCAAAAGTAAAGTGAGCGATCGGCGCGTCCAGTCCTTCACGGAACAGGCGCGTCCGGTCAGGCGTCCAGAGGGGCAGAGCGCAGCGGAGTGATGATCGGACGTGGGGCACGCCCGGTCATGTACGATCGGACGCGTCCGGTCGTGATGGGAGCTTACTAGACTCTGACCGAACACCAGGTGAGGCGTGTCCGGTCATACGCTAGGGCACGTCCGGTCATACGCTAGGGCACGTCCGGTCATACGCTAGGGCGCGTCTGGTCATAGCAACGGTAACTTTTGACGTGCATTGTTCATGCTTGTCCTGTAGTGACCGGACGTGTCCGGTCACCCTGACCGGTGCATCCGGTCATCCCGTTTTGAACTGCATCATCCGTAACGGCTAGCTGCGTACCCCTTCGTTATAAATAGACGTTGGCCGGGGTTTGAGGGGAACTCTTGCACATTTTGAGACCTAGAGACATACTTTGAGCTAGAGAACAACCCCTCCACTCATCTCTTTGTATAGTTGCACATCTTGAGTGAGATTGAGTGAGATTCAAGTGCATTGCTTGAGAGTTGCATTCTAGAGGCACTTGATCTTCGAGTTGCTGCGGATTTCTTGTTACTCTTCCGTGTTTCCCGACACGGTAGACGGCTTGGAGCAGCGGAGGTGATTGAGCTCACAATTGGAGATTGTTGGAGCCCTCACCAAGTGTTGTAAGGGGTTCTTGATCCTTCCCCGCAGGAGTTCGCAAATTGGATACTCTAGTGAAGCTCGTGGCTTAGAGGATCCCCATCTTGTGTGTGGTTGTGCGGTGCCCGCCGAGGGCTCGACTCTTGATAGTCGATTAGCTCGCGAATCGACAAGTGGGTGTATCGCCACAACGGGGAGTAGCTTACCGAGAAGCAAGTGAACCTCGGGATAAATTCTTGTGTCATTCTCTTCCTGAGGATTTCTCTTGTGTGATTGATTGATTGGTACTTCTCATCTCTACACGGTGGTATAATCACTCGAAGCTCTTCTCTCGTACTACTTCTTGTTTCTAGCTTGTAGTTGTTGTGCTTAGTGAATAGCCTTGTACTAGACTTGTGTAGGTGGCTTGCTTAATTAGTTAGAGCTAGTGCATTTGCTTCGCCACCTTTCGTACTAACGTGTGGTTAAGTATTTCTTGTAGAAGTTTTAATTAGGCTATTCACCCCCGCTCTACCCTATTTGGACCTTACATACGCGTCCCACACTTCTTTTTCGTTGCCTGGCACGGTGTCAGCGACCTTCTTTTAGTTTGTTCCTTCTTTCCCTAACTCGCTTCTGGCCCTCAAACTCGTCGTCATACTCAGGAGCGTTGGGCGATATGTTTTATTCTGATTCATCTGAAGACCTGACGTCGGGTGCAGTTGGTGGCATCGATGGTGGCCGCTGAATCATGAAGACTTCTCGGGCTGGCATCAGCCCTGCCCTGCTAGAGTTGCTGATAACTTTAGTTAGAGCGTTGGCATCGTGGAACGTACCACCTTCTTGGTAGGGTCGAGTGATAGTTTCTTCAACTAGTCGAGTGTTGCTGCTCTAGGAAAAAGTATCCGGCCAGTGGACTAAGCAATCTTGAGATGTTATGGTTAACACAAGACCTTCCTATGCCTCGGTAAGACATAGCCTCCGTACTGGACCGACTGCTTTTTGGAGTAAGTCTTGATACGCCCTCGCCACATTGTTAAGTTCGGTTGGGAGGTGACTCAACTTCCCAGAAGAAACCTGAAGTAAGTTCAAACTGATCTCTTGAAGAGTTGATGCTGTCTTTCGGAGTCCAATTGGAAAAGAACTCGATTCGTCTAAAAGAACCCAGATTGGACTCCAAAGAGGAATCTGACCCGGACACTAAGTCGAGACTGGTTGTCGTCGGAGCCTGAGTTGATTCGGACACCGTAAGGCCTGAGAATCTTTCAGCGAGATCTTCGGTTGACCCAGTCGGAAGAGTGATTTTCTCGCGGGCCTTCCGAGCTTTGACAAGATGTCCCTGGTGGTTGCCCTCACTGTCTGTCTCGCAAATCCATGACCCGAAGATGAAGGTCGATCCCATTGGGAAGGTCATGTTGTCAAAATTCGTAGAGCTCTTGATCGCTATTGCGCCGCAAGCCCCTACCTAGCGCGCCAGCTGTCGGTGTTTGACCGCCGATAGCCTGCCACGGGGGTACCTAGGACAGTTATTCAGGCTTCGGCGTATGCTAGAACTCGACGGTGAATACAGAGACAGTCGATTTATATTGGTTTGGGCTCTCGATCGTGATTGAGTAATAACCTTACGTTCAGTCGGCATTAGCCTTTGCGTTGGATTGATTGTGTTCTATTGTCTATTGTTACAAGGGTGTCCACAACCTCTCTTTATATCGGTAGAGATAGTTATAGTGCGTCTAGACCGTGCGGTCTATTCCTATTGTCTGATGTCTATTTTTCTCTACCAATCTAGGGAGCATTGTCCTCCTTTATATAGTTTAGGAGGCAAGAGTCCTAGTCGGTTTATAATGTAGAGTCATAATAGGATTACATGATAGCAACATTACTAGTATTACATAGGAGGAATCCTAATCAAACTAGATCTTAACTGAAATTGTAGTTATAGACATAATGTATATTTAAGTTCATAGCAAAAACTATATATTAAAAAAGCTAAAACGTCTTATAATTTAGAATGGATGAAATATTATTTAGCAAGTCCAAGCATATCCAGGAGTTTGGTATAATTTACTTGTTAAACTAACAAATCTAGCAAGTTAGTAAAAGAAATAGCAATACTAAATTTTATCCTTCTCCAACAATTTTCTATAATAACTCGCTAAAAGCTAAAGTAGGGCCATGTCAATTTGTTTTTTCATTTCACCGGCACTACTACAGATTCAAACAACACTGCCGGCCCATCACTACCGGATTGTATTGGGCCGACAGTGATAAATCTTCACTACCAGTTCAAACTCTGACAGACATTCAAATGATTGGGGTAGGGGTCAAACCGGCAGTGAAGCTCATTATCACTGCCGGTTCGTGGCAGGAATCGGTAGTGAATCTTCACTGCCGGTTCGTGGCTAGAATCGGCAGTGATAATGAGCTTCATTGCCGGTTCGTGGCTGGAACCGGCAGTGATAATAAGGTTCACTGCCGGTTTTTAAACCACCAGTGATTACGAGCTTCACTGTCGGTTCCAACCACGAACCGACAGTGATAATTAGATTCACTGCCAGTTCGTGGTTTAAACCGCCTGTGATATGTCCACAGTACATATAGCTCGACCTCCCTCCCTCCTCTGTCCGAACGGAATAGAACACTGCTCGTGAACCCTAATTCCCAGCTCCCCCTCCCTCATGGGATCTCTCATCTCCGCCCACTGCAGCAGCACTCTCTCTTCCCATCAGCAGCCGCACTCCCTGAGCTCCCTCTCCTCTCCCTCCCTCGACGGCCATGGCGGCGGGGTGGCCTTGCACGCGCACCCAGAGGTGGGGGGCCACGCGCCATGGTAGCAAGCGCTGCCCTCCCCGACGGCGCCGGGGCGGCCTCGCGCGCGCACACAGGAGAAGGGCGGCGGTGCAGCAGCTCCTTTCTGTGGCTGTCGCCGAGGCCGAGCAGGGCCCTTAGGCCAAAACCGAGCCCAGCGACGTCTTATGTAAGCAATAAGGGTCTTAGCTGATCTTAAGGTTGGCGATTTGGATTAAAATTTGGGGATTTCTTATGCCAGGGTCAGTGCCACGCCCGGGGCAGATGTCCGAGCTCATCGTTGGGAAGGAGAAGCTCACTCTATTCAACACAGGTAAACACCTGTTCCCCTGGATCCAATCCTCATGAGTTTTATTTTGTCTCCGTTACCATTTGCTTTATGAGCACCAACGAAACTTGCATCAAGTTACTAATTAGTCTGAAAGCAAGAACTTAGCTGACTACTACATACCATTTCTGCCTCCAAAACAAGCTGAAGTACCATGGTTAATAGCGGCAAATCCTGTGAACTATTGTCGGCCATGTGAACTATCTTGTGTGAAAGCTTTATCAGCAGCCCTCATAATATGGTAATTTTTTTAAGCCTTGCCTAACAATATTGTTTGGAATATGTAGGTCATATAATTGTGTAGCTTGATTTATAATTAGTTACTGTCAGGCATCAGCTTATGTTATATACATATTTGCAGTGGGGAGGAAGATACAGCACATTTGCTGCTTGGGAAATTCAAGTGGGGTCACGCATTCTTGTCTCTAAACAGGTCAGTTCAGTAGAATTTTTTGTGTTTCATACCTATACTGACAAATCTTATTAAGCGATGATACACCAATCAACTAGTTTATTGTGATGAAATTGTTTTTCTAGTTCCAAATGATGAGTTCTTACCAAACTCATTATCCAGCAATGCTAAGGATAGATATATTATTGAGTACTGAAACTTGTGTACTAGAAATAAAGAGATGCTTAGAACTATATATGTTGTAGATATTGTTCTGGATGCGTGGGTTATATAAGGCGCTAGCGCGCTCCAATGTCAGTGCACGACACTTGCGCGCTCGACGCTGTCCGCCAGTGCACGCCGCCGCCGCTCGACGCGAGTATGTGTTCTCGACCCTTATTTTAGTGTTTCTTTTCTTGATATGTCATTCAATAACATGGACTTTGTGATTTCAATAACCATTTCATCCTCGTAGATATCTATCTTCAAGATTCACATATCGAGGTGTGGGACTCAAAGAAAAAGTCACTTTCTCTTATTGACTCCCTAGTCAAAGTGCTGAATAAGTAAGTGAACCCAATATCACAACACTTTCTAATCATATAGGATATTGTAATGTCCTCGGCCTTCACACTTTATTTACAATGTCACATAGAATGAAGGCATTACCTGATTGGAAAAATCTCGATAGCAAGATGCAAAAGCAATGGAGTGCCCCATTCATTGTAAAGTATATGGAGGATCTCAAGATCCTAGATCAACCGATGGAGAACAACAAATGCAGATAATGGAGATCTGGGCAATGCTAAAATACTTTGGCGCAAAAACAGATAATGGAGATGATATGGTACGTAGGCATCCCATTTCTATTATTTTGTCTTACGTTTGTGCATCTCAATATCATCTTGCTTCAATTACAGCGCAAAGCAAACAATCACAACCAGTTGCTAGATTTTGAGATGAGAGGAATTCAAGAGGAGATAGCAAGGTTTGTGATGGACGAGATATTGACCAAGAAAGGATCATTCTCCATTGCGAGGACTAAGAAGTACAAGGTCCAGTACGGAAGAGACCACATCGATAGGCTATTGTAATGCGACTCTTAATTCGATACTTAAAGTTTTTTTTGGAACTTTTGTAATATAAATGTTGATGGATTTGTATTGTCGCTGATCCACAACCACCTCCACATCGATATCAAATTGATCGATAGCAACCACCTCCACCTCCCCGACCTCCCACCCCACCATCTCTGGTGTAGTGCGGAACGATATGTTCCTCACACCGTCGCCACCGTACGCCGCGTTCCCTGCATGGCTGCATCCGGCAACACAGTAGCTTCGTCCCTTCCTGTTGCCGACCAGCACCTGGTTCATTCCAGGGCCTACCGCCGCCAGCCGTCCAAACGAGCGGCCTGCCACCACCGACCAGCACCTGGCACCACCAAGCAGCCGGTAGGGCGCACTTAGCTCGAGGCTTGGGCACAAGCGCACTCGTGAAGGCAGAAGCAGCGGCGAACATAAGGTGACGATGCTCGGCGGATTGAAACTAGATCGCGCCAACAAATATCTCGTTCAAAAAAATACGCGTGCATGTGGAAACCGTTCGACAGAGAAAGGAGACGGAGTTCTCTTGGCAACTTTTTCTCCCCCAACTAAAAAGACTAAAAGATGGTCTACCACCTCATGCGATCCCACCTCGCTCATCGTTGTCCAAAGGGCGTGCGAGAAAAGGAAAGAAAATAATTTGTCCGCCGGTTACTCCATCCCCATGTGATCCACCTGTCCAATTGGGTGAGCAAGTAAAGGAAAGGAGCCAGCGATAAAAGCAAAGAAAAAAAATTTGTCCGCCCGTCACTCCATGCACGCACGTGATCAGCGCAAGACGCCGCCATCGCCGCAGGCCTTGTGACTGTGACAAAGGAAGGAATTGCCATGATAAAAGAAGGAATTGCCACGAGAAACGCCTCGCCGCCTATCGCACTCGCTCTACACCTCGCGCTCGCTGGAGAAGGAGATTTTGCGCCACGGAGTCTACGACGACGACGCATTCACCTCCCTCATCCCTGCCGACCTCTCCCTGCACAACGAGGACGGCCGCTACCTCCTCGCCGTCATCGTCACTGCCGGCCATCCTCGGGCGCCCAGAGGACGCGGAGAGAACGGAGGACGCGAGCGAGCGCGAGATCCGCTTTGCCCGAGCCGGAGCCGCGGCCGCCATCTCCTGCTCGGCCTCGCCATCACCATCACTGCCCTGCTCGCCATCTACTACAGAGGAGTTGGTCGCCGCCGCCGTCGTGTAGAGGAGGTAATCCATCGATCCATTGCCGTTCTGTTCTCGCCGAGGTTAGGGTTTGGTGCCGCCGCCTGTGCTGGACCATGGCTTCGTGCCGCCGCTGATCCCACAGGTGCCTGCTTGCTCGGCGATCCTATTGGCCGTGCCTGCAAACCTGCTGATCCCACCGGCGATGCAGAACGTGGGTGTGCATACAGATGAAGGAATGCAACAGGGTAGCAGCCATGTGTTCTTCATCTACCTGAATGCAAATTCGTTCCCCAAGCAGATGCAAATTGTAGCCTAAAAAATCAGTGAAATTAGTCAAATTACCATCAATTGTCTCAGCAAATTAGTGCATGCATTCCCACGTTATGATGTTGCTACCTACCAGCTCTGCTTGCATGGTACTGTACAGCATGCTACTGTTGCGAAAATGGTACTATTGCTAGATGATACTGAAGGACGGCTGCTGCTGATGGCCGGAAACAATTACACTTCAAATAGAAAACAGTACTCATCACAAAAAGAAGCATAGAAAAAACCCAGGTGGGAAACAGTACTATTGGAGATGACCTTCTTTCTTCCTCGGAAAGTTAATAATAAAATTGACTAGAGTTCACAGAAGATTATATTTCTTCAGTATGTAACATGCTATCAGATGTTTTCCTGTTGGAATAATTTTTAATTATAATTTGGTACCCACAGGTGCACTTGATTGGTTATTGTGTTGAGAGTTGCTTGTTCTTTGATTGTGAATTTATTGAAAATGGAAACCTAAGCCAGCATCTGCATGGGACTGGTAAACTTTTGCTGTTTGAATGTATCACATTGCAGTTGCAGTACTGTATTGCACTTTCCTTAAAGTATCCAGCACATATATTTCTTCAAGAGGGGGAGGATGTTTTGAACTTCGCACTGGCCTATGACTTGTTGATAGCGAACACCCTCTTTAGGAAGAGGGAATCTCATCTAGTAACCTTTCGTAGTGGACAACACTCGAGCCAGATCGACTTTATCCTTGCAAGGAGGGAGGATAGACGTGCTTGCTTTGATTGTAAGGTGTTACCTGGGGAGTGTGTTGTCCCTCAACATAAGCTTGTGGTGGCGGACTTTCGCTTTCGGGTACGTGTCCACCGGGACAAACGGGCCAAGATTGCGAGAACGAAGTGGTGGAAGCTTAGAGGGGAAGCAGCGCAAACGTTTAAGGAGAGGATGCTAGACGAGGGGCCTTGGGAAGAAGGAGAAGATGCCGACGACATGTGGCTAAAGATGACAACATGTGTCCGGAAGGTGGCTTCGGAAGTGTTTGGCGTGAGTAGGGGAGGCAAACGGGAAGCGAAAGACACATGGTGGTGGAATGACGAGGTGCAAAGGGCTATTAAGGAGAAGAAGGAGTGTTTCAAGCGTCTCCACCATGACAAGAGTGTAGCCAACATCGAGGGCTATAAAATAGCGAAGAGATTTGCAAAGCGAGTTGTGAGTGTAGCAAAAGGTCAGGCGTATGATGACCTTTATCAGCGGCTAGGCATGAAGGAAGAGGAGAAGGACATTTATAGGATGGCTAGAATCCGCGAGAGGAAGACAAGGGACATCAACCAAATAAAATGCATCAAGGATGGGACAGATCGACTTCTAGTGAAGGATGAGGAGATCAAGGACAGATGGAGAGAGTACTTCGACAAGCTGTTTAATGGGGAGAATGAGGGTCCTGCCCTTGAGTTGGACGACTCATTTGACGATACCAACATACGCTTTGTGAGGAGAATTCAGGAGGCAGAGATTGGAGAGGCTTTGAAGAGGATAAAGGGAGGTAAAGCGATGGGCCCTGATGTTATCCCCATTGAGGTGTGGAGATACCTAGGCGCCAGAGCGATAGTATGGTTAACTAAGCTTTTTAACCTTATTTTTTGGTCTAATAAGATGCCTGAAGAATGGAGGAGAAGTATATTAGTACCTATCTTCAAGAACAAGGGAGATGTTCAAAGTTGTACTAACTACCGTGGGATTAAGTTGATGAGTCATACGATGAAGCTCTGGGAGAGGGTTATCGAGCATCGCCTAAGGAGAGTGACACATGTGACCCAAAATCAGTTTGGGTTCATGTCTGGTAGGTCGATCATGGAGGCGATTTTCTTATTACGACAATTGATGGAGAGATATAGGGAGCAGAAGAAGGACTTGCACATGGTCTTTATTGACCTCGAGAAGGCATATGACAAAGTACCGAGAAATGTCATGTGGTGGGCCTTGGAAAAGCACAAAGTCTCAACTAAGTACGTTACCCTCATCAAGGATATGTACAGGGATGTGGTGACGTTTGTCCGAACATGTGAAGGCGACACCAATGACTTTCTAATTAAAATAGGACTGCATCAGGGGTTAGCTTTGAGTCCTTATTTATTTTCTTTGGTGCCCAAAATTAGTTTGGGTTCATGCCTGGTAGGTCGACCATGGAGGCGATTTTCTTATTACGACAATTGATGGAGAGATATAGGGAGCAGAAGGACTTGCACATGGTCTTTATTGACCTCGAGAAGGCATATGACAAAGTACCGAGAAATGTCATGTGGTGGGCCTTGGAAAAGCACAAAGTCCCAACTAAGTACGTTACCCTCATCAAGAATATGTACAGGGATGTGGTGACGTTTGTCCGAACATGTGAAGGCGACACCAGTGACTTTGCAATTAAAATAGGACTGCATCAGGGGTTAGCTTTGAGCCCTTATTTATTTTCTTTGGTGATGGATGAGGTCACAAGGGACATACAAGGTGATATCCCTTGGTGTATGCTCTTTGCTGATGATGTGGTGCTAGTTGATGACAGTAGGGCAGGGGTTAATAGGAAGTTAGAACTATGGAGACACACGTTAGAGTCGAAAGGGTTCAGACTTAGTAGGACTAAGACCGAGTACATGAGGTGCGATTTCAGCGCGACTAGGCACGAGGAGGGAGATGTTAGCCTCGATGAGCAAGTGGTGGCCAAGAAGGATACTTTTTGGTATTTAGGGTCGATGCTACAAAAGGATGGAGACATTGATGAAGATGTTAGGCATAGAATTTCAGTCGGCTGGTTGAAATGGCGTCAAGCTTCTGGCGTTCTCTGTGACAAAAGGGTGCCTCAGAAGCTGAAAGGTAAGTTCTATAGGACGGCGATTCGTCCGGCGATGTTATACGGTGCTGAGTGTTGGCCTATAAAAAGGCGACATGTCCAGCAATTGAGTGTAGCAGAGATGCGTATGTTACGTTGGTGTTGTGGGCACACAAGGAGGGATAGAGTCCGGAACGACAATATTCGGGATAGGGTTGGGGTGGCACCAATTGAGGAGAAATTGATTCAACATCGGTTGAGATGGTTTGGACATGTCCAACGGAGGCCTCCTCAGGCGCCGGTGCGTAGTGGAGTTCTAAAGCGGGCCGATAATGTAAAGAGCTGTAGAGGTTGACCTAAACTAACTTGGGATGAGTCCGTTAAGAGAGATCTTAAGGAGTGGAATATCTTCAAGTATTTAGCTTTGGACAGGAGCGCTTGGAGATTGGCAATCAACGTGCCCGAACCGTGACCTCTTTTTGTCTTGTGCCCTTTATGTTCCTTTATGTGTCTCCCTGTTTCTCGTCTCTTTTGGGTTTCATCTCTAGCCTACCCTAACTTGCTTGGGACAAAAGGCTATGTTGTTGTATAAACCTCTCTCATGGACCAGTAGAGTGCAAATCGCCCTTGATTCAGCAAGGGGTCTAGAGTATATTCACGAGCTCACTGTTCCAGTGTTTGTTCATCGGGATATCAAGTCTGCAAATATCCTGATAGACAAAGATTTTCGAGCAAAGGTTGAAACCATTCATGAAGCTTTCCATGTTTTAGCCATCTTATGTGCAATACCAGTGGTACTTTGCAGGTTGCTGATTTCGGATTGACAAAACTCTAAGAAATTGGAACTACATCACAGTCACTCCCATCACTACGAGTTGTTGGTACATTTGGTTACATGCCACCAGAGTAAGTATCCAGGGTATCTTCTTCATTTATTCAGTTCGCATGAATGTGCACACTCTCAATAACACCACAGTATAGTTTGATAGACTACCATTTACAATCCCAGTGCTGCTTCTACATTTTATCAGTACCATTGAGTTGTCTGATTGACAGGTATGCTTGATATGGTGAGGTTTCTCGTAAGGTAGATGTCTACGCTTTTGGTATAGCCCAGTATGAACTTCTTTCAGCCAAAGAAGCTATTGGGTGTGTTTAGTTCCCCTGAAAAGGGTGAAAAAGTACTGTAGCACGTTTTGGCTTTATTTGGCAAATAGTGTCCAACCGTTGACTAATTAGGTTCAAAACGTTCGTCTCGTAAAGTACAACCAAACTGTACAATTAGTTTTTGATTCATCTACATTTAGTACTCCATGCATGTATCACAAGTTTGATGTGACAGGGAATCTTTTTTTGGAACAGTACGTTTTTGGTGGAACTAAACACAGCCATTGTGATCGATCAACAGAATTCACTGATGCACAAGGCCTGGTTTATCTGGTAATTTATCCCTCCGATCAATTTTCAAATTTTACCATTGTTTTTCAAATATTCTCAGAACATATGGATCATCAACATGCTTGGCAGTTGGCACTTCTTAGTCTCAATCAGAATGTGTGCACAGCTACAATTATGCAATTCTCCAAATTGTTAATGAATATGTTTGCAACCTGTATGGTACTGCATCAATTGGATTCAGAAATTATTTGTCCTGGCGATCAGAACTCTTGTACCTCAATTTACCTTTATTCCTCTAAGCCTGTTCCATTCAGTTACCTTGGCCGCAACAGTTCTCAAGTAAAATTTGAGTTGCATTTTCATGTTTAGATGTCGATGAAAAGGAAAAGAATGGACACAATGTAAAGCACGCTGATCTTGAGTGGGCTTATGTTTGATTTCTCCAATCTACTTGTTTTTTACAGTTTGAGGAGACTTACCATGCCAAACCCCAAGGAAGGTCTTCAGGAACTGATTGATCCAAGGTTAGGAGGTAACTATCCCATTAACTCGGTTGTGAAGGTCAGTGATGCAGGCAAACTTGGCACCACAATCAGTTTACTATCCCATTAACTCGGTTGTGAAGGTCAGTGATGCATGCAAACTTGGCACCACAATCAGTTTTTGTTCAACTGTTGCACAGAATAAATACTATGTGCTAAACTGTTTGATGACCTGCTCCGAATAGATAATAAAAACAATAATAATTAACAACAAAAAAGTGGGGATGGCCGAGTGGGGCCAAAGCCGTTTTAAGGTTTGTGAGAGATTTTGAAGACACACAATGTTATCCATGTGATAGGCACTAATATTTACATATATACTCGAACATGTGTACATGATGGTATGGAGATGACGGAACTTTTTGGTGGATTTATTGACGCACGAAAGAAATAGATATCGGAGATTTCTTCCTGCTGATATATAATAGTATTTTAGTTGCATCACGGAAAAGCTTTATAGTAGAGTTTGTGTGCCTACGACGCTGTGCTCTCCGTGATTGTGTTAATTTTACGAACTTCGCTTTTTAGATTAAATGTTACTTTAATGTCGGTATTTATTTTTACAACATTGTTATCTTATCATGCGATTTTTTAGTAAAAAAGTTTAGCTGTCCCGTAGCAACCTACGGGCACACTACCTAGTACTTTTAAAGAGTTCTTTTCTTTTTCGCCAAACTGTTGGAGGAGGGTTTTTCTTTTTTTATTAAAAAATAAAAATTGGGACCTGTTTTACAAAACTTTTGGAGATGCTCTAATGCTACACAATAATACCTTGTTAGATGAAATTTGTTTTTTTTTTTGCTTCTCCATGTTTGACACAAATTTCTTTCGCTTTTTATTGCTTTTTTGGTTGGAACTACAAAATTAAAATGTGTCATTGGGATATCCTCTGATCTAGCCGACAAGAACAAGTGCAGACCTAAACTTTGAAATCTGATCTCGCCTAGCAGAACAAGTGCACGCCTGACTTTCGAAATTCAGATCTCGCCGAGTTGTTAATCTACATGTCAAATTGGATATTACAGGCCATTCTTTTGCAGTGACCGTGGATACATCTTTGGTGGATGCATATAGGAGCCCGGGAAGACGTACTATTTTGTTTCAAAGGTATGTGTATAGAATATTTTATTAATAGATGCTTTTACTCATGTGATGTTATGCTCCCTTCGTTATCTGAAAAAAAAAGATTCATGTAATTTTATAATTGTTGCAGACAAAGGCCACCATGCTGTTGGCACCGCTCACCCTCTTCTTTAGGTAAGAAATATTGCTTGGTTGCTTTTGACTTGGAGGCGCCTGTCGGTGTTTGATCACCGATACTTTGCCACGGGGGTACCCGGGACAGTTGTTTGAGTTTCGGCACGTGCTAGAATTCGACGTTGAACGCACTGACAGTCGATTTATACTGGTTCGGGCCCTCGATCGTGATCGAGTAATAACCTTACGTCTAGTCGGCGTTAGCCTTTGCGTTGGATTGATTGTATTATCTTGTCTCTTGTTACAGGGTGCCCACAGCCTCTCTTTATATCGGTAGAGATGGCTGTGGTGCGGTTACAATTCTAGTCGGATCCAAAGAAGGTGTCCTAAACTAAATTCAGAAGTTACTTTCTATAGGAATCTGGCTAGTCTGGCCTATTCTACTCGGATTCGGTGTAGCGGTCGCGATACCTCTTCCTGCTTCTGTCTGTGGGCCAGGCCAGGGCCCATGACTCGTAATCACATCATTGGGGAACCCTGTGGGTCCCGCATCGACAAGCCCCCAAGCATTTCACGGTTGAACTCGAAAACCTCCTTGTTTCTCCGGCTCTGCCTGATGAATCAAGCTTGTTCCGGGTTCTTTTGACGTGAAGCCTTGAAGTGATCTGTCTTGAAGAAGTCCTTCGAGTGTAGCCCCACCAGCCTCTTGCTATTTGAAATAAAAAGTTGGAGGGTCTTGAATTTTGGTTGTTGAAAAAAAACTGAAAATCTCTTCTCAGGATATGTACCCTGTAGCATCTGAGTATCTTTTCGAGTTCTTTTTGATCGCCAAGAACTTGGATAGAGGGTCTTCTATTGTCTTCTTAGGTAGCCGTCTTTATGTCCGAAGTTGGTGGTGGTTGGCGGTTGAATTGAATTCTCTGTAGTCACGAGGTGCACAGAGTTGGTATATTCTTTCGAATAAGCTTTTCTTTGAGTACTGTTCCTTCACATGCGTGTCCTCTTCTTACTGCTTTCTGTCTTTTCACTGAGACCTTTGTCTGGCTTGTTCTGTTGGTGCTCTCAGTCTATGTGCACCGCTCTTTGGCCTATAAATACCCTCATGGTGTGCTGCCTCGATTCATCAAGTGTCTTGTTGTATAGTCCGGAGCCTCCGTAGTCATGAATATGATAGAAGTTGAAGTAGAGCAGCCCCCGGGCATGAGTTGTGAGTCTTGCAAGTTTTGTAGTAGATGAAAGAAGTCTTGTGATCGAGATTAGAGGTAGACTAATCTCGTGGCAGCATTGTACCAGGTAGTACATGGTGGCAGGTGGAAAAAGTCTTGTGATGTGGGATGCGTTCCATCATCTAGTAGCTTCGAGTTAATCCTTCTACACTGCCTTGCGACTATCTGGTGCAAATTAGCATATGATCTAAGATCACATCAAGCTTGGGTAGACTGATGTCTGTGAGCCTCGCCTGGTCTGAGTTGTCCCGCTGTGCTATTGATATCCGTCTTGGATGCACTGCATCCTTCCTTTGAAGAAAACAGTGTATCCGAGTTGGTTGTCTTCTGCCGAGTTGTAGCTAGGAGCACGTAGTCATTTCCAGAGCTGAGTTTTGCCTGGGCATATTGTTGCTACCTTGCTCGTTGTAGTACCAAGTTCATTGGGTCTTGTAAGATTTGTAACCTTATGCCCTTTAATGATATTTGTAATAAAAATCTTTCTTTCTCATTTGTTGTCTCCTTTTTTTTGTTGTCTGGGTGCTTTTGAGTATCATCTAGGTTGTTTCTGATGTATCAGGGTTTTATGGAGGCGTACTGTAACGTCTTCTATGTATTTTGTGGATGACGAGGTATTTTTGTAACAATTCGAAAATGGCGCAGTGTGAACATATAAGTCTAAAATCTGCCCATTGCACTGTACCGTTGTGAAAAGTTGCGTCGTCCATCATTTCGGCCGTGTCAATTATGGTAAGAAACAGACCATTGTGTTTTCATGCCGCGTTAAGCGGGCCTAATGGGCTGCGTTTCTACCATTGTAAATCTATTTAAGGGCCCTCCTTCTTCTTCTTTCTTACCATGTCCTTGCCCTTTAGCATTTGGCCTTTGCTAAACCCTAACCTCCAGAGTTCCACCGCCGCCGCCGCCGCCGTCGAACTTTTGCCGCCGACCTTAGATCCTCGCCATTATGTGGACAAGAAGTCATTGAGCAAGTTGAAGGAGGTCTTGGTGGACGAGGAGGCATCACTCTTGGTCATCAAGAATCGGGAATTCGTTGCCATGAGGGCTGCGGAGAAGCTCTGGCAAGTTTTGACTACAATGGAGGATCAGCTGCGTGATTTGGTCAGCGAAGGCCTAATCTAGGAGATGGATTTTGCTGATTGGAAGGTCCTAGGCCAGCATCAGATTCCTACTCCTGGTCCTGGTGAGATCGTCCTATTTATCTCTTTCGTTCGAGCTAGCCTCTGCTTGCCTGCTTTGGCTTTTCTTCATTGTTTTCTTCATTATTTTGACATTTCTTTGAACCACTTGACTCTGAACGTTGTCCTTCATTTGTCAGTATTTGTCCATCTCTGTGAAGCTTTTATTGGCATCGTTCCTTCAATCTCTGTTTTGTTTCTTTTTTCGTTTGAAGCCGCATCCTCAGAGTGATAGTACTTCTCCGTTGGGTGGTTGTGGTATCCAATTCCATCAGGGGAAGAAAACCCTCTTTTTTGATTATGATCTTGTTAATTCTATTTGGGACTAGCGTTTCGAGTAGTTTTATGCTGCGAACATGATTCCTCCCCTTGATGTTCATTCCGGTTTTGGTCCCTCGGTTAATGATCATTGGGAGAAGAACGCCTTGACAAGCGATGAGCTTCAGGCCATCAAGCCACTTCTTGAGAGAATCTGGACTCTGAAGCAACAAGGTTTGACAGGTTTTTGGATCATTGCTAGCTACATGCATCGCCGAGTTCAACCCCTGAAGGAGAGGGAACATCTCAGCTTTGAGTATTCTGGGGTTGAGGACCCATCTCGGATGGTTCCTGCCCTTGAGTTGATTGAAGAAGAGGTACTAGAGCTCTTGAGGAAGGTTCTGAAGGGGGTGACCATTGTCTCCCACGCAGTTCCCAAATATTGTGGAGATAATCCGCCCCCTGCTATGAGTTGTTTTATTTTTGCGAGTACTTTTCTTTATATCTCTCTTGTTGTTGGTACTTTCCATCTTCAATTTTCTGCTTATTCTTTCTCCTTTGGTCATTTTGTAGGAATTGGGGCGTAACTTTGTTGATCCGGTTCCCACTGATGATAACCTAGTCGGAGAGGGGGCCAGAGCTAGTCTAGCCGTAGCAGTTCCGGCTAGTAAGTCTCTAGTACTCACAATTCTTCCAGGTGCTTCTTGCAATGAACTAGTCTAATATGTTGAATATGTGCCACGCCTAGTTCCTTGAGCTCCTTGTTCCATCAATAAGAGGACACGTGCGGATGATGCTTCTGCCAGCGCGTCTGCCACCAAGAAGCCTCGTCAACCATGTACTCTTTCAGGTACTCAAGTTGTAGGTAGCATGCTCCTAGGTGAGCACATTAGTTTGTTTTATCCCCTTTGTTGTTTGTTTGCGTGCATAACCGAGTACTTTCTCTTTTCTCAGATGGTACTGTGGTTGAGTTGGTTGAGGGCGAGGAGGATGAGGATGATGATGCGGCCCTTGACACTCGTCGGTGAGTTGTCGTTGTATTTTTGTTTTCTTGCTGTTATTCTTAAGCACTTCTTTTGACTTGTCCTTGTCCTTTGTAGCAAGCAATCATCGAGCCTAAGTTCTTCTGGGGCTTAGGTGTTAATCACGCCATTCCTGGCGCGGGGTGGTGATGATGTCTTTTCTGCCGCCATGCCTCTGTTGAGACCTTCAGGTCAGCTTGGAGGTTTTAGTTTGAAGAAGAAGACGACCAAGTAAGTGAATCCTGGTTAGGTTGTTTGCTTCTATTTTCCCTTTTCCTGTATCATTGAGGTTGTCCATTGTCTTGCAGGTCTTCACCCTCACCTTCCCTCAACCCTTGATCAGCTTCTTCTCAATCCGCTGGTGCGGCCATGCATACTGAGTCTCAGGACTCGAAACGTACGGTCAGCGAGGCAGTTGTGTGGGAGACAGTGGCCCCTGATCATCATGCTGCCGCAGAGTCACCAACTCTGCAGATGACAGTGACCGTGGTGGCAAGTCCATCTAAGGAGGTAGCCGGGGCTTCTACTGCAGGTTGTGGCCTTGGTCTTGTCGTCTTCGCATCAGTTAGTTTCTCCTCATGTTGCTCTTAGTACTAGTAGTCAGCGTCTAGATGACGATGTGATGCGGGAATTCGATGCCACCCGTCGCTTATCAGAGCTGACTACGAACTGGGGAATTCTGGCGGCCGGTGCTTTTTCTTTTAGGGAAAAACTCCAGGTAAGTTTTTCTTAAGTTATTATTTTGTTGGGCCTCTTAGGTTCTTACACTTTGTCTCTATTTCCCTTCGTCCTATTTGATCAGTCTTTCTGTCGGGACCATGTCGACTTCTTTTTCTCAACTGAGACCGAGAAAAAGTTGTCCTCAGAAATTAGTGCTCTGAAGACGGAGCTAGACCTCACCCAGGCTGAGATGGAGGTTGAGCATCAGATGCACTAGAGGGAGGAAAAGGCTCTCCGTGCTTAGGTCATTGAGGCAGAGGAGCGGAGGGATGTTGTGGTCCAGGAGGTCTTGAAGACGATGAAGGCCATGAAGAAAGAGTGTGATTGTATTCCGATTTCCTTTATACCTTATTCCCTATTTTTTCTTATTTTTTGCTCCTTATTTGCCTGATTTTATTTTATTGTCTTGATCAGCCCTTCGAAAAGATAAGCAGATGCTCTTGACTGATATTGAAGATATGTAGATATCGGTTCTGTCTAACCATAATAGGGCCGAGGAGGTAAAGGCTCGTGCCAAAGAAGAGCACGCTCATGCCCAGTTGATTAGAGTTGGTGCTGACCGGGATCTTGTGCAGGGGATGAAAACCATTGAGGATTTGTCCAAGAAGCTAGCAACATCTGACCAACGGTTTGTGACTTTGTGGAAATCTTTCAAGACTATTGCGAAGCTTCTTCGGACTTCTGAAGATGATGGGAGGACCTGAGGCGAGTTCATCCCACTGATTCCTGAGCGCCTTTAGAGCTTCATGAAGGATGGGGTCTAGGCATGTGTCAAGAATGTTTTGGCTCATATCCGTGTTCTTGCTCCGTTGGTCCCTCTAGAAAAATTTAGGGAGGACACCGATGATGACAACTACCTGGAGTCCATCGAGAACGCTGAGTCTGAGGTTGAAGACCTGGCCAACTTCATCACTGAGAAGCTTGATATTCATCTCCCCCTTCTGATGATGCTGATAGTTAGGTTTTGTAGTATTTGGGCACATCTCTCTTCTTTGTAAAGATACACTTTGTATTGTGCCTTGTAAAGGAATTCTGGTTCTTTGGATGCATCTTTACTATTTTGCTTGAATCATTCGAGTGAATCTTTCTGAGTTGTTTTCCCAGATGTTTGAATTTTTTCTTTAAATACGTGCTGGATATAAACCTTAGTCTTTGTAGGTGTATCCAGGTTTCTTTGAGTTGTGTCTCTCCAACTGACCTTGCTCTTGTTTTTTGCATCTTCATGAGTCTTGTCGAGCGTAGGTGTTGGGTCAGTCGGGTTGTTTCGTCTGGTGTGAAACAACTACGGGATAGGGCAAGCGCTATCTGGTTCTCATCCAGGCCATGAGAACATCCTAGGATAGATCAAGTGTTGACTTTTTAGCCTTCTTACTCTCATCCAAGCCTAAAAAGATTTGGAACAAGGTGAGCTCAAGCATCTTTTTAGCTCTTTTGCTCTTGATTTGTGAATTACGAGCTCAAGCATCTTTTCAGCTCTTTTGCTCTCATCCAGTTGTGAAATCAACTCGGGATAGGGCGAGCGCCTCTGGCTCTCATCTAGGCTATGAAAACAACCCAGGATAGGTTCGAGTGTTAGCTTATCCGCCTTACTCTCATCCAAGCCTAAAAAGACTTGGGATTGCGAGTTCAATCATCTTTTCAGCTCTTTTGCTCTCATCCGGTTGTGCAAACAACTCAGGATCAGGCGAGCACCTCTGGCTCTCATCCAGGCTGTGAAAATAACCCAGGATAGGTTCGAGTGCTGGATTATCAGCCTTCTTGCTTTCATCCAAGCCTAAGTTTTGTCTTCTCCTTTGTAACAACAACTCAATTGTTCTGTCCGTTGAGCTACTCTGCATGAAAAAGTGCACCACTTTCGTGCCGGTTGCGTTGCGCAGTTACTGTTGGAAACCGAAGCGCCATGTTGGCTTTGGTGAAGGGATTGACTCTGCCCTTAATTTTAGGAGGAGAAATTAACTCTATCTTTATCTCGTGGATGCTATTGGACTGCTTGAGGAGACGACTTAGCCCTATTTAACTACCCCTTTCATGATTGTTTTGGCACTCTTATCTTTTTAGTCTTACCATAGCCAAAATGGTGAAGAAAAAGTTTATCCAAAAGTGTTCCGTCCGTAAGGTGCCACGTTTGTCGCTCGCTTGACCTTCAAGAGCTATGGTTATGATGGCAACATCGAGCGGAGGTTCTTCGTCGTTAGCATCTTCGTCGTCGGCGTCGTTGGCTCTTGGTGTTCGTGTGGCTCTGGCGGTGGAGGAGGCTCCACCTAATGGGACATCAAAACCGGTTCCATCTTTGTGGGAGGAGGAGGATCCAGTGGCTGCTCCTGTGGTCAGTCTTGTCTTTGTTCCTCCTGTTAATGCCGACTTGATGGGGGTGGATTTGATCATCCTTAGCAGTGGTAGCAAGGACAAAGTTGACTGGGAAACGCTCATTACCGAGGATGAAGTCGACTGGAAGTTCTTGCCGCAGAAGATGATGACGTCGAGTCTATGGGTAGCTTGTCCCCGTCGAGGATCTGATGGTGGCTTGGGCATGCTGCTAGTAGCCCTCGCTTTGATGTTGGCGTAAAAGAGATTGAAGGGTGGACTATCCAGTAATAGATTCATCTTGTTAGGTTGTCGATGTATCCAGTAGTTCTGTTCGTCATGTAAATATTTTGTTCTTCCTTAAATCCGAGTAGTTTCTTGTGATGTAGTTCGTTCTCTATTGTCAAAGATTGCCTCTGCTCTAAAAAGGTGTCTTTTTCTTCTTCTGACGATGATTCTGAGAATTAGGTCCTCTCCTTGTTGTTTTGTAAGAAAGTTTCCTTTTAGTGATTTCTTTCTGTATTGTTTGTTGATCATGAACCTTGGCAAGCACCGGCGCTTTTTGCTCATATCAGGAGTAGTCTTGGTGGGCTCAGGCTTCTTTTATACTTTCTTGCTCATCGTAGCCTTGTATGGACTTAATTTTCATCCACGTCTGAATGGTTCTTGATAAAACGAGCTAAAGTGTATTTGCAACTCTTTTGCTATTGTTTCTGTGAATTGCGAGCTCAAGTGTCTTTTTAGCTCTTATGCTCTCATCCGGCTATGAAAACAATCCAGGATCGGGCGAGCACCTTTGGCTCTCATCCAGGCTATGAAAATAACCCAGGATAGGTTCGAGTGTCAGCTTGTCTGCCTTAGGCCCTGTTTAGTTCCCAAAAAGAGCCAAAATATTTTGCATAGTACCCGTCACATCGAATCTTTGGACGTATGCATGGAGCATTAAATGTAGGTAAAAAAATAACTAATTATACAATTTGTTTGTAAATATTGAGATGAATCTTTTGAGCCTAGTTAATTCATGGTTGGATAAATTTTGCCAAATAACAACGAAAGTGCTACAGGAATTTTTCCCCAAAATATTTCGGATCTAAACAAGGCCTTACTCTCATCCAAGCCTGAAAATACTTGGGATTGCAAGATCAAGCATCTGTTTAGCTTTTTTGCTCTCATCCGATTGTGAAAACAACTCAGGATCGGGTGAGCACCTCTGGCTCTCATCCAGGCTATGAAAACAACCCAGGATAGGTTCGAGTGTCAGCTTGTCTGCCTTACTCTCATCCAAGCTTGAAAAGACTTAGGATTGTAAGCTCAAGCATCTTTTTAGCTCTTTTGCTCTCATCCGGTTATGAAAACAACTCAGGATTAGACAAGCACCTCTGGCTCTCATCCAGGCTATGAAAACAACCCAGGATAGGTTCGAGTGTCAAGTTATCAGCCTTACTCTCATCCAAGCCTAAAAATACTTGGGGTTGCGAGCTCAAGCATTTTTAGCTCTTTTGCTCTCATCCGGTTGTGAAAACAACTCGGGATAGATCATAATAAGACAAATGTTGATGAGGAATATCATCTTTATTTCATTGGTTGTGAATCTTGATTACACATTGCTTTGTTGCTACATAAATTTTTTCTTGAGTTCTTCGAGCGTAGAATCTTCTTAGCTGGCTGATATGCCATGTATTCCTTACTTCTACTCCATCTTCATTCATTAACTTGTATGTGCCCGATCTAGAGACTTTTGCGACAATAAAAGGATCTTCCCATGGGCTGAGTAGTTTATGGCGTCTGTCAATTTTTTGTATTCTTTGTAGTAGTAGGTCTCCTACTTGCACTGAGCGTTGTTTAGTACTTTTGTTGTAGTGACGCCTTAAATCTTGGAGGTATAGAGCTGACTGAAGGGTAGCATTTACCCTGACTTCTTCTGCATTGTCAAGTTCTAATCTTCGGGTGTGTTCTGCTTCTCCTTCCTCGTATTGTTTGATTTTTGGGGATGTCTAGATCAAATCTACTGGTAGCACGACTTCTGATCCATATACTAGAAAGAAAGGTGAGTATCCAGTTGCTCTGCTTGCTTGAGTGCGTAGCCCCCATACTACTTTGGGTAATTCTTCAATCCATTTGGAGCCATAATCTTCTAGTTCTTCATATAATCTTGGTTTCCATCCAGCTAGTATAAGTCCGTTGGCTCTTTCTACTTGTCAATTGGCTTCAGGGTGTGTAATTGACGCATAATCTATATTGATGCCACAGTCTTGTCCCTAATTTCTGAACTCGATAGCTGTAAAAGGGGTGCATAATGTCTTGTAATGATGCGTTTGGGTATTCCGAAGTGGTGCATAATGTCTTAGATGAACTCTATTGCTTTTGTTGCACTGTATTTTACGAGCGGCATGTATTCGATCCACTTGGTGAATTTGTCGATTGCGACAAAGATGTACTAAAATCCACCTTTGGCCTTTTTGAGTGGTCCTACTTGATCTAGCCCCTAGCATGCGAACGACCAGGTAGAAGGGATGCAAATTAGGTCGTGAGCTGATACGTGAGCTTGCCTAGCAAACATTTAGCACCCTTTGCATTGTCTAACTACTTCTTATGCATCTTTCAAGGCTGTTGGCCAATAGAAACCGGTGTGGAAAGTTTTGCCCACCGGAGTCCTTGAGGCTACGTGGTTGCCGCAGCAACCTGAGTGGATTTCTTCTAGAATTTCTTTTTCTTCTTCTCTTGAGATACATTTAAGAAGTACTCCTGATGACACGGCTCTTCTATATAGGTTGTCGCCTACAAGGACGTAGTTCTTACTTCTTCTGATTATCCTGGTGGCCTCTTCCTTATTAGATGGCAGTTTGTTTTCTTTGATATAGTCGATGAAGTCTTGAGTCCATGATCTGGGTTGTTGGCGCTGGTGGCTCAGAGGTTATCCCACCACATTGTTTTATAGAGGGTGAGGGCAACTCCTCTACAAACACACCTGGCGGGACCTTTGCTCTATCCGATCCCATCTTGGCGAGAACGTCTACTGCAACGCTTGAATCTCGTAGGACATGCAAAATTTCTAGTCCTTGGAATTTTTTCTCTAGTTTTCGTACTTCAGCACAATAAGCGTCCATGTTGTTTTTGGTGTAGTCCCAGTCTTTGTTGACTTGATTGATGACCATAGCTGAATCGCCATAGACAAGTAACCGTTTGATTTCGAGAGAAGTCGCAATCCTTAGCCCATGGATGAGTGCTTCATATTATGCTTCATTGTTTGTGGCTTGCCATAGTATTTTTCCTTCTAGGGATATGAAAAGAACACCTATGCCCACCCCGCCTAACTTGAGTGATCCGTCGAAGTACATCTTCCAATGGTCGAGGAAGGCATCTGGCGCGGGTTGTTGGATTTATGTTCATTTGGCCACAAAGTCTGCGAGTCCTTGTGATTTTATTGCCTTCCGAGAAGAGAAATTGATATTTAGAGCTCCAAGTTCAACTACCCACTTTGATATGCATCTTTTCACATCTCTATTGCGCAGGATGTCTCTAAGAGGGAAATCTATTACTACGTTAATCTTGTGGCCTTCGAAGTAGTATCGTAGCTTGCAGGAAGTGATTAGTAGGGCATAGAGTAGTTTTTGTACATGCGGATACTGTATTTTTGAGTCTGTTAGAACCTCATTGATGTAGTATACCGACCACTGTACTTTGTATACATACCCTTCTTCTTCTCTTTTCACCATAATTGTTGCACTGACCACAGTAGATGTTGCCGATATGTATAACATTATGTCTTTGTGCTTCTTAGGTGGTGTGAGTATGTGTGATGAGGTGAGGTACACCTTAAAACTTTCAAAAGCCTCCTTGGCTTCCTCTGTCCACTCAAACTTGCCCGTCTTTTTTAATAGCTTGAAGAAAGGGAGTCCTTTTTTGCCGAGTCGTGAGATGAAACGATTGAGGGCTGCCATGCTTCTTGTTAGTTTTTGCATATCTTTTACACAGCGTAGGGGTGACATTTCTGTTATGGCTCAAATCTGCTTAGTGCTTGCTTCTATTCCTCTATTACTGACCTGAAATCCGAGTAGTTGTCCTGATGGTACCCTGAAAACACACTTGTTTGGGTTCAATTTTCACTTCCACTTATTTAGATTTTCAAAAGTGTGCTTCAAGTCTTCAATTAACATGTCTGGGTTTTTTGTCTTTACTACTATATCATCGACATAAGCTTCCGCGTTGTCGCCAATCTGTTCATCGAGACATGTTTGAATAGCTCTTTGATAGGTGGCGCCGGCGTTCTTGAGTCCAAATGATGTGGTTTTATAACAATAGGCACTGAACAGAGTGATGAAAGATGTTTTGCTCTGGTCTTCTTCTTTTAATGCAATATGATGATAGCCTGAATAACAATTGAGGAAAGATAGCAGGGCAGATCCTGCCATTGAATCGACAATTTGATCAATTCATGGTAACCCGAATGGGTCCTTTAGGCAATGTTTGTTGAGATCTATGTAATCGACGCACATGCGCCATTCTACCGTGTTCTTTTTCTGTACTAGAACGGGATTCGCTAGCCAATCTGGGTGAAGAATTTCTTTTATAAATCCGGCTGCCATTAATTTTGTAATATCCTTCTTGATTGCTTCCTTTTTGTCTGGTGAAAATCTTGTTAGCCATTGCTTGATTGGTTTGGAGCCTTCATTGACATCGATTCTGTGCTCAGCCAACTCTCTTGGGACACCTGGCATATCAGTCGGCTTCCAAGCGAAGATATCTTTGTTGTCCTAAAGAAATTTGGTGAGCGTGAGTTCCTATTTAGCCGAGAGGTGAGCACTGATGGTCGCTGTCTTTTCAGGGTCACCAGTACCCTGGTCAATTTTCTTTACATCGGCTTCTTTTTGTGGTGCAAGGATGCAAGGTTTCTTTGCTGAAATCTCTAGCTCTTTCGGTTTATTTGTGCAGTGACTGTGGTAATTTCTTCTCTGTTGTTGGCTGCCTGTGCTTTGGCTGCGATTTGGATTGCTTGAATGTCACAATCGAAAGCGCGCTTCAGGTTGCCCCGAAGGGAGAGTATTCCATGAGGTCCTGGCATCTTGAGCAGGAGGTATGGGTAATGAGGTACACCCATGAACTTTGCAAGTGCTGGTCTTCCAAGGATGGCTTGATATGATGTCTCAAAGTCCGCTACTTCAAACTGAATGAATTCGGTTCGGTAATTTGCTTGTGTTCCAAACATGATTGGTAGAGTGATTTGCCCGAGCGGTATGGCAGCTTTGCTGGGTACTATTCCAGAGAAGGGTATTCCTATTGGGGTGATCAACCCCGCAAAGTCTAGCCCCATCTTCCTTAGCGTTTTTGAAAATATGATGTTGAGTCTAGCTCCCCCATCGATCAAAACTTTGGTGACTGTCATCCCTGCTATAGTTGGATCTAGGACTAGTGGATATAGGCTGGCATTTCCAACACTAGTCCATTGATCTTCTCTTGAAAACTAGATTGGGTACTAATCTAGGTACCTTGGAATGGCTGGTTCGGCTGCCATGATGCTGCGGAGAGCCAACTTGTCTTGGTGCTTGCTTCTGGAATCTGAACTCCAGAGAAGATTACTACAACTGTTCCCATTGGATGCTGGAATCCTTTGTCTTCCACGTTGTCTTCGTCTTTCTTCTAGTTATCCTCTAGTTTATCCTTGTTTTTCCTTTTCTTGCGTACCGATCAATGAAGATTCAGTAGTCTTCTGTTGTGTGGTTTCCTTGTGACTGCCATATACAATGCATATTCTCGATGTCTTTGAACCTCCTGAATTTTAAGATTTTTTTTGTCTTATTGGCCATGGCGACAGTGTTGTCTAGTCCGCGCTTCCTGTCTGGATGACCCATGTTTGAAAAAATTCTCCGATCTGAGTTGTCTCGGTTGTTTTCTCTGTTGTTTTTGCCTAAAAATCTTTCCATCGTCTTTTCTTCACCATAATCATTTTTTGTACCACGTGTCTGAATTCTTCATTATTCCATGGGTTTTCTTTGTAAAAATCTTAAAATTGCCATTTAGCCATGATTTTGTGGGAAAAGGCTTCAATCACTTCTTGTTTGGTGATGTCATGTACCTGGGCATGTAATTCACCAAAATGTCGATAATAATCTCTGAGGCTTTCACCTTCCTTTTGCTTGAGTCCTTTTAGCTTTGCATGTGTTATAGGGTGAGTAATGATGCCCGTGAAGTTTTCATAGAAGGCTCTTTGCAAGTCCTCCCAGTCTCTGATTGACCTCGGGTTCAATTTGTCAAACCATTGGAGGGGCATATTTTCTAGGGCAATGGGAAAGAATAATGCCTTGATATCGTCATCTCCGCCAGCTAGTTCAATTGATTGTGAGTAGATTCTGAGCCATTACTTTGGTTCGGTCTTCCCGTGATATTTGGAGTGGTTTGATGGCTTGAACTTGTGAGGCAGCTGTACCAAAGCAAATCGCCTTGAAAAATAAGGAAACCTATCGTGTGTTCTAACTTCTCTATGTTCTGACTCAACTCCCTCTTCCTGTCAGTTGTTATTTAGCCTAGGAATAAATCGTGGGGATGAGCGGTGATATGCTCTGCTCCTTTCTTCTCTCGAATGCTCGATTTGATTACTCTGGGCGTGGTTTCTTCTTTTCTCTCGATTATGTCTCCCATTTGGTCCTAGTCTTTCGAAGGCAGACCTCCTTTGACTTTGTACGTCTTGTTCATATGATGCTGTTCTAGCGGGAAGCCTGGAACGAGTTCTTCCACCATGCGCTCTCGGGGCTGTTGTTCGAAGAACTTCTCGGAGTTGTTCTTGTTCCTCATTGGGATGCAAGATTGCTTCAAGTTCTTCTAGTGCTTCTCGTATTTTATCATATGGAGCTCCATGTACTCTGGCTGCGCGCCTTTGGAAGGTCCTAATATGGCTAGAGGGGGGTGAATAGCCTATTAAAAATTCTACAAACTCACTAGAGCAAAAGGTTAGTATAACAAATGGTGAAATGCGAATTAGCTCTAGCTTTACAAGGGTTGCAAGCCATCTATCCAACAATTCTAGTAACTATGATCACTAGTACATACAAAGGCTAAGTCACTACGAGCTCTCACAAGCTAGCTACACTAAAGAGCTCAACTGGGAAACAAGCTACACTAGCAAAGAAAATACAAGCTCTCAAAACTAATTACACTAAAGAGCTTGTTACAACTAGATTGCAGAATGTAAAAGAGAGATACGTGATCTTTATACCACCGCGTCGAGGGATGAACCAATCACAACAATATGAAGACCAATCATCGGGAGAAATCCAAGAAATCAATCACAAAGGTGACACACAATTTTTCTCCCGAGGTTCACGTACTTGTCGGCACGCTACGTCCCCGCTGTGTCGACCACTGCTTCGTGGTTCGGCGGCTAATTAGCAATCCAAAGCCAAGCTCCCCAAGAGCACTGCAAGAACCTACCACAAGTGAGGTAACTCAATGACAAGAGCAATTTACTAGAGTTGCCATTGGCGTTCCGCTGGGGAAGGCACAACACCCTCACAAATCATCGGGAGGTGGCCAAGAACAAGCACCACTCTTGCCACAACTCTTCCGCTGCCTCCATTCCGTCTAGGTGGAGGCAACCACCAAGAGTAACAAGAAACCTGTAGCCGATACTCACCCAAGTGCCAACTAGATGCATACTCATAAGCAAATGCACTTGAGATCACTAACAAGAAACCTATAGCCGATACTCACCCAAGTGCCAACTAGATGCATACTCATAAGCAAATGCACTTGAGATCACTCAAACTCACTTTGATTTGTCAATCAAGCAAGGGAGATGAGTGGGAGGGGATGTGCTCAACTCAAGAGGATGTTAGAGTATCAAAAAGTCCAAGAGCCGACCTCTAGGAGCCGACCAACAAGTATTTATAAGCAGCCCCAAAGAATAGAGCTGTTAGGAACAAGTTGCCGCTGCCTGCGTACTGACCGGACGCGCCGGTCGAACTGACCGGATGCGGTCACAACGTCCGGTTGCCGCTAAATCATGTTGCTGATCACATGACCGGACATGCCACTTGATCTGACCGGATGCCACAGTGTCAGCATCTGGTCAATTCTAGTAAGTACCCACACACGATCGGACGTGTCCGGTCAAACGTGATCGGACACGCCACAGCGTCCGATCGACCTCACGTGTTTCACAACTTCTCTAGAGCTTGACCAGATGCGCCGGTCCCGTGACCGACCGGACGCACCAGTGTGCGCGCTGCTGCCTCTGCACACAGGATGAGCTGCCCCGGACGCGCCAGCCAGGTCCGATCCAACGTCCGGTCGCGCGTCTGGTCACCGCAGTGACTCCCTTTTGCCTCTATTTCTTCGCGTCCGGCGCAGTGAAAAATAAGCGTTTCACTTCCACATAAGCACCAAATCCTGCCTTGCAAGCTCGGCGCGAGGAAGAGAGGAACCCAAACCCCTCTCTACCGCTCAAACACCACCGCCTTCGCAAATGTGCTAACATCACCATGTGTAAATCACCATGTGCATGTGTGTTAGTATTTTCTCAATCATTTTCGAGGCGATAAGTTAGCCCTCCACTAGATCTAAATGCATATGCAAATGAATCTTCATCTAGTGACACTTCAGTGATCAATAGCCCCGGAAATTCCCCTCCTTATAGTACGGCTATCGATCCTAAGTGTGATCACACCTTCTATGGTGTCTTGATCACCAAAAAGCAAATCCTATCTATACCTTTGCCTTGAGCTCCATAGGATTGCACTCCATCTCCTCTTCTTCTCCAAGCATGGCACCAAGTCATCATGATCAACATGCATCTTGCCATAACTTAAGAGTGTACCAATCACCTTTTGCTATCAACACTTAAGCACATGTGATTAGTACTTAGGTTTCATCAATTAGCCAAAACCAAACTAGGGACTTTTAGCCTTTCTTCAGCTTCTTTCTCTGATTTCATCTTGTGGTATTCGACTAGCTCTATCTTGTACGTGTCCTGTGCTTCTTTTTGTTGCCTGGCACGGTGTCTGCAGCCTTCTTTTAGTTTGTTCCTTCTTTCTCTAGCTCGTCTCTGGCCCTCAGATTCACCATCGTATTCTAGAGCATTGGGCGATATGTTTGATTCTAATTCATCTAAAGATCTGACATCGGGTGCAATAGGCGGCATCGGTAGTGGCCGCCGAATCATGAAGGCTTCTTGGCCTAGCACCAAGCTTGCCTTACTATAGTTGCTAATGACTTCAGTTGGAGTGTCGGCATCGCAGAGCGCACTACCTTCCTGGTAGGGTAGAGTGATATCTTCTTCAACCAATCGAGCATTGTTGTTCTGGGGACAAGTACCCGGCCAGTGGACTAGGCCATCTTTAGATGTTACGGTTAATACGAGACCTTCTTATGCCTCGGTAAGATGTAGCCTCTGCGCTCGACCAACCATATTTCGGAGTAAGTCTTGATACGTCTTTACCATGTTGTTAAGTCCGGTTGGGAGGCGACTCAACTTCTTGGAAGAAACCTGAAGTAGATTCGAATTGATCTCTTGTAGAGTTGATGTTGTGTTCTGGAATCCAATTGAAAAAGAACTTGGCTTGTCTTTAAAAGAACCCAGATAGGACTCCGAGGGGGAATCTGACCCGGATGTCAGGTCGAGGCTGGTTGTCGTCAGGGCCCGATTCGATTTGGACACCGTAAGCCTTTCGGTGAGATCTTCGGTAAGCTTCGTCGGAAGAATGAGTCCCTCGTGGGCTTCTAGAGCTTCGACAAGATGTTCTTGGAGGTTGCCCTTCTCATCCACCTCGCAAACTCACAATTCGAAGATAAGATTGATCCCATTGGAAAGATCATGTTGTTGAAATCCGTAGAGCTCTTGATCACGATTGCACCGAAAGCCCCTACCTGGCGTGCCAACTGTCGATGTTTGACCACCGATAGCCTACCATGGGGGTACCCGGGACAGTTGTTCGGGCTTCGGTGCGTGCTAGAATTCGATAGTAAACGCAGAGACAGTCGATTTATACTGGTTCGGGCCCTCGATCGTGATCGAGTAATAACCTTACGTCCAGTCGGCGTTAGCCTTTACGTTGGATTGATTGTGTTATCTTGTCTCTTGTTACAGGGGTGCCCACAGCCTCTCTTTATATCAGTAGAGGTGGCTGTGGTGCGGTTACAATCCTAGTCGGATCCAAAGAAGGTGTCCTGGACTAAATTCAGAAGTTACTTTCCATAGGAATCCGGCTAGTCTGGCCTATTTTACTAGGATTCAGTGTAGCGATCGTTGTACCTCTTCCTGCTTCTGTCTGTGGGCCAGACCAGTGCCCACGACTCATAGTCACATCGCTAGGGGACTTTGTGGGTCCCGCATCGACAGCGCCAAGATATTTATTGTGCTCCCCTTCCAAGCTCATATTATAGGATAGAAAAAAATAAACACCGTGTGGTTAGGTGCATGAAAAGTATTATTCCTTCAGCCAGCCCTAATTATTTGTGGGGCTTGTCTCATGCTACCAGCACCATAGGGGATCAGCTATGATTTTATCCCACCACTAGAAATTCATTCTCTTGCTGTGCTGGACAAGTGGGAAAATGAGCTTAGCTGACTCAAACCTTGGCCTGATACGATAAACTATATAAAGAAAGCAAAAATATTACCATCACTCACATCCTCTCCTTATGATTGACCAGACTAATGGCTTGGTGTTTTCTTTTATCGATTTCACTCAAGTAACTTGTGTTTAAAACTTTTTATATCTTCTCCTTACTATAGTTTTTGTTGTTGCTTCAGGAGGTGAGATTTCAGCGCCCTCCTTACCAGGTCAGTAGATTATTATTGGCCAACTGTTTACAGTATAGATTATGTAAGTGCTTCCATGAGTGCCATATTCTATGTAGGACTGATCCAATGAAATCTACAAGAATCTTAGTTCTGTCAGGGGAAGGAGTCATCTTTGTATATTGCTTTGGGGAGCTTAGCACATTTCTTATAATTTTTATCTTTCTCCAGCCAAGTGGACAAAGGTTGCGAATTACTGGAGCATGGGAGGACCAAGGATTCCAGTGTTTTGGTTGGTGCTCATTTCAAGGACAGATGCAAAGATATGTTCCTTGATAGATGTTTGTTTTGATGCTTTAATATAATTGCTAACACTTTAACACACCATACTACTGCAAAAAATACCCTGTTATGGGCAGCAAAAATGCTGACAGTGGAACACCGATGACCTACCCGCCTTCGATGACCTTATCACACACCAGTCTGAGCGTGCACCATGAACTGCTACTTATGATGATAACGGCATCCAGCTCCATCCTTGCCCACCGTCGAAGCCTCCAGCACCATCTTCATCACCAGCGGTTGCAGTCACGTGACGCCACCACATGTCCAGGAGATCACTGAGTTGGAGACTCTACCAGGTTGGTTGAGTTTCTAGCTTTTGATTTCCAGCCATGCCCACACATGGATTCGAAACTTCTGAATTTGGTTGCGTGAGGATGTCATACATGCCAGTTGCTTCAGGTTATTACTCTATTTTTCAGTTAGTTTAGATTCTGTTTCCCTTTAGTTTAGACTATCAGTTTCATTAATCTTTGCTCTGAGGTTTAAAAGTAAATTTGTTTCATATGAAGAAATCAAGTTTGCTACTTGTTGTTGAGAAAATTTTTGTAAAACATTCATATGGAGAATTCGAGGTTGCTAATTACTGTTGTGAAATATTTGGTATACAAGTTCTCTTTTTTTCGTCCATCTATTCTTTTTGTCTGTCTTTCTCTAACTACCGAACAATGAAAAATTTCTTTTGTCCGGACTTATATATATAACCTATGCTCATACGCGTTAGAATAGCTCGCGTCTAGATCAATATGGAGTAGGAATCCTAAACTAAATAGATTCCTCAGATCCTGAGTACTCTAAATAAAACTCTTAATAATAAATAGAAAATAATAAGAGTTATATTCTTTATTTTGCACTGCTTTTTTTTATTTACGTACGAGTTAGAATAGCTTGCGTCTAGACGAATATGGAGTAGGAATTCAAATCTAAATAGATTTCTCAGATCTGAGTACTATAAATCTATACCTAATAATAAAGAGGCAAAATTTCTCTCCACTTATTTTTTTGTCCAGCCATCCCTTCTTTTTTTTGGCATGGCCTTTCCTAACTAACTATGTAAATGTAAAAATTATTTGTACCGGGCTATCTATCGCTTGAATATATGTTCTTGAGCCCTGGATCGTTAGAATCCTATTCCAAATAGATCCATCCGATGAGTACCCGAATAGAAATTCTAAAAGTTTTATTTTCTATTTTTATTTTTTAGTGGCCAAGTCACGTACTATAAATCCTAACAAGTCACAATTACAGGTCACGTCTGTGTACAAAACTACCGGAGCCGGCTGCTTTGCCGAGGGCCCCAGGCTCTCGGCAAAGCCTCTAAGGCCCTCGACAAAGCCTTTGCCGAGCGCAGCTCTCGGCAAAGCGCCCTAGGCGAAAATCCGATCGGCATAGGCTTTGCCTAGAGCCCGACGCTTGGCAAAGCGCAAAATAAAAAAATACGAAAAAACCTGAAAAAATGTTTTTAATCGGGGGAGGGGTCCACTGGCATTTCGCGGCATTTTTAACCGAGAGCCTGACGCTCGACAAGTCGCGGCATTTTTCGCGTAAAATTCGTGGCTACGCGGTCGGCGGGATTCGAACTCGTGACCTCTCCCTCACGCGATACCTCCTCTGCCACCTGCACTACACACTCACATGCGTCTATATGTCGTTTCGGTTACTCAAATATTATACTAAACCAAGTGAAAATTAATTGTTTGAGGTCCTAAACGAATTCAAATCAAAAGGTTATCCACTACAAAGTTTCATAACTTTTCGAGCTCTACATTTTTCATATAGAAAGTTTTCCCATCCAAGGTCTTTTGAAAAATTCAAATTTTAAAATTTTGAATTTCAAACGTAGTTTTGCATGACAAGATTAATTCAAATGAAAAAGTGGTCAACTATAATGTTTCGTAACTTTTCGAGATCTACAAACTTTATTTGGGAAGTTTTTCCATCCGAGGTCTTTTGAAAAATTCGAATTTTAAAATTTTGAATTTCAAACGTAGTTTTGCATGACAAGATGAATTCAAATGAAAAAGTGGTCAACTACAATATTTCATAACTTTTCGAGATCTACAAACTTCATTTATGAAGTTTTTCCATCCGAGGTCTTTTGAAAAATTCAAATTTTAAAATTTTAAAATTTTGAATTTCAAACGTAGTTTTGCATGACAAGATGAATTCAATTTAAAAAGTGGTCAACTACAATATTTCATAACCTTTCGAGATCTACAAACTTCATTTAGGAAATTTTTCTATCCGAAATTGTGGTGCTAACATTGTTCACAAATCTTATATATCTCTCTTGTAGTTTCATAAAACTACATGAGAGACATATAGATTTTATGAACAACGTAATTATTGCTTTGTCGAATGAAGAAATGACCAATATAAAGTTTGTAGATCATGAGAAGTTATGAAACTTTGTAGTTGAAAACTTTTTTATTTGAATTCGTTTAGGGCACCAAAACGTGGTTTAAAAATTTGCTTTACCGAGTGTTTTACTTTGACACTCGGCAAAGAAGCCTTTGCCGAGTGTTTTTTTTGGCACTCGGCAAAGAAACTTCTTTGCCGAGTGCAGAGGCTTTGCTGAATGTGTTTTATTTGGCTCTCGGCAAAGCCTTCTTTGCCGAGCGCCCGAAAAAAAAACGCTCGGCAAAGCCTCCGGCGCTCGGCAAAGAAGCGGATTCCGGTAGTGAGACAAGTAGCCATACTTGCCTTCTTTGTGCCAGATGTCCTGGTGATGGACAAAAAAGGATAAGAATTCTAATCTATAATGCCAAGCCAACTGTCTCAGTCTTCAATCCTATGTCATAATGTGATAGTCTTTCAGTGACTAGCAAAACATGCCCGCAACAGAGCGTACAGTGGTTAGGATATTTATATAACTGTCATCGTTTTATGTGTTCCAATATTTATACGAATCGAACTCAGGGAAAAACAAGGAAAGTCCATCATGAACGCATCACAGGGACATCTGTTTTCCATTATCCCTATTACAATGAAAATGGTCCAAATGCTTTCGTCCAACCCAGCTTCAATGTGCGCCCACAAGGAGAGGAGGAAGGCATTGGTTGGATAGAGGAGGAAGGCATCCAGCGCCTAGAGGAAGAACGACACAGGAGAGGGCAATGGCCAGCTGCTGGAGCGTAGAGGGGAGGGATAGCACTCGAGTGGGGGAGGAAGGAGAGGGAGGTTGATAGCCTGAAGGTTGAACAAGGCTTGGGCTGAATGGATAAGGTAGGGTGAGACTGTGGGTTCTTGAAAGCATTTTTTCTTTCTAATTCTCCTACCCCTCTCTCTGTCAGCAAGAGTATTTGGAAACCATATGTAGTTTGTACATTATTCGTAACTGTTTGTACTTTGTGAAGAGTGATAATAAGCTACAAATAGAATATTACCACCATCATATGTCAAAAAAGTTGTTTTTAGTAATAGTACAATTCACGCTCAAGCTTAAAATTATCATAGAATTATTTTGTTTCCATTGCAGCTCACCTGCATGACCCCAATACAATGAAAAGGAGGCTCAGTAGGACATGCATTTGCACCGTGAGTGACTCGACGTGCACGCCGCCTTTTCTCGCGTTTGCATAGCACTCATCCCACCGTGAGTCACTTGACGTGCACCGTGAAATGGTTGCCAATGTGGAATGGATAAAAACTCAACATGAAAGCTATACTACTTGACCAGATCAACACTTTGCAGTTAATAACTATTTAAACTGAGATCATTTATTAAAATGTCAAATATAGAGGCGGCTCTAGATCTTAGTCATCTTTAAAAATAGATCTAAAAATAGCATTTCTAAACATGAAGACGGCTGGGCACTGCCTCGAAAAAGTAGAGGCGGCTATAGATGCATTCTCCGCCTCAAAAGTTAAAATCTGTAGTACTGCATGCAACTCACGCTACAACAATCCTGTCGTTTTTTTGACATTTTCACCATGACAAAAGAGTGAGAACGCCGTTACCTACAAGTCCATGCAGTTCCGTAGTCTATATGTTGGTGATAGTTTGTTATGATCCGACGTGGTGACTGTCGTTTATTAGAATTATTATGTACTCATGAGTTGCTAGTTGTATATGTATGATCCGAAAGCACCTCCTATATCTGAAGATCTCATGTGGGCTTATGACCCATATTCATATGACTTGTACTCATATGAGTTAGAATAACTCGTGTCTAGTGATCATAGATAAAGACTGTGATTTCAATCAATGTTTTAAATAGTGGGCTAAGACGTTTAGCGGTATATCTCTAAAATAGCTAATAGCGGAGCTATATCGGGCTATAGCGGGATATAACGGCTAAATTTTACATGAACTCAAATAGCGACACTCTACCTCAAAAGGCTATAGCGGCAGCTATAGCAGGAGATTTAAAACTATGATTTCAATACATCTATAGCGGCAGCTATAGCGGGAGATTTAAAAGTATGATTTCAATACATATTGGGTCTCGCACTCCGTGTCTTATATGTGTCATAGACTCATGATCTGTGCTCATACAACTTATTAGAACAAATCGCGTTCACCAATGATACAAAGTCTACTTTTTATTTGATTTTGATTCCATTGCAACGCGTAGGTACGTGTGTGCTAGCTAGTAATAAATCATTAAAACGAGAACTTAGTAATCAATATAGATCTGCATTTGTGCGTGAAGTTCCTGATACAGCTTAAAATAAAATAAACTTCGTTGCATTTTAATAATAATTTCCTTATTAATTCCAATCTAGAAATCTTCCCAGGAACCACCAGAAGGAGGAAGCTGGACTCTAACCTAGTCTAGAAACCTTCGAAGCAACCACCTGGGCCTGGACTCCTTCTCCGACCTATGCACGGTGAGCTCGCACCGGACGACGAGGCTGTCGTCCTTAAGGCTGCGCAGCGCCGCCTTGGTCTCCTCCGCCGCGGCCTCCGTCTCGAGGACGTCCATCCAGATGCCACCGGGGCCCCATGAGCTGTCGTGGAGACTATAGTGCTGTGGGATTGCGCATCGACTGCCCAGCAGGTTGCCATCACGGTCGAGGACGCTGACGCTGTACCCCGCCGTGGCGTCCGCTGCCCTGCCGAAGAAGCGGTTCTCCATTAGGCTGAGCAGCACGCCGGGGCAGCCGGTCTTGGAGTCCGGGTAGCCGTTGGGGTAGTACGTGAGCTTCCACCGGTGGCCGCCGGCGCGGAACGGCTTGGACTCGAGGCCCTTGCCGTGCTTGTACACCGTGCTCACGTTGGAGTAGCCGCCAGCCGGCGATGTGGAGGTGGTGCGTGCTCGTCTCCTCCCGCCCGCGAACCGAGGTGAAAGAGAGCGATTGGCGAGCGCTGCGCCACGCGTCTCGCAGCGCCGCCACCGGATCCGGAGACGAAGACATGCTAGCTGTTTCGAAGAGAGGCTCAGACGACGGAGGAGCGCGTTTGGGGTGGTTGATGATGGATCCCCGATAGATACAGACGTGTGTATATATTGCCGATGGATTGCACGCCTTGGTGGCTTGCATTGGTCCCCAAGAATCCACATTTTGCATTGGATAAATTTTGCCAAATAACAACGAAAGATACTACAGTAACTTTTCACCTACTTCTCGCGAAGTGAACACACCCTAAAACTGCAACTCTCTGCGCACGGATCCCCATATGCAGAGGACGCAGGATGACAGCGGTAGGCAGAACGGAACCGTACTGTGGCACTAAAAAACATTTTTTCCTTAGCTTGGTTTTTCATCCAAGTTACTCTATGGCACTAAAACATAAGCATCTCTCCATCTTTACAGCCACACACATAAATAATCATGTAAGCATGAAGCTGTAACACCCTAAAATTTTGGGATATTTAAAAATAGGTAAATATGATTTTTATGTAATTTTGTGAGCATATAAACTTAGAATAATAATAATTTTTATTAACTTAAAATCAAATATAAGGGTAGGAACATGTTTGTGCACTCATGCTGTTGCATTTGGATATTTTATATTGAGTGGTTTGATTCAAATTCAAAAGAGGATTCAAAATAATTTGAAAATGCTTTGAAATATTTGAAAATGAAAAAGAAAAGGGAATTCTTTTCTCTTCTCGGTTTTCAGCCCAGCTCAGTCGGTAGACCAACCCTCGCCCGCGGCCCGCTTGCCTTCCGCGCGCGTGGCCCATCTTCCGCTTCTCCCGTTTCCTCGCCTTGGGCCGAGCCCAACTGACGGCCCAGTTCGCGCGCGCCGCCGCCTGTCTCTATGCGTGTCGCTGACACCGTGGTCCCACTTCTCATGGCCGCCTTCTTCTTCTCCACGCCGCGCCCGATTTCCTTCCTTGTTCTACCGACCAAATCCTCCACCTCAATCTCTTCTTTCCTTACTTGAAGCACCCCCAGGCTATTTATTCCGAGCTCGCGCATCCCTCCGCTTCTATCTTGCCCTCTCGAAGCCGCTGTGGTTCTTGTGAGCACTGCCGCCGCGAGCACGAGCCCTACCCCGCCGCCATTGAAATCGATTCGGCGATTTTGTTGCTTCTCCGATCTCGTAAGCTAGTCTCCAAGCTTCGCGTCACGTTTCCGAAGCTACCGAGCCTTCTTTTCTTCTTCCTCACCGACTCATCTTGCATAACCATGTTCACAGGAATCCGCCGCCGCCATTCAGAGCTAAGCACCACCCTCGGCCTGTCATTTGACCTCGTTCTTGTGCTTGGTGAGCTCGCCATGTTCCCCACTCTATCCCGGTGCTTTTCTTTCGCGAGGTAACGCTTTGAATCGCGAGATAGCGTTCTCCGGTAATGGCGCCACCGCGGGACTCGCTGTCGCGACTCTGTTCCGACCGAGCGCCGCCGTCGGCTATTCCTGATCCGATCCATCCATTTTGTATCCAACGGCTGAGATTAGCTGATACCGGTTCGGCCGGAGATTTTGCTAAAGAGTCCCTGCACTTTTTAAATATATAACCCGCAGTCCAAGGCGTAATCCCGCATCGCGTTTTATCCTTTTGAAAGCGTATTTGGTCTCGGTAATTCAAGAATACGTTTTCACTTATTTACAGTTTTGCCACTGATTTTGTTTTAGTCATAATTTCTCTGTTTTAACTCCGATTTGACCCGTTCAAATTGTGTTAGTTTCGTATTTGCGAGCTCTACATGTTAGTAGTACTGTACAGTAGGTTTGTGACATTTTATTTTCGAGTTTGAATTAAAGTAATTATTTTTCTATAGGAAATCTTCGAAAATCCGTAACTTCGTCGTTTTAGCTCTATTTTTCGTGATCTTCACGTCCGTGTGATCCTAACGAGTTGTAGATTCGTTTTAAAGACTTTTTATATTATTTTATTACTGTTGGTGTACTGTTCTAATTATAGTCTTGTTTGTTTATACATGATTGTTCTGGATGAATGTTGTTGCTATTGTTGATCGAGTATAAACGGTGAGCAATTCGTTGGGGATTAGGAGTTTTTTTACGAGCAAGATCATCAGGACCAGTTTGAGCAAGGCAAGTATAGCATGGGATTATCCTTGTTGTCCTATTCACATTAAGTAAATAATATCATTATGCATATATTTCCTTGTTAAGGATGACTTAGTGTTGATCTTATTACTTGATACCTATTATATTGCATGGAATAGTAGTGCTAGCGCTTATCATGGACTATGATCATGTAATTTGACTAATGGAATATGCAATAAACATTAAAAGATGACTTTTTATTACTGTCTAAAGAAGACTAGAGCATGGGGTTATTTTAGTGCTCTCGTTACCCTCCTTAAGGACTTATCTGTAAGCGAATATCTGGGACTTACAGTATAATTGTGAGGGCTATATGGCTCTGGCTTTAGTCATATAGAAGGACCTTTTCTAGCTTGTTAGTGGTAATCCTTTTTGGCGTAAGAATGGCTTGACGAATCGGGTATAGTGCGGCCTCTGTCCTCATGTGTATAGGCCGCGTGTTATTGTGCCATTTGGAAGGAGGGCTCTATATATGTTTGCCGAGTGAATCTAATGGCCCTAACTTGTTAGATGAACCTTCGAAAGACTTCATAGTGTTCCCCTGCCTGCTCACCTTGGAAGTGTTTTGGGAGTAATTAACCCGGGCATATGGGCGACACGACTCATAGTGAAAGTGTACAACCTCTGCAGAGTGTAAAACTGTTATAACAGTCGTGCTCACGGTCACGAGTGGCCTTGGACCCTTATGGAATAGTTGATCATTAATAATGAATATATTTTTGCTATTTGTTAATCATTTCACATGGATCATATGTTTATTGTTTACATTGAGATATTTTGATATTATTGATATATTGAAATAATGCTAATTAAAAGCTACATGCTGATAAACCAATGTCATGCCTTTGAGCCTCATGAACCCCATGTTACACTTGTTGAGTACGAGATGTACTTACGCTTGTTTATTTTTTTCTTACTTGGATAAAAATCCCGAATGGGTAACAGATGGTGCAAATAGTGACTACTACTCCTACTTCCCGGAAGATTACTAGACTTGCAGTCAACCAGTCAATGTGCCTGTGATTGGAGCTACCACGAGAGTTTTATATTTTTACTTCCGCTACATTTGTGTAAAAACTATGTGATAATAATCGTGATGTAATAACATTTATGATGATACTTCCTTTATAATTTGTTGACTTATGTGTGATTGATCTCTGTGCACACATAAGGGTATATATTGCCGATGGATTGCACGCCTTGGTGGCTTGCATTGGTCCCCAAGAATCCACGTATTCGCCGACGCGAATTATAACGTTTTGGACTAAAACTACAACTCTCTGCGCACGGATCCCCATATGCAGCGGACGCAGGATGACAGCGGTCCGTACGTGTGGCACTAAAAAAACATTTTTTCCTTAGCTTGGTTTTTCATCCAAGTAACTCTATGGCACTAAGGCCAGTCTTAATGGGGTTTTATCAGAGTTTCATGAGTATTAATTATGCTGATATGACACCATATTAATGAAGAGAGATGATAAGAGTTTCATAGGAGTAGAGAGAGTTTTTTGGGATGAAACTCTTCTGCACTGTTTCCAAAATCTGAATGTGTTGGAAACAGTGACATAAAATCCCCACTGAGACTGGCCTAATACATGAGCCTCTCTCCATCTTTACAGCCACACACATAAATAATCATGTAAGCATGAAGCACTCACTAATCAAATGCCAAACCTACTTACTGCACAAGGGAGCTAGCAAGAAATAAAGCAGTCCTGACTTGAAAGAATCTAACATCAACCTATATATCAGATTTTTAAAAAGAAGCGAGAAGAAAGCATTAGCTTCATATAATGATGCTAAGTTGGATGTACCACAAGACTGAACATGAATCAACTATTGTATTCATGTGCTACTACAAAAACACCATGCATAGGTTAGAATGATTAATGAAGTAGAGATGGAAAAAAAACAGTACAGCTTTACAAGTTGGATAAGAATCATATGAAAATGAAAAAGTTAGGGAAACTAGTGGCCGTGTTAGCTGCAGGTGATTGCAGCCATGGCCAATCCTGTATATACATGCTAGTTATTTACATGATATTTCCCATGCGCCGTTTCATAGAGGAGGATGTCTTGCTGGATTAAACTTGTTATCTGCGCGGACATTAGCTCTTTGTTGTCGAAACAGCATGCTTTCTATCTATCCCCAAACTGCCCAATTCAAACATAGCAGGTTGTCAGTAGGTTAAAAAAAGCAGAATTATCACTTAGTGAATATCCTCCAGGTGCTATCAAATTTGGATTTGGTAATCGAATTGCTAGATCGGCTGCTAGAGGGGACCAAATTCTTTCTCAAACTCTGCCATGCATGCCTAATACCACACAAAAAGCTCCAGCTTTTCATGCAAAATGCAGTTTTCTTCTGAAAGTTTAGAAACTATATGATTTAGGAAAATAATTACTCTTCTTCAGGACACAACAGTTCCCGTGTGTCCACCACCTAAACCAAGTAAGGATGAGAGAGAAATAGTAAAGCAAAGGCAAGCAAATAGTACAAGAAAAGTGTAGGTGCTTTATAGTTTCACAAGACACCAGCTCCATGCAGGTCCAAAGTGCACACATCACCAAACTTGAAATTCCAGTAGTGATACTAACAAAAATCCCACCGCTCCCTCAGAAAAAATTCCCACCTTGCCATTGAAATTCCACTAGTGGTAATAACAAAAATCCCACTGCTCCCTCAAAAAGAAAAAATCCCACCGCATCAAGAGAGCAATAAGACAATCTTGCTGCCACATTTCAGATCTTGAGAAGCCACATAACTAAAATAGATAATGGGACCAAACAAGCCACCAACCTACTCACCAAGCACAAGCCAAATTTAAATTACAAGGAAATTTTGGACCCTTGCATAAGAACAAAAAAAGAGATAAATCATAAAGGAAATTTTGGACCTTGCATAAGTGTGCCGGTAATGATCATCATGATCTGCATTACGCCTCATTGGACCCATTATTTTCTTAGAGATGCTCTGCTAAAAAAATACTCGACCTCATTAAGCCTACCCAACCCAATCAGCTGATAGATCACAATATTGCTAGATTTTTTTCTTTTGTCATAAGGCACAAAAAAAATCTACCCATAATAATATCATAATCATAACTTTAATTTTGTAGTGTCCATGTGTTGGTAGAGTTAGATATCGAGTTCGATGACTTTTTGAAGCACTCATAAACCACCAATAAATCTGTTGTTTTCTTTCTTTATTATGGTAACAAATCAAGAACTCTCTCTCCTGTGCCCGGTCGTTGGCTTGCCGTTGATGGCTTGATGTTTTGTCTGCCGTTTTCCTTTTATGGCATCAAGTGTTTATTTTTTCGTGTCGTTTGCCGTTTTTTCTTTCTTTCTTCCGCTTTCGCTTTCCCTGCGGTTGTATGACCTTTTTTGTTTCTTCTTTTTTGTCCTGTTTATTATAAACAGAAAAAATAAATATCAGAGATAGTATTATGTGTCTTTGATCTTTGTCTTCTTTCCTAATAAATAGATATTTTCATCACTAAATTATTGATGCAATTTTGATTTGGAATAAAACTTATTACTATTAGAATCTGGATAAGCCAATGGTCCAACTTAATCTTAAGCTATTTGCCATGCAGTCTAATATATATCTATATACCTACCCGTACTATATCTACATCTATACCTAATATTAAAGAGTCAAAATTTGATTCTATTTTCTTCATCCACCCCTCTCCCCAGACTAACTGAACAGTAGAGAGTTTCTTCCATTCCACTTTTTTTACTTGACCAAGACTTATGTCACATGCTATGAGTTAGAATAATTCATGTTTAGCGATGGTGAATATATGGTCCAATTCCAATACGTGTTGGTCATGCCCTTTGTATCTCGTATGTGACCCAGCTCATGATCTTCGCTAACAACACACATCTAGCAATATACGGAATTTTATTCCTATACATATTGGGTTCCGAAGCAACGCAAGTTATAATAAATAGTAACATTCGTATCAATTTCATATACGTATTCGATCCGTTGCATCGCTAGTTTTGTGGCAGCTTGCTCTGGAGTTTTGAGATACTGTCACTACAGCGGTGTGTATACATAGGCAAAGCTGAAAAGGATACACGGTTGAGAAAGGCCATGGTCCGGATATCACGCGGTTATTAACTGGGTTGGACCACATACAGATACGCGTCGCCGTGTTTTAACACCTAATAAAGCCCATGAAGCAGCGTTCCAACTTTCGGCGAAATTTCATGAATTCCGATGGTGGCTAATAAAAATTCTGAAATTTCATATTATACACGCAATACAACTGTAGACTTATTATATTTTCTATGTTTTATATTGCATATTCTTTTACTCAATATAAGTGGTCTTAAATTGTGCAAGTACCTCCGGTCCATTTTATCTGGCGTACACGTATATCAAGATTCAAACTTTAAAAACTTTAACCAATACTTAGGCTCATAATTTTTAACTATTATAATACAAAGTTTATATGATTAGATTTGTAAGGAATTATACTATCCAATGATCATAAGTTTATAAGATTAAATAATATAATATAAAGCAAATGAATAGTCAAAGTGTAATCTAGGAGACCATGTCATTCTAACTTGTGCCAGATAAAATGGACCGGAGAGAGTAATATTTTATTTAGATCCAGAATTTTTTAAGAAAAAATAGTACTTCTTCATGTTTGACTCTCTAAAAAGATTCTACTTTGACTGAATTTTAGTAATTTCGAAGGTGGCCGAAAATTTACTAAACCAAAATTGAAAACCAACAAAATGTCCACTACTCGGAGCATTCATCCTAACTCGACAGGGTCGGCATCTCATCATCTACAGAGTTTAAGGCAGCCGAATAATGACCCACCTGAACCATCACTTTTCAGCTATTATGTACACATATGTACTGTCTATATCCATAAACAGCTAGTATTATGCTACCTTAGTATTTATATATTGGAAGTATATATAGATTATTGAGAGGCTAATAGAGATGCTCTAAGTCGAGTCAAGTCTGTCGGCTCGAAACATCTACCAGCATTAGTCGAATTATGTACTTCCTTAGATGAGGACCCATAAAAATATGTAATTCTTACATTTGATTCAAGTCGACAAGAAATTAGTTACCTATATGTGAAGCACGGGTGGTTTATCCAATTATGACAAGAGACATCTCTCTATTTTACACGTGATGGCACTTGCCAGGGTTACACTCGTGCATGCTTATAATGCAGAGAAAGATAAATTTAGTCTGGACTGGATAACAAACTCCTCAATATTTCAGGTCTACGGTTTGATTAATTGGACAATCAGTTGAACCAGATTTTATTAATCTCTGGTAAGTTTTGATTTTAATCAAAATTACAACAACAGCTTGGTGGTATGAAACATCTTTAGTTTTTGTACATGCGGATACCGTATTTTTGAGTCTGTTAGAACCTCGTTGATGTAGTATACCGACCGCTGTACTTTGTATACATACCTTTCTTCTTCTCTTTTCACCATAATTGTTGCACTGACCACAGTAGATGTTGCCGATATGTATAACATTATGTCTTTGTGCTTCTTAGGTGGTGTGAGTATGTGTGATGAGGTGAGGTACACCTTAAAACTTTCAAAAGCCTCCTTGGCTTCCTCTGTCCACTCAAACTTGCCCGTCTTTTTTAATAGCTTGAAGAAAGGGAGTCCTTTTTTGCCGAGTCGTGAGATGAAACGATTGAGGGCTGCCATGCTTCTTGTCAGTTTTTGCATATCTTTTACACAGCGTAGGGGTGCCATTTCTGTTATGGCTCGAATCTGTTTAGTGCTTGCTTCTATTCCTCTATTACTGACCTGAAATCCGAGTAGTTGTCCTGATGGTACCCTGAAAACACACTTGTTTGGGTTCAATTTTCACTTCCACTTATTTAGATTTTCAAAAGTCTGCTTCAAGTCTTCAATTAACATGTCTGGGTTTTTTTGTCTTTACTACTATATCATCGACATAAGCTTCCGCGTTGTCGCCAATCTGTTCACCGAGACATGTTTGAATAGCTCTTTGATAGGTGGCGCCGACGTTCTTGAGTCCAAATGATGTGGTTTTATAACAATAGGCGCCGAACAGAGTGATGAAAGATGTTTTGCTCTGGTCTTCTTCTTTTAATGCAATATGATGATAGCCTGAATAACAATTGAGGAAAGATAGCAGGGCAGATCCTGCCATTGAATCAACAATTTGATCAATTCATGGTAACCCGAATGGGTCCTTTAGGCAATGTTTGTTGAGATCTATGTAATCGACGCACATGCGCCATTCTACCGTGTTCTTTTTCTGTACTAGAACGGGATTCGCTAGCCAATCTGGATGAAGAATTTCTTTTATAAATCCGGCTGCCATTAATTTTGTAATATCCTTCTTGATTGCTTCCTTTTTGTCTGGTGAAAATCTTGTTAGCCATTGCTTGATTGGTTTGGAGCCTTCATTGACATCGATTCTGTGCTCAGCCAACTCTCTTGGGACACCTGGCATATCAGTCGGCTTCCAAGCGAAGATATCTTTGTTGTCCTAAAGAAATTTGGTGAGCGTGAGTTCCTATTTAGCCGAGAGGTGAGCACTGATGGTCGCTGTCTTTTTAGGGTCACCAGTACCCTGGTCAATTTTCTTTACATCGGCTTCTTTTTGTGGTGCAAGGATGCAAGGTTTCTTTGCTGAAATCTCTAGCTCTTTCGGGTTTATTTGTGCAGTGACTGTGGTAATTTCTTCTCTGTTGTTGGCTGCCTGTGCTTTGGCTGCGATTTGGATTGCTTGAATGTCACAATCGAAAGCGCGCTTCAGGTTGCCCCGAAGGGAGAGTATTCCATGAGGTCCTGGCATCTTGAGCAGGAGGTATGGGTAGTGAGGCACACCCATGAACTTTGCAAGTGCTGGTCTTCCAAGGATGGCTTGATATGATGTCTCAAAGTCCGCTACTTCAAACTGAATGAATTCGGTTCGGTAATTTGCTTGTGTTCCAAACATGATTGGTAGAGTGATTTGCCCGAGCGGCATGGCAGCTTTGCTGGGTACCATTCCAGAGAAGGGTATTCCTATTGGGGTGATCAACCCCGCAAAGTCTAGCCCCATCTTCCTTAGCATTTTTGAAAATATGATGTTGAGTCTAGCTCCCCCATCGATCAAAACTTTGGTGACTGTCATCCCTGCTATAGTTGGATCTAGGACTAGTGGATATAGGCTGGCATTTCCAACACTAGTCCATTGATCTTCTCTTGAAAACTAGATTGGGTACTAATCTAGGTACCTTGGAATGGCTGGTTCGGCTGCCATGATGCTGCGGAGAGCCAACTTGTCTTGGTGCTTGCTTCTGGAATCTGAACTCTAGAGAAGATTATTACAACTGTTCCCATTGGATGCTAGAATCCTTTGTCTTCCACGTTGTCTTCGTCTTTCTTCTAGTTATCCTCTAGTTTATCCTTGTTTTTCCTTTTCTTGCGTACCGATCAATGAAGATTCAGTAGTCTTCTGTTGTGTGGTTTCCTTGTGACTGCCATATACAATGCATATCCTCAATGTCTTCGAACCTCCTGAATTTTAAGATTTTTTTTGTCTTATTGGCCATGGCGATAGTGTTGTCTAGTCCGCGCTTCCTGTCTGGATGACCCATGTTTGAAAAAATTCTCTGATCTGAGTTGTCTCGGTTGTTTTCTCTGTTGTTTTTGCCTAAAAATCTTTCCACCGTCTTTTCTTCACCATAATCATTTTTTGTACCACGTGTCTGAATGCTTCATTATTCCTTGGGTTTTCTTTGCAAAAATCTTAAAATTGCCATTTAGCCATGATTTTGTGGGAAAAGGCTTCAATCACTTCTTGTTTGGTGATGTCATGTACCTGGGCATGTAATTCACCAAAATGTCGATAATAATCTCTGAGGCTTTCGCCTTCCTTTTGCTTGAGTCCTTTTAGCTCTGCATGTGTGATAGGGTGAGTAATGATGCCCGTGAAGTTTTCGTAGAAGGCTCTTTGCAAGTCCTCCCAGTCTCTGATTGACCTCGGGTTCAATTTATCAAACCATTGGAGGGGCATATTTTCTAGGGCAATGGGAAAGAATAATGCCTTGATATCGTCATCTCCGCCAGCTAGTTCAATTGATTGTGAGTAGATTCTGAGCCATTACTTTGGTTCGGTCTTCCCGTGATATTTGGAGTGGTTTGATGGCTTGAACTTGTGAGGCAGCTGTACCAAAGCAAATCGCCTTGAAAAATAAGGAAACCTATCATGTGTTCTGACTTCTCTATGTTCTGACTCAACTCCCTCTTCCTGTCAGTTGTTATTTAGCCTAGGAATAAATCGTGGGGATGAGCGGTGATATGCTCTGCTCCTTTCTTCTCTCGAATGCTCGATTTGATTACTCTGGGCGTGGTTTCTTCTTTTCTCTCGATTCTGTCTCCCATTTGGTCCTAGTCTTTCGAAGGCAGACCTCCTTTGACTTTGTACGTCTTGTTCATGCGATGCTGTTCTAGCGGGAAGCCTGGAATGAGTTCTTCCACCATGCGCTCTCGGGGCTGTTGTTCGAAGAACTTCTCGGAGTTGTTCTTGTTCCTCATTGGGATGCAAGATTGCTTCAAGTTCTTCTAGTGCTTCTCGTATTTTATCATATGGAGCTCCATGTACTCTGGCTGCGCGCCTTTGGAAGGTCCTAATATGGCTAGAGGGGGGTGAATAGCCTATTAAAAATTCTACAAACTCACTAGAGCAAAAGGTTAGTATAACAAATGGCGAAATGCGAATTAGCTCTAGCTTTACAAGGGTTGCAAGCCATCTATCCAATAACTCTAGTAACTATGATCACTAGTACATACAAAGGCTAAGTCACTACGAGCTCTCACAAGCTAGCTACACTAAAGAGCTCAACTGGGAAACAAGCTACACTAGCAAAGAAAATACAAGCTCTCAAAACTAATTACACTAAAGAGCTTGTTACAACTAGATTGCAGAATGTAAAAGAGAGATAAGTGATTTTATACCACCGCGTCGAGGGATGAACCAATCACAACAATATGAAGACCAATCATCGGGAGAAATCCAAGAAATCAATCACAAAGGTGACACACAATTTTTCTCCCGAGGTTCACGTACTTGTCGGCACGCTACGTCCCCGTTGTGTCGACCACTGCTTCGTGGTTCGGCGGCTAATTAGCAATCCAAAGCCAAGCTCCCCAAGAGCACTGCAAGAACCTACCACAAGTGAGGTAACTCAATGACAAGAGCAATTTACTAGAGTTGCCATTGGCGTTTCGCTGGGGAAGGCACAACACCCTCACAAATCACCGGGAGGTGGCCAAGAACAAGCACCACTCTTGCCACAACTCTTCTGCTGCCTCCAATCCGTCTAGGTGGAGGCAACCACCAAGAGTAACAAGAAACCTATAGCCGATACTCACCCAAGTGCCAACTAGATGCATACTCATAAGCAAATGCACTTGAGATCACTAACAAGAAACCTGTAGCCGATACTCACCCAAGTGCCAACTAGATGCATACTCATAAGCAAATGCACTTGAGATCACTCAAACTCACTTTGATTTGTCAATCAAGCAAGGGAGATGAGTGGGAGGGGATGTGCTCAACTCAAGAGGATGTTAGAGTATCAAAAAGTCCAAGAGCCGACCTCTAGGAGCCGACCAACAAGTATTTATAAGCAGCCCCAAAGAATAGAGCTGTTAGGAACAAGTTGCCGCTGCCTGCGTACTGACCGGACGCGCCGGTCAAACTGACCGGATGCGGTCACAGTGTCCGGTTGCCGCTAAATCATGTTACTAATCACGTGACCGGACATGCCACTTGATCTGACCGAATGCCACAGTGTCAGCATCCGGTCGATTCCAGTAAGAACCCACACACGATCGGACGCGTCCGGTCAAACGTGATCGGACGCGCCACAGCGTCCGATCGACCTCGCGTGTTTCACAACTTCTCTGGAGCTTGACCGGATGCGCCCGTCCCGTGACCGACCGGACGCACCAGTGTGCTGGCTGCTGCCTCTGCACACAGGATGAGCTGCCCCGGACGCGCCAGCCGGGTCCGATCCAACGTTCGGTCGCGCGTCTGGTCACCGCAGTGACTCCCTTTTGCCTCTATTTCTTCACGTCCGGCGCAGTGAAAAATAAGCGTTTCACTTCCACATAAGCACCAAATCCCGCCTCGCAAGCTCGACGCGAGGAAGAGAGGAACCCAAACCCCTCTCTACCGCTCAAACACCACCGCCTTCGCAAATGTGCTAACATCACCATGTGTAAATCACCATGTGCATGTGTGTTAGTATTTTCTCAATCATTTTCGAGGCGATAAGTTAGCCCTCCACTAGATCTAAATGCATATGCAAATGAATCTTCATCTAGTGACACTTCAGTGATCAATAGCCCCGGAAATTCCCCTCCTTATAGTACGGCTATCGATCCTAAGTGTGATCACACCTTCTATGGTGTCTTGATCACCAAAAAGCAAATCCTATCTATACCTTTGCCTTGAGCTCCATAGGATTGCACTCCATCTCCTCTTCTTCTCCAAGCATGGCACCAAGTCATCATGATCAACATGCATCTTGCCATAACTTAAGAGTGTACCAATCACCTTTTGCTATCAACACTTAAGCACATGTGATTAGTACTTAGGTTTCATCAATTAGCCAAAACCAAACTAGGGACTTTTAGCCTTTCTTCAGCTTCTTTCTCTGATTTCATCTTGTGGTATTCGACTAGCTCTATCTTGTACGTGTCCTGTGCTTCTTTTTGTTGCCTGGCACGGTGTCTGCAGCCTTCTTTTAGTTTGTTCCTTCTTTCTCTAGCTCGTCTCTGGCCCTCAGATTCACCATCGTATTCTGGAGCATTGGGCGATATGTTTGATTCTAATTCATCTAAAGATCTGACATCGGGTGCAATAGGCGGCATCGGTAGTGGCCGCCGAATCATGAAGGCTTCTTGGCCTAGCACCAAGCTTGCCTTACTATAGTTGCTAATGACTTCAGTTGGAGTGTCGGCATCGCAGAGCGCACTACCTTCTTGGTAGGGTAGAGTGATATCTTCTTCAACCAATCGAGCATTGTTGTTCTGGGGACAAGTACCCGGCCAGTGGACTAGGCCATCTTTAGATGTTACGGTTAATACGAGACCTTCTTATGCCTCGGTAAGATGTAGCCTCTGCGCTCGACCAACCATATTTCGGAGTAAGTCTTGATACGTCTTTACCATGTTGTTAAGTCCGGTTGGGAGGCGACTCAACTTCTTGGAAGAAACCTGAAGTAGATTCGAATTGATCTCTTGTAGAGTTGATGTTGTGTTCTGGAATCCAATTGAAAAAGAACTTGGCTTGTCTTTAAAAGAACCCAGATAGGACTCCGAGGGGGAATCTGACCCGGATGTCAGGTCGAGGCTGGTTGTCGTCAGGGCCCGATTCGATTTGGACACCGTAAGCCTTTCAGTGAGATCTTCGGTAAGCTTCGTCGGAAGAATGAGTCCCTCGTGGGCTTCTAGAGCTTCGACAAGATGTTCTTGGAGGTTGCCCTTCTCATCCACCTCGCAAACTCACAATTCGAAGATAAGATTGATCCCATTGGAAAGATCATGTTGTTGAAATCCGTAGAGCTCTTGATCACGATTGCACCGAAAGCCCCTACCTGGCGTGCCAACTGTCGATGTTTGACCACCGATAGCCTACCATGGGGGTACCTGGGACAGTTGTTCGGGCTTCGGCGCGTGCTAGAATTCGATAGTAAAAGCAGAGACAGTCGATTTATACTGGTTCGGGCCCTCGATCGTGATCGAGTAATAACCTTACATCCAGTCGGCATTAGCCTTTACGTTGGATTGATTGTGTTATCTTGTCTCTTGTTACAGGGGTGCCCACAGCCTCTCTTTATATCAGTAGAGGTGGCTGTGGTGCGGTTACAATCCTAGTCGGATCCAAAGAAGGTGTCCTGGACTAAATTCAGAAGTTACTTTCCATAGGAATCCGGCTAGTCTGGCCTATTCTACTAGGATTCAGTGTAGCGATCGTTGTACCTCTTCCTGCTCCTGTCTGTGGGCCAGACCAGTGCCCACGACTCATAGTCACATCGCTAGGGGACTTTGTGGGTCCCGCATCGACAGCGCCAAGATATTTATTGTGCTCCCCTTCCAAGCTCATATTATAGGATAGAAAAAAATAAACACCTTGTGGTTAGGTGTATGAAAAGTATTATTCCTTCAGCCAGCCCTAATTATTTGTGGTGCTTGTATCATGCTACCAGCACCATAGGGGATCAGCTATGATTTTATCCCACCACTAGAAATTCATTCTCTTGCTGTGCTGGACAAGTGGGAAAATGAGCTTAGCTGACTCAAACCTTGGCCTGATACGATAAACTATATAAAGAAAGCAAAAATATTACCATCACTCACATCCTCTCCTTATGATTGACCAGACTAATGGCTTGGTGTTTTCTTTTATCGATTTCACTCAAGTAACTTGTGTTTAAAACTTTTTATATCTTCTCCTTACTATAGTTTTTGTTGTTGCTTCAGGAGGTGAGATTTCAGCGCCCTCCTTACCAGGTCAGTAGATTATTATTGGCCAACTGTTTACAGTATAGATTATGTAAGTGCTTCCATGAGTGCCATATTCTATGTAGGACTGATCCAATGAAATCTACAAGAATCTTAGTTCTGTCAGGGGAAGGAGTCATCTTTGTATATTGCTTTGGGGAGCTTAGCACATTTCTTATAATTTTTATCTTTCTCCAGCCAAGTGGACAAAGGTTGCGAATTACTGGAGCATGGGAGGACCAAGGATTCCAGTGTTTTGGTTGGTGCTCATTTCAAGGACAGATGCAAAGATATGTTCCTTGATAGATGTTTGTTTTGATGCTTTAATATAATTGCTAACACTTTAACACACCATACTACTGCAAAAATACCCTGTTATGGGCAGCAAAAATGCTGACAATGGAACACCGATGACCTACCCGCCTTCGATGACCTTATCACACACCAGTCTGAGCGTGCACCATGAACTGCTACTTATGATGATAACGGCATCCAGCTCCATCCTTGCCCACCGTCGAAGCCTCCAGCACCATCTTCATCACCAGCGGTTGCAGTCACGTGACGCCACCACATGTCCAGGAGATCACTGAGTTGGAGACTCTACCAGGTTGGTTGAGTTTCTAGCTTTTGATTTCCAGCCATGCCCACACATGGATTCGAAACTTCTGAATTTGGTTGCGTGAGGATGTCATACATGCCGGTTGCTTCAGGTTATTACTCTATTTTTCAGTTAGTTTAGATTCTGTTTCCCTTTAGTTTAGACTATCAGTTTCATTAATCTTTGCTCTGAGGTTTAAAAGTAAATTTGTTTCATATGAAGAAATCAAGTTTGCTCCTTGTTGATAAAATTTTTGTAAAACATTCATATGGAGAATTCGAGGTTGCTAATTACTGTTGTGAAATATTTGGTATACAAGTTCTCTTTTTTTCGTCCATCTATTCTTTTTGTCTGTCTTTCTCTAACTACCGAACAATGAAAAGTTTCTTTTGTCCGGACTTATATATATAACCTATGCTCATACGTGTTAGAATAGCTCGCGTCTAGATCAATATGGAGTAGGAATCCTAAACTAAATAGATTCCTCAGATCCTGAGTACTCTAAATAAAACTCTTAATAATAAATATAAAATAATAAGAGTTATATTCTTTATTTTGCTCTGCTTTTTTTATTTACATACGAGTTAGAATAGCTTGCGTCTAGACGAATATGGAGTAGGAATTCGAATCTAAATAGATTTCTCAGATCTGAGTACTATAAATCTATACCTAATAATAAAGAGGCAAAATTTCTCTCCACTTATTTTTTTTGTCCAGCCATCCCTTCTTTTTTTTTTGGCATGGCCTTTCCTAACTAACTATGTAAATGTAAAAATTATTTGTACCGGGCTATCTATCGCTTGAATATATGTTCTTGAGCCCTGGATCATTAGAATCCTATTCCAAATAGATCCATCCGATGAGTACCCGAATAGAAATTCTAAAAGTTTTATTTTCTATTTTTATTTTTTAGTGGCCAAGTCACGTACTATAAATCCTAACAAGTCACAATTACAGGTCACGTTAGTGTACAAAACTACCGGAGCCGGCTGCTTTGCCGAGGGCCCCAGGCTCTCGGCAAAGCCTCTAAGGCCCTCGGCAAAGCCTTTGCCGAGCGCAGCTCTCGGCAAAGCGCCTTAGGTGAAAATCCGATCGGCATAGGCTTTGCCGAGAGCCCGACGCTTGGCAAAGCACAAAATAAAAAATGCGAAAAAACCTAAAAAATGTTTTTAATCGAGGGAGGGGTCCACTGGCATTTTGCGGCATTTTTAACCGAGAGCCTGACGCTCGACAAGTCGCGACATTTTTCGCGCAAAATTCGTGGCTACGCGGTCGGCGGGATTCGAACTCGTGACCTCTCCCTCACGCGATACCTCCTCTGCCACCTGCACTACACACTCACATGCGTCTATATGCCGTTTCGGTTACTCAAATATTATACTAAACCAAGTGAAAATTAATTGTTTTAGGTCCTCAATGAATTCAAATCAAAAGGTTATCCACTACAAAGTTTCATAACTTTTCGAGCTCTACATTTTTCATATAGAAAGTTTTCCCATCCGAGGTCTTTTGAAAAATTCAAATTTTAAAATTTTGAATTTCAAACGTAGTTTTGCATGACAAGATTAATTCAAATGAAAAAGTGGTCAACTATAATGTTTCGTAACTTTTCGAGATCTACAAACTTTATTTGGGAAGTTTTTCCATCCGAGGTCTTTTGAAAAATTCGAATTTTAAAATTTTGAATTTCAAACGTAGTTTTGCATGACAAGATGAATTCAAATGAAAAAGTGGTCAACTACAATATTTCATAACTTTTCGAGATCTACAAACTTCATTTAGGAAGTTTTTCCATCCGAGGTCTTTTGAAAAATTCGAATTTTAAAATTTTAAAATTTTGAATTTCAAACGTAGTTTTGCATGACAAGATGAATTCAATTTAAAAAGTGGTCAACTACAATATTTCATAACCTTTCGAGATCTACAAACTTCATTTAGGAAATTTTTCTATCCGAAATTGTGGTGCTAACATTGTTCACAAATCTTATATATCTCTCTTGTAGTTTCATAAAACTACATGAGAGACATATAGATTTTGTGAACAACGTAATTATTGCTTTGTCGAATGAAGAAATGACCAATATAAAGTTTGTAGATCATGAGAAGTTATGAAACTTTGTAGTTGAAAACTTTTTTATTTGAATTCGTTTAGGGCACCAAAACGTGGTTTAAAATTTTGCTTTACCGTGTGTTTTACTTTGACACTCGGCAAAGAAGCCTTTGCCGAGTGTTTTTTTTTGGCACTCGGCAAAGAAACTTCTTTGCCGAGTGCAGAGGCTTTGCTGAATGTGTTTTATTTGGCTCTCGGCAAAGCCTTCTTTGCCGAGCGCCCGAAAAAAAACGCTCGGCAAAGCCTCCGGCGCTCGGCAAAGAAGCGGATTCCGGTAGTGAGACAAGTAGCCATACTTGCCTTCTTTGTGCCAGATGTCCTGGTGATGGACAAAAAAGGATAAGAATTCTAATCTATAATGCCAAGCCAACTGTCTCAGTCTTCAATCCTATGTCATAATGTGATAGTCTTTCAGTGACTAGCAAAACATGCCCGCAACAGAGCGTACAGTGGTTAGGATATTTATATAACTGTCATCGTTTTATGTGTTCCAATATTTATACGAATCGAACTCTGGGAAAAACAAGGAAAGTCCATCATGAACGCATCACAGGGACATCTGTTTTCCATTATCCCTATTACAATGAAAATGGTCCAAATGCTTTCGTCCAACCCAGCTTCAATGTGCGCCCACAAGGAGAGGAGGAAGGCATTGGTTGGATAGAGGAGGAAGGCATCCAGCGCCTAGAGGAAGAACGACACAGGAGAGGGCAATGGCCAGCTGCTGGAGCGTAGAGGGGAGGGATAGCACTCGAGTGGGGGAGGAAGGAGAGGGAGGTTGATAGCCTGAAGGTTGAACAAGGCTTGGGCTGAATGGATAAGGTAGGGTGAGACTGTGGGTTCTTGAAAGCATTTTTTCTTTCTAATTCTCCTACCCCTCTCTCTGTCAGCAAGAGTATTTGGAAACCATATGTAGTTTGTACATTATTCGTAACTGTTTGTACTTTGTGAAGAGTGATAATAAGCTACAAATAGAATATTACCACCATCATATGTCAAAAAAGTTGTTTTTAGTAATAGTACAATTCACGCTCAAGCTTAAAATTATCATAGAATTATTTTGTTTCCATTGCAGCTCACCTGCATGACCCCAATACAATGAAAAGGAGGCTCAGTAGGACATGCATTTGCACCGTGAGTGACTCGACGTGCACGCCGCCTTTTCTCGCGTTTGCATAGCACTCATCCCACCGTGAGTCACTTGACGTGCACCGTGAAATGGTTGCCAATGTGGAATGGATAAAAACTCAACATGAAAGCTATACTACTTGACCAGATCAACACTTTGCAGTTAATAACTATTTAAACTGAGATCATTTATTAAAATGTCAAATATAGAGGCGGCTCTAGATCTTAGTCATCTTTAAAAATAGATCTAAAAATAGCATTTCTAAACATGAAGACGGCTGGGCACTGCCTCGAAAAAGTAGAGGCGGCTATAGATGCATTCTCCGCCTCAAAAGTTAAAATCTGTAGTACTGCATGCAACTCACGCTACAACAATCCTGTCGTTTTTTTGACATTTTCACCATGACAAAAGAGTGAGAACGCCGTTACCTACAAGTCCATGCAGTTCCGTAGTCTATATGTTGGTGATAGTTTGTTATGATCCGACGTGGTGACTGTCGTTTATTAGAATTATTATGTACTCATGAGTTGCTAGTTGTATATGTATGATCCGAAAGCACCTCCTATATCTGAAGATCTCATGTGGGCTTATGACCCATATTCATATGACTTGTACTCATATGAGTTAGAATAACTCGTGTCTAGTGATCATAGATAAAGACTGTGATTTCAATCAATGTTTTAAATAGTGGGCTAAGACGTTTAGCGGTATATCTCTAAAATAGCTAATAGCGGAGCTATATCGGGCTATAGCGGGATATAACGGCTAAATTTTACATGAACTCAAATAGCGACACTCTACCTCAAAAGGCTATAGCGGCAGCTATAGCGGGAGATTTAAAACTATGATTTCAATACATCTATAGCGGCAGCTATAGCGGGAGATTTAAAAGTATGATTTCAATACATATTGGGTCTCGCACTCCGTGTCTTATATGTGTCATAGACTCATGATCTGTGCTCATACAACTTATTAGAACAAATCGCGTTCACCAATGATACAAAGTCTACTTTTTATTTGATTTTGATTCCATTGCAACGCGTAGGTACGTGTGTGCTAGCTAGTAATAAATCATTAAAACGAGAACTTAGTAATCAATATAGATCTGCATTTGTGCGTGAAGTTCCTGATACAGCTTAAAATAAAATAAACTTCGTTGCATTTTAATAATAATTTCCTTATTAATTCCAATCTAGAAATCTTCCCAGGAACCACCAGAAGGAGGAAGCTGGACTCTAACCTAGTCTAGAAACCTTCGAAGCAACCACCTGGGCCTGGACTCCTTCTCCGACCTATGCACGGTGAGCTCGCACCGGACGACGAGGCTGTCGTCCTTAAGGCTGCGCAGCGCCGCCTTGGTCTCCTCCGCCGCGGCCTCCGTCTCGAGGACGTCCATCCAGATGCCACCGGGGCCCCATGAGCTGTCGTGGAGACTATAGTGCTGTGGGATTGCGCATCGACTGCCCAGCAGGTTGCCATCACGGTCGAGGACGCTGACGCTGTACCCCGCCGTGGCGTCCGCTGCCCTGCCGAAGAAGCGGTTCTCCATTAGGCTGAGCAGCACGCCGGGGCAGCCGGTCTTGGAGTCCGGGTAGCCGTTGGGGTAGTACGTGAGCTTCCACCGGTGGCCGCCGGCGCGGAACGGCTTGGACTCGAGGCCCTTGCCGTGCTTGTACACCGTGCTCACGTTGGAGTAGCCGCCAGCCGGCGATGTGGAGGTGGTGCGTGCTCGTCTCCTCCCGCCCGCGAACCGAGGTGAAAGAGAGCGATTGGCGAGCGCTGCGCCACGCGTCTCGCAGCGCCGCCACCGGATCCGGAGACGAAGACATGCTAGCTGTTTCGAAGAGAGGCTCAGACGACGGAGGAGCGCGTTTGGGGTGGTTGATGATGGATCCCCGATAGATACAGACGTGTGTATATATTGCCGATGGATTGCACGCCTTGGTGGCTTGCATTGGTCCCCAAGAATCCACGTATTCGCCGACGCGAATTATAACGTTTTGGACTAAAACGACAACTCTCTGCGCACGGATCCCCATATGCAGCGGACGCAGGATGACAGCGGTAGCCAGAACGGAACCGTACGTGTGGCACTAAAAAAACATTTTTTCCTTAGCTTGGTTTTTCATCCAAGTTAGGCTTCACTTCCCATCCCAACCCAAAATATTTTCTCTTCCACCCATCACATCAAATCTTTTGACGCATGCATAGAGCATTAAATATAGGTAAAAAAGATAACTAATTGCATAGTTTATCTGTAAATGTCGGGACGAATCTTTTGAGCCTAGTTAGTCCATGATTAGACAAATTTTGTCAGATAACAACGAAATATGCTACAGTAACTTTTCATGGGAGTAGAGAGAGTTTAATGGGGATGAAACTATTCTGCACTATTTTCAAAATCTGGATGTGTTGGAAACAGTGACATGAAATCCCCAGTGAGAATGGCCTAATACATAAGCCTCTCTCCATCTTTACAGCCACACACATAAATAATCATGTAAGCATGAAGCACTCACTAATCAAATGCCAAACCTACTTACTGCACAGGGGAGCTAGCAAGAAATAAAGCAGTCCTGACTTGAAAGAATCTAACATCAACCTATATATCAGATTTTTAAAAAGAAGCGAGAAGAAAGCATTAGCTTCATATAATGATGCTAAGTTGGATGTACCACAAGAGTGAACATGAATCAAGTATTGTATGCATGTGCTACTACAAAAACACCATGCATAGGTTAGAATGATTAATGAAGTAGAGATGGAAAAAACAGTACAGCTTTACAAGTTGGATAAGAATCATATGAAAATGAAAAAGTTAGGGAAACTAGTGGCCGTGTTAGCTGCAGGTGATTGCAGCCATGGCCAATCCGGTATATACATGCTAGTTATTTACATGATATTTCCCATGCGCCGTTTCATAGAGGAGGATGTCTTGCTGGATTAAACTTGTTATCTGCGCGGACATTAGCTCTTTGTTGTCGAAACAGCATGCTTTCTATCTATCCCCAAACTGCCCAATTCAAACATAGCAGGTTGTCAGTAGGTTAAAAAAGCAGAATTATCACTTAGTGAATATCCTCCAGGTGCTATCAAATTTGGATTTGGTGATCGAATTGCTAGATCGGCTGCTAGAGGGGACCAAATTCTTTCTCAAACTCTGCCATGCATGCCTAATACCACACAAAAAGCTCCAGCTTTTCATGCAAATGCAGTTTTCTTCTGAAAGTTTAGAAACTATATGATTTAGGAAAATAATTACTCTTCTTCAGGACACAACAGTTCCCGTGTGTCCACCACCTAAACCAAGTAAGGATGAGAGAGAAATAGTAAAGCAAAGGCAAGCAAATAGTACAAGAAAAGTGTAGGTGCTTTATAGTTTCACAAGACACCAGCTCCATGCAGGTCCAAAGTGCACACATCACCAAACTTGAAATTCCAGTAGTGATACTAACAAAAATCCCACTGCTCCCTCAAAAAGAAAAAATCCCACCTCATCAAGACAGCAATAAGACAATCTTGCTGCCACATTTCAGATCTTGAGAAGCCACATAACTAAAATAGAGAATGGGACCAAACAGGCCACCAACCTACTCACCAAGCACAAGCCAAATTTAAATTACAAGGAAATTTTGGACCTTGCATAAGTGTGCCGGTAATGATCATCATGATCTGCATTACGCCTCATTGGACCCATTATTTTTTAGAGATGCTCTGCTAAAAAAAATACTCGACCTCATTAAGCCTACCCAACCCAATCAGCTGATAGATCACAATATTGCTAGATTTTTTTTCTTTTGTCATAAGGCACAAAAAAAATCTACCCATAATAATATCATAATCATAACTTTAATTTTGTAGTGTCCATGTGTTGGTAGAGTTAGATATCGAGTTCCATGACTTTTTGAAGCACTCATAAACCACCAATAAATCTGTTGTTTTCTTTCTTTATTATGGTAACAAATCAAGAACTCTCTCTAGATCTCCTGTGCCCGGTCGTTGGCTTGCCGCTGATGGCTTGATGTTTTGTCTGCCGTTTTCCTTTTATGGCATCAAGTGTTTATTTTTTCGTGTCCTTTGCCATTTTTTCTTTCTTTCTTCCGCTTTCGCTTTCCCTGCGGTTGTATGACCTTTTTTGTTTCTTCTTTTTTTGTCCTGTTTATTATAAACAGAAAAAAATAAATAACAGAGATAGTATTATGTGTCTTTGATCTTTGTCTTCTTTCCTAATAAATAGATATTTTCATCACTAAATTATTGATGCAATTTTGATTTGGAATAAAACTTATTACTATTAGAATCTGGATAAGCCAATGGTCCAACTTAATCTTAAGCTATTTGCCATGCAGTCTAATATATATCTATATACCTACACTATATCTACATCTATACCTAATATTAAAGAGTCAAAATTTGATTCTATTTTCTTCATCCACCCCTCTCCCCAGACTAACTGAACAGCAGAGAGTTTCTTCCATTCCACTTTTTTTTTACTTGACCTAGACTTATGTCACATGCTATGAGTTAGAATAATTCACGTTTAGCGATGGTGAATATATGGTCCAATTCCAATACGTGTTGGTCATGCCCTTTGTATCTCGTATGTGACCCGGCTCATGATCTTCGCTAACAACTCACATCTACACTACAACAGAGAAGGACACCACTGGCGGTTCAAAACCCCCCTTCACTGGCGGATTTTGAACCGCCATAACCAACTCGGCAGTGATGAGCTGATCACATCACTGCCGGTTATGCCAAACCGGCAGTGATAGCTCATGTATCACTGCCGGTTCGTGTTACAAACCGGCAGTGATACTTGAGCCATCACTGCCGGTTGTTTTAACCAACCGGTTGTGTAGATTATATTATCACTGCCGGTTTTCTTTGAACCGGTAGTGATATACTTTTCACAATTTGCATTTTAATAATTGTTTTATTTTCATTTCGAGGGGAGGTGGTGGGGTGGGAGGTCGGGGAGGTGGAGGTGGTTGCTATCGATCAATTTGATATCGATGTGAAGGTGGTTGTTGATCAGCGACAATACAAACCCATCAACATTTATATTACAAAAGTTTCAAAAAAAACTTTAAGTATCGAATTAAGAGTCGCATTACAATAGCCTATCAACGTGGTCTCTTCCGTACTGCGCCTTGTACTTCTTAGTCCTCGCAATGGAGAATGATCCTTTATTGGTCAATATCTCGTCCATCACAAACCTTGCTATCTCCTCTTGAATTCCTCTCATCTCAAAATCTAGCAACTGATTGTGATTGTTTGCTTTGCGCTGTAATTGAAGCAAGATGATATTGAGATGCACAAACGTAAGACAAAACAATAGAAATGGGATGCCTACGTACCATGTCATCTCTCTTATTTGTTTTTGCGCCAAAGTATTTTAGCATTGCCCACATCACATAGAACCCGCATTCGTTGTTCCCCATCGGTTGATCTAGGGTCTTGAGATCCTCCATATACTTTACACTGAATGGGGCACTCTATTGCTTTTGCATCTTGCTATCGAGATTTTTCCAATTAGGTAATGCCTTCATTCTATGTTACATTGTAAATGAAGTGTGAAGACCGAGGACATTACAATATCCTATGTGATTAGAAAGTGTTGTGATATTGGGTTCACTTACTTATTTAGCACTTACTTTTTTGTTGTGATATTGGGTTCACTTACTTATCCTATGTGATATTGGGTTCACATTACAATATCCTATGTGATTAGAAAGTGTTGCCGAGGGATACTACTGTCCTTCCATGTAGGCATATGGTAAGCCTGCTGGCAATCTATTCAAGGACTGCATTTTTTGTTAGAAACCTTAGTAACTAGGACGAGAATAGGGGAAAAGCTTGCAATAAGTACTGAAGTAAGTAAAAACTTGACAACTAAAATACATTTCTTGGAAGCTACAGAATGTCCCATTCTAATCTATCCATTATCAGCACACACACCCCCAAGAATACATATCCTGATAGAGTAATATTTCAAGGAAGTGTTCATTTCTAAAAAGAAAGGAAAAAGAACAAAAGTTCGACAAGATTAAAACTACCTGTCTCAACCGAACAATCATTTCTCGGTACTAGAGATCATGAATACGAGCAACAAGCACACACATGCACAAGTTCACCCACACACAACCAGGAAGAAGGAAAAAAAAAAAGACAATGTGAGGTGAGCATTCTATCGAACACCTTATGGGCACTCACCGAGTAAGCAGGGGTGACGCGCTCAACAGCGACGTGGAGGAGCTCCTCGCGGCGTCGGCGTAGCTGTAGGGGACGGCGACGTTGAGGAAGCGGTAGGGGACGACGTCGTGAAGGGTGGCGTCGGGCTGTGGCGTCGTGCAGTGCGCGTCGGGCGGCGGCGGCATGCACTGGCGAACAGCGTCGAGCGCGTAAAATGTCGTGCTGCCTTGGAGCGCGCCAGCGCCTTATATAACCCATGCATCACTGCCGGGTGGTTATTAGAACCGGCAGTGATGTCCCATATCACTGCCGGTTCTAATAACCACCCGGCAGTGATGTCCCATATCACTGCCGGTTCTAATAACCACCCGGCAGTAATGTCCCATATCACTGCCGGTTCTAATAACCACCCCGCAGTGATATGGGACATCACTGCCGGGTGGTTATTAGAAACGGCAGTGATATTGATTATTTTTAAATATTTTGGGTCCCCAATTGATCTCAAATGGAAAAGTTGTAAACAACAAAGTTGTGGAACTCATGAATGTCTACAACTTTTATTTTAGTCATTTCTCAATTTGAGAAATTTTTATTAGGCATGTCTCATAAAGTGCTCTGTCTCACACAAAGTTATGTCACTTTGTTGGAAACATGGCATCCGTTATATCAACAAAGTTCCAAAATAATAGTGGTAGAACTCATCAATCTCTACAACTCCATATGATCTCAAATTCGATGCAAATTACTAAAACAACATTTCATTAAGGATTACATAGTTTATGATATTCTAACTATGATGGCCTCATCGTGATCACTCCGGAGGTAAGTAGGTTCGTCACCCTCTTCAAGGATAGGTAGGGTAATGTCTGCCCTAAAAGGAGCCATTTCTTGATAACCTTTGTACTCTTCTTCGTCCGTCACTCCTTCAACACCGACAATCTTCCTTTTGCCATGCATGACTACTTGTAGTCTTCCCTTTGTATTGTTATCCCTTGCATAGAAGATTTGCAAAACATCCTTTGCAAGGACGAAGGGGTCATCTCTGTATGCGGTCTTGGATAGATCAACGGTAGTGAACCCATCATTGTCGGTGTTGATTTCATCTAGCCGGACCCACTGGCAATGGAAAAGAGCGACCTTCAACTGTCGTCCATAGTCTAGCTCCCATATCTCATCTATGAAACCATAGTATGTTGCCTCCACCGTGCCGTATTCATCGTGGGCGTCGAAACGAACATCACTATTTTGGTTGGTGCTCTTTCCATCCTGTTTTTTGTGTAAAATGTAAAACCATTTATATCATAACCTTGGTACATCATCACCGTGCCGTATTCATCCGGGAGCTAAGAGATCTAGCTGACATCCCGTCACCATTCCTAGCCTGTGGCGTCGAAACCAGTCACCGAATTCCTCCTTATGTTTTTTTCTCAAGCCAAGCCTATGACCTACCGATGTGCTTACTTTGCAGTAACTGCTTGTGCTCATTAATGTATGCCATCACACCGTCGACCTGCTAGAGAACAGCGAAGTGTGCTTGTCTGAAGGAAACCACTTCGACTATTTTGACAGCTTTCTCACCTATCATTCCTTTGCCCCCTAGTCTTCCATTGTGACGAGATATTGGAACTCCGACCCGATTGATGTCCATATAATATGTGCAGAACTCAATGGCCTCCTCCGTTGTCCATCCTTCTACCATGCTCCCTTCTGGTCTGAATCTATTCCTAACATACCGCCTGAAAACTTTCATCAACCTCTCGAAAAGAAACATCTGGTGTAGGTACATTGGGCCAAGGGCTTTAATTTGGTCCACAAGATGAACAAGTAGATGCACTGATATGTCGAAGTAAGTTGGTGAGAAATGCATCTCAAGCCTGCATAGAATCTCGGTTATCTCCTACTTCAGCTGGTCTAGCTTGGCCCCTTTAATGACCTTTTCAGAGATCGCGTTGAAGAACGAACACAACTTTATGATTGGGGCACGGACCTTGTCAGGGAGGATACCTCGCAGGGCAACTGGGAGCAGCTGAGTCATAATAACATGACAGTCATGGGCCTTCATACAACCATAGTTAAACTTAAGTTCTCTCATGTTAACTAGCCTCTTCGGGTTCGCACAGTAGCCAGTTGGCACTTTGAGATCATTGAAGAAAGAAATAAGCATGGCCTTTTCTTCCTTTTTCAGTGTCCATGATGCCACCGGAAGTTTCAAGTGGCCATCCTCAAGAGTTATTGGGTGCAACTCCTTCCTGAGGCCCATGTGTTGCATGTCCAAGCGTGTCGCGAGAGAATTCTTTGTTGTTTCCCCGGTGTTCATCAACATGTTAAGTGTGTTACCGCACACGTTTTTAGTTATGTGCATTGGATCAAGACAGTGACGTACACTCAAAAGTGGCCAATAAGGTAGTTCCCAAAAGATTGATTTTTTCTTCCAGATACTACCGGCTGGCGCTGATACTGCACCTTCCCCCTTCCCAAGGACAACATCTGTGAGTTTGCTTACTTGTTTAAGTATCTGTTTCCCGTCTCTATACTTTAGAGGTCCACGTTTCTCAGTAGTCCCATTAAAATCTTTTCTATTCCTGCGGTAAGGGTGATCCCTTCGTAGGAACCTACGGTGTCCCATATAGACCATCTTCTTGTTTTCTGGTAGATGTATAGCATCAGTCTCGTCCAAGCACTCGACACACCCAGTGTATCCTTTTGTCTTCTCTCCAGACAAGCAACCTTGCCCTGGCAGGTCAGTGATTGTAGCGATAAGTATAGCCTTTATCATGACATGTTCTTTTTTGTACTCATCCCAAACATCCTTCACACCCATCTCCCACATCTGTAGTAGTTCATCGATCACTGGTTGTAGAAGCACATCGATATCATTACCAGGTTGTTTTGGCCCTTGGATTAGTAGTGGCATCTGGATGTATGATTGTTTCATACAAAGCCAGGGTGGAAGGTTGTATATACATAGCGTCACTGGCCAAGTGCTATGATTGCTTCTAACCTGGTCAAACGGATTCATCCCATCTATGCTCAAACCTATCCAAAGATGCCTTACCTCTCCACCGATGTTCTTATAGAACATAGTATTGATAGTCCTCCAGTCCGACCCGTCGGCGGGGTGCCTCAACATTGTATCTTTCTTACGCTCTTCGCCGTGCCAACGCAACAGTTTGGCTGACTTTGCATTTGCAAACAACCTATGCACTCGTGGAGCTATAGGAAAATACCATACGACCTTTATGGGCCCTCCTCTGGTCTTGCTTCCCTGATTTGACGGCCCTTGCTTGTATCGGGGGGCTTTACACTTGGGACACGCATCCAAGTCTTTGTATTTTTCTCTACGGTACAATATGCAATCGTTGGAACACGCGTGTATTTTCTCAACCTCGAGGCCGATTGGGCAAATCATTTGCTTGGCCAGGTAAGTCTTTTCTGGTAACTCGCTACCCTTCGGGAGCAGTTTATGTAGTATACCTAACAAGCTATCGAAGCCTTTATCACTCAATCCATTCGTTGATTTGAACTCTAATAGCATGATGTTGGCTTCCAGTTTGCTTATTGGGCAGGTCGGATACAATGGTGTTTTTGCATCCTTTCTCATGATCTCCAGTTTTTTCAACTGTGTAGCACTAAGGAATCCGCCATGCACATCATGTAGAAACTGTGAAATGCCATCATTTTCCTCTGTGTCGTCAACTAATGTATTCCTAAACACATTATCGTTGGTAGGCACAGGTACTGTGTAGCATTGGTAATCATCAATAGGCAGAAATGCGTTTAGGGATACGCTAGGCATGGGCACATCATCATTGTTTTCTTGTGCAACATTTTGACCAACCTCCCCATGCAAAGTCCAAATCGTGTAGTCTCTCATGAACCCCCTGGTAATCAAGTGCAATCGTATATGCTTCACATCGCCCCATTTTCTCGTATTCTTGCAATCTTTGCATGGAAAGAATACAGGCTGTGAGTCCCCAGCATTGGCTCTAGCGAGCTTGATGAAATCGTCGATGCCCGTCAAGTACCGTTGGTCTGTACATGACAGATCGTACATCCACCCTCGATCCATGTCTGCACAGGTAAAATGGGCCGGGCAGAGGAAACATAGGAAAGTTTTAATAAGAAACAATTATTGCACAATATTGAAGAACAATTATTCTACTCCATGCAACATAAAAATGGAGACACTAATTTAAAAAAGACTAAATTTGGAGACATGATCATGAATAACAATGTAGCTCCAAACAATGCCCATATAAATTAAAAATCGCAGCCCCATAAAAAATAATTATTGCACAATATTGTAGAACAATTATTCTACTCCATGCCACATAAAAATAGAGACATTAATTTTTTAAAAAAATACTAAAATTGGAGACATGATCATGAACAACAATGTAGCTCCAAACATGTGGCGGATGCAGGATGATAATCAAGGGGGGCTAAAAACAATAGAGATGTTGATTTGCATGAAGATTTAATGGTGATTTGAGATTTTTGCTACAGTGTTTCTAGTAGTAAATCAAGTCATTAGGGGGGGCTGGAGCCCACCCAGCCCCCTGTAGATCCGCCACTAATGCATTGTTTGGTGACACATGGGTTAATTTGCTCATCAACATTGTAAAAGAATCTACTCTACTCCTAAGAACCAATTATAACATCACATACTAACAATACATTATAGCCATGAATTAGAAAAGTGCTCTGTAGAAGAATGGAGAAATAAGAATGAGAATAAAGCATTATAGCCATCAAAACAAAGCTAATTAAGCAACAAAATCGAAGGAATGGAGGCTGATTACTAACTTTAAAGCAAAAAGATCAAGCCATTCTTCCAAATCCAAGTGGTAGCTTCACGGATTTGGGCGACTGCAACATTGGAGGGAGTGGCCCAAACGCACGCCTCTGTTCTCGGGATAAAAGAGTGGAGGAAGAAGATGACGGCTACAACCTTTTTATGCTGTCAGGCTCATCACTGTCGGTTCTATCCTAGAACCGACAGTGATAGAATCAAATCAATGTCGGTTCTTGGCTTGAACCGGCAGTGATAAGTGGAGTTGTCATCACTGCCAGCGGGAGGCACAAACCAGCAGTGATCGTTGTCATCACTGCCGGTTCTCGCACCCCCCAATTATTTTCTAGTTGTCAGAGCCTAGAACCGGCAGTGAAGGGTCATCACTGCCGGTTGTCCTAATTTTGGCAGTGATGTGGCCGGCACTGATGACTGAATCTGTAGTAGTGCTAGCAATGATGCAATATACGAAATTTTATTCCTATACATATTGGGTTCCGAAGCAATGCAAGTTATAATAAACAGTAACATTCGTATCAATTTCATATACGTATTCGATCCGTTCCATCGCTAGTTTTGTGGCAGCTTGCTCTGGAGTTTTGAGATACTGTCACTACAGCGGTGTGTATACATAGGCAAAGCTGAAAAGGATACACGGTTGAGAAAGGCCATGGTCCGGATATCACGCGGTTATTAACTGGGTTGGACCACATACAGAGACGCGTCGCCGTGTTTTAACACCTAATAAAGCCCATGAAGCAGCGTTCCAACTTTCGGCGAAATTTCATGAATTCCGATGGTGGCTAATAAAAATTCTGAAATTTCATATTATACACGCAATACAACTGTAGACTTATTATATTTTCTATGTTTTATATTGCATATTCTTTTACTCAATATATGTGGTCTTAAACTGTGCAAGTACCTCCGGTCCATTTTATCTGGCGTACACGCATATCAAAATTCAAACTTTAAAAACTTTAACCAATAATTAGGCTCATAATTTTTAACTATTATAATACAAAGTTTATATGATTAGATTTGTAAGGAATTATACTATCCAATGATCATAAGTTTATAAGATTAAATAATATAATATAAAGCAAATGAATGGTCAAAGTGTAATCTAGGAGACCGTGTCATTCTAACTTGTGCTAGATAAAATGGATCGGAGAGAGTAATATTTTATTTAGATCCAGAATTTTTCAAGAAAAAATAGTACTTCTTCATGTTTGACTCTCTAAAAAGATTCTACTTTGACTGAATTTTAGTAATTTCGAAGGTGGCCGAAAATTTACTAATACCGAAATTGAAAACCAACAAAATGTCCACTACTCGGAGCATTCATCCTAACTCGACAGGGTCGGCATCTCATCATCTACAGAGTTTAAGGCAGCCGAATAATGACCCATCTGAACCATCACTTTTCAGCTATTATGTACACATATGTACTGTCTATATCCATAAACAGCTAGTATTATGCTACCTTAGTATTTATATGTTCGAAGTATATATAGATTATTGAGAGGCTAATAGAGATGCTCTTAGTCGAGTCAAGTCTGTCGGCTCGAAACATGTACCAGCATTAGTCGAATTATGTACTTCCTTAGATGTGGACCCATAAAAATATGTAATTCTTACATTTGATTCAAGTCGACAAGAAAATAGTTACCTATATGTGAAGCACGGGTAGTTTATCCAATTATGACAAGAGACATCTCTCTATTTTACACGTGATGGCACTTGCCAGGGTTACACTCGTGCATGCTTATAATGCAGAGAAAGATAAATTTAGTCTAGACCGGATAACAAACTCCTCAATATTTCAGGTCTACGGTTTGATTAATTGGACAATCAGTTGAACCAGATTTTATTAATCTCTGGTAAGTTTTGATTTTAATCAAAATTACAACAACAACAGCTTGGTGGTATGAAACATCTTTATTTTATAGAGAAAGATTAGGGTTTTTCATTCTTAATTATATTCCATCAATAACTTAGCGGTGCAGAACTCTTTATTTTATAGAGAAAGATTAGATATTGAAAGGCATATGATACTTGCTTTTATTTTTTATATTTTTATATTTATTAGAAATAAACATAAAACCAAAAAAATAAGAATAAAAACCCGATGATCAGAAAATGCTCACACCAAAAAAAAAAAGAGAGCGTGGTCCGGGAGTAGCTCGACGAGGGAGATGAACTTGGACGGAAGGATGCTGGAGTCGAGCGCCACCTCTGCGAGATAGCTGTTCAGCAGCTTGGCGGCCTTCACCAGGAGGCTCTGCTTCGGCGACTGTGGGCTGTCGTAGTTGAACCCGTTGTCCTCCTCGTTGTCGTCGTCGTCGAGGTTGAGGAGCACCGAAAAGATGCGCGCCACCACACGTTCATGTTGTACAGCGCGTGCCGCTGCCCAGCCGATGTGGTCGCGCCCGTGCCAGAGGCGATGAGTATGTCCTCCAGGATGGCCTGGTCCTGCTGCATGCCGATCCGAAGTGCAGACGCTGGATGCGGACATCGCCAGTCTTGAGGAGTCCCGAGAGGAAGGCCATGGGCATGGGGCTCTTCTTACTGCACCGGGAGCAGGCCCATGACGACCTCCATGACGGCACGCTACTTGACGATGTTGGGTCCACATTGCCGCCGCCGCAGCATCTATGCACGTTTCTGGCCATGAGTCCGTGGACAAAAAAGCACATAAGCCAGTAGAACATACAGAACACACAGCCCCAAAAAACAAACGACAAAGGAAACCAGCGGACACACGGAAACCATGGAGAGAAAAGCGAAAAGGAAAATCGCTTGCCGGCTTATTTCCTTTTTCATGTGGACTCTGCCATGCAGCGCTGGATATGGACTCTGAAATCTGTATCGGATGCCAACTCTATCCTGGATTCCTTAACAGTAGACAATCTCATGTACGAAAGACTATTGCCTGGTGTATTTGATCTCCCACGTGTGGCTGGAGCATCTTATCTTTACAAGCATTCAAATTTGGCATACACTATATAAAATCATATTGCCCTAACCAAATTTGAGTCTAAACATAATTGAATTCCGTATCATTGCTAGAAGTGAATTTGAATTCCGTGTCATATTTCATATTTGAGATACGGAGGACATGATCCAATACGTTTTGAAATCGAACTCCATATGAGCACATGTTATATATATAAGACCGCAAGGAAAAACCTCTCCATTGTACGGTAGTTAAAGCGAGTGAGACGAACCAAAAAATGGACGAACGAAAAAAATGGCTTGAAATTTTGCCTCTTTATTATTATTATTAGGTATATATATGCATGCTGATGGAATTTTGCAACAGGAGATGGAGGAGAGGTAGCGGTTCAGCTGATCAGACCTCGGGCCGGTGTTGTGAAGGGTCGAGATGGTAGACTAGAGGGGGTGAATAGTCTTTTTCTAAAACTTAATTGCACCGGATAACCGAAACTTATGCGGAATTGAAATTATCGGTCTAGCCAAGACTACACCCCTCTATCTACGTTCTCTAGCACCTTACAAAGTTCCTAATTAAGCAACTAAAGTACCGGACTAGCAAGAGCTCATCTAACCAATTCTAGTAGCAAGGTCACACAAACCTATACAACTAGTACTTTGCCAACCGGGGGAGCTCCTACGCAATTCTAGTAAGCAAAAGTACAAAGCCCCAAAGCTCACTAGCAATGCTCGATAACAAGGCAACCAATGCCAAATTAAAGAGCGTAAATTACTTAGCTACACAAACTAAGCAATGTGACTATTAAAGTTACACAAACCAAATTAGTCACGTAAGAGCTACTTCTATGCTACACAAGCAAGAAGGTAACTAGCAAGCTACACAAGCTAACTAATTACAAGAGCGACTACATAAGCACAATATAAGTGAATGTAAATACAAGCTTGTGTTGGGGAATGCAAACCAACGGGATGAACAAGGTTGACATGATGATTTTTATCCCGAGGTTCATGTGTTTGCCAACACGCTAGTCCACATTGAGACAAGCTCCAAGGTTGCCGCCGGTCCTCTTGCTAGTGGTGACACGCAAGTCACACTCTCCCACATGGAGTGCTTACCACAAGCTCTAGCACTTGACCCCGCCGGACCACTTGTCACCCTTCGCATCTCATTTTATTAGAGTTGCTCTTCACGGCTCCCGCGGGGCGAGCACAATGCCCCTCACAAAGCTCTTCTTCGGAGCACCGCACAATCTCATTGCGGGCTTCGACGGAGACCTTCACCAAGCCGTCTAGGAGGTGGCAACCTCCAAGAATAACAAGCCCACTGGCTTGCAATACGACCGCCTAGTGCCACTCGATGCAACCTCACGATGCAATCGCACTAGAATCACTCACTCGCTTATTGATTCACAATCTAGCAAGCACAAGTGAGTTGGAGGCTTCTCAAACCAAGCACACACAAGGGCAATACATCCCCAAGGTGCTCTACTCAGCCAAGCCCGAGCAACACCTCTATTTATAACCCCACGGTCAAATAGAGTCGTTACCCCTTCACTAGACAAAACTCGATAGCACCGGACGTGCTAGTGCGTACCATCGGACGCAGGTAGCCAGTGTTCGGTGCACCATCTCCGTCCATGTGTCCTTGCGCGTTCAACCGTAGCCGTAGATCTCCAACGATCACTGAGCGCGTCAACGGTCAAGAGAATGACCGGACGCAGCACAGTGCCACACCGGACGCACCTCGCCTCAGCGTCCGGTCCACTCCAGAGAGGGTCTAGACCACAAAAATGTCGACCGGACATAGGCCAGCATCCAGTCCACCCTAACCTCACTGCACACTGCCATGTCAGCATGACCAAACACAGAATAGTGAACACCCGGCGTCCGGTGCACTTCAGCTAGCCGCGTGAGCCACCACTCAACTGACCAGACATGCAGGTGCCCCCGAGGCCAGCGTCCGGTCATTTCCAGTGACTTGTTTCGCCTCTGTTTCTTCGCTGAATCCTACCGAGCTTGCGAGAGAGTCTCCACTTTTCTCTTTCTCTCAACAACCCTTGCAAATGTCCCAACCACCTCGTGTATCACCTTGTGCACATGTGTTAGCATATTTTCACAAACATTTTCAAGGGTGTTAGCCACTCAACTTGCCACGCCACTCGATCCTAGCATGTATACAAAGTTGGATCACTTAAGTGGCACTAGATGACCGATATGCAAATAAGTTTGTCCCTCTTGATAGTATGACCATCTATCCTAAATCCAGTCATGCACTTCTCTACACAACCTTTGACCGGTGAAATAAAATGCCCTAGGTTATACCTTTGCCTTGCGCATTCCATTTCATCTCCTTCGATGTTGATGCAACACATACACCAACCAATCACCAAATGATATGATCCACTTCATATCATCATGTGACCGTATTGGCTCATTGATCTTGACCTCACTTGCTCTTCATTGTTGCTTCGGTCCATCGGCGCCAAGTATTGCTCAAGCTTCACCGTCACACGTGGTCCCTTGCTTCAAAGCCTCCAACTTGCCCTTCACACTTGCAACCAGTCTATCGAGCCAAGCCTCATCTTTATCTTCTCCACCTTGGTCACATGACTCCATGTTATGTCTCATATGCAATAAGCTCCTCCATCATCACATGTGCAAGCTTTTCAACATCTCCAAGCCATTTCCATTTCCATGGCATATGCTGCTCACACACATGTATCTGTAGACTAATCACATATGTATCTCACATAAAACACCATTAGTCCACCTAGGTTGTCACTCAATTACCAAATCCAAACAAGAACCTTTCATGTTGCAGTGCTCATTGGCAGCGAGCGGAGGCTATCAACGGTGTTTGGTCGTGGTGCACAAGGCGATTGATGGTAGTTTGACAGTGGTGTCTTTAGTGGGTGTTCTCAGGAGCGACAGAGTCAGGTGCAGGCTAACAGGGTCGAGGTGTGGAGCAGCACACTGGTGATCTGTTTGTGATTGATGGATCAGGGCTGAAATGTTCGCCCTTGCCCTCCAAGCAACCTTAGTTCGTGACGATGACATAGGAGCATGACAGCAGATGGAGTTTTTTCATTCTATGTGGCATGGCAACACGTGGCGCAAGCCCAATGCAGGTTTGCATTGAAGGAGCTTGTGTGCTTCCAAATCAACAAGGGCGTGGATCGATTCAAATTGCACATGTGGGTTTCTAAAGTGTGGATCGAGTGACGTGAAGAAGCTTCAAGGGCTGAACTGGAAGGAAGTATAGATGACGGATGTCTGTACTTGCAACTAGAGTAATCTGGTTGGTCCAGGCTACAAGATGCTACGGTGTAAGACGTCGGGCGTAGCATTGCAGTGGAAATGAAAGAGCAAGCTAAGTGGCAATTTTCATATGTGACTCAGATAGCAGTTGTGAAGTTCTCAATGTCATGTGTGCAGTCAGGTCAAGTATGGTATTGGATTCAGTTAGATCGTGTGGTGCCTAATATGGAGCAGACATGCTTTGGGGAATCAGGCATGTGTAAGAGCTAGAGAGGAATCTAATTTTACTTCATGGAGATTGTGGTGATAAAAGAGAAGGTGCACAATTGTAGATGGAGTCATGCAGTATGGAGTTACATGGATAGTGGAGGCTCTTGTTTGTGGTGAGTCTGTGATGAGACTCATCAGGCAGCTCTTGTGGAGAGATGAAAGGAACAACTCAAGTCAGGTGTACCTGGAAGTTCGCGCATATATTCGCCAAGGTGGAGCTTGTTAGAATATGTGTCGAATATTATGTACGAGTTTGGTTATGCTAGGACTCTGAGTTGTATTTGGCAGTATAGGGTAGAGTAGGTGTTAGACTCTATAACCCGGACTCCTCATAAATATGAGAGGAGGGCTGCTGTTGTAACCATGACGACATAGCGATAAGTTCGCAGGAGGGCAGCGGCACGTTGCCGGGACCCTAGAGCGATCAGTGTTGCTGGTATTGGGGAGGAGCGCCCGTAATCATGCCCTAGGGATTAGGCTTCGACTGAACCTCATTAACAAATATTGTGCCTCTGGTGTCATATGTGATCTTCATCTCGGTATTCGGTCGACGCTTCCGCACGTGGAGGTTAGCTGATAACTTATCGTTGTGGGAGGCTAATTTCTAACACCATGGTCAAAAGAAACTGTGTCTACTATGCGCATAAACCTTGCGATTAACAGCACTAGACATCCGAGGAGGAGCGCCTACCGTGACGACACCCCTATTCATCGGCGCATGTCGGCCATCACCTTTCTTCACCGGGATGGCCGATGTTCTCTATGACACCACTGCATTATCATCCGAGGTGCCGAAACGGTCCGCATGCCAGACACATGCAATGAGAGTATGGGGCACCATTAGGCATGGATGTGGCGATTGAAATGTCCTAATATGGCTAGAGGGGGTGAATAGCCTATTAAAAATTCTACAAACCCACTAGAGAAAAAGGTTAGTATAACAAATAGCGAAATACAATTTTGCTCTAGCTCTACAAGGGTTGCAAGCCACTTATCCAATAATTCTAGTAGCTATGATCACTAATACGATGAATGGCTAAGTAACTACGAGCTCTCAAAAGCTAGCTACACTAAAGAGCTCAACTAGGTGACAAGCTACACTAACAAAGATAATACAAGCTCTCAAAACTAATTACACTAAAGAGCTTGTTACAACTAGTTTGCGAAATGTAAATGGAGGGTATGTGATCTTTATACCGCCAGGTAGGGGATGAACCAATCACAATATATGATGACCAATCACCGGGAGAAATACAATCATACATAAGATGGATACAAGATTTTTCTCTCGAGGTTCACGTGCTTGCTGGCACGCTAGTCCCCATTGTGTCGACCAACACTTGGTAGTTCAACAGCTAAGAGGTGTAACACAAACCTCGTCCAACCCGTGGACACAGCAAGAACCTACCCACAAGTGAGGTAACTCAATGACACGAGCAATTTACTAGAGTTGTCTTTGGCGCTCCGCCGAGAAAGGCACAACACCCCTCACAAATCACCGAGAGGTGGCCAAGGACAAGCACCACTCTTGCCACAACTCCTTCGCTGCCTCCAAGCCGTCTAGGTGGCAGCAACCATCAAGAGTAACAATAATCCCGTAGCCAATGCTCACTCAAGTGCCAACTAGATGCAAACTCACAAGCAAATATACTTGAGATCACTCAATCTCACTTTGATTTGTCAATCAAGCACAGAGATGAGTGAGAGGGAGTATGCTTAGCTCAAGAGGATGTTAGGATGTCAAAATGTCCAAGAGTGTTGCCCTTGAGCCGGCCAACAAGTATATATAGGCGTCCCCAACATGAAATAGCCGTTAGGCACTTGACCCTGTTGCTGTCGGGCTGACAGGACGCGCAGGTCAATATTGACCTGACGCGACCAGCGTCCGGTCGTGCCACCGCTTCCCCGCTAGATTGCTGACACGTGGCTCTATTTAAATCTCGTTCACTCGATCACCAACAGTCACTAAAATGTTACTGCGCTCAACAAAGACCGACCGGATGTGCCGATGTTCACACACCGGACGCACGCTCGGCGTTCGGTCGCCACGTACTTGCGCTGCCAAGCAGCTGACCGGACGTGCCAGCACAACACACCAGACGCCGAGGGACCAGTGTCTGGTCGACAACAGAAAGCTACCAGAGAGGTATTTCTGTGACCGGAGGCGTCCGAATAGTGGTGACTGGATGCACCTAGCGTCCGATCAATGCAACTGCACAAACTTAGCACTGATGTCACCATACATCATAGCTGACCGGACGCAGGTCCTGCACGTATCTGCCTGAACTGATCGGACGTGACCCTAGCATCCGGTCGGTTCCACCACCGCGTCCAAACAACGCCACCCTTGATCAAATTTGCTAACCACCAAGTGTACCACCTTGTGCATGTGTGTTAGCATATTTTCACAAACATTTTCAAGGGTTATGTTAGCTCTCCACTAGGTCCTAATGCATATGCAAATGAATCCTCATCTAGTGGCACTTAAGTGATCAATAGCCTTAAAAATTCCCCTCTTTATAGTACGACTACCGATCCTAAATGTGATCACACCTTCTATGGTGTCTTGATCACCAAAAGCAAAACCCCTAGCAATATACCTTTGTCTTGAGCTTCATAGGGTTGCTTGATCACCTCATCTTCATCTCCAAGTTAGGCTCCACTTCATGATCACCATCAAGAGCACTTGGCCACCTACACTTGGGGTGTACTAATCACCTTTGCTACGCACACTTAGGCACATGTGATTAGTACTAGGGTTTCATCAATTATCCAAAACCAAACTAGGACTTTCAGCGATGCTAGGGCCATCTGGCCTGAATGGCTGAACTCCTAGGCCCATGCTTGTCTTTGCCACTGGCGTTAGAGGTACGAACCATGCCGTCCAACCCTGAGTAACCGGATGTCCCATAGCTATAGCCCTAGCCGTATTGTGTGCTTTTCCGATGTCTTGGCAGTGTGCAACCAGACTCAACTGGGTTGGAGCAAGATGGGTAGCAACAACTGCAAGAATTGCTGAGGAGATGGCATAGCGATGGAAGAAGCTAGTAGACAAACAAGAAAAGCGTGGTGCCCAAATTCTGATTGACATGACAATATGGAGAAAGAGAGAGATACAGAGAGAAGTTTATTAAATTTTATAGAAAGAGCAAAACATAATTTCTCCCCGTTGCAATGCACGGGCATAAAACACATGTTGCAAGTGTTTTACCTGGATATTGCATTTGTTGCTGTGGCTTTACATGTATGTTGCAAGTGTATGTTCCAAATGTTTTACCTGTTTCAAACCTATGTTGCAAGTGTTTCATTTGGTTGTTGCATATGTTGCATATGTTTCAGACATATGTTGCAAGTATTTATTCAAAATGTTTCGTCTATTTCAGACGTATGTTGCAAGTGTATTTATCTAGATGTTGTAGTTGCTATATATATATATATGTTGCAAACGTATGTTTGTAAATATTTTACTTGTTTCAAATGTATGTTGTAGAAGTGCTTTCATGTTGCAACATTAGCAAGTGTAGGAAGCGGGTGCATGCAAATGCGGTCCCCGCGGTCGTAGCGGTCCCCACGTGCTCGACAAGCGAAGTGGGCGTGTGGGCGTCAATAGGCATGTGGTGCGGTCACCACCTGCATGCACTCCAACAGGCATGTGGCACGCAGCTGCATGCATAAGTGCAGGCGCAACAGTTGTATGTGGCATTGCATCCGGGGCAGGCGTCGTTCCATTTCTTCATGAGTGAAGCGCGTTCATGTGGTGATTTTGCACAAATGATTTTGCAAAGTGGTGCCCTTTTATTAACTGAGACGGTGCCCTTTTATTAACCGAGGCGGTTGCAAAAACCAATCGTCTCGTAAAATGCCCGACGTAACGGAGGCGGTTGTTTTATTTACCGAGGCACAAAAAAACTGCCTCGCAAAATCGATTTACGGAAGCAGTTGAAAAATACTCGCATCGCAAAATCGATTAATCGAAGCGGGCCCTTTTAAGAGGTCTGTCTCCAAAAATCAGTCCATTTTCGGAGGTGTGCCTCTTAAAATGCCCCGCCTCGGTTAATGTAGCCGAGCCCACTAATGGTTGGCGAAGCCCATATAAGCCCGGTTTCTGACTATGAGTATATATTCCGAGGGAAACCCTAGCCTACTCTTCCAGCCCCTCCCCTCTCCTAGTTGTGCCTCTTTCCCATTTCTCTAAGTCGCGCCCCTCTCCCACGGCGCCCCTCTCCCCCACGGCGGCTCCCCTGCGGTGCCCCTCTCCCCCACCGCTCCCCCACGACACCCCTCTTCCCCATGACGTGCCCCTCTCCCTGAGCGCGAGTGGTAGCGGCGGCCAGTGGCGGCTACCCCACAGCGCCCCTCTCTCCCATGGCTCCCCCACAGCGGCGACCCTCTCCCCCATGGCACGCCCCTCTCCCTAAGCGCGATTAGCGCCGCTACCCAGGCGGTGGATCCTCCCTCTCCCTCGGGGTCCGGCGGCAAATCTGGCCCAAGAGCTCCTCTAGCGGCGCGGATTTGGATGAGGAGCTCCTTCGGTGGCATATCTGACTGAGGCGCTCTCTCCCTCTCCTTCGCGGTGGCTGTGTGGCGGTCCCAGCAAGGAGGTGCTCAAATCCGGCGAGCGGGTGCCTAGATCTGGCGAGCGGTTGTGGCGGCGTCTAGATGGGCTTGGCGGGCTGGTGGATGGGCTCGCTGGGCTTGTCCATGTGTTTTCTTTTTTCTTTTTTTATTTGATTTACCGAGGCGGGCATTTGAACCGCCTCGGAACAAATCCATTTACCATGACCTTCAGACCGAGGCAGTTGCGATATTTCTTACTACTACAAGGTCCAGAATCAGAATTCGAACGCAACAACTGAAGTCATTGATCACCACTATTGTAATATAGATCCACGCCAACTAAAATTCAGTGGAGACAATCAATATTGTCCTACCGATAGATGCGACAAGATAAAAGAAAACACTCGAGTACAACAGTTAGCATATATAGATGCATGCATTCTGTTTGCGATATTTATCTTTGATGATGAAGGGTTTTTGAAGGTAGATTGATTCTTAAGTCTATACATTATTACAGTTGAGTAGACGAGGATCATTGGTTATGCTCTGCTTCTATCAGGTCATTTGGCCTCATGGAGTCATGGATCATGGGCGTGTGAGATTTGGGGGTACCTATAGGTCCCAATATCGGAAATCATCGATCTGAATCAGTGGTGTAGCGGCCCAATAAAACTTGATGGGCCTTGAACAGCAGAGCAATTGTGTAGATTGATGTGGGCCAAAGAGGCCCTTTGCTCTACATGCCCACACTGAACTCCTTCATTTTCATTTCTCTACCTCTGCGGATAAATAGTAGGCAAAATTTGGTCCTAGACACTGGAAGTGACCTTCCTTCGCTGCTAGACAAGCAAGAAGACATTTGATTCTTGGCAAATTTGCTGATGCACACTCCGTCCAACAAAATATTCATTTCAGGCTTTCGAGGAGAGAGAAGCGCGGTGAAATGACCTTTTTGTCTCTGCCCCTTTCTTCCTCCCCTCACCGAGCCCTATGCTCTCACTTCCCTCTCACCTCTGTTTCCTCTGTTCAGATCCTCCTGCAGCCATTGTTGCCCGTGGAGCTCAACCGGCCTCTCCGCGACCTCAAGCACGTGCTGGTGAGCACCTCTAGCCCCTCCACCTTTCCCCTCAACGAATTCTGCCTCCTTCCGCCCCCTCCCCCCCAACCGAGATCTCACCGCGCGCCACCATGGATGCCGCCGGCCACGGTGAGGCCGCCCCCTCCAATCCAAGGCCATGGCTAGCATCCCTAACATTGGTGCCTCAGGTCGGGGCGGCAGCTGGCCATGCTCGCCGGCGGTGGCGGCCGATAGCGCGGTGCCCACGCCCGCGCCTCCTGTGTGCTCGTACTACAACCTGCTCATCCTACGCGGCAGCAGGGCCCGCACCCACGGCCTACGCGGCGGCGTCTAGCCAACCCAGCGGGGGAGAAGAACCGGGAGCAAGGAAGAAGAAAGGGGCAAAGGTAAAAATGATATTTCACCGTGCTTCTCTCTCCTCAAAAGCCAAAAATAAATATTTTATTAGGGGAAGTGTCCACCAGCAAATTTGCTCAGAATCAAAGTGTCTTTAAGCAAATCGCTCCATTTTCAATGTGCAACAGCAAAGGGAGGTCACTTTGTGCAGAGCAAATTTTGCCTAAATAGTACGGTATGCTAGTATATCCTGACTTGCTGAGGGCCGGAATGTTCACTTCGCCGGTCTTGCAGCTGACGAAACACGTCAGCAATCCTTCGTTCGCTACCTTTGTACGTACGAAACGAATAAAACAATGGTGAGTTTGCCTTGGAGCGAGGTAACTACTAACTAGGAATGATCGCAATTTGCCAGATGAGTTGGTCACTGCATGAATAAAGGTCTCTCGACGATGGAGAGACTAGAACGTATATATGGATGGCGCTGCGTTTATTTGTTTGCATGTGTGTGTTATTACAAATAATTGGCGAAAGTGACCACTCGATAAAACAGATTAATTTCCTGAATCGATCGAGTCTCATCGACGAAGCAGCGACGTCGACCTGAAAGTGACGTACGTGTACGTCGCCGCATTGGCTGCTTCCATTCCTTGGCAGGGAAGAACGGCGTATCTATTTATGCCGTCAGGTGGCATGCGGCATTTCGAGTATTTATCCGGGTACTAATAAAAAAAAAGACACCGCTTTTTGGGAAAAAAAGCGAGTTTGATGACGTACGTCTATTTTTTACAGGCCGATCACAGAGGAACTCCGTGACCAAGGCTTGACTTGATATGTATATATGTATATCTTTGGTGGAGTTTACTATCAGCTATAGTTGATCTTTTCTTTTTTCAGTCCTAAAAAGGGTAATTCCTCACCAATTAATTAAATATAATTACCAAGCTCCAACAAAGATTTGGCCGTAATATATATAATATGTAGTAGCTACCCGAAAACGACCGATGTTTCCTACTGACGGCAACATCCAAAATCAGAATTGGAATGCATCAACTGAAGTCATCGATCACCACTATTGTAATATAGATAGATCACTATTGTAATATAGATAGATCATGTATCCACGCCAACTAACACTCAAGTCTTGTTTGGATGCATGTGTATTTATCTTAATCCATATGTGTTGAAGTGGAATAAAATATAATTTAGTTTAATTCCACTCAAATCCACTTCAACGCATATGGATTGAGATGAATACATGTATATCCAAACGAAGCCTCAGTGTAGACAGTCAATATTGTCCTGCCGATACATGCATGCGACATGATAGGAGAAAAGATTCGACTACAACAGTTAGCATATATAGATGCATGCATTGTGCTTGCATTGGGACTGAATTGAAGAAGTAGCGCAGCCGGCCGGCCCTCATTCCTTAACGCGCACTTTGGTTGAACAATGAACGCAGTGCGCTATTCAACTCATCTCCACACGGTGCTCTTTTCTTTTCTTTTCTATGATGTATATCCTCTACCAACCCTTATCACTTGCGTTGTTGTCGTCACTAGCTTGGTGACCAGTATGAGAGTGGCTAGTAGACGAACGCTGCAGACCGATGTTCCCTTCGTACCAAGCGCATGCATGTATGCAGATGCAGACTCGTGCGTTGCTTGCTAGTTCTCACATTACTTATCTACTACGAAGCATAGAGGTCAATGATCAGCTGCATGCCGTAGGAAGAAAAATAGACAAGTCGTGGATTATATATATTAACAAATTAATGCCTTATCTCAATTATCAATCCAGTTTACCGATGTATATGTTCTCTTTCTTCGAGGTACCTCGAGGGGTTCTCAAAAACATAGAATATTATAGATCAAGGTTTTTCTAGCAAAATGATTAGCACAAAAAATATAGACTTATAAAATGGGGTTTAGTGTGCCAACGTAGAGAACAAGGAGGTTTAGAAATTCAAAATCTAGATTTACAGAATAAGTGGCTTAAATGGTTATACAAACTTTGTAATGAAGATGGAATGTGGCAGGAATTATTACAAAATAAGTACCTAAAAAATAAAACACTTTCCCAAGTTAGTAAGAAAGTTGGCGATTCTCATTTTTGGATGGGCTTAATGGCAATGAAAGATTAATTTTTGAATTTGGTGAGGTTCAACTTAAGGGATGGTTCTCATATCATGTTCTGGGAAGATACCTGGTTAGGGAATCAAGCCTTAAGTTACATATTTCCAAACTTGTACAACATAGTTCACAAAAAATATGCAACAACAGCCGAGGTATTTAGCACCACTCCCCTTAATGTCTCTTTTAGAAGGGCACTAATTGGAAATAAATTGCTGGAATGGAATAATCTGATTGCAACTATTGCGAATGTAAACCTATAAGCAGGGAAGGATACTATCACATGGACGTTAAGTAAAAGTGGTAGTTTTATGGTTAGGTCGATGTATAGATACCTCCTCACTAATGACATCAAAGTAACACAAGAAATTTGGTGTGTCAAACTGTCACTTACAATCAAGATTTTTATTTAGTTCCTCAAAAAGGGCGTAATACTAACTAAGACAACCTAGCTAAAAGAAATTGGCAAGGAAGCAAATATTGCTGCTTCTGCAGTAATTTTGAGACTATTCAACATCTGTTTTTTGAGTGTAATTATGCTAAATTTCTTTGGCCTGCGTTGCATATGGTGTTTGGCATTACCCCACCCTGTACTGTAGAAAACCTTTTGGGAATTGGTATAAACAGTGTGGAAAAGATTAAGCTTGTTATTCCTAGCAGGGGCGGCTGCCTTCTGTTGGTCCTTATAGCTCACTAGAAATGATAGTGTTTTTTATAAATGCAGCCCTAAAACATTTTTGCAATTCTTATTCAGGAGAACATATTGGTTCTGATTTTGGGGTCAGTTGCAGCGAAGTGAAGAAAAGAAAGAATATATTTACAAAGCTTGTCAGACCCCGGAGACATTGGCTTTGACATTTTTTCCTCTTATGGATGGCCCATTATGTCTAGGATTGCGAATTGATTTTCTATCTTTTTTTGTGAGTCTGCTTTAAACGTAAGTATGAGAACATTTTGTAATTAATTGGTCTGATTCCTCACCTTTAAGTGAGGATGAAGCCGGATATTTATTCCATTATCTAAAAAAATTATCAAGTGTCAATTACATATGTGACCACAAAGCCTCAAGCAACTACTCATCTTCTCAATTCTCACCGGCCGCACGCAATGCGTTGCTACTAGGGATGAAAACGGAACAGAAATATTCCAAATTGACCGTTTTCATTTTCTATATTATGAACCGTTTTTTAACATGAAAAATTGTCAGTTTCAATCGGTTTCACAACCATTTTCAACCATTTTTTGTACTCTTAATTGCTAAATGTAGAAATATCCTGAACCGACCGTTTTCATTTTTCTATATCGTAAGTCCGTTTTCAACCGTTTCCGATCGTTTTCATCCTTAGTTGCTACTGCGTACCTTACCTGCCTTTCACAATTTCACTTGCTCTCTGTGAACTCCGGTCACAATTGGTTGACGTTTAGAAACGTGGAAATCATGTATATGTAAATTCTTGAGGCCCAATCAGGTTTTGAGGCCCAAACCAGGTTTTGAGGCCACGTGCCTCCTTCCGTTTCCGCTAAAACTCTAACCGGGTTTTGAGGCATAAACCCAAAAAAACATCCATCGGTGGTTTTGAGGTCAGACCCCACCAAACCGTCTGGAGAAGCATATCCGATACGCCTCCTCCACGACCTTGAAATGTGTCACCGTCATCCTCGACCGTACGATCACAAGTCCTTTTGCGCCTTTGTTTGACTTGGTCAACATGGTCTACTCCTCATCATGTACTCTTGCTTGTTAATGTTTCCAAATGTCAGCCACCCACGGTCAGTCTTCCGGCTACATTGGTCCCTCGATTGAAGCCTCGTCCGTCCTTCATTGCTCCTAATTCATTAGCACGACACATCTCTACTTGACGTTCTTCATGACCGTTGACCGTCTCTGTGCTCCACGCCTGTACACCAACACAACCAAAAGACATGTTGCACACGCACTCACGCAATGGTAAGTCCCCAAACTGAACCAAAGCCGATTATCTTCTGAGAAACACTCATCATAATCTGACACACAAGGACACATATCACCCTGATGTTCACACAGATTAATTTTGTGAATCCGGTCTCGAGTCTCGACAAAACAGCGACGTCGACCTGAAAGTAACGTACTCCTACCTCGCCCGGCCCATTGGCTGCTTCCATGCCTTGGCATGGAAGAACCGCGTATCATATTATATCGTACCGTCAGGTGCCATGATGCATTTTGACTTTTTATCCAAGTACTAGTATACAAATAAAAATCGGCAAAACGCTCGCAGCCTTTTGAAAAAAAAAGAATTTGATGACGTACGGTTTTTAATTTTTTACAAGTCCATCACAGAGGAAAACCAAAGTCTAGCTTTGAGTTTTCATCTGTGACAAAAGCTAGACTTTATGTTTCTCCTACCTTTGGTGGAGTTTACTATCAGTCAAACTTAGAATTCTTTTGACAGTCCTTAAAGGGGTTATACTCTCAATACCCCTCTACTACGCCCCCTTCGATTCGAAATCGTGAGGGGAAATGATCACATAATAAACATGGAATTTTACAGCACGAAATAGGAAATAGCAGATTAATTCGATTTGTTGCTTAAGTTTGGTGCGTACATACGCCTCTATTTTGCAAGATTGTCCAAATTAATTATAATTACCAAGCTCCAACAGAGATTTGGTTGGAATATACAGTATTACGTAGCTACCCGAAAACGACTGATGCTCCTTACCGACTACTGCAACGTCCAAAATCAGAATTCGAAGGAATCAACTGAAGTTGTCGTCGATCACCACTATTGTAATATAGATCCACTCCAACTAACGTTCAGTACTTGGAGACAGTCAATATTGTCCTGCCGATCGATAGATGCGACGAGATAAAGAAAAGATTCGAGTACACCAGTTAGCATATATAGATGCAGCATCCTGCTTGCACTGGGACTAAATTCAAGAAGTAACAGCCGGCCCTCATTCCTTAAGGCGCACTTTGGTTGAACAATGAACGCAGACACATGCAGTCCAGTATTATTCAACTCATCAAACACGGTTTTCTTTTCTTTTCTATGTATGTATATGCTCTACCAACCCTTACCACTTGCGTTGTTGTCATCACTTTAGTAGTAGACGAACGAGGGAGACCGGAGATAACTTCCTAGCATGAGCATGCATGCAGATGCAGATTCGTGTGTTGCTTGCATTGCTACTTCTCACATTACTTATCTAGTAAGCATATATAGAGGTCAATGACAGCTGCATGCCGTAGGAAGAAGAATAGACAAGTGGTAGGTGGATTATATTAACAAAATGCCTTATCTCAATTATCAAGTGTCAATTACATACGTGATCACAAAGACTCAAGCAACTACACATCTTCTCAATTCTCGCCGGCCACGCGCAATGCGTTGCTACTACGTACTTTACCTTTCACAGCTTCACACTTGCTCTCTACGGCGGACTCCGGCCACAACTGATGGTTGACATCATAAGAAACGTGGAAATCGCATGTATATATATGTAAATTCTTAAGTTTATAGATATGTCTAGATAAAGAAAATAAATGCTCCAAGGATGGATCACATGGGGGGCTGCTCCATGACCAAAAATAACCCATGTGTTTATGTCTTGACGAGGGGAGTATAAATGATGAATCTCTTTTATTTCAGGCAATGCAGCAGTAGCAGCAGCTCTAGTAATGACATATCAGTTTCTGTAATCTTAAATATAGTGCGTCATGAGTTATCACTTCTAAAATTTATACTGAAATATAATGTATTCTATATTGCTCTTATGCTCCGATTTGGCAAATTTTATCAAAAAGAAAACCATAATTTAAGAAGAAATCAAACTCAATCCACGGGTACATGTGTCATTTGAGTAATCCCCTGAGTTGTCTTAAAATTTCTAGAATGCATTACATTATAGGATGGAGTAACTATATATACTACCCACAAATTGTGACGCAACATAATATCATTAGTTTTTTTAAAAAAAAGGAAAGAAGAAAAAACATAAGAATTTCCACGTGAAAATGGTACTTTTTCGTCACTGAAAGCATTGAACTTAATTTGCATTGCCCACAAATGTAGGGAGATACTATTCTGCTGTCATGCATGCTGTACTGCACAGGGCGCTTGCTTCTTTACGCTGTAAAGCCAAGAATCGCACATCAATGTGCATCTTGTCTCTCTCACGCGTTCCCCTGACATAACACCGAAAGTTCTCAAAGCCGCACCGACATGAATTTCAGTCCAGTCTGAATGAAAGTGTATGCTATCTTGACAAAAATCGATGGGCGCTTTGTTGTTTCCTCGGAACGAAGGCTGTGCTCCGACTCTGAACCATAGCATCTCTACTTTACTGGAGAGAGAACGTCGGCAGAGGACCGCGATCGAGAGCATCGATGAGCTTGCAATGCGGTGCAGGATCGATTTTCTCTGCCATGCCACCCGGTGACGGAATTGCGACAACAGCTAGCTAGCTAGCTAGCTATAGGAGGACCGATTCTCTCTGCTCGTCCACTTTGATTTGATTTTGCCACCGAACGAATGGAAAGAACCTATCCCAGAGTCAATCGACCACATGATAGCCACATGCCCATTCACCAAGGAGCTCTGGCATCGCATCGTCCAAACACTCGGGCCGTAAACACCACAACCTCAGCCCACAGTCTGGCGCTGGTGGCGACGCCTATGCACACTCTGGAACAGCGAACGTCGGGACGGCTTGGACAGCCTCTTCGCCCTTGTCTCCTGGCAGGTTTGGAAAGAGCGCAACGCCCGTTGCTTCAGACAAGCACCATCTTCCATGAATGAGCTGCTCCAAATTATCAAAGCTGAAGCTGACCGATGGATCGAGGCCAGGGCAAAAGGTTTAGTAGCCATAGCGCAAGCCTAGGGGCAGTGATGATCACATCCGGTTGTATCCCAACAATGTAGCGCTTAATTTTTGCAGGGCCGGCATCGGCAAACTCTTGTAAATTTGAAACCTCTATCTACTTAATACAATGACTCATATGCGTATTCGAGAAAAAAAGAGAAGAACCTATCCAATAATCCACGCCTTTTACGCACTTATTATTTTGTCCAAGGAATCGGTCCATGTCTTATCTTCTGCTGTTTCGAGGTGGGTGCAATTTTCCTGTGCTGTACGTACATATGGTTTTCATGGTCATTGGTAGATGCGTGACTACGTGTGTGAGAGTTTTTTTTTTGCAAAGAGTGTGAGACAGCTTTTCAACGTAGAATTTTTTTTATTCCAAACACTTTTTTTAAAACTATTTTTAAATTTGACACTGGATTTTTTTATTTTCAAATTTAACACTTTTGGCCACGTCTAAGAATGCTGCTGTGTCATGTATGGCGGCACGGCAGCGGCGATGACGTGGCACTTCCCCGGGCCCTGACCGCTGACGTGGCACGCACTGCCGCGCCACAGATCTTGGCATGGCAGTGCCGCGCCACGACCCATGGCGCGACGAAGCCCAATACAGGACCGCAGACCGGCCTCCCTCCCCTCACAGTCTCTCTTTCACTCCAGTGAAACCGATCGAGGGGGAGACGTGCACGCCGCCGCCGCCGAGGCCACCACCCGCGCCTCCCCCTCCCCCCCCCCCCAGCGACCACCCGCCTCCCTCTCTTCCCATTCCTCCCTCTCTAGGCCGCTCCAAGAGCCGTGCTTGTCGCCAGCACAGCGGCCCCTTCCCCACCGCCGGCTGGCCTCTCTCCCCATCGTCTCCTTCTCCTGTGCCCCTTGTCCCTTCCTTGGCTGGCTGGCGGTGTGCCCGCACCCCTCTCCTTCTCTCTCTTGCTCCCAGAAGAAGCCCGCCGGCGGCGGCCATTGCCACCGGCGGCCACCTCGTCACCATTGGTGGATTTGGCTAAGCCCCAATCTTCCCCTCATTGTCAAGGTACTCCCCTAGTGTATTTGTTGATTGAATTGAAATTGTTGTTACTATGGGTTAAGATGCAAAATTAGTTTGAATGATTAGTTAGTATAGTTAGTATTGTTAGTATAGGTAGTATAGTAAGTTAGTATAGTTAGTAAAGTTAGTTTAGTTAGTACAGTTAGTGAGTCTAGTTAGTTATTGTATTTAGTATAATTAGTTATTGTAGTTAGTCTTGTATATGCGTTAATATTAGATTAGTTAGTATAGTTATAGTTAGTATAGGTATTAATATTACTATAGACAGTACGTATGACGATTATTGCTTTTGTAGATGGATTGTTGTGTTCAATTTTTATGGAGGAAGTGTTAGGAAATAAGATGGTATGTTTGAGGATATGGAAGAAGAATTGGAATGGTTTGATGAACCTCCTAGCTTCAACGACCTTTGTGTCCGTTTGAATGCAAAGTTTGGCGGTGATTTCACAGTGAAGGGGAGGTTTGATAGTGGGAAGACTAGGGCACACTATATCTCGATGCCCTTGGGTGATCATGCTCACTGGTCCCGCTACAATAGGGTGATCCAAGATTCCAATGTTCCCATGGCTGAGGTGGTGGTGGAGAATAGTTGCAGGATGCAGGATGTCCAGGACGGGCCATCCATTGATGGTGTTGGAGGTAATGAACAAGAATTGGGGGTCAAAGGGGAAACAACTTAGGGTAACATGGATTTGGACGGTTAGTTAACGCGGGAGAAGTTTCATTCAACTCCAGTAGGATGTATAAGCAATGACTTTGATGTGACCAAGTTCGAACGGGAAGAGGAGCAGCAGCAGGAGGACAGGATCGGTGATATAGTTAGCAGTGATTCAGATGATTCGGATGATGACCAAGGAGGTAGAGATGCTATGCCAACACCGGTTGATGACATGCTAGCACCGGTTCATGCTATGCCATTACCAGTACCAACTGAGGTACTTCATGCTATGCCAGCTCAGGGTAGACTAGTCACAAAATTTGCCAGAGGATGATACCCCCTATGATTCATGGGGTAGAATTAGCGAAGCACAGCAGTACGTTCCACCACCACCTTACACAGTGACAGAGCTTATGCAGCTGAGGTCGATGAATGTACCTTTCAGTGGTGTTATGAACTATAGGGATGTCAGCATGACGTATATGGCAGTTTGTGACACCAGTCTGTAGATGTGTAGGAAATCATTGTATGACCATGAGAATGAAATCCTTAGCAAGGGGATGTTGTTGACGGTAGTTATCTACCATATTAAACCGTCAACATAACTTGAATAAATGCTTGAAATGGATCACCAATACAAACTTAGGGGTTTAAACTGATAATTTTCACAAGTTTTGGTGAATCTATATTTTTTGCAAGGTATATTCAGAAAATCAAAAAAGAGGATCAAAACGTCAAAAAGAACTTAACTTAACTGCGATGAAAACTATTTTAAGAGACTCCAGAGGACTCCAGGAGGCAACCCCTTGAGGCAAAGCTCGAGAGGCCGCTAGGTGGGACTGGCCAGCCCCACCCTGATGCCGCCCGATCCCTGGCGGTGGGCCCTGTCTATCAGCTTCTGGAATATTCCTCCACCGCCTCCCTAGAGTGCATCTACGCCATTCTTCAAGTCGGTTTGATCTAAGAGCTCACATTGGACCCTATAGGCTATATAAGGAGACCCCAGCCCCCCTGAGGCAATAAGTCATTTGAGATCAAGTCATCCAGAGACAGAAACCTTAATATCCTCAGAACTCCTCTAGTTTTTAGGGCATTAGCTAGTTAGGCTAGATCTACAGGGAGGCAAATAGATCTTCGCTTGGATTCCCGATTGTGTCAAGAGCTTGATTTGGCATAATTCTTGTACCCCTCTCTCGTTGTATCTCTATTATTTTTATATGCTTTGGTACAATTGTTAAGACAATATAATATTAATCTTATTCATGTTCTTGGTTACAATGTTCATCGTCTACTTTGATTATATGCTTAGTATAGTTAGTTTATCATTGTGTTTATACATAAGTTCGTATAGCATTCACCCCAATGTACATAGGGTGGGTGGTAGAGATCATGTAAGCGTGGTGCTTATATGCTATTTACCTGCAAATACACTCTATATTCTAGGTCATATAGTAGATCACGGATGTGACACTCCCATTGAGTCCTTTATAGTCCACTCCCCGAGTATAGGTTGAGGAAGTAGGGCCTAATTATGAAGGAAGGGAGAGGTTTCTATACTCAAACTCCCCTAAGTAATGTCCCTTATGTTTGGATATAATGATGATCTTAACCATGATTACTAAGTGTAATTGCACTAATCAACGCATGCTTTGACTTGTAGTTAAGGATGACTTAGGAATTATTCCTCTAATATTCTAACTTGACCATGCTATTGCCATAGATAGGAGTGCTCTGAGTGATTTACTTATTATAATGCTTGATTAGTGCTTATCATATACATTTTATTTTGTGACTTACTCCTGTTATGAGTAGAATGATTGGTTATGATTTATTTCTCCATCAATGTTATAAGTTATCAATACATGTCCAAAACTACACCTTCCCTATGGTAAAATATAAATATGATACCTGGTATATACTCTCATGTGAAGTGCTACAATGGTATAATTAATTGTCCGCTTATAGAATCCTTTTCATTCATATCTTTATATTCTTTCTAGTCACATAAAATGGTAAACATCTACTTTGTATTATTCTTGTAGTAATGCTAGTTAGTACCAACAAACATTTCTGGCATCATCATCACTAGGGATGACAACCTAGTTTAGTAATGCTAGAGGTGTAAGTAATTAATAGGTGACTACTAAAACAAGTGAGGAGTTAATAAATACCAACAGATGGTATTCAATACAATGTTAGAGATGAAGCTATTCCTTCAGGACTATGCTGTCCATCACCATAGGCCGTACACCGTCACTCATTCGGATCAGGAGTTGAGGTACCACGTCATATGCAAAAATGGTTGTATGTGGAGGTTAAATGCACGAAAGAGACAGAGTGATGGCAAGTGGAGGATAAGTAAAGTGGTCCAACACCACACTTGCCTATCAAATAAGGGGAAGAAAAAACATCAGCAACTCACTGCACGTTACCTTGCTCATCATATATTGGGGCTCATTGATGACAATAACGACATTTCGGTGTCTTCCTTACAAAAGTCCATTTCCGGATTCGTTAAGTATGGAAAGGCTTGGCGTGCTAAGCAATAGCGATTCGTTGGGGTAGCTAGGAGAAAGTGTACAACAAGGTTCCCCGAATATTGTGTGCAATGCATTACTACAACCCTGGCTTGAAATGGTTTGTAGACACTGGAGGGATGTATTTCAAGAACCCATTAAGGCATGTCCTGCATCATGTTATCTGGTCATTCGCACAGACGGAACATGCATTCAAGTATTGTCGGCCAGTCGTACTTGTTGATGGCACTTTCCTGACCAAAAAGTATAGAGGCACCTTGATTGTGGCTGCTGCTATTGATCCGGAGGACTAGATAGTACCCATGACTTCTGCCTTAGCAGAAGAAGAGAACAATGAATCATGGACATGGTTCATGCGGCTTTTACGTGTACAAGTGCTTGGCCCATCTCACACTATATGTTTGATCTTGGACCATCACCCAAGGATTCTTAATGCTACAGGTGAACATATAGATGGGTTCCCACCTCTAGTGCACAGATGGTGCATGCGACATTTTGCCGCTAATTTCTGGCGACGTTAGAGGAAGAAGGAGGTTTGTGATAAGGTAAAGGCTCTATGTTGTGTACGTACAGAGCACTAGTTCAAGGAGACAGAGAGAACTAGACAAGATGGTAAATGAAGCGGGCAAGGCCTAGTTAGAGGCGTAGATGGAACAGAAGGCTAAGTGGTGTTCACATATGACGAGGGCAGTTTTAGGTACGGCATCATGACCACCAACTCGTCAGAGTCTTTCAACCGTGTATTCAAAGGAGTTCGATCATTGCCTGTGTCTGGAATTGTTGAGTTCTCCTTTCACAAGTGCAATGAATATTTTGTCAAGAGGTGGGAACTTGCGCAGAAGAAAATAGCTGAGCATGGGCGATTTGGAAAGGCCAGAACAGAACATTTGAAGAAGGCCGAGGAATTGGCCAAGCAGCATATCACCGAACCATATGGACCTTGTTGGCATGTCTTTAGTGTATGGGGAAGGGTGGCACAAGCTTGGGCGGTGAACGTTATAGTGGACAAAACTACTGAGTTGATCTTGACAAAGTAAAGTGCTGTTGCAACGTCCCTCAGATCATGCATGCCTCTTGCTCTCACATGATCACGGCCTGCAGGGTCTGTGTATATGACTTCGAGGGTCTGCCATATACGTCACTCTTGTATCTCCGTTCAAACACCCTTAGTATATCAGAGAAGAGCTTCGAGCCATACCTTGACCCGACACAGTGGCCCCCTTATCATGGTTATGACTACATGCCGCATCTAGAACTAATGAAGGTAGGGAAGGGTAGAAGGACGAAGAAGCGACTCAAGGGGGACATGGACGCTATGAGAGGATACGACGAAGACATGTACGGAGGGGAGACTTCAACAACACCCGTGGCAGGAATCTTTGCTCCATTTGCAAAGAACCTGGTCACAAGGCTAGTAGGCATAGAAGACGAGGGCAGCAGGTCCATGCAATGAACTTGCTTATTTTAGTAGTGAAGTTGTTTAATATGTTTGTTACATGTGCTTTCATATTTTGTTCATGTTGCATAGCATGTAGTAAATTTTGCAATGCTACTTAATGTTAATTTTAATATTGTATTAATCATCATGTTTGTTCTAATTCTTTGTTTATCAATTTGTACCAGGATGGCCCCTCCCATGCAGCACCCGATGTACCCCATTCTTGAGGTGGAGTATGACGATGAGCACCGAGCTCACGTGTTGACCGACACCGATGCAGAGGTGGCCTTGCCTCCGTTGAGGCCATGCACACACAACAGTGCACACTAGTGGGATGAGCGTTACACGCCGAACATACGGCATGCCGGCTTCCTCGAGCTTGTCTGGGTTGTCAACAAAGGTCTTTTGGCCCTTGACCCCACACTTCTCACTGCAGCTGTAGACAGGTGCGAGTCCCTTCATTCTTCATAAACATTCTTATAACAAAAATAAGGTAACTGGCAGTCATTGTATTTTTGTAATGCAACCTCATAGGTGGAGGCCTGAGACCCACACGTTCCACCTACCTTGCGGCGAGATGACCACCACCATGCAAGACATTAAGGCTATCTTTGGCCTTCGGTTGGGGGGCTTCCAGTGACAGGTATAGTTGACAACGATCACTCGAGAGAGCTAGTGGCTCAGTTCTGTGGTTTCCTCCCAGAGGACAACAAGGATGCTAAAAAGATAAGTAAATAATTGAACCCTATTTAATAGTTGCATTGCTTTCCTGAATCCATTGCGTCCCATTGTATTTTATGAATTTTAGGAAAACTTCTGGTGTTTCGTCATTGTGGATCACAGAGCGCTTCGAGAACTTACACCCACAAACTGATGAGGCTAAGATTGAGAGGTTCACTAGAGTCTAGCTGTGGCACTTCCTTGGTGCTTTCCTATTCCCCGATGCGTCGTGTAACACAATCAGTTGGATTTTCCTTGACATACTACGCCAGCCGTGGGAGAACATATCGATGTACAGCTGGGGCAGCGTAGTCCTGGCATGGACGTATCGATGGCTATGTGTTGCTTGCCATCACATCTTAGGGTTTGCGTCACTTGGTGGTTGCTCCTACCTACTCCAGGTTTGGTGTTGGGAAAGATTTCCCATTGGGAGGCCCCTTTTAATGGTTTGCCTGTAAGTACTTCGGTTCACTACTTACTTCGAAGTTGTTACGTATGATGAAATTATGATTGGCTAATTCATTGTCATGTTCAATGCGAACAGCCAGGATACACTACCTACTGCTCTGTATATCTAGAAGGAAGAATAGTTGGTTAGAGGGAATGCATGGCGCAAGTACAAGGAGTACACGGACTGCCTCGATGTACTGACACAACACTAGGTTATGCTCTCTTTGGTTACCTACGTTTGTGTTCTTTTTGGATGTTCACTATGTCACAAGCTAACTCAATTATGAAATGTTCTGGTGACTTTGGTGTCTTTGGAATGCTTCGAAGCTCCGGGACTATCTGAGTCCTGTCACTAGGGAAGAGTCCAACGAGTATCACTGCAATGTCCCTCTTATATTTCTTCCACGTGGTCGAGATCCACTTGCCCATCAGGGTTTGCAGTTAGTTCAGAAGAATTATAGGCTACCCACCACCGCTTTACTCCACCAACCAAGAATTGCACAGGTGCATTATCGATTCATAACAAAGCTACAATGGTGAGGTGTGTGTGGTAGAACTAACTATTATTTTGTTGTAGGTATGACTGCAGGAAGAGGTACAAGCAAAAGGATTGGCACGTGAAGCACAACGCGTACATCCAGTTGTGCCAGACAGGGAGCGGCAACCGGTCAATACGGGTCCACCACACCACCACCACACCTTCAATGAGTACCTGCGGTGGCTTCACAGGTCTATGAGGACACATATCAAGCCCCCTACACTTAGGACGCAATTTGACGAGGACTCAAAGGAAGATGTCATTGAAGATGTGTATGACATTGCCACTAGGGAGGAGACACAACCACAGAGAGCCCCGCTTCAGAGATACGTGATAAGATACTCGAATGCTACAATTTGTTATCCATTTGGCATTTAGTAAGTGTACTAAAATGGTCCAACCGCATTTCTATATGCAAGCCACACAATTGTCAAGGCTGTCCAATGAAGCAGCATTTCGACTTCACGAGTCTAGAGGGTAGGGCCTAGGCGTTCTACAGGCCTTTGTGGAGGTACACATAAACTTGTCTATTATGAAAATGTTCTTCTAGTCTCAACTCTCAATGCATTATCTTTAATGTCTGTTCATGCAGAGAGTGAAGAAGAGCTGTAGGAAGCTAGCTCAGAAGTTGAGTTGCATGGACACTCTGTGGGAGGAACCCGAGTACTCGACACAGTCAGGTGGCACGGCTTCGGCCTCTTTGAGGACACCAGCTGGCTCCTCTGAGCTGGTGATAGGTGTGACTTTCGTTGTGCGTACACCACCACACTATAACGCTGGGAAGGGCCCTGCAGATGAGGACGACAAGGAGGCCCCGGGCTTCCACATACACCACCACTAGCAGGACCCTTGGCAGCAGGACGAGATCGGCTTGTCTCAGCTAGGTGGTGCCCCGCTTGGTACCCAAGGAGATGAACTAGTAACAAAGGTACTTTTTTTAAATACCTAGCCTATATGAACTAGCAATGATAAAGATTGTAACTAATCTTGCCTATCATATACTTGCAGGGTACGAGCCCTACGCAATAGTATCGCCGTCAACACCGCCATCGTGACCGCACCGACGTTGGCTACACTCCTAATGTGTTGCCTACAAATCTAAAGAGACAAGGCGTCCAAGGGACCCTTACACTCCTGGGATGTAGGGTCTAGGTAAGCATAGTCCATGTGTTTGTTTTCAAGTTTCCTCAATTGCAAAACTTGATGTGTCGCCTCCGTACTAACCGTTGTGATGATAATGTAGGTTCACCTTCAACAAGACCTTCAGATGCTCAAGATCTTGAAGGATCATGTCATCAAGACGTCCATCCTTGAAGACTTTGCCTTATTTTGTAGTTCATGTAGTACCAAAATTATGTACTAGTTGCACTTGTGGCTGAAGACCTCCATACCAACTTGTGCACTTAGTTGACTTAGTTGCTTCGTGTAGAACTTATGTCGAACGAATATTGTCATGTCGACCTTATGTGCTCATGAACTTAAATTTGGTCAAGTCTTATGTAGCAACTTGTCAGGTCGAACGAATCAAGTCTTGTGTACCAACTTGAAAACCTGTACACATGGTCCACTTTTTTGCTTCAAATTCGTTTAAAATGCGTCGAGCCTACATTAGTTGATTTATTGACGCGTCTTGGTGGCTGCTGCTCAACTTCGGTCCGCTGGAATCAGTGTTCAAGCCCTGTCACGCCGTTGGCCCAGCGCGTCAAGCTGCAGCGCCATGTGCCCTGGCGCGTCAGATTGCCGCGCCATTGTCAATGGCGCGTCGGGGTTGCCGCGCCACAGCTCATGGCACGACACAAGCTGGGCCGCACTTAGTGCAGGAATTAGCTTGTATGGTCACGATGCAAGGGAGTTTCTCGCTGGTCTTGCAAGGTTTAGACAAGTTTCATGCCGTTGTAAAAATAAAAATAAAATAACCTCTCCAACCCACATCTAAGGTATAGTTGGATGGATCGGAGGGTGACACACATTATTATTCTAAACAGTGTGGTTATAGTTGGATGGATCGGAGGGTGACATATGGATGGTATGAAGATACTTGCTTAAGATCAAACATGGGAAACTGTGTTCGATAAATGGGTACAACAAATCAATAGTTCAAATGAAATACTCTTCTTCTTGACCACTTCGAAAGGACTTAGGCTACACATTGAAAGTTCATGTACATCAATAGTTCAAATTAAACACAAGACACCACAATGAAAGTTCTATTACATAACAACATTGCCCATTAATATAGCATGGAACTACCACACGGCGCAATCACAAATACTCAGTCAGAAACATACTGAGTAAGAAACTCGTAGTCCGAGTACCAATCCTCTACCACAACCTCGTTGTTGTGGCTAGCCTCACCTGCATTACCCTGATCTACCTGTCGCCTGTAGTAAGCGGCCTCCGCTTCATCTGTGGCCTGAGACAATAACGTGTTCTCCTTCACCTCGTTCATGTGGCTAGGCTCACCTGCATTGCCCTGATCTACCTGTCGCCTATAGTAAGCGGCCTCCGCTTCATCTGCGGCCTATGCGGCTTGAGAGACGAACATGTCCTCATCCTCCTCCACCTGCAAGCCTGCCTCTACTAGAGTGATGAGCTCGCTCAGCCAATGTCATCCTCATCCTTATCCTCCTGCAAGCTCGCCTCCGCTAGAGCGATGCGATCGTTCAACCTAGCAGTGTCGTCCTCATCCTCGTCCCCCTCATTGTACAACACAATCGGAGATAGAACGCTGCAATCAGCTCGCGTTCTGTGCTCATGTAACTTCTTTTCCACATACCTTGCACGGGCCACCTCTGCGGCATGCTCCTCGCTGTATCCAATCCCTTCATGTATAAACTACAACAAGTTAGCAACGTAATTATATTATATTTAAAAGCAGGCAACGAAAATAACAAGGCTTCTAATGACTCACTTGCACACAATACAACAACATGGTCGTTCAAGACCAACATCTGTATTGTTTCCTCCTTCATTGCAGCCTTCCTTGCCCTCTCCTCCTCTAACGTCCTCCGTCTCTCCAACCCCCATTTGTCAAGCCTAAAACCGATCGGGTTACGAATACCGCTTTGTCTAGCAAACTCACGCATGTCCTTCTTCCGCTATTTAACAAACAGGTCGACGTAGTAAGGTCCATATCCCCTCTTCCATGCAATTACTTGCCTCTCCTTCAACTAATCCAAGAACCTAGCTTGACCATCATAAGATTTCCACTTGCATTTCCTAGTGCTCCGTTGAAACGAAAAAATAGATCATAAGTCTTAGCAAAAGAAAAAAATACGATTTTATGTTTTCGACAACAATAACCAACCTCATCATAGTCAACCATATGGCCGCAATAATGGCCTATTCCAAGCTTCGAAGGGACTAGGCCCTAGTTGGACTTAACACCACATTCGCACATGACAGGTGGTGCTTTAAAAAATACCCTTTCTTTCTTCTTTTCCTTTTCCTTTGCCTTTGGCGGCTCCGGCCAGTGATTCTTAGGACCATAGAACCACTCCTTAAAATGACACTTTGCCATTGAAAACACCTAAAAAAGGTGACATTAGAACATGCACACATATAGCTAAACATTTAAACATATACACTTTCCACTTACTTCGTACATGTTGGGACACACAAACTCCAACGTATTCTCAGGGTTTATCATAGCTCAATCTCCGCAATCGCATAGAGGAGGTTCCTCGAGTCATCTAACTGCGGCTAAGTGCTTCTCCTTAGCCATCATTGGCGGGGGGTTAGGGGGAGGTGGAACCCACTGCTCGAAGTGCTCACATGGATGTCTCCCTCTCCACCAGTCATCGAAAAGGAGGTACCCTAGGTCAAACTTGTCTGGACCATCGATCCACTGAAAGAAAAGGCACCTCTTATGGGCCTACACAACAAGATTCCAACAAAATATTAGTAACGTACTAACGCAAATGAAGAAAAAGATATAAGGAACAAATTACTTACATTTAAACGATTGCATGTGTAGAAGCAACGCGTAGCTGTGTCCGGATGTCTTGATTGAAACACGTCGCCCGGACGACCACAGTCACAGTTAGGGACAGGGAGGTCAGGAGGGACGGGGGTATCTTTGCTAGACACGTCGGGGTATAATTCTCTAGGATGACCCCGTTTTCACCACAACTGCTCCTGAAACATGTCTTCCATCTAATAAAATGGTTGTAATTTAACATCAATCAAACATCACAAATTAATGTAAAGGAGAACCATTTGCATTACAACTAAAATAATATAACCAACACTTATAGGAACAAAAGTAAACCTTACACTAAATATGGTAAACATACTTCTAACTAACTAATTAACCTTAACATTGCCAAAAGCGAACTAATATTTTCCTCCAAACCATAACCCATAGTTCCCAAATACAATTTTCCTCCAAACCCTAGCTACTATTCATAATCTTTGAATCCACCATTCAAACGACAAATAAGAGAATCATTACCGTGACCGAGGCCAAGGAGAAGCTTCGGGGAAGGGAGGGACGGAGTAGGCAGGGAGGACCGAGCGGCGGCAGCCCTAGGGAGAGGCAGGTGGAGGCGGCGGTGGAGGAGCCAAGGGAGGGGGCGATGGCATCGAGCGCGTGAATGAAACAGATTGATGGATAGAGAGAGAGAGAGAGAGAGAGAAGAGGAAGCCGTGTCGTGGCACTGCCGCGCCAAGATCTGCGGTGCGGCAGCGCCTGCCACGTCAGCCGGTCAGGGCCCGGGCCTGTACCACGTCACCGGGTCTGCCGCGCCACCATGCATAGCGCGTCAGCGTTGATTGGCCACACCATGGCAATATAGGTGCGGCCTTAGATTTGAAAATAAAAAAAATCAGTGTCAGATTTGAAATAGTTTAAACAAAGTGTTAGAAATAAAAAAAATCTCAATGTATAGCTGTGTGGCTTCACTGTGCAGCTCGCGTTGATCGGTTGATCAGTTGATGTCTCAATCCTGACGTTGGCTTTGTTGCTTTTAGTTGTTAGTTTAATGTTTTTTTTGGTTGTTTTAGTTGCTCGACCTTTATTTTGTGGTCTCGTCCTATATTGTATTTCGATTGCTTCTATCTAGTCTAGGCGTTTTCTTTTTAATATAATCGACAGCTCTCCTGTCTAATTTGTTTAAGAAAATAGTTTCTCTTATAATATATTATCAGTTACAATTAAACCAAAATCTTCTCAAAAGACACGTGAAGTATGAACCTATTGTTGATGCATCATCGTTTTTACATTTTTACTAATTGTTGGTTTTGAAGTTTGTTTACACTGTCTGACTCTTTTTTTCTAATATATCTTACATCTTCAAATAGAGAGAAGAGTATATATCTTTTCTATTTGGCATTATTCCAAGCTTTGAGATGATGACTCTGAAGATCAGAGGGCAGATCGATCGAGATTCCAATAAGTGAGGTTTCATGGGATAGGATAACAGAACACACAGCCACTCATCACCATTGCATGTCACATCTCACCGAGCACTGCACATGGCAGATGCCAGAGCAAACCATCCGAGATAAGTTTTTCTTTTCCTTTTTTGAGCCTGTGTGAGATGTGCATTCACCCCCCCCCCCCCCCCCCCCCCTCTTTATTAGTACATGAACGGGCAATGCAAGACACACTCTTGTTCATGTTCTTGGATGCTAGGTCATTTTGTCATGCATCATGCATATGTGATACCACAGCTTGTAGCTTCTGTGGTCCAGATCATTTCTAGCTTCTAGCGTGCGCTGTGGCGAAGTCGGAGCTCTGCTGTGTGTGGTGGGGATCGCCATAGCTCGGCAAAGATGACCTTCAACAACTTCTTTAGGGTGGGGTTAGTTTTCCTTGCAGGTGTGTGTTTATGACTTTGAGGCTTGGGCTCAAGAAGTCAGAGATGCTTGACTGTGTTTTTGAGCTCGGCAACGATAACTTGCAGCTGGGTGGGGCTTGGGTTAGCCGTTTCGGCCATGCTACTGATGTTAGGGTTTTTAATGGTCTTCCTTAAAATAAGCATGCAGGTGTTAGGTTTTCGGGCCTGGCCGGTTTTTATTGAATAAACTGGACCAAATCTTTTCTAGCTAAAAAATTATTGAAAGATAGAACTCTTGCCGGTTTTGTTAAAAAATAATTTGTACCCACCCCCTGAACGCCATAAAAACACCTCAGACTGATGATTTGATTATATTACAGTTCGCAGCAGGTCATGCATATGGCATTATTATTCTTCATTTTTTTCCACAGGAAACCGTACTATTAACCTCCACGTACGGCAGACTCGCTGTGTGTTGCTTGGTTTGACTGAGCTATTGTACTGTAATTGTAGTATATGTTCTGATCTCGAAAAGTCATTGCACCTCAATGCAAGGCCGCCGCCGCCACAAGGGAACGAAATAAAGATGCTCTTTTTTTTTTTTTGCTGAAATCAGCATATAAAAAAAGGGTCTTTTGACCACAAGACATGTGGATTCTTTTTCCAGCCGTGACAGAACGAAGACGACTATAAAGTGGAGAAAGAATTAGTCTTTGCTTTGCTGCCCTCGCGATTCCATCACCAGATGGCAACAAGAGGCAGGGGGAAAAAACCGAGCACTAGATTTGATGATGTTCGGATAGATTCCGACGTTATTGGAAAAACGAAAAGAAGATGCTCCGATGAATCAAAAGGGCGACACATCATCTATCGGCACCTTCAGATTCAAACTTACGTCGTCCGTTCTTTGCACACACTTTCGAGAAAGTTCTGTATGGAGTGCATACTAACACACAATAGCTAAATTAAAGTTACCAAAACCATTTGTGTAGTGGCACGTGATGGCGGCTACCTCGTGTGCACTTGTGTGGTCAGCGCTAGCTGTGTGAACTGAGATTCACCTAGCTAGTCGATCCTCGATCTAGAAGCAGAATTTTTACGGGCGGTGCATATATAAATAATAATATAAACTGGGAATTCTTACACCCTGTGACTCTGCTGTGAACATTATACATACATGGTCAGCAGCGATCACGGCTACAATATGAGTGTACACTGTGGGGCATGGGAAGATGTCCCAAATACATCAAGATTTGGGTAACATGTGGTGTGAGGGCCAGGAATGCCATGCAAGAACGGTAGTTGATGCTCTACAGCCATCACGTGCACGCATGGCGTGCTATACTATGTCTTGGACTTGGACTACCGCCGACGTAGTCGTGTGGGGTGTCAGGTGTGGATGGCAGGGGCGAATCTACAGCTAGTTATCGGGGTCCCATGACCCCCAACGACTTCCCGCAAAATCCATTACAATCTTGCTATTTTATAGAAGAGAAATGACATGTATAACCACATCTCACGTCTCACCGGCACTGCACATGCGTACCATGAGCACGGCGTTCTCTTCTTCTTCACGCGCCCGCAGGCACCCTGAACGAACGCAACAAACAGGTGGTCAAATCGTGCAGGTGCAGGGGCGCCAACACCGAGAGGAGGAAGAGGGGAGCAGAAGGCAACGCCAATCCAATGCAAGTTGTTGTTGGGTCAGCACTCAGCAGAGCACGGAGCAGCCGTCGGAGACGATCGGTCGGTCCATCCACCGACCCGGTCAGCACCCACGTCAGCAATAGATTCCTTCCATGAATTATGCTGGCTTCCTCGCGATCTATGTTTGACTAACAAGTACTGTACGTATCAAATAAACATAATTAAATTTATTAAAAAATGTATCTCGGAGTATATTTATTTGGTGCTGCAGAGGAACCTTGACATCAAACATGAACCTCATACTCTTTATTACTATAAAGAAACAGTTGCAGGGAACTGTTAGCTTAAAGGGATCCTTAGCAGTAGATCTAGGGGTACATCTCTCCAGGAGTCATGATCTAGTACAACATCTGCTAGAAGAAGGAGAAGAGGATATGTCACACCTATTTTAAGGAATAAATGGAATGCATAATCTTATGTGCGCCCAGAGATCAATCACACATTAGATGACAAATATAAATAGTATCATTGCAAATGTTTATTACATAACGAATAATATCACAGAGTCTTCACCTAACTAAGCGGAAACATAAGATAATTCTTGTGGCAGCTAGCTCCATAGCACAGGCACGTCAACTGGTTGACCACAAGTCTAGTAATCTTCAGGGAAGTAGAAGTAGTAGTCACTATTTGCACATTCGGGAGTCCATCCTGGGGTGGAGGAATGCAAGGGTGAGCACAAAAGTACTCAACAAGTGTAACATGGGGTTCATAAAGCTCAAATAGGGTAGGCACTGGTTTGACTGCATGTAGCTTTTAGTTGATCATGTTTTAAGCAATTGAGTAGCGTCAAATAGGTGATGTTCCCATAATAAACACATGATCATGTAAAGAGAATAATGAATAGTAAGAACAAATAAATTAATAGTGATCTCTATTCTATAAGGGTTCAAGGTCGCTCGTGACCGTGAGCACGACTGATATATCAGTTTTACACTCTGCAGAGGTTATACACTTTCACTATGAGTCGTGATCCCCAAAAGTCCGAGGTCATGACTCCCCATTGGACAGTTAAGTTTCACTATAAAGTCTTTCCAAGGTTCGTCTAACCAGTTAGGGCCGCTAGGTTTCTGTGCCCTGCAAATATAGAGCCCCTTCAGTATGGCACAATGACACGCAGCCTATACTTATAAGGACAGAAGCCACACTACACCTGACCTGGAACACACCCCTCTTGCGCCATAAAGGTAACCACTAACAAGCTAGAAAAGGTCCTCTCATATGACAAAAGTCAGAGCCATGTAGCCCTCATAGCTATACTGTAAGTCCCAGATGTTCGCTTACAGTTAAGTCCTTATGAAGAGGAATCTAGAGAAAACTATAGCCCTCTTATTCCTTGTTGCTAAAAATCATCTTTTAGTGTTATTACATATATCATTAATCAAATTACAAGATCATTGTTTATGTGAGCACTAGCAAACTACCCAATGCTATAACCATAGGATTCAAGGAATAAGATCAACACTAAGGCATCCTTAACAAGGAGACACATGCATAATAAATTAAGTGAATTAAAGTGAATAGGTAACAAGGATAATCCCATGCTATATTTGTCTTGATCTAGCTGATCCTGTTGACCTTGTCCGTAATAGTACTCTTGGTCACCAACAAACTGCTCACCGTCTATTCTCGATTAACACACCAACAACAATCATCCCAGAGCAATCATACAAAGCAAACAAAGCTACAATTAGAACAGTACACCAATAGTAGCAAAATAAGATAAAAAGTTTGTAAAACGAATCTACAGCTCACTAGGATCACACAAACATGAATTGCACGCAAATCGGAGCTAAAACAAAAAAGTTATGATTTAAACAAGCTTTTCTTTATTAAAGTAATAGATTAAATCTAATCTTGAAATTTAAAAGTGGAGAACCTACTAAACAGTAGCACTAACATGTAGATTATAAAATTATGAACCTAACGCAACTTGAACGGATCAAATCGGAGTTAAAACGGAGAAGTTATGGCCAAAACAAAATCAGTAGCAATTATGTAAATAGCTGAAAACGTAATTTATTCTTAACCGAAACAAAATAGGCTTTCAAATGAAGAAAACGAAATCTACAAATATGTATCAAGCGTTCTATGTCGTTGGATCTAAAACGCGTGGCTCAGATTGGACATAAGGGAGAGAGAGAGGGGATTTCCGGCCGGCACAGTAGCCCGACAGCGGAGGCCATGGACGGCAATGAAAAATCTCGTCGGCGTTGGCGTTTTTGACTCTATGGCACACTATTTGATGAACAGAACGCATGGGAAGGTAGAAGAGAGAGCCGCGAACTCACCTAGATGGATTGGAGCGGCGGAAATCGGATGAGGACGTCGTGCGGCTCCCAATGGCGGACGGCAATGCGCTGTGCACTGCAACAAGGCCAAATAAGCAAGCAAAGTAAAATTTGAAGGGAAGGAGAGCTTGGCGACTTCGGAAAAGTGACCCGAACCCTTTGGTAGCTTACGGAGGTGGCCGAATCGACGAGTTCATCGAGTTGCTCCCGAGCTTGAGCAGCGGCTACTAGGGTTGCAGCGGCTTGAGCTCGTCTCGAGGGCGGTGGCTTGCGATTGGAGTTGAGGAGCAAGCAGCAGCACTCGTGGCTACTTTTGAGGAGCTCGTCGTGTGGTACACGGCAAGAGATAGACGTCGGGGCGGCATCGGACTCCACCGAGCGGTGACCGGCTCGATTACGAGCGATAGAAAGAAGACGATACCGCTTACATGCGGGCCCGGGATGGCAGTGAAACGGAGAGGGGAGAGGAGGGCGAGGCAGCCAGGGTGAGGCGGCCTGCGGCTTCAGCTAGGCCGACCCGTTATGCGGCGCGCGAATGAGAGGAGAAGGCAGCTGGGCTACGGGATTGGAAAACAGGGCGGGTGAAAGTCCTATGTTTGGTGTTGGTAATTAGTGACAATACCTAAGTACTAATCCTATGCCTAAGTTGTATGTAGCATATGAGGATTAGTACATTCCAAGGCTGGTGGCAAGATGGACATGGTGATCATGATGGCCACACTTGGATTTGGACGCAACCCTACGTGATCAAGGCAAAGGTATATGCTTAAGGGTTGTGTTTTAGTAACCAAGACACCTAGTGGGTGTGGTTACATTATAGGATAGATAGCCGTACTATAAAGAGGGGAATGACGCGGCTATTGAACTCCTAAGTGCCTCTAGATGTGCATTTCATGATCATATGCATTTGGATAGAACTAATATCGCCTCGGAAAATGATTGTGAAAATGCTAACACACTCACATATGTTGAGATCACTTGGTAGTGTTAGCACATTTGCGATGGCGGTGAAGTTTAAGCGATAGAGAGGGTTTGGGTCTCTCCCTCCCTCCCGCCGAGCTTGCGAGCGCGGGATTCAGGCGTTTTTGACAAGTTGAAATGCCTATTTTTCACTACGCCGAAAGTTCGAAAAGAAACGGAGGCGAACGGAGGTCACAGAGGTGACCGGACGCTGCACCGGACGCGGTCCTTGCAGGACCGGACGCGTCCGGTCAGTGTTCAGTGTCTGCGCGTTTTTCAGTTCGATGATCGGACGCGAGGCGCGTCCGGTCACTGATGATCGGACGCGTCCGGTCGTCCAGGGAGCTTACTGGACTCTAACCGGACGCTGGCACTGTCGCGTCCGGTCATCTTCTTAAGCGCGTCCGGTCACTGTTTCGTTGAGCGCTGCTCAGGCGACCAGCGCGTCCGGTCCTGCACGGGACCAGCGCGTCCGGTCGTTCCCGGCGCGTCCGGTCAGTTGGACCAGCGCGTCCGGTCGTTGCTTCGCAGTTAGCCGTTGGGCGACCAGCGCGTCCGGTCGTTTGGACCAGCGCGTCCGGTCAGTGTTTCACGTGTTAGCCGTTGGGCGACCGGCGCGTCCGGTCAGTTGGACCAGCGCGTCCGGTCACCCCGATTTCGGCTGTTTAAGTTTCTAACGGCTATATTCGAAGGGGTACGTCTATAAATACTCGTTGGCCGGCTCAAGGCTGATGCTCTTAGATATTTCTCGAACATTTGACATACTTGTGAGCACTTTGAGCTAAGCAACTCCCCTCCCACTCATCTATCTTGCTTCTTTGCATATTCGAAGTGAGATTGAGTGATCCAAGTGCATTTGCATTGTGAGATTGCATCTAGTTGGCACTTGGTGGTTGATTTGCTGCGGGATTCTTGTTTCTCTTGGTGGTTGCCGCCACCTAGACGGCTTGGAGCAGCTTGGAGGCGTTGGCAAGAGTTGGTGTTTGTTCTTGGCCACCTCCGGTGATTGTGAGGGGTTTGTGCCTACCTCGGCGAAGCGCCAAAGGCAACGTTAGTGAATTGCTCGTGTCATTGCAACCTTTTGCCATTTGGTAGGTTCTTGTGGCGCCTTTTGAGAGGCTCGGTGTGTGACCGATTAGCCACCGAACCACGTGGTGAAGAGGGACACAACGGGGACTAGCGTGCCGGCAAGCACGTGAACCTCGGGATAAATCTTCGTGCCATCATTCTTATTGTGTTTGATCGATCCCGGTGGTTGTATATTGTGGTATTCATCTCTTGATCATATTGATTGGTTGGCTCAATACTTCGCCCCTCGGTGATACCCTCCTAACTCTCTCTTGTATTAATTTCTTAGTTACCTTGCTAGCTTGTTAGTGTAACTCTTTGCTTGAGTAGCTAGCTAGCTTTAGTTGTAGTTAAATTGTGCGGTTTGACTTGTGCGGTTGAGTGCAAATATACTAGAATTGTGAATTGGTTAGGTGGCTTGCAAACACCCCGTAGGCTAAGCAAAACTCGCATCTTGCTATTTGTTTTATTGATAAACTTGTTTAGCTTGTCTTTGTAGAAATTTTTAATAGGCTATTCACCCCCCCTCTAGCCATCAAGACCTTTCAGCGGGCCAGGAGAGCTGGGCCAGGAAAGGAGAGGAGAGAAAGCTAGGCCTTCGGGCCGAAAACTGAGAAGGGAGAAAATTTTCATTTTCTTTTCCTTTTCTAATATTTTAAATTCATTTTCAAATAGTTTTTGAAATCATTCCCTCTTGTATTAAAACCAATCACCACAAATAAAAATATGCAGCGACATGTATGCACAAGCATGTATCTAACCTTATAGTTTATTTTATTTATCGAAAATTATTATTTCTCTAGGTTGAAATGTTCATAGAATTGCAGAAATAAATCCAATTCTCCTATTTGTAAAACGATGCAAATTTTAGGGTGTTACAATTCTACCCTCCTTAAAATGAATCTCGTCCCGAGATTCGGACGATGCTTACTCAAACAACTGTGGGTACGCTTTTCTTAAATCTTCCTCTCTTTCCCATGTAGCCTCTGCTTCCGAATACCGACTCCACTGAACTTTACACATCTTTATAACTTGGCTCCTAGTAACTCTTTCCGCTGTCTCCAAGATCTTTACTAGGTACTCCTCATAGGTGAGATTTTCCTTAACAGTGAGTTCCTCTAGCGGTATCTGCTCTTCCGGCACACGCAAACATTTCTTTAACTGAGACACATGGAACACATCATGCACACCTGCTAAGCTCTCAGGCAATTCCAATTGATATGCCACTTCACCATGTCTCTCTAAGATCTTAAAAGGACCAACATACCTGGGTGCTAACTTTCCTTTCTGATTAAACCTTTTCACACCTCTCATAGGTGACACCTTTAGGTAAACATAATCTCCTACTTCAAAAGTCAATTCTCTCCGTCGAGTATCAGCATAACTTTTCTATCGTGACTGAGCTTCTTTCAAATTGTTTCTAATCATTCTTACTTGTCTCTTAACATTCTTAAGCACATTGGGACCGAACACTTGACTCTCTCCTGTCTCATTCCAGAACAACGGAGTTCTACACCTCCTACCATACAAAGCATCAAAAGGTGCCATCTGTAGACTTTTCTGATAACTGTTATTGTAGGAAAACTCTGCATATGGCAAACTCTTATCCCAACTAGTACCATACTGCAAAGCATAAGCTCTCAACATATCTTCTAATATCTGATTAATCCTTTCAGTCTACCCATCTGTATGAGGATGATATGCTGTGCTAAAATTCAGCTTAGTCCCTAATGACTCCTGAACTTTCTGCTAGTAATATGATGTGAATTGAGTGCCTCGATCTGACACTATCTTCTTTAGAACCCCATGCAAACTTACTATCCTTTCCAAATACAGTTCAACCAACTTTGCACTATAATATGTTGTTCTGACCGGTATAAAGTGAGCAACTTTAGTCAGATGATCCACTATGACCCATATTGAATCAAAACCTCTTTGAGTGCGGGGTAACCCTACTATGAAATCTATACCAACTTCTTCCCACTTCCACTCAGGTATCTGCATCGGTTGCAATAATCCTGCACGCCTCTGATGTTCAGCTTTAACCCTCTGGCACGTATCACATAGTGCAACATACTCTGCAACATCTCTTTTCAAACCATACCACCAATACTTCTCTTTCAAATCCATATACATCTTGGTACTTCCAGGATGAATAGAGTAAGTGGACTCATGAGCTTCACGTAGAATTACTTCTCTTATAACCTTGTCCTCAGGCACACATAATCGTTTTCCAAACCATAGAGTTCCTTTATCATCCAAATGGAATCCAGGTGCCTTATCTTTCGGTATATTCCCAACTATCTCCTTTATTTTGTCATCTATCAACTGACCCTTACGTATTTCCTGCTCCAATACAGGCTCTATCACCAATTCCACTGCATTAATGGCATTACCCAAGTTCAAATGCTCAATCTCAGCACACAACTCATTTGACATAGGCATTACTTGTACCTCATTAGCATAGCTCTTCCTACTAAGAGCATCAGCGACAACATTAGCCTTGCCCGGATGATAATGTACTTCCAAATCATAATCTTTAATCAACTCTAACCATCGACGTTGTCTTAAGTTTAGATCTGACTGGGTGAAAATATACTTCAAGCTCTTATGATTAGTGTAAATATCACTCTTATGCCCAATCAAATAATGCCTCCATATTTTCAAAGTGTGAACAACTGCTTCTAACTCTAAGTAATGAGTAGGGTAATTTAACTCATGCTTCCTCAACTGTCAGGATGCATAGGCCACTACTTTGCCTTCTTGCATAAGCACACAACCAAGACCCAAACGAGATGCATCACAATAGATAGAGAAATTCTTACTCAAATCTGGCAAAACTAACACCGGGACTATTGTTAATCTTTTCTTTAATTCCTCAAAATTAACCTGACACTTATCAGACCACACAAACTTAGCATTCTTCTCTAACAATGTTGTCATTGGCTTAGCAAGCTTAGAAAACCCTTCAATAAATCTTCTATAATATCCAGCCAATCCCAAGAAACTATGAATTTCTCCCACCTCAGTTGATGGCTTCCAATTCAACACATCCTTTACCTTGCTAGGATCCACTGAAATTCCACCATTAGAGACCACATGACCCAGAAAGGCAACTTCCTTCAACCAAAACTCACACTTACTATGCTTAGCATAGAGCTTATGCTCTCTGAGCTTCTGCAAGACCAACCTTAAATGTTTAGCATGTTCTTCCTTAGTCTTGGAATATACCAATATGTCATCGATGAATACTACTACAAACTTATCGAGATATTCCATAAATACCTTATTCATCAGGTACATAAAGTATGCAGGAGCATTAGTCAAGCCAAAAGACATTACTGTATACTCATACAAGCCATACCGTGTTATGAATGCTGTCTTTGGTATATTAGTAGCATGAATCTTCAATTGATGATAACCAGAGCGAAGATCAATCTTAGAAAACACACAAGAACCTCTCAACTGATCAAACAAGTCATCAATCCTAGGCAATGGATACTTATTCTTAATAGTTACCTCATTAAGTGACCGATAATCAATACACATCCTTTGAGAACCATCCTTCTTGGCAACAAAGATCACTGGAGCTCCCCAGGGTGAAGAGCTAGGACGAATGAAACCTTTCTCTTGCAACTCTTTTATTTGTTTCTTAAGTTCCTCTAATTTATTAACCCCCATTCTACATGGACGCTTAGCTATAGGTGCAGTTCCAGACAATAATTCAATAATAATCTCAATGTCGCGGTCGGGTGGCATACCTGGCAAGTCGTTGGGGAACACATCTAGAAATTCATCCACAACTGAATCCTCCTGATTAACATTATCATCAAGTCGATTCACTGTAGCTGTCTGCTGCTTCTGCACTACGATCTCCACACTAATTCGATCTCCCTTCGGTGTTGTCAGGGCTACTTCCTTTTCCTTACACTGAATCACTGCCTGATTTTGCTTCATCCAATCTATTCCCAGAATAAGATCAATCCTAGCTGTTCTCAACACTATAGGGCTCACTTTGAATTCTACCCCCTTAAAATTAAACTAATAGGGAGGCATTGGTAGGAAGCTTGCATACTTCCCCCAGGTGAATTGACTAATATGGGGTTCCTCATGGCACATAAAGGGATGCTATGTGTCTTAACAAATAATTGAGATATGAATGAATGTGAAGCTCTAGAATAAAAAAAGAACAGTGGCAGGAATAGAGTGAACATCGAACGTACCGAGCATAACTTTAGGTTCCGCCATCGCGGTTTCTTCAGACACATGAGTCACCTTTCCGTAGTATGGTAGCTTCTGGTTACTGTTCTGCTTCTGGGGGGTTTGCTGATTGACCTTCTCAGGACAGTTATAAGACAGGTGACCTTCTTTTCCACAATAGAAACACTTGGTGGGAGTATTAGGAGCACTAGTCTTTATTGGAGTGTTGTTTGAGGTACTCTGACGCTGATTCTGGTTCCCATTCTGCTGCGGAGGGTAGTTATTGCCGTTCTGCGGCTGATAAGGAGGACGTTGCAGGAACTAATTACGTAGAGGAAGTTGCCATGATTCCATTGGCTAGGCGGATACCTCTGCTGATAGCCTTGTTGAAAACCAGTGCGCTGGCAAGTGTTGTTTCCAGATACTTGTCCCTGAAGCCTCTTCCTTTTGGCATCCATCTCCTTGCGCTTGTTATCCACCACAATAGGGCGATTCACTAATGTTTGATAATCTAGGTAAGCATTGGACATCAGCTGCAATTGAAGACCATCATGTAGACCCTTTAAGAAAAGTCGCTGCTTATCGGCATCATTAGCTACCTCATTCGGCGCATAACGTGACAACTGAGCAAACTTATCCCGATATTCAGCACAGGCATAGATCCCTATGTTAGGTTGCGGAATTCCTCTGCCTTCAGCGCCATCACTCCCTCTGGTATATGATAGGACCTAAAACTCTCTGTAAACTCTTGCCAAGTAACGGCGGGAGCATTTACAGGACGGCCATACTGATATGAATCCCACCAGTCTTGAGCTGCTCCTTGAAGTTGTCCTGAAGCAAACAACACCTTATGTTGATCATTACACTGAGCAATGTTGAGCTGCTTCTCCACTGCACGAAGCCAATCATCAGCTTCCAATGGATCAGTGGCATGGGTGAACACTGGGGGATGACCCTTCAAAAATTCACCACGCTTATCACGCGCAGGTGCTCCTCCAACTAGCTGGTTTTGCTGATTGTTCACCAGAGCCTCCATCAACTGTGTCTGTATTGCCAAAAGCTCATGAATAGTAGGTGGTGGACCAGCTCCACGACCATGGCCTCGACCTCGTCCTCTTCCAGACATCTTCTGGACATATCCCAATTTCAGTAGTTCGGTAAAACAGACCTATCTAGAGTTATAGATATCCAGTAGAGGTGTAATTTATATGGTTTGAAAGCTTATGAAATTATCTATAACTTTTATTTAACTCACAAATCCAGATTCTGTCACGAAGTTAACCAAAAACATGACCCAACAGAAACTATTTCTGGTTTCCAGACTGCGCAGAAACTTCATCTTGTAATGACTATATCTCATGATCCAGAACAGACAAAAGGTGATTCCAGAGACATTGGAAAGGTACGTGGGTCTAGTTACTCTCATAAAAATTTCAGAATTTTTCGCTGAACAGTTAATTTCGAGCATAAAAGGAAAGACAGACCGCTCCAGAAAGGACAGAACAGATAGAAAAGGTTAACCCAACTAAACTATTTATTTATCATACTTAAACTTAGTATCTTTAACTAGGAACTTTTGTAGACAAGCCCACAAAGCTCCAGCACTCATTACATGGAAAAACCAACTCACACATAGGCACAATAATAACTCAACTAACCACACAAAGTTCACACGACACCACAAAACTCAACTTAACTTGACACTATTTGTACTATCATATTATTACATAGATGATATTCCAACTCCTAGGGACGGGCTTGATGTTCATAATAATCACAGATCGCCTCCACTCCTTGATCAATACTTAGACCATCTATCACCTCTTGGTACCTCTTGACGTCTTTTCCTAAGGCTTTAACCATGGCTTCCAACCGACGATTCTTCACCATCATGTCATGACCAAAATCCACCATGACTCGAGGAATTAGTTCCAAATTCCTAGGGTTCATCATTACCCATCCTTGCTCCGGGTCTCCACGGGGAAAATAGTGATATTGATCATTTTGCGTAACATCATAGCGAAGGTGACGAAGTTCCAAGCATGCTTCAAAGGCTACATCTTCTATGCCATCTTCTATAGTGGCACGACGACCACTATGGGAAAAGCACCTGTCCAGCAGATAAGTGTCCATCTCTTCATTCTTAACGAAGACATGCACATTGCACTTCCAGTAAGTAGCTTTCAACTGATGCTTGTGCTCCCAGTAGACGTACTCAAATGCAAGATCCCAATCCGTGAAGTAGGCACTAAGCATACCAACCAGGCGGTGGTGTGAAGGAGTATCACAGCTTGACTTGTGATGGATCTTTGTAATCCAACCCATAGGAAGGGATGGCACACCAACTTTAGCGGAACCATCTTGTGGAGGCGACGAGGGTTGTTCTCCATCTTGGGCAAATTCATCATCTTCATCATCCCTCAAGTAGACAACCTCCTCCTTAGGTTCAAGTTCTTCTTGGGGCATATCTGGTTCTGGCGCCTAAACTGGTGAAGGTGGCGGGGTTGGTGCAGTGTCTTCTGGTTCCTCCTTAGGCTCCATTGGTTCATACAGGGAACGGGGTGGAAAGTAACCTCCAGTGGTGATACGGGCAGTCTTACGGGCACGAGGCATTTAAAGAATTTAGTCCAAAGGTAAGTTAGAATAGAAGCAATATTTTCACAATAGAATAAAGCGAAAGGAGCATAAAAATTTAGTAATTATCAAAAGTAAGGTGATAAGCTTGAAACAAGTGAAGAAAAGGGGACTAACACGACCATTACTAACTAGGCTTACGTCCTACAGTCAACATGGCTTTGATACCAATCTGTCACCCTCATTTTAAGGAACAAATGGAATGCATAATCTTATGTGTACCCAAAGATCAATCACACATAAGATGACAAATATAAATAGTATCATCGCAAATATTTATTACATAACGAATAATATCATAGAGTCTTCACCTAACTAAGCGGAAACATAAGATAATTCTTATGGTAGCTAGCTCCATAGCACAGGCACGTCAACTGGTTGACCACAAGTCTAGTAATCTTCAGGGAAGTAGAAGTAGTAGTCACTATTTGCACATTCGGGAGTCCATCCTAGGGTGGGGGAATGCAAGGGTGAGCACAAAAGTACTCAACAAGTGTAACATGGGGTTCATGAAGCTCAAATAGGGTAGACACTGGTTTGACTGCATGTAGCTTGTAGTTGATCATGTTTTAAGCAATTGAGTAGCGTCAAATAGGTGATGTTCCCATAATAAACACATGATCATGTAAAGATAATAATGAATAGCAAGAACAAATAAATTAATAGTGATCTCTATTCCATAAGGGTCCAAGGCCGCTCGTGACCGTGAGCATGGCTGATATATCAGTTTTACACTCTGCAGAGGTTGTACACTTTCATTATGAGTCGTGATCCCCAAAAGTCTGAGGTCATGACTCCCCATTGGATAGTTATGTTTCACTATGAAGTCTTTCCAAGGTTCGTCTAACTAGTTAGGGCCGCTAGGTTTCTGTGCCCTGCAAATGTAGAGCCTTCCTTCCGTATGGCACAATGACACGCAACCTATACTCATAAGGACAGAAGCCGCACTACACCCGACCTGGAATACACCCCTCTTGCGCCATAAAGGTAACCACTAACAAGCTAGAAAAGGTCCTCTTATATGACTAAAGCTAGAGCCATGTAGCCCTCATAGCTGTACTGTAAGTCTCAGATGTTCGCTTACAGATAAGTCCTTATGGAGAGGAATCTAGAGAAAACTCTAGCCCTCTTGTTCCTTGTTGCTAAAAATCATCTTTTAGTGTTATTGCATATATCATTAATCAAATTACAAGATCATTGTTTATGTGAGCACTAGCAAACTACCCAATGCTATAACCATAGGATTCAAGGAATAAGATCAACACTAAGGCATCCTTAACAAGGAGACACATGCATAATGAATTAAGTGAATTAAAGTGAATATGTAACAAGGATAATCCCATGCTATACTTGCCTTGATCTAGCTGATCCTATTGACCTTGTCGTAATAGTACTCTTGATCACCAACAAACTGATCACCGTCTATTCTTGATTAACACACCAACAACAATCATCCCAGAGCAATCATACAAAGCAAACAAAGCTACAATTAGAACAGTACACCAACAGTAGAAAAATAAGATAAAAAGTTTGTAAAACGAATCTACAGCTCACTAGGATCACACAAACACGAATTGCACGCAAATCAGAGCTAAAACAAAAAAGTTATGATTTAAACAAGATTTTCTTTATTAAACTAATAAATTAAATCTAATCTCAAAATTTAAAAGTGGAGAACCTACTAAACAGTAGCACTAACATGTAGATTATGAAATTACGAACCTAACGCAACTTAAACGGATCAAATCGGAGTTAAAACAGAGAAGTTGTGGCTAAAACAAAATCAGTTGCAATTCTGTAAATAGCTAAAAACATAATTTATTCTTAACCGAAACAAAATATGCTTTCAAATGAAGAAAACGAAATCTACAAACATGTTTTGGACTGCAGGTTAGATTATAGAAAACCGGAGGAGCTCTTTTGCAAAACTGACAGCCGAACCGGTATCAAGCGTTCTATGTCATTGGATCTAAAACACGCGGCTCAGATTGGACATAAGGGAGAGAGAGAGGGGATTACCGGCCGGCACAGTAGCCCGACGGCGAAGTACATGGCCGGCGGCGAAAAATCTCGTCGACATTGACATTTTCGACACTACGGCACACTATTTGATGAACCGAACGCATGGGAAGGTAGAAGAGAGCCGCGAACTCACCTAGATGGATTGGAGCGGCGGAAATCGGATGAGGACGTCGTGCGGCTCCCAATGGCGGACGACAATGCGCTGTGCACGGCAACAAGACCAAATAAGCAACCAAAGTAAAATTTGAAGGGAAGGAGAGCTTAGCGACTTCGGAAAAGCGACCCGAACCCTTTGGTAGCTTACGGAGGTGGCCTAATCGACGAGTTCGTCGAGTTGCTCCCGAGCTTGAGTGGCGGCTACTAGGGTTGCGGTGGCTTGAGCTCGTCTCAAGGGCGGTGGCTTGCGATTGGAGTTGAGGAGCAGGCGGCAGCACCCGTGGCTACTTATGAGGAGCTCGTCGTGCGGTACATGGCAAGAGATAGACGTCGGGGCGACATCGGACTCCACCGAGCGGTGACTGGCCCGGTTATGAGCGATAGGAAGAAGACGATACCGCTTACATGCGGGCCCGAGATGGCAGTGAAACGGAGAGGGGAGAGGAGGGCGAGGTAGCCAGGGCGAGGCGGCCTACGGCTTCAGCTGGGCTGGCCCGTTATGCGGCGCGCGAATGAGAGGAGAAGGCAGCTGGGCTGCGGGATTGGAAAACGGGGCAGGCCAGGAGAGCTAGGCCAGGAAAGGAGAGGAGAGAAAGCTGGGCCTTCGGGCCGAAAACTGAGAAGGGAGAAGATTTCCATTTTCTTTTCCTTTTCTAATATTTCAAATTCATTTTCAAATAGTTTTTGAAATCATTCCCTCTTGTAATAAAACCAATCACCACAAATAAAAATATGTAGTGACATGTATGCACAAGCATGTATCTAACCTTATAGTTGATTTTATTTATCAAAAATTATTATTTCTCTAGGTTAAATTGTTCACAGAATTACGGAAATAAATCCAATTCTCCTATTTTTAAAACGATGCAAATTTTAGGGTGTTATAGGATATGAGTGAGTCAGATTTGCAGACTAGTGGGGACGCGGAGGAGGAGGAGCCGGTTCCCACCATCGAGTTCGTCGGTGAAGTTCTGCGCTAGGTAGTGACGGTCGGAGAAGAAAGGGCGGTGCAGTGAAGTGGTGTTGGCGTAGTGCAGTGCAGCGGCGGTGCTTCCCATCACTGGCTATGAGGGTTTGTAGGTGGGGAGTACGACTTAGGTGAACCTCATACTGAGAGCCGCCGGTCCCCACCTCTTTATATAGTGCAGGGTGATGGGGGCCTGCCAGGCATGGATGGGCTAGACGTCCCCGATCAGGACGCAGATCAAAGGCCTGGGGGTCTGTTGGTGGAGATCAATCCAACATTCTCCCCCTTGATCTCAACTTATACTTTAACTTTAAAGTTTAACTTTAATTCTTTTCACTTTTATTTGTTCTATCACAGATTAGTGCATAGAGCATGCTTCATCGTCATGGTCAATTGCCGATAGATTTGACAGCTACAGTACACAACTCTGTTTTGAAACAGGTTTTTTTAACTTTGGGCCCTTTTAATTTGTTAAGGAATCATAAGATTTCCCTTAAATCCACGCTGGCTATATGTTCTCTGAACACGCTGGGTGGTAAGCCTTTCGTAAGCGGATCCACGAGCATCTTTTTGGTACTTATATACTCGAGACTTATAATATGATCTCAGACTTTATCTTTCACAATATAATACTTCATGTCAATGTGCTTGGCAGCACCGCTTGACTTATTGTTGTGAGCATACTGTACTACAGGACTATTATCGTAGTATAATTTAAGTGGTCTATAGATGTTGTCAACCTCCTTCAAACCAGGTATGAACTTCTTTAGCCAGTTCACCAACCGTGTGGCCTCATAACATGCTACAAACTCAGCATACATTGTGGACGATGTAGTGACGGTTTGTTTTGAGCTTTTCCATGATACAACTCCTCCTGCGAGAGTGAACACATACCCAGATATGGACTTTCTATCATCTCCCGCAAAATTAGAATATGAGTATCCCACTATTTTCAGGGAATTTGGCCTTTCGTTTCTTGCAAATATCGCAAGACTTTCTTTACCAATTTCCAATATTCTATTCCTGGATTACTCTAAAATCTGCCAAGCAACCCGGTAACAAATGCTAGGTCAGGGCGCTTGTACAATTTGTATATTGTAAGCTTCCGACAGCTGAAGCATATGGAACCGTGTTCATTTGGTTGAGCTCATACTAGTTCTTAGGGCATTGAAAATCCCCATATCTGTCGTCCTTGACTATAGGTGCAGGTGAAGAACTACATTTGTGCATACTAAAAACTTTCTCTATATATACCTTTTGTGACAGCCTCAATACTCCTTTACTTCTATCTCGATCAATCTCGATCCCGAAAATGAACGAAGCTTCACCAAGATCTTTCATATCAAAATTCGGGGACAAAAACTTTTTCGTCTCTAGTAGTAGAATGACATCACTACTAGTAAGTAAGATATCATTTACATACAGGATCAGGAAGATATACTTCCTATTCTTAAACTTTGCATAAACGCAATTGTCCTCTACATTTTCTTTGAACCCAAACTGTCTTATCGCTTTATCAAACTTCAAGTATCACTATTTTGAAGCTTGTTTTAACCCATAAATGGATTTATTTAGGCGGCATCCCATTCGTTCTTTTTCTTCTATGACAAAAACTTTTGACTATGCCATGTAAATATTTTCCTCCAGATCCCCATTGAGAAATATCGTCTTTACATCCATCTGATGTAACTCTAAATCATAATGTGCTATCAGTGCCATTATGATTCTAAAGGAATCTTTATATGAGACTGAAGAAAAGGTCTCATTGTAATTAATCTCTTCTCTTTGCGTGAAACCTTTTGTCATAAGTCGTGCTTTAAATCTTTCTATATTTCCTTGGGAGTCATATTTTATTTTGTAGACCCATTTACAGCCTATTGTTTTGGCTCCTTTAGGAATTATTTCTAAGTCCTAAACTTTATTGGCACTCATTGACTTCATTTCATCTTCCATAGCTGCTAACCACCTTAATAAGTGGGCGCTTCTCATGGCTTCTTCATATGAGGTGGGATCGTCCTCCATATGGAACTCTTTCGTATCATAAACTTTATAATCATCGGGTATAGCTAATCTTCTTGCTCTTTGAGACCTTCTTAGGGCCTCCACATTTGATAAATCTTCAGCTTGAGGCTGTTGCTGCTCCCCTCATGTGTGACAATCAGTTCTATGGGATTCTGAAGGACAGGCTCCTTATCATCATTCATTGTTGCCATGGGTGGAATAACAACAGGTGCTGGCACTACAATGTCTTACATTGTCGGTGCAGCAACAGCAGGTAGCTCAAAAAATGGTTCCTGAATCATCGGATTGGGCGCATACACCCGCTTCTCTTCAAGATTAATTTTTCGAGCTACCACGCCCCCCTCATCATCTCATCCTCTAAGAAGACAGCGTGTCTCATTTCTACAAACTTTATATGTCTGTTTGGATAGTAGAAACAAAAACCTTCTGACTTTTCAGGGTAGCCAATGAAATGGCAACTTACTATTTTGGATCTAGCTTCTTAATGTTTGGGTTAAATACCTTAGCCTCAGCAGGGCTCCCCCACACATGCAAGTGGTTTAATGAGGGTACTCTTCATGTACATAACTCATACGGTATTTTGGGCACCGACTTACTTGGTACTCTATTGAGAATATAAATGACGGTTTTTAACGTCTCCATCCACATACTCAACGGTAAGGTTGAGTAACTTATCATACTGCACATCATGTCCATCAGGGTACGGTTACGCCTTTCAGCTACTCTATTTTGTTGAGGCTCGCCCGGCGTGGAATACTAGGTTACTATACCATTCTCCTGTAAGAACTTTGCAAAAGGTCCATGCACTTGGCCATATGGGGTATGTCGACCGTAGTACTCCCCTCCACGATCAGATCAGACTATCTTAATCTTTAAATTGTGTTGATTTTCAACTTTGGCCTTAAATATCTTAAATTTATGTAACACTTCTGTTCTTTCTTTAATTGGATAAATGTAGCCAAACTGGGAGTAGTCATTTGTGAATGTTACGAATGAGTTATAACCATCCACACTTTTCACAGGAAATGGATCACAGATGTCTGTGTGAATTATCTCTAAAATTCCTGCATTTTGTTTGACATCTTTCTTAATTTTCTTTACATACTTTCCTTTAATACATTCTATGCATTGTTCTAAATATAAGAACTCTAATGGAGTAAGAATTTTATTTTTAATTAGTCTTTCTATTCTCCCCCTCGAAATATGGTCTAAACGATAGTGCCATAATTTTGATGACGCATCCCTGTAAAGAATTAGCAACACGGACAATTACCCCTGAGTCAATCCACCAAGTAGATTTAGAATATTGTACATATAGGGATTCATTTATAAATATAATAATGTTCTCACCTTTCTTTGTCATGATCATCTTCAAGAAATTGGGACAATTTTTATTGTAATGCCTAGTCTTCTTGCAATAGAGACATTGATCTTTCTCTACTGTGAACTTTTTCTGTTGAGACTGGTTTTACATGGGAGCCTTTCCCTATGACTTTGAGGAGGAACCAGCATTAAAGTTCTTTTTCTTATTATCTTTCAAATAATTGATAGTACCACCATTTGAAACCTTTATTCTGTCCTCCTCCTGAACACACATAGCCATGAGCTTTTCTAAGTTTTATTTTTCTGGCTGCATGTTGTAATTAACAACAAAAGTGTCATATTCCTTTGGCAAGGAAGCGAAAATAAGATGAATAAAGAACTCTCTTTGAGAACCAGATTCATCGGTTTCAGCTTAGATGTCTGATTGTTCATCTTTAATATGTGCTCTCTTATGCCATCACCAGTATACTTCTCTGTAATCAGCTGCTTTATCAGCTGGGTGGCATAAATCATTGAAAAGTCAGTGAACTGCCTCTTTATCCGCTTAAGGCATTTTGGGACCATGTCATCGTTTGGAATTGAGCCCACAAATGCAGGCTCAATTGTGTTTTTTATCATATTGTTGGCCGTGACCCACTTTGCCTTATCAAGGTCATAAGACATCTTTACGGAAGCAAAGCCATGCTCTCTAGTCTACCATGTAGCATCAGCCTCATTACCCTTCCTCACCGGTGTCTCAGGCTCAGTGGGGCACGCGGTGACTACCCAGTCCACCTCGTCCAAAATAACGGCTAGATCAACCTTTCTCTTTCATTCAATGTAATTGTCTCCTTTGAGGGAAAGAATATCTTTAATGCAACCCATCAAGGAGTATCCACCTAAAAATCACAATTCATGTAAAATGAGAACACAATAATTATAAAATTGCATGTCTTAGTTCCGACGTTGGTCAAAATTAACACATACAATTATTCTTTACAATAATTTCACATCACCGTTAGGCAGAAATAGAATTAATGCAAGAAAAATTCATAATTAACATCATAATATTGCTATTAATCAACTTTGGTCAGAATAAAAACAATATTATAATAATCAAAACATATCTATTTTTTCAAAATTAAATTCTCTCGTTGGTTCAAATTTAATAATAAAAATGACAACTTTAAATACGCAGCGGAAAACATGAAAAATTCTTTATCTATTTTTCTAGAAACTCTTAAAATACTATATTGTTCTCTGAACAAAATTATCGCTGGACAAAAAATATACAGAGATTTGCATCAAATTGACTCAAATTCATCAAATTTACATTAAAATCTGCTTCTGAAAAATAATAAAAGCAAAAACAGAATTCTTTCACTTTTACTATTCTTTTATAGAAACTGCCCCGAAGGCCTGCTCGTGATCTAACTCTCTCATGCGCCCACACACAGCCCAACAGCCAAGTCAGCCCGGCCCAATCGCGCACACTGCGCGCGCTCTCGTGCATCCGGCGCCCATGCTGCAACCTAGGCCCAGGCCGGGTAAGTGCCGCCCCGCCTAGGCTTCATTCGGCCCGGTCAATCTCGGCAGTGGATCTTGATTGACGGTTCACCACGCGTATCGAGAGATCAAAACCCCGTGGCTGCGGTCCTCCGAAATCCTAAGGCATTTGTGCCTCCATTCTTCTCTCTCTCGCCCGAAAGCGACATCGTGGCGGTGGCCGACGGTGGCCTCGCCCATGGCCGAGGGGTTGGAGCCCCGGAACATCACGGCGGCTCCCTTTACCTCCTTTTTTCTTTCCCCCTTCCTCTTCTTTCCTTCCTCATGCCACAGCGGAACAACAACAGCCATGGCGGCTGGAGAAAGTGATGGCACCGCCGTAGGCCCTCTCGCTGGTGCGCGTTCGCCCGAGGCAGAGCGCGTCGCCATCGAGCGGCCTTGCGGTGGTTCCATGAAACCGAGCCCGCAGCAGAGACCATTCTTGCGCACGCGGCGTGTCGAGAGCACCGGCCAGCCGACGGCTCAAACCTTTCTACCCTCGCGGCGGCAGTAGGGTCAGCAGGAGAAGAACCCTAGTAGGTCCCTTGCTCCTCGTCGTCCTCTCTTTCTTTAGGGTTAGGGTTTCACTTTTCTTTCTTGATCCGATTCAAGATCGAAGCAACTTCTTTGATTTCCTTTCTTTCTACCCAAAAATCTAGATATACAGCTAGCGTGTGGCTCTAGTACTAGTGTTAGCTTAATGGGATCATTAGCAGTAGATCTAGGGGTACATCTCTTTAGGAGTCATGATCTAGTACAACATCTACTAGGAGGAGAAGAGGATATGAGTGAGTCGGATTTGCAGACCAGTGGGGGACGCGGAGGAGGAGGAGCCGGTTCCCGCCATCGGGTTCATCGGTGAAGTTCTACGCTAGGCAGCAACGGTCGGAGAAGAAAGGACGGTGCTTCCCGTCACTGGCTGCACCCCTCTATTAGATTAGAGTAGGGTTTGTAGGTGGGGAGTACGGCTTAGGCGAACCTCGTACTGATAGGCGCCGGCCCCCACCTCTTTATATAGCGCAGGGTGACGGGGGCCCGCCAGCCATGGATGAGCTGGGCGCCCCCGATCAAGACGCGGATCAAAGGCCCAACAAACCGTTGGTGGAGATCAATCTAACAGGAACATAACAGTAGCATATTTCTCACAACGGTAATGCTCTCCTCGTGGCGTCTGACCCTCAGGATGCCGCCCTTCCTAGTCCACATGCACTCGCTCTTGCTCGTCACACTCCCGGACCACTCGCTTCGGGCGGTGATGCCTAATCCCCTTCCTCTGTGGCCTTTCTCCAGTGCAGGGGCGTCGTGCCGCGGGCACTGCACCTGCCAATCGATGTTGCACATGTTGCAATGGCTATACACGTATGCTTCAAGTGTATGTTGTAAATGTTTCATCTGTTTTATATGTATGTTACAAGTGTTTCATTGGATGTTGCAAAAGTAGATCTAGATGTTGCAAGTGTTTCATCTAAATGTTTGCATATGTTCGCACTAGCTACACACGTGTTTTCAAGTTCTTTTTGGTGTTTTTACAAGTGTTTCAGACATATGTTACAAGTGTTTCCGCTGTTTCGGACGTAATATATTGCAAGTGTTTCATTTGAATGTTGCAACGGGAGCCACCTGCTGTAGCCGCTTGCTGCAGCTGCTGGGGCGCCACCATGGGTCACCGTACGAGCGTCTAAGGCCGGCAGACGCATCCGCAGTGCGGCATCCACTGGCGGGGCAAGTGACTAGGATCCACATGGGGTCCTATGTGTGGGCACGGTGGTCAGGTGAAATTGTTGCGTGCGGTCCACATGGTGGAGCGCGCAAGAACAGACATCGCGGGCTTCTTTTCACGTGTGGCGCGGCCTCCCACGCGAAGGACGGAGGTATCCGATATTTTGGGTGGCCCCAGAGACGTCCAAGTGCTGGTAACGCCCTTCTCACAAACAAACAAAAAGGTACAGTAATTTCAATTCATTATACCAATGGAAAGTTACTTTTACAAATATATAATGACACGTTTGGTGTGGCTTGGGCTCTAGCTCTAACTGCAGCTTCTGCGAAGGAGCCATACCTAACACTTTGGGAGGAGCCGTTTTCTGGTAAATAGTAGATGAACTAGAGCTGTCTTGGGGTCTCCAGCTGGAGTTGTAAAAGGTGGCTCCTTCTCAATGCTCTGGCTTCTCCGCAGAAATACTTGAGGAGTCGTGCTAAACGGGCCCTTAGTATAACATTTTGACTAATATATAATATTTCATAATACTAGAGTATTTTTCATTGTGAGTTCAGGGACATCATCTTAAGTTCTCTACCTATGTGTTTTTTATATATTTATTTAAAATTCAAAATATTTGACCAAGATACTTATCAAGTGACGAGAGGTACTTGCCAATTCTCCACGTACACTGCCTCGCTAATAAATCGATTTGGTGTCAACAACTATGTAAGGACGAAAGGAGTAATTAATTAGTGGAAATGGCATTGGGAGAAGGGGCTATAGTCCACCTTAACCTTAACCAAGCTCCACCCGTCAAGCTTTGTGTGCCCGGCGTCCCGAGCTCCACAATAATATACCCATTTAATTTAATTTAATCACCACTTGTTGCCGGAGAATGTAAACCCAGAGGCCATTGCAGGCTGGGTCATCATGATAGAATGACCACTTGTTGCCCGAAGAACTGGGGTGTTCATGAAAACAACAATAAAATATGTTAAGTTAACTATGCTTCGCAATATTATTTGAATATACAGTACAAAATGGACTCGAAGAAACAAAGGAATCTAAAATTGAGCATTTAAGCAAATGGAGTGGCTGAAAAGCGTGTCATGAACGAAGCTAGCGAATGTTGTACTGTTAGCTACTATCATTCCAACGAAAGCAGATGTACGATGGTCGGAGCATCTCTCCTGCAGCTGTAGACACTGATCATTTTTCATGTTCATTAACACTGTATTTAAGCCCCCACAAACATGGTTGGGTTGCATTGGGTCAGCATATAGTAGGTGCGGTGGGTTCCTTTGCTCATGCATGCGTTCCAAAGCGATATGATTGTGCTGGCTGTTACTATAGTATCAATACAATTCAATTTGGGTGGGGGTGATGCTTTTATCATTGTTCATCGATACCGGATTCATTAAGAAAACTTGTTTCTGCGTAACTGATATTTTGGAGAAGTATATAACTTTTTGTCTCTGCTTTGCAACCACACTTAGACCCTATTTGGAAAGACTTCTTTTTTATTACGATTGGCTTCAATAGAGAAGCTGGATAAGCCATGTTGAGGTGGCTTCACCTTTCTAATAAAAAAAACTTCTCTTCTATATACGACGTCTTCTATATACTTCTCTTCTATTTTGGACGAGCTGGATAAGACTCTCGTACAAATCGATATGCAGGTCGGCCTAAAAATTCAAAATGACTAACAATTTAAAATGAAGGAATCAGCTATTAGACACTAGCTGACACCGATAACAAGGTTAAATAATAATAATAATTGTTAGTATTGTGATATTGTCGTTGTTGTTGAGCGGGCCGGCCAGCGTACCTAACGGTCGGTCTCCTAGGCGGCGGAGCGCGGGCTGGCCCCGGCAGATGGTCGCCGCCGGCGGCACTCCATAGGCGGGCTGGGGCCGGGGCGCCGTGCGGGCGTGCGGCACCCACCGGCACACACGTACGGCGGGCAGGAGCTTGAGTGCTTGACGTACGGGTACAACAGTGTGGTGGACTCGAGGAACGACGCCGTCCCGCCGACCAGGATTCCATTCCAGTCCAGGTCCCCAGAGCATCATCAGCCAATCGATGCGATGCGCCGGCCCGCGGTATACTAGACCATGGTACGTGCGTGCTGAATGCTGATGGCAGGAAGAGCAGACAGGCCGGCGACCGTCGTCGCGTCCCTTTACAGCATGCACCGGCTGCTGGCTGGCCATGGTACGTGCGTGCGCGTCGTTCGGCCACGGCCATTCCATGCATACTGTCCAAATTATCTGTCGTTTTCGGTCTCACACGCACATCATCGACCGAGACCGAACAAGCACACGCACACGCACACACAGGAGCCAAGACATGACGGCGCGACCGCGACCCTCGTTCGTTCATTCGTACGTACTACTGTAGGTCGGGTCACCAGCTTCAGCCTTGAGGAGTGACCGACGTGGACGTGGTGTCATGTCACGTAGTACTCCTTCCTCCAGGAGAGACCAGGCGTGCGTGCGCACACGCCTTGGTGTCTGCCTGCTAATGTCATGTCCCCGACCCCGCCATTAAAACCGGAGTTGAGAGCACGGCAGTGATCGATTTGTTGGTAGCGATGGCACAGCACGGCAAAGCGGAGGAGCGAGGATGTGATGTCCGTCGCTGCCACAGGCACACTGACTGCCGGCGGGGCCCCACGGCCCCGTGTCCTCCTCCCCCACCCCACCCCACCCGTGCTTTTATTTTCGCGTTGCGCGGGTTGCGCCCAACGGTGGGTGGGGCTACCCAAGAACGTTTCCTAATCCGCTTGGTTATTACGCTATCCTCAAATCCTTCATGCCTTCCGGATCCAATGCGCCTCTCTGTTTCGTGTGGTTTTGACACGCAAATACTTTTTTATGACACGCAAATACGGCGGTGGCCGTATATCATCACAACGTTTTTTTTCGTCTACCGGAAATCCGGTACAACAATACATGATACTAGCTGCATTTTTTTTATAAGCAATATACATATATGAGAAAACAAAACGTCCTAAGTGTCACAAAAAATGTCAAACAACTTAGGACGATTTGGTTAAGCAGTACCTTGCTATTTTTCCAATGAAATACGAACTCATTTTATTAGTAGTAACAGGCTAATAAGAGCCTTTTGCACGCAAGGGCATCGCGATGCAAAGAGCGCAATGTTGAGAGCTACTCTTACGTAGTACTCCCTCCGTATCGGATTTAGAAGTCGTTTAGGACAGCGACACGGTCTCTAAAACACAACTTTGACCTCTTGTTTTTATAAAATATATTTATGAAAAAAGTGATATATGTATACTTTTATGAAAGTATTTTTCAAGACAAATCTATTTATATAATTTTTACATTTGCAAGCTCCATTCCGGCCTTGTTTAGTTTCCAATTTCTACCCTAAAATTCCACTATGTAAAAAAAAGATTTCCATCACATCAAAATGCCGGCACATGCATGGAGTACTAAATATAGATGAAATTAAAAACTAATTACACAGTTTTGTTATACTTTGCGAAACGAATATTTTGAACCTAATTAGTCATAGTTTGGATAATTTTTACCAAATACAAACAAATAAATGCGCACTGTTCCAACTCGGGTGCCCCGAATCCGGAACTAAACACGGCCCCAACCTGATTTGCTCACCTGGTGGATTAGGAAACGTTCTTGGGTTACATTAGATTACAGTAAACCGGGCTCTCCGATGTGTGACAGGCCTTCCCCAACAGGGACGTGGGGCCCACGCTAACGACCGAGCTTTCATGCATATGCTCTCCCATACGGAAGTGGCTAATGCACGGCCGGCCGTAATATAGTGCTTCCGCGTGGCCTTACCATTTTTTTAAAAAAGTGCAATTATTAGACACATTTTTTTGGCAAGATGCTAATTAACGCTGGCTTGTTGGCACGCCCGAAGGAAAAAAAATTCCCGCCCTCGCGGCTTGCGTGGCCAGTGCCCAGATATGACCACGGTTTTTGGGAAAAAAAAAAAGGCAAATCAGCCCCAGACATATGCTTTAATGTACTACATGTATATGTTCATAAAAAGGACAATGTATTCATAAAAAACACATTTTGCATCTGCAGTTTTCTGGATCACAACACTATACATCTAGTCTCTTCGAAAAAGCAAACATTTACGCACCTTCTTTGTACAGGCCTGCGTCTTGCTTCTCAATATATGGCATGTATCCTGCATGTTAAAAAAGGATAACATGTGTCATAATTTTGTTGCTGGATGGAGATAAATATGTTGCCTATTTGAGAAGACATTATTGTTCCTAGAGCCTATATTGGTGATGAGCAGGTTGCTGCTGGTAAATGCTGTAGTGGATTGTATTCTCTTGGGCAATTTAAGGTAACAATGTCTTCCTAAACAAGCAATTTATGTATTCTGAAAAAGCAAGTATAGTGTCTATGTTCATTTGCAACTCACAGCCCCACCCCCACCCCCATCCCTGATTTATTTGCAAAAAAAATAGAGATTCGATTAAAAGAAGCAAGTGCCTAACTGACATGGATCTAAAATCCAATCCAATCATCCTCCAATATAATTTCCTCTCTCACCACATATGTACTTATTTACATATATTGCACACATCATACCTGCTTTGTGCTTTGTACTTGATCTCCCCCTGCTAGATAACTTAGAACCTGCAATGTAAAAATTGAGAAAAAAAAACAAAGAGATATTAGAGAAGAATGATATAAAAAGTGTCTAATGATTTGCATCATTTTGCCTTGATCTTGCCACAATATTGCTTGGTCAGAGTACATTTAGTTGCCTATTCCCAATGAAGTTTAGTAACTAATCAATGCACATGTGACATGTAGTCAATTAGTGGTATCTCAACTAGAATCCATGATAACCCCCAACCGATCCAGCTGTCATTTGTCCTACTGCTACATCGCAAAACATAAAAGAACCTAGCAAAAAACCAAAAGTGATAGGCCCATTGCTTGTCACTAGATATGGAAACATGCTTGTACTGGTGGTTGGAATACCTGTGCATTGTCACTTGGTCTAGGGACCATGTTCAAAGAGTTCCCTGCCATCGATCTCTGGATTACTTCAGCATTGTCAGAGGGCCTTGCCTATTCAAAACACTCCCTGCCATTGAACCATTTTTTCAGGTGCTCCATTAAACTGGTCTGCTCTCATGGAATAAGAATCTCCAAAATTAGGAGGTAGTGCTGGATTTCCAATAATATCACATTCTGCAGCAAGAACCTCCATGTTCAGAATAACAAATAGCCCTGTGATAACAATCAGCTTATCAGAAAGAGCAAATAGAAACCTGAAAATCCGTGCATATCCACAGCAGTAAAAGTGCAATGATCAAATCCCATCACATGATACGGTAATGTCGTAGTGGATTGCACTTTCTTAGGCAATTTAAGTGTCATTCATTAGGCAACAATCTCTTCTAAAAATGGGCAATTTATGTATTATGAAAAGTAAGTATAGTGTCTGTGTTCATCTGCAACCCACAGCCCCACCCCCACCCCCGGTTTAAAAATAAGCAGAGACATCTGACTGTATGAACCATCACGATTAGCATTGCTATAGAAAATGACCCATAGTACATATTTGGCATGCAGATCTCCTGTGAATGTAGAACTGTTAAACCTAGGACCGACTGTGGCCTCAATGCCATCAGGCCGGCCAGACCTGTGTAGGCAGGCTGATCCTTTGGCACAGGAGTTCGCCATGCAGGAAAATCTCAGATTAGCAGCACAAAAAGATTGGAAGCAAGGGGCACTAGTTCGTTTGTCTGACGGTACCACGATGGTCTACCAGATAGATGGGTTGGTTAACGACAATTCAATCCAGCAACATGTGTCTAAGTTGCCAGCTAATTCTGAAAAAAACCCATTATCTAGTGAAAAAGATATGGGTATTGTCATCTACTCCCTCTGTCCTGTAATATAGTGCATTCTAGGAATTTTATGACGAATTAAGAGAGAACATAAAAGACACATGTACTCTTATTTTATCTCCTAGCCAGACGCTACCATCAACCTAATTAGTGGTGATTGGTTGATAAATGAAAAGTATATAATGTAAAACTAGTTTTTGTCCTCTAGAATGTTTTATATTTGAGGATAAATTTTAAATGCTAAAATGCACTGTATTACAGGATAAAGGGAATAGTCACCAAGGGGGTGACTAAAGGGGACTAAAGGGCAAAAGGACACCCTTGCCTCTTATTATTTTGGCAGTAGCAAAGATCCTAGGCAATTAATAGGGGTATTTTGGTCTTTTTTCAACAGCTTTAGTCCCTTTTAGTCACCTAAACTAAACACTCTAGGACTAAAGTTTAGTTTAGGGATTGTTTGGATCTAGGGACTAAAGTTCAAGAGGTGTTATATCGAGTGTCACATCGAGTGTTCGTACAGTAATAATAAAACAAAATACAGAATTCGTCAGTAATCCACGAGACAAATTTATTAAGCCTAATTAATCCATCATTAGCACATGTTTACTGTAGCACCACATTGTCAAATCATAGACTAATTAGACTTAATAGATTCATCTCGCAAATTAGTCTTAGATTCGTCTCGCAAATTAGTCTCAATCTGTGCATTTAGTTTCATAATTAGTCTATATTTAATACTCCAAATTAATATCCAAACATCCGATGTGATAGGGACTGCAAATCAGGAGGGGAAGCCAAACACCCCATTAAACATACCCAACAGGCCTTCAGTGAGTCTATTGGCTAACAACTCGAAACTTTTGAATCTTCTATAGTACTTCTTAATAAATATCTAGCTGTCGGGGTTGCTAGAAACAGGAACCCCCAAGCGGCAGCGGGAGGAGAAGAACCGAGATGCAGTCACGCAGATGCCATCATCGCCACCCCTCGCCTACGCCTAACGAGCTCCTCCCCACCCTGACCCCCCGCCCACGCCATGCGTCCAGGCGGCATACCGACCCACGTCACCGCCGCGGCGCAACAGCAGCCGCCCCCTCCCTGAGCTAGAGCACGGGTGTCGCCACCACCCCGTGTCAACGCCGGGCCAGTTTGTCGTCGTCCTCGTCTTCCTCGTCACGCTGCTCATTGTCTTCGACTCCGTCGTGGAATGCTACAACGGTCGGCATGCCGTCGGTCACTCGGCCATGCCGTGCCACTCTAGCATGGGGACCCAGAGCTCCCCGACGATAGCCTCACAAGCGACGGCACCTCCGGCTGGCGAGCAGACTAGCCGGCACCACCGTAGCCAGAAGCACCTGGTGTTAGAAAATTAGGCATGTTCAATAGCAATTTAATCCAAAAAATAGCAATGGTAATAAGATTGGTGACATCATATATGTGCTTGTGTGATCTTATAATGTACGCCATGTATATGATACTAACCAGCAAGATACAAACGCAAGACCTTACTAGATGATAAAGATTAGAGATATACCCAGCGGTAGGGCCGGTTGCGCTAGTTGACATAGTGCATGTTGATGTAGTTGTCCCACTCGATGCAGTGCAAAGAGGGAAGCAGTGCCGATCCACACCGAGTCGTCTCACCAGGAAGAAGAGGATCAACCGAGTAGTCGTGCCGCAGCAACACTACCTAAAAACATGATTGCCACACTTCACCTGAGTAGGTGAACTCAAAGACGGCAGGCGTTCCGGAGGCCTACTCTCATAGTTGCCATGCGCGCGGAGAACCGGGATGGGGAGAACCAGCGAGCAACTGAAGATCTGGTATTCTTGTGGAAGCGAAGAAGAAGAAGACCGACAGAGGACTTCTGAATATATGCCCGTGGTAGGGAATTGAAGAAGCTGCGTAGTAGACCAGGAGACGGAGACGCGAATAGAAGGTAACTGGCGAAACTCTCACAATCAAGCCGCCTCCAACATAAAAGTTTCTCACCTCGCCACGCCATGACACGCCCACGCCCATGCCCACGCCCTCGCCCCAACCCGGCCCGACCGGAAGTGGCGGCGACACGCGTGCCCGCGTGTGGCGCCCCTATGTCCTTTTCTCAGCTTCTTCTCAATATAGATGGATAATTTCCAACCATATTAACCAAGTTAAAGTTCATTCAAAATCCTGTACGATATTAAACCATACATCGCTTAATGTTACGGACCATATGGTTTTATTTGATTTATTAGATATTGTATGGGCCAAGCCCATAATATATCCAACAATCCCCACCAAACTTTAGGGTTTGTAGCAAAGTAGTCTCAGAACCACATTCCTTTTATATATCAGTGTTTCGATGGAGACTGTTAAGTTGAACATCCATCTAGAACAATAGTTTCACTCAGTCACAACTGAACAATAGACTATGCTATGAATTGATAGTTTTGTGTGAGGTAAGTGTCACTAAAGTTCTTAACGGGTACTAAGCTGTAAAAGGCATCCCCTCTATTTGAACCACATAAGTCACACTTCATAGCCTTTCATGAGTATCTAGAGATTATCCACATCTCATAAATTGTGACTAGCAATCGAACTCATATAGGTGTGTTCCTTCTAGGATGTTCTATAGGACAACATCCTTGCTAAATAAGTCACTCGGATCACATTAAGAAATTAACCATCCTGCCTTACAGCATTGGAGAAATGGCGCATCTCAGACGAGTCAGACCTTAGTATAAGGGGTCTATCCCTTAGTCAACCACTAGCTTGTTTCACCATCCTACTTCACAGGATCTCCGATCACATAGGATAGGTTACCACTATAGAATGACTCAAGTGGGTCTCAAGCCCAACTCCCTTGATGCACCTTCTGAAAGCATCTAGGCCCCGAGAGTTGGTTTCGGCAATTGATGACAACACATTATTACTATGACTAACGTATGTTTTGCAGAAACTTTGATAAGTTAGGTCATGGGGTTGATAACTGCTTTGGGAACTATGGTATTCATGCCACTTGATGGAAATCGTTTTGGTTTTCAAAGGATCAACGATAAGATTAATGACGGTTAGTTCCGGATGTCAAGGTGTTGAGTTACATCCGGAATAGTCATTAGGATCTTCGCTTTTTTCCTTTGGCTATACTATAAAGGGGGGCATGAGCGAGTAGCTTGACCAAGGTGAGTCTTTTGTTTAGGTGTGGTGCACACTTGTCAAACTTAGCACTAGGTAGCTTAGGAAAAGCTCAAAGTTCAGTTGGAAGCAATTTGGTTTAAGTTGCATCGTGTTTCGAAGTTATTTGAGCTATTTACCCTTGACCGAACGCGGTCTTTGTCATGACCGGACGCGTCCGGTCAATACTAACAGTCACTGCGTTTTCAACCTGGTTGACCGGACACGTTGATTAGTCTGACACGTGTTTCAGAGGGTAAAAGTATAATCGGACACGACTGGAAAATGACCGGACACGTCTGGTCACGTTCCAGTAAGGTACTTAGCTGACCTGATGCGTCCGGTCATCACTAATCGGATACGGTCGAGCGTCAGGTTAAAGTACAGTAAGGTTCTTGCACGATCGGACGCGTCCGGTCACCCCTGATCGGTGCGTCTGGTCACTCAATGGTATCGTTCTAGTTTTCGACCGTTACACTCGACCAGCCCATCCGGTCACATCGATCGGCGCGTCCGATCAGTGCATGTTTTGCTGAGTTGGCTGGTAACGGTTGGATTTGTCTATTGGATGTATAAATACATCCCCTCCACCTCTTTTAGAGTACTCTTGCTCATTTGTTCAGCTGAGAAACACCTTTCAAGTGCAAGGGAGTGCAAGAGCCCTAGTGAGGGTAGTGATTTGAGAATCAAAGCTTGAGATCCCTCATTAGTGACTAGAGAGTAGCAAGTGTGCATCCATCTTCTCATTAGGCTTGTTGTGGTCAAGTGAGAGTTCTAGCTTGTTACTCTTGGTGATCGCCATCACCTAGACGGTTTGGTGGTGATTGGGAGTTTGGTGATCATCCGGCGAGCTTGTGGATGACCCAACTCATCTTGTGAGCGGTTTTGGGTGATTAAACATGACGGAGTGTCAAAGAATCAGCCCGTAGAGAGCACTTGATCCTTGCGCGGATCAAGGGGGAGCTACACCCTTGCGCGGGTGCTCCAACGAGGACTAGTGGGGAGTGGAGACTCTCCGTTACCTCAGGAAAACATCACCGTGTTCCTAACCCTTACTTTCAAGTATTTACTTTCGTGTATTACTTTCATTGCTTGTTTACTTTCCTAGAATTGCCACGCTAGACTAGGATTGGAACTTAGGGTGCAAAACTTTTACCGGTAGAATCACAAGGAACACTAGTAGGCACTAGGGGTGAAGTTTGGCTTATAGGATTTAATTCTTATAATTAATTTTTAGAAAATCCCAATTCGCCCCCCTCTTGGGCATCTTGATCCTTTCAATTGGTATCAGAGCCGAGTTGCTCCTTATTTAGACTTCATCGCCTAGAGCAAGATGTCTGATGGGGAAGGACCACCTCCCACCTTTGAGGGAGACGATTTTCCATATTGGAAAATTCATATGGAGGTGTACCTCGAAGCCATAGATGTTGGGTGTCTTAGAGCCGTAACTGAAGGGCTTCCTGCTATCAAGGATCCCGCCAACCCAAGTGGTGACGAGGAGAAGTACGACCGGTGGAATGCAAAGGCAAAAAAATGCACTCTACTGGGGCCTAGGCAAGGATATCTTCAATCGTGTGCGTAATGCCAAAAACACTCATGAATTGTGAGAAAACCTTTGTGCTGTCCATGAGGGAACTAAGAGTGAGCGTGAGGAACGCTATCACATAGCTTTAAAAAAATTAATTCTTTTGAGATGCTTTCCAAAGAAAGTGCTAATGAAATTACACTCGATTGAATGTTCTTATAGAGGATCTCAATGCTCTTGGACTCACTCAAATGAGTCAATCGGATGTTGCAAGGAGGATCTTGAGTGTTCTTCCCGTTGATAAGTATGGGCACATTGTCACTGTGCTTCACCAAAGTGATCTCTCCACCGCAACACCGACACAAGTATTGGAAAAGATCAATGCACATGAGATGTACATGCACATCACTCCGGAAGAGGGCTCATCATCTTCCAAGAAGAAGGACTTGGCCTTCAAAGCTAGCCATGACAAGAAAAAGAAGAAGGGCCAAGCCATGATGGTGTAAGAAAGCTCATGTGAAAGTGATATTGATGATGCATCACTTGCACTCATGATGAGAAAGACCACCAAGATGCTAAAGAAGCTCAACAAGAGTGGCATCAAGTTCGATGGCAAGAAGAAGTTCTTCACAAGTAGCAAAAGGAAGCCAATATCTGAGATGGATTGCTACAATTATGGTGAACTTGGCCACTTAGCTCATCAATGCCCTAAGCCTCTAAAAGACAAGTACAAGAACAAGAACAAGGGCAAGAGAAATGATTCAAGTGATGAAGAAGATGAGAAGAAGAAGAACAAGCCGTACAAAAAGAAAGATGGCAAGAGAAAAGAGTTTTACAAGAAGAAGAAGAAGGGAGGCAAAGCTTACATTGTTAGTGATTGGCTCACCGACATTGAGTCGTCATGTGAGTCCTCCGGCGATGAGAGCGACGATGAGAAAGAGAAGGTCATCGTATTTGTGATTGGACCATCATCATCTTCACCGACATCTTCATCACCACCTTCACCGCCACCTTCATCATCATTGTCCACTTCTCACCTATACCTTATGGCCAAGGGTGAACGAATGGTACAAAACAATGAGAGTGATGATGATGATAGTGATAGTGATGATGAATATGATGCACCTTCTTATGATGAACTTGTAAAATTGTTGAACAAATACTCTAAAATCATAAGAAGAACTAGAAATGAAAATGATGAGCTCCAAAATGAAAATGACTCACTCTCATCTAAGCTTGAGAATGCACATAAGACTAGTGATGAGCTCAAAGTTCAAAATGAAATTATGTATTCTACTCTCAAGGAGCTCAAAACTTCTAACAAAGAGCTTAGAGATGAACATGATAAACTTGAGAAGAAGCATGATGAACTCATCACTAGGCTCAACTTGCTAAAAGATAAATATACTACATTGAAAATCAATTATGATAGTCTTATTGTTGCTAATGAGCTTGCTCTTGAGACACATTATGCTACTAACCAAGTTGTTAAGATTGATATAGCTACATCCTGTGATGACTTGATTATTGAGAACATTGAGCAAGGCTATAGCGGCAAAGGCAAGAATGTGGTTGAGTCCGACAACTATGATGACTATGTCAAGCTCAAAAGTGAAAATGAGATGCTTAGAAATGAGAACAAGAAGTTGATGGCTCTTGAAAAACAAACATCAAATGAGTCACTTATTGAAGAGAACAAAAAGCTCAAGCAAGAGAAAGAGCATCTCAAGACCAGCCTAAGCAAGTTCACAAGAGGCCAACATTTGCAAAGTGAGCTACTCATGAACACCGTCATGAAGATGGATAGAAGTGGCATTGGTTACTTGGCAAATCAAGAGAAGAAGGCTAAAGCTCAACAACAACAAAGCAAGTCAAAGCCCAAGCCAAAGAGATGTGTTGAGTGTGGACAAGAAGGTCATTTTGCTCATGAGTGCAAAACTCCACCACCACAACCCTTGCCCAAGCATGCTAGACCCTTTGCTTTCAATGCTCATTACATGCTTAGAAAAGATTCAAGTGGAAAGATGAAAGTCATGTTCTTGGGTCCCCCTAACAAGAATAGGCCTAAGAGAATATAGGTTGCCAAGTCACTAGTTGAGAAAGTCAAGGGTCCCTCTCAAGTTTGGGTCCCTAAACAAAAAGCTTGATCTCTTGTGTGTAGGTGAACTACAGGACCGGTGGATCTCATTGGGTTATTGATAGTGGTTGCACCCAACATATGACTGGTGACCCTCGTATGTTCACCTTACTTGAAGAGAATGGGGTATGTCAAGAGAAGATCACATTTGAGGACAATTCAAAGAGCAAAGTCAAGGGTATAGGTAAGATTGCAATATCAAATGATCACTCTCTTTCAAATATGCTCTATGTTGCTTCTTTGAGTTTCAACTTACTATCCGTTGGGCAACTTTGTGACCTTGGCTACCAATGCTTATTCACTCCTAATGAAGTGGTAGTTACAAAGATAGATGACAAGCAAATGATTTTCAAAGGTTTTAGATACAACAATCTCTATCTTGTTGACTTCACCTCCGAAGATGCAAACTTGATGACATGTTTGTTCACCAAAACTACACTTGGATGACTTTGGCATAGGAGGCTTGCTCATGTTGGAATGAACACTCTCAACAAGCTATTGAAGAAAGAACTAGTAAGAGGCTTGAAAGATGTCAAGTTTGAGAAGGACAAACCTTGTAGTGCATGTCAAGCCGGCAAACAAGTTGCAAATACTCATCCAACCGAAGCTTACATGTCAACATCAAGAGTGTTAGAATTTCTACATATGGATTTGTTTGGTCCTACAACTTACAAGAGCTTGGGTGGAAATCTCTATTGTCTTGTGATTGTGGATGACTACTCAAGATACACTTGGACCTTCTTTCTTCATGACAAATCTGAAGTGGCAAATTGCTTCAAAAAGTTTGCAAAGAGAGCTCAAAATGAATTTGAAGTCAAGATAAAGAAAATTAGAAGTGACAAAGGCAAAGAGTTTGACAACACAAACATTGAAGCTTATTGTGATGAGATTGGAATCAAGCATGAAGTTTCATCAACCTACACTCCTCAACAAAATGGTGTAGTTGAGAGAAAGAACCGGACTTTGATCACCCTTGCAAGAACAATGCTAGATGAGTACAATACACCGAAAAAATTGTGGGCCGAGGCAATCAATACCGCATGCTATGCTTCAAATCACGTCTTCCTACAAAAGTTTCTTGGCAAGACTCCCTATGAGTTCATAAATGAACTAGTCTATGTTGAACAACCTCCTGAGTTTGAAGACCCTAGATATCCTAATCATGTTTATAGGTTGTCCAAGGCGCTATATGGGCTCAAGTAAGCCCCTAGAGCGTGGTATGAGCGCCTCCGGGACTTCCTCATCGAGAAGGGCTTCACTATTGGAAAGGTCGACACCACACTATTTACTAAGAAGCTTAATGGGGAGATCTTCATTTGTCAAGTCTATGTTGATGATATCATCTTCGGATCAACAAATGAAGATTATTGCAAGGAATTTGGTGAATTGATGTCGAAGGAGTTCGAGATGTCAATGATTGGTGAGCTAACATTCTTCCTTGGTTTTCAAGTCAAGCAAATGAGAGAAGGGATTTTCATCTCTCAAGAAAAGTATACCAAGGATCTTATCAAAAGATTCAAGATGGAAGAGTGTAAGCCAATCAATACCCCAATGCCATCTAATGGACATCTCGACCTAGATGAGGGAGGTAAACCAATTGATCAAACTCTCTACCGTTCTATGATTGGTAGCTTATTGTACCTTACCGCATCTAGGCCTGATATCATGTTTAGTGTGTGCATATGTGCTCGCTTTCAAGCGTGCCCTAAAGAACCTCACCTAAGTGCCATAAAAAGAATCTTAAAATATCTTAAGCACACCCCAAGCATTGGCTTTTGGTACCCCAAAGGAGCTAGATTCCAACTAGTTGGCTATTCCGATTCGGATTATGCCGGTTGCAAAATTGATAGAAAAAGCACATCCGGAGGGTGCCATTTGCTTGGAAGGTCTTTAGTATCTTGGTCATCTAAAAAGCAAAATAGTGTGACTTTATCCACCGCCGAGGCGGAATACATTGCCGCGGGGGCTTGTTGTGCACAAATCTTATACATGAAACAAACCCTCCTAGACTATGGAGTTGTTCTTGATAAGGTGCCACTTTTATGTGACAATGAAAGTGCCGTTAAAATTGCTAATAATCCGGTACAACACTCACGCACTAAGCACATTGATATCTGCCACCACTTTCTAAGAGATCATGTTGCTAAAAATAATATATAACTAGAAGGTGTAAGAAGTGAAAATCAATTAGCGGATATCTTCACTAAACCTTTGGATGAGGCTACCTTTTGTAGGTTGAGAAGTGAACTAAATGTGCTTGATTCTAGTAACTTTAAAAAATGAGCTTGTGTTGTCCTTTGCATTGCATTGTATCATATGTCATATTTAAATTTCCGCAATGCATCTAGAACTTGTCTAACACGGTTACGATAACCCTCCTTTGGAGGAGTGAAGAAGCCTAACCGTGGATCAAACTTGACAAGCAACCTAGTCTTCCTTTCTCACTTTGCATTGCATATGCATGGTTGTTGCTTTGTTGTTTCTTTTTGGTTTTGCTTTGAGCAACCTCTGTGTTCATCCATGAATAGAGAGAGCATTTGACGCTCCCAAGGGTTCATAAACTCTATTGCATGGCTATACGTTGCTCCTCGGGTGTTTATTGCATATTTTCAAAAAAATAATACTAGCCTAAGGCAAAATATTTTGAAAAAATCGAGGGTTTGAGAAAGGTCCCTCATATCAGGTTCCAATTGGTGTTTATTTGAGTCTCTTTGAATTGGAACTTGATTGGAAGAAGTCGCGTCGAAGATCGGATTAGAGAAAGGTGCTTTACAGCGACCGGACTTTGGATCGGACGCTGGACCGGACGCGATGCTGCTTCATCACTACGTCCGGTCCCGGTGACCACCAGCGCGTCCGGTCATCCCGAAGACCATCTCAAGAATCTGTGACCGGACGCTGCACTGGACGCGATGTTGTGACCACCGCGTCCGGTCCTGGCCACCACCACCGCGTCCGGTCATGCGTGTTGGGTTCCCGGGTATACTCTGACCGGACTCTGTTAGTGTCCGATCATCCCTCACTGGACGTGTCCGGTCGCGTTAGGAGCTTACTGGACTCTGACCGGACGCTGCTCTATCGCGTCCGGTCAGTCGACCACCGCGTCCGGTCATCGCGTGAAAAGTGGATCTAAGCCTTTTTAACCGTACATCTGTCGCTGTTTTTCTTTTCAATCCGCCGAACCCGAACCCTAGCCACCTCCTTGCCGATTTCTCCAGTGCTGCCACGCCTTCTCCACCACCGCAGCCGTGCCTCCACGCCGTTTCGCGCCCGTGCAGCTGTGCCTCCTCGCTGTCCCACGCGCCGCCGCAGCCGTCCCGCGCAGCCGCGCTGCCGTAGTCCTTCCGCGCAGTCGTGCCGCCGCTACTCTCCCGCGCAGCCAGCTCCTCAGCCGTGCGCGCCGCTTCTCCTCCCCGCGCCCATCCATCGTCTCCGGCAGCCGCAGTCGTGCCTCCGACCGTCGCACCCTACGACCTAACCCTAACGGTCACGACGTCTTCGACCTTCTCTGGCCGTTCTTTGGCAAAGATCTTTCACACGAGTTCGACTCTGCAAGGTGATTTCATTGCCTTGATCCTTTCAATTAGGGTTTGCCGATGGATTCCCGGTGAAATTCTAATGCATCCTTTGATCTTATTGGTACTCCAGCGTTTGTCCGTCGTTTCCGGGGAACCCTAGCACATCAAGGTCTCTTATCTTTTCATTGGAGTTTCGCTCATCCGAGGTAGCTATCGCGATCTATTCTTTTCTTATCTCGTATGCTTGCTTTCATAAGGACCTTGCTCGTCTGGTAGTTAAAATATAATGCTTAATAGTAGCTTTATCTATTCCATCTTTACAGAGGGTCTTGTTCGGTGCTCTATGTGTGTCAGGTGATCAGCTATGAATCCAAGGCCAAGCCTGCGGATATGAACTATGGCCAAGCCTCACGAGTGTCAGTACACCATCTTGCCTTTCAGGGTTTTCTCAGTTACAGAGTTCTGAGAGTATGGTTCGCTGCAAGAATGCTGGTGGTGGACCGAGTGACGGGGACGAAAGTCCTCCCAGGGTGACAGAGGTAGCCCATGGCAAACACAAGAAGTTAGCCATCAAGAAGAGAAAGAGGACACCCACTGAGGCAGAGATTGCATAGGCCGTCGCTGATGCTGTAGAGCGTGCAGAGAGGGGTGGCAGAGGCAGTGGGATTCACATTGGCGAGCATCGCTTTCATCTTAATGGTCGACAGCTCGGTACTGAGGCCATAGAGGGCACAGAGGACCCACCTGTAGAGTAGCCCACAGATGACACAGAGGAGACAGAGGAGCAGACCGCTCAGACTCCACCGCGTCATCGCTCAGGACGTACGCATGCTCAGGTGACTCCTAGGCCAGAGGGCCAGCGTCATGGAGGTCGTCCACCTCCTAGGGCTCGAGGTCACCCCCAGTTGAGCACTTTGACCTCAGGGGAGCTACAGCACGATAGGTATAGGCTCTCAGGTTTGTCGAGGTTAGTCGGTGGTTCCCACCTTAGCGGGATCCCCAAGCTTCAGAGGGCTTCTACACACCTCTGCATGAGGATTTCTACAGAGCCTACGTCAACAGTGGGATTGCATTCAGACCTCATAGAGTCTGTCGACTTGAGGCTTTAGTTGAGGTGATTGGTGAGTAGCTCCGTCCACACTTGTCCTTTCTACCTGGTCTGTCAGACTTTCTAGGACGAACTGGAGCTTACTGTGGGACTTGGGTCAGAGAGTTCTACTCCTCACTTTGGATTGACCCTGCTCATGAGTTCATACACTTTGCATTCCGAGGCCATGACCGTAGACTATACAGCACCAGGGTACGGGAATTCTTAGACTCTCTTCTTCAGAAACGAAGATTCACCAGCTGTGCTTTGGATAGACTTCACCACCGAGACGTCCTCACGGAGGTACAGTACCACCCACAGATTTGATCAGACCTTGCTTCCGTGAGCCGTTTGGCGAGGGGTCCAGACGTACACCTGCTAGCTTGACACCCCTCGCCAGAGTGCTAGATGCTATTGTGAGGTGGACTCTTCTTCCGAGGCTAGGATACAGAGAGGGACTAATACGGATGCAGCTCTGGGTTGTTCATCACCTCATCTCACAGACACCGTTTGATATTTGGGATCTGATGCTACGTGAGATGGAGGACACTTTAGTAGAGGGCTTCAAGGGTCACCGGCAGCTACCTTATGCTCATTGGATCTGTTTTATTATTCGATCTACATGTGACCTGCCTACAGAGATTAGAGCTGAGATATCTGATACCACTACTGCATTTCCAGAGTATGATATTCGATAGTTGTGGGCTTCAGTGACTAGAGAGAAGGCACCTAGGCCAGGACAGTGTCAGAGGCCGGAGGTTCTAGAGACAGCAGCTGAGCAGGACGAGACCGTTGAGGGTCTTGCTGAGGCCGAGCTTGCAGATCTTGATACTCAGCCAGCTGATCTAGTTGAGGATGTTGCCACTGACAGCACTGACGAGGATTACCATCCCATCCCCTAGTACCGCTCTCCTCAGTCTCACGACCATGAGGTCGGTGCTTCAGGATCAGCCTCCCGCTCAGACCCAGCCATGGTGGCTATACTTGAGAGGCTGACCCAGGCCTAGGAGAGACAGGAGGTTCAGTTGCAGCGACAGGCTCAGGACATAGCTGCCCTATTTGCTCAGATTCAGGCTCGTTAGGACGAGTTCCAGAGGCAGTAGCTAGAGTTTCAGAGGCAGCAGTTTGAGCTGCAGAGGCAGCAGGCAGCCACCCAGCAGCAGTATCTTGAGCTCCTGCGACACCTCGTCACTGTTGGGGTACCTCCACCACCGTCTGTCCTTACTCTAGCACTACAGTCCAGTGGACTTCAGAGTCAGGGACAGCTGAGCTTTCAGTTTACCTCTCCCCAGCAGCAGGTTCCTCAGACTTTTCAATCCCCGAGCTACACTCCTATTCAGACAGGGTTCACTCCACCAGCTCAACCCAGACCTCACCTTCTCTCGGGCACTCCTTTCACTGACTTGAGTGCCTCCTACAGCGAGCTGACTGGTCAGCCGACACCCTCGCACACCACTGTTGTGACCTCTTCAGGGATGTCAGCTTCCGAGACTGTGGTTCTTCTAGTGTCAGGGGCCGGGACTACAGAGACTGTGCTGTCGTCAGTTGCCTCGATAGATCCTCCCACTCTTGGTATTTTTTAGGCTCAGGCGACAGAGACTGCTCCTATTGTTGCTACTACATCTTCAGTTTCTGCACCTGCTCTACAGACCCAGACTGCTTCACTGCCACATCTATCTACAGAGGGTCAGCCTAATAGTTCAGAGTATGAGGAGGATACTTCGTAGTTTGTCATCACTCCACGCTCCTCGGCACCCGACACGACTGCTTTTGTTCCCCCGTCGGATCCTTAGTTTTGTTTTTGGCGTTTGAAGCCAAAGGGGAAGAGAGAGTAGATTCAGGGGGAGTGTTGATAGAGGGTTTTGTTTTCTTTGTGTGCTACATTCATGCATCATGTTTAATTTCTCACCCTATATTTTGTGACAAGTGTGCTTGTGAGATTTTATTATATATCATGTCACTTAATTGGTTTTAGCTCATAAGGTTGTGCTTCCGTGCCTTACTCTAATTTCATATGAGCTATGTTTTATATGTACTAACTCTTCATGTTTTATCTTGTAAGTACACTCAGTTGGCTTGGAACACATAAGCAATTCCTATCCCCTTGTGCTTATAGCTTTTTGCTTATGTGAACCAAGCATGTTTGAAAACCTCAACTCTTAAATCTTCTGAATCTAAGTGTTGTCATCAATCACCAAAAACGGGGAGATTGAAAGCATCTAGGCCCCAGGAGTTGGTTTCAGCAATTGATGATAATGCATTATTACCATGACTAACGTATGTTTTGCAAAAACTTTGATAAGTTAGGTCATGGGGTTGATAACTGCTTTGTGCACTATGGTATTTATGCCCCTTGATGGAAATCATTTTGGTTTTCAAAGGATCAACGACAAGATTAAGGACGGTTAGTTGCGGATGTTAATGTGTTGAGTTACATCCAGAATAGTCGTTAGGATCTTCGCTTTTTTCCTTTGGCAGTACTATAAAGGGGGGCATGAGCGAGTAGCTTGACCTAGATGAGTCTTTTGTTTAGGTGTGGTGCACACTTGTCAAACTTAGCACTAGGTAGCTCAGAAAAAGCTCAAAGTTCAGTTGGAAGCAATTTGGTTCAAGTTGTGTCGCGTTTCGAAGTCGTTTGAGCTGTTTATCCTTAACCGGACGCGGTCTCTGTCATGACCGGACGCGTTCGGTCAGTACTAATAGTCACTGCGTTTTCAACCTGGTTGACCGGACGCGGTCCCTACGAGGACCGGACACACTGATCAGTCTGACACATGTTTCAGAAGGTAAAAGTATAATCGGACGCGACTGGAAAATGACCGGACGTGTCCGGTCACGTTCCAGTAAGGTACTTAGCTGACCTGACGCGTCCGGTCATCACTGATCGGACACGGTCGAGCATCAGGTTAAAGTACAGTAAGGTTCTTGCACGATCGGACGCGTCCGGTCACCCCTGATCGGTGCGTCCGGTCACTCAGCGGTATCGTTCTGGTTTTCGACCGTTACACTCGACCGGCGCGTCCGGTCACGTCGATCGGCGCGTCCGGTCAGTGCGTATTTTGCTGAGTTGGTTGGTAATGATTAGATTTGTCTGTGGGGTGTATAAATACATCCCCTCGACCTCTTTTAGAGTACTCTTGCTCATTTGTTCAGCTGAGAAACACCTTTCAAGTGCAAGGGAGTGCAAGAGCCCTAGTGAGGGTAGCGATTTGAGAATCAAAGCTTGAGATCCCTCATTAGTGACTAGAGAGTAGCAAGTGTGCATCTATCTTCTCATTAGGCTTGTTGTGGTCAAGTGAGAGTTCTAGCTTGTTACTCTTGGTGATCGCCATCACCTAGACGGTTTGGTGGTGATTGGGAGTTTGGTGATCATCCGGCGAGCTTGTGGATGACCCAACTCATCTTGTGAGCGGTTTTGGACGATTCACCGCGACGGAGTGTCAAAGAATCAGCCCGTAGAGAGCACTTGATCCTTGCGCGGATCAATGGGGAGCTACACCCTTGCACGGGTGCTCCAACGAGGACTAGTGGGGAGTGGCGACTCTCTGTTACCTTGGGAAAACATCGCCATGTTCCTAACCCTTACTTTCAAGCATTTACTTTCGTGTATTACTTTCATTGCTTGTTTACTTTCCTAGAATTGCCATGCTAGACTAGGATTAGAACTTAGGGTGCAAAACTTTTACCGGTAGAATCACAAGGAACACTAGTAGGCACTAGGGGTGAAGTTTGGCTTGTAGGATTTAATTCTTGCAATTAATTTTTAGAAAAACCCAATTCATCCCCCCTCTTGGGTATCTTGATCCTTTCACCTTCTATCACATTACGTGACAGACCCTTAGTGAACTGAACTGCTAGATTCTTAGACGTATAGACATAGTCCAATAAAATTACTCTAGAGTTTCTCAGTTTTCTGATAGATTTTATCTACCTTTTCACATACCTTGTAGACTTCATGTTATCCGTAGAACTGTTGACCTTGATCATCACAGTTTAGTTGTCATAGTTCATAGAAATAGCTGGTATATGTTTCTCTACCATTGGTAAATTCATAAGGAGTTCATGAAGCCACTCGACCTCAGCGCCAGCGGTGTGTAATGCTTTGAGTTCTGCTTCCATTGTAGACTTCATTAAGATAGTTTGCTTGCAAGACTTCCATAAAATAGCGCCACCTCCAAGCAAAAACGCGTACCCACTTGTGGCATAAAGCTCATCAACATCAGATATCCAGTTAGCATCACAGTAACCCTCTAGTACCCTTGGATACCCGGTATAGTAAATATCATAGCTCATAGTACCTTTCAGGTAGCGCAACACCCTCTCAAGTGTATGCCAATGTGTATCTCCCAGATTTGAAACAAACTAGCAAAGTTTGCTCATAGCAAACGAGATATTAGGTCTTGTTGCGCTAGCTAAATACATGAGATAACTAATTATTTGAGAGTATCTTAATTGATCTTGTGCTATTCTGTGATTTTTCCTTAATAGCACACTTGGGTCACAGGGTGTTGGAGAAGGCGTGCATTCACTATAACCAAAGTGATTCAGCACCTTTTCCACATAGTGGGACTTAACAAGAGTTACCCCACCATTTTCTTCTCTCAGTAGCTTTATGTTAAGAATAACATCAGCATCACCGAAGTCTTTCATCTCAAAATTGTTAAAGAGAAAATCTTTCACTTCCTTGATCACATTAATATTATTTTCAAAGATTAAAATATCATCCACATACAAGCACAAAATTACACCATCTCCCCCACCATACCAATAATAGACATATTTATCAGCTTCATTCACTATGAATCCGGCTGTTGATAGAGTTTTATCAAATTTCTCATGCTACTGTTTAGGAGCTTGCTTTAGGCCATATAAGGATTTTAATAATTTACAAACCTTACCCTCTTGATCTTTTGCTATAAATCCATCAGGCTGATCCATATAGATTTCTTCATCAAGCTCTCCATTCAAGAAAGTTGTCTTAACGTCCATCTGATGAATGAGAAGACCATGTGAGACAGCCAAGGACAACAGCATGCGTATGGTCGTGTAACAGGCAACTGGTGAGTAGGTATTAAAATAGTCCTCTCCTTTTTGTGTATATCCTTTTGCCACTAGCCTCGCCTTGTACTTCTTAATAGTACTATCAGACCTTAACTTTTTTTTGAATACCCATTTACACCCCCACTAATTTGCATTTGGATAGACGATCAACCACTTCCCAAGTGCCATTAGACATAATTGAATCCATCTCACTTTAAACAGCTTCCTTCCACAAGTCAGCGTCAAGAGATGAATATGCCTCAACTATGGTTATCGGCGTGTCATTCACAAGGTATATAATATAGTCATCACCAAAGGATTTTGCAGCCCTCCGTCTCTTACTCTTCTGAGCGACTATATTATTATCCTCCTTAGGAATTTCATCATGGGTTTCCACATCAACGTGTATTACCGGTTCAGATGTCTCAGGCACAAAAATAGAATCATGACTAGAAGTGCTAGGTGTATTCTTCATGAAAAATTTATTCTCAAAAAATTTGGCATCTTTAGATTCCATAATTGTACCAACAATCATATCAGGAACACCGGAGTTTATTATTAAAAATATATAACCCACACTATGAATAGTATAATCGAGAAAGACACAATCAACAATTTTGGTCAAAGCTTTCGCTTATTGTTTATTGGCACATTAACCTTTGCCAAATAGCCCTAAATTCACAGGTAAAAAAGATTTAATATCTTTTTCTCTCATTCCTCGAATGGTGTAATTTCTTAGTTCTTTGTGGGCACCCTATTTAGGACATGACACGTTGTCAATATAGCCTCACCCTACCATTCCTTAGATAGTCCCGCAGTCTCTAACATGGTGTTAACCAAATTAGTTAGAGTGTGGTTCTTTCTCTCTGCAATCCCATTAGACTGTAGTAAGTATGGTGACGTACTCTCATGAATAATTCCATACACTGTGCAAAACTCAGAAAAATCATTTGAGAAATATTCTCCCCTGCTATTAGACCGTAAACGTTTAATTTTCTTCTCAAATTAATTTTCTACCTTAGCTTTATAGATCTTAAAATAATGCAACGCTTCATCTTTTGTTTTTAATAAATACACGTAGCAAAATCGAGTGCAATCATCTATGAATGTTATGAAATATCTCTTGCCACCTTTGGTCAACTCTCCATTCATCTCACACATATTAGAACCGATTAGTTTTAATGGTGCCAACTCTCTCGCAGCAGCGACCTTGTGAGGCTTGAGAGGTTGTTTTGCTTCAACACAAACATGACACTTGCAACCTTTGACCACATCAAATTTCAGAATTAAATTTAAACTAGCTAAGCGAGTCATGCTACCAAAATTAATATGACATAATCGTGAATGCCAAAAATTAGTCTCAACATCGTGGCTCACATGATTCACAGATTTAAAACAAGTGTTTGACAAAGACAAGCGGAACAAGCCTCCACTCTTATAGCCTTTTCCAATAAAAGTACCATACTTAGAAAGTATGAACTTATTTGACTCAAACACAAGTTTATAGCCATCACGACAAAGCAAAGAACCACTAATCAAATTCTTCTTTATTGAGAGGACATTATGCATGTTCTTCAGCTGCACGGTTTTCCCCGAAATAAACTTCAGATCGACTGTACCAACACCACATACAGCCGTACACGTCCCGTTTCCCATCAACAAGGAGGAAGCCTGCCCTGCCTGATAAGAAGAAAACAAAGAAACATTAGCACACACATATATATTTGCACCAGTATTAACCCACCAATTAGGTGAATGACAAACTGAAAGAACAGTAGGCAATAAATTACCATACCCCGTTGTTCCTGCATCAGTCTCAACTGTGTTTGTTGTCTTCTTATTTGGCTTCCACTTTGCATCTGGACACTCTCTAGAATAGTGCCCAGTCTTGCCATAAGTGAAACAATTGCTATTTTCTTTGTTCTTCTTGTTCTTCTTAAAAGGAGTGGTAGACTTTTGTTTGAGTTCTTACTGAAATTTCTTCTTTTGAGGCTTGGGATGATTCTTTTGCACAAGATGAGCACTAGAACTCCCCTCACCGACCTTCTTGCCACGAACATCCTTTGCTCTCGCCTTCTCTTCAACATCCAAAGAGCCAATAAGCTCGGTAATACCAAACTCTTGTATCTTATGTTTCAAAGAACTAGCAAAAGTAGTCCAAGTCTGCGGCAGCTTTGAAATCTTATAGCCTGCCATAAACTTGTCAGGCAGCACACATCCAAACATTTCGAGTTCTTTTGTCGGTGTTTGTACCTCATGAGCTTGTTCAACTACAGAATGGTCATCGACCATCCGGTAGCTATGAAACTACTTCATGATATACAACTCAGAACCAGCATTAGACACCTCATATTTGGCCTCAAGTGCGTCTCACATGGCCTTATCGGTCTATAGCGGCACATATGCATCCACTATGGTGTCTTCTAGCATGCTCAAAATTGTTGCCTTGAACGTATTGTCAGCATGTTGGAACGCTCTGGAGTCTGCGGCCCAACAGCTCTAGGCTCAACAACAAAGTAGCGGTGCATAGCAGTCAGTCATAGAATGCAACTCTGTCGTCACCTCTTATAGTGAGTACCCTTAAACACATTTGGTTTCAGCATTCCCGCAAAGCCAACTACCGAAAATTGCCTATCATGTCTTTGGATTGTTAGAAGGCATGTTACGTAGCAATTTAATCCAGAAAATAGCAATGATAATAAGATTGATGACATCATATATGTGCTTGTGTAATCTTATCATGTACACCATGTATATCATACTAACCAGCAAGATACAAACGCAAGACCTTACTGGATGATAAAGATTAGAGATATACCCAGCGGCAGAGCCGGTTACGCTAGTTGATGTAGTCGTCTCGCTTGATGCAGTGCAGAGAGGGAAGCAATGCCGATCCGCACCGCGTCGTCTCACCGGGAAGAAGGGGATCAAGCGAGTAGTCGTGCCGCAGCGACACTCCTTAAAAACGTGATTGCCGCCCATCACCCGAGCAGGTGAACTCGAAGACGGTAGGCGTTCCAGATACCTACTCTCGCCGAGAAGAAGAGGATCAAGCCAGTAGTCATGCCGCAGCGACACTCCTAAAAAACGTGATTGCCGCCCATCACCCGAGCAGGTGAACTCGATGACGGCAGGCGTTCCAGAGACCTACTCTCGCCGGGAAGAAGAGGATCAAGCGAGTAGTCGTGCCGCAGCGACACTCCTAAAAAACGTGATTGCCACCCATCACCCGAGCAGGTGAACTCGAAGACGGCAAGCGTTCGAGAGGCCTACTCTCCCAGTTGCCGTGCGCGCGGAGAAACGGGACGGAGAGAATCAGCGAGCAACTGAAGATGCGGTGGTATTCACGCCCATACGCTCTCGCCTGCCTACCTACCTGCCAGGCCCACAGCCACAGCCACGGCCTGGCCCAGCCGCCGGCGGCGGCGGCGCGCGCGTGTGGCACACCTATATCCTTTTCTCAGCTTCTCAATATAGATGGATAATTTTTAACCATATAAACCGAGTCAAAGTTTAGTCAAAATCCCGTATGGTATTAAACCATACACCGCTTAATATTACGGACCATAGAATTTTATTTGATTTATTAAATATTATATGGGCCAAACCCATAATATATCCCACACCTGGTGCACTGGATCATCGGCTTCGTGGTGGGGTCCGTCGCCGGCGTCATCTCCGGGCTGGCGCTCAAACCCATCCTGAAGAAGATCAAAACAAGCTGATCAGGGGGCGGTCGCTTGCCGGCGTCATGATCTTTAGCACGAAGCTGATTAGGCGGCCGGAGCAACTGGCGTTCCTAAAGAAATGGTGAAAGTGACCCCTCCACCAAACATATTGATTTCCTGAATCCAGTCGCGACGAAGCAGCGAGAGGTCGACTGGCGTGAAAGTAACGTACCCCGCCCCAACCCCATTGGCTGCTTCCTTCCTTTCCTTGGCACGGAAGAACCGCGTATCATATCTTACTATTATAAATTAGATGTCCCAACGGAGCCACTATATTAATTCTCAGCAGACACGTTAGAAAAAAAATAAAATCCTAGAAATTCTCACAATAATCAGAAACATCTGGCCTTTTATTTGGTAGACTCTAATCACATTGATAATAGACATTGGATCTATTGCGCTTTATTAAAAAAAATTACCCGTCATTGCCATCATGGAAAATACATAAAGTAACCCCTTAATTTTACATGTAAATTACCCACCTCTACCATTATAAAAGATAATTCGAAATAACCCCCTATATTTTTATATAAATTATCCACATATGCTATTATGAAAAATAATTCAAAATAATCAACTAAATTTGCATCTAAATTTTTTATGTTAGCCATTATGAAACATAATTTAAAAAAGTCCCCTAACATTACGTTTAAATTACTTGGCTTTGTTATTATGAAAGATAATTTAAAATAATCCTCTAATTTTGTGTCTAGATTACACACATCTATCATTATGAAAGATAATTTTAAAAACCTCCTAATGATTTTATAAATTAATCACCTATATCATTATGAAAGATAGTGCAAAGTAATATTCAAAGGTTGCATTTAACCTATCCATATACTCCATCCGTCCCAGAAATTAGGTCATTCTAGGGATAGACGCGTCAACCAAGGAGAGAGTAAAAATACGATAATAACCCTATTCTATGGTGGTGACTGCAATTATACCCTTTTTCATGATTTATTGATGGTTTATGATGGGAGTTAGTAACCATCAACAGGCATGAAGTGAAGAACGATCTAGAAGAAACGAGAAGGCAGACCCCCGAAGGTGGGACCCACCTAGAAGTGACCCAGGTCGGCCGACCTAGAGGTCCACCTGTTAGCTTCGGCCTTCGCACACGATGCTCCACCGCCTTAGGGTTTCAATCTCCTCCGTTGTTTCAAGTCGGTTTGATCCAAGGGCTGTGGTTCATTCTACTGGCCTATATAAACAGAGCCCACCCCTCCTCCTGAAGAGAGAAGCCAAGAGGAAATCAGATGAAGCCAAGGAGAAGCTCTCCACCAGAGATTAGATTAGCTACTCAAAGTTCTAGTATAGGCTAGCTAGCAAGGTTTAAGTAGAGTTCGGGTTCTCGCTCGAGGATTCCAGATCTGCAGTCATTTGGAGTCTGGTATAATCTCTTGTATCTCTCCTTTATTATGACTTTGTTCTATTTTAATATTATATTCCTATTTATTATGTTCCTAGTTTGCTTTAATATTATATTTGATATAGTCATGATTGATTATGAGTTTATGCATATGTTCGCAAAGCGCTTAATCTAGTACTCGAGTGGGTTAAGTGGTAGCCAGTATGTAAGCGTGGTGCTTAGATATTGTATGCTTGCGGATGCACTCTATATGCTAGGAAGTGTGGTAGATCGTGGGCGTGACAATAATCTCGTTGAGTCCTTTGTAACCCACACCTTGTATATAGAACTAGTAGAACCCAGTTGCAGAGGAATAGTCTAGCTATGTTCGGGCTCTCCTCTAGCAATGTTCCTTATGTATAGATGAAGAGTCCTTGGTGCTATATATGATTGTATATTTGCTAGAGTACGCGAAAGACTTAATGAATTAGTAATTACTTAGGGATTCAACCTCTTAACTAATCTCTTGTCGGGTCTGAAAGCATCTAGGCCCCGGTGTTGGTTTCAGCAATTAATGACAACACATAATTACCATGACTAACGTGTGTTTTGCAGAAACATCGGTAAGTTAGGTCATGGAGATGATAACTGTTTTGAGCAATATGGCAGTCATGTCCCTTGATGGAAATCGGTTCGGTTTTCAAAGGATCAACGATAAGATTAAGGACGGTTAGTTTCGGATGTCAAGGTGTTGAGATACATCTGGAATAGTCGTTAGGATCTTTGTTTCTTCCTTTGACCGTACTATGAAGAGGGGCATGAGCGAGTAGCTTGACCTAGGTGAGTCTTATGTTTAGGTGTGGTGCACACTTGTCAAACTTAGCACTAGGTAGCTCGAGAAAAGCTCAGAGTACAGTTAGAAGCAACTTGGTTCAAGTTGCATTGCGTTTAGAAGACGTTTGAGCCGTTTACCTATGACCGGACGCGGTCCTGGTCATGACCGGACGCGTCCGGTCAGTATAAAGACTTAACTGTGTTTTTGGCTGACTGACCGGACACGGTCCTTGAGAGGACCGGACGCGGTGGTCAGGCTGACACATGTTCCAGAGGGTAAACAGCAAAGATCGAACGCGACTGTGAAAAGACCGGTGCGTCCGGTCATGTTCCAGTAAGGTCCAACGGAGACCTGACGCGTCCGGTCACCTTTGAATGGACGCGGTCGTGCGTCCGGTCTTGTTCCAGTAAGGTCCCATGGTGACCTGACGCGTCCGGTCACCTATGATCGGACGCGGTGTTGCGTCAGGTCACATTTCCAGAGAGCTCTTGCATGATCGGACGCGTCCGATCATCCCAGATCGGCGCGTCCAGTCATCTCAGACCGGCGCGTCCGGTCAGCACAGATCGGCGCGTCCGGTCTCTCAGTACAGGTTTCCGTTTTCGACCGTTACAACTGACCAGCGCGTCCGGTCATATCGACAGGCGCGTCTGGTCAGTGCGCGTCTGGCTGTTTCGAAAGGTAACGGCTGGATTTGTCTGAGGGGTCTATAAATACAACCCCTCCACCTCTTTTAGAGGTCTCTTGCTCATTTGTTTAGCTGAGAAACATCTTTGAAGTGCAAGGGAGTGCAAGAGCCATAGTGAGGATTGAGATTTGCGAATCAAAGTTTGAGAATCCTCTCTAGTGACAAGAGTCTAGCAAGTGTGCATCCATCTTCTCATTAGACTTGTTGTGGTCAAGTGAGAGTTCTAGCTTGTTACTCTTGGTGATCCCCATCATCTAGACGGTTTGGTGGTGATTGGGAGTTAGGTGATCATCCGACGGTTGTGGGTGACCCAACTCAAGTTGTGAGCGGTTTTGGGTGATTCGCCGCGACGGAGTGTCAAAGAATCAACCCGTAGAGAGCACTTGATCCTTGCGCGGATCAAGGGGGAGCTACACCCTTGCGCGGGTGCTCCAATGAGGACTAGTGGGGAGTGGCGACTCTTCGATACCTCGGCAAAACATCGCCGTGTTCCTATCCCTTACTTTCAAGCATTTACTTTCTTGCATTACTTTCATTGCTTGATTACTTTCCTAGAATTGCCTTGCTAGTCTAGGATTGGAACTTAGGGTGCTTAACTTTTATCGGTAGAAACACAAGGAACACAAGTAGGCACTAGGGGTGAAGTTTGGCTTGTAGGATTTAATTCTTGCAATTATTTTTTAGAAAAGCCCAATTCACCCCCCCTCTTGGGCATCTTGATCCTTTCAATTGGTATCGGAGCCGCGTTGCTCTAAATTTAGGCTTTACCACCTAGAGCAAGATGTCTAATGGGGAAGGACCACCTCCCACCTTTGAGGGAGACGATTTTCCATATTGGAAAATTCGTATGGAGGCGTATCTCAAAGCCATAGATGTTGGGTGTCTTAGAGCCGCAACCGAAGGGCTTCCCCCCATAAGGGATCCCGCTAACCCAAGTGGTGACGAGGAGAAATACGACCGGTGGAATGCAAAAGCAAAAAATGCAATCTACCGGGCTCTAGGCAAAGATATCTTCAATCGTGTGCGTAATGCCAAAAACGCTCATGAATTGTGGGAGAATCTTTGTGCTCTCCATGAGGGAACTAAGAGTGAACGTGAGGAACGCTATCATATTACTTTAAAGAAAATTAATTCTTTTGAGATGCTTCCTAAAGAAAGTGCTAATGAAATGTACACTCGCTTGAATGTTCTTGTAGAAGATCTCAATGCTCTTGGACTCACTAAAATGAGTCAATCGGATGTTACAAGGAGGATCTTGAGTGTTCTCCCCATTGAGAAGTATGGACATATTGTCACCGTACTTCACCAAAGTGATCTCTCCGCCGCAACACCGACTCAAGTATTGGGAAAGATCAATGCACATGAGATGTACATGCACATCACTCCGGAAGAGGGTTCATCATCTTCCAAGAAAAAGGACTTGGCCTTCAAAGCTAGCTATGAAAAGAAAAAGAAAAAGGGCCAAGCCATGATAGTGCAAGAGAGCACAAGTGAGAGTGATATTGATGATGAATCACTTGCACTCATGGTGAGAAGAACCACCAAGATGCTAAAGAAGCTCAACAAGAGTGGCATCAAGTTTGATGGCAAGAAGAAGAAATTCTTCACCAGTACCAAAAGGAAGCCAATCTCCGAAATGGATTGCTTCAATTGTGGAGAACTTGGCCATCTAGCTCATCAATGCCCAAAGCCTCCAAAAGACAAGAACAAGAATAAGTACAAGGGCAAGAAAGATGATTCAAGTGAAGAAGAAGATGATAAAAGAAAGAACAAACCATACAAGAAGAAAGATGGCAAGAAAATAGAGTTCTACAAGAAGAAGAAGGGAGGGAAGGCTTATATTGTTGGTGATTGGCTCACCGACATTGAATCATCATGTGAGTCCTCCGACGATGAAAGTGATGATGGAAAAGAGAAGATCGTCGCACTTGTGGTTGGGCCATCATCATCGTCATCAACGTCTTCATCACCATCTTCACCGCCATCCTCACCGTCATCATCCACTTCCCACCTATGCCTCATGGCTAAAGGTGATCGAAAGGTACAAAATAGTGATAGTGATGATAGTGATAGTGATGATGAATATGATGCACCTTCTTATGATGAATTAGTAAAATTGTTAAACAAATATTCTAAAATCATAAGGAGGACTAGAAATGAAAATGAAGAGCTTCAACATGAAAATGAAACACTCTCATATAAGCTTGAAAGTGCACATGAGACTAGGGATGAGCTCATAGATCAAAATGAAACTATGTCTTCTTCTCTCAAAGAGCTCAAAACCTCTAACAAGGAGCTTAGAGATAAACATGATAAAATTAATAAGAAGCATGGTGAACTAATGACTAGACTCAACTCTCTAAAAGAAGAATATACTACATTGAAAATCAACTATGATACTGTTATTGTTGCTAATGAGCTAGCTCTTGAGACACATGATGCTACTAACCAAATTGTTAAGATTGATATAGCCACATCATGTGATGATTTGATTATTGAGAACCTTGAGCAAGGCTCTAGTGGCAAAGGCAAGAGTGTGGTTGAGGCCAATGACTATGATGAGTATGTCAAGCTCAAGAATGAAAATGAGATGCTTAAAGTTGAGAACAAGAAGTTGTTGGCTCTTGAAAAGCAAGCTTCAAATGAGTCACTTATTGAAGAAAACAAGAAGCTCAAGCAAGAGAAAGAGCATCTCAAGACCGGCCTAAGCAAGTTCACAAGAGGCCAACATTTGCAAAGTGAGCTACTCATGAACACCGTCATGAAGTTGGATAGGAGTGGCATTGGCTATTTGGCAAATCAAGAGAAGAAGGTTAAAACTCAACAACAACAAAGCAAGTCAAAGCCCAAGCCAAAGAGATGTGTTGAGTGTGGACAAGAAGGTCATTTTGCTCATGAGTGCAAAACCCCACCACCACAACCCTTGCCCAAGCATGCTAGACCTTTTGCTTTCAATGCTCACTACATGCTTAGAAAGGACTCTAGTGGAAAGATAAAAGTTATGTTCTTGGGTCCTCCTAACAAGAATAGGCCAAAGAAAATTTGGGTTGCCAAATCACTAGTTAAAAAAGTTAAGGGTCCCTCTCAAGTTTGGGTCCCTAAACAAAAGGCTTGATCTCTTGTGTGTAGGTGAACTACAAGACCGGTGGATCTCATTGGGTGATTGATAGTGGTTGCACACAACACATGACCGGTGATCCTCGTATGTTCACCTCACTTGAAGAGGATGGGGTATGTCAAGACAAGATCACATTTGGGGATAATTCAAAGAGCAAAGTCAAGGGTATAGGCAAGGTTGCAATATCAAATGATCATTCTCTCTCCAATGTGCTCTATGTTGCTTCATTGAGTTTCAATTTACTATCCGTTGGGCAACTTTGTGATCTTGGCTATCAATGCTTGTTTGGTCCAAATGAAGTGGTTGTTACCAAGATAGATGACAAGCAAGTGATTTTCAAGGGTTTTAGATACAACAATCTTTATCTTGTTGACTTCACCTCCGAAGATGTAAACTTGATGACATGTTTGTTCACCAAGACCACACTTGGATGGCTTTGGCATAGGAGGCTTGCTCATGTTGGAATGAACACTCTCAATAAACTATTGAAGAAAGAACTAGTAAGAGGCTTAAAGGATGTAAAGTTTGAAAAGGACAAACCTTGTAGTGCATGTCAAGCTGGCAAACAAGTTGCAAACACTCATCCAACCAAAGCCTACATGTCAACATCAAGAGTGCAAGAACTCCTTCACATGGATTTGTTTGGTCCTACAACTTACAAGAGTTTGGGTGGAAATCTTTATTGCCTTGTGATTGTGGATGACTTCTCAAGATACACTTGGACTTTCTTTCTTCATGACAAATCCGAAGTGGCAAGTTGCTTCAAGAAGTTTGCAAAGAGAGCTCAAAATGAATTTGAAGTCAAGATAAAGAAGATTAGAAGCGACAATGGAAAAGAGTTTGACAACACCAATATTGAAGCCTATTGTGATGAAATTGGAATCAAGCATGAAGTGTCATCAACCTACACTCCTCAACAAAATGGTATAGTTGAGAGGAAGAACCGGACCTTGATCACTCTTGCAAGAACAATGCTAGATGAGTACAATACACCAGAAAAAATGTGGGCCGAGGCAATCAACACCGCATGCTATGCTTCAAATCGCCTCTTCCTACAAAAGTTCCTTTGCAAGACCCCTTATGAGTTGCTAAATGGGAAGAAGCCGGACGTCTCATTCTTTCGGGTGTTTGGTTGCAAATGCTACATCTACAAGAAGCGTCAACACCTAGGGAAGTTCCAAAGATGTTGTGATTTTGGTTTTCTTGTTGGCTACTCATCAAATTCCAAAGCATATAGAGTATTTAACCACTCCACCGGTTTGGTTGAAGAAACATATGATGTGGAATTTGATGAATCTAACGGCTCCCAAGGAGCAATTGAGAATTGTGATGATGTAGGTGATGAACCATTGAGGGAGGCCATGAAGAACATGCCGGTGGGTGACATCAAGCCTAAAGATGATGAAGACGATGTACAAATTGTAAATCCACCATCTTCATCATATGTGCCTCAAGATGATGACAAGAATGAGAGAGTTGAAAATGAAGACACCCATGTCTCTCATCATCAAGCCGAGGCACAAGCACAAGATGTTGATGCTTCCCATCCTACTCCTCAAATGGTTGATCAAAGAAACTCACCTCTACTTCAAGCACATCCACAAGATCTCATCATAGGGAGTCCTACAAAGGGTGTAATGACTCGATCTCAAAAATTTAATTCTTTTGTTAAACATCACTCTTTTGTCTCTTGTCTTGAACCTAAGAATGTAGAAGAAGCTCTTCAAGATCCGGATTGGGTGAATGCCATGCATGAAGAATTAAACAACTTCGCCCGAAATCAAGTATGGACACTTGAAGAGCATCCAAAAGGTGCAAGAGTCATTGGAACCAAGTGGGTGTTCTACAATAAGCAAGATGATCAAGGGGTAGTGGTAAGAAACAAGGCAAGACTAGTGGCAAAAGGGTTCTCTCAAGTTGAAGGTCTTGATTTTGGAGAGACTTTTGCACCCGTTGCAAGACTTGAAGCCTTCCGTATCCTACTTGCATATGCATCACATCATGATATGAAACTATATCAAATGGATGTGAAAAGTGCATTCTTAAATGGCTTTATAAATGAACTAGTCTTTGTTGAACAACCTCCTGGGTTTGAAGACCCTAGATATCCTAATCATGTTTATAGGTTGTCCAAGGCGCTATATGGGCTCAAGCAAGCCCTAGAGCGTGGTACGAGCGCCTTCGGGACTTCCTCATTGAGAAGGGCTTCACCATTGGGAAGGTTGACACCACACTATTCACCAAGAAATTCAAAGAAGAGATCTTCATTTGTCAAGTATATGTTGATGATATCATCTTCGGGTCAACAAATGAAGACTATTGCAAAGAATTTGGTGAATTGATGTCAAAAGAGTTCGAGATGTCAATGATTGGTGAGCTAACATTCTTCCTTGGGTTTCAAGTCAAGCAAATGAGAGAAGGGATCTTTATCTCTCAAGAGAAGTATACCAAGGATCTTCTCAAAAGATTCAAGATGGAAGAATGCAAGCCAATCAAGACCCCAATGCCAACTAATGGACATCTCGACCTAGATGAGGGAGGTAAACCAATCGATCAAACTCTTTACCGTTCTATGATTGGTAGCTTATTATACCTTACCGCATCTAGGCCCGACATCATGTTTAGTGTGTGCATGTGTGCCCGCTTTCAAGCGTGCCCTAAAGAACCTCACTTAAGTGCCGTAAAAAGAATCCTAAGATATCTTAAGTATACTCCAAGCATCGGACTATGGTACGCCAAAGGAGCTAGATTCCAACTAGTTGGCTACTCCGATTCGGATTATGCCGGTTGTAAAATTGATAGAAAGAGCACATCCGGAGGGTGCCATTTGCTTGGGAGATCCTTAGTATCATGGTCATCTAAAAAGCAAAATAGTGTGGCTTTGTCCACCGCCGAGGCGGAATACATTGCCGCGGGGGCTTGTTGTGCACAAATCCTATACATGAAATAAACCCTCCTAGACTATGGAGTTGTTCTTAAAAAGGTGCTGCTTTTATGCGACAATGAAAGTGCGGTTAAAATTGCTAATAATCCGGTACAACACTCTCGCATCAGGCACATTGATATCCGCCACCACTTTCTAAGAGATCACGTTGCTAAAAATGACATATCACTAGAAGGTGTAAGAAGTGAGAATCAATTAGCGGATATCTTCACTAAACCTTTGGATGAAGCTACTTTTTGTAGGTTGAGAAGTGAACTAAATGTGCTTGATTCTAGTAACTTTAAAAGATGAGCTTGTGTTGTCCCTTGCATTGCATTTGTATTATATGTCATGTTTAATTACCCGCAATGCATCTAGGGCTTGACTAACATGGTTACGATAACCCTCCTTTGGAGGAGTGAAGAAGCCTAATCGTGGATCAAACTTGACAAGCAACCTAGCTTTTCTTACTTACTTGTTTTACATTGCATATGCATGGTTGTTGTTTGGTCGTTCCTTTTTGGTTATGTTTTGAGCAACCTCTGTGTTCGTCCATGGGTAGAGAGAGCATTTTGACGCTCCCAAGGGTTCAAAAGCTCTATTGCATGGCCATACGTTGCTCCTCGGGTGTTTGTTGCCTATTTTTCCTAAAAATAATATTAGCCTAAGGCAATCTATTTTGATAAACTTGAGGGTTTGAGTGAGGTCACTCATATCTTGTTCCAATTGGTGTTTATCTGTGTCTCTTTGAATTGGAACTTGATTGGGAGAAGTCGTGTCTAAGTTCGGAATGAAAAAGGGTGAAAAACAGTGACCGGACGCTGGACCGGACGCTGCACCGGACGCAGTGTTGCTTAACCACCGCGTCCGGTCCCGGCGACCACCAGCACGTCCGGTCATCCTGAAGACCGTCTCCTGATCTAGTGATCGGACGCTGCACCGGACGCGCCCCTGTTGACCACCACGTCCGGTCCCGGTAACCACCACCGTGTCCGGTCATCCGTCTCAGTTTTCCAGGCAAATCAAAACCGGACGCTGTCAGCGTCCGATTGCGGATAATCGGACGCGTCCGGTCATTCTAGGAGCTTACTGGAATGTGACCGGACGCTGCCTCTCCGCGTCCGGTCATATCGACCACCGCGTCCGGTCATCGCGTTTCGAGCGGATCTAACCCCTCATATAATCTTTCGTGTTTCTTCGTTTTTTTCGCCCGTACACTTGCAACCGCCGCCTCCGTGCCCTAACGCGTCACGCCGCTGCTCGCCGGAGACCTCCACCGCGCCGCGTTGCTGCTCGCATCTGTGCCACCGCCCGACCCTACGGCCTCTCCTCTCTCGCGCGCGACCCGTTTCCTCCAGCGCCAGCACAGCCGCCGCTCTCTCCGCCGCCACTGCCGCACCGCGCCGCCGCCGCCGCCACCGCCGTGAGGCACTGCTGCGGCTGCCTGAGACCATCTTCGACCTCCGGCCAGTCCCTGCCATCGTCCTCATCCTCGACCTTCGTCCATCGCGCGTGGCCCTAACCCTAGGGTTCGCACCTCCGTGTCGTGTTCGTTCGTCGTCGAATCATCCTTCGCGCGACGTCTTTGCTCCGAGGTTGTTTCGCACTTCCTTGATCTTCGTATTAGGGTTTGTCGAGATTTTGTTTTCGTTAACCCTAATCGACTTATGTTTCGGCGAATCAGCGCTCGTCCGGTGCGTCGGGAAGTCTCGCAACCGTTTTCTCGTCAATCTGAGGTAGCCATCGAGTTTTGTTTCACGTCTTATCTTATATGCTTGCTACCTCTAGGGTTTCATACCTTTAGATCATATATGTTGCTTATAGTAGATCCATCTATTCCGTCTTTTCAGCGAGTTTGTCGGTGTGTCGGGGTGACTGCTGTCCTGTTGATTGGATCCGAGGCCAAGCCTGCGGATACGGACTGAGGCCAAGCCTCTCGAGTGTCAGTACATCATTTTTCAGAGGTTTTTCGACAGGGTGACAGCATGGTTCATTGCAAGAATGCCGGTGGTGCTCCTAGTGACGGGGACGACAGTCCTCCTCGTCTGTCTGAGGTTGCGCGTGGTAAGCGCATAAAGATCATGGCCAGAAAGAAGAAAAAGACTCTCACTGATGCAGAGATAGCTCAGGCAGTGGCAGATGCAGCAGATGCAGTAGAGAGGGGTGGCAGGAGCAGTGGTATACGCATTAGAGACAGTCATTTTCATCTTGAAGGATGACAGCTTGGTACAGAGACCACTGAGACCACTGAGGGCACAGAAGTGCCAATGGATGAAGATACTATGTCAGTTGATCCACCTACAGCACCTTCAGAGGGGACATCAGAACAGGCAGCTCAGACTCCATCACATCGCCGCTCCACACGCACACGGACTTCGGTGACTCCCAGGCCAGAGGGCTAGCGTCGTGGAGGACGTACACCTCCAAGAGCTAGAGGTACACCCCTAGTTGAGCACTTTGACCTGAGAGGTGCTACTGCACGTCAGGTGCAAAGTTTGAGATTTGTTGAGGTTAGCCGGTGGTTCCCACCTCAGAGGGACTCCAGAGCTTCAGAGGGATTCTATACTCCTCGCCAGGAGGACTTTTACAGAGCTCTTGTTGACAATGGCATTGCTTTTCGACCACAAAGGGTCTATCGCATTGAGTCACTTATTGAGGTAGTGGGTGAGCAGCTACGTCCGCACCTGTCCTATCTACCAGGCTTGTCAGATTTTCTTGGACGGACAGGTGCATACTGCGGCACTTGAGTTAGGGAATTCTATGCTTCATTATGGATTGATCCAGCCCATGAGTTCATACACTTTGCATTCAGAGGCCGCGACCGCAGACTATAAAGCTCCAGAGTACGGGAGATTCTCAGACTCCCAGCTTCAGACACGAAGATTCACCAGCTCTACTTTGGTCAGACAGCTCCACCTAGACGCCCTCATGGCGGTTCTGTGCCACCTACAGACCTGATCCGACCCTGCTTTCGTGAGCCTTTTGGCGAAGGGTCTCATCGTACACCTGCCAGTCTGACACCGTTTGCCCAAGTCTTGGATGCTATTGTCAGACGCACTCGTCTTCCCAGATTTGGTTACAGAGAGGGACTGACCAGGATGTAGCTTTGGGTTGTTCACCACCTTCTTTCACAGACACCTTTTGACATTTGGGATCTTATGGTCAGTGAGATGGAGGACACCCTGACAGAAGGCTTCAAGGGACACCGTCAGCTGCCCTATGCTCATTAGATCTGTTTCATCATCAGATCTGCACTAGAGCTGCCTTCAGAAATAAGTGCTGAGTTAACTGAAACCACTACTGCTTTTCCTGAGTATGATATTCGTCAGCTGTGGGCTTCAGTTACTAGAGAGCAGACCCCTGCACCAGGACAGAGAGAGACCTGAGGTGCCTGAGACAGCGGCTGAGCAGGATGCGACCATACAGGGTCTTGCTGAGGCAGAACTTGCAGATCTAGATGCTCAGCCCGCTGATATAGCTGAGGATGAGGTCTCTGACAGCACTGACGAGGACTATCAGCCCATCCCCAGGTATCGGTCTCCTCGGCCTCACGACCACGAGGCCGGTGGTTCTGGTTCAGCCTCCCGCTCAGACCCAGCCATGGTGGCTATACTTGAGAGGCTGACCCAGGCACAGGAGCGACAGGAGCTTCAGCTATAGAGACAGGCTCAGGATACAGCTGCTGCGTTTGCACAGATACAGGCTCGACAGGATGAGTTCCAAAGACAGCAGCTTGAGATACAGCGCCAACAGGTCGAGATGCAGCGTCAGCAGTATGAGATGCAACGCCAGAGTGCAGCCAGCCAGCAGCAGTACTTAGAGCTTCTGCGTCACCTTGTCACAGTTGGGGCTCCTCCACCTGCATCTATCCTGACTTCAACTTTACCATTCAGTGGACCTTCAAGTCAGGATCAGCCGAGCTTTCAGTTCACATCTCCACAGCTGTAGGTTCCTCAGTCATTCCAGTCCCCGAGCTACACGCCCATTCAGATGGGGTTTACTCCTTCAGACCAGCCTCACCCTCACATGTTGACCGGCACACTGTTCATTGATCTGAGTGCCACATATAGCGAGTTGACTGGTCAGCCGACACCCTCGCACACCACATTTGCTACTTCTTCAGGGTTGTCAGGTTCAGAGGCAGTTTTCCTTCCAGTGACAGGGACAGGCACTACAGAGATTGTTCCATCGTTCGTTGCCTCGACAGATCCCCCAGCGTTTGGCTCACTTCAGGCTCAGGTCACAGAGACTGCTTCACTTATCGCTACTTCGGTAGCACCTGTTCCTGTTGATCAGACCTAGACCGCTTCACAGCCGCGTGCTTCTTCAGAGGGTCAGCCAGATAGCTCCGAGTCCGAGGGAGACATCTCTCATTTTGTGATTACTCCGCGCTCCTCGGCACCCGACTCGACTCCATCTGTTCCCCCGTCAGATCCGTAGATTAGTTTTTGGCGGTTGATGCCAAAGGGGGAGAGAGAGAGTAGATTCAGGGGGAGCTTAGGGGGAGCTTTTTGTTAGGGTTTTCGTTCTTTTCTTGTGTGCTACTCTCATGCATCATGTTTACTTTACAATAATTGCATTCGTGTGACATGTGATCTTATGAGATATCTTAAGTCTATATGGTTTATCTAATCACAGCTTTAAATCATATCACGTGTTTGTTTATAGCTCATAAGGTTGTGCTTCCGTGCCTTTCTCCGATTTCATATGAGCTATTTTCTATGTGTACTAACCTTTCATGTCTTATCTTATAAGTACACTCAGTTGGCTTGGAACACATAAGCATTGTCTAACCCCTTGTGCTTACAGCTGTATGCTTATGTGAACCAAGCATGATCGAAAACCTCAACTCATATCTTCTGAATCTAAGTGTTGTCATCAATCACCAAAAAGGGGGAGATTGAAAGCATCTAGGCCCCGATGTTGGTTTTGGCAATTAATGACAACACATAATTACCATGACTAACGTGTGTTTTGCAGAAACATCGATAAGTTAGGTCATGGAGATGATAACTGTTTTGAGCAATATGGCAGTCATGTCCCTTGATGGAAATCGGTTCGGTTTTCAAAGGATCAACGATAAGATTAAGGACGGTTAGTTCCGGATGTCAAGGTGTTGAGATACATCTAGAATAGTCGTTAGGATCTTTGTTTCTTCCTTTGACCGTACTATGAAGAGGGGCATGAGCGAGTAGCTTGACCTAGGTGAGTCTTATGTTTAGGTGTGGTGCACACTTGTCAAACTTAGCACTAGGTAGCTCGAGAAAAGCTCAGAGTACAGTTAGAAGCAACTTGGTTCAAGTTGCATTGCGTTTAGAAGACGTTTGAGCCGTTTACCTATGACCGGACGCGGTCCTGGTCATGACCGGACGTGTCTGGTCAGTACAAAGACTTAACTGCGTTTTCGGCTGACTGACCAGACGCGGTCCTTGAGAGGACCGGACGCGGTGGTCAGGCTGACACATGTTCCAGAGGGTAAACAGCAAAGATCGGACGCGACTGTGAAAAAGACCGGTGCGTCCGGTCATGTTCCAGTAAGGTCCAGCGGAGACCTGACGCATCCGGTCACCTTTGAACGGACGCGGTCGTGTGTCCAGTCTTGTTCCAGTAAGGTCCCGTGGTGACCTGACGCGTCCGGTCACCTATGATCGGACGCGGTGTTGCATCAGGTCACATTTCCAGAGAGCTCTTGCATGATCGGACGCGTCCGATCATCCCAGATCGGCGCGTCCGGTCATCTCAGACCGGCACGTCTGGTCAGCATAGATCGGCGCATCCGGTCTCTCAGTACAGGTTTCCGTTTTCGACCGTTACAACTGACCGGCGCGTCCGGTCATATCAACAGGCGCGTCCAGTCAGTTCGCGTCTGGCTGTTTCGAAAGGTAACAGTTGGATTTGTCTGAGGGGTCTATAAATACAACCCCTCCACCTCTTTTAGAGGTCTCTTGCTCATTTGTTTAGCTAAGAAACATCTTTGAAGTGCAAGGGAGTGCAAGAGCTATAGTGAGGATTGAGATTTGCGAATCAAAGTTTGAGAATCCTCTCTAGTGACAAGAGTCTAGCAAGTGTGCATCCATCTTCTCATTAGACTTGTTATGGTCAAGTGAGAGTTCTAGCTTGTTACTCTTGGTGATTGCCATCATCTAGACGGTTTGGTGGTGATTGGGAGTTAGGTGATCATCCGACGGTTGTGGGTGACCCAACTCAAGTTGTGAGCGGTTTTGGGTGATTCGCCGCGACGGAGTGTCGAAGAATCAACCCGTAGAGAGCACTTGATCCTTGCGCGGATCAAGGAGGAGCTACACCCTTGCGCGGGTGCTCCAACGAGGACTAGTGGGGAGTGGTGACTCTTCGATACCTAGGCAAAACATCGCCGTGTTCCTATCCCTTACTTTCAAGCATTTACTTTCTTGCATTACTTTCATTGCTTGATTACTTTCCTAGAATTGCCTTGCTAGTCTAGGATTGGAACTTAGGGTGCTTAACTTTTATCGGTAGAAACACAAGGAACACAAGTAGGCACTAGGGGTGAAGTTTGGCTTGTAGGATTTAATTCTTGCAATTATTTTTTAGAAAAGCCCAATTCACCCCCCCTCTTGGGCATCTTGATCCTTTCAGGGTCTTACTAAACTTGTGTAGTATCTATTTCTATTTATGGGGTTATCAATATTTATGCTTATATTTATTCATTATCCTTATTTATCTACCATTGGCTTACCCCTATTTGGACATGTCCTATGTGATTGATTTTCATCATAAGTAATCCACAATGATTTGTTATTTCATGCTGCTCAATTTCAATAGCTTTTTCCTGTGGTAAAATATAAATAACGATACCTGGAATACTCCCGGTGAAGTGCTACAATGGTAGGGTTAATCTTTGCGCTTGCGGATTTATTGTTATTTAATATATTCAATATTACTAGTCACATGAAATGATAACCAATTTGATAATACATATCTAGCTTTATTTGCTGGGGATGACAACCTGGTTCCATAGTTAGATGTGTAGTGATTACTAAGTGACTACTACTAAAACAAGTGCTGCATTAATAAATACCAACAGTGTGTCATGATATTAAAGAAGGATGGAGGGAACACCAACTCAAAGCTGACAAGACATTGAACCATATCATTATGTAAATTAGCTAGTTCTAATGGATTGATTGCCTTCTGAGAAATTGCATTGCGTAATGCACATAGCTTCACGGTGGCTAGACGTACATTTGGAGGTAGAATTCCTCTTAATGCAACTAGAAGTAATTGCGTTATAATCATGTGGCAGTCATGGGACTTTAAGTTTAGGAATTTCTAATCACATGGCAGTCATAGGACTTTAAGTTTAGAAATTTCTTCTATGGCACATTTATTACACCATTTATATTCGAGGAGAATCCAGATAGGACCTTGATGCTGCTTAGGCATTCAAACATGCTTTCCTTCTCTTCTTTGCTAAGAGTGTAGCTAGTAGGTCTTAAGTAATGGCGTCCATCATCTGTCTTCTCTGGATGCAGGTTGTCTCATTCTTTCAAACATCGTAGGTCCTATCGTGCTTCAATTGTGTCCTTAGGCTTCCCATATACACCCATGAAGCCTAGTAGATTCACACAAAGATTCTTCATCAGGTGCATCACGTCAATCACATTGTGGACCTCTAGGAGTTGCTAATAGGGTAGCTCCCAAAATATGGACTTCTTCTTCCACGTGGGTGCGTGTCCGGCAGCGTCGTTCAGAACAGGTTCGCTGCCAGGTCCCTTTCCAAATACTACTTTGACATCCTTGATCCATATCGAGGACATCCTCTCCATTTCGGTTGTGAGGCTTCGTCCGGTGGTTTGCCTTACCTTTAAAATACTTGCCTTTCTTTCTTAGTTGGTGATTCGCAAGAAGAAATCGACGATGGCCAAGGTACACGACCTTTCAATATTTTTTCAAATATATACTGTCAATGTCATCAAAACAGTGTGTGCATGCATTATATCCCTTGTTTGTTTGTCTTGAAAGATTACTTAGAGCAGGCCAATCATTGATTGTTACGAACAACAATGCTTGCAGGTCAAAGTGTTCCTGTTTGTGCTCATCCCACACACGTACACCTGGTCTGTTCCACAAAAGTAGAAGTTCGTCAACTAATGGCCTCACGTAGACATCAATGTCGTTGCTAGGTTGCCTCGGGCTTTGGATGAGCACCGGCATCATAATGAACTTCCGCTTCATGCATAACCAGGGAGGAAGCTTTTAGATACATAGAGTAACAGGCCAAGTGCTATGACTACTACTCTGCTCTGCTTCCCGAAAGGATTCATACCATCTGTACTTAAAGCGAACCTTAAGTTTCTTGCGTCATTTGCAAATTCCGAGAATTCTCTGTCGATTGTTCTCCACTGGGACCCATCAGCAAGGTGTCTCAACATATTGTTTACCTTATGGTATTCTTTGTGCCATCACAACAACTTTTTATGGTCTTTGTTTCTGAACAAACGTTTCAAGCGTGGATTATAGGAGCATACCTCATAACCTTGGCAGAGATTTTCTTCCTGGGACATTCGCCCTCAACATCACCAGGGTCATCTTGTCTGATCTTATACCATGATTCATGACATACCGGGCATGCATCCAATTTCTCATACTCCTCGCCAAAGGTAGAGGATGCAGTCATTAGGACATGCATGTATCTTCTGGATTTCTAATCCCAAAGGGCAGACAACCTGTTTTGCTTCGTATGTAGTGGCGGGCAATTCATTATCCTTTGGAAGCATCTTCCTTTGGATTTTCAGTAACTCCCCAAATCCCTTGTTGGATACACCATTCTTTGCCTTCCATTGCAATAATTCCAGTGTGGTACCCAACTTTTTCTGGCCCGCATCACAAGTTGGGTATAGCAATTTCTTGTGATCCTCTAGCATGCGCTCGAACTTGATATTCTCCTTTTCACTTTCGCAATCTCTCTGTGCATCATGAATGGCCTGACCAAGATCATCAGCGAGCTTATCTTCTGCCGCTACCTCTTCTTTAGCTTCCCCCATTGCAGTATCATTTAAGGCACCATATTCAGCAATAATGTCATTATCATCCCATTGTTGTTCTTCACCTTCTTCCATTATAACCCCGCTTTCTCCGTGCTTGGTCCAACAAATATAGTTTGGAATGAAACCTGACTTAAAAAAAGTGTGAATGAAGACACCTTGAGCTAGCATATTCCTTCAAATTCTTACATAGGGTACATGGGCAGCGCATGAAACCATCCCGCTTGTTTGCCTCGGACACACTTAAGAAATAATGCACACCATCAATGAACTCTTGGGAGCGGCGATCAGCGTTGTACATCCAATGCCGTGTCATCTGCATTACATGACATACCATATAAAAAACTTAAACATAATTACTTAATTACACAACATGCATGACACCACACAGCTGATTAATTTAAGGAAGCCTCGCTATAATGTAGACAGTCCCAACTAGCACTAAACAAACTAAACCTAAAATGCACTTTAGCAGCATAATGATTTCGCGACCAATCCCAACTAAAATAGACAGATCATTCGTCTATTCAACATCGATGGGCTTCTTCCGCTGGCTCACTGCCTCATCAGCCGCCGCAGCCGCCTATGCAAGAGATTTTCGCACGTGGTCAACATACTCTTCTTCCCAGTACCAACCTTCACATCCAGTGCCATCCCACTAAAATTAGAACAAAAAATAAGAACTTTAATCAAAATCATCAAGAAAAATAGGTACAAATTAACCATAACCATCAAATGCGATAAAATAACTCACATTGCGATCCGAACACTTGTAGAAGATACGATCCTTGTTGGGACACTCCTTCCTCGCTCGGTACTCCATCACAATCTTCTGCTCAAACTCGCCACACACAATGAGAGGGAGGTCTGGCCTCAGTCGCTTTGGAACCCGATGAGAGGCCAAGGACGTGGAAGCAGTTGTCATCTACTCTCTATACTCATTTTTGTAAACTACTATAAATTCCTCATTTTCTAAACAAATGAAATTAGAAAACGCCTAATATTCTCTATTTCTCTAAACCATGAAATGTGCTATGCATACTAGCAATGAAAGGTGCATACTAGTTTTGATGAACTACTTTAAGTTTCCTTCATCCAAATATGCAAACTATCAAGTGATTTTGAGCTTAAATGGCATACAAATCAAAAAAAATCCACCATAAAAATCCACATATATCCAGACCACAAAATGAGATATGCTATTGATAAAAACAAGAGAGGATGAAGTTGGTAACCTTTAGAACCGAAGAATCAATAGAGGAGTCAAAGAAGTCTTGTGATGGCTGGAGATGAGCAAGAACAGAGCCCAGCGATGAAGCAAGAATAGAGAGCTCGAACTGGCTCGGGCTGGGGGAGGAAGAAGGGTGAAAGGTATATAGCCAGGGAGCTTTAGTCCCAGTTTTTCTCCAAACCCGGACTAAACGTCAATTTTAGTCCCGGCCAGAGCCTTAAACCAGGACTAAACCTTTAGTCTCGGCTAGCAGCTGGGACTAAAGGTTGACCTTTAGTCCCGGTTTTAGACTCCGACCGGGACTAAAGGTGCCCTGCTACAAAAGCCTGCAGCTATAGCCATTGGGCAGGGGACTTTAGTCCAGGTTGGTAACTCTAACCGGGACTAATTCTTCCTTTACTCCTGAATGCAAAATATGCCGAGACTAAAGGCAAAAGCCAATGCGGACCAAAAGTTTGTTCTCTACTGGTGGATGAAGCACATGGGGGGCTGCTCCATGACCAAAAATAACCCATGTGTTTATGCCTTGACGAGGGGAGTATAAATGATGAATCTCTCTTTTATTTCAGGAAATGCAGCAGTAGCTGCAGCTCTGATAGTAATTAGTAATGACATATCAGTTTCTGTAATCTTAAATATAGTGCATCATGAGTTATCACTTCTAAAATTTATACTGAAATATAATGTATTCTATATTGCTCTTATGCTCCGATTTGGCAAATTTTATTAAAAAGGAAACCATAATTTAAGAACTCAATCCACGGGCAATGTGTCATTTGAGTAATCACCGAGTTGTTTTAAAATTTATAGAATGCATTACATTATAGGACGGAGTAACTATATATACTACCCACAAATTGTGACGCAACATAACATCATTAGTTTTTAAAAAAAAAAGGAAAGAGAAAAAACATAAGAATTTCCACATGAAAATGGTACTGGTTCGTCACTGGAAGCATTTTCAAACCACTATACTATTATTGTTTTTTTTTGAACACTTATACTATTATTATTACTATTCTTATTATATATAGTTCCCGTAACTTAATTTGCATTGGCCACAAAGGTAGGGAGATACTATTCTGCTGTCATGCATGCTGTGCTGCAGGGCGCTTGCTTCTTTACGCTCTAAAGTAGGGATGAAAACGGATCGGATACGGACAGATATCACTGATATCGTATTTGTTTCCATATTTATGTCCGGATTCGGATTCGAATACGGATAGTATAAAAAATGCCGGATAGGATATGATTGGATATCGACATCATAAATATGTGATTTAAATATTCGGATACGAATACGGTATCGGATGTTAAATATCCGGACTCGAATACGAACGGATTAAAACACCTTTAAACGGATTCGATCTCGAATACGGTCGAAAAATATCCGTACCGTTTTCATTCCTGCTGTAAAGCCAAGAATCGCACATCGATGCATCCGATCTCTCTCACGCGTTCCCATGACATGGACACCGAAAGTTCTCAAAGCCGCACCGACATGAATTTCAGTCCAGTCTGAATGAATACGTGCTGCTATCTTGACAAAAATCGATGGGCGCTTGTTGTTTCCTGGGAACGAAGGCTGTGCTCTGACTCTGAACCATAGAATCTCTACTTTACTGCAGAGAGAACGTCGGCAGGACCGCGATCGAGAGCATCGATGAGCTTGCAATGCGGTGCAGGATTGATTTTCTCTGCCATGCCGGCCAGCTGGTGACGGAATAGCGACGACAGCTAGCTAGCTGGCTATAGGAGGATCGATTCTCTCTGCTCGTCCACTTTGATCTTGCCACCGAACGAAGGAGAAGAACCTATCCAATAATCCACGCCTTTTACGCACTTATTTTGTCCAAGGAATCGGTCCATCTCTCATCTCCTGCCGTTTCGAGGAAGGTCATGCATGCATGGGTGCAATTTTCCTGTGTTGTACGTACATATGGTTTTCATGGTCATTGGTAGATGCGTGACTACGTGTGTGAGAGAGCTTTTTTTTTCTTTTTTGCGAGGAGTGTGAGACAGCTTTTCAATGTATAGCTGTGTGGCTTCATTGTGCAGCTCGCGTTGATCGGTTGATGTCTCAATCCTGATGTTGGCTTTGTTGCTTTTAGTTGTTAGTTTAGTTTTTTTTTGTTGTTTTAGTTGCTCGACCTTTATTTTGTGGCCTCGTCACTATATTGTATTTCGATTGTTTCTGTCAGTCTAGACTCGTCTTCTTTTTAATATAATCGGCAGCTTTTCTATCTAATTTGTCTAAAAAAATAGTTTCTCTTATAATATATTATCAGTTATAATTAAACCAAAATCTTCTCGAAAGACAAGTGAAGTACGAAACCTACTATTGATGCATCGTTATTACATTCTTACTAATTGTTGGTTTCAAAGTTTGTTTACACTGTCTTACTCTTTTTTTATAATATACCTTACACCTTCGAATAGAGACAAGAGTATATATCTTTCCTATTTGGCATTATTTCAAGCTTTGAGATGATGGCCCTGAAGATCAGGGGCCAGATCGAGATTTCAACAAGTGAGGTTCCATGGAATAGGATAACAGAACACAGGTACCCATCACCACTGTATATTTGCATGTCACATCTCACCGAGCACTGCACATGGCAGAGGCCAGAGCAAACCATCCGAGATAAGTTTTTCCTTTCCTTTTTTGAGCCTGTGTGAGAAGTGCATGCCGCCGCCGCCCCCCCCCCCCCCCCCCCCCCCCCCCCCCCCCCCCCCTCTTTTAGTACATGAACGGCCAATGCAAGACACTCTTGTTCTTGGATGCCAGGTCATTTTGTCATGCATCGTGCATATGGCTTCTCTGGTCCAGATAATTTCCAGCTTCTAGCGTGTGCTGTGGCGAAGTCGGAGCTCTGTGCGTAGTGGGGATCGCCATAGCTCGGCAACCATGACGTTCAACAATTTCTTTAGGACGGGTTTAGTTTTCCTTGCAGGTGTGTGTTTATGACTTTGAGGCTTGGCCTTCGGTCTGTTGCAAGAAATCAGAGATTCTTGACTGTGTCTTTGAGCTCGGCAACGATAACTTGCAGCTGGTGGGGCTTGGGTTAGCCGTTTCGGCCATGCTGCTGATGTTAGGGGTTTTAATGGTTTTCCTTAAACTAACCATGCAGGTGTTAGGTTTTCGAGCCTGGTTTTTCTTGACTAAACTGGACAAACTCTTTTCTAGCTAACTTAATTATCGAAAGATAGAACTCTTGCCAGTTGCGTTAAAAAATAATTTCTACCAACCCCGTGAACGCCATAAGAACACATATGACTGATGATTTGATTATTATATTATAGTTCGCAGCAGGTCATGCGTATGGCATTATTATTCTTCAATTTTTTTCCACAGGAAACCGTACTATAATTAACCTCCACGGCAGACTCGCTGTGTGTTGTTTATATTAATTATTAGTAGTAGTGCTTGCATTACTCGGTCACATATATAGGATTATATATTCTTCTCTCTCTGTTAGCTTGTAATCTAACATAGCATGTAGAGCCAGAAATTGTTGCGTGAGAATAATAATATTGCTAGCTTTGTAAGAAAAAGATAAATCGTCACACACATACCTTCATCGTTGAAATCATTCTAGCTTATGCCACTAGACAAATGGTTTTGGTTTATTGTGTGTTAGTATGTGTACAGAACTAATAAGTATGCATATCTCATGTAGTACATGTTTTCTCGAAACAAAGAACGCCGAAAGTGTGCAAAGAACCGACGACATAAGTTTGAATCTGAAGGTGCCGATAGATGATGTTTCGCCCTTTTGATTCATCGGAGCATCTTCTTTTTTTTCCCCCAATAACGTCTTAATCTATCAGAACATCATCAAATCTGGTGATCGATTTTTTTCCCCTGCGTCTTCGTACTGCCATCTGGTGATGGAATCGCGAGGGCAGCAAAGCAAAGACCATTCTCCAGTTCATAGTAGTCGTCTTCTGTCACGACTAGAAAAAGAATCCACACGTCTTATATATGGTCGATGTGGTCAAAAGGCACCCCTTTATTTTATTTTATTTTTTTTTTTGCTGATTTCAGCAAGAAGAAAACCGCATTTTTTTCCCTTGTGGCGGGGGCCTTGCATTGCAAACTTTGAGGTGCAATGACTTCACGAGATCATGGAGAGAGTATGAGTGCACTCCTACACTGCCCTGCATGGGAAGATGTGACAAATATCAAGATTTGGGTACCATGTGGTGTGAGAGCCAGGAATGGCATGCAAGAACACAGTAGTAGATGCTCTACAGCCATCACGTGCACGCAATGGCCGGCGCGTGCTACGTCTTGGACTACCGCCGGCGTATTCGTGTGGGGTGTCGATCAGGTGTGGCCACTGACCATGCATGTCACGTCTCACCGGCACTGCACATGCGTACGCGTTCTCTTCTTCTTCACGCGCCCGCAGGCACCCTGAACGAACGCAACAAACAGGTGGTCAAATCGTGCAGGTGCAGGGGCGCCAACACCGAGAGGAGGAAGAGGCCGGGGAGGAGGAGAAGGCAACGCCAACCAATGCAAGGTGTTGCTGGGTCAGCACTGAGCAGAACACGCAGCAGCCGTTGGAGACGATCGGTCGGTCCATCCACCCACCCGGTCAGCACCCACGTCAGCAATAGATTCCTTCCAAGAAATATGTTCGCTTCCTCGTGATCATCTCAAGTTAGACTATAAATAAATATAAATAACTTTTGCAATAAAATATATTTCCACGATATATCTATTTGTGTCATAAATATCAGTGGCTTTTAATGAATTTGATTGAAATTTAAATAGGTTGACTAACAACAAAACTAGAATTGTATTCTTTTCTGGATAGAGTATTATTTATTTGTTGCTACAGAGGAACCTTCACACATCAAACATGAGCCTCATACTCTTGGTTACTCTTTTTGAGATGGAGGGAGTATATTACTACATTTGTCCCTAAAAGAATGCAACTATGGGTAGCGTGCCACTTTGATAGCTTCATGTTTGATCAAGTTTCTTGTAAATAATATTCACATTTATGGCTCTAAATTAATTTATTATGTAAATACATTTTGTAATTAATCTAATAATATTTATTTTATATTATAAATATTTATACTTTTTTATCTATAATTAGTCAAAGGTGATGTACTAAAACATGATATTGTTTTATAATTGCATTCTTTTAGGGACGGAGGGAGTACTATAAAGAAACAGTTGTATAAAGTACTCCCTCCTTCCCAGAATAGATGACGTTATGGGCAGCGTGTATGTCAAAATTTCTCAACTTTGACTAGTTTTTAGAAAATACGTGCAATATTTATGTCTCCAAATAATTTTATTATGAAAATATATTCACCGATCTATCTAATGATACTAATTATGTATTATAAATATCATTATTCTTTTATATATAATTAGTCAAAGTTGAAAAAGTTTGACTTCTCGGAAAGCGAGAACGTCTTCTATTTTGGAACAAAGGAAGTATGGAACGTGAGAGTAGCATATTTATCACAGACAAACAAAAATATAGTAGTTTCAATTCGTTATACCGATAGAAAGTTACTTTTACGAATATAATGACATGTTTGGCATGGCTTCAGCTCTAGCTCCAAAAGCAGCTTATGCGGAGGAGACATACCAAACACTTGAGAAGAAGGACCCGTTTTCTGGTAAATATATAGTAGAGGAGTTAGAGCTGTTTTACGGTATGCAGTTGGAGCTGCAAAAAGTGGCTCCTAGCATTTGAGGAGGAGTCGTGCTAAATAGGCCTTTAGGTGCCGTTTAAATTCAGGGAGTAAAGCTTAGAGACGTCACGTTGGGTGTCACATGGGGTATCGCATGGGGTGTTCGGATACTAATAAAAAAATTACAGAATCCGTCAGTAATCCGCGAGACGAATTTATTAAGCATAATTAATCCGTCATTAGCACATGTTTGCTGTAGCACCACATTGTCAAATCATGAACTAATTAGGCTTAAAAATTCGTCTCGCAAATTAGTCGTAATCTGTGCAATTAGTTATTTTTTAGTCTATATTTAATACTCCATGCATGTGTCCAACATCTGATATGATAGAGAGTAAACTTTAGGGAGGAACTAAACAAGGCTAGTACAACACTTTGACTATCAAAGCTTCATGTGAATTGTGAATTATCTAAGATAAACACTTCTCTGTCTGCCTGCACTGCTCAGGGTTCTCGATGTTTTCTTATTCCTCTAGCTACTCATCTTTCATGATCATACTGCCAGTTCGACAACTTTTTTTTTTTTTTTTTTTTGACAACTCAGTTCGACAACTTCGCCAAACGTTGCATTTCTTTACACCATGGGAAAATGAGCCTCTATAGCCAGCCGGAACACTCCTGTGCTACGCAAAACTTATTCTTCCCTTCTACAAAGGAATAAAAAACGGACCATCTGTGAACCTTTTACTTCAATTGCTTCCATGAATAATCATATAACGTGCTATATTTCTAAATCGGTGCACGGGGTACCCACTAGTAATATTTCATAATACTAGAGTATTTTTCATTGTGAGTTCAGGGACATCATCTTAAGTTCTCTACCTAAAAGTTTGACCAAGATACTACCTCTGTCTCTTTATGTGTCGGTTGAAAACTGTACTCCTCTCACAGACACAGTTTTCGAGCAACTAACATATAGGGACGGAGGGTGTACTTATCAAGTGACGAGAGGTACTTGCCAATTCTCCACACTGCCTCGCTAATAAATCACCGGTGTTAGAGTAAATAGGAATAGTACCACATTGTGTACCCACGTGAGGTGTTAGTCCTATGTACCCTATATAATCAGCCCATGAGGCCCAATGCAATACATTCAATATTCCACCAATTATATTCTCCTTCATGGTATGAGGCCCAATGCAATACATTCAATATTCCACCAATTATATTCTCCTTCAACCGGTCGTCTTAAGTCTCTTGTGTGCTTCTATGATACATGCTTGACTGTCGTAGTCCTAAAATCCTATTTAAAGTTTTTATATTTTGAAATTTAAATTATTAATTATTCAAACGAACTTGCTAGAAAAATTACCAGATTGAATATGCAGTACAAAATGGCCTCGAAGAAACAAAGGAATCTAAAAAATTGAGCATTTGAGCAAATGCTCCCATACATTAATTGTACTACTGCTGTGCTACGTACAGTATACTATTGCTTTGGTCAAAAAGCGTGCCATGAACGAAGCTAGCGAAGGTTGTACTGTTAGCTATCATTCCAACGAATGCAGATGTACGATGGTCGGAGCATCTCTCCTGCAGCTTTAGACACTGATCATTTTTCATGTTCATTAACACTGTATTTAAGCCCCCACAAACATAGTTGGCTGGACCAGCATATATATAAGTGCGGTGGGTTTATTTGCTCATGCGTTAGCGTTTGGGGATGCTTTTATCATTGTTCATGAATACGTGGTTCATTAAGACAACTTGTTTTTTTGCGTAATTGATATTGCTTTATATTTTGGAGAAGAATAGAACTTTTTGCCTCTGTGTGCTAACCGCACTTAGATCATGTTGGGCAGGGCTTCTTATTATTACGTATGGCTTCAACAGAGAAGCCGGATAAACCATGTTGAGGTGGCTTCACCTTTGTAATTTTAAAAAAAAAACAGCTCCACTTCTATATATGGCCCTTCTTATAAAGTTATTTTTATGAGTTAGCGTTTGGTAAGAAAAATGTCCCTTGAGAAACCATACAGATGTAAGAGGGCCTAAGAAACCAAAATGACTTACTATAATTTAGGATGAAGGAAGTGCTAGCTCTTATACACCGGCGCTAACGCCGGTGACGATTTGAAGTAATATTAATTATTATTATTTTTATTATTTGTTTATTATTATTATTATTATTATTATTATTATTACTATTACTATTATTATTATTATTATTATTATTATTATTATTATTATTATTATTATTATTATTATTATTATTATTATTATTATTATTATTATTATTATTATTATTATTATTATTATTATTATTATTATTATTATTATTATGGACGATGATGGTGACCTTGAACAGGCCGGCCAGCTTACCTAACGGTCTGCCCCCGAGGCGGCGGGGAGCGCGGGCTGTCCCCAGCAGATGGTCGCCGGCGGCACTCCATAGGCGGGCTGGGGCCGTGCGGCACCCACCGGCACACACGTACGGCGGGGCAGGAGCTTTGACGTACGGGTACAGTGTGGTGGACTCTACGAACGAAGCCGCCACGCCCACGCCGACCAGGATTCCATTCCAGTCCCAGGTCCCCAGATTATCATCAAGGCCCGGTTTAGATGCTAAATTTTTGGTAAAATGGGCACCTTAGCGTTTTCGTTGTTATTTGGTAAATATTGTCCAATCATGGTCTAATTAGGCTTAAAAGATTCGTCTCGTCCATTTTGTCTAAACTGTGTAATTAGTTTTATTTTTTATCTATATTTAATGCTTCATGCATATGTCTAAAGATTCGATATGACGAAGAATCTGAAAAATTTTGCAAAATTTTTTTGGAACTAAACAGCGCCAGACATGACATCAACCAAAGGCATAATCCAATCGATGCGATGCGCCGCGCCGCGCCGGCCCGCCCACGGCCGGGGGAATGAAAAACGCTAGACGCGAGTCGTACTTGCTGCTGTGTGCTGAATGCTGATGGCACGTCAGGAGCGGCAGACAGGCAGGCGTGCGGGTGCGCCGTTGAGTACGTGCGTCCGGCCATGCATCAGGCCCATGGCCATTCCAATGTCGTCCATCATCGACCGAGACCGAGCCAAGACATGACGGCGCGACCGCGACCCTCGATCACTCGTACTGAGGGGCGCTTACGATTGGCCGGCGCAAGGAATCAAAAATCATCCGTCGTCCAGGACCGACATGGTGTCATGTCACTTGTCACGTACTACTCCTACGGCAGACCAGGCGTGCATGCGCACACGCCTTCGTGTCTGCTAATGTCATGTCCCCGACCCCGCCATTACGTGTACCCTGTTGGCCCCAAAATAACTGTCGCGGCTAGAGCATGTGTCGCAAGTTTGACTCGATTCGTAAAAAATACGTATAATATTTATATCTTTAAATAAATTTATTAGAAAATTAGATTTAAAGATTTTTCTAATGATATTAATTATGTACCATAAATACTAATATATTTTAATATATATTTAGTTAAAGTTGTTTCTCGTAAAACGAAAATGACAGATATTTAGGGACAGAAGGAGTACATTATTTATTATGCTAGCTTATGGCGTGTTTAGGTTAGAGGCTGTAAACTTTTCGGGGTACTGTAGTACATGTATAACTATAGTAATTAGTGTCTAATTATGGACTAATTAGACTTAGGGCCTGTTTGGTTTTATTTTGTTAAAGTTTAACACCCATTACATCAATGTTCCTTCAAATGCATGGAGTACTAAATATAGACTAATTGCATGCATGTCGGTATAGATTAGGAGTAATTTACGAGACGAATCTATTAAGCCTAATTAGTCTAATATTGGAAACTTTTTGTCAAATAAGACGAAAGTGCTACAGTGTTTGTTAAACTTTAACTCCTCAAACCAAACACCCCTTAAAAGATTCGTCTCGCAAAATACATATAAACTGTACAATTAGTTATTTTTTATCTATATTTAATATTTTATGTATGTCTCTGGATATGGGATGAGACGTAAAGTTCCACCGATACGATCGGCCAGATAATAATAATATTAAAACCGGAGTTGAGAGCACGGCAGTGATGATCCATCATCAGCACAGCACGGCAAAGCGGAGGAGCGAGGAGGTCCGTCGCTCGCACAGCACAGGCACACTGACTGACTGGCGGCGGGGCCCCACGGCCCCGTGTCCCCCACTCCCTCCCCCACCCGTGCGCAGGCCGGCCTGCCAACGTTGACCCTGTCAGGGCCCGCCATCCGGGGCCCACTGCCAGTGCCAGTCGCGTCGCCACGGCGTTCGAGTTGCCGCTGCCGCTGCTTTGTGCTTTCCTTTTCGCGTTGCGCCCAACGATGGGGCTACGTCTAACTAACTAGTAAATTTCATTCCGGAGCCCATTCCATTTTGGTTATTGGAATGAAATATTTCGATACTGGCCTATACCGGTGTATCATTCCAGACTTTATAATAATAATAATATATGAATAAACTTATACATAAATGTATATATAAATATATTTTGACTTAACTTATAGCGTAATTAATATTTTTACCAAACTAAGATATCATTCAACAAGTTCATAAGACCTTATTTCAAAGTTTAAACTCCAAAGTTCATATATGAAAAAATATAATACATGCAGCCACGACCGGTATTGGCCGGTATTGATCGGTATTTGACCGGTATTGACCGGCGTTGACCGGTATTTGACCCGGTACGGGATTGGAGCTCTTCTATACCGGTTTATGGGCTGGTACGAGGCATTCCGGCCAGTACCGGAATGGAATTCACAACTATGGGCTACCTTGTTTGTCAAAAAAACGATGGGGCTACCCGTTACGCCATCCTCAAATCCATGCCTTCCGGATCCAATGCACCCGCCTCCGTTTCCTGTGGTTGGACACACAAATACGGCGGCGGCGGCCGTATATCACAACGTTTTCATCTATACCGGGAGTCCGGTACAACAATACTCCATTATACCTAGCTGCACTTCTTTCAAGCAAAATATGAGAGAGCAAAACGTCAAGTGTCATAGGAAAAAAAAGTTCAAGCTTGTTTGTCTGATTGTTTCTGCGACTGCTGCTGATGCTGATTTGTTGCAAGAGAAAAACACTGTTGAAAGCCCAAGTTTGGTTTTGGTAATTAATGACACCAAGTTGCTAATGCCATGTGTTAAGTATTTTGAGTTAGGCATAAGCAACACATGTGATGAAGGTGTACGTGGCAAGGAGTGGTGGCCACAAGATCACAAAGAGATGGTGCATGGACATGAAATGATGATCATGGTGAAGATACACATAAAATGATGGACATGATGATCAAGTGGAAGAGAAGGATCTAAGAGCGCAAGGCAAAGGTATAACCATAGAGTTTTCCTTTTGCCGATTTAAGATGAGTAGAGAAGTGATGACCGGGTTTAGGATACATAGCCGACTATCAAGAGGGGCAATCACGGTTAGCTCGGGAATCAAGTGCCACTAGATCATTGTCTTGAGCATATGCATTAGGATCTAGTAAAGAGCTAACATAACGCCTTGAAAATGATTGTGAAATGCTAACACACATGCACATGGTGGTGTACACTTGGTGGTGTTAGCACTTTTGCGAAGGCGGTGGAGTTTGAGCGGTAGAGAGGGGTTTGGGTTCCTCTCTCCCTCCCGCCGAGCTTGCGAGACGGGATTCGGCGCTTTTTGGAGAAGTGAAATGCCTATTTTCTAGTGTGCCGGAAGTCGGAAAAGAAACGGAGGTGAACGGAGGTCACAGAGGTTACCGGACGCTGGACCGGACACGGTCTCTGTATGACCGGACGCGTCCGGTCAGCGTTCAGCGTCTGCGCGTGTTTCAGTTTGATAATCGGACGCGCAGCGCGTGCGGTCACTGTCGACCGGACGCGTCCGGTCGTTCAGGGAGCTTACTGGACTCTAACCGGACGCTGGCACCGTAGCGTCCGGTCAGTTCTACAGCGCGTCCGGTCACTGTTTCATTGTGCGCTACTCAGGCTTGACCAGCGTGTCCGGTCAGTTACGGGACCAGCGCGTCCGGTCGGTGCTTCGCAACTTAGCCGTTGCGTGACCGGCGCGTCCGGTTAGTTTGACCAGTGCGTCCGGTCAGCGCGACTTCGGCTGTTTAAAGGTCCTAACGGCTAGCTGCGTACTCCTTTGCTATAAATAGAAGATGTCCGGGGTTTGAGGGTATCTCTTGCACATTTTGAGACCTAGAGACATACTTTGAGCTAGAGAACAACCCCTCCACTTATCTCTTTGCTTAGTTGCACATCTTGAGTGAGATTGAGTGAGATTCAAGTGCATTGCTTGAGAGTTGCATTCTAGAGGCACTTGATCTTCGAGTTGCTATGGATTTCTCGTTACTCTTCCATGTTTCCCAACACGGTAAACGGTTTGAAGCAGCGGAGTGATTGAGCTCGCAATTGGAGATTGTTGGAGCCCTCACCAAGTGTTGTAAGGGGTTCTTGATCCTTTCCCGCGGGAGTTCATGAATTGGATACTCTAGTGGAGCTCGTGGCTTGGAGGATCCCCATCTTGTGTGCGGTTGTACGGCGCCCGTCGAGGGCTCGACTCTTGATAGTCGATTAGCTCGCGAACCGACAAGTGGGTGTGTCGCCACAACGAGGAGTAGCTTGCTGGGAAGCAAGTGAACCTCGGGATAAATTCTTGTGTCATTCTCTTCCCGAGGATTTCTCTTGTGTGATTGATTGATTGGTACTTCTCATCTCTACACGGCGGTACAATCACTCAAAGCTCTTCTCTCGTGTTACTTCTTGTTTCTAGCTTATAGTTGTTATTGTGTTTAGTGTATAGCCTTGTACTAGACTTGTGTAGGTGGCTTGCTTAATTAGTTAGAGCTAGTGCTTTTGCTTCACCACCTTTTGTACTAACTTGTGGTTAAGTAATTCTTGTAGAAGTTTTAATTAGGCTATTCACCCCCCCTCTAGCCTATTTGGACCTTACAACTACTGAATGGCTGGTTGATATTGGCTGATAAACTCAAGCGAATAGGGTCTTAGGCCAATTTAGCTAAGCAGTACATTGCTATTTTCCAACAAAATACGAGCTCATTTTATTAGTAGTACAAAGAGGCAAAGAGCCTTTTGCACACAAGGCTTCGTGACAGCGACGCCAAGTGCTCACTGTTGAGAGCTACGTACTCCGCTAATCACAAACTCTAAGAAGATAGATGGATCAGTTCCGCACAAATTTCCATTTCGGATAAGAAAACCGACAATTATCGATGTGTTTGGATAGACTACAACTAGTTCTCAACCCTTAGTTCCTAACTCCATATTTGTTTGAATCCTTAGCTAATGCCTTTATACATATCAACAGATGGACCAAATGCCCCTTCATTGTTTCTCTTGCTTCTCATTCGGTTTCTCCCCATCACATGACATCTCTCTCCCTCGCCTCCCTGCTTTCTCACACGGCAGAATAGAGGCGGGGACATAGGGGGTAGGCGGGCCAGTGCGGAGGCAAAAGCACGAGTCGGGGGAGGCACGGGTGGCTAGGCGGCTCAGCCAGCATGGATGAACGTCGGCAAATGGACCAAATGCTCCATTGTTTCTCTAGTGCTTGTTTGGATCCTTAGCTAATACCTCCATATACATATCAGCAAATGGACCAAATGCTCTCCTTCATTGTTTCTCTTGCTTCCTTACTCGATATCTCCCCCTTGCATGATATCTCTTCTCACTTTCTCTCTCACACGGCGGAATGGAGACGCGCGGGGACACAGGGGGGCATTGCTCGGCCAAAGCGGAGGTAGAAGCACGGGTGAGCGGAGGCACGGAAGGCCAACCGGCTCAGCCAGCATGGATCGACGACGGCGCAGACACCAAGCACGGACAGTGGCAGATGCAGGATGAGAATCAAGGGGGGCTAAAACAATGGAGATGTTGATTTGCATGAAGATTTAACGGTGATTTAAGGTTTTTGCTACAGTGTTTTTAGTGGTAAATCCAGTCATTAGGGGGCTGGAGCCCACCCAGCCCCCCTTAGATCCGCCGCTGAGCGGATAATGCTTGTGATTGAATTGAGAGAGGAGTTGTGAGGGTATTTTGGGCATTTCACATTCATTTACTTCTGTTTGTCGCAGTTTGCTGAGTTTAGCTAACTAGTGGATTAATAACTGAGTTTAATTAAAAATTAGACCATCCGATACAAACTCGTTGGTAGTCTTATATATCCAAACATGTACTAGACTTTACGTAAGGCGCTCAAATCCAGGCCTTCAAGTATGGAATATCCAGGCATAAGCGCACTGAGATACCAGCAGAATAAACATTATTCCCCTCGAGTTATTCCTCCATCTGCATCAGCTGTGCATGCAGCAGCCATTTCTTTCACACAATCGCAAGCTCCATCCAACCTGATTTGCTCACCTGGTGGATTAGGAAACGTTTTTGGGTTAGATTAGAGCAGATTTTTTTTTTTTGAAACAAATAGATTAGAGCAGACTAAACCGGGCTCTCTGATGTGTGACAGGGACGTGGAGCCCACGTCGGTGACAGAGCCTTCATGCATACTATGCTCTCTGCCCCCGCCAATAGCAGATTCCAGCTTCCAAGAGGAAGGCACCTGCTGCGGCTTGGCCCTGCCATTTGGATTGACCACAATGCCCTTGCTCAAAAAATAATAATAAAGAGTTATTAAGAGAGGAATCTGGTTTGCTGGGCATTCTGAAGAGAGGGGAAAAAACAGGATGTTGGACTATACACGATGTCCAAACAGTTCAACAGAAGACTATAGCTTTTGTTGAAGAACCAGATCTCTTGTATACATATTATATAAGAGAAGAGAGGAATCTGGTTTGCTGGGCATTCTGAAAAGAGAGAGAGAAAAAGATGTTGGGCTATACACGATGGCCAAACAGTTCAACAGAAAACTATAGCTTTTATTGAACACTACTACATGTGTTTTGTGCGTGTGCGAATATGTGTTATTTTATATATTTTTTAATATATGAACTTAAACATGTGGATTTTTTATAACGTTAGAGGAAAAAAGTGAACTGAGATAAATGGGTGTGTCATAAACAAAAAGGTACCACCCGTGGAGATTTGACGCTTCCTTGATAGCCAATAATGAAGATATTCATGTTTCCTTCCTAGCCAACGGTGAATATAAAGAAGGATGCCTCTGATTGATAATGAGGAAGATTTTGAGTCTTTTTCCCTGAATATTTTAATTATTTATTATTTATATATTTTTATGTGTAATTTGAAATCAAGGGCTGAGATTTATTTGAGATCTTACTTTGTATGGGCAATTAGAGTAACATAGCAAGACCCAAAAAATATAGTTCATACTTAAAAAAATATATCCAAACACTTTTTTTCTGTGCTTAGAAGTGGAGAGCAAACAAAGAAAACTCGAAGCATTTGCGCACACCCGCGTCTCTTCCATTTATTTTATAGTACGAGACAGCCAACTCTCTCTGTTCTTCAAGTTGCAATTCTTGGTAGACATGGTATGACATATGTATAGGCAAAAAAAAACATTCTTGATTTGTCTCTCTGTTGTTTAATTTGTTTGGTTATTAGACATGTTGAATAGTCAGTTAATGCTCAAACAGATTATCTGTGCACTAAACCACAAACACAGCAGTAACATGATGGTAAAATCCTTAAACCTAAAGCTATAAAGCAACCTCAATTCCTTTTTTTTACATTAAAATATTCTATTTTGTCTTTATTAAAAAAAAGAAGAGAGGATGAAACGAAGAAATTTTAGGGTCTCTAAGGATTAAGGATAGCATTTACTTCCTCCATCCTATAATAAATAAGTTTCTAGAAATTTTTAGACAGGTTAAAAATGCTGGTAAAAGTGAACTGATCATAGATAAGCTTGTTGGGTTCCTTGTGGTGAAACCTGCCCACCCGGTTTTAAGTTCTCGACTTTGCATGGGTGATCGTATTTTCTTGGATTTATTTCAGGATTTAACAGCGCTATGTTTTTAGTGGTAGGCGACGTCCCCGTCGACAGCGAGGCGCCTATGGTGACTTCGTGAATCTCGAGATCTGCCGACTGCTTATAGGGTACGGTTTGCATACGTGTGTTCAAAGGGATGAGTGTGCGTACGTGTTGTGAACGTCTACGTTGTACTGTATAAGTCTAAAAAACGCCAGTAAAAGGTGCATGTACCCTGAGTCAATTAGGAAGGAACTTAGGGTGTGTTTAGTTTCCAAAATATTTTGGTTTTGGGTACTGTAGTTTTTGTTTTATTTGGCAATTACTGTTTAATTATGGACTAATTAGGCTCAAAAGATTCGTCTCGCTATTTCACGGTGAATTATGCAATTAGTTTTTTGTTTCGTCTACATTTAATGCTCTATGCATGTGTCATTTAATGCTCTATACATGTACCGCAAGATTCGATGTGATGTTTTAGGGTAAAATATTTTAGGAACTAAACACAACCTTAGGAAAACATCTAATCGTATAAAAAAGAAGCTGATCACAAATTCACAATTAACTGCAGGTGGACCCGGGGTATATAGAAAAGAAAACAAAGCAAGGCGGCCAAAGTGGCCATAAAAACTCAGGGGCAGAATCGTCTTTCCGGCCACGGTCGCCCGTCGATTTAGCCGACCCCCGGGCGAGCCCCTTCTTCCGTCCCAACCCGACGTCCGACGACCCCCACTTCTCCTTCTCTTCGCTCCGACACCTACACGCAATCACACATACACGCGCTAAACCCGCGCGCCACGCAGGAGGGCACGCGCCCGCGCGCTTGCGCTTGCCCTGCGCTCGTGCTCTTACCGCGCCGGCCGGGATGGGCGCGAATAAGGGGATGGCGTCGGCGGCGGGGACGGCGGTGCTGCTGTACCTGGTGCTGTCGGGGCGGCTCTGCGGGGACGCCGCCGGCGGCGACGGCGGCGCCGCCCTTGAGGACCAGCTGATATCGTCGGCCGTGTCTGCGGCGGCAGAGGCGCGGCGGCGGAGGAAGGAGGACGCCCGGGCGCGGCGGGAGCAGCAGCTGCGGGCGTCTCGCGCCACCAAGCGGCGGCGGTGGCCCGAGCGCGCCCCGGACGGGTGGGGCGAGGCGGCCGCCCTGGCCGCGCGCACCGTGCGGCTCACCTGGGCGGAGACGCTCGGCAAGTGGGCCCTCGGGGAGCTCGCCTTCGGGATCAAGTACTACATGCGGCAGCAGGTATGCGCGTGCTAGTGCCCGCGCCCGTGCGCTCCCTCGACGATCGCCGGCCGCGCGACGCCGACTAGGAGTAGCACCCTGCGCTCTCCTCCCCCATTGTGCCGTTAAAATGTTTGTTTTGTCCTTGGCTTTGTCTTGCACGAGATTTCTTTTTTTTCAATGTTTTTCACTTTTCGGATGGGATTGCCCGCCTGGTTAACTTGGAGGTGATGTGTTTGCTTCCGTGGAATTTTTCTCGGTCAATCTTGGTTTGTCGCCTTTTCTTTTCTTTTTCTTTTTATTATCTTGTTTGAAAACCGCGAAATGGAAGATATCTCTTGGGAAGAATCTTGCTTGCGTGCAAGAAAAGATGGAGAAGAAAGAAACGCCCCCCAATCTGCGCGAGTTTCTTTCCCTCGTGGTCCGATTTTTCGTTGCGCATTTATGCTCTGTTCTTCTCTTCCTTTCCCTCTTCTGGATTGGTGGACAGTCCGGCAGGCCCAGGCTTTTTGAAAGAAACTATCGTGGATTAGGAATCTGATCAAATACTGGACTATTCTGAGTTGCTCGCTGAACTTGCTGAAAATCTTTTTGGTCCAGTTTTGAAGAAAGTTCAACTGGGACCACACCTTACTACGTAGTTAGTAAGTGCTAAATGCTTCTATGTTGCAATATGCTTCCTTGCTAGCTTGGAGGTTACGTGGGTACTTGTGCCTAGTTTGAGAACAATCTACCAAACCGGTACATGATCTGAATGCGCGTTGTCTTAGTTTTTTAGAATTCTTGAATGTTACACAATTCGACGAACAGTTCAATGAGCTTCAATTATTTTCTAGTACCACTTTGCTGACATCTGTTTTGACGGAATTGGTCGTATAGCTTTTCACCTCACCATCCATATATAGTATTGTGTTTTCTTCAATAATTTGGTGATTTTGGTCCATCATGGAGTGGGACTACTTTAGCATGCCTATAAAAATTTGACTCCTTGTGATTGTTTAAGAAAATTGTTTTATATATAAATAAACAACCTTACTTTCGGTCTTTCCCTCCTAGAAACCAAACTCCACTTTGATTAATTTAGGCTCCAGAAATTGTAAAGTTAAGTGATCGTTGGATTTGAACCAGATACCTAACTGATAAGATGCTAGTCGCCTTTAGCTGCTCTAAGTATTCTACATTCTAGAATCATAGGTGCTGATCAGAAATTGGTCTGCTCATTTGCCTTTGCTGTACTTTTTATCTTATTTCTGTAAGTCGTGATGTCGACAGATTACATATTTTCATGGATAAATGAGACATATCAGTTTACTCTTACAGGGTAATCTGCAGCATGAGTATGCCGGAAGTGATTCTGTACTACTGGATGGGCCTGAGGTAAGGGAGGAGCTGATTTCGCTACTCGGATATCTGAAGCAATGCATGTATTTCTCGAAGAAGCCATACAAAGTGTTTTTGGAGTATGGTGGTCATGGCCAGAATGATGTGCTTATAAAGAAATCTAAGGCGAGGGTGCGTAAGTATCGGTTCACTCTCTGTTGTCAATTATGCGCTGAGACTCAACATCCCAAACTTGTCACGGGCGATTTTTGTTCCTGTTCATTCCACTGCTGATAATAAATCAAGAGTAACTGGATGAAATCCTGTTCTATCATGCAGCTCCTGAAGCCTGCTTTCACAATTGTTCGTGACAGAAGTAGCCAATGCTTTCTCCTTTTCATTAGGGGGGCTATCAGTGTTAAGGAGCGGTTGACAGCAGCAACTGGCGCAGAGGTTCCATTTCATCACGTTGTGGTTCAGGAAGGTCGTGTTTCCAACCTAGTGTTGGGCTATGCCCACTGTGGAATGGTTGTGGCAGCTCGATGGATTGCAAAACAAGCCATTCCTTGCCTGAGTAAAGCAATGGAACAATTCCCAGAGTATGAGGTTAAGGTAATTTCTTTCAGCTCTTGCGAGTATCTGCTGGTGATCTTTTGATGTTCAACCATTCTGCGTTGTCAAAAACTCATGGTATTACTATTACATATTGATGAGTCATCTATTGCTCTGTTCTTTTAGATTTTCTGCTTCTGTATTGAACTACAGTTCTGTAACTCAGAATTGATGCTTACTTGTCTACCTAGTAAATTGCACAAAATCAACATAAGTCGTGAATGCTAAAGCAAGTGGAAGTGCAAGTTGTTATCAACTGGAAATGCCAAATATGTTTTTTTTCCCTTTCTTCAAGCCAAAGCAAATGAACTTGGAAGCACTCTTGCAGTAAAGTATCATCAATGGACTTTAGGATTCTCTAGTGCTGAGCAAGAATCTTAAAGGAAATAGATTGCCAAAGTACTGAGTGCAAGCTTAAAGTTATGACTACCATGAGTAGAGAGAATAAGTGGACCACCACACTCACGAATGTAAAAATTTAAGCAAAATACTATGAAACTAATGCTGAACAACTTAATAGTGTTGTATCTCATTTCTTCATTGACTTTTGTATTTATTTATGTGATTTCAATGAATTGCAAGAAAAAAATGTATTTAGAATTTTGTTAGCTAACCAGTTCATGTCTAGAATGTTCATGTGTAGAACCTAAAGGAGTTCATTCTAATTTGTTTTGCTTTAATTATTGTTCATCCTAGATGATTTCTTTTGTTTTGGGAGGGACTTCTATATAGCCCCACATTTCTTTATATCCAACTTTTATCACAGACAGTATATGATGTTAAATATTTGTTCTTTGCATCTGCCCCTTTCTTCATTTTACTTTATTTTATTTAGATCATTGGACACTCAATGGGAGCTGGGATTGCAACAATACTAACATACATCCTACGTGAGAATGAGAATCTGTCATCATCCACTTGTATTGCATTTGGGCCAGGTACTGCATTGAGAAGTATAGTTTACTTTGAAAAAAAAATAAGTTGAGAAAAGTCATTACATTTCCATTCGCAAACAGTATCCTTCACTAAAACGCAATATTGGCATGCTGCCACAATACGATGTCTTGTAATGACTGCTCACTGGTTCACCTGTTGGCATTTCCATTCACAATTTTCATTTTATAAGAGAGCTCTGGTATTAGTCAAATTAAAAATTGAAGGGTGGCAAAGGATAATTATGTTGTATTTATGCTTAATGATAACTGCAACTGACGTTCTAAGATAGCTGTAATGAGCTATCTATCACTAGAACACATTCTTCTGAATTATCCCTAAGCCTAAATCATTACTAGAATCTAACATCTCTGGAACGTTCCTCTGTTGTCTGAAAATTTTCTCTTAGAATGCTTTGTTTGATATATTTACATTTCCACTGGCGATTCAGCTGCTTGCATGACATGGGACTTGGCTGAGTCGGGTAAAGACTTTGTTACCACCATTGTTAACAGAAATGACGTAGTGCCATCTCTTGGCATAGTTTCTGCTGCCAAGCTTCGTATAGAGGTACCTCTCTCGGCCAATTCATTTGCTGATATTTGAGTATCTAAGCAAAGTGGAACACAGAATTATATTGAATAGTTGAGTGGTTGGAAGGATAATTATTCTTCAAACAATTTCTTCCCTTAAAGAAAACATATATATTTACTATTGTACTGAATGTTGGCAGGTTACGTCATCGTCTTGGGCACATGACCTTCGCAAACAAATTCAGCAGACTAGATTCTTAGGTTTTGTGAACCGTTCTGTGAGTTTCATAAGATCTCATGTTCCCTTTGTCTCTGATCCAAGATCTAAGGTTGTGGATGTTGATATGCTGCAATCTCAGAGTCCTGAGGTATAATAAATTTGTTATTTTGCTAAACAATGTTCTTAAACAGATGAAACTAAAAATCTATTATGTCTAGTACTTATGCCTTCATGGTTTTTGGCAGGATGGGAGTAAGCCTTCAGCAGATACCCATGCTGTGGTAAAGAAACGTCCTGCACTAGTTTGCTGGTCATGTGTGGCTGCACCCAAACAGAGTATGGAATCGTCAATACAAATTCAGGGCACAGAAGTCCAAACCAACACTGATGTCCAAACTGAGAAAATTACCGAAGCGACAGCTGCTGAGCTAGTCTCGATCCATCTTGGTGAACTAAACCTTCAAGAATCAGATAACCAGGAGAACCACAGAGAGGAAAAGGGATCAGCACTGACAGAAACAGATGAAGAAGAGGCCATGGAGCTTGTAGAGTCCTTGACCGATAAGAAGCAGGTGCCATCATCGTCAAGCTCTGCTCAAGAGCCACACCAGCTATACCCCCCAGGGAAAATACTGCACATGGTTGGATTGGCAGCAGCGGAAGAGGCAACCACAAGTCAGCAAGGAGCCCAGGAGGAGGTCGTCGCCCTGTATGAGACACCCCGACATTTGTACAGTAAGATTCGCCTGGCGAGGTCCATGATAGGAGAACATTACATGCCCAAGTACATTAAGACAATGGAGCAGTTGATAGACAAGATTGCAGAGGACATCGACGACCAGCTGGACTCTTTGTAGCATCAAAAGTGTGTACAGGATAATTATTGTACAGATCATGAAAATGGAAATCATTGTTTCAGATTGCTTGTGCGTAATTGTAGTTGGTTTAAGGTTTATGAATTATGATAGCTATCTAGAAGATGTACAACACTGCCAGTTTGGCTCTGGTCTGTTTATTTGCTGTCATTTCACTTTGGCAGGCACCTCAGGAAGAGCTCAAAGAGCTGAACCTGGTGATTGTCTCTGTAAACACTTGTCATTCTTGTTTTTAAATTTTCCAATCGACAGCTAAGCTGAAGCAATGGTACATGCAGCGGAGACTCAATAATGAGCCAACCATTCGGCTGCCCAATTCAGCATCGTCCCAATTCGGCATCGTCAGTGCCAGGAAATTAAGGTGCTTTCCAATGGGCAAGTAAAGGAGCAGCAGAAGACAGCTGCTGCTATCCTCGCGGACAAGATTGCAGCGTCATCAAACTCTCAGCAGATTCTGCAGTCTGCACTTTCCAAGCGTCGCAACTGCTTCTGCTTTCGTTCCGATGCCACAAGTGGTTGCCACAACAGCTCAGCAGCCGCCCCAGGCAGGCAATCTTAGTGCAACAAGCAAGCACCTATGCAGCAGAGCCAAGCCCCTGCATCTCAGGCAGCCCCAGTATAATAAGTCAGTTTTTTATTTTTAACACTTTTTAAAAACTATTTTTAATTTTAGCACCGAAACTTTTTTTATACCTAACACTTTTGGCCGCTCCCCACGCGAGGGAGCGACATTTCAACTTTGCCGCTCCCCAGAGGAGCGGCAAGCGCAGGACGCCTTTTCTTCTCTTCTCTTGAGCTCTGGCCATTCGTCGTTTCGGCGCCCCCCCTCCCCCCTCTCGGCCATCACACAAGTTATTTTCTTGTTTAGTTGTAGTTCAAATGTCGGGCGGAGGTTCGTCGAGTAGAGATAGAGGAAAGAGAGTGAGGATTGTGTGGGAGGGTTCTCTGGGTCCTGATTCTTTTAAGGAACCTATAGAACAATTTTCTTTGGAGAGCAAGAGTGACTTCACCCGCGAGAAACCTCTTAGATCATACGATAACCGCACGGAAGATTGGCCAAAATGCCACCACGGTGAGGATTGTGTTGTGCAGATGTACAACGACCGTGACGGTGGAGGTCGTCGTTTCTTCAGATGTCCGCGAGGATTTGTATTTCCTTTTAACTCTCATTTTTTTAAATTTACATTTGGTTTGTAGAAGTACTTATTAGTAGATGCGTTTTCAGGATTCAAACTGCCCAGATAACTGTGGGTTCACTCGATGGGTCGATCCTCCTGCTATCTATCCCCATTAACAATACATCATATATCTACAGAGACGCATCTTTGATCTAGAGTATGGCCCTGGAAGTGGTAACAGGGACAAGTCGGAGGACGACAGCATCAACGATGCAGAGGAGCCACTATGCAATAATCCATATTGCCAGTGTCCATACCATAAGAAGCACGGGACTCCTTCTCCGCCGCCACCGCCACCGCCGTCGTTAATGGAGGGTTACTATAGCGAAGGCGCAACTCAGTTCAATATGTGGGACTATTATTAGGCATGCTAGGTTTAGTTTGCAATATGCCATTGTTTAGTTCGTTAATTTCAGTGTTTGAGTTTGAACTATGTTCATGTTGGAGCAAGTGTTAGTGGAACTGTTGAACCTTGTAAAAAGTATGTACCATTTGGCTACTATTTTCCTCGATCGTGCAAGTGTTTTATTTCCAATATGTCACTTTCTAACATGTCCTAGTATTATAAAAAAGTACATGTGGTCGAGGTTACCGATCAAAGCACGGAGCAGCAGGAAACACAGCCCCCAAGTAGGGAGCGGCAGAGTTGTCGCTACCCCAGCCAGGAAGTGGCAGCCATAAAATACTGTAACACGTCGTCGAACGCTCTAGTGAGCTTGAAAAGTAGAATGTAAGCTGAGAGAACGTTCCACATCAGTAGTATTGCATCGAAGTCCCGTTTGATGAGGAGAACATAAGGCTCATGGAAACAAAAGGCTCGTCACATAAAGTTGCACATTACAAGTTCACTGGAACACATAAAACATCACATTACAAGCTCAAATCCATTAGTTCCAAATACATAAAGTTGCAAATTATTTCGACACACTGTTAGGACACATAAGTTCAACACTAAGTAGATTCTTCGACACATGAGTTGGATACATAAATGGTGACAAAGAGTGCAACAAAGGGTCTCCAACTTCATCCTGCCATGAAAATAACCAAGTGAACTTGCAGTATATATGACATTGGTAAGTAACACATAGATTATTTTTTTATCGTCAAAATGTTATCCTTATATATTTGCTATGCTTACATGCACTCTATGTCCCAGGAGTGTAAGGCTCCCTCGGCCGCCTCCGTCTCTTCGGATTGGTAGGCATCACATTGGGGGTGTAGCCAACGTCCGTGTGGTCTCGATGACGGTGCTGCCGTCCTTGGCCCTACACATGACTCGTCCCCTGCACATAGGTCGGTCCCTGCTCAGATAAAAGATAAATCGGTGTTAGATTGTGGCATTCTTGCATAATATGGGCTAGGCAAATAAGAAAATTTGCTTATTTAGTTTTACCTGTTCGTCTCCTTGGGTTTCCAACGGGGCATCAAAGAGCTGCGACATGCCAATCTCCTGGTGTTGGGAAGGGTCCACCAGGGTGTGCTGGTACGTGCTGGGCTGGTATGGGGTGTGCTGGTACGGGCTGGGCTGGTACGGGCTGTGCTGGTAGAGGCTTTGCTGGAAAGGTATGTGCTGGAAGTTGCCCTGCTGGAAATGACCGAGGTGGATAGAGCCCTGCGAGTACGGGCCTGGCTGGGAGAAGCCCTGCTAGAAAGGACCCTGCTGGAAGAAGCCCTGCTGGAAAGGACCGAGGTGGGAAGGGCCCTACTGTGTAGGGTACCTGTGCTAGGGTATGCCGAAGCCCGGTGCCTCGTCCTCATCGGACGACTCTAAGTCGTCGTCCTCGTCGTCCTCTACCTCAACTGGGGCCTTGTCCGGGCGGTGTGGTGGTGTACGCGCGCCGGAGGTGGACCCTGTCACGGGGTCCGAAGAGCCCGCAGGTGTCCTCAGAGAAGCCGAAGTTGTGCTCTGGGAACGCGGAGGGTTTGCTGGTGGCTCCCACGGAGTGTCCATGCAACTCAACTTCTGGGCTAGTTTCCTCAAACTCTTGCTCATTTTCTGCAAATACATGTGTGGAGTCATATTATTTAGGACAACCTTTTGACTCGTACAATATTATAGGATATTTTCAACGTGTTGCTTACATGCACAAATGTCTCAAGCGCGCCTCGCCCTTTGTTCCTGCAATCGTGTAGTTGAAATGTTGCTTCGTTGGACATCATTGATAATTGCCTGGCCTACGTACATAAACGAGGTTTCACCTTGATGTTACAATTTACTAAAATTGGAATACAACCCACCCAAAGTACACGGATCCAGGATCTTACCATGTATCTCTGAAGGGGGCTCTCTGTGGCTGCGTCTCACGCATAGTCGCCTCTTCGTATTCGTCGACGATGATGTCATCCTCGAAGTCGGCGGGAAGTTCTCCCCCTTGTACGCCTGCCTCACCTGCACACGGGTCGACCTGTGAAGCCACCGTAGGTACTCATTGAAGGCGTGTGGGTCATGTGGCGGGCCATCCTGTAGCGGCTGCTTCTCCCTTCTCTCCCACCTCTCGATGTATTGTGCGTGTATCTCACGCCAGTCCTTCTGCTTCATCCTCAGCCTGCGGTCCACATTGCAACAAGTTCAGACGGTGTTAGTGCACATAAATGCAATGGCGTACTTATGCCAAATTAGTTGATACATAAATATGAATTTGCGAACCAACCTGTGCAGCTCCTTATCCATGGAGTAAAGAGGTGGTTGCACGCCCGTACGTTTACCAAACTGCCTGCAAACCCTGATGGGATAGTGCATCTCAACCGCGTGAAAGAAAACGAGCAGGACGTCGGACCGAAACTCGTCGTTCTCTTGCCAACACTTTGGACTCAAGTGGCCCCGCAGCTGGGGATTGTCGTAGGGTTGCCAATACACATAGCAAATGGTAATTCAGTTAGTCTTTAACATTGACAAGATAAACTATTACCATGCAAATCAAAGACCCCAATGTACTGGCATGTGTGTTAGCACGTCAATCAAGTCGGTGTTTTCCCTGTACTTGTGCTCTGCATTCCCTGTGACCTGCTCTACCCCGCTCCAAACCCACAAGGTTGTAGGCATTGTATTCTCGGACTCCCAAGCCTGCATTGTACACAAAAATGAATTAGTCATTTCTTAAATAAAGTTTTGTACGCAATGCTAATGTAATTAGTTTCATAGTAAATTACTTACGGGCAAACCAGCCATTCTAGGCCGCCTGACAAGCCACTGGTACCAGATCCAGATCTGCAGCAGGTACGAGCAACCACCAAGCAATGGGTAGCCCGATCCGCGACGGTAAGCAGCGCACAGTTGCCTGTATGTCCACGCTAGGATGGTGCTGCCCCAACTGAACAGGGAGATGTTCTCCCACGGCTGACGTAGTATGTCCAGGAAGATCCAGCTGACGACGTTGCCCGATGCGTCGGGGAACAAGAATATACCAAGGAAGTGCCACAGCCACACCCGAGCGTACGTCTCCACGGTACTCGGCCCAGCATGTGCGTCTAGGTTATCGAAGCGCTCTATGAGCCACTATGACGTGACACCGGAAGTTTCTTGAAATTTGCAAAGACAATTAGAGGTCATCGATTTTAAACAAAGACTGCAATGAAAACATTTGGAAGCAATTAAGTAGTTTACTTATGCTTCTTAGTTTCCTCATTGTCATCTGGGTAGTGGCCATAGAACTCGTACACCTTCTGCCTCCAACCATCGTTGTCCACTATGCCAGTCACACAACTGTCACCAATGCGAAGGCAAAGTATTGCCTTCACATCCTCTAGGGTCACGGTCATCTCACCGCAAGGAAGGTGGAAAGTGTGGGTCTCCGGCCTCCACCTATGTTAGGGAAAAAAGGTTACATACTTCAAATATCATTCTACAACACCTGTGTTAGGGGAAAATAAGTTACCTGTCCACAGCTGCACTAAGAAGTGTGGGGTTCAGGGGCAGAAGACCTTCCCGTACCACGCGGACAAGCTCGAGGAAACCGACACGTCGTATGTACAGCGCGTAACGCTCGTCCCACCTGAGCTGTTGGGTGTGTGTGCGCAGCTTCAGAAGGGGCAGCTGCTCGTCCATAGGCCCGTACTCCATGTGAGCCGCCCTGTGGTCCTTGTCGTAGTCGTACTCAAGGATGGGGTACAGCGGGTGCCACCTCGGAGGATGAGCTTCCTCCATCCTATTTCAGATTCGAAAAAAAAGAGTTAGTGCAAATAATATTAATAACTGAACATTGCAACATATATTTAGACAACAGGAATAACAACATATGTTACAACAAAATATAATGGTACAAATAAGAACAGGTATACTAGGTTATCTTAACAAACTAATATTGACAGACCGGTTGTCCAGGTCTTCTATGCTTGCTAGCCTTGTGACCCGGTTGCTTGTAAACCGAGCACAAATTCCTGCCGCGTGTCTCGTTGAAGTCTCCCCCTCCATACATGTCATCGTCGTACCCTTTCATATCATCCATATCCCCCTTGAGACGCTTCTTCTTCCTTTTGCCCTTGCCCAACTTCTGCAAGGCTAGATTGAGCGCGTAGTCAGGTCCATGATGTGAGGGCCACTGTGACAGGTCAAGGTAAGGCTCGAAGCTCTTCTCCCATACCCAAACGGTGTTCGAACGGAGGTATAAAGGAGACATATATGGCAAAGCCAAGTAGTCATATCCGTGCATCCTGCAGGGCGTGATCATGTGAGAGCAAGGGGCATGCATGATCTGAGGAACGTTGCAACTGCACTCAACTTTGTCTAAATCGACACGGTAGTTCCTCCCACCATAATGCACCCCGCCTATGCTTGTGCCACCCAACCCCCGTACACTGTAGATATGCCTGTGAGGTCCGTATGGCTCACCAATCAGTTGCTTGGCCAATTCCTCTCCCTCCTTAATAAAATGAGCGGCTGCCTTTCCCCACACCCCAGCCTCCCTTATATTCCTCTGCACGAGCTCCCACCTCTTCACAAAATATCTGTTGCACTTCATGAAAGAGAACTCAACAATCCCAGACACTGGCAACGAGCGAACTCCAGTGAACACATGTTTGGAAGACTCGGACGAGTTGGTGGTCATGATATTGTACCTGAATCCACCCTCATCGTATGCTAGTGCCTACTTTTCTTCTATTCCATCTGGTCCTGTAACCATGTCTTGGCGGCTTGGTTCATCACTTTGTCTAGTTCTCTCATTTTCTCCTTGAACTGGTACTTTGTACGCACACAACATAGAGCCTTAACCATGTCACTAACCTCCTTCTTCCTCTGACGTCACCAGAAATTAGCTGCAAAATGACGCATGCACCATCTATGCACCAAAGACGGGAACCCTTCGATATCTTCACCGGCGGCGTGGAGAATCCCTACGTGCCGGTCCGAGATCAAACATATAGTGTGTGATGCCCCAAGCACTTGGGTACGTAGAAGCCGCATGAACCATGACCACAATGAATTGTTCTCTCCCTCTGCCAAAGCAAAAGCCATTGGTACTATCTGGTCCTCCGGATCAACCGCTGCAGCCATCATCAAAGTGCCCCTGTACTTTCTCATCAAGAAAGTGCCATCAATAAGGACCACTGGCCTACAGAACTGGAAAGCATGCTCCGTCTGAGCAAACGACCAGAAAACACGGTGTAGCACATGCCTCACCGAGTTCGGCAAAGACATCCCACCGGTGTCCACAAACCATTTCATGCCATGGTTGTAGTAATTCATTGCAGACAGTATTCGGGGAACCCGGTTGTACGCCTCCTCCTAACTACCCCATCGGATCGCCAGTGCAATTTGCTTTGCACGCCAAGTCTTGCCGTACTTCACATGATACTTTACAAGCTCATATATGGACTGCTGTAAATAAGTCACTGAGACATCATTGTCCTTGTCAATGAGCCCCAATATACGACGGGCAAGGTAACATGCAGTGAGCTGCGGATGATATTTCTTCCCCTTGTTATCCAAGCATAAATGGGGTTGGACCAATTTACTTATCCTCCATTTGCCATCACTCGCTTTCTTTCTTGCAGTAAGCCTCCACTGGCATAGAAAACCTGCTTTGCAGGTAATGTGGTACCTCAAGTTCTTGTCGGAATGAGTCACCAAGTATGGCCTATGGTGGTACACAGTATAATCCTGAAGAAAGAGCTTCATCTCTGACATTATATTGAATATCATGCCATTCTGAAGGATTACATGTTCATGGTTATACAGTGATTTTGCATACATCTGCAGACCTATGTCATAAACTACCATATGTACCATGCTAACATCCCTGTAGTTCGGACCACCACTTAAAGGTACACCGCCCTGGCTCAGTTGCATGAGTTCTTCCTCTATGTAAGGGGGCGGTGCAACATAATGTTGTGCTTCGCTGATCCTACCCCACGAATCAAAATACGGTGCACCACCCTCTGGCAAATCATGGACTAGTCTGCCCTGAGTCGACATGGCATGAAGCACCGAAAGTGGAACATCGGACGTTGTAGCATGAACCGGCGTTGCATGGGCAGCTCTATCATCATCGTCGTCGTCATCGTCGTCATGACTGAACCAGTTCTCTTTCGCCTGCTCCTGCTCTTCACGTTCGAACTCCCTCACATAGAAGTCGTTGCTTATACAACCGACTGGATGTGAATGCAACTGCTCCTGCGTCAACTGACCATCCATATACATTTGACGGGATGTGAATAGAACTGTTTCTTCGTCACCTCCAACATCATCATGATGATCATCCTCCAATCTGTACCTATTCTCCACAACCACCTCAGCGATGGATGAGTTCGAGCCTGCGAGGACCCTAGTGTAGCGGGACCAATGAGTAGGGTCGCGCAAAGGCATCAAGACATATTTTGCCCGAGTCTTCCCACTGTCAAATCTCCCCTTATTATGAAATCACCGCCAAACTTTGCGTTCAAACGCACACAAAGGTCATTGAAGCTCGACGGTTCATCAAACTATTCCAACTCCTCTTCCATATCCTCAAACTCACCATCTTCCTTCCTAACAATTCCTCCGAAATAAACTCGGACACAACAATCCATCTGAAAACCATTCAAGCAAACTTCATCAAGTCGTCCAAACAAACTAACTATACTAAATTTATTAACTATACTATACTAACTAAACTAACTAAAGTAACTATTTATACCACCTATACTAACTTCACTAATCTAAACTAAACATACTAACTATTCTAACTATTTATAATACCTATACTAACTTTACTAATCATACTAACTAAAATAACTCTTTATAATATCTATACTAACTATGCTAACTTTACTAATGATACCAACTAAACTAACTATTTATATTAACAATACTAACTAAACAAACTAATCTAACTAACAATCAAAATACATCAAAAATTCAAAAAAAAGGGAAACGGGATTACCTTAGCTCAGACGCGGGGGCTGCTATCGGGGCCGAAGTGCGGGGGGGAAGGGGGCTCTCGGCGCCCTCGCTCGGGGCGTGGCTGTGGGGGCGCTGCTCTCTGCGCGCGCGCGGGGGGGGGGGGGGGGGCGTCCGCGGCCGCTGCTCTTTCGGCCTGGTGGTGGGGGAGGGCGCTGCGCGCCGGGGGTTGCGGGCGCAGCCGGGGGGGCTGCTCCTCGGGCGCTTGGCGAGCGTCTGCGGGGGGTGCGGGCGCGGTGGATGGGCCGAACAACAAATCATGAGACGTCAACACGAGAACAGGAAGAAAAGAAACGACGACGCCCTCCCCTGCCGCTCCTTTCTAGGGAGGCCTGATTTGGGGAGCGGCAGCCCCGTGTCCGCGTGCCACCATTGCCACGTCAGATGCATTGCCGCTCCTCCACGTGGGGAGCGGCAAAGTTGAAATGTCGCTTACTCGCGTGGGGAGCGGCCAAAAGTGTTAAGTATAAAAAAAGTTTCGGTGCTAAAATTAAAAATAGTTTTTAAAAAGTGTTAAAAATTAAAAAAATCTACAATATCAATATCTATATACCAGGCCCCTCCCCAGCAGTTTGTCCCTCAGCCTGGAGGTGTAATGATGGGCATGCTTACAACATGAGCACCATGACCCCGCCGCCGCCGCCGCCGCCTCCACAGCCTCAAATGGCTGTCATGCCGCTGACTCTGCCACCAGCGCCACCGCTGCTTCAGCAGCAGATGCCAATGAACCTAGCGCCTCAGATGCAGTTCGCTCTTCAGCCGCCTGGCGTGCCGCCTTTCAGGCCCATGCAGCCACCTCCTGCTCCTGGGATGCAATACTTCTTCCATCCCCAATCTCAGTGACAGTTTCGGTAGCCCAGCCAGCCCTATTAGGGCCCGTTCGTTTAGGGGCGGTTCTGAACTGGGGCCTTGTTTAGATTTCAAAGTTTGCCTCCCAAATTCACTATGCAGAATTCATATTCCCCGTCACATCAAAATATCGGCACATATATGGAGTACTAAATGTAGATGAAATAAAAAACTAATTGTACAGTTTTGTTGTACTTTGCGAGCCGAACATTTAGAGCCTAATTAACCAAGATTTAGACAATTATTACCAAATAAAAACAAAATTGCTACAGTATGACGTGACCTTTACTATGCAAAGTTTAGACCCCAAATTGGGTATCTAAACAAGGCCTGGAATTGTTCCCGGCGATGCTAGCTATATAAATTAAAGAAGGAATTCCGGTCGAAATGATTCCAGGCCATGAAAACCTGCTAACCGAAAGCAGCCTTAAACTTTTGACAGGTTTTCGATTTAGCGTTGACTGGTAGGCAGGATCTGACGACTGCTGTAGAGTATATTGTTTGTGTTGTTCATTTCGCCATATGTTGTTGTAAATGCGAGGAGAGTAAAAGGAAGATTAAAGATTCACATAGGTCTGCTTCCATCTCGTACATGAAAATGAAGGGACCCCATTCTGTTTTCTTTTCGGCTGATGTAATTATGGATCACACACAGTGTGGAGGAGCTGCTCGGCTTCAGGGGTCCGGATCTGGGCCAGGTTTTCCACCCAGATACATGCCCCTGAAAAGAACAGGAGGAACCCCATTCTGTTTTGTTTCGTCAGATAAAACCACAGATAGGCTTCAGAACGTGTTTTCCCCAAAAATGCAAATATGATCGATCTGGATTGGATTGAACTTTATTCTTTTCTCTAAGAACGGAAGAAAATAGTGGATGACCAAGGAGAACAATATCATCCAAAGATAGTTCAAAGTTGGAAGATTGTGACGAAGCTAAAACGACTTGCGTAACGGTGGGAAGATCAAATTACCCACCAGCCACCATCCATTTCCTAAACTTTGTATCGCAGTTCCAACTTCCAAGGGCAGGTTCTGTATGAATTGAGGCAGAGATGCTGCTGGATTACCCCTGCATTTGGGATGGTCTTATCTAATGGGAAATATAACGATGTAATTAATCTCTCTAATATGCATGATCCCAGCCACAAGAGCATCCTTTTATATGGAGGAAACAAAGAAACAAAGTGTGATCTTGCTGGCAATATAGCCCTGCGGGAACATGCATTGACCGGATGTTGCGAATTTATCTGATACTCATCTACTTCAATACTACTTGACCGGGTAATTATGTGGGATCTTTTCCATGAACAAGCATGGCATTTGACCGCGTATATCTTCCTGCAGTTTCAAGCGATATTTCTGATGGCTTAAACCAGATAACGGTCTGTTGAAGGCTTGAAGCAACTTGGCTTGGTCTGTTGAGAACAAATCGTGCAGAACTGTTCCTCTAGATGAAAGTTCTTTTTCCATGATGAAAGCTCTCAGGCTTGTAATATGTCTTTTATTTTTAGTTTTTTATATATATAAAAAACTAACAAAACAGCATCGACAAACTGAACTTGCCCTATCTTGACCAGTAAACCACATGCTAACCAGACCTGAAATTTAGTTCATGAATTACAAAGAGTTCTATTTTAAAAAGGTTAAACTGGATTTCATTTCATCAAAGACATAGTGAAAAGATGGGGCCACACATTCGCATTTGGGAATTTTGAAGTGCTCTTTGCACATTACATTACGAAGAGTGCAGTCATGCTTGACATGAGTACAGACTACAGACAAGGCCGTGTTTCCTTGTCTAGCTTGCCTAGCAGGCAATACAAAGGAGTTGAGCCTTACTGAGTTACTGTGGACACAGTACTTGATCTCTTTTTTCGTGATCGGGTCTTTAACCTGTTTTTCATTAAGAGGAAAGGCCAAAAGAAAGGCCGGAACACGATTACAAAGGACTCACAAGTAATCCTAGGATTACCCGTAGAATCTCAAAGACACAAACGAACAGCAAGAAGACACGGGGGACCTCCACCTCAAAACATCAACCGAGTATGCCTACAAAAGAAAATACATCCGCGTAATGGTCGCCAACAGAGGGGGTGAAGCCATGATGGCAAAGCATCCACCGGTACATCCGCAAGCGACCAGGTAGCCGCTGCGAAGTTAAAAAGACATCCGCCAGCAACCAGGTAGCCGTTGCGAAGTAGAAGACGACAGTATCCGCCAACGACCAGGTAGCCGCTGCGAAGAAGACGACGTATCCGCCAGCGACCAGGTAGCCGCTGCAAAGAAGAAGACGACTGCGGCAACACCAACACCCAAGGTGGACAGACTAAAGTGAAGAGGAAGCTGAAGCACAGGCAGGCACAACACAAGCTAGGAGCGGCTCCGACAGGTGGTGGCCAACAACGTAGCCTCCAAGGAGGGAATGACGTCCATGACACCAACAATGTTGAAGAGGGCACAAGGACTTTCGGCCCAGAACAGTCCCCAACGACTCGCGTGATGAACTGATCCTTCAACGGAGCCTTCAGGAAGGTGGCTGACGCAAGCTGCGCCACCGCCGCCAGCCCAAAGCAAGAAGCTAGGCAAAGTTTTCACCCAGGAGCTTGTTCGACCACGGCCGCTGGGGTGTGCCTTGGCCCCGACCACCGACCCCCGTAGTCGCGGGTTTCCCCGCCTCTGCCCGGCCAGATCCACAGGTTACGCAAAGCCATGGGGTGGGCGCAGCCGGCCGCAGGCACCCCCGGTGCCGGAGACGGCCCACACCGCCAGGAGCGCAGCCACATGCAGCAAGCAGGCCAAGGACCGGCCAGATCCGGCCTCCAGCCGGCCGGGCAGCTGCCGCCCGCCGTCATCGATGGACGCCGCGGGCAACACCCAGCAGGCCGCCGCTGACCCTAGGCCAACGGCCGCAGACCCCCGCGGGTGCAGGCACCCCGGCAGCGAGCAGCCGCCTGCCCTAGGCACGAGCATCCCGATGCCATTGAGGAGCCATATCTGGCCCGTGGAGACCCGATCCAGCAGGGCGGCCACCGACCGAAGCATATCCGGGCATGGCAGCTATAGATCGGGCCCCAGGGAGACTGGATTCGGCCGGCCGCCGTCGCTCTTCGCCAGAGAAGGAGGTGGAGGGGGTGGAGGAGGAGGAGTGGCGGGAAGGAGAGGAGGTGCGCACGAGCCACCTTTCGGGGCTGTCGCTGGCCGTCGCCGCCGCCCACCCGAGGACGGCGATGGCGGCCTGAGGGGAGGCGCGGAGGGGGGTGCTGGGGCGCCGGCGGCAGTGTCGCCCCCGAGTTGCCCGAGGGGTGGGCACTCGGGGGAAGGGGAGTTGCAAGTTAAGAATTCATCCCAAGGAATCCAATTCCAAAATGCATAAACCAGAGATACTTGATCTCGATGCAAATCATTGATCTACTAATAGGCAATGGCACCTTCTGTCTAGTGATCACCACCAAATTTATCAAGCCATGAAACTTGCATACAGAAATCTCTAGCAAAACATATCAACAAGATAAAAAATTGATCTAAGCATAAGGACGTCACCAGTTGCCATTTGCAAATATTCTTCTATTCATGGATAAAGAACCCCCTCAGAACTAGATGCCATAACATGGCATTCCACATCAGGATACTCCTTCATAATGCTGCAGATCTTCTCATAGCTGTTGTTACTTGGTGAGATGTCATCAGAAATAGTCATTGTCAATCTCCGAAGCACTGTTGCACATCGGAGTATGATTTTTAGGAAATCAACTTCACCATCTTTTCCTTCCAGGCCATGAATTTCAACAACTTCCAGATTCGCTAAAGAGACATCCTCACTTCTCCAGTTGCTAGGCTGTTCACAAGGACAATTTACTGGACATGGCACTCGTGCCTGAAAGAAAAATGGACAATGGTTAGTCGCTGCTATCTAAAATTCAATTGTCAATCAGAATACATAACTAACAACCAAATGATTACCTTGTCACGTGCTAGGACCACCTTAAATCTTTGTATAGTTGGTTGAATCCGAAGCAGGCGCAACATCATTGGTCCAAAAGCATGCCACCCCTCTATTTTGAGATCCAGCTCCAAAACAGAAAAAACAGTCACTGGAAGATGAGCTATCACTTGTGCAATACTCCATTCTACACCTGGAAGATCAGTCTACATATCAACAAATTAGAGTGTTCCAATGTTATTAAAAGAGAAAATTGTCATCACATGGAGAAAACCATTTAGCTGCATATAATAACATAAATAATTTTGGTATAAAAGTATCAAAGAAAAGCATAGCAAAGTAGCATACGCACATTAGCAGAACTCCTTAATTTCAGTGAAACGACATGGAAATCATCTAGCTCATGCTCCTTTATGCTGATGAGGTGCCATATCTGGCCGAACCCAACACAAACACATGGAAAATGGCAACCCCATCTGAGTTTCTTCACCATTGGTGCCAAGAAAGACAAACTAAAGCCTTTGGCAATATCGACATCCAATGTCACCTCCTTAAGTACTGGTGCCGCGATGTCAATGCAACTGATGTCATAATTGTGTACCTCCAAGCCAAACTCCTCAAGCGACGGCGAGTGAACAATCACCGTGTCAACACTTAGATTGCTGATGTTCAGGATGCGCAGGCGTGGGCAGAGGGGGAGCAGGGTGCCAAGGTCGATGCAGCACGAGTTCAGATAAAGGCTCTTGAGGGCAGTGAACTCGCCGTGTTGTGGCAACGTAATTGGGAGGCTTCCAAACAAGTCAAGACTAAGGTAGGAGGTGCGTTCGAAGCAAGGAAGATCCACGGCGTAGTTTGTTAGGGGGGGGCCACGACACCGTGATGATGAGTTTCTCCGGCAACACCCGTGCGGCGCCGTGGAGAAGCAAGGATACCTGCCAATTCCAGTCTTCGTCGTCGGCCCAGTCTGCCCACAAATTGATGTCGAGGAGGTGCAGCGAGGGACGGGTGATCCTGGCGAGCGTTGACTCGACATGGAGGGGTTGGGCGCTGTAGAACCTAAGCTCAGGAAGGTCAGTCCAGAGGCCGCGCCAGGCACGGCAGACGGCTCCGGCGCGCGCAGCTCCAGCGGGAGACCTGAGACGGGCGAGAACCTCGAGGAGCAGGTCCTCAGGGAGGCCGCTGATCGTGTCCTCTGAAATGTGCTGGGACCGGCGGCGACGGCCACCTCCTTGCGGCTCCGGCGGTGGGTACACTAAGCGACGCCCGGACCTGAGCTGCATTGTCCCGCTTAGCTGCCAAAAAAAATGAGCGTAGAGGGTGAGAAAATTATCTGATGCATCCAGAATAAAACATAGTATACTGCTACTACAACAGAGGGAAGCTAATTCCTACAACGGATACTGGAACTTTTGACAACGTGAGCAGGACGATCATCCTCTCGTTTTCACCAAGTAATAACTAATTTCTACATGGGGATTAGGTTTCCCCTTCAATCCCCAGGAAGCAAGGATAAAACAGGACGGAGGGGAATCGAGCGCGCGCAGAGTGAAATCTGAACCAAATCGAACAGGATCAACAGCTACAACTATTTGCACATCTAATCGCCATCGACAGATCAAATCATTCGAGGGAATAAGAAACCGTCTCACATCTGAAGCAGATTTAGTACCTTGATCGGAGTGGGTGGGACACGGATGGATTAGTGGACAGCTTTATTATTTCCTCGAGCGCGGCGGTGGCGGAGAGCCTTGGTCGGTTGCAGATGCAGCACACAGTTCACCGGCGGCGGCGAGCGGGGATATGGATGGGATGGAGACGACGACTGCACGGCGCCGTACAGGGGAGCTTGGTGGTGCTGGAGAGATGCACGGTGGCGTAGGACGGATATGGCGACGGCCGAGGGAGGAGGGGGTGGGTGCGGGGGAGACGTCGTAGCTGCGGGGAGGAGAGAGTAGTGTGGTGATCGGAGGGGAAGGGGAGAGCTCGCTGCTGCCGAGGAGGAGAGCTTGGCGCCGCCGCAGGGTGGGGGGCGCCCGTGGCGGCCGGAGATGGGGATGAAGACGACAACGGCACGGCGGCGTACAGAGGAACGAAGGCTAGCGGGGGAATTTTGCCGTTTCGGCCTGCATTTGGTTTTGGAGGAGAGCGGGGGTATTTCGTTTTGGAACTTTTTTTTACCGTTGCTCGTCTTTGGGCCGGATCGATTCGGTTGCTTGAGAAGCCCCTTGGGCAAGCCCAAGGGTTTTTATGTTCCAAGCCGAGGCTGCCAGCACAAGCAAAGCTAACCGGGCCGTGGTGCGTCCCTATTTTTTCCAAGCTTATATAACCAACTAGAAGATATTGATGCTTATCTTCTGGCTAGAAGTTTTGTAAACTTGTAGGTAGACATGCTTGGTTTTTGGAGCCTCCCGATGACAATTGTAACTATGTTTGAATAAAGACAACTTTGCGCACTTTACCACGCTGCTTTTGCCACATGCGCTACCACGCCGTTAGCGGGGAGTTGCGTGTTGTGCGGGAGAGAACGAGAAGAAAAAGTGTGCACCAAACGGGCAACTGGCGATTTCATCGGCATGTAATCTCTCACGCCCACACGAAACGGATGCAATGCCAACGCCAGATGTCACTTTCCCATTTGGCATTAGCGGTAGAGAGTTGGGAAGACGCAATCCTCCCACAGTTATAGATTCGCAATACCGATTAGATCCGGACAGACGGGCCAACCTGCTAGCACCGCTCCCACGTCGCGCCGCTCGCCCGCATCGCGCTTCACGCGCCTTCACCCCACTCTGCTTCACTGCTCCTTCCACCAGATCCACAACACGGCGAGAGATCCAGTGGTGGTGGGGACTGCGGCGTCAACTGCATCGGTTGTGAGGAGGGGGCTCCGTGTCCTGTGTGGAGCCTAGGATACCGGCGGCCACGAAGAGGTCCCTAGCGGCCTCTTAGTAGGCAGAGTTGATCTGGTCCATGGTGGCGTTGGTCGATAGTGGCGACGGCGCGGCTGCCTCCTATGAACTCCACACGTCGGCAAGTCTCCATTTTGTAAGCAGTAAGTAGATGTTGCGCTTGAAAGCGTATGTTGCAAGCGTCTGTTTCAAGTGTTGCAGATGTTTTAGAGGTATGTTGCAAGTGCTTCATATGGATGTTGCAAAAGTAGATCAAAATGTTGCATATGTTGCAATGGTTGTACACGTATGTTGCAAACGTCTGTTTTCAATGTTTCATTTGTTTTTTCTAGACGTATGTTGCAAGAGTGTTTGTCTGGATGTTGCATATGTTTTACACATATGTTGCAAGTGTTTTATCTGGATGTTACGTATGTTTGTAATGGTTTCAAGTGTTTTTCAGGTGTTTTTTAAGTATTTTAGACATATGCTTTAAGTGTTTCATCTGTCTTCATACTATGTTATAAGTGTTGCATCTGGATATTTCAAAAGTAGATTGGTTGTTGTATTTCCCTCCTTGCCTTCTGTTACCTCACCTCAGTGTCTCCTCCTCGCCTTCTGCTACCTTGCATCCTTCTCAGACTACGGAAGGGGCGCGGTAGGGGCCGGTGGAAGGGGCGTGCCGGCGGGGCAGACACGAGCGCGTGCTCTCCCCTTATATGTTATGCCAGTAGGGCAAGGATATCGCTTTGTTGTCCTATTACTGCAAGCAGCATAAGATCCAACTCCCGTTGGTGGAATCGTTTAATAGTTGGCTGGTGAAAGCTGTGTCCGGACACGTCCCAAGCCTACACGCCGGACGTCCGAGAGCTAGCATCTCCGATAGATTTGTATAGGTCAAGCTACCCACGGAAGCGCTAATATTTTGTTTTGGACTGTTCTAGCTTTTTTTAGGCATTTTTGGACTGTTCCAGCTGAGAAGCCCAAGACCCATAGTTAGCCCCATCAGGTTCGATGCAATATAATCTACTACTAGTTAAGTGCCCGTGCATTGCTACGGGTATGCATACGTAATCCCATGATATATAGTTACGCGGTAGAAAGCTAAGAAGCTTTAAAACATATTTTACAAACATGATTTCAGCAAGCATACTTATAACCACCTAAAAAGTTATGTTCTATGAACGGGTTCATGAACATGGTGCAATTTGGTAGAATTAGGTTGCAGGATAGCACAAAAAAAATTAAGGGCAGACAACGTATATCTAAGTTATGCTATGGTCAAGGACTGTTGCCAATAGCACGGTTCCAATGAGATGGTGCCTAGGAAAGATTGTAGAACAGGGATTCGAAACTTTAGCTAGCATCATTATTGTTTAAATGAATATTTAGATGGACACATTATCATTTCAATTTCCTACAGGTGATGGTGCTGCATGTCAGGTGGCAGCTAGCATGCTAGCAGCTGGCCACCTATTTCCCGCCCGGTTGTCGAAGCACCATGGTCGTCCACTGATTGCCTCAACCCAAGAATTATTATGCTGAAAGTATTGAGAACCATGATCCAGTATGAAATCACTAAAATTAATTAATGCAAAGGGAATCGGATGCAAATACAAATAAAAAATTACTAAAATTATTTAATGCAAAGGGAATTAGATGTAAATACAAAGGGAATATGTTCGCAATTAAGGCTAACAGACCTCTTACCTGAGGATCTTGTCTTTGTCAGCCTGGACCACAAGTGATAGAGGTTCTTGTGGCACAGATCACACGCCCTCTACTGTCTATTGTCAACTCTTGTCTTCACTGTTTATCTATAAAAGGGACAACTACATGTTAACACTTGGAGTCACCCAACACATTAAAACACACAACGTAGTGTCGTTTTTGCTTGGTGAAATCGTACTATGACATACTTCCTTTTCAAGTAAATTGTGTCATTTGCTAGATGAAATTATACTGCAGCATGAGATCAGTTCAATACCAGCAGGGCAACAACAAATGGGACTTGGATTCATTTTTCAATACTGACTGATCTGCGATCTGCAGCCCATCGCAGGGCTGAATTTTAAGAGAACAAAAAATGGCTCTAAGGCTCTGAGTATTCTGTAGCACTCGGCATTGGGTTGTTGTTCCTACACAAACTCTGCCCTTCTCTGTTTACTCTCTTTTTATCTTCCTGTTAACTGCACTTCTTCTTGGAGCGCTACTGAGTCATGGGATTTTTGTTGAACTAAAACCTAGAATCTCCATTGCTAAATGTTCAGCAGCTAAGGAGGTTCAGAGTGCCACCATCACCAATATGTCAAGGAGTTATTTTCAAAGTTCAGTTGTCTACATTGAGGAAACAACTTCTGAATTCTGATAACCTTTTGCTGTGCAGAAGCTTCTGAACTTACCAAGAATGAAGTTTGTGTGGAAAGGGAGGAGCATGCCAAGGAAGCTGAAACAATGTTTTTTAGATTAGCAAATATAATTAGGGGAAAACAGTAGCCATCAATGCAAGGCTGAGGCTAAGCCACTACAGAATGTTGGGATGTTCCTATGGTATGTAACAAAACAAGGACGTAATTCGTTCCTCTTATCTCTAAGCGACTACTTCCTGCTTCATTGTGATGAAACTTATTATAGTAGCTAGAATGGAAGCACAAAAGCTTGGTTATATCAGTTTGCAGGCAGGAGACAAGAACATAGAGCTGACACTGGTTTTAAATTGAGCTTGACAAAGATGAAAGTATGGCCCTCCTTTCCGTATTTTATGTTTGTCGTAATATTTAGCTTCTGCAGGCAAAGCTGATCTAATTGCGTGGAACTTATTATAAAATTAGCAAAACATTTTTCTAAACTAAACCACTTGAAAGCCCAAGTTTAGTTTTGGTAATTAATGACACCAAGTTGCTAATGCCATGTGTTAAGTATTTTGAGTTAGGCATAAGCAACACATGTGATGAAGATGTACGTGGCAAGGAGTGGTGGCCACAAGATCACAAAGAAATGGTGCATGGACATGAAATGACGATCATGGTGGAGATGCACATAATATGATGGACATGATGATCAAGTGGAGGAGAAGGATCTAAGAGCGCAAGGTAAAGGTATAATCATAGGGTTTTCCTTTTGCCGGTCTAAGATGAGTAGAGAAGTGATTGACTGGGTTTAGGATACATAGCCGACTATCAAGAGGGGCAATCATGGTTAGCTCAGGAATCAAGTGCCACTAGATCAATGTCTTGAGCATATGCATTAGGATCTAGTTGAGAGCTAACATAACGCCTTGGAAAATGTTTGTGAAATGCTAACACACATGCATATGGTGGTGTACACTTGGTGGTGTTAGCACATTTGCGAAGGCGGTGGAGTTTAAGCGGTAGAGAGGGGTTTGGGTTCCTCTCTCCCTCCTGTCGAGCTTGCGAGGCGGGATTCGGCGCTTTTTGGAGAAGTAAAACGCCTATTTTATACTGCGCCGGAAGTCAGAAAAGAAACGGAGGCGAACGGAGGTCACTGCGTTGACCGGACGCTGCACCGGACGTGGTCCCGGTTTGACCGGAGCGTCCGGTCAGCTCAACGCAGCGCGCTTAGGGTTTGTGACCGGACGCTGGTCTAGCCTAACCAGCGCGTCCGGTCAGTCCACCTGAGCGCAGAAGTAGAGCACGCGACCGGCGCGTCCGGTCCCTCACGGAACCAGAGTGTCCGGTCAGGCGTCCAGAGAGGCAGAGCGAAACGGAGTGACGATCGAACGCGCGGCGCATCCGGTCACGTACGATCGGATGCGTCCGGTCTCAACGGGAGCGTACTGGAACGCGACCGGACGCGGGCACTGTCACGTCCGGTCAATCGGTTCAGCGCGTCCGGTCACGGCAACGGCTAGTTCTGACACGCACTGTTTCTTGCTGTCGTGTAGTGACCGGACGCGTCTGGTCACCCTGACCGGAGCGTCCGGTCAGCGCGATTTTTCGCTGTGTCGTCCGTAACGGCTAGCTGCGTACCCCTTCGTTATAAATAGAGGGTGTCCAGGGTTTGAGGGTATCTCTTGCATATTTTGAGACCTATAGACATCCTTTGAGCTAGAGAACAACCCCTCCACTTATCTCTTTACATAGTTGCACATCTTGAGTGAGATTGAGTGAGATTCAAGTGCATTGCTTGAGAGTTGCATTCTAGAGGCATTTGATCTTCGAGTTGCTGCGGATTTCTTGTTACTCTTCCGTGTTTCCCGACACGGTAGACGGCTTGGAGCAGCGGAGGTGATTGAGCTCGCAATTGGAGATTGTTGGAGCCCTCACCTAGTGTTGTAAGGGGTTCTTGATCCTTCCTCGTGGGAGTTCACAAATTGGATACTCTAGTGGAGCTCGTGGCTTGGAGGATCCCCATCTTGTGTGCGGTTGTGCGACGCCCGCCGAGGGCTCAACTCTTGATAGTCGATTAGCTCGTGAACCGACAAGTGGGTGTATCGCCACAACGAGGAGTAGCTTGCCGGGAAGCAAGTGAACCTTGGTAAAAAAATCTTGTGTCATCTCTTTGCCGAGGATTTCTCTTGTGGTTGATCATTGTGATTGATTCTTCGAGTGCATTGCTTCTCTACATCGTTGGTATAAGAATCGAGTTACTTGCTCTTTACTTTCTTGTACTAGTTCTAGTATAGTTTGCTTTGTGTAGCTTCTATCACATAGGAGTAAGTAGCTTAGTGACTTAGTCTAGTTGGTGTGTATTAGAGATCATAGCCTTGCTTCACTAGATTTGTATAGGTGGCTTGCTTAGTGCAGTTGAGCTAGTGCTAGAATTCGCTTAGCCATCTTTTATACTAACGTGGTTGTTTAGTGAAGCTTGTAGATTTTTAAATAGGCTATTCACCCCCCTCTAGCCTTTTGGACCTTACCAGTGGTATCGGAGCCGAGGCACCGTTTATTTGAGGCTTAACAACCTACGGTAAAAAGAAATGGCTCAATTAAGCTTGCACATCAACAACACCAAGAAGGCACCTCACTTTGATGGCACAAATTATGCATATTGGAAGGTTAAGATGACCGCACACCTCAAGTCAATCAATAGAGAAGTGTGGAAGGTCACCGAAACAAAATTTGAGGTTGCTAATCCGGAAGTACCTACACCGGTGGAAGAGAAGAAACTCCAATGCAATGACATTGCCATTAGTGCTCTTCATGAGGCACTAGATGACAAGACCTTTGAGCAAGTGAAGAACATTGAGATCGCTCATGATGCTTGGGCCAAGCTAGAAGAAACATTTGAGGGCACTGAAGGTACAAAGACCGCTAAAGTATATATCTTGCAAGAAAAATTTTCAAGCTTCAAGATGCAAGATGATAAGAGTGTACCGGAGATGTTTCATAGATTGCAAGTCATTGTCAATGAGCTCAAGGCACTTGGTGAGGAAGTCAAGGACAACCAATTCTCTATGAAGTTCTTAAGAAACTTGCCCAAGAGGTTTGATACATTGATCACCGTGCTAGTAAGGACTACATTGAAGGATTCAACTCCTCAACAAATATTTCAAGAAGTGATGACTGATGATTCATATAGAGAAGATGATGAGAAGGATGAGTTGGTCAAGAAGAAGAAAAAGGAGAATGAGAAAAAAGATGATGAAAAGAAGAAGAGTGTGGCATTCAAAGCCACCACATCCAAGGGCAAATCCAAGATTGAATCATCAAGTGAAGAAGACTCAAGCTCTTGTGATAGTGATGACATTGATGAGAAGATGGCTCTCTTTGTCAAGCAATTTGGCAAATTCATGAATAAGAAAGGCTATCGTGCAAGAAGAAGGAAGAACTCATCTAAGAAGAATGAGCATACCATGAGATGCTTTAGATGCCATAGCAAAGATCATCTCATTGCAAAGTGTCCTTATGATAGTGATGATGAAGATGCTATCAAGAAGGAGAGGAAGAAGCAAAAGAAGAAGCAAGAAAAGAAGGAGAGCTCTCATAAAAAGAAGAATGATTCTCATGTTGCTACATGGGATAGTGATGATTCCTCAAGTGATGATGAGGATGACTATAAGAGCAAGAAGAAGGGACATGCTAGCATTGCCATCCAAGAGAAGGTCTTCCTCTTCGACACTCCATCATGCTTCATGGCTAAGACCGCTAAGGTATCATCCGATGATGAGAGTGATCATAATAATGCTAGTGATAGTGATAGTGATGAAGAAGAATTCACTAAAGATGAACTAATCACTATGCTAGAAGATTGCACTCAACATTTTAAAGAATCTAGAAAGGAGTGCAAGGGCTTGCTTAAGGAAAAGAAAAACCTTATGCAAGAACTTGATGAGCTTAGGGCATCTTATGAGAGTTTAAAGGAAGACCATAAGAAGCTTCAAAAGTCTCACACTAAGCTTGAAGAAGCTTATTCCTCTCTAGTTGAAAAAAGTGAAAACATGCCAACTAATGTTGAGAAAGCTAAAACTTGCAACATAGGCATATCTTGTGATATAATTGATGAATCTTGTCATAAGCCTATTGTTGTTGCTCCCACTAACCCTTCATGTAGCGCATCTACATCATCCTCATCTAGTAGTGATGGTTTCACTTGTGACTCCGCACTTATAGTTGAGAATGAAAATCTCAAGAAGGAGGTAAAAGAGCTCAATCACACCTTAGCTAAGGCTTATGGTGGTGAGGACCGCTTGCTTATGTGCTTGGGTAGCCAAAGAGCTTCTCTCTACAAAGAGGGATTGGGCTATAATCCCAAGAAAGGCAAGGCCGCTTTTGCTCCTCACAAGACTCATTTTGTGAAGAACAATGGTAGCTATTGCAAAAGTTGCAAGCAAATTGGTCACATAGAGTAACATTGCATGAACAAGTAATCCAATGCTAAAGTATCCTCAATTAAGTTTGATTCTTTCTATATACTTACCAAGGGTACAAATGGTGTTCATGCTAAGTTCATTGGTGCACCATGGATGGGCTCAAAGAAGAAAGCCATTTGGGTACCAAAGAGCTTGGTCACTAACCTTGGAGGACCCAAACAAGTTTGGGTATCTAAAAAGAATTGATCTTGTCTTATAGGTCAATTACAAAGCCGGAGGAAGGCATTGGGTGCTTGATAGTGGGTGCACTCAACATATGACCGGGGATTCTTGTATGTTCAAATCAATTGATACAAGTCAAAATGGTGGTTTTAATGCTATCACTTTCGGCAACAACAAGAAAGGCAAAGTCAAGGGGCTTGGTAAAATTGCTATCTCAAATGACATGAGCATATCTAATGTGTTGCTAGTTGAGAACTTGGATTTCAATCTTTTGTCGGTGGCACAACTTTGTGATCTTGGCTTCAAGTGTATATTTGGTAGTGATGATGTTGAAGTCATTAGTGTTGATGGATCAAATTTGATATTCAAAGGATTTAGACATGGTAGCTTGTACTTGGTTGACTTCAATGATAGTGAGACACAATTGACATCATACTTGCTTAGCAAATCTAGTATGGGATGGTTGTGGCATAGAAGGCTTGGTCATATTGGAATGAAACAATTGAACAAACTTTTGAGGCATGACTTAGTTAGAGGCTTGAAGGATGTCACTTTTGAGAAGGATAAACCTTATAGTGCTTGTCAAGCCGGCAAACAAGTTAGAAATACACATCCTAGTAAGAGTTAAATGAGCACATCAAAGGCATTTGAGCTATTGCACATGGACTTGTTTGGGCCAACAACATACACTAGCATTGGTGGCAACAAGTATGGTTTTGTGATTGTTGATGACTACACTAGATACACTTGGGTGTTCTTTCTTTATGACAAGAGTGATGTTTATGATCTATTCAAGTCTTTTGTCAAGAGAGTGCAAAATGAGTTTGAGACTACCATCAAGAAGATTAGAAGTGACAATGGTAGTGAGTTCAAGAACACAAGAATTGAAGATTTATGTGATGATCTTGGTATTGGACATCAATTCTCACCAACATACACTCCTCAATCCAATGGTGTAGTTAAAAGGAAAAATAGAACTTTGATTGACATGGCTAGATCAATGCTTAGTGAATACAATGTGAGTCATTCATTTTGGAGTGAAGCTATCAACACGGCTTGCTATTGTAGCAACCGTCTCTATTGCCATGGAAAGCTTGGTAAGACACCATATGAGCTATTGAATGGAAGAAAGCCCAACATTGCATACTTTAGAGTGTTTGGTTGCAAATGCTATATTCTCAAGAAAGGCTCTAGATTGAGCAAGTTTGAAAAGAAATGTGATGAAGGGTTCTTACTTGGTTATTCTACCACAAGCAAAGCATATAGAGTTTGGAATCTCATAAATGGCACCTTGGAAGAAGTTCATGATGTTGAGTTTGATGAAACCCAAGGGTCTCAAAATGAAGCTCAAAACCTTAATGATGTGAGAGGAGATCAATTGTCAAATGCAATGAAGAACATGGACATTGGTGACATAAGGCCAAGACAAGTTGATGATGATGATGATATTCATGTGATCAACCAAAGTATGCAAATTGATACAAATCAAGCAAGCTCTAGTGATTCTCATGATGAAGTGCAAGATCAAAGTCAAGCAAGTGGAAGTAATCAACTTCCAATACTCCAACCTACTAGTATTGCAAGAGATCATCCATTAGATCAAATCATTGGTGGAATTCAAAGTAGTGTTCAAACTAGATCAAGGCTAGCATCCTTTTATGAGCACTACTCATTTGTGTCACTTGAAGAACCTAAGAAAATAGAAGATGCTTTGAAAGATTCCGATTGGGTAAATGTCATGCATGAAGAGCTAAACAACTTCACTAGAAATCAAGTTTGGGAACTTGTTGAAAGGCCAAGGAACTACAATGTGATTGGTACTAAGTGGGTCTTTAGAAACAAGCAAGATCAAGATGGTGTAGTTGTAAGAAACAAAGCAAGATTGGTAGCACAAGGTTACACACAAGTTGAAGGTCTTGACTTTGGAGAGACATATGCACCGGTTGCAAGATTGGAGGCAATTAGAATCTTATTAGCATATGCTTGTGCACGCAACATCAAGCTCTATCAAATGGATGTTAAAAGTGCATTTCTCAATGGTTACATCAATGAAGAAGTTTATGTTGAGCAACCTCCCGGTTTTGAAGATGACAAGAAGCCCAACCATGTTTACAAGCTCAAGAAGGCATTGTATGGTTTGAAGCAAGCTCCTAGAGTATGGTATGAGAGATTGAGAGACTTTCTTCTCTCTAAAGGGTTCAAGATGGGAAAGGTTGACACCACTCTCTTCACCAAGAAGCTTGGAAATGACTTGTTTGTGTTGCAAATCTATGTGGATGACATTATCTTTGGATCAACCAATCAAGACTTTTGTGAAGAGTTTGGAAATATGATGGCTAATGAGTTTGAGATGTCTATGATTGGAGAACTTAGTTACTTCCTTGGACTTCAAATCAAGTAAATGAAGAATGGCACTTTTGTAAGTCAAGGCAAGTACATCAAGGACATGATCAAGAAGTTTGGATTGCAAGATGCTAGGCCAATGAGTACACCAATGGGCACTAATGATCAATTGAGTGTTGATGCTAGTGGCAACATGGTAGATCAAAAGCAATACCGGTGTATGATTGGAAGTTTGCTATATATCACCGCTTCTAGGCCGGATGTAATGTTTAGTGTGTGCAAGTGTGCAAGATATCAAGCTTCACCTAGAGAGAGTCACTTGAAAGCAACTAAGAGAATATTGAGATATCTTAAGGGCACTCATGATGTTGGATTATAGTTTCCAAAGGGGTCTAATTTTGAGTTGATTGGATATTTGGACTCCGACTATGGTGGATGCAATATTGATAGAATGAGCACAAGTGGCACTTGTCAATTGCTTGGAAGGTCTCTTGTTTCATGCTCATCAAAGAAACAAAATAGTGTTGCGCTATCTACCGCCGAGGCCGAATACATTAGTACCGGTAGTTGTTGTGCACAATTACTTTGGATGAAGGCCACCTTGAATGATTTTGGAATCAAATTCAAGAATGTGCCATTGTTTTGTGACAATGAGAGTGTTATCAAGATGACACAAAATCCGGTTTAACATTCAAGAACGAAGCACATTGATATAAGGCATCACTTCATAAGAGACCATCAACAAAAGGGTGATATTAGCATTGAAAGCATTGGCACCGAAGATCAACTAGCCGATATCTTTACAAAGCCACTTGATGAGAAGAGATTTTACAAGTTGAAGAATGAATTGAACATACTTGACTTCTCCAACTTGAAATGAGTGCACCCCCACATTCTTATATGACATGCCTCTCCTCCGACATAGCAAGGTAAAGTTGTTTAGCATATCATCCATACTTTGCTAAGGATATGTTTAGAACATATAGACATTTTTGTATAACAAATAGGCTCATTCATGAAAATTAAATGAGTTTAATGTATATATGGTACCACTATTGCTTCTATGTTTGATTGATCTAGTGGTAGCATATGACATGTTTGTGGGCTTGCAAACCTAGTGTTGAATCTAGAAAATGAGCTCATGATGTGTAATTCAACATGGTCAAGATAACCCTTGTACTTTATGAGGTGTGAAGAAGCTTGTCCTTGGATCAAACCGAATTACATATTCTAGGCAAGTGATCTAGATTGAACCATTTTTTGGACTCCCTCATATTGATTGACTTGACTCTCACTAAATTTGGCACCTTTTTGGTGATTATTGACAAAGGGGGAGAGAAAAGTCACAAAGATAGAAAAGTCTCAAAGGGAGAGAAAGATATAGTAAGGGGAGAGAAATTAAAATTGAGAACACAAGTAGGGGGAGCAAGCTCATGAATTGTTTGTTGCATTTGTATGTGCATTAACATGATGAAGTGTTGCATTGCAAAACTTAAATTCATATTCATGATTGTATGGTGATTGCTAGAAATAGAACTTGAATGATGTTTTGTTAAGAGTAGCTTTACAAGTAGTATCTAGACACCTTTGCTTATAATGTTGATCTCACGGGGTACTTTAGTGTTTGTGATCTTTACAAGTGATGTATTACAAGTGGTGTCTAGCTACATCGATGCTAAGGATGGTATATAAGGGCAACTCCGATTGGTATCACGCTTCAAAGGTCCATTCTATATACCTTAGTATCAATTTGATAGTAGTAACTCTCCAAAAATTCTAATCCATACATATGTGCATAATTGAACCAAACTCATGGAAGCACATATGTAGGGGGAGCTAATACTATCGAAATTAAAAATTAATTTAATTTCATATCTTTGTGATGATTGTCATCAATTACCAAAAAGGGGGAGATTGAAAGCCCAAGTTTGGTTTTGGTAATTAATGACACCAAGTTGCTAATGCCATGTGTTAAGTATTTTGAGTTAGGCATAAGCAACACATGTGATGAAGGTGTATGTGGCAAGGAGTGGTGGCCACAAGATCACAAAGAAATGGTGCATGGACATGAAATGATGATCATGGTGGAGATGCACATAATATGATGGACATGATGATCAAGTGGAGGAGAAGGATCTAAGAGCGCAAGGCAAAGGTATAACCATAGGGTTTTCCTTTTGCCGGTCTAAGATGAGTAGAGAAGTGATTGACCGGGTTTAGGATACATAGCCGACTATCAAGAGGGGCAATCACGGTTAGCTCGGGAATCAAGTGCTACTAGATCAATGTCATGAGCATATGCATTAGGATCTAGTTGAGAGCTAACATAACGCCTTGGAAAATGTTTGTGAAATGCTAACACACATGCACATGGTGCTGTACACTTGGTGGTGTTAGCACATTTACGAAGGCGGTGGAGTTTAAGCGGTAGAGAGGGGTTTTGGTTCCTCTCTCCCTCCCGCCGAGCTTGCGAGGTGGGATTCGGCGCTTTTTGGAGAAGTAAAACGCCTATTTTCTACTGCGCCGGAAGTCGGAAAAGAAACGGAGGCGAATGGAGGTCACTGCGTTGACCGGACGCTGCACCGGACGTGGTCCCGGTTTGACCAGCGTCCGGTCAGCTCAACGCAGCGCGCTTAGGGTTTGTGACCGGACGCTGGTCTGGCCTGACCAGCGCGTCCGGTCAGTCCACCTGAGCGCAGAAGTAGAGCGCGCGACCGGCGCGTCCGGTCCCTCACGGGATAGGAGCGTCCGGTCAGGTGTCCAGAGAGGCAGAGCGAAACGGAGTGACGATCGGACGCACGGCGCGTCCGGTCACGTGCGATCGGACGTGTCCGGTCTCAACGGGAGCGTACTGGAACGCGACCGGACGCGGGCACTGTCACGTCCGGTCAATCGGTTCAGCGCGTCCGGTCACGGCAACGGCTAGTTCTGACACGCACTGTTTCTTGCTGTCGTGTAGTGACCGGACGCGTCCGGTCACCCTGACCGGAGCGTCCGGTCAGCGCAATTTTTCGCTGCGTCGTCCGTAACGGCTAGATGCGTACCCCTTCGTTATAAGTAGAGGGTGTCCGGGGTTTGAGGGTATCTCTTGCATATTTTGAGACCTAGAGACATCCTTTGAGCTAGAGAACAACCCCTCCACTCATCTCTTTACATAGTTGCACATCTTGAGTGAGATTGAGTGAGATTCAAGTGCATTGCTTGAGAGTTGCATTCTAGAGGCACTTGATCTTCGAGTTGTTGTGGATTTCTTGTTACTCTTCCGTGTTTCCCGACACGGTAGACGGCTTGGAGCAGCGGAGGTGATTGAGCTCGCAATTGGAGATTGTTGGAGCCCTCACCTAGTGTTGTAAGGGGTTCTTGATCCTTCCCCGCGGGAGTTCACAAATTGGATACTCTAGTGGAGCTCGTGGCTTGGAGGATCCCCATCTTGTGTGCGGTTGTGCGGCGCCCGCCGAGGGCTCGACTCTTGATAGTCGATTAGCTCGCGAACCGACAAGTGGGTGCATCGCCACAACGAGGAGTAGCTTGCCGGGAAGCAAGTGAACCTCGATAAAAAATCTTGTGTCATCTCTTTGCCGAGGATTTCTTTTGTGGTTGATCATTGTGATTGATTCTTCGAGTGCATTGCTTCTCTACATCGTTGGTATAAGAATCAAGTCACTTGCTCTTTACTTTCTTGTACTAGTTCTAGTATAGTTTGCTTTGTGTAGCTTCTATCACATAGGAGTAAGTAGCTTAGTGACTTAGTCTAGTTGGTGTGTATTAGAGATCATAGCCTTGCTTCACTAGATTTGTATAGGTAGCTTGCTTAGTGCAGTTGAGCTAGTGCTAGCATTCGCTTAGCCATCTTTTATACTAACGTGGTTGTTTAGTGAAGCTTGTAGATTTTTAAATAGGCTATTCACCCCCCTCTAGCCTTTTGGACCTTACACCACTGTCTCCTGGCTGTCAGAGAAAAAGAGAGACACCATTTACTCCTGAATTCTGTACTGCAAGTTTTTTTTTCAAGTTTGTGTAAGCTTTTCACAGAGAGAAGAAGAGGATCAGAGCTGAATCTAAAAGAATGCTGGACTTTCATGTTTGGGTTCATTTCCATCTGAGTTACCTAAGCTCTGATTATGGGTGACCTAACCTCTGTTAAATCTATGGCTTGTATTTCAGTTCTTCAGGATTGATTTGGTTTGGACTTTGGACAGGCAACAATATGTAAGGGGAACATCGTACAAGCTTGTAAAGGACGTAGTTGACCGGGAGCATAAATAAAACATATGAAGAGTGTAAAGAGAACTTATTGTTTCAGATCGTCCTGTTCTTGTTTCATTCAGGCTCGACAGCTGCAGGTGGAGGCAGTCTCTTCATCGGCAGCGGCAAGTGGAGGTTAGAAGCTTGAGGAGATTGACGCAGCAGCCGTCGGCGCCAGCACTGAATGCCTCCGCAGACAAGGCGTTGCAGGGGCAGGTCGGGAGCGGAGGCCTTGGCGGGGTGGCGGCAACTGGACGCCTCCGCAGACGGGGCGGTTTGCGGCAGTGGCTTGACAGGACCGGTGCGGGCGTCGGCCTATGCAGATGGGTCGTCGGCGTCGTGACGGGACCAAGCGGGCGTCGGCCTTGGCGGGTCAGGGGCCGGTCAGCGGCGACCGGATGCCTCCGTAGACGAGGCAGTATGCGGCGGCGACGACGGGACTGGTGCAGGCGACGTCCTCGGCGGGGTAGGGGATGAGGTGGTCTCCGACGGCGGCGTGATGTGACCAGTGCGAGCGTCGTCCTCTCGGCAGGGTAAAGCCGGGGAAACAGCGAGCGGATTGCCTCCACAGACATGGTGCTGCAGGGGCGGGGGCAGGGCTGTTTCGTGAATGGTGGTGGCGTGGGGAAATGGGGAGAGGAAGACAGTTTATTTTCAATCGTTTTTTCCTTTCTTGAGCCGGAGCCGCGGTCAAAGGGTTGTGCGTCGGACGAAAACTACCTTGCACAGACGACACAGACACTTCCTTCTTCGTATAGTAGAGATTCTGAACTTACAGTGACCCACGAACGAGCGGCAGTTGCACATAACGAGATCCCAATATCCCATCACCACAGATGCCTTTGCTTGCCTGCCGTCCACGCGTCAGTGTCACATGCAGATGACGAGCCAAAGATACAATGCACACCACACGAATGATCCATCTCGGAATCTAAAAAAAAGGGGCATTCGGGATTATTTTTCCCCAATCTCGATTTTCTTGATCAGGAGCCGTTACAACTTAAACAACAGCACCCAACACTCCGAGTTCAGTGTAGCCACACTCATCCAGTGTAGTATATGGCATGAAAAGATCAAATGGTTGGTTCCTCTAATTGCGTCCCAGCTGTTGCAGTACGGCCCCAACGAGATGCAGGGAGCCTGTCACGCAGATGAGGCCTGGAGCCCTGCCTCTGCTCTCCAGGAGCTGGGAGGCAGCGATGATCAGCTTCGAGGAGAACGGCGCGCCGTCTTGGCACCCGATCACCATGGGCTTTCTTCCGGAACTCGACGATAGACTGCCCAACAGATCACCAATGTGCTCTGGGGTTTCAGCGCCACCGATGTCCACGTACTCAATGCCATGATCACGTGCCGCGGCTATCCATACTTCTTTCAGGGACGAGGCTGGCATCGCGCGGGAGGTTCCTCCGGCGATGCTTGCCTCCGTCAGTAGCACGACGTCAGGCGTTTGACCTGCAGCAAGTTTCAGGAATAATATTGTGGCATCAATTTCAGCAATAGCTTTCATTCATGTGCCAGCGGCCTGCCTGGATTTAAAATACTCAGCAAGGGATGAACAGTCCTACTACCTGAGAGAAGCTGCTCAGCAAACGCGAGATGCTCCTTGTCACTAGCCATTCCGACAACAAGCGCTAGCGGCCCTTCTGGTCTGACAGTTTTTATCACGCCTGATAAGGCCTTTGCAGATTCCTCAGTATGGGCTGCAAAACATAGTTCAAGCATCACCGACTGGCGCTCCTAATCGCTGGTTCGCTGGAAGGGAGGATGTCAAGAGCAGGTTATAGCAGAGGTTAACCTCCATCGATTAGTACAGTAGATGCACCACGGAGCCCAATTACTGAGGCTTCCTCTGCTGTGAGAAACTGGCTCCTCCCAGGAAGTTGGGTCTCCTCTAGGCCCGCTTGGATAGAAGCATCAGAGATATCCCATCCTTAACTTACCAAAGCCATGCCATAGGAGGAAAAATAGATCAGGTGAATGTGCGTCATAAGGAGGGCAAGAGCCACACAGAAAGCAAATATTCGGACTTGTTCATAATCAAGATTCAAGGAACCAAAATTTAACATGCTATTAACACTGGAGAAATGTTGCTTTGATGAAACTGGATGGATGGACTGTCAGAGCAAACTGGCTTAGAAGTATTGTTACCTTGACTACGGAGACAGAGAGCTGCACAAGCAGCTGTGACAGCATTCTGACGCTGATGATGTCCCAGCAGTTGGAGGTTTATGTCATGCATTTCAATGGACTGAAAAGGATAGTTTGCACTGATGAGTCAGAAGATTTGAAAAACAGATGGGAACCTATCAATTTCAGAAGGTGGAGGTTCCCCATATAACTCACCAAGGGCACATCATTTGAAATCTTTATGTTGATGTAACAGCGTTGATACGGCTTACCATTATCCCAATCTATGCATTTTGTAAAGCTCTTCATGCCAGGATCACAAGCAGATATCACGGGAGATTGTGTCAAGAATGCTCTGTCACGAATAATTTGCTCAATATCTGCTGCAAATGGTCCACCAATCACAACCTGACAAAATGTTTGGTATCCAGGTTACATCTAGTCTAGGTCTGAAACTAACCTGGAATTAAAAAAAAACAATGGCAGTGTCATCATTTGGACCATGTATGCTATGGTAAGAAATTCATAAGTGGAGGAAAGATTAGTGGAATAAGAAGGATTTTGAGGAAGTTAAATTAGAAGAAATTGGAAGAGGGAGGGTTTCTACTACTGCTGCTCCTTGCATACAGTACAATGTGACAAGACCCAAGACATGATGCAACATCTGAGGTAACACATTAGTCAGAGAATCAAGCAGTCTGGGTAAACATAAACAAGAATAACAGAATAAGGAAAGGGCCTCATGTCCAATCATAATTGTCATATACTGTGGCAGATCTTATGTAAGGATAATACAACTGGACAAATCTTTTAGAAAGATTCAAGAAAAAGGGTAACATCTTTCTCATGTTACAGAACAAAACGAGAACAAGATTCCTACAATAGAATGAACCAGGTGTCAGGAGCAGGGCTTGTCATATCAACCATTTAATACAAGTAAAAAAAAAAGTGCTAGACACATTCAAGTTGGTTGTAAGCTCAAGGTATAAACAGGAGCAACTAGATACTGGTAGACATACAGATGGAAAATGATAAGAGAATTACATACTGGTCGTCCTTGTTTGATGATTCCAGACTTTGCTATTGCTATGCTTTGCAGGGAGCCACCCAATGCAACTAGATGTTCCCTCCCTACTGTTGTTATGACAGATGCTGCTAATTCAGTACTTCGAATAACATTTGTTGCATCCCTAGCTCCACCAAGACCAGCCTAGGAAACAATTAGATAAATGCAAGCACTACTGATATCATTTTTATGAGTGAGAATCAGTATTGGACAGATGATATTGAGAATGTGACTCAACTTTGAAAAGCAAGGCCGTTTGCCTTCAAGACAAAATGGACCTATTTCATTGCCCTTATGTTCATTTGATCTTATATTATAGTAAGATCCATCGGAAAGCAATCATTGAAAGTGCTAGCAAAGCATAACTTTTTACTTATTAGCACTATTTCCCTCAGTCTTGTATCTCATGTGCTTTACTGCTTTTGCATGCTAGCCATTTCGCCTACAATCTCATAATACATCAGTTGCCTATTCTACATTCCTAGCGGCAGCACTCTTGTGACTTCTGTTCAGCATAATATAAGTTTGTATGCTTGTCTATAATTTGGAAAGCTAATTCAGTCTAGACAACATCCTATATACCCTCTCAACTTAGCCATTATCTGGCAGAATCAATTGGTCACCTCTTCGGTTAGCAACTTGTCATCATTTTGGAAGGGGTCCATGTCAAGGCCTGCCTAACCATGCAAAGAACTCATAGAAAAACTTTTTTGTAATCAGTTATATCAAATGCTTACTTCTTATTTCAGACTTGACATTTAACAGCAACAACAACAGCAACAACAACAACAACAACAACAACAACAACAACAACAACAACATAGCCTTTTGTCCCAAGCAAGTTAGGGTAGGCTAGACATGAAACCCAAAAGAGACGAGAAATAGAGAGACACATAAAGGGACATAAAAGGCACAAGACAGAAAGAGGTCACGGTTCAGGCACGTTGATTGCCAGTCTCAAGCGCTCCTGTCCATAGCTAAATCATTGGAGATATTCCACTCCTTAAGGTCTCTCTTAACGGACTCGTCCCAAGTTAGTTTAGATCGACCTCTACAGCTCTTTACATTATCGGCCCGCTTTAGAATCCCACTACGCACCAGCGCCTCAGGAGGCCTCCGTTGGACATGTCCAAACCATCTCAACCGATGTTGAATCAATTTCTCCTCAATTTGTGCCACCCCAACCCTATCCCGAATATCGTCGTTCCGGACTCTATCCCTCCTTATGTGCCCACCACACCAACGCAACATACGCATCTCTGCTACACTCAATTGCTGGACATGTCACATTTTTGTAGGCCAACACTCAGCACCGTATAACATCGCCGGGCGAATCGCCGTCCTATAGAACTTACCTTTCAGCTTCTGAGGCACCCTTTTGTCACAGAGGACGGCAGAAGCTTGACGCCATTTCAACCAGCCGGCTGAAATTCTATGCCTAACATCTTCATCAATGTCTCCATCCTTTTATAGCATCGACCCTAAATACCGAAAAGTATCCTTCTTGGCCACCACTTGCCCATCGAGGCTAACGTCTCCTTCTTCATGCCTAGTCGTGCTGAAATCGCACCTTATGTACTCGGTCTTAGTCCTACTAAGTCTAAACCCTTTCGACTCTAACGTGTGCCTCCATAGTTCTAACTTCCTATTAACCCCTGCCCTACTGTCATCAACTAGCACCACATCATCAGCAAAGAGCATACACCAAGGGATATCACCTTGTAGTCCCTTGTGACCTCATCCATCACCAAAGCAAATAAATAAGGGCTCAAAGCTGACCCATAATGCAGTCCTATTTTAATTGGAAAGTCACTGGTGTCGTCATCACATGTTCGGACAAACGTCACCACATCCCTGTACATATCCTTGATGAGGGTAACGTACTTAGTTGGGACTTTGTGCTTTTTCAAGGCCCACTAATGACATTTCTCGGTACTTTGTCATATGCCTTCTCCAGGTCAATAAAGACCATGTGCAAGTCCTTCTTCTGCTCCCTATATCTCTCTATCAATTGTCATAATAAGAAAATCGCCTCCATGGTCGACCTACCAGGCATGAACCCAAACTGATTTTGGGTCACATGTGTCACTCTCCTTAGGCGATGCTCGATAACCCTCTCCCAGAGCTTCATCGGACATTTAACAGCAATGAGCACAAAAATTGAGAGGTCATATCAGGCAGTAACAGATGTCCTGCAACTTACTTCGATGATGGCAATGTCAACATTTTCTTGTGAGAATAGAAGAAATGAGAGAGCAGTAAAAACCTGCAAAGGCATGCAGATAATTTCTGGAAGTCATGACTATGATCAAATAAGAAAACAAAACATGAACATTTTCAAAGCCAATAGTATTTGGATGTAGGAAAAAAAATCCCATCAGTTGCTTATTTGTATGTGTCCACAAAACAGCCAAATTCTAATCATCATAAAAAAACATGTAGGCTAATTTCCAATAATAAACTACCTCAAAATGTGTCAGGGATCCATTTTCCGACTCTATTGCTTCATCAATAGCTTCCTTAGCCTCATCAAAAAGATCACTCAACAGTCCTACTGGAACAGGGCCTCCATCATTTCCAACAGAAATCCGTTCACGTGTTGTTAGAAGATGTGGGCTGCATAGATGACAGAATTATAGCGGTGTTAAAAAACAGTGAGACACAATGGAACTGAACAATTACAAACCATCTAGAATACAGGATAACACTTCAATACCTTGACATGAAAAGTCAAAGATAATATTCCAAAATAATTTGATAGAAAACGAGATCCAGCTAAAGAAGCTATTGACAGGATAGCGCTTATACATAAGACAAGTTCAATCAAAGCTACTTAAATAAGACTACATTTTGCTCGTGCATACCACATTGAATTATTTACATCCCCATTTTGGCTATTTCTCTTAATCATACACTTTGCAATTCCAATTTGATATCCTCTGTTAAAAATTGATATCAGTTGACAGCCTAAAGGCTAGAACCATGTTTTCTATGCAATTGTTCGAGCAAACAATGATTCGTATTCATCCCCCTATATCATACTAGCACCACAAAATTTCCGTCTAACAACTGCACATGGCTGACAAAGATGATGACGAGTTAAGATTACCTGGAATAACAGCCCACATTGTAGCCTTGCTCCCTCATGATATTGGACAGGAATGCAGCAGTAGAACCTTTCCCCTTGGTGCCTGCGATATGAACAGCCTACAGACACATCTATTCAACTCATCTTTGCCTTCACTGAAAACTAGCTCCGAAGATGCCATCCGGAAGCCTCACCGGGAAGTGGGTGTGGGGGTCGCCGAGCCGGCGGAGGAGCCGGCGCATGCGCCCGAGGTCGAACCCGTCGTCGGAGTCGGTGCCGGCGCCGCGCGGCACGCCCGAGCGCTCGTAGTTGCGCAGCCGCTCCATGTACTCGAAGAAACCCCCGAGCGGGCCCTCCTCCGCCTCGCCTCTGGCCATCACGGACAGGCCGCGGCGGGTGATGGTGCTCCTCCTCCGCAGAAGGAGGAGACCGCGCGGGAGGCGGAGCGCGGCGGGGATGCGGTGGCCGAGCATCCGTCGCGGCCGTGCGGCGGCGGCGGCGGAAGGCGACGGAAGGCGCGCGGTCGCGGCCGTGACGCTTAGATGCGGCGAATCAAGCGCGCGCGCGCGCCCGCTCCTTGCCACGGGATACAGACGAGTGAGTGTGGGGCTAAGGCTTGAGCGGTGGATGGGTCGGCTGGTTCGGAAGGTGGGACGACGCCGGAGTCGGGCAGCGGAGGACGGGAGCGAGGAGACGACAGACGACGGCGGCGAGGTTGAAGATGGACTGACTAAGAGCATCTCAGATTAGATAAATCATCTTGTAACTATTATTAGCAAAAAAAAAATCGTCCCCAACAGTCTCTTCATCTCGTTATGCCTCGAGCTATTCTATATTTTTCGCTCGACACCAAGTCTGCGTGAATCGCGGCAACTAGGACATGTCTTGACATGCAACGCCTCCAAACGGCTGTAGATGCTCTAATGATCCTCACTCTTTCTCAGCGTTGGATTAATTGGTCAGACACATACTTTCTCTGTTCCAATTAACTGTTGTTTTGAGTTTGTGTGCCAACTAGATTTATAAAAATACATACAACATATATATTTTCTAATAAATTTATTATAGAAATAGATTCAAAGTTCTATGAATATTAATTGTGTATCATAAATATTAATATATTTTATATAAAATTAGGTAAAGTTATTTCTCGGAAAACGAGAACGACGGTAATTTTAAGACGAAGGGAGCAAACAAAATGGTATACAAATCCAAAATAGAGAACCGGGTTTTCTGATCTTATTGTGCAAAGACATATGAATCCTATTAAGGCCCTATTTGGCAAGGCTCTCTTTAACTCTAACTCCATGCTGCGGAGCCTAAGGAGTTAGAAAACGTGGTTTCTTCAGGCTCATAGTTCATTTCGCAAGTCGCGAGAAGAGAGAAAAACGGCTCCTTGGAACAGTAGCTGGTTCAGGAGGAGCAAGAGCCCCCAGAAGCCTTGCGAAACAAGCTCTAAGAAGTTTAGCTAGAAAACAATGTATACTGATCCGTCGTTCTCAAACATGGAATCTTCGCCCGTTCAACATTATGTGAGCTTTTTTATGTCCAATCTGGATGTTGCCCGCATAGGGAGCGAACGAGCGCCTAGCGTGTCGGGATCGCGAGGGAGCACACCAGTAGTGGGCCCACACCGCCCCCGGACGTTGTCCGCGCCATCGGCCGTTTTCCGTTTGCATCCCATGTGCAACACCCGATCTATTTTCGAAACATCCAGATACAACAATTACAACATACAAAAGAAGACAAATGAAACACTTGTGAAAACATCTAAAAAACATTTGAAAACCATTGCAAACATATTTAAACATCCAGACAGTACACTTGCAAACATATATATGAAACACTTGAAACATATACTTGCAACATGCATGTATATGTAACATCCAGATCTACTTTTGCAATATTCAGACAAAACACTTACAACATTTGTTGGAACAGATGAAACATTTGAAACATACACTTCAAGCATAAGTGTATAGCCATTACAACATGTGCAGCATCTTGATCTACTTTTGTAACATCGATATACAACACTTAAAACATACCTCTAAAACATCTGAAACACTTGAAACATACTATTGCAACATGCGCTTTCAACGTAGCATGTGTTTGCTGCTTGGATGAACGGATGCTCGTCGACGCGGAGCTCGAAGCCGCGGAGTGGCGCGGAGGTCGCCGGTAGGAGAGCTCGCGGCGGCACGAACCTCGACAGGGTTAGGGCAGCATGGTTAGAGCATGGCCGCGAGGGGAGGCACGAGTCCAAGAGCGATCTAGCGAGAGCCTAGCGCTTTGGGCTCGCCGTTAGGCGGCGCAGGCGGGCAGGAGGGGCCCTAGCGAGGGCGGCGCGGGTGAGGACAAGGTCCGTCCTGCGAGCAGAGCAAGTGGGCGACACAAGCGGGGGCGGCGGGGGCAAGTGCAGGGTCCGTCCGGATGGACAGACGTCCTATAATGAAAGTTTACGAAAGACGAGAGAATCTCTATTTCTATCTACCCTTTTTTATTTTGAAAATGCCTTTGTGTTTCGTCCATCCTTCGTGCATGCGAGGGCACCAGGGTGGCGAGCACCTGACCCTGCGGCCTCTGCCCAGGCCCCAGGGGCACTCGGCACGTCAAGGACGACTTTGCGGTGCTCATGCAAACCCAGGGCACCCGGGGCGACGACCGCGACCGGCGGCCGCAGCTTTGGCTGGCGGCGAGCAGCAAGCGGCACTCGACCTTGTGAAAGTGATCAATTTTAGCACCAACATGCTTGGGTAGAATTATGGTATCCATACATGCGAGTACAAGGAGATTGGAAAGTCGCTGTAGGATCTGGTTAATTGCTCGTACCTCGCTTGCTAGAATGACTTATAATTTGGAAACGAGTGAATACGTCATTTGTAGCTTAACATCATGTTATGTATGTATGTTGCGTGGAGTTTGGGTTGCTTAGCTAGGTTTGGGCACAAGCTAAAGATGCGGAAATGTTTGGTGCTACAAATCCATCTGGATTACAGTAGCCCATTCCTTATGAGATCCGCCTATGAAGAGAAATCTCCATATGCATTACCTTTAAGGAACTGCCTGTTTACCTTTTTTCCACATAAAAAAAAGGAACAACAGAATTGAAGAAACATTCAACATCATTCACAATTCCCTTTATGTTTCCAAACAATAAAAGTAGCCTAGGAACCAAATTAAAGAAATTTTCCTGTTGTGAACTTTTGGATTCTGTTGCAATGCCGATATAAACAATAATATGGTAACTGGAGGAAACCTGAAACGAACGCTTTACAACCTTCTTTTGTATAATCATGGTACTAACTCAGAACAATGCAATTATGGAAAAGTGTGGCTTCTAATTTCCATTTCCATGTCCTGCAACACAACATGGTTTAAGAATCTTGTCAAAAACATCTTGTGCAGATTTAAGTCACTAATTAAAGTACTTCAGTATCTCCTCATTTCGATTGAGTAATATGGCTGGCTCACTTACAATAGCAGCCCATCTTAACAGCTAAGAAATATTTGTATGTTTCAATTTAAATTATGCAAAAATAAGCCCCACACATTCAATGAGTCAATTTGAAATAGATCTATTCATGTGCAATGCTATACAATGGTAAGTTAATGTGTATTTAAAGTTTTACATAGCCTGTAAGTATTGGAGCATATCCTTGTTTGGCAACCCCTAGATTGTATAACCTAGGTTGATAATTGATATACTGTATAATCAGATAATCTACCCCAATACAGCTTGTTGAGATTATATAATCTATAATCATAATCCACCTGTATATAATCTGCCCTATTTGGCTACCACCCAGATTGTATAATGTATGTGGTTGCCAAACAGAGCCTAACCACCATGACTTCCACAATTTTGAGAGGTAGATGGGCGGGTTATAGAGGTACACATAAAGAGATTAAATAAAAACTGTGTGGCTCTCTACAGTATGACGTATGAACTAACATATTTCAATAGACCAGTCAAAGAGCAAATTGCATCAAGTGCTACGACCAAGATAGACATGAACAGCACGACCAGTAACAGATCAAAGACTAAACAGCACCACAGGTCAAAACAGAATGAAATGCACTCACTTTAAGGAACAAAAATCCACATATATTGGGTAACTGAAGTGTACCAAATGAGTCTCTCAGATACTATAGAAGGAAATCTTGAATGACTGGAGCTTGAGGTATAGTATCAGGCTGAGTACTAGACCTTTCTCTATGCTTATGTTTTCCTTGACGATGTCCACTTCTACCAGAGTTTCTGTGCTTTCTTGTTTCTTTGCCATCACTTTCAGGAGGATTTGTACCTTTCTCTTTATCATGGTTTTGTTGCTTACTTGTTCTACTACTAGAACATGAAGCAGGATGGCTTCCTAAATTCTCTATCTGCTGAGAGCTAGATTCATTACTGCTTGTTTTGTTTAGCATTCCTTCCAAGTTTATATCTGAAGCCCTTTGTGAAGACAATGCCTTAGCATCACTACCCAAGAGCACATCACGTAGAGCACCAGACAAGGGGTCTTCTTTTGGAACATTTGCACTAGGCATCATAGAACTGAGGAAATCCTCAGTATCCAACTTAACTACTTTTGGTCTGGACTTCGTGGCCATCGACTTTTTCCTAGCAAATACAAGTTCAGCAGTCTTCGACTTGTCATCATTAACAGAATTATTGCTAGAAGATGGTAGAGAATCGTTAGCTTGAGGGTAATCATTTGTCTCGTCCTCAGTTTTCCCTGTTTGGAGATAAAAGAGCCCATGCCTCTTGCGATGCTCAGAAAGAGAAGACGAACCAATTGACACTGGAGGCTCATCTCTGGTATCTACAGAATGACGACTGCAAGGATAGAAAAAGATTGAAGTTGAGAGAGTAGTATCATCTTCACTCACCATGCCAGCAAGTTCAACAAGATTTTCATTCAGGATAAGGCCATCTGGAGGGGGCACTTTCATCTGTGCATTCACAGAAACAGGACCTAGTTCTTGACAGAATACTGTCCGCATAGTCATAACAAGCTCCTTTAACCTGCTTGGCTTGTCACCATCAGCAACCTTCCTTTTGTTCAACTCTTGAATTTCTCTTACTAAATGGACAAAACCAATCAGGTTGTGTGCTCTCTCCTGGACTTCTACTTCATTGCAGTTAATGAGTGGACCAACTGTTGTTTGAATCAGGTTAATCATGTAAAGTATAGATTCATGCGAGAAAGGGTCCTTTCGCACTGTGCTCGCCCCAATATCTTGCTCTTCACCAGACCCAAGTGCAGCATTGCTTTCCAAACTAACAGTTTTATCAGCAACAAACCTGTCGAACATGACATCCATTGCCGTGCCTGAATCACCCAATCTCCCAACATACACACTGAAACACCATGTAATCACTTTAAATACTGCATGGATGTAGACAGCTCTCACTGAAATTGGCAGGAGGCTGGTCCTTGGTTGCAAGAGTGCTTCAACAAGCTCAACAGGATCCTTCGTTAAGTCCACATACTCACCAGAAACCCATGCAGCTGCTGAAAGAACAGGGAAGAGGAAGTGATTTCCAAGCAAAGAAGGGTCAATCAGGAGAGTTCGAGCTGAACGGACAAGCTCTGGCCGTGCATCCTGCACTCTCAGTCCTACATCAACAAGCTGCCGACCAATCTCATCCCCTTGGGCACAATGCAGGGTCCTTGCCATATCCGCAAGGAGCGAAACATACCAATCAAAATCCACCACCATCTCATACACATTATGCCCACATGCTGCTAGAACAGCCCCAAGAATGTCATTTGCGAACTCTGGGTCTGACTTAGCAACATGACTGATCAGCATACCAGCAATGTCCATGACGTTGTTTTCATTAACCATCCCCATAATGAGATGCAACGCCTCCTGGCGAATGTTGGTGTCAGCATCACCCAGTGACTTCGCAATAGCATCCCGACAATCATTCACCGTGGATGCATATGCTGGGCCAAGCATACCAAGAGCCAGAAGCCCAAGGTACCGAAGGTTGGGATCATCATCAGCAGCAACGAACTCCTTGGCTTTCCCAATGGCGAGGTGGACCGCGGCATCATGTGCTGGCAGTGCAGTGAGCACGGTACGGATGCACTCAAAGGTCAGTGACATGGCCGCAGATCGGGTGAGGAGCTGGCAGACCGGGTCGACAATTCTAGCTGCCAGGCGGGGCTCGAGAGGAGCTAGCCGTGCAAACACCTTGAGCACCTTGATGAGCGCCCAGTTGGATCGGGAAGTGGTGAGCAGGTTGTAGAGGTCGGGCGCGAGCGGCAGGAAAGGGGTCGCGTCGGCAGGGGGCGCCGATAGGTCACAGAAGGCTGCCGCAGCCGCCGTGGACGCCCGAGGATTGGGAGAGGCCAGACACGCCGCCAGCGGCTTCAAGAGGACCGGCACGGCCGCGGACGGCGAGGCGGCTATGACGCGCGCGGCGGCGGCGATGGCGCGGGGGCTGCCGCGGGCGAGGTGTGGCACGAGGTCGTGCGCGAGGTGGACGGGGAGGTCGGGCGCGGCGGCCGCGGCGGGCGAGGCGAGGAGCTGGAGCGCGAGCGCGGAGACGTGCTGCTGGTGGGCGGCGCCAGCGGAGGAGGGGGAGAGGTCCTTGTGGAGCTGGTGCGTGGCGAGCGGGAGCAGGGAGAGCGAGGCCGGGTGGAGCGAGAGCGACGCGGCGAGGTAGGCCAGGCGCTTGTGGGGCAGGTGCGGCGACGCGAGGAGCTCGATGGCGGGGAAGGCGAGCGGGTGGGAGCCGACGGGGGCGAAGTGGAGCGAGGAGAGGTAGGTGAGCTTCTGCAGTGCGACGGACTTGGTGGCGGCGTCGGGGGCGCGGATCTCGCGGTGGATCTCGGAGAGCGCGCGGGCGACGGCCGTGGCCTCGCCGGCGGCCGACGGGTCGGCGCGGAGGGACTTGACGAGGTCGTTTAGGGAGCGCTGGAAGAGGGTGTCCACCAGCGACGGCGCCACGGCGGGCGCCGGCGGGGTGGAGGCCATCCACGGTGGCTGAAGAGGAAAGGAGGGGCTGGATCCGTGTGGTTTTTGGGGGTAGAAACTGGGAAGCGTTGGCGCGGCCGAGATGGAGGAAGGCTGGCTCGCTCGAGGCGTGTGGCTTGGTGAGGCCTCGTTGGCATTTTGGCGAGGAAAAAAAAAACAGCGAGCACGGTTCCATGCCCGCATAGGCCCACTGGTCGTGAATTCACCACAAGTACATATAACATATGCATTTCAAGGAGTATCTAGTGTGTGTATATGTCTACATAAATTTAGGAGTAATACATAGAAAGAACATTTTGGATTTATACGTTATGGTGAGCCCTCGTTGGCAAGAAAAAAAAATTCAGTGAGAACGGTCCAATTGCTAATGTGAGCACATATCCTTACCTTTTCATTCATAACATGTGTCAATAGGGATGAAAACGATCGGAAACGATCGATAGAAGGCCAAATCACTTTTGTTTTCACATCTTTTTCTCGAAAATGAAATCGATACGATATTGTCGGAAACGAATACAGCGCCGATATTCTGGTAATTTCGAAAACGATATTAGTCAATCGGAAAATACATCGATAACGATCGGAATCCATGAAAACGGTATCTAAAAAACGATAAACACGCCAAACTGTAGAACATGAGAAGATCCATATAACTCGACCTATCTCACATGATAATAGTAAATAAAGCCACAATTGACAAGATCACAAGCTGAAACCACACAATTCATACAATCTTAGGTCTCAAATAGTGACAAACCACGCAACAGTATGACAATTCTTGACAAAGATACAAATAAACGATCATGTTCTAAGTTGACTCGACATAAATAGTGATCAAAACATGAATTATTAGAGTTCCTTTTTCAGTGGAGGCTGTAGCCTGTAGGTTTCTTAAAGATGAACGTCATCCATGTCATCGTCGTCCCCGGCCACATCTTCCCATCCATATTCTGAGTATTCATCCTACATAGTTTGTGATGGATACATACATATGTTAGTTCTCATACAAGACAACTGTAGATGAGTTAGTAACAAGCATCATATTAATGTACGGAGATATATAAGGCTCGTAGCAATAGATGTATTAGCGCAATAGTGCTAATAAGAAATAAAAATCTGAGAAATACATAGCTAATAAGAAGCAAACACAATATAGGTATGTGTCGCAGGTAGCAGCCAACACATCATATACAAGGTAAAGGCTAGAAAAAAGAATCTCGAGTGTTGATTGCCTTCTTGTTATATACATGAAATACTTCCGTTAGATAGTTCCTTTCCAAAAATTATTTGCCTTGTGTGCAGATGTGATCCTTTCAAAAAAAAATTGCCTTGTGTGCTTGCAGCTTGTGTGTACAGATGTGATCCTTTCCAAAAAAAAATTGCCTTTTGTACTTGCGTGTGTAATGCATTGTATATCTATAAATAAATAAGGATTCATTAATTAAAGGCCTTTAATCGGTAATTACCGACGGTAAATTACCGGTTAAATACGGGAATCTTCGAAAACGATCGGAAGAGGGCAAAATCATTTTCGCTTTCGTTTCCGATTATTTTTACCGTTATCATTTTCGTTTTTTCGGTTACCGCTATCATTTTCATTTAGGCATAAAAATCGGAAAAAACTCGAAAACGATTTTGGGAAATCGGAGATTATCATTTTCGTTTTCATCCCTATGTGTCAATACACATGTATCATCGATAGAATTGCTATATAATTTAGGAATAGTAGTTGCAAATAAAAACTATAGGTCTCATAAATATGGGGAGGTTTAGGTGTGATTGATCAGATAAGATTTAGCGTCCGACAATAAATTAACGCTCTTTGTGTAGAAAATCAGGTTTATAGGAGTGTCGATGATGCTAGGGCTGATTGCTAAGAGACAAAGATACTAATACAGAGGACAATGCCCTTCCTTGTATAGTGCAGGGGTAGAAATACATCGAGGAATCCTCATCATATCCAACTGTTTTCTAGTTATTACTAAGAATAGGAGCCGAATCCGAGTGGATTTCCATGGAGTGTTTGGTTTGGGAAATCAACACATTCTAAATAGAGTGATGCATCATGAGTTTGTTCCTCAAATTTAGTTTAATAACTTCAATTCTCATACTACTACTAATTATTAGTTTATAAGGAATGAGGAGACAATGGATCAGCTTATTCGTTCCACAGACCAAACTAAAAGCTCAAGAGTGAGATGATGACTGTCAAGTGGTCGAGATACTTGTCCGATTTGAGCTTCCTATGTAGCATTCTCGGCCTAGCGCGTCCCAGTTGGACAGTTTCTCTTGCGGTATGAGCATCTAGGGCCCGTAGTGTCGGGTACCACAATTAGGGGTACCCAAATTAGGGTGAAAGTCCACCTTGAATCAAACACTAATCTACCCCATCCAAGGAAAACATCAACCAAAAGAAGATCCATGGGCTAAATCTCCCCTCGCTGGGCCTCCAGCGAGCCGCGCGAGCATAACAACCCATTCTCCTACTTCATCCGAGGCCTCACGCAAGGGGTCTCGGAACACCACCGTCTCGTCCGAGCCCCGGAAATGACTTCACCTATCTCCGCCTCGCCCGAGACCGGCTCGGTAGACAGCTTTCAGCAAACAAATTCCCTGTCTCGCCCGAGGCCCCTAAGCAAGGTCTCGGACGCGAGGAACTCTCCGCCTCGCCTGACCCCAGCCTCTGATGCTGCTTCCCATTGGTGCGCTCGAGACCACCTATGACGTCACCCACGTTCTCGAGCCAACCAACCGGACATGCCAGGATGGACAAGGGTCAAATCGTGATGTCACGGCCCATAACAGCAGCTGCTGATCACTATACCTCCCATACTATCATTGTCTACACGATCCAGGCCTGCGTGGCGCCGCTCTAGGCCACTATTCCCTCGGGTGAGGTGAAATCGCGCCATGATTCACGCCACCGAGGCCTCGGCTCTCTACGTCGGTCAAAGCCGCAAGGACAAGCACGTCGCCACAGTGATGAACATGACCCTACGTTTCATAGCTACGAGGCTACGTCCGTCAAGGCACGTCGCTGCAGCGCCCAAGGACAGAGACCACTCCCCCAACAGTGGCATGCATGTCTGGCCATGTAGCCACAGTGCCAAAAGTACCAACGTCATGCCTCTACAGTGCAAGTCACGTCCCCACCAGATAAGGACCTCCCGAGGCCCCGGGGCTACTTCTCCAGTAGGGATCGTCTTGCATACCAACATCTTCTAACCATGCACCTCCTTGAGACTATAAAAGGAGCATGCAGGGACCGTTCTAGGACAAGAAAAAAGGCATCACACGATCACACAATCACACGAACACTCAACTCTCCTGGACCTTGCGAGGGCTCCGGTAGAGTCGCACACACGCACTCCACTCTCATCTTGAGACCTGGGGATACCCCCTCTCTCACCTGCTTGTAACCCCTGCCACAAGCACTTCGGTGCAAAGATAATACAAATCCTCCCTTCCTTACTGGACGTAGGGCATTCTTCGGCCTGAACCAGTATAAACCGCTTGTGTTCTTCTTGCACACCATCCGGATCCCCGACGCGTAAACACATATTACTTGTTGGTGTCAGGAACCGCCGTTTCTTACACCGACAGTTGGCGCGCCAGGTAGGGGATGTTTGCGCGTTACAACTAACCGATCCTGCAGGGTCCAGGATGGCTACACTACCCTACCTTCGCCCGACGATCATCTCATCGGTGGCCAGAGGCAACATCAACTTCACTCCGGGCTCTCATATCTGGTTTGGGAGCCTCGAGTTTATCATCACCGGGGAAGGACGCAACCTCGACCTCGTCCCACCAGCAGACAAGTCTACCAGCTTCCCCGAGCCCGCGATCGATCTACGATGACGTTCTGATGAGTTAAAAAGCACATGGCCCAATGAATTTAGCCTGCCTGGCCTACCACAAGCTGCTTAGCCCCGCCGCGACAAGAAGGTTCACAGCCCATCAACTAACGTTTACCATCTCAGCCCCGAGGCAGGTGAGGTGCTGGAGGATCTACCACAACAGCTCAGGCACGCCATCGCCGACACCCTGGCATTAACCGAGACAAGCTCCAACTCCGACTTCCTCAACTCCGACTGCGACAACGATGACAACGACGATTATCAAGTCACCACCGGCTTTGCTAAGCTTCAAAGAATGCAACGCTTTCTGCGCATCAGCGACTACCTCCTTAACGACGAGCCATGCAACGATGACTTCATCGATCGCTTCGACGGCTACGAGCTCTCATGGCCATGAAGGGAACAGCCAGATCCCAACGCAGAATTCAGTAGACTAAGCCCGCTCCCCCGAATCTCGTTATTATCAATACTACCTTTGAAGCACTCTTTAAAATTCTCTGAGAATTGCTTAAACTCCTTTGCAATGCCTTATACGTATATAAATACTCCATACGTGCATCGCATACATGCATCATGCACGTTGCATCACGCATATGCATCATATGTAAGAATGTCATACATACTTCCTACGTGCATCACATACATGCATCATGCACGTCGCATCACGAATGTGCATCGTATAAAAGTAAGTCATGCATGCATCATACGAACATCATGCATACGTCATCCCATATCATGCACAAGTGCATAATCCATGCATACTCCATACGTGCATCGCATACATACATCATGCACGTTGCATCACGCATATGCATCATATGTAAGAACGTCATACATACTTCCTACGTGCATCACATACATGCATCATGCACGTCGCATCATGAATGTGCATCGTATAAAAGTAAGTCATGCGTGCATCATACGAACATCATGCATACGTCATGCCATATCATGCACAAGTGCATAATCCATGCATACTCTGTACGTGCATCACATATATGCATCATGCATGACGCATACACGCATCACATACATACATCACGTGTATGTGTCATACGTACATCATACGCATCATACATGCATCGTACTTACGTTATATCACATCATCTGCATATGGTTCGAACCCGGGTTCGGAGTTCGCAGGCTGGCCCTGCGAAAGGGTTTTGATAGCCGCTCCGGCCCAATAGAGTGAGGGATGGTGTGTAGGGAGTGGCACAATAGAGGCCGACACCCGGGTGCCTCGAGCACCATATAGGACTCCCCGAACCATGTTCAAGCTTTGACGCACACCAATTTAAGGGTTTTTCACCGGAGAAAGGCAACGAGCCTCCGGGGTTGTGCTGAAACGACCCTGGTTACCCTAAATCGGTCGTCGAGGGTATGAGGTCGGTCACTAGATACCTACGTCGGATCCTTAGCGAATGGGATCTGGGGCGTCACTCGAAATGAAATACCCTCTAGCAACTCAAATGACACCACAAAAAATGGCCCTATTCGAGATGGATGACGTGCCGCTGTCCAACCCCTCCATCTTTGCGAAAAGATGCGAGAGGGGAATGCATTGGGCCTCCTGACCAGGTCAGGACCACAAGTCCTGATTTTCGGAGGCCCGGATTCATGTGCACAGCCTGCCGAGGCAGGCCAAGGCTCAAAAGTATGGGGACGAATCACCTAGAGCCTAGAATACGCCCGAGGGCAAAAAAAGTCTCGACAAACGGACACCTCTTTCGCATGATGGACTCAAAGAATCATCAGCCCTGCCTTAGGGCATGGGGCAGCAGAGACCACGATGAGGCTAAAAACCCAACCCGTGTCGCGGAAATAGAACCTAGGGGGGTCTCGGGCCCAAATCCATGCGGCTAGCCACTGCTAAAGGCCCCCAGAGGCCTGTCGAGACCCTCCACGGTCTGCCCAAGCAAAAGAGGTAACAATAATTCAAGGAATAACGCCCGAGGGCAAAAAAAAAAGTTCGGCCGATGAACGTCCCATCCGCGCGCTGTCCACAGAGGGTGGCCGACCCTGCCTTGGGCCAAGCGTGGCAGGGGTCGCATCTACACTAAAGCCCTACCCACGCCTCGGAACGGGTGCCTCCCCCTAGAGGACCCCGCCATGCCTACTGCCGGTGATGCTCCGGCGGCTTTCCTCGCTGACCAGGTGAAAGGTCTAGATGGCTAGAGGGGGGGGTGAATAGCCTTTTAAAATTTTCTACAAAGACAAGCTAAACAAGTTTATCAATATAACAAATAGCGAGATGCGAGTTTTGCTTAGCCTACGGGGTGTTTGCAAGCCACCTATCCAATTCACAATTCTAGTATTTGCACTCAACCGCACAAGTCAAACCGAGAAGGTAATTACAACTACAACTAGCAAGCTACATAAAAGAACTACTCTAGCAAAGATAACTAAGAAGATAAAGCGGAGTTGAGTTAGGAGAGTTTCACCGAGGGGCGAAGTATTGAGCCAACCAATATAATCAACAATGAATACCAAGATAACTGAACACCGGGATCAATCAATCACAATATAAAAGTGATGACACGAAGATTTATCTCGAGGTTCACGTGCTTGCCGGCACGCTAGTCCCCGTTATGTCCCTCTTCACCACGTGGTTCGGTGGCTAATCGGTCTCACACCAAGCCTCTCAAAAGGCACCACAAGAACCTACCAAATGGCAAAAGGTTGCAAATGACACGAGCAATTCACTAGCGTTGCCTTTGGCGCTTCGCCGAGGTAGGCACAAACCCCTCACAATCAACGGAGGTGGCTAAGAACAATCACCAACTCTTGCCAATGCCTCCAAGCTGCTCCAAACCATCTAGGTGGCGGCAACCACCAAGAGAAACAAGAATCCCGCAGCAAATCAACCACCAAGTGCCAACTAGATGCAATCTCACAATGCAAATGCACTTGGATCACTCAATCTCACTTCGAATATGCAAGAAGCAAGAGAGATGAGTGGGAGGGGAGTTGCTTAGCTCAAAGTGCTCACAAGTATGTCAAAATATTCGAGAGAGAGAGAGCCTTGAGCCGGCCAACGAGTATTTATAGACGTACCCCTTCGAATAGAGCCGTTAGAAACTTAAACAGCCGAAATCGCGCTGACCGGACGCGCTGGTCCAACTGACCGGACTCACCGGTCACCCAACGGCTAACTCGTGAAGTACTGACCGGACGCGCTGGTCCAAACGACCGGATGCGCCGGTCACGCAATGGCTAACTGCGAAGCAACGACCGGACACGCTCATCGCGCAGACCGGACGCGCTGGAAACGACCGGACGCGCTGGTCCCGAGAATGACCGGACGCGCTGGTCGCCTGAGCAGCGCTCAACGAAACAACGACCGGACGCGTTGAAGGAACATGACCGGACGCGACAGTGCCAGCGTCCGGTTACAGTCCAGTAAGCTCCCTGAACGACCGAACGCGTCCGATCATCGAACTGAAAAACGCGCAGACACTGAACACTGACCGGACGTGTCCGGTCATGCAAGGACCGCGTCCGGTTCAGCGTCCGGTCACCTCTGTGACCTCCGTTCGCCTCCGTTTCTTTTCTGGACTTCCAGCGTAGTGGAAAATAGTCATTTCAACTTCTCGAAAACTCCTGAATCCCGCCTCGCAAGCTCGGCGGGAGGGAGAGAGAATCTCAAACCCTCTCTACCGCTCAAACTCCACCGCCTTCGCAAACGTGCTAATACCACCAAATGATCTCGTCAAGTATGAGTGTGTTAGCATTTTCACAATCATTTTTGAGGCGATATTAGTTCTATCCAAATGCATATGATCATGAAATGCACATCTAGAGGCACTTAGGAGTTCAATAGCCGCGTCATTCCCCTCTTTATAGTACGGCTATCTATCCTATAATGTAACCACACCCACTAGGTGTCTTGGTTACTAAAACATAACCCTTAAGCATATACCTTTGCCTTGATCACATAGGGTTGCGTCCAAATCCAAGTGTGGCCATCATGATCACCATGTCCATCTTGCCACCAACCTTGGAATGTACTAATCCTCATATGCTACATACAACTTAGGCATAGGATTAGTACTTAGGCATTGTCACTAATTACCAACACCAAACATAGGACTTTCAATCTCCCCCTTGTTGGTAATTGGTGACAACCCTTTCACAAAGATGTTATGATAAAATTTTGATTGAAGCCATGTCACATTGTCCAAGTATATTACCATGTGTAAGAATTATGGACATGTGATCATGAATTCAAATTGATAGCAATGGCTCCCCCTACATGTATGCTATATGTTTGGATTTTAGAAGCATACATGTTAGATAGAAAAGATTAGGAGCATTGACTACCAATAGGTGCTAAGTGTTTAAGATTATAGACCTTTGAAGCGTGATACCATCGGAGTAGCGATAAACACCATCTTAGCACCTTGTGTAGTTAGATTCCACTTGGAAAAACACAAACATAACTAGAAACCTCGTGAGATCAACATTATAAGCAAGGCTCTAGTACCACTATGAAAAACATGAAGCAAGAAAAATCTAACTACTTCCTATTCATACTAGTACCTCAATATGTCATTCAAATTATACTAGCAAGTCACCACACAAGCAATGTATCGGAGAAAAAGAAATGCATAACTATGCATCATACATATGAAGTGCACATGGAAATGCAACATTCATGCTTAAGAGCTTGCTCCCCCTACTTGTGTGCTCAAAATTTTAGTTGATCCCTTTCTTTTATCAATTCTCCCCTTTGTGCTTCTCCCCCTTTGAGTTCTATCTTTGTGAACAACATTTTCTCCCCCTTTGGCACCAATTGACCACAAGGAGCAAACTTTAGATAGATTATCATGTTAAAATATGGGGTGAGTATCAAGTTTGTGATTCAACCTAGATTGCTTGCATAAATAAAATACTTCGGTTTGATCCAAGGGCAAGCTTCTTCACACCTCACTAGAAGGGTTATCATGCACCATGTTGAAGCAAATATTTAGATAAGTTTTCTAGATTAAACACTTAGGATCACAAGCTACTTAAACAAGTTATATGCTACCACTAGATCATACAAGTCATGGAGACAATAGTGGTACCATATAAACTTCAAATTCATTTGATTTTCATGAATGAGCCTAGAACATGTAAATTATGACTAGATGCACTAAACAAGTCCTTAGCATGGAATGTATGACATGTCAACCAATTGTACCTTGGGGCTCGAAGGAGAGGCATGTCATATATGGAGGTGCATCAACTCATGTTGGAGAAGTCAAGTATGTTTAACTTATTCTTTAGCTTGTGAAATCTCTTCTCATCAAGTGGCTTGGTGAATAGATCGGTTAATTGATCTTCGGTGCCCACACTCTCAATAGCAATGTCACCCTTTTGTTGATGATCTCTAATAAAGTGATGGCGAACATCAATATGCTTTGTTCTTTGATGTTGAATCGGATTGTTGGTTAGCTTCACGGCACTTTCATTGTCACATAGCAATGGCACATTCTTGAAATTGATTCCAAAATCCTTCAATGTTGCCTTCATCCACAAGATTTGTGCACAACAACTACCCGTGGCGATGTATTCGGCCTCGGCGGTAGATAGTGCAATACTATTTTGCTTCTTGAATGACCATGAGATAAGTGATCTTCCCAACAATTGACAAGTCCCGGAAGTGCTCTTTCTCTCCACTTTGTCACCGGCATAGTCGGAATCCGAATATCCAACTAGCTCAAAGCTTGCACCTTTGGGATACCACAATCCAACATCTTGTGTATGCTTTAAGTACCTCAATATTCTCTTTGTTGCCTTCAAATGACTTTCTCTTGGTGAGGCTTGAAATCTTGCACACATACATACACTAAACATCACATCGGGCCTTGATGCCGTCACATAGAGTAGGCTACCAATCATTGACCTATATAGCTTTTGATCCACCATGTTGCCACTCTTGTCACTATCCAAGCTTCCACTAGTGCCCATTAGAGTTGTAATACTCTTTGCATCTTCCATGCCAAACTTCTTGAGCATATCTTTGATGTACTTAGTTTGGCTCACAAATGTACCTTCTTTCATTTATTCGATTTGAAGTCCAAGAAAGAAACTAAGTTCACCAATCATTGACTTTTCAAATTCCTTTGCCATCATTTTCCCAAACTCATCGCAATAATCTTGATTGGTTGAACCGAATATGATATCATCAACATATATTTGCAATACAAACAAGTCTTTACTAATTTTCTTGGTGAAGAGAGTAGTATCCACTTTGCCCATGACAAATCCTTTGGATAGCAAGAAGTCCCTCAATCTTTCATACCATGCTCTAGGTGCTTGCTTCAATCCATATAACGCTTTTCTCAATTTGTAGACATGATTGGGTTTCTTGTCATCTTCAAAACCGGGAGGTTGCTCTACATACACCTCCTCTTGAATGTACCCATTGAGAAATGCACTCTTCGCATCCATTTGATATAGCTTGATATTGTGAGCACAAGCATAGGCAAGTAAGATCCTAATTGCTTCCAATCTTGCAACCGGAGCATAAGTTTCACCAAAGTCAAGACCCTCTATTTGTGTGTAACCTTGAGCTACTAGTCTTGCTTTGTTCCTTACTACTATCCCATCTTGATCTTGTTTGTTGCGAAAGACCCATCTTGTTCCAATGACATTGTGATCTTTAGGCCTCTCAACTAGTTCCCATACTTCATTTCTCTTGAAGTTGTTGAGCTCTTCATGCATTGCATTTACCCAATCCGGATCTCTCAATGCTTTATCAATGTCCTTGGGTTCTTCTATTGACACAAAAGAAGAGTGAGCACAAAATGACGCCAATCTTGATCTAGTTTGAACTCCTCTTTGTATGTCACCAATGATGGAATCCAATGGATGGTCTTTTGCAATGTTAGTTGGTTGAAGCACTTGAACTTGATTGCTTGGATGTTGATGTTGATCATGAGTTGGAGATGATGAACTAGCCACTTGTTGATCTTGTTGCACTTGAGATGATGTACTAGCTTGATTTTGTATTAGAGAACCACTAGCTTGAGTGATTGGACTTTAGAGCACTTGATCTTTGTTGTCATCCACATCAATCACTTGCTTTGGCCTAATATCACCAATATCCATTTCTTTCATAGCATTGGTCAATTGAGTTTCTCTCACATCATCCAAGTTATCTTCCTCATCTTGAGAGCCATTTGTTTCATCAAACTCAACATCATGCACTTCTTCAAGTAAACCATTAGCCAAATTCCAAACTCTATAAGCTTTGCTAGTAGTGGAGTAACCAAGTAGGAAGCCTTCATCACATTTCTTCTCAAACTTGCTCAATCTAGTGCCTTTCTTCAAGATATAGCATTTGCAACCAAATACCCGAAAGTATGCAAAGTTGGGCTTTCTTCCATTTAAGATCTCATATGGTGTCTTCTCTAGAAACTTGTGGCAATAGAGGCGGTTGCTATAGAAGCAAGCCATGTTGATTGCTTCGGCCCAAAATAAATGACTCACATTATACTCATTCAACATTGATCTTGCCATATCAATCAAAGTTCTATTCTTCCTCTCAACTAGGCTATTTGATTGAGGTGTATACTTGGCCGAGAATTAATGTTTGATTCTAAGCTCATCACATAGCTCATCAACTCTTGTGTTTCTAAACTCACTTCTATTGTCACTTCTCACTTTCTTGATTGTGGTTTCAAACTCATTTTGCACTCTCTTGATGAACTTCTTGAATATGTCAAATACATCACTTTTGTCCCCAAGAAAGAATACCCATGTGTATCTAGTGAAATCATCCACAATCACAAAGCCATACTTGTTGCCACCAATGCTTGTGTATGTAGTTGGCCCAAATAGATCCATGTGTAACAACTCAAATGCCTTGGAAGTACTCATAATGCTTTTCAATGGATGAGTGTTGCCCACTTGCTTTTTGGCTTGACATGCACTACATAGCTTATCTTTTTCAAATGTGACATCCTTCAAGCCTCTAACTAAGTCATGCTTCACTAACTTATTCAATTGCTTCATGCCAACATGACCTAGTCTTCTATGCCATAACCAACCCATACTTGATTTGGTGAGCAAGCATGTTGAAAGTTGAGTGTCACTAGCATTGAAATCAACCAAGTATAGATTCTCAAATCTAAAGCCTTTGAAGATCAAGTTGGAGCCATCAACACTAACTATCTCCACATCATCAACACCAAATATGCACTTGAAACCGAGATCACACAATTGAGCAACCGAGAGAAGATTGAAGTTTAACTTTTCAACTAAGAGCACATTGGAAATGCTATGATCATTAGAGATTGCAATCCTTCCAAGAGCCTTCACATCACCCTTGCTATTGTCACCAAATATGATGCTATCAATGTCACTATCATTTGATTTGAGAGAGTTGAACATTCTTGAATCACCGGTCATATATTGAGAGCACCCACTATTAAGCACCCAATGCCTTCCTCCGGCTTTGTAATTTACCTACAAAACAATTTAATGTCTTTTAGGTACCCATACTTGCTTGGGTCCTTGGAGGTTAGTAACTAAGCTCTTTGGTATCCAAATGGCCTTCTTCTTTGGGCCCACAATTGGTGTACCAACAAACTTAGCAAGCACATCTTTCTCACCCTTGGTAAGCACATAACAAGAATCAAAAAGAATGTAATCCATTTTAGCATGAAACTTGTTGTTGTTCTTGTTTATTTTATTACAATTAATCTCTAAATGCCCAACTTGCTTGCATCTATTGCAATAACAACCATTGCTCTTCACAAAGCGAGGCTTTGGAGTAGCAAAGGCCGCCTTGCCCTTCTTGGGAGTATAGCCCAAACCCTCTTTGTTAAGAGAGAACCTTTGGCTACCCAAACATTTTAGCAAGCGGGCATCCCCACCATAAGCATTGCCTAATGCGCGGGTGAGATCATCCACCTCTCTCTTGAGAGTCTCATTCTCAACCACAAGTGATGAGTCACTAGTAGTAGAGGTAGAGTTGGTTGTGGTGGATGATGATGAGCTACATGAAGCATTAGTAGGACTAACAAATAAAGAATCATCAATAATATCACATGTTAGTCTAATATCACAAGTGACAATCACTTGCTCCTCCTTAGCTTCCTTCATGAGCTTCTCCAACTTGAGGTCCTTTTCCTTGATGAGCTCAAGTAGAGTGGAGTGGGCTTCCTTAAGCCTAGTGTGAGCAACTTTAAGGTCCTCGTAGTCTTCCTTTAGACACTCACGAGAGGCCTCTAGCTCATCAAAGGATTTCCTAAGAGCTTTGAGCTCTTGTTCAATTCCTTTGCACTCCTTACTCTTTTTGAGAGCAACAAGCTCCTCCATTAAAGCATCATTTTCATTGCTCTTGGCAATGAGCTCTTGTTTCAAGATTTTATATTTCTTGGTGGTCCTCTTTTAGCCCTTGCTCATTTGATCTATTATGCCCAATAGATCATCCTTGGAGTAGTCCTCATCCTCCTCATCATCACTCATATAATCATCACTAGCACAAGAATCATCATCACTATCATCATGTTTTACCTTGGTAGGCTTGGCCATAAGGCATGTCGATGTAGTGTCGAAGATGGATGGCTTGTTGGAGAGGGCGATGTTTGCAATGGCTCGCCGAGTGGTCCTCTCATTATCACTAGAGCTTTCATCATCATCACTATCGGAGTTGTCACTATCCCAAGTGACCACATAGCCACCACCCTTCTTCTTCTTGTTGAATGTGAAGCTTTTCTTTGCTTTCTTCTCCTTTTCTTTCTTATCTTTCTTGTTCTTCTTGAGCTTCAAGTCCCCATTATGAAATCTCTTATCTTCATAGGGGCAATCCGCCACTATGTGAATGGGGCTATTGCAATTGTAGCAAAGGGTCTTTGCCTTTATAGTGTCTCTCCTCTTCCTTGCTCCATATCCTTTCTTGTTCATGAACCTTCCCATCTTATGCACAAGGAGAGCCATGGTCTCATCATCGAATGGATCATCATCATCACTCTCCACCTTGCTCTTGCCCTTAGAGGATGAAGCCTTAAATGCAATGGGCTTCTCTTGCTTGACCTTGGTCTCCTTCTTCTCTTCTACCTCATCTTCATCATCATTGTATTGGGCATCGGTCATTATATCTCTAAGCACATTGGTTGGTTTGACCTTGTCCAATCTCTCTCTAAAGATCATTCTTCTCAAGGTGGCAAACTTCTTGGGTAAGCACATCAAGAACTTGTGTGAGAAGTCCTTGTCCTCAACCTTCTCCCCAAGCCCCTTAAGATCATTGATAATGACTTGGAGCCTATAGAACATCTCTGGGATGGATTCATCATCCTTCATCTTAAATGTGAAGAACTTGTCCTTGAGCATATATAGTTTGGCACTTTTACCGTTGAAGTGCCTTCATATGTTTCTTCACGCCTTATCCAAAGCTCATTTGCCTTTTCAAGATCTTTGATTTGCTCAAATACTTTGTCATCAATGGCACGGTAGATTGTGTCAAGTGCGGTCGTATTGCATTGTTTGTTGATGCGGTCATTGGGAGTGAGGTTTTCCTCATCAAGAATGATGTATTCTTCTTTGGTCACATCCCAAACCTTCTCATGTATATTGCCTAGATATTGCTTCATCTTCCTTTTCCAATGATCAAAGGAAGAGACACCATCAAAGAATGGAGGCTTGCCATTTACATGATTGAACATAACTTGAGCCATCTTACATCGAGGTTGTTAAGCCTTACAAACGGTGACCATGGCTTTGATACCACTTGAAAGGTCTAGATGGCTAGAGGGGGGTGAATAGTCTTTTAAAATTTTCTACAAAGACAAGCTAAACAAGTTTATCAATATAACAAATAGCGAGATGCGAGTTTTGCTTAGCCTACGGGGTGTTTGCAAGCCACCTATCCAATTCACAATTCTAGTATTTGCACTCAACCGCACAAGTCAAACCGAGAAGGTAATTACAACTACAACTAGCAAGCTACACAAAAGAACTACTCTAGTAAAGCTAACTAGCTAGCAAAGATAACTAAGAAGATAAAGTGGAGTTGAGTTAGGAGAGTTTCACCGAGAGGCGAAGTATTGAGCCAACCAATATAATCAACAATAAATACCAAGATAACCGAACACCGGGATCAATCAATCACAATATAAAAGTGATGACACGAAGATTTATCCCGAGGTTCACGTGCTTGCCGGCACGCTAGTCCCCGTTGTGTCCCTCTTCACCACGTGGTTCGGTGGCTAATCGGTCTCACACCAAGCCTCTCAAAAGGCACCACAAGAACCTACCAAATGGCAAAAGGTTGCAAATGACACGAGCAATTCACTAGTGTTGCCTTTGCGCTTCGCTGAGGTAGGCACAAACCCCTCACAATCAACAGAGGTGGTCAAGAACAATCACCAACTCTTGCCAATGCCTCCAAGCTGCTCCAAACCATCTAGGTGGCGGCAACCACCAAGAAAAACAAGAATCCCACAGCAAATCAACCACCAAGTGCCAACTAGATGCAATCTCACAATGCAAATGCACTTGGATCACTCAATCTCACTTCGAATATGCAAGAAGCAAGAGAGATGAGTGGGAGGGGAGTTGCTTAGCTCAAAGTGCTCACAAGTATGTCAAAATATTCGAGAGAGAGAGAGAGCCTTGAGCTGGCCAACGAGTATTTATAGACGTACCCCTTCGAATAGAGCCGTTAGAAACTTAAACGGCCGAAATCGCGATGACCGGACGCGCTGGTCCAACTGACCGGACGCGCCGGTCGCCCAACGGCTAACTCGTGAAGTACTGACCGGACGCGCTGGTCCAAACGACCGGACGCGCCGGTCGCGCAACGGCTTACTGCGAAGCAATGACCGGACGCGCTCATCGCACAGACCGGACGCGCTGGAAACGACTGGACGCGCTGGTCCCGAGAATGACCGAACGCGCTGGTCGCCTGAGCAGCGCTCAACGAAACAACGACCGGACGCGCTGAAGGAACATGACCGGACGCGACAGTGCCAGCGTCCGGTTACAGTCCAGTAAGCTCCCTGAACGACCGGACGCATCCGATCATCAGTGACCGAACGCGCCTCGCGTCCGATCATCGAACTGAAAAACACACAGACACTGAATACTGACCGGACGCGTCCGGTCATGCAAGGACCGCGTCCGGTTCAGCGTCCGGTCACCTCTGTGACCTCCGTTCGCCTCCGTTTCTTTTCCGGACTTCCAGCGTAGTGGAAAATAGTCGTTTCAACTTCTCGAAAATGCCTGAATCTCAAACTTCACCGCCTTCGCAAACGTGCTAACACCACCAAGTGATCTCGTCAAGTGTGAGTGTGTTTGCATTTTTTACAATCATTTTTCGAGGCGATATTATTTCTATCCAAATGCATATGATCATGAAATGCACATCTAGAGGCACTTAGGAGTTCAATAGCCGCGTCATTCCCCTCTTTATAGTACGGCTATCTATCCTATAATGTAACCACACCCACTAGGTGTCTTGGTTACTAAAACATAACCCTTAAGCATATACCTTTGCCTTGATCACATAGGGTTGCATCCAAATCCAAGTGTGGCCATCATGATCACCATGTCCATCTTGCCACCAACCTTGGAATGTACTAATCCTCATATGCTACATACAACTTAGGCATAGGATTAGTACTTAGGCATTGTCACTAATTACCAACACCAAACATAGGACTTTCACCAGGCAGATATCACGAGCAAACAATAACCAAACTGCTCGATGAAGGAATTCAAACTTGAACTTCATTATGGTTCATTACAAAATAAGCAACGCTATGTGTCGCAAACAAAAGCTAAAATAAAAAATCCCTAAGGGGTAGCGTCGCGAGGGAGCTCCACCAGGATCTGCTAGGCGGGTACAAGGGCGGCCACCTCTTCCTTGGCAGGTCCATAGCGTGCCACCAGGTCCTCATGGAGGCGCAGCGGCTCTTTCGTGGGGAAACCCTTGACGCCGGTGAGGTTCGCCCCCACCGACAGCTCCGCCATAGCCAGGGAGACCCCGGTGTTACGATGGACGCCGCTCTCAATGGCGGCGGTAACCCGGCGGTGCGCCGCCCAGAGCCGGTCCTCCCTGGGACCTGGGGCGACCCCTAGGTAGTCTAGGAAGGCATCGACCATGGCATGGAGACCCTACAGCTCTGCGATCACCCCTGACACGCAAGAGTCTGCCCACGATCAGAGAGAGGACACACAAAGAAAGAACAAAGTAGAAGGGAAGAAACCTACCGACGCCGCGACGGTCGGCGTCCTCCAGCTGACGGAGGAGGATGTTCGCCCTTCCCTCTACGTCTGCCGCCACAGCACGGACGAGCGACTGCTCCTCCGCCCATCCCACGATGGCCTTGACGGACCGGCTTGGGCCCCAACGAGGGCCTGCTGGGGGTAGCGGTACCGGAGACTCCCCATGGAAATACCGTCGGTACGCAGCTAACGGCCTCTCCCCATGAAGGCTCGGTCGCCTGCCCAGCGGCGCTGCATCGTAGGGGGACCGTCCACCTCCTCGGACCTCTGCTGGGAGTTGCCACGCTCCATTGGGTTGTACTATGAAGATAAGGAAAGAAGAAGACAGCGAGAGAGGTGGAGAGAACGAGCGCCGAGCCAGGTATAAATAAGGCCCGAATGACCGCTCGGCTGCCCAACTGCACAGGACGATCAATGCGATCTTGGAGCTCGAGCTAATGTTCCCACTTCCCACTAAAGCCGAGCAACCAAACCACCTCCTCCACTTCCCTCAGTCAAACTACAGCATCCCCACTCACTCACCGCCCAAAACCATGGGATCACGGGCTGACCATGGGCCGCACAAGAGAAAAACGTCTTTCAAAATTAGGTTTGGCCCAGAAGGGTTTCCTTCAACTGTGACCCATGTCAAATAACCACATCATGATGACTAGCGCGACCTCTCAACTTCTGGGCAAAGCCTGAAGGCCCAGAAGGGAAGCCACAGGATGTAAGCAAACCGAGCCATCATAAACCGAAAGCTAACAGGGGATGGTTAAAGGGACCAACCCCCCGAGACCTCCCGAACTGTCGGGAGAATAGGACTCGGGGGCTAGTCTTGCCATTTCAGTATAGCAAAAGACCCAAAACACCCTCAGCCCTCGGGAAAGGGTGCACCACCATGAACCACGTTCGAGACCCGGTAGGAGTTGACCGGTGGAATCCCATCGGAGGGAGGCACCGAGCCCTCAGATCCCATCAAATAGATCTGAGACCCGCTGGACGACCCTCAGGTGACTCGAAACATGCCTCAGGACCACTAGCCGACCCTGAGCAAACGGGGCTCGGGCCTTCACCTGAGCTTACCCATTAACGACTCAATGGAAGTGCATGGCACATTCCACCCCTTCTTCTCGGTGAAAGAGAAGCATGAGGGATGCCCTTGATCGCCCTCTCGCCATGAGCAGAGGCTCGGGGGCTGCCCTTGCATCACGAACAACACTTTGAATTCACAATCCGCGTAAAAACAAGACCTTGGAAGCATACCCTATCCTTCCAAGGCCTCGGGGGCTACACCCGCCGGGTGCGCTCGCACGCACCCCCCGGAAAAAGGCACCCAAAAACCAGTCGAGTCCTCAGCAACAAGAAAACCCAGCACGGACCAACTCGACTCATAACCAACGTACAACCTCTGAAGGAGTATACCTACTCCTCCACAGGCTCAGGGGCTACACCCGGTGGGTGCGCTCGCGCGCACCCCCCAGAAAAAAGCAACCCAAAAATAAGCCAAGGCCCCAGCAACAACTTGACCAAAGCCCCGCAAAGAGCATAACCAATGAACAGCCTCTGAAGGAGTATACTTACTCCTCCACAGGCTCGGGGGCTACTATCGGGTACCACAATTAGGAGTACCCAAATTAGGGTGAAAGTTCACCTTGAATCAAACACTAATCTACCTCATCCAAGGAAAACATCAACCAAAAGAAGACCCATGGGCTAAATCTTCCCTCGCTGGGCCTCCAGCGAGCCGCACGAGCATAACAGCCCATTCTCCTACTTCATCCGAAACCTCACGCAAGGGGTCTCGGAACACCACCGTCTCGTTCGAGCCCTAGAAATGACTTCACCTATCTCCGCCTCGCCCGAGACCGGCTCGGTAGACAGCTTTCAGCAAACAAATTCCTCGTCTCGCCCGAGGCCCCTAAGCAAGGTCTCAGACGCGAGGAACTCTCCGCCTCGCCTGACCCCAGCCTCTGATGCTGCTTCCCATTGGTGCGCTCGAGACCCTTATGACGTCACCCACGTTCTCGAGCCAACCAACCGGACAGGCTAGGATGGACAAGGGTCAAATCGCGATGTGCGGCCCATAACAGCAGCTGCTGATCACTATACCTCCCATACTATCATTGTCTACACGATCCAGGCCTGCGCGGCGCCGCTCTAGGCCACTATTCCCTCGGGTGGGGTGAAATCGTGCCATGATTCACGCCATCGAGGCCTCGGCTCTCTACGTCGGTCAAAGCCGCAAGGACAAACACGTCGCCACAGTGACGACCATGACCCTACGTTTCATAGCTACGAGGCTACGTCCGTCAAGGCATGTCGCTGCAGCGCCCAAGGACAGAGACCACTCCCCCAACAGTGGCACGCATGCCTGGCCATGTAGCCACAGTGCCAAAAGTACCAACGCCATGCATCTATAGTGCAAGTCATGTCTCCACCAGATAAGGACCTCCTGAGGCCCCGGGGCTACTTCTCCAGCAGGGATCGTCCTGCGTACCAACATCTTGTAACCCTGCACCTCCTTGAGACTATAAAAGGAGCATGCAGGGACCGTTCTAGGACAAGAAAAAAAGGCATCACATGATCACACGATCACACGAACACTCAACTCTCTTGGACCTTGCGAGGGCTCCGGTAGAGTCACACACACGCACTCCACTCTCATCTTGAGACCTGGGGATACCCCCCTCTCTCACCCGCTTGTAACCCATGCCACAAGCACTTCGGTACAAGATAATACAAATCCTTCCTTCCTCACTGGACGTAGGGTCTTCGGCCTGAACCACTATAAACCGCTTGTGTTTTTCTTGCACGCCTTTCGGATCCCTGACGCGTAAACACATATTACTCGTTGGTGTCCGGAACCGCCGTTTCTTACCCCGACACGTAGTAATGACAACCACAGCAATCGAATAAGGTTTTTTCTAAGTAAATGCTTCGTTCCAAACACGAGTGCAGAGACACTTGGGCATGCACCCACTAGAAGACAAAAAACACATTGTAGCCGGATGAGAGGAGCTCACTAACGAAGACCTCATCGGTGTTGGAGTTCAAGACTTGGGGGTATGTATATGACTATCGGCTTAGAAGGTGGCCCTGGTGGTGGTGGCGGTCAAAACAGCGACAGGACAGGACAGTGGGAGAGATCGGTTGAACAATGCAGGGTGGCAGCATCAGCACCATCAAAGCCCAAATGATAGCGAGGGGGGAGAAGATAGACTCGAAGAGAGGAGGTGAGTCGGTGGGTTCAAGGGTGTGCACCGACCCTTTGGTAGCTCTTTTTTTATCTATATCTGTACCTAATAATAAAAAGATAAAATTTCTCTTTACCTATTTTTTTGTCCGGTCGTCACTTAACTAACTCGGTGAATGTGGAAACTGCCCCTTCATCTATAACCGTCATCTTGTTTATATGATGTGCGTGTTTATATGATGAAGTGTAGAGCTTTTTAAGGTAATGTAAATAGCCAGAAATTCTAATCCGAATTCGAATTACATTCCTCTGATTCTAGGTAACCTAAATAAGAATCCTAAACCTAATCCAGATAGAAAAGAATAAGAAAAAAATCTATACAGAGCCTAATTTCTGGTAGTAGATTTTGGTTTAGCCCCAATTACGCGTTCAGCACCAATACGGGCCTCGGCCACCCGTTGTTGCACGTTCGTACGTGAATTTTCTCTATTTTTTCTTGCCTGTATCCGTGTTTTTCATTTACTTCGGACTTTCATGGCTTGTTGTTACATGATTTTTATTTTTCTTTTTCTTTTTTGTTTTTCTATACCTCGGCCCTGCCAAGGCACAACATGCATGCTGCTTGCTGCGTACGCTACGCCAAAACAGCAAAAAATGAGGACGAAAGTTTACGAGTCCAGGCGGTGGCATTCTAAGACGACGGCGTTCAGTCGTAACTCGCAAGTGGTGTGTCAGTGTGTGTCATAGTACTGTGCAATATATATAGGTTGTGTACATCTAGACTGGAGCGAGTGATACGGGTCTTTTATCGTCCGCACGAAGCGTCTTCAGTTTGCTCAGTCTAGTTCCGCTCATACGTCTTTTATTTTCTATCGGTACGGTCATTTTTATCCTTTTTCCGTATAATTAGGTACCTTTTCTCCCTTTTCTCACCAGAACGGTCGTCTCTCGGTACCTCCGTTGTGATTTTGTATTTTTTTTCTCAAAGCACCTTGGTTGTGATTTCTTATTTTCTAAGAAACGTGAAAAACAACCAATAAATAAATGTAACATTAGACGTTGACCTCAAAAGATTGCCACTATCAAGTTATCGATCGATGTACTTAAAATAGTTAGAAATAAAATTTATTCTTATTAAAACTTACATCAACCAAAACAAGTAGAATAATATGAAAATTAATATTATGATATATTTACAATAAGTAAATATTTCTACTTTGCAATAAGAAAAAAATTATCAAGGTCATAGTTTAATTTAACACACACTTAATGACGCTGTCATATTGTTAATAACATTAACTTATATGGATGTCATGGTCATCATAAAATAATTATAGTATTAAAATCTTATAGAAATGATAAAACATAAATAGATATATAGCATTCACATCGTTATTTTTAATTAAAATTTAATAATATTTTTTCCGTTACAACGCACGGGTATATTTGCTAGTAATAATTATAAGGTCAATCTCAATAAGAGTTTAGTAAGAGTTTCATAAACATTAAATAAGCTGATATAACATAGTATAATGAAGAGAGAATCGATAAAAGTTTCGTAAGATGACATGGGTTTCATAAGAATGAAAGTTGTTTGCACTGCTTGCTTTCAACACCTGTGAGTCTTGGAAAGGGACGTTTAACCACCACTGAGACCGTCTTAAGGAGCAATGTAACAAATTGGATACTTGAATGGCGCAGAGAACCACACAGACTACACCAATGGAACTAGGAACAAGTTCACTGCCTGTAAATGCAGGGGCAGCTTTCCAGACAAGCTTTCATTTTAGTTACAAAAACGTATCGTAGTCTTTGGAAGCAAAGGAAAAAAAAACTGAAAGGGCTAACCACCATTAAAATGATAGAACAGAATATAACAATGATATATATTAACTTGGTAGGCGATTGCACAAATTCAAATGTCGACGCAACTTTGCCTGGGAGGCATGGGGGCAATGGAGAGTCACTTGGGATAATACATGAAAATAGAATGCTGTACCCAAACTCCTATATGCTACAAAACTCCCAGAGAACTGGGAACCAAAAATCTCATAAGGCATGAATACAATAGGGTTTCCAAAATGTACAACAAAGTGAACACATTTCTGGCAAAAGATTCATCAGGCTTTCTTGTCGGACCTATTAAGATTTAGATTAAACCACTTCTTTTTGCCAGATTTGTCTCTGCCATCTACACTACCATTCTCAGGGCTCTCGGGAATGCTCTGCTCGACGGTATACCTACTACTGCTACTACCGGCACCAACAGGGTTTACCAAAGTTCGTTCAGTTGTGAACGAGCAATGGATATTGTCCCTCTCTCTCAGCATATCATCAACCTGCAGATATTGTAACTCTTTAGCAACATGTTTAAATATTTGTTCAGATCAAATCCAGAAAGGGCATGATTTGTCGATAGTCTAACAGAATGCTCTGACATGTTCATATCAAATGCCAATCAGACGACTTCTTGTCAAGGTATACCCCACATTCAAGGTATTACAAAATTAATACAAGTTCATGACTATTAAACAGATTTAACAAGTTAAAGCCAATAACTCGTATTCGAAAATTTATTTGCTCATATTAAATATTCAGCGCTCATAATACCTACAAGAATCATCTTTACACAAACTTCAACCAGTTAACACAAAGCGCTGAACACTATCCGTAAAAAATAACAGCAAGGACAAGGTGATATTATTTCCAAGTTTCCATGCACTAGCTTTTATGCCTTAAGGAGGTGAAATGTTTGCTAAACACTTCAAGCAAAATTTGAGCTGTAAAAGCACTTGATTATGCCTATCTGAACTCTTGTTAATGTTAATGTATAATAGTCTTCTCTCTTCTTTTTTGGCGCTATCTGTACTCTTGTTAATGTTAATGTATACTTGTAACCTAGACTGAGTGGAACTGGCTGTAAGGTCATTCTTCCCTAACAGTTATAGCGGCCTATCTATGTTTCAGTGTGACTTACCTCTAGTTTTATTGTTTGGACCCACAAACCACTACATAAATGACGTAGGCACTAACTATATGTACCATTATATAACTAAATATCTAATGTAGTCTATGCATCTGGCACTAGGGTGACCCTCAATTAGACTGGAATTTTTTAGGGCAGCAGGTAGGACACCTCTTGCAATCATACCATTTTGCAATAGAACATATCTAGACAGGGTGAGGAGCATATATGCATACCGCTTCTCTCTCTTGTGTATATCTGTTGGTGACTTCTTGAAACCGTGCCAAAGCCTGAAAGCCATATTAATAAGTCAAAGTTTTCTTCAAATGCAGAAGCACACCTAAACACATATGATAAAACACAAAACGAAAATTTAGTGACTGACTTTTCTGTACTCAGTTTCAAATTGACGCAGATCATTTCGCTTCGCTAGAATTTTAGATTCTATTTCCTTCAGCCTCTCTGTTGTGTCTTCATAACTCTTTGCACACATTGCTTCAATTATATAGCTAGCTGGCTTGAAAAAATTGTCACCTGCACAAATCAATTAGGATGGCTCAGGGCAAAGAAATATGCCTCCAATACAAAAAGAGAGTTAGAGACGGGCAGACGGCAAGCATGCACACCATAGACAGCAAATATATGAGTTCCAGGTTTGAGAGCTGACACTTCGCAGGGTTGGAGGCCTTCCAACCTTTTGAAGAAGGCAGCTTCAGGATCTTTGGCCATTGCCAACTGTAGTTGTAAGAGAGAAAAAAAAATCTAAAAATCAGTTATGATACACAGAATAACTAACAGCACACAAAGAATTACATACCGCATTCACTGTTGAGTCCATACGGTACACCTGGAAATGCAAGAAATACATGCCTGCAGATGTCACCTTGCCAGTCTTTTGACTATCTTCCTGAAGGTCAAAGGGAAAGCTGAAGATGATATTAAACTAGAACTCTGAATGGAAGTCTTCTTTAAATTCTTATCCGAAACGTACCAATAAACATACACAAAATAGTGAACTGGAGAATAATTGATCAAATAAATAACAGCTATACCATTATCTAATTGTACTATATAACCGTACCATGACCTTAGAAATATCAATGCAAAATTAGTAGCAGCACTAGAAAACAAATTTCCTTAGTGCTGCATAGTGTTATATTCTCAATTCCTGTAGAACGATGTGCAATATATATTGAATCCCAGAAGTTCAAAAACATCTTTCATCTACCTCACCAAATAAGTAATTTCTTTCATCACATTTTCACACAACACCCAGCAGACAAGAAATGTAAATGAAATGAAGGAAAAGATAGAGAAAATATCCCAAAGCCTTAAAACAAAAGCGAAACAAGTGATCCATGTCACATCTATGAACAATGAAGACATATAAGACTAGTAAAATAAGTGCCCGTAATAAATCAGTGTCATTCATTTGAGGAAATGTTGATTTTTTTGTTCTTAAGTTAAATTCCTATGCCAATTGGATCAAGGATCACATCTGTCTTGAAATGTAAAACAGGAATCATAACATTACACCTGAAATGTGTTTAGAAAGTTGGCATAGTACATTAACACATCTAGAGGAAAGCAAACGAAATGAGTGGTAGTAATTTTATTTTAATGACATGGTATTAGGCTATTAGCTTAGCTGGCTTGAAAATGGCAGGTTGTGTAGCACTTCCTTGAACGCATCTAAATGTATCAAAATTACATTGGTATAATGATAATGATGATAGCGGCTGCACGTTCTCTAAAAAACTATATTCAAGATTTCTTTCACTACAGTTAACTCTGGAGTTATCAATTTCTTTGTTATTAGAACATACATTCAGTTAAAAGACACAAATCCACAAAAGGGGGATTAAACGGTATAATTTATAGTGGATGCCATCCTATTGAAAATAATACCAGTCTAACAAGGTATATCAACAATACAGAAGCACAATTAGAAATTACCTGCAAAGCAAGTCCATAACCTCCATTAACTTCTTGCTCGAAGTAAAGAAGCTGTGCATTAAACAAATAAGAAAATGAAGAAGGAACAAAAGAATACAGCAAGTCTCTAGTTCCAAGGGAAATGATTTTTATGATGAAAAAATCAACCTCGTACCTTAAATTTACTTTGAGAAGGTGAAGTCACTCTGACGACTATTCCAGAGTGTGCTTGTTCTTCACTTATTGTTACGCCAAAAAAATGAGCACATTGTTTGTCAACCTACAAATAAAAAAGGTATAAGATAACAACCACATTATAGATGTTTCTCACAAGAACAGGTAGTATCAGAACCTTTCCCGTAGCTGATGTTCCAACAGGGAGTGGTCTCACTGTAACTGTGCCATTCATAGCCTCTTCCAGCACAGTAGGAGAAATTGTGGTCTTGATGGGAACACCAAGCTTGCTATAAGTAGTTAAATTTATTAGAAAAGTGAAACTGTGGACCTTTGGTTACTTCTGGAAATAATAATTCTAACTGATTCCACAATTACCTAAAAAGTGCTGCAAACATTGTGTTTACAGTTCCAAGATTGGACAAATCAATTTCCACATCCATTCCTTCATTTTCTAACGCCTGACACAAAGGAAATGCAACAAGGGTCACTCAAAACTTAATCTCAATTTCAAAGAGATTTGTCCCAATGCTAAATAATGAGAACACAACGATCATGTATGTGTCAAATTTACATGTCATCGAAATAACAAGCACCAATGTCAATTTTCATGTCTAATGTGCATCAGGATGCCATAATTAATTATGCTTCCCAGATGGTCTAATTTAAGAAAAAAAAATTAGTCTCCAGACAACTGGTTACAATCATTACCAGTCATAATTTATTCAGAAATGAGATTTGGTCAGGTAAATGTTAACAAGTAGCCTCAGTACCAATTTATCATTGCTGTGCTATACAGGGTTGCCAATGAGGCTCTGGCACGGCAAGATGCTTCTCAATCAATGACTAGACAACTACATAAGAATATATTACAAAGTTTTATTTAAGACAAGGCATGTGAAATTCAAGCCCATAGTCCAACCACTACCTATTTAGTATTTACCCTCCTCCCTCCACTCTCCATGGATCTTCAGCCTTACTTTCATATTTCTCACCCCTCACCTTGTTTCCATCTCCTATCCATCTAACAAATGGCACACAATGGGCACCTCTGGCGCTCTTTTGTTGCTCAATTTTCCCTCGCTTATCTTCACCTTGGTGAGATCTACAAGAGTAGAAAATAGAAGCAGAAGCAGTGCTTTCTTTACCAGACTTGCCCACAAACAGATACACATATGACAACTGGTGACTGTCTGACTGATGTCAGATAGGCTTTACTTCCGACTTACACTATTCCTAAGCTTCAAATGAAATGTAGAATTTTATAATCCAGTGAAAGATGGATTTATTAGAGACAATTTTCAGTTGCCATGAACCGGTGCTAACATTTTCCCATTATCAACCTAGTAATTACAACAACATAGATAATATTTGTATCTCCCTGTGTATCATTTCATCACATAAAAAGGCAAAATATATATATATATATATATATATATATATATATATATATATATATATATATATATATATATATATATATATATATATATATATATATATATATATATTTACACAAAGAATCATTGTCGGATTCAAGAAATTCATAATGTTATACAAAATAGATCTTTCTCCTAACAAAACATGCTTGAAGAGTTCAGGTACTCAAGGATGCTGGGGTCTATCTAAAACAATGCTGACTAAGTAAATCTCAATTATTTTGACACATTTGTGTTGGATTTCATTGATTAGGCTAACCCTAGAAGGGTAGCTATATAGGGTAGCATACATGGGCCTCATGGGCCTAGCCACATGGGCCACACACATATACTCCAACACCCTCCCGCAGTCTGAGCTACCGACGCAGCGGAGTCAGACTGTACACCAGGAAAAGAAAATACACACGAGCCCCCCCACAGACTCAACTAGCCACTGGTGATGTTGAGGTTGGAGCGAAAGGCGGTGAAGGTCGACGACGGGAGGCCCTTGGTGAAGATGTCGGCGAACTGGGACGTCATAGGTACATGTAGGACTCGCACCGCGCCGATGGCCACCCGATCTCGGACGAAGTGAAGGTCAATCTCCACATGCTTGGTCCGCTGGTGCTGCACGGGGTTGGTGGAGAGGTAGACTGCACTGATGTTGTCACAGTAGACAAGCGTGCTCCAGAGAAGAGGGTTATGGAGCTCGGCCAGGAGCTGTCGGAGCCAAGAAGCCTCGGTCACGCCATTGGCCACGGCGCGGTACTCCGCCTCGGCGCTGGAGCGGGAGGCCACCTGCTGACGACCAGGACACCAGGTTGCCGCCCAAGAAGACAGCGTAGCCGGAGGTGGAGCGCCGAGTGTCCGGACATCCGGCCCAGTCAGCGTCAGTGTAGACAACCATCTCAGTGGAGGAGGACCGCCGGTGAAGGAGCAGGCCGTAGCCCACAGTGCCGCGGAGGTAGCGGAGGAGACGCTTGAGGGCAGTGAGGTGGGGCTCCCGCGGATCATGCATATGAAGGCACAGCTGCTGAACCGCATAAGTGATGTCCGGTCGAGTGAAGTTGAGGTACTGGAGAGCACCAGCAAGACTCCGGTACGCGGTGGGATCAGACACCGGGGGCCCCTCAGCCTCAGACAGCTTACCCTGCGTGCCAACTGGAGTGGAGCAGGGTTTGCAGTCTGTCATCCCCGCTCGCTCAAGGATGTCAAGAGTGTACTGCCGCTGGTGAAGGAGTCCAGCAGGATGAGGCGCAACAGTGACCCCAAGGAAGTGATGGAGCACACCCAAATCCTTCATAGCAAATTCCCGCTGAAGAGAGGTGATGATGCGGCGAAGGAGTGACTCACTGGAGGCGGTGAGGACAATGTCATCAACATAGAACAGTAGATACGCAGTCTCAGCTCCATGGTGGAAGATGAACAGGGACGTATCGGACTTGGCCTCCACAAACCCCAGTGATCACAAAAAGGCAGCAAAGCGATGGTTCCATGCCCGGGGCGCCTGCTTGAGGCCATAGAGAGATTTGTTGAGCCTGCAGACCATGTGGTCTTGAGGAGTCAACAAACCCGGCCGGCTGACTGCAGTAAACTGTCTCAGTGAGAAGACCATGCAGGAAGGCATTCTTGACATCCAGCTGATACACAGGCCAAGACCGAGTGAGTGCGAGGGAGAGCACCGCGCGGACTGTAGCCGGCTTCACCACTGGACTGAATGTCTCATCGTAGTCAACACCAGGCCGCTGAGTGAAACCCCGGAGAACCCAACGAGCCTTGTACCTCTCGAGAGTGCCATCCGCCCGGCGCTTATGTGTCCAGATCCACTTGCCGGTAACGACGTTGGAGCCTGGGGGACGTGGCACCAGATCCCAGGTCCGGTTGGCGAGTAGAGCCGCATACTCTTCTTCCATCGCGCGGCGCCAGTGAGGGTCCAGCAAGGCCTCGCGGACGGAAGAGGGTACCGGAGAGATCTGCGAGTCACCGGGCATCGCCGCAAGAGCCCGGGGCTGCAGGGTCCCCGCCGTGTGTCGCGTCACCATCGGGTGAACATGACGCGGGTGTCGGTGAAGCAGCGGGGGGTGGTACACCGGCGTCGTGACACGGGCATCCGGAGATCTCGGTGGCGGTGTCGGTGTCGCCGGCGGAGAAGAAGCAGTCGGTGGTCGAGGGCACCCCGACGAAGGAGCCACCGGTGGAGACGTATGCGGCGGCTCCGGTCGTGCACGTCGCTGGTAGACGAGCACCGGCTAGGCGAAGCGCGCAGGTGGTGCCGAAGTCGACGGCCCGGGACCCGCGTCAGGCGTAGTGACGGTGGCCGGCCCGTGAGGGGATCCCGCTAGGTCCGGGCAAGGGGTGTCACCGGCGGGCGGCGAGCGAGGGCACGGCCCCGGCGAAGGGCACGGTGGAGCAGTACCTGCGGTAGACAACCGAAAAGGTGGCTCGACCACCGCGTCAGTGGGAAACAAGGAGAAGAGGTCAAGATCGGGGTTGGACGTGGGAGTGGGGGTGGAGGAGAAGGGGAAGACAGACTCATCAAACACCACATGGCGAGAGATGAGGACGCGACGAGAGGTAAGGTCTTAGCACCGGTAACCCTTGTGATCCGGGGAGTACCCGAGGAAGACACAGAGAGTCGAACGAGGTGCCAGCTTGTGGGGAGCGGTAGCTGTGATGTTAGGGTAACACGCACATCCGAAGACGCGAAGGTGGTCGTACCGAGGAGGGGTACCGAAAAGGGCGTGGTGTGGTGTGGGAGCAGGGCAGGCAGCGGAAGGAAGGCGGTTAAGGAGATAGGTGGAGGTATGCAAGCTCTCAGCCCAGAAGCGCGCAGGGAGTGACGCCTGAAGCAAGAGGGTGCGCATGGTCTCGGTGGTGGTGCGAATCATGCGCTCAGCCTTACCGTTCTGGGAGGAGGTGTACGGGCAAGACATGCGCAACTGGACACCGTGAGAGAGAAAGAAGGCACAGGAGGCGGAGTTATCGAACTCACGACCATTGTCGCACTGGACGGCCTTGATGGTGAGGCCGAACTGTGTGGACACCCACGCGAAGAAGTGGAGAATGGCGGGGAAAGCTTCAGACTTTGCACGAAGAGGAAAAGTCCAGGAGTAATGAGAGAAATCATCAAGCAGCACAAGATAGAACTTGTAGCCGGAAATACTGATGACAGGAGAAGTCCAAAGGTCGCAATGTATAAGATCAAAGATGTGAGCCGCCTGAGAAGAACTATGAAAAGGAAGACGGACATGACGGCCCAGCTGACACGCATGACACAAATGCTCACCGGGAGTCCGAGGACACCGAATGTCGGAACTGCGACTGAGCTGCATCAGGGCATCACGACCAGGATGGCCGAGGCGCCGGTGCCAAGTGATGGAGGAAGAAGAGGTGGCGAAAGCAGCTGACATAGGGGTCGGCGAAGAAGACGAAGGAGACGCCGGGAAGCGAAGGGTGTAAAGGGGCCCCGTGCTGTCACACCGAAGCAGAGGACGCCGGGAAGCCAAATCCTTGACAGTGAGACCGGTAGAGTCAAACTCCACGGAACAGGAATTGGCAGCTGTAAACCGACGAATAGAAAGAAGGTTGTGAACCATAGAAGGTGCCACAAGAACATCAGGAAGACGAAAGGAGCCATGAGCGCCGGCGGCACCCACGGACGTGACAGGAAGGCATGACCCATTAGCGACCATGATGGACGAAGGGTGAGAGGAAGATGGAGGGTGAACGGAAGAGAGGATGCTGGGGTCGGAAGTGGTGTGGTAGGTAGCACCCGAATCGGCGACCCACTGTGGGCCGACAGGAGTTGTCGGGCCCATAGCGCTGAAGGAGTGTGCCAAGGCCGCGGGCGAGGCGCTGAAAGGTGTAGCCCACGGGAATGCGGCTGGGTGAAAACCTGGATAAGCAGTAGCAAGCATGGCGGTGGCCGGCGGGCGAGGCGCACCACCGGGAGCCTGGAAGGGCCACGGACAGAGGTGCCCCAACCACGGGTCGTGGAAGCCAGGACCCCCACCATGTCCGCGTCGGCAATGACCACCACGTCCTCGTCCGCGACAATGGTGTCCGCCACGCCCCCCCCCCCCCCCGCTCGGTCCGGGGGGAGAACCCAGAAGAAACGACGGTGGCGTAGTGGACGGAGTGTCGGTAGGGAAGAGGGTAGCACTCGCGCCGGGTATGCGTGGCAAGGCTGCCATGACCGCGGCGTCCGGTGGTGGCATGCCCAAACCAGCGATCCGGCGGGCCAGGGTGTCAGCGGCGTCCCGCTCCCGTTGCCACACCAGGGCGGCCGCACGGACGCGCTCCTGTCCGGTGGTGGCTGCGGCCCGGGCGAAATCCAGTGCAGCAGCAAGGGCGGAGACGGCCGAAGGCGGGCCGGGGAGAGTGAAGGGGTTGCTGCCCATGGCCTGTAGGTGGGAGGCCGCACCATCACCATCCGGCAGGGCGAGGTCGACAGCAGCAGTTGCGGCAGCGGTGGCACCCACTGGGAACACCGCAGCCGCTGGAGCTCCATCCAAGGGCAGAGCAAGGAGAGGAGCGAGGACAGGTGCGCCGGCAGAGGGAGCGAAGACAGGGGCGCCGGTAGAGGGAGCGGCCGGCGTCGCCCGGCCCTGTCCAGCACCCGCGCCAGAGGTGGAAGACGCGAGGGCGAGAGCTGGAGGCCCGCCAGGGAGTCTGGAGACGCGGCATCCAGGGGTCAGGGGGGCCGGCGCTAGGGGGCGGCCCGTGCCTGCGGGCGGACGCGGCACGGCGCCATGTGCGGGCGGCCCCGGAGACAGAGGAGTAGCGGCCGTCGGTGGCGCAGTGGGGCCCGCGGCCGCGCCAGGCGGGGCCCAGGTGTGGCCCGCACCCGCGCCCGGTGGTCCTCCGGCGGCCGGCAGCGCCAGGGAGCAGGCCTCACCCGCGCCTGGGCGGGCGGCCCCTGGGAAAGCGGCGGCGGCCTAAGGATGGTGGGGGTGCGGCGCTGGGGTGGAGGCAGGGAACAGGGCCCAGGAGGTGGGGTGGGAGAGGGGAGGGAAGGGAGGCTCAGTCATGGTCGGCCAGGGAGGGCGGCGGTGCCGCTGGCTGCCTAGCGGCGGCTGGAGGAAGAGGGAGGGAGGGAGAAGGGAAAATCAGGCTCTAGATACCATGTTGGATTTCATTGATTAGGCTAACCCTAGAAGGGTAGCTATATAGGGTAGCATACATGGGCCTCATGGGCCTAGCCCAGGGCTGGACAAAAAGCTCGTTAAGCTGGCTCGGTGGCTCGGTACAAAAGTGCTCCGATTAGACTCATTTTTCTTTTAAAATAAAAATGACTTGATTTGGAACGACTTTCAACTTCGGCTCGGCTCGTTAGGCTCAGCTCGTTAGGCTCGTCATGAAGTTGGGTCTTAAACAATGCAGAAAATAATAATAAATAAGATTATACCAATTTCTAAAAAAGCTCGAAAAAAACTACAGTTGGCTCGATATCCAGCCTTAGCCTAGCCCTAGCCACATGGGCCACACACATATACTCCAACAATTTGGGGCTAAAATAACAGTCGAAACAAGGGGTACATCATCTAGCAACTTTTATCCAACAGATCTAAAAATGTAAGGCCACAGAAGCATGAGAGAAAACAAAATAGACAGATAAAAAAATGAGTGCAGCATTGTATGGTAGATTCAACGAATATAGAACAGCACCTCAAAACCAGCAGTATCATACTGCCTCCTTTTCTCAGGATCTGACAAGATGCTATAAGAATATGCAACTTCTTTGAAGAGTTCTGATGCTTCTGGGTTGCTAGCATTCTTGTCAGGGTGGTACCTATCAACAAAGATAAGAATTGTGATGATCAATCTACAGTAGCCAATAGGGTAGGGATCCATCAACGCTACATGGTGCAGGCATAGCAAGAACTATGCAAATAGAAGAAATAATTCCCTAATAAGATGGATGCAATGGAATGACATTATCTGATGTTTTAAGACCATGGAACTACATCATAACTGGATGCACAATCATATCACCACAAAGGGACAGTAGCATTTAAGGGCACGTAAACGCTCATTCCCATTGATTTCTTCACTCAGCGAGGGGCGAGATGTCAAGCAAGAACCAACCACGCCCAAATCTTGCCGGCAAAGCACAACACATATGAGAGGGCAATGTTCTACACAAAAGTCTACTCACACATGTACACATAACAGATTATGGGCCTGTTTGGATGGCCTTATTTCAGCCGCTACAATAAGCTGAAGCCCATCCAAACACCTCAGCTTATAGCCATTTCGAACTATACAGTCACCCAACTTATAAAAATCTATAGGCTGGATTCTCTCAGCTATTACAGCTTATAAAAATCTGGGGTCATCAGGTACACAAAACACCAAGTATTTAAAAGAATGAAGTGGTTATAAATACATGTGTTCACTCCATCCCATTCGTGTTTCACCACAACCACTCTCCTCTCATGTGAAGGCTCATAAAGTGCAGAGTGGTGTGGGAGCGACTGTGAGGCACAGCAGAAGAAAAATGCTTGATGATTTGGTCAATTTGGTTGACTGGCTTTGGTGCTAAATCGATTTCTAAGTTGATCTGAAAATATAAGCCCATTTACTGCTGCTGCCTATAATTTTGTTTATGCTTTGTAGTTTATGGAATGATTGTTATCATCTGGAATGTAAATGAGTATACATATATAGATCCAACATTTAACAAAAAAACATCAGTTACAATGGCCATTATCATACACTCTCAACATGGTATGAACAGCACGTGAATAGCTATTACTAAGATTTAGGAGCTCGGATAGACAAGATATTCACAGTGATTCCTATTGCACTGTGTGGAGCAGTAACACTTCTGCTTGCAAAATATGAAGAATTGAAGACAGAGGAAATCATAATACTATTCCCATTATTTTTGTTCAGATAAGCACTCTTTGATCAAAAGCAACAGCAGTTTCAAACTCACATAAACAAAAATTTGAAGGGATATCTGTCGACCAATATAGGAACTACTCAACACAGTAAGAATGGCATCATTAAATGCTATGAAATATATCCATCTGAAGCCTGAAAATGTTCTTTGCATTCGCTTGAAAAGATTATCATTGATGGGTTTTTACTGCTTTATCATCAATAAGCAGATGTGGGAACTAAAATTTATCATTTGAGTGCACCTCTTATGAGTATTCGTCATTTCATCATTGCTAAAATGTGAACAATGAGAATTAGAAATAATTAGACACTAAAATTTCGTAGCTAATTCATTAGTTGATTGCTCATGGCTTTAAGATCAAGGCCATTTTCACGTACCAAGAATCAAGCATAAACTGAACCATATGCACGTATCTAGTGGTGCGGTAGTATTTGCATACAAATGCCACATGACTTTCCCTGCTCCGAACTGCCAACTAACCCAGATAATGTAGGGCCTGTTTAATAAAGCTCCTCCAGCTCGAGATTCTCTGTGGGATGTGATTCTGTGACTGGAAGTGATTCTCTATTAAGATAAATTCTACGTAAAAAGTGATTCTGTGTGGAAAGCAAAGCAGGAGAAGCTTTTTTTTCATTTCCTGGCCTTCTAGTTTAATTCAAACAATCACTTAACACTCCTCAGATTAACATATTGTTTGGCAGAGCTCCTCATGAATTTAGCATGGAAGCTGCTCTATGAGCTATGCCAAACAGGCGCTATGGAAAACTAATGGAGTAGCATTCTGTGTGGAAAGCAAAGCAGGAGAATCTATTTTTTCTCATTTCCTGGCCTTCTAGTTTATTTCAAACAATCACTTAACACTCCTCAGACTAACATATTGTTTGGCAGAGCTCCTCATGAATTTAGCATGGAAGCTGCTCTATGAGCTATGCCAAACAGGGGCTATGGTAAACTAATGGAGTAGCATCTGGTTTTTCCTCTCTTCCACTACATAAATGAAAGCAGCGTAGCAAACGAAGGAGCTGTTCGGCTGGAATTATAAGCCGGCTGAAAAACACATTTGGCTGATTTTTTATGAGAGAAAAATACTGTTCTGGCTGAAAAAACAAGCTGAATAAGACGGATTATAAGTCAGATGAACAGGGCTGAAAATGGCCACTGAAGAGAAGGGGACCGTACTTGAGTGCGAGCTTGCGGTAGGCGGACTTGATCTCCTGGTCGGAGGAATCCCTGGGCACGCTGAGCACCTCGTAGGGGTCCCGACGCACTGCCGGGGCAGACGGCCCCTCCATCTTCCCCGACGACGACATTCCGGAACAAAACCCTAGCAGATGTAATGACAAACAAAAAGTTTAGAAAAATAATGCATCCGATCCCAACGGCCGGCGGCTGGACCATGTAACGGAGCCCGGCGCACGGTGCACGTTGCCCGACGGGTACACCAGCAGGTCCTCTGCCGGCGGATCTACCTTATCAAGGCGCCTGGCGGCTCGACCTCCTCCCGGCGGCTCGCGGCAGGGATGCGGAAGGGAGCGCCGGGAGCTTGGCGCCGTCGTCGCAGGATCCGGAGGAGGCGCGCTCGGCTAGGAGGACCAAGCCCCGGCGAGCAGAGGCGGCACCAGTCCGTCTCTATCACGCCTGGGAATGGGCCTGGGAAAAGGAAGGAGTGGCAGGTCTCTGTAATTTTTGGCAAGTGGGTTGGGAGGTGAAATTTTTCCTCACCTCAGCGCGGGCGCGAGCAGATCTCACCGCGTCCTCCTCTAGGTGGGCGAGACGGAGACGGCAAGGCAACGGCCAACGAGGCTGGAGAGCAGGAGGTTGAGGTCCTTGAGGGGGAACAAGCACGAGAAACATGGGAATGAACCCCAATCTCGATTACGGCCAGCTCGACTTCCCCGTTTTTTAACTCTGCTCCTTGACTTTTTAGTAAAGTCATTCTACTTAGGATTTCTTATAAACTGTATCACAGAGCAACTCAAAAAAAAAATTGAAGTCTCTGAATCATCCTTTGAATGTTCTCACAACTTCAGCTTTTTTCTTATAGCAGAGTTTGTGGAGTTGCGCTTATTTAGCTGGAAAACATGGAGCAGAATTAAAAACAACATGGAATAAAGCATTCTAACACAGGCCCTTAATTTTAGTTAGAGATGGGTATTTAAGAATTGATTTAGAGTGATTTTTAGTGGGAATTAAATAGGAAGCAGTGAGAAGCAAGTTTTTTTTTAGTGGTGGAGAAGAGTAGAGAGTAGGTAAGAATTGATTTTAGTAGTGGGGATTACACAGGGAGCAGCGAGGAGCAAGGTTTTTTTTAGCTCCTAGTATAGATAAAGAATGATTTTTGTTTGCTTCCACCAGAATATATGCGCAGTTTTACCATTTAACAAAAGAGAAGTGATTCTCAGGAAAAATCAGCTCTGACGAGGTCTATCAAACGCCCCTTTAGGGTATGTTTGATAGAACTCTACTCTCTTATTTTTAGCTATAGCATATTGATTTTTTTGAGTGATTTCAACTGATTCTCCGGTGGAGGTATGGTATGGATAGAATTGACTTTTGAGTAATTTTGGTAAAATTGATGAATAGAGAGCAGTGAGTCACATGTTTTTAGCTCTTCATATACCATGTTTTTAGCTCCCATGTACTGGCTTCTCTGCTCCCCATCATAATCTCTACGTAGTTTTGTTGTTTGGTTGATAAGGAGTGATTCTGAGGGAGAATCGGTCCCAAAGAGCTCTACCAAATGGTTCAAATTAAGTTTGGTTTTGGTAATTGAGTGACAACCAGTGAACTAATGTTTTCAATAAGTTATTATTGCACTAGGGTCCACATGATGGTGATGAGCAAAAGGCTAGGAAATGGTGGAGATGTAAATCAAGCCATATAAAGCAAGTGCTCACCCATGGAGAGAAGGAGATGAAAACAAGCCCAAAAGCACAGGTATATGCTATGGGTTTTCATTTCACTGATCGAGATGCAATAGAGTGTATGGTTGGGTTTAGAATACATAGTCGTACTGTTAAGAGGGGAACTCTAAATCTAACATGGTTATCTAGTGTCACTAGATGATGATTAATTTCCATATGTATTAGACCCAGTGACGTGGTGAGATGCAAGCGAAAGTATTTTTGAAAATTCTTTAAAAAATGCTAACTTAGTGCTTCTTTGTTTGGAAAAACAAATTGAGAGTTGGCATGCTTGTGCAGAGGGAGAGAAGAGCTTCTAGTGCAGTTGATTTGCCTCATTGGAACTCTTCGAAGGAGCATCGGAATGCTCACGGTGCTCTTCCGAAGAGATGCTCTAGAGAGGCTGTCACTTGGCTGAGTTGTTGGGCAGCTGAAAAGTCTAAAATGGCTAGATGGGGGTGAATAACCTAAATTAAAACTATACAAATCACTAGAGCAAAGATTAGTAACACAAATGGTGATAAAATGCGGTTTGCTCTAGCTCTAAGTGTTAAGCAAGCCACCCAGTTGCAATTCTAGTTATCCAATGTCTCTATGGCACACACAAGCTAGGTTGGTACAACTACTACCTAGAGTGCTAGCAATAAGAACAAGCAAAACTAAACGAGCTAAAGACACAAGGTAAAGTTGTGGTAAGTAAACGATGGGAAGATGATTTTATACCGACATGTTGAGGCAAGTGAACCAATGAAGAATACCAATGTGAAGCCAATCACTGGGAGACAATCAATCACAATATCAAGAGAGACACCAAGATTTTCTCTCGAGGTTCACGTGCTTGTCGGTATGCTAGTTCCCGTTGTGTCGACTAACACTACATGGTTCGGCGGCTAATTGGAAATCCACACCCAAGCTCTCCAAAGAACGCCGCAAGAACCTTGAAAGTCCTATGTTTGGTGTTAGTAATTAGTGACAATGCCTAAGTACTAATCCTATGCCTAAGTTGTATTTAGCATATGAGGATTAGTACATTCCAAGGTTGGTGGCAAGATGGACATGGTGATCATGATGGCCACACTTGGATTTGGACGCAACCCTACGTAATCAAGGCAAAGGTATATGCTTAAGGGTTGTGTTTTAGTAACCAAGACACCTAGTGTGTGTTGTTACATTATAGGATAGATAGCCGTACTATAAAGAGGGGAATGACGCGGCTATTGAACTCCTAAGTGCCTCTAGCTGTGTATTTCATAATCATATGCATTTGGATAGAACTAATATCGCCTCGAAGAATGATTGTGAAAATGTTAACACACTCACACATGACGAGATCACTTGGTGGTGTTAGCACATTTGCGAAGGCGGTGGAGTTTAGGCGTTTTCGAGGAGTTGAAACGACTATTTTCCACTACGCCGGAAGTCGGAAAAGAAACGGAGGTGAACGGATGTCACAGAGGTGACCGGACGCTGGACCGGACGCGGTCTCTGTTTGACCGGACGTGTTCGGTCAGCATTCAGCGTCTGCGCGTGTTTCAGTTTGATGATCGGACGCGCAGTGCGTCCGATCACTGACGATCGGATGCGTCCGGTCGTTCAGGGAGCTTACTGGACTCTAACCGGACGCTGGCACTGTGGCGTCCGGTCATTTCTACAGCGCGTCCGGTCGTTGTTTCGTTGAGCGCTGCTCAGGCTTGACCAGCGCGCCTGGTCAGTTACGGGACCAGCGCGTCCGGTCGATCCCAGCGCGTCCGGTCGTTGCTTCGTGACTTAGCCGTTGTGCGACCGGCGCGTCCGGTCAGTGTGACCAGCGCGTCCGGTCAGCACGATTTCGGCTGTTTAAGTTTCTAACGGCTATATTCGAAGGGGTACGTCTATAAATACTCGTTGGCCGGCTCAAGGCTCTCTCTCTCGAATATTTTGACATATTTGTGAGCACTTTGAGCTAAGCAACTCCTCTCCCACTCATCTCTCTTACTTCCTTGCATATTCGAAGTGAGATTGAGTGATCCAAGTGCATTTGCATTGTGAGATTGCATCTAGTTGGCACTTGGTGGTTGATTTGCTACGGGATTCTTGTTTCTCTTAGTGGTTGCCGCCACCTAGACGGCTTGGAGCAGCTTGGAGGCGTTGGCAAGAGTTGGTGATTATTCTTGGCCACCTCCGGTGATTGTGAGGGGTTTGTGTCTACCTCGGCGAAGCGCCAAAGGCAGCATTAGTAAATTGCTCGTGTCATTGCAACCTTTTGCCATTTGGTAGGTTCTTGTGGCGCCTTTTGAGAGGCTCGGTGTGTGACCGATTAGCCACCGAACCACGTGGTGAAGAGGGACACAACGGGGACTAGCGTGCCGGCAATCACGTGAACCTCAAGATAAATCTTGTGTCATCACTCTCATATTGTGATTGATTGATCCCGGTGTTCGGTTGTCTTGGTATTCATTGTTGATCATATTGGTTGGCTCAATACTTCGCCCCTCGGTGAAACTCTCCTAACTCAACTCCGCATTACTTTCTTAGTTATCTTTGCTAGCTAGTTAGCTTTGCTAAAGTAGCTCCTTTGTGTAGCTTGCTAGTTGTAGGTGTAGTTTCCTTCTCGGTTTGTCTTATGTGGTTGAGTGCAAATACTAGAATTGTGAATTGGATAGGTGGCTTGCAAACACCCCGTAGGCTAAGCAAAACTCGCATCTCGCTACTTGTTATATTGATAAACTTGTTTAGCTTGTCTTTGTAGAAAATTTTAAAAGGCTATTCACCCCCTCTAGCAATCAAGACCTTTCAAACCTACCGCTAGTGAGGTAATTCAATGACACGCGCAATATATTAGAGCTACCTTATGGCTCTTCGCTGGGAAGGTGCAAAGCCCCTCACAAGTCGCCGGAGCCGGCCACAAACAATCTTCAACTCGTGCCGGACCTCCTCCACTGCTCCAAGCCGTCTAGGTGACGGCAACCACCAAGAGAAACACGAATCTCACAGCAAAAGAACATCCAAGTGCCAACTAGATGCAAACTCACAAGCAAATACACTTGAGATCACTCAATCTCACTTTATTAGGCAATCAAGTAAGGGAGATGAGTGGAAGAGGATGTGTGTAAGGTCCTAGATGGCTAGAGGGGGGGTGAATAGCCTATAAAAAATTCTACAGGAACAACTAAGCAAACTTGTTGGAATAACAAACGGCGCAAAGCGAGTTTTGCTTAGCCTACGGTTGTGATGCATGCCTCCTATCCACAAGTCTAGTAGATTATGATCTCTAGTTCACACAAGGGCTATGTCACTAAACTTACACTAGTGAGCAAGCTAACAACACTAGCAAAGGCTACCACTAGAGCTACACAAGATAATCTAGTAAAAGTAAAAGCAAGAGATAGGATTGTGAATCTTATACCGACGGTGGAGTGAAGATGTTGCCAATCACCAAGATGATATACAATCAATCAATATTGATAACAACACAATATGAAGACTAATCACCGGAAGACAAGTGACACAATATTTTTGTTCACCCGGTGTTCACTTGTGCACCGACAAGCTACGTCACCGATTGTGTCGACCAACACTTAGATGGTTCCTCGGTGTGACCCTCAAGTCACTTGCCCCTCAAGGCACGTCCCGCAAGGCACCGCAAGACACCACTCTCAAGTGAGGTAACTCAATAACACACGCAATGTAATAGAGTTGCTTTTGGCGTCCCGCCGAGGAAAGCACAAGAACCTCTTACAATCAACCGGAGGTGGCCAAGAACAATCACCTTCTCTTGCCAACGCCTCCAACAATCTCCAAGCCGGCTAGGAGCGGTACTCTCCAAGAGTAACAAGAAATCCACCGGCTAAACCACCCACAAGTGCCACTAGATGCCCTCAAGCTATGCAATGCACTTTGGGATCACTCAATCTCACTTTTGATTTGCAATCAAGCAAGAGAGATGAGTGGGAGGAGATGCTCTAGCTCAAAGGATGCACAAGAATGTTAGAAATCACGAGAGACCTCCCCAAGGGCCGCCCAACAAGTATTTATAAGCATCCCATCCAAATAGAGCCATTATACCCCTTCACTGGGTCTGTTCGGGATGACCGAACGCGCCGGTCATAACTGACCGGACGCGCTCAGCCGCGTCTGATCCTCCAACGTTCACTGCGCCAACGGTCAAATCCATGACCGGACGCGCCTCTCAAAATGACCAGACGCGCTCAACCGCGTCTGATCCTCCAACGGTCACTGACCCCAACGGTCAAACCAATGACCGGACGCGCCCAGGGCAACGACCGGACGCGCCTGTCAAACGACCGGACGCGCCGCTTCGAACGACCGGACGCGCCGATCGCACTGACCTGTGCGCCCGCGAAGCAATGACCGGACGCGCCTCTCGCAACGACCGGACGCGACAGTGCTCGCGTCCGGTTAGAGTCCAGTAAGCTCCCTCAACGATTGGACACGTCCGATCATGTGTGACCGGACGCGCCTCACGTCCGATCGTCCTCTACGAACCTCAGTTCCTTCTGGGCGACTGACCAGACGCACCGGTCCTGCGAGTGACCGGACGCGCCGGTTACAAACCCTAACACCCGCGTCTGCGCTGTACTGACCGGACGCGTTCGGTCATACCATGACCGCGTCCGGTGCAGCGTCCGGTCACCTCTGTGACCTTCGTTCGCCTCCGTTTCTTTTTTGACTTCCGGCGTAGTGGAAAATAGGCTTTTCAACTCCTCGAAAACGCCTGAATCTCGCGCTCGCAAGCTCGGCGGGAGGGAGAGAGAGTCCCAAACCCTCTCTACCGCTCAAACTTCAACGCCTTCGCAAATGTGCCAACACCAACAAGTGATCATCACCTTGTGCACATGTGTTAGCCTTTCCATAATCATTTTCGAAGGTTTTACAGTTAGCTCACTGGGCCCTACATGCAATGCACTTCATGAATTCATCTAGTGGCACCCGTGCATCGAATAACCGGTAAGACTTCCCCTCTTAATAGTTCGGCTATCGATCCTAAACCACTCACACCCTCTATGGTGTCTTGAGTGCAAAACAAAATGGCTCTATGGTTATACCTTTGTCTTGAGCCCATTTTGTTCTTCCAAAAGATATGATCCATTTCATATCATCAAATGACCGTCTCGATCCATCGACCTTAACTTCACTTGCTCTTCACCGTTGCATCGGTCCATCGGCACCAAGTCTTGCTCAAGCTTCACCATCGCATGGTCCTTCGCTTTGAAGCCTCGACTTGCCCTTCACCCTCACAACCGGTCCATCGAGCCAAGCATCATCTTGGTCTTCATCATCTTGGTCACATGATTCAATGTCATGTCTCATATTCAATGACCACCTTTATCTAAATCATCCACTTAGATACAAAGGTTAGTCCTAGGTTTCATCAATTAGCCAAAACCAAACTAGGGACTTTCAATCTCCCCCTTTTTGGTAATTGATGACAACCCTCATAAAGATGATTTTGATAATAAAAGTTTTGAACTTGTCATACTTGTCCAATCATTTTGCTCATAAGTAAAGTTTGGACAATTATCACAAGCTCGGTTTTGGTAGCATTAGCTCTCTCTACATATGTGCATAGAGTTTGGATTGAAAGCTTTGCACATATGCATAGATAGAAGTGTTGAGAGAGTAATTCTACCAAAATGATGCTAAGGTGTAAGAAATAGACCTTTGAAGCGTGATACCAATCGGAGTTGCCTTTTACACCATCCTTAGCATCATGAAGTAACTAGACATCCATCACAACTCAAGAACCCTGTGAGATCAACATTATATGTAAATGTTCTTGGACCACTTGTACCACTTGTAGAGCTTTAAGGATGTCTAGAAACCACATGTAAACTATTCCTATGCATGCTAGTAGATCATTTCATCATTCAAGTTCTATACTAGCATTGCACCACACAAGCATGTATATTGAATTTAAAAAACATGTGCAATGAGCAAGTTATATAAGAATGCACAAACAAATGCAACAACTTTGTTTATGAGCTTGCTCCCCCTACTTGTGTGTATCAAAATTTTATTTACCCCTTTATCATGTTGAATCATCTTTTTCTCTCCCCCTTTGTCAACAACTTACCCAAAAATGGGATCAAATTATGGAGAGAAAAACAATGTTTGATGGAGTAGGTTAGAATTTATCAAATTTGGTTCAACCTAGAATACTTGCCAAAGATATTTAATTCGATTTGAACCAAAGACAAGCTTCTTCACTCAAAATAAGGGTTATCTTGTCTATGTTGAATTAAACACTTATAGCAAATCTTCTAGATTCAACACTAGGTTTGTAAGCTCACAAACATGTCATATGCCACCACTAGATCAAAATAAGCATAGAAGCAATAGTGGTAACATATATCTATCAAATTCATTTGATTTATCATGAATGCTCATACATACCACTTATTATGTCTACATGCTCTAGCAAGTCCTTAGCATAGGATGAATGACATGTCAATCAATTTTACCTTGCAATGTCGAAGGAGAGGCATGTCAATAAGTGGGTGGGGTGCATTCAACTCATGTTTGAGAAATCAAGAATGTTCAATTCATTCCTTAGCTTGCAAAACCTCTTTTCATCAAGTGGCTTGGTTAGAATATCGGCAAGTTGATCATCGGTGCCAACACTTTCAATGGCAATATCTCCCTTTTGTTGATGATCTCTAATGAAATGATGCCTTTATGTCAATATGCTTTGTTCTTTCATGTTGAATCGGGTTTTGTATCATCTTGATTGCACTTTCATTATCACATAGCAATGGCACATTCTTGAAGTTGAGGCCATAATCCTTCAAAGTTGATTTCATCCATAGTAATTGTGCACAACAACTCCCCGCACTCACATATTCGGCTTCGGCGGTAGAGATTACCACATTATTTTGTTTCTTTGAGGACCATGACACAAGTGATCTTCCAAGTAGTTGATATGTGCCACTTGTGCTCTTTCTATTGATCTTGCAACCCCCATAGTCGGAGTCCGAATATCCAATCAATTCAAACTTTGACCCCTTAGGATACCATAGTCCAACATCTCTTGTTTGCTTCAAGTACCTCAATATTCTCTTTGCGGCCGTGAGATGACTCTCTCTAGGTGAGGCTTGATATCTAGCACACATACAAACACTAAACATGACATCCGGCCTTGATGCGGTGACATAGAGTAGACTTCCAATCAAAGACCGATATTCCTTTTGATTCACCATTTTGCCATCAAAATCACTATCCAAATTGTCATTTGTACCCATTGGAGTTGAAATTGGCTTTGTATCTTGCATTCCAAACTTCTTCAACATGTCCCTTATGTATTTCCCTTGACTTACAAATGTCCCATTCTTTAATTGTTTGACTTGGAGACCAAGGAAGTAGCTAAGTTCACCAATCATAGACATTTCAAATTCTTTGGTCATCATAGCACCAAATTCTTCACAATAAGCTTGATCGGTTGATCCAAAGATGATGTCATCAACATATATTTGCACTATGAATAGATAATTCACAATCTTCTTGGTGAATAGAGTTGTATCAACCTTGCCCATCTTGAATCCCTTAGAGAGAAGGAAATCCCTTAGCCTCTCATACCATGCTCTAGGTGCTTGCTTTAAGCCATATAAAGCCTTCTTCAACTTGTACACATGGTTAGGTTTCTTGTCATCTTCAAATCCGGGAGGTTGCTCAACAAAAACTAACTCATTGATGATCCCATTGAGAAATGCACTTTTAACATCCATTTGATATAGTTTGATGTTGTGTGCACAAGCATAAGCCAATAAAATCCTTATTGCCTCCAATTTTGCCACGGGAGCATATGTCTCATCATAGTCAAGACCTTCTACTTGAGTGTAACCTTGAGCAACTAGTCTTGCTTTGTTTCTCACCACAATGCCATCTTGATCTTGCTTGTTTTTGAACACCCATTTGGTTCCAATCACATTGTAGTCATTTGGCCTTTCTACCAATTCTCAAACATCATTTCTTATGAAATTGTTAAGCTCTTCTTGCATAGCCATGATCCAATCGGCATCCTTCAAAGTTTCTTCTATTTTCTTTGGTTCTAAGGTTGACACAAATGATGCATGCTCACAAAACATAGCCAATCTTGATCTTGTTTGCACACCACTTCTAATATCACCAATAACACTATCAATGGGGTGATCTCTTGCAACATGTTGTGGTTGGAGTACTTGCACTTGATTGCTTGAGCTTGGTTGATTACTTGATGTATCTTGATGAGATGAACTAGCACCATGATCTTGTACTTGAGAGTCACTAGCTAGCTTGAATGGAGAATTGAGCACTTGATCTTTATCATCATCTTGAATATCAATTACTTGCTTTGCTCTAATGTCCCCAATGTCCATGTTCTTCATTGCTTCCACCAATTGAGTTCCACCAACACCATCTAGATTCTCTTCTTCATCTTGTGACCCATTGGTTTCATCAAATTGCACATCATGGACTTCTTCTAGAATGCCACTTGAATTGTTCCAAACTCTATAAGCTTTGCTTGTAGTTGAATAACCAAGTAGGAACCCCTCATCACATCTCTTGTCAAACTTTCCTAATCTAGTGCCCTTCTTCAAGATATAACATTTGCAACCAAACACTCTAAAGTAAGAAATATTGGGCTTTCTTCCATGAAGTAGTTCATATGGGGTTTTCTCTAGCAATGAATGACAATATAGTCTATTGATGTAGTAGCAAGCGGTATTGATTGCTTCATCCCAAAAGGATTGACTCACATTGTACTCATGAAGCATTGATCTACCCATATCAAGCAATGTTCTATTCTTTCTCTCAACTAGGCCATTTGATTGTGGAGTGTACTTGGCCGAGAATTGATGTCCAATGCCATAGTGATCACAAAGTTCTTCAATTCTTGTATTCTTGAACTCACTTCCATTGTCACTTCTCACTTTCTTGATTCTAATCTCAAACTCATTGTGAACTCTAGTGAGAAATGTCTTGAAGGTGTCAAACACTTCACTTTTGTCACTAAGAAAGAATACCCATGTGAATCTTGTGAAGTCATCCACTATGACAAAGCCATACTTATTACCACCTATGCTTAAGTATGTTGTTGGGCCAAATAGATCCATGTGCATCAAATCAAATACTTTGCATGTGCTAATTGTACTCTTCTTTGGATGTGAGCTTCCAACTTGCTTTCCGGCTTGACATGCACTACAAAGCTTATTCTTCTCAAATTCAACATCTTTCAAACCATTGACAAGATTGTGAGTTGTAAGCTTCTTCAATTGTTTCATGCCAACATGACCAAGCCTTCTATGCCAAAGCCAACCCATGCTTGATTTGGAGATTAAGCAAGTTGTTAAGGAAGTTTCTCTAGCATTGAAGTTAACTAGATAGAGATTCTCATATCTAAAGCCCTTGAATGCCACATTTGAACCATCCATACTAATGACTTCCACATCATTAACCCCAAAGATACATTTGTAGCCTAGATCACATATTTGTGCCACGGATAGAAGATTGAAATCCAAACTTTCAACTAGCAACACATTGGAGATACTCATGTCATTTAATATTGTAATCTTGCCCAAGCCAATAACCTTGCCTTTCTTGTTATTGCCAAATATGATAGAATCAACACCTCTATTATTGTCATTGATTGAGTCAAACATTCTTGATGTACCGGTCATGTGTTGAGTGCACCCACTATCAATAATCCAATGCCTTCCTCTGGCTTTGTAATTGACCTACAAGCAAATCAATGAAGCTTAGGTACCCATTTTTGCTTGGGTCCTTGTAGGTTAGTAACTAAACTCTTTGGTACCCAAATAGCCTTCTTCTTTGGGCCAACAATGGGTGTACCAATAAACTTAGATTGCACACCCTTCACACCTTTGGTAAGCACATAGCAAGAATCAAAAGGTATAGCATTAACAAATTTCTTACTTTGGTTCTTTTTATTACAATTATGCTCTAAGTGCCCAACTTGCTTGCATCTATTGCAAAACCGGCCATTGCTCTTCACAAAGCTAGGCTTTGGAGTTGCAAAGGCCGACTTGCCTTTCTTGGGGTTGTAGCCCAATCCTTCTTTGTTAAGAGAGAACCTTTGGCTACCCAAGCACTTAAGCAAGCGGGCCTCACCACCATAGGCCTTGCCTAGGGCGTGAGTGAGCTCATCCACCTCTCTCTTGAGAGTCTCATTCTCAACCATTAGTGAGGTATCACAAGTGAAACCATCACTAGTAGTGGAGGTAGAGTTGGTGGTGGTGGATGAAGAGCTACAAGAAGGGTTAGCATTTGTCATGATGATAGGTTTATAAAAAGATTCATCAATTATATCACATGTAACACCTATATCACATGATACAACAACCTTCTTCTTTGCTTGTTACTCAAGTAGCAATGAGTGAGCCTTTTCAAGCTTGGAATGAGTTTTACCAAGATCCTCATGGTCTTCCACTAGACTCTCATGAGTGGTCTTAAGCTCACCTAGAACTTTCTCAAGTATTGCTACTTTTATTGAAAGCTTCTTACACTCCTTGTTCTTGGCAATAGCTATGTCTCTAGTTTATTGCATCAAGTCATATAGTTGTTCTTTAGTTGGTTCATCATCATCATTTTCATTATCATTATTATTATCATTATCACTATCATGAACATATTCCATTTCACTTTCATCATCACTCTCATCATATAATACCTTAGCTTCTTTGGTCATAAAGCACGAAGAGGATGAATCAAATAGTGAAGGCTTCTTGTTGATAGCTATGGAAGCAAAAGCCTTGTTGGATGATTCTTCATCATTATCATCATCATCATTTTCCCAAGTGACCACATAGGCTCCATTCTTGCCCTTCTTGAAAGTCATCTTGGCTTCTCTCTTTTTCTTCTCAAACTTGCCCCTTTTGTTGTTCTTCTTGTCATAGGGACATTCGGCTTGAAGATGTTTGGTGCTATCACAATTGAAGCACCTCCTTTGTTGCTCATTGCTCTTGAAATAGTCATTTCTCTTTTTGAAGCCTCTTCTCTTGATAAACATCTTGCCAATATTCTTGACAACTAGAGCAAGTGCCTCATTATCAATTTCATAATCTTCATCTTCACTATTGTCTTCTTCTTCTTCAATATGGTAGCTTTGCCCTTGGAGGAGATGGCCTTGAACGCCATGGTCTTCTTCTTCTTTTCTTCCTCCTTCTCCTTCTCATCAACATCTTGATCATACTTATCATATGTTAATACCTCTCCAAGCAAATCATTAGGCTTAATTGTTTCAAGCCCATCTCTTTGTAACATCATGATCAACATTTTGAATTTTCTTGGTAAGCTCAACAAGAACTTGTGGCAAAAATCTTGGTCTTGTGTCTTGTGCCCTAAGCTCTGGAGATCATTGACTATCACTTGCAATCTATGAAACATTTCAATGATTGTTTCATCATCCTTTTTCTTGAAGTTCTCAAACTCACTCTTGAGCCCATATAGCTTGGCACTCTTCACAACCTTAGTGCCTTCATATGTCTCACTCAACCTTGTTCATACTTCACTAGCCAATTCCAAATCCTTGATGCCCTCAAACACTTTTGTGTCAATACCATTGTAGAGTGTATTGAGAGCCATTCCATTGCATGTTCTATTTGCTCTATCCTCATCGGTGATATGATCGGGATCAATGATAGCAAAATTATTCTCGGTGACTTGCAATACTCTCTCATGAATAGAACCAAGGTACATTGTCATTTTTCTCTTCTAATGAGCAAAAGAACTAACACCATCAAAGAACGGTGGCTTGCCCCCAACATGATTGAACACAATTTGAGCCATTTTCACACCAAAGGATGTTAAGCCTTGATTAAAACGGTAACCACGGCTCCGATACCACTTGTAAGGTCCTAGATGGCTAGAGGGGGGATGAATAGCCTATAAAAAATTCTACAGGAACAACTAAGCAAACTTGTTAGAATAACAAACGGCGCAAAGTGAGTTTTGTTTAGCCTACGGTTGTGATGCAAGCCTCCTATCCACAAGTCTAGTAGATTATGATCTCTAGTTCACACAAGGGCTATGTCACTAAACTTACACTAGTGAGCAAGCTAACAACACTAGCAAAGGCTACCACTAGAGCTACACAAGATAATCTAGTAAAACTAAAAGCAAGAGATAGGATTGTGAATCTTATACCGACGGTGGAGTGAAGATGTTGCCAATCACCAAGATGATATATAATCAATCAATATTGACAACAACACAATATGAAGACCAATCACCGGAAGACAAGTGACACAATATTTTTGTTCACCCGGTGTTCACTTGTGCACCGACAAGCTACGTCACCGGTTGTGTCGACCAACACTTAGATGGTTCCTCGGAGTGACCCTCAAGTCACTTGCCCCTCAAGGCACGCCCCGCAAGGCACCGCAAGACACCACTCTCAAGTGAGGTAACTGAAAGTCCCTAGTTTGGTTTTGGCTAATTGATGAAACCTAGGACTAACCTTTGTATCTAAGTGGATGATTTAGATAAAGGTGGTCATTGAATATAAGACATGACATTGACTCATGTGACCAAGATGATGAAGACCGAGGTGATGCTTGGCTCCATGGACCGGTTGTGAAGGTAAAGGGCAAGTCGAGGCTTCGAAGCGAAGGACCAAGCGATAGTGAAGCTTGAGCAAGACTTGGCGCCGACGGACCGATGCAACGATGAAGAGCAAGTGAAGTTAAGGTCGATGGATCGAGACAGTCATGTGATGATATGAAGTGGATCATATCTTTTGGAAGAACAAAATGGGCTCAAGGCAAAGGTATAACCATAGGGCCATTTTGTTTTGCACTCAAGACACCATAGAGGGTGTGAGTGGTTTAGGATCGATAGCCGAACTATTAAGAGGGGAAGTCTTATTGGTTATTCGATGCACGGGTGCCACTAGGTGAATTCATGAAGTGCATTGCATGTAGGGCCTAGTGAGCTAACTGGAAAACCTTCGAAATGATTATGCAAATGCTAACACACGTGCACAAGGTGGTGGTCACTTGTTGGTGTTGCACATTTATGAAGGCGTTGAAGTTTAAGCGGTAGAGAGGGTTTGGGTCTCTCTCTCCCTCCCGCCGAGCTTGCGAGCGCGGGATTCAAACGTTTTTGGGAACTTAAAATGCCTATTTTCCACTACGCCGGAAGTCGGAAAAGAAACGGAGGCGAACGGAGGTCACAGAGGTGATCGGACGCTGCACCGGACGCGGTCATGGTATGACCGGACGCGTCCGGTCAGTACAGCGCAAGCGCGGGTGCTAGGGTTTGCAACCGGCGCGTTCGGTCACTCGCGGGACCGGCGTGTCCGGTCAGGAGCCCAGAAGGAACTGCGGTTCACGAGGATGATCAGACGCGAGGCGCGTCCGGTCACACATAATCGGACGCGTCCGATCATCGAGGGAGCTTACTGGACTCAAACCGGACGCGGGCACTGTTGCGTCCAGTCGTTGCGAGGGGCGCGTCCGGTCGTTACTTCGCGGGCGCGCGGTGCTGTGCGATCGACGCGTCTGGTCGTTGACTGGAGCGCGTCCTGTCACTCGGGACCAGCGCGTCCGGTCGTTTTGAGAGGCACATCCGGTCATGAGATTTGACCGTTGGCGCAGTGACCGTTGGAGGATCGGACGCGGTCGAGCGCGTCTGGTCAGTTATGACCGGCGCGTCCGGTCATCCCGATAGAACCTAGTGAAGGGGTATAACGACTCTATTTGGATGGGATGCCTATAAATACTTGTTGGCCGGCCCTTGGAGAGGTCTCTCATGATTTCTAACATTCTTGTGCATCCTTTGAGCTAGAGCATCTCCTCCCACTCATCTCTCTTGCTTGATTGCAAATCAAAAGTGAGATTGAGTGATCCCAAAGTGCATTGCATAGCTTGAGGGCATCTAGTGGCACTTGTGGGTGGTTTAGCCGGTGGATCTCTTGTTACTCTTGGAGAGTACCGCTCCTAGCCGGCTTGGAGATTGTTGGAGGCGTTGGCAAGAGAAGGTGATTGTTCTTGGGCACCTCCGGTTGATTGTAAGAGGTTCTTGTGCTTTCCTCGGCGGGACGCCAAAAGCAACTCTATTACATTGCACGTGTCATTGAGTTACCTCACTTGAGAGTGGAGTCTTGCGGTGCTTTGCGGGGCGTGCCTTGAGGGGCAAGTGACTTGAGGGTCACACCGAGGAACCATCTAAGTGTTGGTCGACACAACCGGTGACGTAGCTTGTCGGTGCACAAGTGAACACCGGGTGAACAAAAATATTGTGTCTCTTGTCTCCCGGTGATTAGTCTTCATATTGTGTTGTTGTCAATATTGATTGATTGTATATCATCTTGGTGATTGGCAACATCTTCACTACACCGTTGGTATAAGATACACGATCCTCTCTCTCGCGTTTACATTTACTAGATTATCTTGTGTAAGCTCTAGTGGTAGCCTTTGCTAGTGTTGTTAGCTTGCTCACTAGTGTAAGTTTAGTGACATAGCCCTTGTGTGAACTAGAGATCATAATCTACTAGACTTGTGGATAGGAGGCTTGCATCACAACCGTAGGCTAAGCAAAACTTGCTTTGCGCCATTTGTTATTCTAACTAGTTTGATTAGTGTCTCTTGTAGAAATTTTTATAGGCTATTCACCCCCCCTCTAGCCATCTAGGACCTTTCAAGTGGTATCAGAGCCGTGGTCCCTGTTTTAATCAAGGCTTAATATCCTTCGGTGTGAAAAATGGCTCAAATTGTGTTCAATCATATTGGGGCCAAGCCACCGTTCTTTGATGGTGTTAATTCTTTTGCTCATTGGAAGAGAAAAATGACAATGTACCTTGGTTCTATTCATGAGAGAGTTTTGTAAGTCACCGAGAATGATTTTGCTATCATTGATCCTGATCATTTCACCGATGAAGATAGAGCAAATAGAACATGCAATAGAATGGCTCTCAATACATTGTACAATGGTATTGACACAAAAGTATTTGAGGGCATCAAGGATTTAGAATTGGCTAGTGAAGTATGGACAAGGTTGAGTGAGACATATGAAGGTACTAAGGTTGTGAAGAGTGCCAAGCTATATGGGCTCAAGAGTGAGTTTGAGAACTTCAAGAAAAAGGATGATGAAACAATAATTGAAATGTTTCATAGATTGCAAGTGATAGTCAATGATCTCAAGAGCTTAGGGCACAAGACACAAGACCAAGATTTTTGCCACAAGTTCTTGTTGAGCTTACCAAGAAAATTCAAAATGTTGATCATGATGTTACAAAGAGATGGGCTTGAAACAATGAAGCCTAATGATTTGCTTGGAGAGGTATTAACATATGATAACTATGATCAAGATGTTGATGAGAAGGAGAAGGAGGAAGAAAAGAAGAAGAAGACCGTGGCGTTCAAAGCCATCTCCTCAAAGGGCAAAGCTACCATCATTGAAGAAGAAGAAGACAATAGTGAAGATGAAGATTATGAAATTGATGATGAGACACTTGCTCTAGTTGTCAAGAATATTAGCAAGATGTTTATCAAGAGAAGAGGCTTCAAAAAGAGAAATGACTATTTCAAGAGCAATGAGCAACAAAGGAGGTGCTTCAATTGTGATAGCACCGAACATCTTCAAGCCGAATGTCCCTATAACAAGAAGAAGAACAACAAGAGGGGCAAGTTTGAGAAGAAAAAGAGAGAAGCCAAGATGACTTTCAAGAAGGGCAAGAATGGAGCCTATGTGGTCACTTGGGAAAGTGATGATGATGATGAAGAAGAAGAATCATCCAACAAGGCTTTTGCTTCCATTGCTATCAACAAGAAGCCTTCACTATTTGATTTATCCTCTTCGTGCTTCATGGCCAAAGAAGCTAAGGTATTATATGATGAGAGTGATGATGAAAGTAAAATGGAATATGTTCATGATAGTGATAATGATAATAATAATGATAATGAAAATGATGATGATGAACCAACTAAAGAACAACTATATGACTTGATGCAACAAACTAGAGACATAGCTATTGCCAAGAACAAGGAGTGTAAGAAGCTTTTAATGAAAGTAGCAATACTTAAGAAAGTTCTAGGTGAGCTTAAGACCACTTATGAGAGTCTAGTGGAAGACCATGAGGATCTTGGTAAAGCTCATTACAAGCTTGAAAAAGCTCACTTATTGCTACTTGAGCAACAAGCAAAGAAGGAGGTTGTTGTATGATGTGATATAGGTGTTACATGTGATATAATTGATGAATCTTTTTATAAACCTATCAACATGACAAATGCTAACCCTTCTTGTAGCTCTTCATCCACCATCACCAACTCTACCTCCACTACTAGTGATGGTTGAAAGGATCAAGATGCCCAAGAGGGGGGGTGAATTGGGCTTTTCTAAAAAATAAATGCAAGGAATAAATCCTACAAGCTGGAATTCACCCCTAGTGTCTACTTGTGTTCCTAGAGAGTCTACCGATACAAAGTTTTGCACCCTAGTTTCCAATCCTAGTCTAGCATGGCAAGTCTAGGAATGTAAACAAGCAATGTAAGTAAATACGAGAAAGTAAATGCTTGAATGTAAAGGGGCAAGGAACACGGCGATGTTTTTCCGAGGTATCGGAGAGTCGCCACTCCCCACTAGTCCTCGTTGGAGCACCCGCGCAAGGGTGTCGCTCCCCCTTGATCCGCGCAAGGATCAAGTGCTCTCTACGGGTTGATTCTTTGACACTCCGTCGCGGTGAATCACCCACAACCGCTCACAAGATGAGTTGGGTCATCCACAAGCTTCGCCGGATGAACACCAAACTCCCAATCACCACCAAGCCGTCTAGGTGATGGCGATCACCAAGAGTAACAAGCTAGAACTCTCACTTGACCTCTACGAGCCTAAATGAGAAAGTGGATGCACACTTGTTACTCTCTAATCGCTAGTGAGGAACTCTCAAGCTTTGATTCTCAAATCTCTATCCTCACTAGTGCTCTTGCACTACCTTGCACTCCAAAGGTGTTTATCAGCTGATCAAATGAGCAAGAGACCTCTAAAAGAGGTGGTGGGGATGTATTTATACACCCCACAGACGAAACGAACCGTTACCTGCTGACTCAGCAAAACTCGAGCTGACCGGACGCGCCGGTCGCACTGACCGGACGCGCCGGTCGCTCGTAACGGTCAAAAACCGAAAAACACCTAAATGACCGGACGCACCGGTCAGGGGTGACCGGACGCGTCCGATCGTGCGTGGAGCTTACTGTACTCGCACCGGACGCGCGACCGCGTCCGATCGGTGATGACCGGACGCGTCCGGTCGTCTCAGGACCTTACTGGACTATGACCGGACGCGCCGATCACACCCAGGTCGCGTCCGATCGGGTGTTTCCCTTAAGTGACACGTGTTGACTTCTGACCACCGCGTCCGGTCCTCGCGAGGACCGCGTCCGGTGCTCAGAGCTGAAACCCCAGCCGCGGAACTGAACTGACCGGACGCGTCCGGTCAAGCCGAGGACCGCGTCCGGTCACGGGAAAACGACCCGAAACTCTCCGAAAAGCGTTACAACTTCAACCAAGTTGCTCCCAACTGAACTTTGAGCTATTCTAGAGCTGCCTAGCGCCAAGTTTAACAAGTGTGCACCACACCTAAACATAGGACTCGCCTAGGTCAAGCTACCCGCTCATGCCCCCCTTTATAGTACGGCCAAAAGAGAAAAACGAAGATCCTAACGACTATTCCAAATGTCTCTCAACACCTCGACATCCGGAACTAACCGTCCTTAATCTTGACGTCACTCTTTTGAAAACCGAAACGATTTCCATCAAGGGGCATGAATACCATGGTGCCCAAAGCAGTTAAAACCTTCATGACCTAACTTACCAAAGTTTCTGCAAAACACACGTTAGTCATGGTAACAAAGCGTTGTCATCAATTGCCGAAACCAAACCTCGGGGCCTAGATGCTTTCAATCTCCCCCTTTTTGGTGATTGATGACAACACTCAGATATGAAAGATTTGAGTTGAGGTTTTTGAGCATGCATGGATCACATAAGCAACAAGCAATAAGCAGAGAAGAGAAAGGAATTGCTTATGTGTCCCAAGCCAAAAGAGTGTACTCATAAGATAAGACAAAAAGCGTTAGTACACAAACGGATATAGCTCATAATTTATCGGAGTAAGGCACGGAAGCACAACCTTAGAGCTATAAATAACAACGGTGACAAGAGATAACACTAACAGGATAAAACATTAAGACTCAAGGTTTATCTCACAACGACATGTCACACGAATGCAATGACTGAAAAGTAAACATGATGCATGAATGTAGCACACAGGAAAAAACGAAAAAACAACTCTCAAATCTCCCCCTGAAACTACTCTCTCTCCCCCTTTGGCATCAAGCGCCAAAGAAAAAACTAATCTAAGGATCTGATGGGGGGACAGACGGAGTCGTGTCGGGTGCCGAGGTGCGCGGAGTAATCATGAAGTGTAGAGAATCACCCTCGGAATCTGAGCTATCTGGCTGACCCTCTGATGAAGCATGTGGCTGTGTAACTGTCTGGGTCTGAACGGCAGGAACAGGTACTGTCGTAGTAGTAATGATAGGATCCGTCTGAGTGACCTGAGCCTATAGCGAGCCAGTAGCAGGAGGATCTGTGGAGGCAACTGACGAAGGTAGAGTCTCTGTAGTACCAGTTCCTGTTACTGGAGGAATAGCTGCCTCTGAAGCTGACAACCCTGAAGAAGTAGCAACTGTAGTATGCGAGGGCGTCGGCTGACCAGTCAACTCACTGTAGGTAGCACTGAAATCACCGAAAGATGTGCCTGTCAGGAGGTGAGGGCGAGGCTGGTCTGATGGTGTAAACCCCGTGTGAATAGGAGTGAAGCTCGGGGACTGGAAAGACTGGGGAACCTGCTGCTGTGGAGATGTGAACTGGAAACCCGGCTGTCCCTGACTCGATGGATCAGAAGATGGTAAAGTAGAAGTCAGGACGGAAGTAGGCGGAGGAACCCCAACCGTGACTAGGTGGCGCAGGAGGTCCAAGTATTGCTGCTGACTAGCTGCAGTCTGTCGCTGAATCTCATATTGCTGTCGCTGCATTTCGACTTGCTGCCTCTGGATTTCAAGCTGCTGACGCTGAAACTCGTCCTGACGAGCCTGAATCTGTGCAAATGCTGCAGCTGTGTCCTGAGCCTGTCGCTGTATTTGCTGTTGCTGTTGCTCCTGTGCCTGGGTCAACCTCTCAAGAATTGCCACCATGGCTGGGTCTGTGCGGGAGGCTGAACCAGAGCCACCGGCCTCGTGGTCGTGGGACCGAGGAGACCGGTACCTGGGGATGGGCTGGTAGTCCTCATCAGTGCTGTCAGATGTCCCATCCTCAGGAAGATCAGCAGGCTGAGCGTCAAGATCTGCAAGCTCTGCCTCTGCAAGCTCATCAACTGTGGCGTCCTGCTCAGCTGCTGTCTCAGGAACCTCAGGTCGCACACGCTGTCCTGGCACTGGGGCCTGATCTCTGGTGACTGACGTCCAAAGCTGACGGATATCATACTCAGGAAAAGCAGTGGTAGTATCTGATATCTCAGCTCGGATCTCTGCTGGCAGCTGAATAGATGATCTGATAATGAAGCAGATCCAGTGTGCATAGGGCAGCTGACGATTACCCTTGAAGCCCTCAGCTATGGTGTCCTCCATCTCACTAAGTATGAGATCCCATATATCAAACTGTGTCTGTGAGAGGAGGTGGTGAACAACCCATAACTGCATCCGAGTCAGTCCCTCTCTGTAGCCAAGTCTGGGAAGAAGTGTGCGTCTGACTATAGCATCCAAAACTCTGGCCAGTGGTGTCAAACTGGCGGGCGTGCGTCGAGACCCTTCGCCAAAAGGCTCACGGAAGCAGGGTCGAACCAAGTCGGTAGGTGGCACTGTCCCGCCGTGAGGGCGTCTCGGAGGAGTCTGACCATAACATAGCTGATGTATCTTTGTGTCAAAAGCTGGGAGTCTGAGAATCTCCCGCACTCTGCTGCTGTATAGGCGGTGATCGCGGCCTCGGAATGCAAAGTGAATGAAATCATGGGCAGGATCAATCCATAGTGAAGCATAAAACTCTCTGACCCATGTGCCGCAGTATGCACCTGTCCGTCCAAGAAGATCTGACAAGGCTGGCAGAAAGGACAGGTGCGGACGTAGCTGCTCTCCCACAACCTCGACTAGTGACTCAAGTCGACAGACCCTCTGTGGTCAGAAAGCAATACCGCTGTCAACTAGAGCTCTGTAGAAATCCTCCTGAAGAGGGGTATAGAATCCTTCTGAAGCTCTGGGATCCCTCACAGGTGGAAACCACCGACTGACCTCCACGAACCTCAACCCCTGCACCTGACGTGCTGTAGCACCCCTCAAGTCAAAGTGCTCGACCGGGGGTGAACCTCTAGCTCTGGGAGGAGGACGTGCTCCACATCGCTGGCCCTCTGGCCTAGGAGACACCTGAGTACGGGCGCGTGTGGAGCGGCGACGTACTGGAGACCGAGCAGGCTGCTCCTCTGTATCTGCTGTAGCCTCTGGAGCCTCTGTGGTCTCTGTGGGTGGATCAACGGACATATCGTCTGCAGCTCTAGTATCCTCAGTGCCCTCAGTGGCCTCTGTGCCGAGCTGTCGACCTTCAAGATGAAAGCGACGCTCGCCTATGCGTATGCCACTGCTCCTGCCACCTCTCTCTGCCTACTCTGCTGCATCTGCTACGGCCTGAGCAATCTCTGCCTCTGTGAGTGTCTTCTTCTTCTTTCTGGCCAAGACCTTGACACGCTTCCCACGTGCAATCTCAGACCGACGAGGAGGACTGTCGTTCCCGTCACCAGGAGCACCACCGGCGTTCTTGCAACGCACCATGCTGACACAGTGACTGAGAACCTCTGTAAGATGATGAACTGTCACTCAAGAGGCTTGGCCTCAATCCGTATCCGCAGGCTTGGCCTCGGATTTAGCAAACTGATCTCACCCTGACACACAACAGACTCGCTGCAAAGACGGAATAGAGAGATCTACTATAAACACATATATAACTAAAAGGTACGAATCCTAGAGATAGCAAGCATATGAGATACGATATGAATCGAAACGTGAAGCTACCTTGGATCGTCGAGATGACTGACAGGGTAAGGTGACCTAGATTGCGAGATTCCCGAAATCGCCGAACGAGCTCTGATTTGCCGAAACAAGGTAAAATTAGGATTGAAAAAGAAACAGTTACGGCAAACCCTAGCAAGGAGAATAGGGTGACGCGAACCAACCTCGCGAAGAAGACGATGCGCGACGGAACTCGTCGACGAACGATCGTCCGACTATCCCTAGGGTTAGGGCAGAACCCCAGGCAGGGGAGAGGGCAAGACCTAGAAGAGGAAAAACGGCCGAAAGATGAGAGACGGGCTAGGGTTGGCACGGGGGAGCTGCGGCTACTGCTGGCGAGGTGCACGGCGAGACTGGACGGCTTGCCGGCGGCGGTGGCACGCGGCGCAGCAGCGTCGGGCGAGGATGCGGCTGCGGGTGGCGCGGGAGCGGCCGGTGCGGCAGCGAGCAGCGCGTGAGCGGCGAGCGCGTGCGGGCGAGGAAAAGTGCGGCGCGGGCACGACAGGAGGTCGCCGGCGGCAGGGAAGACGGTGAGGGGGCGGCGGAAACGGCGAGACGGCGACTAGGGCAAGGCGGCGGCGGAAGCGCGTGCGGGTGAGAGAAAACCGGCCGAGGACGAATCGGTTTTATAAAGGGTTAGATCCGCGCGACACGTGATGACCGGGCGCGGTGGTCGATATGACCGGACGCGGTGGTGCAGCGTCCGGTCATACTCCAGTAAGATCCTGGAGTGACCTGACGCGTCCGGTGCGGACTGACCGGACGCGGTCTGAGTCCGGTCGTTGGAAGTTCGGGAATATATCGCGAATGACCGGACGCGGTGGTGGTAACCGGGACCGGACGCGGTGGTCAACAGAGGCGCGTCCGGTGCAGCGTCCGATCACTAGATCTGGAGTTGGTCTTCTGGATGACCGGACGCGCTGCTGGACGCCGGGACCGGACGCGGTGGTGAAGCATTACTGCGTCCGGTGCAGCGTCCGGTGCAGCGTCCGGTGACTGTTCTTCGCCCTTCTTTGTTCCAACTACGACGCGACTTCTCCCAATCAGGTTCCATTTCAAAGAGACACAAATAAACACCAATTGGAACACGAAATGAGAGACCTTATTCAAACCCTCAAAAAAAATTTTAAAATAGATTGCCTTAGGCTAGTATTATTTTTAAGAAAATAGGCAATAAACACCCAAGGAGCAACGTATGGCCACGCAAAAGAGTTTTTGAACCATTAGGAGCGTCAAAATGCTCTCTCTATCCATGGACGAACACAGAGGTTGCTCAAAACTTAACCGAAGAGAAACGACAAGAACAACAACCATGCATATGCAATGCAATACAAGAAGGTAAAACTAGGATGCTTGTCAAGTTTGATCCACGGTTAGGCTTTTTCACTCCTCCAAGGAAGGGTTATCGTAACCGTGTTAGCCAAGCCCTAAAAAAAATGCGATAAAAAAAAATTGCATATAATACAATGCAATGCAAGGGACAACACATGCTCATTTTTTAATGTTACTAGAATCAAGCACATTTAGTTCACTTCTTAACCTATAAAAGGTTGCCTCATCCAAAGGTTTGGTGAAGATATCCGCTAATTGATTTTCACTTCTTACACCTTCTAGTGATATGTCATTTTTAGCAACGTGATCTCTTAGAAAGTGATGGCGGATATCAATGTGCTTGGTGCGAGAGTGTTGTACCGGATTGTTAGCAATTTTAACGGCACTTTCGTTGTCACATAAAAGTGGCACCTTTTCAAGAACAATTCCATAGTCTAGGAGAGTTTGTTTCATATATAGGATTTGTGCACAACAAGCCCCCGCGGCAATGTATTCCGCCTCGGCGGTGGACAAAGCCACACTATTTTGCTTTTTAGATGACCAAGATACTAAAGATCTTCCAAGCAAATGGCACCCTCCGGATGTGCTTTTTCTATCAATCTTGCAACCGGCATAGTCCGAATCGGAATAGCCAACTAGTTGGAATCTAGCTCCTTTGGGATACCAAAGACCAATGCTTGGGGTGAGCTTAAGATATATTAGGATTCTTTTTACGGCACTTAGGTGAGGTTCTTTAGGGCACGCTTGAAAGCGAGCACACATGCACACACTAAACATGATATCGGGCCTAGATGCGGTAAGGTATAACAAGCTACCAATCATAGAACGGTAGAGAGTTTGATCAACCGGTTTACCTCCCTCATCTAGGTCGAGATGTCCATTTGATGGCATTGGAGTCTTGATTGGTTTGCATTCTTCCATCTTGAATCTTTTGAGAAGATCCTTGGTATACTTTTCTTGAGAGATGAAAATCCCTTCTCTCATTTGCTTTACTTGAAAGCCAAGGAAGAATGTGAGCTCACCAATCATTGACATCTCGAATTCCTTTGACATCAATTCACCAAATTCCTTGCAATAATCTTCATTTGTTGATCCGAAGATGATATCATCAACATATACTTGACAAATGAAGATCTCCCCATTAAACTTCTTGGTGAATAGTGTGGTGTCGACCTTCCCAATGGTGAAGCCCTTCTCAATGAGGAAGTCCCGGAGGCGTTCATACCACGCTCTAGGGGCTTGCTTGAGCCCATATAACGCCTTGGACAACCTATAAACATGATTAGGATATCTAGGGTCTTCAAACCCGGGAGGTTGATTAACATAGACTAGTTCATTTATAAAGCCATTTAAAAATGCACTTTTCACATCCATCTGATATAGTTTCATATCATGATGTGATGCATAAGCAAGGAGGATACGAATGGCTTCAAGTCTTGCAACGGGTGCAAATGTTTCTCCAAAATCAAGACCTTCAACTTGAGAGAACCCCTTTGCAACTAGTCTTGCCTTGTTCCTCACCACTATGCCTTGGTCATCTTGCTTGTTTCGGAACACCCACTTGGTTCCAATGACTCTTGCACCTTTGGGATGCTCTTCTAGTGTCCATACTTGATTGCGGGTGAAGTTGTTCAATTCTTCATGCATTGCAATCACCCAATCCGGATCTTGAAGAGCTTCTTCTACATTCTTAGGTTCAACGCAAGAGACAAAAGAATGATGTTCAACAAAAGAAGCTAGCTTTTGGGATCGAGTCATTACTCCCTTTGTAGGACTCCCTATGATGAGATCTTGTGGATGTGCTTGAAGTAGTGGTGAATTTCTTTTATCAACCACTTGAGGAGGTGGATGAGGAGCATCAACATCTTGAGCTTGTGCCTCGGATTGTTCATGAGAGACATAAGTGTCTTCATTTTCAACTCTCTCATTCTTGTCATCATCTTGAGGCACACGTGATGAAGATGGTGGATCAACAATTTGTACATCGTCATCATCATCTTTTGGCTTGATGTCTCCCACCGGCATGTTCTTCATGGCCTCCCTCAAGGGTTCATCACCTACATCATCACAATTCTCAATTGCTCCTTGGGAGCCGTTAGATTCATCAAATTCCACATCATATGTTTCTTCAACCAAACCGGTGGCATGGTTAAATACTCTATATGCTTTGGACTTTGATGAGTAACCAACAAGAAAACCAATATCACAACGTCTTTGAAACTTCCCTAGGTGTTGACGCTTCTTGTAGATGTAACATTTGCAACCAAACACCCGGAAGAAAGAAACGTCCGGCTTCTTGCCATTAAGCAACTCATAGGGGGTCTTGCCAAGAAACTTTTGTAGGAAGAGGCGATTTGAAGCATAGCATGCGGTGTTGATTGCCTCGGCCCACAACTTCTCCGGAGTATTGTACTCATCTAGCATTGTTCTTGCAAGGGTGATCAAAGTTCGGTTCTTTCTCTCAACTACACCATTTTGTTGAGGAGTGTAGGTTGAAGACACCTCATGCTTGATTCCAATTTCATCACAATAAGCTTCAATGTTGGTGTTGTCAAATTCTTTCCCATTGTCACTTCTAATCTTCTTTATCTTGACTTCAAATTCATTTTGAGCTCTCTTTGCAAACTTCTTGAAGCAATTTGCCACTTCGGATTTGTCATGAAGGAAGAAAGTCCATGTATACCTTGAGTAGTCATCCACTATCACAAGACAATAGAGATTACCACCCAAGCTCTTGTATGTTGTAGGCCCAAACAAATCCATGTGTAGAAGTTCTAGCACTCTTGAAGTTGACATGAAAGCTTTGGTTGGATGAGTGTTTGCAACTTGTTTGCCCGCTTGACATGCACTACAAGGTTTGTCCTTTTCAAACTTCACATCCTTCAATCCTCTCACTAGTTCTTTCTTCAATAGCTTGTTGAGAGTGTTCATTCCAACATGAGCAAGCCTCCTATGCCAAAGCCAACCAAGTGAGGTCTTGGTGAACAAACATGTCATCAAATTTGCATCTTCGGAGGTGAAGTCAACAAGATAAAGATTATTGTATCTAAAGCCTTTGAATATCACTTGCTTGTCATCTATCTTTGAAACTTCCACTTCATTTGGTGTGAATAAGCATTGGAAGCCAAGGTCACAAAGTTGCCCAACGGACAACAAGTTGAAACTCAATGAAGCAACATAGAGCACATTTGAGAGTGAGTGATCATGTGATATTGCAATCTTGCCTATACCCTTGACTTTGCTCTTTGAATTATCCCCAAATGTGATCTTCTCTTGATATATACCATTCTCTTCAATGGTGGTGAACATACGAGGATCACCGGTCATATGTTGAGTGCAACCACTATCAATAACCCAATGAGTTCCACCGGTCTTGTAGTTCACCTACACACAAGAGATCAAGTTTTTTGTTTAGGGACCCAAACTTGAGAGGGGCCCTTGACTTTATCCACTAGTGACTTGGCAACCCATATTTTCTTTGGCCTATTCTTGTTTGGGGGACCCAAAAACATGACTTTCATCTTTCCATTTGAATCTTTTCTTAGCATATAATGAGCATTGAAAGCGAAAGGTCTAGCATGCTTGGGCAAGGGTTGTGGTGGTGGAGTTTTGCATTCATGAGCAAAGTGACCTTCTTGACCACACTCAACACATCTCTTTGGCTTGGGCTTTGACTTGCTTTGTTGTTGTTGAGCTTTTGCTTTCTTCTCTTGATTTGCCAAGTACCCAATACCACTTCTATCCATCTTCATTACGGTGTTCATGAGGAGCTCACTTTGCAAATGTTGGCCTCTTGTGAACTTGCTTAGGCCGGTCTTGAGATGCTCTTTTTCTTGCTTGAGCTTTTTGTTTTCTTCAATGAGTGACTCATTAGTTGGTTGCTTCTCAAGAGCCATCAAACCTTTTAGCTTCTTGTTCTCACTTGCAAGCTTCTCATTTTCACTCTTAATCTTGGCATAATCATGATGATTGCTTGACTCAACCACACTCTTGCCTTTGCTACTAGAACCTCGCTCAATGTTTTCAATGATCAAGTCATCACATGATGTAGCTATATCATACTTAACAACATGGTTAGTAGCATCATGTGTCTCAAGAGCAAGTTCATTTGCAACCACAAGACTATCATAATCAATTTTTAATGTGGTATATTTGTCCTTTAGAGAATTGTGTCTAGTGATGAGCTCATCATGCTTCTTCTCAAGTTTATCATGTTGATCTTTAAGCTCTTTATAGGAGGTTTTGAGTTCCTTGAGAGTGGAAGACATCACTTCATTTTGAACTCTAAGCTCACCACTAGTCTTTTGAATATTTTCAATCTTTGATGAGAGTGATTCATTTTCATTTTGAAGATCATCATTTTCACTTCTAGTTCTTCTTATGATTTTAGTGTATTTGTTTAACAATTTTACAAGTTCATCATAAGAAGGTGAGTCATATTCATCATCACTATCACTATCGTCATCATCATCACTATCATGGTTTTGTACCTTTCGTTCACCCTTGGCCATAAGGCATAGGTGAGTAGTGGACGATGATGGTGAAGGAGGCGGTGAAGGTGGTGATGAAGATGTTGGTGAAGATGATGGCCCCATCACAAATGCGGCAACCTTCTCTTTCTCATCATTGCTCTCATCTTCGGAGGACTCACATGATGATTCAATGTCGGTGAGCCAATCACCAACAATGTATGTCTTTCCTCCCTTTTTTTTCTTGTGGAACTCCTTCTTTTTGCCATCCTTCTTCTTGTATGGCTTGTTCCTTTTCTTCTCTTCTTCTTCATCACTTGAATCATTTTTCTTGCCCTTGTTTTTGTTCTTGTACTTGTCTTTTGGTGGTCTAGGGCATTGATGAGCTAGATGACCAAGTTCACCACAATTGTAGCAATCCATCTCCGAGATTGGCTTTCTCTTGCTACTTGTGAAGAATTTCTTCTTCTTGCCATCGAACTTGATGCCACTCTTGTTAAGCTTCTTTAACATCTTGGTGGTCTTTCTCACCATGAGTGCAAGTGATTCATCATCAACATCACTATCACTTGAGCTTTCTTGCACCATCATGGCTTGGCCTTTCATCTTCTTCTTGTCATGACTAGCTTTGAAGGCCAAGTCTTTCTTCTTGGAAGATGATGAGCCCTCTTCCGGAGTGATATGCATGTACATCTCATGAGCATTGATTTTCCCCAAAACTTGCGTTGGTGTTGCGGTGGAAAGATCACTTTGGTGAAGCACGGTGACAATATGTCCATACTTCTCAACGGGAAGCACACTCAAGATCTTCCTTGCAACATCCGATTGGCTCATTTTGGTGAGCCCAAGAGCATTGAGGTCCTCTACAAGAACATTCAAGCGAGTGTACATGTCATTAGCACTTTCTTTGGGAAGAATCTCAAAAGAATTAATTTTCTTTAAGGCTATGTGATAGCGTTCCTCACGCTCACTCTTAGTTCCCTCATGGAGAGCACAAAGATTTTCCCACAATTCATGAGCGTTCTTTGCATTACGCACGCGATTGAAGATATCTTTGCCTAAGCCCCGGTAGAGTGCATTTTTGGCCTTTGCATTCCACCGGTCGTACTTCTCCTCGTCACCACTTGGGTTAGCGGGATCCCTTATGGGGGGAAGCCCTTCGGTTGCGGCTCTAAGGCACCCAACATCTATGGCTTCGAGGTACGCCTCCATACGAATTTTCCAATATGGAAAATCGTCTCCCTCAAAAGTGGGAGGTGGTCCTTCCCCATTAGACATCTTGCTCTAGGCGGTAAAGCCTAAAAGTAGAGCAACACGGCTCTGATACCAATTGAAAGGATCAAGATGCCCAAGAGGGGGGGGTGAATTGGGCTTTTCTAAAAAATAAATGCAAGGAATAAATCCTACAAGCTGGAATTCACCCCTAGTGTCTACTTGTGTTCCTAGAGAGTCTACCGATACAAAGTTTTGCACCCTAGTTTCCAATCCTAGTCTAGCATGGCAAGTCTAGGAATGTAAATAAGCAATGTAAGTAAATACGAGAAAGTAAATGCTTGAATGTAAAGGGGCAAGGAACACGGCGATGTTTTTCCGAGGTATCGGAGAGTCGCCACTCCCCACTAGTCCTCGTTGGAGCACCCGCGCAAGGGTGTCGCTCCCCCTTGATCCGCGCAAGGATCAAGTGCTCTCTACGGGTTGATTCTTTGACACTCCGTCGCGGTGAATCACCCACAACCGCTCACAAGATGAGTTGGGTCATCCACAAGCTTCGCCGGATGAACACCAAACTCCCAATCACCACCAAGCCGTCTAGGTGATGGCGATCACCAAGAGTAACAAGCTAGAACTCTCACTTGACCTCTACGAGCCTAAATGAGAAAGTGGATGCACACTTGTTACTCTCTAATCGCTAGTGAGGAACTCTCAAGCTTTGATTCTCAAATCTCTATCCTCACTAGTGCTCTTGCACTACCTTGCACTCCAAAGGTGTTTATCAGCTGATCAAATGAGCAAGAGACCTCTAAAAGAGGTGGTGGGGATGTATTTATACACCCCACAGACGAAACGAACCGTTACCTGCTGACTCAGCAAAACTCGAGCTGACCGGACGCGCCGGTCGCACTGACCGGACGCGCCGGTCGCTCGTAACGGTCAAAAACCGAAAAACACCTAAATGACCGGACGCACCGGTCAGGGGTGACCGGACGCGTCCGATCGTGCGTGGAGCTTACTGTACTCGCACCGGACGCGCGACCGCGTCCGATCGGTGATGACCGGACGCGTCCGGTCGTCTTAGGACCTTACTGGACTATGACCGGACGCGCCGATCACACCCAGGTCGCGTCCGATCGGGTGTTTCCCTTAAGTGACACGTGTTGACTTCTGACCACCACGTCCGGTCCTCGCGAGGACCGCGTCCGGTGCTCAGAGCTGAAACCCCAGCCGCGGAACTGAACTGACCGGACGCGTCCGGTCAAGCCGAGGACCGCGTCCGGTCACGGGAAAACGACCCGAAACTCTCCGAAAAGCGTTACAACTTCAACCAAGTTGCTCCCAACTGAACTTTGAGCTATTCTAGAGCTGCCTAGTGCCAAGTTTAACAAGTGTGCACCACACCTAAACATAGGACTCGCCTAGGTCAAGCTACCCGCTCATGCCCCCCTTTATAGTACGGCCAAAAGAGAAAAACGAAGATCCTAACGACTATTCCAAATGTCTCTCAACACCTCGACATCCGGAACTAACCGTCCTTAATCTTGACGTCACTCTTTTGAAAACCGAAACGATTTCCATCAAGGGGCATGAATACCATGGTGCCCAAAGCAGTTAAAACCTTCATGACCTAACTTACCAAAGTTTCTGCAAAACACACGTTAGTCATGGTAACAAAGCGTTGTCATCAATTGCCGAAACCAAACCTCGGGGCCTAGATGCTTTCAATGGTTTCACTTGTGATACCTCACTAATGGTTGAGAATGAGACTCTCAAGAGAGAGGTGGATGAGCTCACTCACGCCCTAGGCAAGGCCTATGGTGGTGAGGCCCGCTTGCTTAAGTGCTTGGGTAGCCAAAGGTTCTCTCTTAACAAAGAGGGATTGGGCTACACCCCCAAGAAAGGCAAGTCGGCCTTTGCAACTCCAAAGCCTAGCTTTGTGAAGAGCAATGGTCGGTTTTACAATAGATGCAAGCAAGTTGGGCACTTAGAGCATAATTGTAATAAAAAGAACCAAAGCAAGAAATTTGTTAATGCTATACCTTTTGATTCTTGCTATGTGCTTACCAAAGGTGTGAAGGGTGTGCAAGCTAAGTTTATTGGTACACCCATTGTTGGCCCAAAGAAGAAGGCTATTTGGGTACCAAAGAGCTTAGTTTCTAACCTACAAGGACCCAAGCAAAAATGGGTACCTAAGCTTCATTGATTTGCTTGTAGGTCAATTACAAAGCCGGAGGAAGACATTGGATTATTGATAGTGGGTGCACTCAACACATGACCGGTACATCAATAATGTTTGACTCAATCAATGACAATAATAGTGGTGTTGATTCTATCACATTTAGTAATAACAAGAAAGGCAATGTTATTGGCTTGGGCAAGATTGCAATATCAAATGACTTGAGTATCTCCAATGTGTTGCTAGTTGAAAGCTTGGATTTCAATCTTCTATCCGTGGCACAAATATGTGATCTAGGCTACAAATGTATCTTTGGGGTTGATGATGTGGAAGTCATTAGTATGGATGGTTGAAATGTGGCATTCAAGGGCTTTAGATATGAGAATCTCTATCTAGTTGACTTCAATGCTAGAGAAACTTCCTTGACAACTTGCTTAATCTCCAAATCAAGCATGGGTTGGCTTTGGCATAGAAGGCTTGGTCATGTTGGCATGAAACAATTGAAGAAGCTTACAACTCACAATCTTGTCGATGGTTTGAAATATGTTGAATTTGAGAAGAATAAGCTTTGTAGTGCATGTCAAGCCGGAAAGCAAGTTGGAAGCTCACATCCAAAGAAGAGTACAATGAGCACATGCAAAGCATTTGATTTAATGCACATGGATCTATTTGGCCCAACAACATACTCAAGCTTAGGTGGTAATAAGTATGGTTTTGTCATAGTGGATGACTTCACAAGATTCACATGGGTATTCTTTCTTAGTGACAAAAGTGAAGTGTTTGACACCTTCAAGACATTTCTCACTAGAGTTCACAATGAGTTTGAGATTAGGATCAAGAAAGTGAGAAGTGACAATGGAAGTGAGTTCAAGAATACAAGAATTGAAGAACTTTGTGATCACTATGGCATTGGACATCAATTCTCGGCCAAGTACACTCCACAATCAAATGGCCTAGTTGAGAGAAAGAATAGAACATTGCTTGATATGGCTAGATCAATGCTTCATGAGTACAATGTGAGTCAATCTTTTTGGGATGAAGCGATCAACACCGCTTGCTACTACATCAATAGACTATATTGTCATCCATTGCTAGAGAAGACCCCATATGAGCTACTTCATGGAAGAAAGCCCAATATTTCTTACTTTAGGGTGTTTGGTTGCAAATGTTATATCTTGAAGAAGGGCACTAGATTGGGAAAGTTTGACAAGAGATGTGATAAGGGGTTCCTACTTGGTTATTCAACTACAAGCAAAGCTTATAGAGTTTGGAACAATTCAAGTGGCATTCTAGAAGAAGTCCATGATGTGCAATTTGATGAAACCAATGGGTCACAAGATGAAGAAGAGAATCTAGATGATGTTGGTGAAACTCAATTGATTTCTAACATTCTTGTGCATCCTTTGAGCTAGAGCATCTCCTCCCACTCATCTCTCTTGCTTGATTGCAAATCAAAAGTGAGATTGAGTGATCCCAAAGTGCATTGCATAGCTTGAGGGCATCTAGTGGCACTTGTGGGTGGTTTAGCCGGTGGATCTCTTGTTACTCTTGGAGAATACCGCTCCTAGCCGGCTTGGAGATTGTTGGAGGCATTGGCAAGAGAAGGTGATTGTTCTTGGCCACCTCCGATTGATTGTAAGAGGTTCTTGTGCTTTCCTCGGCGAGACGCCAAAAGCAACTCTATTACATTGCGCGTGTCATTGAGTTACCTCACTTGAGAGTGGGGTCTTGCGGTGCTTTGTGGGGCGTGCCTTGAGGGGCAAGTGACTTGAGGGTCACACCGAGGAACCATTTAAGTGTTGGTCGACACAACCGGTGACGTAGCTTGTCGGTGCACAAGTGAACACCGGGTGAACAAAAATATTATGTCTCTTGTTTCCCGGTGATTGGTCTTCATATTGTGTTGTTGTCAATATTGATTGATTGTATATCATCTTGGTGATTGGCAACATCTTTACTACACCGTTGGTATAAGATACACGATCCTCTCTCTCGCGTTTACATTTACTAGATTATCTTTGTGTAAGCTCTAGTGGTAGCCTTTGCTAGTGTTGTTAGCTTGCTCACTAGTGTAAGTTTAGTGACATAGCCCTTGTGTGAACTAGAGATCATAATCTACTAGACTTGTGGATAGGAGGCTTGCATCATAACCGTAGGCTAAGCAAAACTCGCTTTGCGCCGTTTGTTGTTCTAACTAGTTTGCTTAGTGTCTCTTGTAGAAATTTTTATAGGCTATTCACCCCCCCTCTAGCCATCTAAGACCTTTCAGTAACTCAATGACACGTGCAATGTAATAGAGTTGCTTTTGGCGTCCCGCCGAGGAAAGCACAAGAACCTCTTACAATCAACCGGAGGTGGCCAAGAACAATCACCTTCTCTTGCCAACACCTCCAACAATCTCCAAGCCGGCTAGGAGCGGTACTCTTCAAGAGTAACAAGAAATCCACCGGCTAAACCACCCACAAGTGCCACTAGATGCCCTCAAGCTATGCAATGCACTTTGGGATCACTCAATCTCACTTTTGATTTGCAATCAAGCAAGAGAGATGAGTAGGAGGAGATGCTCTAGCTCAAAGGAAGCACAAGAATGTTAGAAATCACGAGAGACCTCCCTAAGGGCCGGCCAACAAGTATTTATAAGCATCCCATCCAAATAGAGCCGTTATACCCCTTCACTGGGTCTGTTCGGGATGACCGGACGCGCTCAGCAGCGTCCGATCCTCCAACGTTCACTGCACCAACGGTCAAATCCCATGACCGGACGTGCCTCTCAAAATGACCGGACGCGCTCAACCGCGTCTGATCCTCCAACAGTCATTGACCCCAACGGTCAAACCAATGACCGGACGCGCCCAGGGCAACGACCGGACGCGCATGTCAAACGACCGGACGCGCCGCTTCGAACGACTGGACGCGCCGCTCGCACTGACCTGCGCGCCCGCGAAGCAACGACCGGACACGCCTCTCGCAACGACCGGACGCGACAGTGCCCACGTCCGGTTAGAGTCCAGTAAGCTCCCTCAACAATCGGACGCGTCCGATCATGTGTGACCGAACACGCCTCACGTCCGATTGTCCTCTGCGAACCTCAGTTCCTTCTGGGCGACTGACCAGACGCGCTAGTCCCGCGAGTGACCGGACGCGCCGGTTACAAACCCTAACACCCGCGTCTGCGCTGTACTGACCGGACGCGTTCGGTCATACCATGACCGCGTCCGGTGCAGTGTCCGGTCACCTCTGTGACCTCCGTTCGCCTCCGTTTCTTTTTCGACTTCCGGCGTAGTGGAAAATAGGCTTTTCAACTCCTCGAAAACGCCTGAATCCCGCGCTCACAAGCTCGGCGGGAGGGAGAGAGAGTCCCAAACCCTCTCTACCGCTCAAACTTCAACGCCTTCGCAAATGTGCCAACACCAACAAGTGATCATCACCTTGTGCACGGTGTTAGCCTTTCCATAATCATTTTCGAAGGTTTTCCAGTTAGCTCACTAGGCCCTACATGCAATGCACTTCATGAATTCACCTAGTGGCACTCATGCATCGAATAACCGATAAGACTTCCCCTCTTAATAGTTTGGCTATCGATCCTAAACCACTCACACCCTCTATGGTGTCTTGAGTGCAAAACAAAATGGCCCTATGGTTATATCTTTGCCTTGAGCCCATTTTGTTCTTCCAAAAGATATGATCCATTTCATATCATCAAATGACCGTCTCGATCCATCGACCTTAACTTCACTTGCTCTTCACTGTTGCATCGGTCCGTCGGCGCCAAGTCTTGCTCAAGCTTCACCATCGCATGGTCCTTCGCTTCGAAGCCTCGACTTGCCCTTCACCCTCACAACCGATCCATCGAGCCAAGCATCATCTTGGTCTTCATCATCTTGGTCACATGAGTCAATGTCATGTCTCATATTCAATGACCACCTTTATCTAAATCATCCACTTAGATACAAAGGTTAGTCTTAGGTTTCATCAATTAGCCAAAACCAAACTAGGGACTTTCAATGTGCTCAGCTCAAAAGGATGTTAGAGAGTCAAAATGTCTAAGAGAGATCCCCAAAGGCTGGCCAACAAGTATTTATAAGCGTCCCCAACACGAAATAGCCGTTAGACACTTACTCTGCTATCGTCAGGCTGACTGGACACGTCGGTCGATCTGACCGGACGCGGTCACAGTGTCCGGTTGTGCCTACGCGACTTCCTCGATGAATGCCACATGTCTTGCTTTGAATCTCGTTCGTTTGATCGTAACGGTCACTTAAATGTACTTGTTTACGCACAAAAGTGACCGGACGCGCCGATCAAAATTGATCGGTCGTGCCTAGGCATCCGGTCATCACTGATTCGCGTTACTGACCATGCGATTGGACGCGCCGCTTGTACTGACCGGACACCATAGTGCCAACGTCCGGTCGATTCCAGTAAGCACCCACTCACGACCTGACGCGTTCGGTCGATCGTGACCTGACGCGTCACCGTGTCCGATCGACCTCACGTGCTTCGCAGCTTCTCTGGGGCTTGACTGGACGCGCTAGTCCCGTGACCGATCGGACGCGCCGGTGCGCGCACTCGCTGCACGTGGGATGAGCTAACTAGACGTGCCAGCCGCGTTCGAACCAGCGTCCGGTTCAACGTCTGGTCGCCCCAGTGACTTCCTTTCGTCTCCATTTCTTCGCCTCTGATGCAGTGAAAAATAGGCATTTTACTTTCACAAAAAGCGCCGAATCCCGTCTCGCAAGCTCTGCAAGAGGGAGAGAGGGTCTCAAACCCATCTCTACCGCTCAAACTCCACCGCCTTCGCAAATGTGCTAACATTACCAAGTGTACATCACCATGTGCATGTGTGTTAGCATTTTTACAATCATTTTCGAGGCGTTAAATTAGTTCACCACTAGATCTAAATGCATATGCAATTGAATCTTCATCTAGTGGCACTTAAGTGATCAATAGTCCCAGAAATTCTCCTCTTTATAGTATGACTATCGATTCTAAGTGTGATCATACCCTCTATGGTGTCTTGACCACCAAAAAGCAAATCCTATCTATATCTTTGCCTTGAGCTCTATAGGATTGCACTCCATCTCTTCTTCTCCAAGTATGGCACCAAGTGATCATGATCAACATGCATCTTGCCATCACTTAGGAGTGTACCAATCACCTTTTGCTATCAACACTCAAGCCATGTGATTAGTACTTAGGTTTCATCAATTAGCCAAAACCAAACTAGGGACTTTCAGCAGCCACCGGATATGTCCGGTGTGCTCATCAATGGTGTCACCTAAAAAAAGGCTGGCATTGTTTACTGTCTAAAAATTCGCTAGGACACTGTAATGTCCGGTGCTCACAAGAATGGAGCCACTAGAGCTTTGTTCTAGAAAAGGTGGAGGGTACAGTTATTCTGTTATTGCTCACCGGATATATTCGGTGGTGGCACATGTTTTCTAGCATGTTCAAGCCTTAACATTCATCGAAATGAACAGTACAACAACTAGTTTTTGAGCCTTAGAATTCGATTGTTGGGGTCTTTCCGGTGCACGTATCAGAAAACTCTGGTGCTTGCGCAGAAGTTGTCCCTGAATGGATAATTGTTGGAACTTGAGTGAGGGCTAACTGGCCTTGGTTGTTCTCTTGAAACCCCCTGCTATTGCTAACACCCTTGAGAGCATGAGAATGCTTGACTCACTTTGCTCATAAAAATCACATTCGAGTGAGATTAAGAGTGCTCTAGTGCATTCGCATAGTTGATTTGCATCTTGTAGCTCTATAGAAGCATGACGGCCTTGGTGTTCTTGTTACTCTTGGTGGTTGTCAGCACCTAGACGGCTTTGAAGCCGGTTAGATCGTTGAGCACCTTGTGGTGATTGTTTGGTGGCTTTAATCTAGATTGATTGTGATGGTATTGTGCTCACCTCGCAGGAGAACGCGAAAGGCAACTCTAGTGGAATGCTCGAGGGTAGTTGGAGTAATCTTGATTGATTGGCTTCTCGTGGCACCCACATTGAGTAGCAAGCTTGGATAGCTTGCTTAGTGTGCAAAGCAATCACCAAATGACTCGCCTCAATGAGAATGTAGGTCGCCGGCAAGTACTCAAACCTCGGGGATAAATCTTTATCGTATTGCTCCACTTGTGATTCACTTCTTGTACTTGAGCTTGTGTAGTGTTTGTTGCTTGTGTAGCTAGTAGTAGTAGTGTAGCTTTCTAGTTATAGTTGAGTAGATAGCTTAGTTGTTTTTCTTGTTTAGCTCAACTAATGGTAGTTGCTAGCCTCTTGCTTGTTTGAGTGCCCTTGAAGTACTTGCTAACCCAATTTTACCAGTGTTTGGTTCTGAGATAACAAAGGATGAGTTTGTTTGTAGTTGAAATATTTCTTTAGATCTACCTGACCCCGTCTCCAATCATCACATCTCCTTCTTGTGCTCCTCTTCTTCCTCGAGGTACTATCAATGACTTTTTATTCATCGAGCTCCCGATCGTGCGTCTTCTTAGCCGAGCTCCCAGCGACGCCCTCTTCTTCATCAAGCTCCTACTCATACGGGGAGGCGCAGGCGATTGACCATTGAGAGGTGCGAGTAGCACTAGGGCATGGTCCAGCCGAGGGCACACACGGGTTGCGCGCGAGGCGGCCCGGCTAAGGGGGCATGTGCTACACGAAGGCGACACAACTTGTGGCAACAATGGTCGTGCCGTGTAGGTAACAACCATGTAGTGAGGGTAGGGGCCATGCTGGCAGGGGACATGGCATAGCTCATAGGAGGATCCGTGGGGGTGGTGCTAACGGATGTCTCATTGGCGGCCAACCAAAAACAAAACAAGGATGGTCTCATCCCTCTCAAACGAACATACAACGATACCATTCCATTCATAAAAAGCAATGATAAAAGCATCCCATCCAAACGCATCTTCAGATCAAAGACATGTTAAATCATCATTTTTGAGGAGTTATTTAAATATTAATTGTTAGTTATATGTTTTCATTCTTTAATATTTTCAATTCATCTTTGACAGCGAAATTCAGAATAGAGAATAACATTAATTTTAGAGAAAATTATTTTTCTTGGCCTAAAAAAAGTGCTACTTAGTTTCGTGGCCTATTTTTTTTTTCTCAAACTTGCTTATTTGGCCATAAATTGAATTTCCTTTGGTTTCTGGACCCTTCCGTTAGTTTGATGAGCTAACGATGTTAAGCTGTACATGAAATGACTCTTTTACCTCTTGCTTGAAAAAATTATTATTGAAAAATAAAAAATAATGATTCCATGCTTGAAAAATATTGTATCTTATTTTAGAAAATTATGATAGAGACAGTCTGAAAGACCTGTGAACTGTAGGCTTCGGCACCAGAGGTAAAAGAGTCATTTCGCATATAGCTTAACACCGTTAGTCAAACTAACAGAAGGGTCAAGAAACCAAAGGAAATTCATTTTAGGGCCAAGTAAGCAAGTTTGAGAAAAGAAAGATAAAGAAACTAAGCAGCACTTTTTTTTAGCCAAGGAAATAATTTCCTCTTGCTTTTATTTATTTTATTTAAACTCAAATGAGCCGACTCAATGACAGTTCACCCAGGCCTAGGGTCTTTTCTGTAATTTTGGTTTTTGTTAGGGGCCTTTGTGCAAGATGGGTTCAACAGCTGTCCATGTATCCTTGTACGTATCCGTATTTCGTGTCTGTATACGTTTTTCTTATCTGAAATACAGATACATATTATAAAAAAAAGCGGAGGGTCCATCTTGTCAGTATTCTCAGTCTGTAACCGTAACTCCTCCGCACCCGACCCGTTTAGCGCCTTCGTCTTCAGCAGACTCCCCCGCTAATACTCCCCGTCGCCTCCGCATCTCGGGGACCCCGCGCCTCGCCCGCGCATCCGGCGACTTCCCTGGAGCTGTGGCGGCCGCATGGGGCACTAGTACCGGCGCGGAGACCATCACTTCCCGCCTACGCCGCCGCCGCCGCTTCGGCCGGCGGCCATGGCGAACTACCTCGCGCAGTTCCAGACCATCAAGTCCACCTGCGACCGCATCGTCATCGCCGGTACCAACCTGCCCGCCTCCCCTCTAAATTGCAAAATCCTAATTCTAGCCCGCGATCTGGGTAGCTTGGTCCGCCTGATCTCGCTGCTGTGTGATCTGGAAGGATCCGAACGAGCCTAGATTCGTGCAGGAATGGTGTTACCGTGCCTTGTCTTTGTATTGTTGTGTAGCTGAGTGTCTGCTGGTTGCATCTAAGTGCCTACATAGTGGTAGTTTCAGACTTGTTAAGCTTTTCTTTTCTTTGCTTTCACTAGTTTCTGATTGCTTAAGGAATGAACAGTGAGAGATCTCGATTTGCCATTTTGGTAGCTCAATCTTCTTCCTGCTTCCTGGATGACGAGTTACAATGTTACTCTGAAAGTACTCATGTAAAAATCATTAGTAATATGCTGTTCCATCACCTCCTTTGCTTCGGGAACAGAGGCTCTGACAGTAGGGAAGAGCAATGCACTCGCCGGCCTTACTGCCCTGCAACCTGTGTGCATGGGTAGCTAGCATGGATGGACTAATAACCCTCTAGGGGTAAATATGGATCACAATTGAAGTAGACATATACACTTTTTTATTTCTTTGCTGTCAATGGAAGTGGTTTCAAGTTTGTATATTTGTACAAAGTCCTTCTCACATGTTGATTTGCCTTTTGTAACAGTTGAAGATGTTAGTGACTTGTGGCTAAATGTCAAGGAAAGTTTTGAACGGCGAGTGCCAGTGAAGAAGGCCTGTCTCAACAACAAGGCAAGGAACCCTGTTTTTGTTGACAATCTACCAGCTGAGTTTATACAAACTACTGATTCAAGACTACGGAGTCGATTCCCACAAGAACAATACTTGTTCTGGTTCCGGGAGCCATATGCGACTGTTGTTCTTGTTACTTGTGAGGTACTCCCCACCCACATCCCCCCTGTATGCTAATCCTTTTGATTCGTTTTCAAGCAACAGTACTCGTGAAATGGACCATGTGGATGACTTTGCCGTTCATTTATTTATTTATTTATTTATTTATTTATTTATTTATTTATTTATTTATTTATTTATTTATATAAAAAATGTGCAGGATCTTGATGAATTCAAGACCATTCTTAAGCCTCGCCTCAAATTAATTGTTCAAAACGATGAGCGAGAATGGTTCATTGTGTTTGTGTCGAAGGCCCATCCTAGCAATGATCAAGCAACTAAGATGGCAAAGAAAGTATATGCTAGGCTGGAGGCTGATTTCAACACCAAAAAGAGAGAAAGGTATTTGTTACGACTTCTTCACGATATTATTTGTTTGGGAAAAATATGCATGTGTTAAAAATTTCAAGTTGTTCCAACCCAGCTTTTCGTTTGCTGTTATTTTGCAGTTATGCTTTCTTTCATGAGCTTATTTTCACTTTTGAATTCTCTATGGACTCTTGGGTAAAACATTACTACAAACAATGTGAGTAGTAACAGTGTAAAAATTGCTCATTTTCTGATACAGATGCTGCAAGTTTGATCTCCATGGATCAGACAAGGAATTCTGGGATGATTTTGACTCTAAAATGGTGGACTGCATTAGAAACACTTTGGATAGGCGGGTTCAGTTTTATGAAGAGGAAATACGGAGGTTAAGTGAGCAACGGTTCACTCCAATATGGAACTTCTGCAACTTCTTCATTCTGAAGGTACAACAATGCAACCACAGTGATGTTTGCCAGTTGTAACCACTTTTTTCAGTGGCACTGTTACTCTATTTGACTTCCTTTCCTTAATGATGTTCAGGAAAGCTTGGCATTCATGTTTGAGATGAGTAATCTTCATGAAGATTCACTCCGTGAATATGATGAACTTGAACTATGCTATTCAGAATCAGGTTTATATCTAGTTTTATCTGACAATGACCTTGCTTCAGTTTTGAGCTTCATAGTAGATTTGCACAAAAAAAAAACTTCGTTCCTTGGTTCCTATCTACCAGGGTTTGAGTATAAGGCTATTTCAAGAGTGATGAAGTTTTCTTTATGAACTTACAGTAACTTCATGTATTCACATTATTGTAGTTGCCAATGTTTTTGAGGCGCCGCGGCGAGGCGCGGCGCCCGACCCCCTTCACAACGCCTAGGCGTTTGTGGCGGACGCCTAGGCGACGCCATACACATATTGTAAGGCGTTGTAAGCTAGAATTTTATATACTAATGCAGCACATACATATCTCGTTTGTTGCCAATTCTTGAGCCCGTGTTCCTTTCTTTCCTTTCCAAAAGCTCTTCTCCCATATAGCATACAATATTCAGAGCAGAGCAGAGAGTGGGCCAAGCGGAGATGCATTCTACCTGGGCCAAGCAGAGAGTGGGCCAAGCGGAGATACAATATTCAGAGCAGAGAGTATACAATATTCACACTACCTGGGCCAAGCGGAGATGCAGAGCGGACGACAGAGCAGAGCACGAGGTGGCAGAGCGGACGGCCAAGCAGAGCGGACGGCAGAGGCAGAGCAGAGCACGAGGAGGCAGAGCGGACGGCCAAGCGGAGATGCAGGCCGGCTCCGCGGCAGGGGCGGTCGGCCGGTGGAGACGAGCAGAGTAGCAGCCCAGCGGAGGTCGAGGTCCGTCGGCCGCCTTCTCTCTTCCTCTCCCCTCGCCCGCAGCAGCGATGTGCGATGATGCTGGAGCGGCTCCGCGGCAGGGGCGGCCGGCCGGCGGACACGAGCAGAGTAGCAGCCCAACGGAGGTCGAGGTCCGTCCGCCGCCTTCTCTCTTCCTCTCCCCTCGCCCGCACTCGCGATGAATGGCTCGTGTGGTCGATTTCCCACGCGAAGAGGCTACCTGGGCACACGCGCGGTCGATTTCCCGCGGGGCCGCGCTCCTTTTGGCGCCCTTCCCCTACGACCGGCATCTGGCGTCCGCCGCGCGGTTGTAGGCGTCCGCCCGACGCCATTCGCGCCTAGGCGACGCCTAATCCTATGAGGCGGACGCCATACACGCTGAGGTCGTGGCGACCCCGACGCCCAGGCCCTCGACCACGCCTTGTCGCCTAGGCGACGCCTAGGCGACGACTAGGCGACGCCTCAAAAACATTGGTAGTTGCCATGATCACGCATTTCTTACATGCACCTTAAAATTCCTCATTTGTAATCCCCATTGAGTTCTATTGGGACGTAGACAAATTTGACCTGTTACGTTCAAAAACAAATTTGACCTGGATTAGGTTCATGTTAACACTAGAGATATTGAGCTGACCTTCTGATCACTTATATTACTTCGATATCCAGTGTGCTCACAAGTCATTGGGATTGTTTACAACTCATAGACCTGTGTATCTATTTGTGAAAATTTTCCTTGTTCTTTCTGGAGACAGTTTACTGTTTGTTTATTAACTATTTTTTACTCTTCTCATTTGAAAACTATAATATCATTATCAATGACTATGTCTCTTTCTTGCCTTAGAATTTCTAGTTCAATAAATATTACTTACAGTTCTTGTCAATTATCTTTTATTGCTTGTTTAGTATAAATATAACCTTGTTCCCTTGAATGCAGTGAACTCTCCAGGGAAACATCGTGAATTTGGTGGACTAGATACTGGTGATGACCAGGCTGCGCTGCTAAATCCAGGAGCCAAATCCCTTACCCAAATTGTTCAGGATGACGTATTCAGAGAATTTGAGTTCAGGCAATACATATTTGCTTGCCAGGCTAAGGTTTGTACATAGTTGATTATGCAGTTGTTGCACCTTGCAAGCTAGATATGGTGGAAAATGTCTTACATCTGTGTGTCTGCAAGCATTCTTTCTGTTTTGTTGATAATTTGCTACACTGAAATGGTTTCTGCTTTTTGCACTATTACTTACTATTTTACTACCTCCGTCCAGAAAAAGGACGCAAATCTAGCTCTTCTGTATACTATGATAATATATTTCATGATGAATCTAATGCCACTTATTTGGTATCAGAAATATTAATAGTTTTTGTGTATATATACTTGGTCAAACTCAAAATGGTTTGACTCGGTACTATGCTCAAATTGCATTCTTTCCTGGACAGAGGGAGTAATATATGTTTGCAAGCATCTCAACCTATTGTATCGTTTTCTTTCAGTTACAAGTGGGCAGTCTTTAGAGCTAGTGGAATAAATATGAAAGAACTGATTTCTTTTTTAAATGATCTATTTTCAAGCTTGTCACTTTTCATGTTAATGTCAAAAGGTTTGTCATTATGCTCAGATATATCGTGATATTTGCAAATACCAATGTTATGCTAGACTTTGTTTTGCTTTATTGTTCATATTGGTGATTGTCATGCCAACTGAAAACCATGTATCACCTTTATTCCTTTATCATTTATTTTCATTTCACCTTTTATGCAGTTATTGTTTAAATTGTCTCGCCCAGTTGAGGTTGCTGCCAGAGGATATACTTTTGTTGTTGGTTTTTCCAAGACACTAGCCTTGCACGAAGTATGTAACTACTGTTTCCTTCCTTTATGAGTTATTTATGTGCTGGGAAGACTATTGTCATTGAAGTGCTTGCATATTTAATTCTGATTATGCTTACCCTTTCTCATTCAGAATGCTCTACCATTTTGCTTCCGTGAAGTATGGGTGATAACTGCATGCTTGGGTTTGATAAAGTTTACAAGTGCGCATTATGATGATGGATCTGTTGCTATTGACTCAGAGAAAGAGTTCTATCGTCTTCAGGGTGATCTTTATTCCCTCTGTCGTGTTAAGGCAAGTTGTTTTACTTTATTATGTTATACTTATGTTATGCCACTGTCCATTGTCTGGTGTATTTTTATTCTGAATTCTGCTTTTATGCTTTCATCGCTGTAGTTCAGTAGCTCTAACAAAACTTCAAATATTGCTTAGTAGTTCTTTTTTTTTCCCTGGAAGGCTGGTCTTGTGCAGTGGTAGTCTCTCCACTTGTGGTGGAGATCTTTGGATCGAAACAGCCTCCTTGCAAAATTAAGCAAGGGTAAGGCTGTCTAGAAATTCCTTTCCCAGAACCACCTAATGTGGGAGCTTTTGGCCTCCTTTTTAATAGCTTGTTTTTTGGGCTTTAAGGAATGAGTTTTTAGTCATTCAGGCTTTAAGGAATGTTTTCAAGATTCCTGTACTTAACATAGCTTGGTAGCTGTGGCATAGAAAATTCAGAATGTAGATGAAGTGTAATACTAAATCAAATGTAAGGCCTCCAGGGCCAATAACCAATGGCTCTACTTCAAAAAGAGTGTTTAATATTTCAATTAAATTAATATTAAATCTAAGCTGCCAACTTAATATTTCAAGATTATTTTTATCCATGCAAATTCTCAAATACTGCAATTCACACTTGGTAGATGCAGCATACCTTGATGCGGTTTGTTTAAACAATAAAAGAAATCTGAATTGCCAATTATAGTATTTGCCTAGCACCATGATCATTATCTACACAACAGAAGCTATAACTTGGATTCTTTACGTGCAATCACAAATTCACAATGAATCATTTACATTCTTGGTAATCACTCTGGTTTATTTAGAGCATCACCAAGAGTTTCCAAAACCCACTCCCAGTCTTAATTTTTGGCAAGATTAAAAAAAACGCTCTCCAACAACTCCTTATCTCAACTCCCAATCTTTTCGCACTTGAAATCGATCCAATCATGCGGAAATACACACGCGCGTATCAATCGGCCAATCTGGAGGTGGAAGGACATGGGTTAGAATCCAGGATTTCTGATGCAAAAATTGCCTTCTATCTTTTAGGAGTGAGATTTTGGAAACGATTGGAGGAACCCAACAAATATACTCCCAACTTTTTTTAGCTACTTGGAAAACTCATTGATTTACCAATTGTTTCTTTAGGAACTATTGGAGATGCTCTTATATCCTTTTCAGGAATTATTTTGCATTACTGTCTTATATTGGCTCCAATTACATTGGTTAAACCATTATTATATTGGTCCTGAGTTACTAATGGATGACCATGTTACTATTACTTATATACCATTTGTGGCTTTTAAATTCAGGATAGAAATTGGCGAATGATGTCCCATTGTATTTTAATTGTAGTTTATTAGCTTCTTCATACCCCAGAGTTCAAGTTTGCCATCATGATCTTTTACTTATCTTCTTTATTATGTTCCCTGAATTTGTATACAACAGAAAACACTGTTTGTTTATATGTCACTCTTCATGAATATTGCAGTTTATGAGGCTTGCTTACTTGATTGGTTATGGGGTTGAGATAGAAAAGAGTCCAGTCAACAGGTACAAGATCAATGCTGCTATTTTATTTACTGACTTCACCTTTTCCATCGGATAGATAGATTGCATTCCTGCCCTTTTTAAGTCGTAATGAAGGTTGCAGATGCAACATTTTAGTTACTCAATACCATCTTGCATTCAAACTGAGACTTTTAATGTGCTTCCAGTGCATCTTTAAGCATGCTACCATGGCCAAAGCCAGCTACATGGCCTTCAATTCCTCCTGATTCATCAGCAGAAATAATGGAAAAGGAGAAGGCAAGTTTTTTTTTTCCCAGCTTTGCTACATTGCTTCTAATTACATTTTGTGTGGATAGTTCTTACACGAAAAGTCACATTTCCCTCTTGTTCAGTCTAACACTCTAACTTGACCATATCCTCCTAACTGATAACATTAACGTGTTGGAAATTGGTCCGTCTCTGTAATTTGGTATGCTAAAAAAAAGAATCTACAAAAAGTGCTGCTGAATGGACTATGAATATGGAAACTGACTATGCTATGATATTCCATGTTTTCACGGTTCCATTACAGCTTCTCTAGCATGTAGGGCGTGGCCCCCTCACTGTCAGCAAAAATGCCTTCTTCCACACGTGTGAAATCTTCTGGTACATCACAAATCACAAATGGTAAAAATATAACTAAACATTTGATGGGAAATAGGATAATAGATCTGATTGGTGATGACCATTGAACAATAGCACGAAGCTGTTGTTGATAATTTCTATATTTAATGAAAGATGGGATGCAACGGATTTAATAATTTTAATGCTAAACACTGGAATTTTATAGTGTGAGGTCCTATACAGCTTCATATTTGCTAATATGTTCTTTGTTATACAAAATCCATTTCCGCCACACTTATTGCAAACTGTAAAGTTGTGGATCCTTTTCATTCGCAGATGGTTCTTCAAGTCAAATCAAGAGAAAAGCTCTTCAGCATTCACAGGAAACCTCTGCCATTAGAACCTTCTTTGCTTCTACGTGAGGCTAATAGGCGCAGGGCTTTTCTCTCTGTTGGAAATCTATCCGAGCTGTATGATTCATCTGATGGGTAAGGACTATCATTTCCCTCTATTGTTATGCATTTATCTTTACAGTATAAGATTTTAGATTGCAATTTCTGTTTACTTACATACTTGTGTATGTTTGTCTGGGCAGTTCAGGTTTAGATGCAAATTCAAAACTTCCTCCCGACAGATCTGCTTCTAACTTAATGACAAGAACAATGTCAGGTCCAGCAACGTCCGAGACTTCACTGCCAGTTGATCGTCCCATGAGGTTGTCAGAAATTCATGTTGCAGCTGAGCATGCACTGAAACAAACGATATCAGATCCTGATTTTATGACATCACTTTCATCACTAGAAGAATTTGAGGTAGTGTATCATGCTCATCACAATAGATACACATTATGAACTTTAAGTTTCCTAATAATGCTTCTGTGTTTTCCTTGAACTAATTGATCTAGAGACAAATTCTAATAAAGATGAACTGTAACAGTTATTATTTTTTGTGTTACAGAAAAGATATATGGAGCTTACTAAAGGTGCAGCTGACAATTACCACTGCTCTTGGTGGAAAAGACATGGAGTTGTTCTTGATGGAGAGATTGCAGCTCTGTTCTTTAAGCATGGAAATTATGACCTAGCTGTGAAATCCTATGAGAAAGTTTGCGCTCTTTATTCTGCAGAAGGCTGGGAAGAGCTGTTGGCAGATGTTCTTCCTGATCTTGCAGAATGCCAGAAGATTCTTAATGAGGAAGCTGGTTATTTGGCTTCTTGTGTAAAGTTACTTTCTCTGGACAGTGGCTTGTTTTCATCTAAAGAGCGGCAAGCTTTCCAGTCAGAAGTTGTTCGACTTGCTCACAGTGAAATGAAACATCTTGTGCCCCTTGATGTCTCGTCACTAATTACATTTGCTGGAAATGCTGGCCCACCACTAGAATTATGTGATGGAGATCCTGGTACACTATCTGTAGCGGTTTGGAGTGGCTTCCCAGATGACATCACACTGGAATCTCTCAGTTTAAGATTGTCAGCTTCTTCTAGTGCAGATGAAGGTATCAAGGTACAAGTGCTGCATTACCGATTGCTACCCTTTTCCTCTGTGGCATGTCTTATTCTGTTATTCGTGGTTTGGATGCGCTACTATGTTTTCAAGTAAAATTCAGTTTCATCCTTGCAGAACAGATTTCATAAATCAAAACTATTATGATAAAGTATATTCAAACTCTAGAGAAAATGAGAAATGACCGTACACAATCTATTCTTCAGTCACCTAATGGTTTAATGTTGCCATCCATGCAGGCAATTAAAAGTTCAGATTCTCATGTTCTCGTACCAGGTAGAAATATCATCTCTTTTGACATTCCTCCTCAAAAGCCTGGCTCCTATGTGTTGGGTGCTCTCACTGGACAGATTGGCAAACTGTCATTCAGATCGCATGGATTTTCTCAAGATGGTCCAGTTGAAACTGATGAATTTATGAGCTTTGAGAAGCCAACAAGACCTGTTTTGAAGGTAATTGCTAAAATGAGCTGAAGACCTGAACTGTTTTATAAAATCGTAGTCCCATGTCACTAAATTGTCAAATAAGAGACACTAGCTGTACTTTCAAAACAAAAGCGGGGCATAATTTCTTGTTTAAGACAGCTATGTTCTCATTGCTTTTGTCTCTCTGTTGTAGGTGAGAAAACCAAGGGCTTTAGTTGATATTACACCTGCTGTGTCCTCTGCGTTGCTTATGAATGAGCTCCAATGGATTGGATTAATTGTTAAGCCAATAGACTATTCTTTAAAAGGTGGCATATTGCATATCGATGCTGGCGCTGAACTGAAAATTGAGGAGTCTCAGATGATTGAAATAGAAATTTACGGAAGTGATATGGAGTGTGCTAATTCTGCCAATGGCTCCATCGAAGCTGGAAGGGTTGAAAAGATCCCTATTGAAAATGGAAAGATAAAACTTCCAGATTGGGCTAGTGATGTGACTACTCTTGTTTGGTTTCCTGTTCGTGCTATTGATGATACAATTGCCAGAGGAGAATCCCCAGGTCTGTATGTAACAAGTGATAAATTCACTATGTTTGTTATGTTTCAATCAGTTAGTTGACCTTTCTTTGCCTCCTTGTTTCAGTGTCTCCTCAGAAACAGAGCGTTGTAGATGGGATGAGAATGATTGCTCTCAAGCTTGAGTTTGGAGTTTTCCATAATCAAGTGTTTGAAAGGTATCTCTCTATTTTTTCCTCGAACATGTAGAAGAGCTGTGCATCATGTCTGTCATTGACTCATTGTATGAGAAAAGATGAGATACTTTTCAATACATTGATCCTTTAGATACAGATATTCAACAAGTTTACTATTGTGATTTTCAGGACCATTGCAGTCCATTTTACTAACCCATGATATTCAACAAGTTTACTATTGTGATTTTCAGGACCATTGCAGTCCATTTTACTAACCCATTCCATGTAAGCACACGTGTCGTGGACAAGTGCAATGATGGAGCTCTACTTCTACAGGTAGAGTTCTCTCCTGTCTGGCACATGTGCATTAGAGTCATTGCTTATGTGTGGCAATTGTTGCACTACAAGATTTGAAATCCAAACATTTTTTTTTAAAATAATACTATTGGCCCTCCTAGCAAAGAAAAAAGTTAGTTTCTGCCTCCGCCACTGGTTCTGTGGAAGGCATAAGTTTCCATGAATCATACAATGTTTTGCCTATTTGGGTGCTTCTGGTGCCCACGGGACATGGGTCCATGTGTTTGACCAGACAATGGCATCACTAAATCGGGGACTTGCAAATCCATGCAAATACGTGCCCGTACACTTGTACTTTAGTTTGAACCATGCAAGTAACAGTCTTTGTGGCTCTAAAAAAAAGTATATAAACTTGATCTTTGCATGTACATCAAGGTGACTTCTACAACTTGACCAATTTTCACCTTTTAGGTGCTAAAAAGAGTTTTTTTGTATCAAAATATTATGCATGTTTGAACATGTGCTGAATCATAAGTAGGTTTCTCATATATGTGAATTCTATTACATGTTACTGACCTTGTTGTCAAAGCCACCCATGACATGTTCTGATATCGTGTTAAGTTGCAGCATTAGCAAAAATTCTGGCAATGATAATTGTGTATTTCTGCAATTTGAAATGATAATAGTTAATATTTTTTTCTGGTCATGTTTAATCTCAATTAGCATATTTCTGCCCATTTCAGGTGATATTGCGTTCTGAAGTGAAGGCCACACTGCATGTAAAGGATGTACGGTTAGATCTTCAATCTGGATTTGAGCACTTGGGTAAAGGAGATGGACGGCCAGCTTTGAGTTTATTCCCTCTGGTTATTGCTCCTTCTTCCAAAGCTGGAATTTTATTCATGATACGGCTAAGTGGTACAAAGGGTAAGTCTATCGTATAGTCTGCCTTTTATTTTAGCTGTTCCTTAAGATTGTTTGCCGTTGCTAGGGTTAACAAGTACTGTCTACTGACTTATGGATTTCATGGTATATTTTAGATGCGGATGAGGCAGAAAATGCAGACAGCATGCTGAATATCACTTACGGGATATCTGGTGACAGAACAACTGGAGCACATTCTCCTGTACCTGTCAAACCTGGTGATTCTGAAGAGCTTCTGTTCAAGATCGCACTCAGATTGAAGCGACCTGTCCTGGATCCATGTGTAGCAGTTGGATTCCTTCCATTTTCTACTGACTGCCTGAGGGTTGGGCAATTAGTTAATATGAGGTGGAGGGTCGAAAGGCTGAAAACCCCGGAGGATGCATCCATATCTATTGTAAGTCCAGAACATTCTTGCTCAACATTTGCAACTCTTGTACTACCAGTCCTGTAAGGTCAATTATCCTGTCGGTACTCAGCGGTGTGCCTTTGTGTTTAACTGTTTATGCAGTCAATAAGTAGGCTTATAAAGGATAAAAACCATGGGAAGTTTTCTTTACTACTAAACTAGGACTTTGTGTTGCAGGACGAAATACTTTATCAGGCAGTACCGGTGTGCCTTAGTGTTTAACTGTTTATGCAGTCAATAAGTAGGCTTATAAAGGATAAAAACCATGGGAAGTTTTCTTTACAACTAAACTAGGACTTTGTGTTGCAGGACGAAATACTTTATCAGGTTGAGGCAAACCCGCAGAACTGGATGGTTGCTGGGAGGAAATGTGGTCACGTATCGTTGTCAAATGAGCAAGGTAAGAACCATGGTACCAGATATTTCAATCCATGTCTGTGGCAGAGAATGACAACTTCCAATCCAATTTGAAACGAAAAGACCGACAATTTTCACATCACACTGCACTTGCTCATAGGTTCAAGGATGGAGATCACGGTGACATGTGTGCCACTGGTGTCTGGTTACGTCCACCCACCGAAGCTGGGCCTGCCGGAGGTGGGCGAGGCAAACATTAGCTGCAACCCAGCAGGGCCTCACCTGGTGTGCATCCTTCCTCCAGCCCTCAGCACCTCCTACTGTATACCTGCGGCATGATTCTTCCTGGGCAGTCAGTTTGCTGCCATTTACACATAGATGAGCTGTAGAGTCTGTTTTTGGCGAGACTGTGTTTTTATGGAGACATGGTTTCACCGGAATGTGTTTCTATTCTGTTGTGCCATGATCAGTGTACAATTGTACATTGACTGGTACATGAAACTGCTTCCCCAGTATTCCGTGAAACTGCAAGCCAGATTTGTTCTTCAGATTGTGTTGTTACAGACAGATTGCCTTTTGTAAATCGTCCGGACTCAAATGATACTTGTGCTTAGACAAGTCCAGAATTCCAAGACGATTCTTATTAGGCCATTTACATATCTATAATGATTCTTGTTAGATCATTTACGTTTATCTACAAGGCTTACATAATTGACAGCATCCAAGATTGAACAGGTTACAGTTAAATCAAGATGGTTCGTGCTCAATATCGTCCAGCCTAGGCCTGTCATAAGATCATCTCCAACAGCATCGAAAGTTTGGTTGTTGCTATTTACTTCCATAACGAATCCTTGGTAAAGCGAAAGTAAAGAAAATAGGCCCTGTGTCTTCGTCCGCTACTGCCGAGCGCCAACCGCCCCACAGGAGGCCAGGTTTTCAAATTAGGCTACTGTGCGCCTCATCAACATATCAAATTCAGTGAAGCTTATTATAGCTAATATTTACACCTATTCTATACCAATCACTTGATTATCATTAAGAAGCATCACAATAATAACCATATCCAATTTATCATAATAATTAGCATAACCATCATCTTTCATCAGCTTACTACGATGTTGAAGCTAGTCGAGTTTCTCACTATCCGGGAGAGACGGTGATTCGAATCGATTGCAACCAGCTGGACATAAATCCATAACACAAACCTAGGCATACCGCATGAAGGCAGCCTTAGGTTACCTTTGGTACAATTCTGGAACAGTTGTGGGTTTGAGTTGAGCCGCACACTCAAGGACCAACCGGAAGCCAGGATGTTCATACATCGGTCTGCCCAAGGTCCTATATGTGTCCCCGCACATACATCCTCCCCTCCAGTGTGCGCTCCATACATCTCAAATTTCCAGTCTGAAGTGAGCTACTCGGCTTCGCAGTCGGAATGACTTATCCGGCCAGCTAAGTGAAAGGCTGTGTTCAATCTCGACAGAAGATCCAATAATGGTATGGTCCTTAAACGACACAGACATGATCAACATAGCCAACCATCACCATTTGCATATAAGATCCCGCCCGGTCTCCATTTATATAATCATCACATGATTATTTTCCATGATAGCAGATATAGCCAACCGTGACCGAGTATCCACCTATATCTCGCATGTGACAGGGAATCACCTGACTTCTACCAGTCTAAGCATGACTAAGCATAAATCAACCTACACATACTAGTAAGGGTCCAGGTATGTATATCTGGTGGACAAGATAAGTTATGCAGCAATGGTTTCATCCAACTCCTATAACTTAATGCACAATACATAAAAGATAGACTCGAGTGCATTTGTAAAAGAGAGGGTAGAGGGCTTAGAATGCTCCGGGGTTTGCCTGTGATCCATACAAAGTTAGTTCAGTTAGCTTGCACCGTCTTGGGAAACATCTCCATTCTAGGCATGCACTCTAGGGGTCCTTCCATTTTCGGGATAAGTCTACGAAACATCGCCGTCTTCAGGTCCAGCTCCAACATCATGTTCTTCAGTTCCTCGCATCGGGCATCTAGCATACCTAGATGATGAGATGCAACAATGCATATGTACGAACTTCCAGCAAGCAACACGTGATGCATTTAGAAGGCACACAAGACAACTTAAGTTATTATAAATCAATCATCAACCACAAGCTAGTCCAGGTTAGCATGAAACATACATGACTACTTATTAATTAATTGGTGGGGCACCATTAGTTTTAGTTGCACATTATGGCACAAGGCTACAAGAGATCTCAGATATATTAGCTTAATACCATCAGAGCCACACTTAGCAACAAACAAAGCAAGCAAGGTGAAACAATCAACTTAAGGTACCACACATTCTGGACAACAGCACAACAAGCACTTGTCTTAACCGTAACTAGAGCTCTAGACATCCAACAAAGGTGATCTTAGACTTTATGAAAAGCTAATGAAATTACCTACAACTTTCTTAGTAACACCCAAAGCGGATTTAAAGGCTAACAAGGCCAAAACACACCAGAAAGCAGATCTGTACAAACAAGGACAGAAAACTGATATGATCTTCAGAAATGTATATATGAAGTTCTAGACATTTAACAAACATGATTCTTAACTTTCTGTAAATATTATTAAGTTATCTATAACTTTCTTATTATCATCTCAAGATGACTCAACAGTTAATAAGACCAAATAATACGAAGAAGCAAATATGTCCAGACTTGGACAGATTCTAGCATTAAGTTTTAGACATCTATATCTAGAGTTATAGACCACCAAAAGAGGTGTTCTTTAATATTTTGGAAAACTTAATAAAAGTACTACAACTCTTTAATTATCACCAAGAGGTAATTCCACAGCTATCATAGTCAAAAAGCATAACATTGCAGATCATTCCAGAACACAAACAAAACATGACAGAGACTGTAAAATCTATAACTCTCAGACCTGTTGTCCTAAAATCATGAAATTTTAGGAACAGCAAGATAAGCAAGCTACCTACAACTTTTGTATTCACCACATCCACAGAAAATATAATTATCACCACAAAATTATCATTACAACGGAAAATGCGCGTGCAACCATTTTCAGCACTCATAGATATCTATCACTCACTTGCTTCGTTAGCAACCAAGCACATCCAAGTCATACATATAGCTGCTACCTTATCTTAACATATATTGGCAACATCATACTTGGTCACAAACTAAAAGAGCAACAAGGACCATACATGCTCAACAAGAGTCAAATCAATTATTAAAAGCTCGCATGGACAACATAAGAGAACAAACATATATATAAGAGAACTATAACCAAGATAAGCTCTTGCATTCAAGTACCACTAATAGCAGTAAGAGTACACTCTAAACATGTTATAAGAGCTAAACATCAACTTAATTCATTTTAGGTTACTCAACAATCATGAAGAGCTTTGTTATAAAGACAACATATTCCATTACTTGTTTTTGTCAAAAGAGAGCATACTCATGTGTCACTTGAAGGCTCAACTAAACATCAACATAGCTCAGTCACATGCACTCAAGTTAGTGTAAGCAAAAGAGCATCACATGACCTAATTACATGAACTTACTAACAAACTTTTATCGTCCAAATTATATAATAGAGCATATATATTAATTATAGATGATATTGTAAACATTTCATTTGGAGCTGAGATTTTTATGTGTGAGATATCTTATCAAAACATGACTACTACACAAAAATTACATGCTCAAGTTTTATAAATTAATTATTATAATCAAAATAAGTTTTAATTAAAAAAGACATGTGAGAGCAAGATAAATCTAAAACTCAACATTTTCTGTAAACATATGGCCATGTAAAGGTTCCATAGGTCACAAAAATATCGTACAAAGGTAGTGGAACCACACTTTACATTTTTATGCATTTCTATTATTTATAAACCATTTAACAAACACCAAACAAGTTAAATTAATAACTCAGTCATATAGGATGTAATGAGACTAAAATTTTTATCACGAATCAAGCACATCATGAGTAGTCTACCATAAAAATTTCACATCAATTGGACCACAGAATCTATAGATATAAATTAAACGCAGAAAACCCTAAACAAGCATAGATATAAATCTATAGCAAAACTTTCTGCTAAAACATGCCATATTATGTTTCTACTGTATAGATCTATTCATAAGGATTCCAAAACATCTTTATTTTTATTTTACGATTTTTCTATGAATTACTATACAATTTAGAAGCTTTCAGCCGATTTCCTTCACAAAGAAAAAGATTAACAAGAAAAAGAAAAACACGTTTGCACCGGGAACCCTAAAGATTTCACAAATCGAACCACAGACCAAAGCTACTATTCACATGAGTCATAGGATTCACAACTGGACCCAGGGAAAAGTTTCTATTTCCTTTTTCACCCTTCTCTTCTTCTTCCACGTCTGAACTAAATTGATATCATGCGTTATCATTCTGTAATTCTGCACACGGAATAAAAAGGAAAATGACAGTAACCTTGCATTGTCATTTTTTGGAAAATTTGTGCTTCGCTTTTGGCTGCGAGTTTGGTGTGGAATTTTGGGGAAATCAGTGCTAGGATATATGAGCAGGTATTCATTTCATCAATCTCTAGAATCCCCTCACGAGCACCTTGATTCAATGATTTTTCCCAAAATTTCTTCTTTCTAGGGTGTCTCGATTTTTCTGAAATTAGTTTCAAAATCTTCGTTCTTCGGAAGAGTTTTTCAGTTGAGATGGATACTGCATAGGATTGTGAAGTCCCTCTCCAAAACCTGAATTTATTTGGAGTTGATTTGGTCTCGTCTTTATCTTTTTAGTGTCAGTCGGACTGCATACCTGTCCTGTTCTCCAAGCGTTTCTTCCGATGCTCTTCTGTTGCTGACCAACGGAGCATGCGTTCCAGCGCTGAGTCTTACCGTTAGGCTGACTCTGCTTTGCAACTATTCTGTGCAGTTCTCTGTTTCCCAGCGCACAACTTGCTGGCTGCACTTTTCCTCCACGTACTGTTGCTGTGTCCTACGAAGTTGCATGTCCCATCTATTTTATTCGTTCGAGTGCTTTTGCATACTCCCTCCATCCCTTATTATCCGTCGCCGTTGGTGTGTGTGCCACAAATTTGACTCGATTTATAGAAAATACATGCGATATTTGTATCTCCAAATAAATTTATTAAAAAACTAGATTCAAAGACCTTTTCAACGATATTAATTATATACCATAAATATTAATATTTTTTAATATATATTTAGTCAAAGTTGTTTGTTGAGAAACATAAATGACAGATATTTAGAGACAGATGGAGCAGTTCTGATCGGTCCAATGCTTTGTTCTAGCAACCGTGAAATACTACAAGCAATTATGAGCTCATCATTGCAATATTAAATTTCCTTTCTTTGCTTGGATTAGTATTCACGGTTGACAGTTTAGGATATCCTCGTTTTGCTTACTACACAGCACTCTATAGGTTAGCTGTGTTTGATCTTTCTCCAGTATTTCTAATTTGCTTCCGCAACGCTTTGAAAATTTTCTAATTGTCCCTAGGGTCAACTTCACTAGTTGAAGTGTGTGACCTTGGCAATTAGAAGAGAGATGTGTTGGGTTGGAATTGGGATATAGGCCACGTTTCTTGGAAGAAATTAATTGGCTCTCATTCACTTCTCCCTCTGGTCGTCTGCTTGGTCCTTCGTATAGTGCATCTCCAATAAGAAGGTTGGGTCTCATATCACCTATATACTTGTTTGTATCATCGGGGTTCGTCAGGCACTCTAGGCAGCGGTCTCTAACGAGTACACACTTGCCCATATGTGTAAATCTTTATCATCGCCATCATCACTGTCATAGATCATCCCGGCGAAGACAACGAGCAGGGGCGGATCTAGAGGTAGGGCGGGTGGGGCTCAAGCCCGTCCTACCACCTCCATGAAATAGAGCCCCTCCAAATTTTTTAGACAAAAAAGAGAGACAGAAGGGGCTATAAAGGTTGAAGATGACTTCAGCCCCTCTTCTATTAAATCCTAGACCCGCCACTGACAACGAGGAATGGGCCATTGTGGCAGTCGAGGTGGTCGCAGTCGTCCTTGTCACACAACATAGCCCCCGCGTAGTTGTATCGAAAGTGCGGGTACAATATATATATTTTCAATAAGGGAAGCTTTATTAAATTCAAGTTCATTACATCGAGTTGATACAAGGATCTTGAAACACTCCCGGTCTCTGCATAACTAGGATGCACACAGCCTTATAAGGTTTTACAAGGTACACATACTAATAACACTCAATTCGTCGACTAGACTGTCACCCATGTGACTGGGTACGATATAAAGCAATAACATCTTACCATCATGGACGAAGCCAGCGGGGGGGCTGGGGGGGCTCCAGCCCCCCTACTGCTGCTAAGCTAGTGGAACTTCTAGTGCTCTTCTTCCAATTTTAGACGCAGATGTATAAGGTAGGGTGGGCTAAGACATTTATTTTTTAGATGTATTTTATGAATTTCATTGTTAATTGACGTTTTAAATATAAAACTACTTCAAGCTATTATACTTTTTCTATTACGAGGGATTAAAGTAGAGCTAAGTCACTGTAGCACTTTTGTTTAGCCCCCCCTAAATTTTTTTCTGGCTTCGTCCCTGCTTACCATCTTACAATGACCCATACAACGGACACCAAGCACACTGTCTAGTTCACCCATTAACCATACATCAGGCTCGTGAGTTATTAGACCTTAATAGAGCGGCAAATTAAAGTATATAGTACATAGTAATAGGTCAACCTGCCTATAATGGGAATATATAGAGCGCCCCTACAAGGTTACCGCCCATCAGGCCACAACCCACCACGCTCAAATAATGCATATCTAGCAGCATCGTGCACCTTGAAGAACGCCGCACCATGTTTAGAAAACCAGGACACTCGATAATGCATCGAGAATCCTTCCTCGGAGTCGAAGCATATATACTCTAAAAAAGCCGTTTTTCGGAACTCCTCCAAATCCATACGGAAGAGACCCTCAATTGCCTTCTCAGCTGCTTCTTGTATGCTGCACTCTATATGTTCTGAATACTGTGTTGCTATTATATCAAATGCAACGCCCTCCTTCTGGCATTCCAACATGCTGTCGACAGTTTTCCTCAAGTCAGCATTCGTCATGACATGTGTCATGTGATGAGGAATGAATAAACCTGACAGGCACAGTTGTGGGGGTTGGTCTCCAAAGACGGTTTCACCCGTTATATCAGATGGGCTAGGCAATGTTAACTCTAGCCCTGAAATAAAACAGGTAACTCCCAGAGAAATAATTTCCTCCGGGAAGATTCGTGATTCCTTGGCACATGGTTCTTCGTCGTAGCCATATGCAGGAGTGCAACATACTGCATTTGGTCGACATAATTGAGTGATTTCCATGTACTTCTCTTCAAAGCTAGCCCATTGAGGATCGCGCCATCGAGGAGCATGGGAAACAATGTCCTGTGAACTAGCCAGTTGGAGGAGTGCTCCTGTTGCAGGTTCAAGCAGGCCAAGCTTAAACTTAGCTACCAGTGACTGCAAGCTCTTGATAGCAACCTGAACTATGTCTGTGCTCTCAGAGAGCCGTAGGTTCAATTTTAAATTGAAGCTTTTATGTGTCCTCTGTTGGATTGATCTTAGGCCCAGCTCAACGGCTAGGGCCTCGTTCCCCCTGGATCGCGCCTTGATCGGGGGCGTCCAACCGATCCATGGTTGGTGGGCCCCCGACGCGCTGCGCTATAAAAAGAAGGAGTGGGGGCCGCAGACACTACACCCAAGGTTCGCCGTGCCCTAAACCCACTCCACAAACCCTAGGCCTCCAATCGGCATCGCGCAGTGGCATCGGGAAGCACCACCGCGCCACCTCTCTTCTACTCCCGCACCACCGTCATCGGTCAACGTCGGTGGAGGCCTGAAGGACGACGTGATCTACTCCACCACGACATCAACACCATGGACGCCTCCGGATCCGCTCCCTCCAACGACGGTCTAATCCCTAAACTTCTAGATCTACTCCACAGTCTTCCTTTTGTACCCCGAATCCCCGTTCGTGCTACTAGTAGTAGATCCTAGCCAAGTTAATCAATGGTATCAGCCGATCTAGTAGTAGATCAGGGCTCGGGGACTACCCAGCGAGCACAGCAAGTAGAAGGAGAGGTTTTTTTTCCAAATCCTAAACCTAACTCAGTCGAAATCACTAACATGAGGTTCACAGGGGAGAGTGTGAGAGAGCACATTCTGAGCATGAGCACCATGGCAGCTAAGTTAGACAAGCTAAAGATGCCCCTGGCAGATGGTTTCATCATTCACCTAGCTCTAAACTCCATTCCCAAAGAGTATGAGACATTTGTTGTTAACTACAACACACAACCAGAGGCCTGGGATTTAGAGAAGGTGATTGTTATGTGTGTGCAAGAAGAAGAAAGGCTAAAGAATGCAAATGGTGGTTCTGTGAACTTTGTCAAAGGAAAGAACAAGAATCCATTCTATAACAAGAAAGCTCCAGATGCCTCCACCTCTCATAATAAGGGAGGAAGCTCCTCACACCCTAAAGCACAAACAAAACAAGACAACCAGCAGAAGCACGAGGACTCGGATCGCTGCAGATGGTGTAATGAGACAGGGCATTGGAAGCACGACTGCCCCAAGTTTATGAGACACTGCCTAGTAAAGGGTGAGGACATTATAACTTTTGTTGATGAATCCTTATATCTAAGCTATGCTAGATCCACATGGTGGATTGACTCAGGTGCAACTGTTCATGTTGCAAACTCTTTGCAGGGATTCAATGGAGGGAGAACCCTTCAAAGAGGAGAAAGACAGATTAAGGTGGCCACTGGTGTTGAAGCTGAAGTTCAAGCTATAGGAAATCTATCTCTAAATTTAGCTAGTGGTTTCACACTTGAGTTGCATGATGTTCTTTAGTTCCCTCTTTAGCTAGAAATTTGATTTCAGTTTCATGTTTGTCAGACTATGGTTTTGATTGTCATTTCAGCAAGAACAACTGTAAGCTACAGTTAAATAATCAGTGTGTGGGTCTTGCTTTCTGACAAGACAAACTTTATTTATTATCTATGTCTGAGAATGTGAATGCTGAATGTAATAATGCTGAGAATGCAATACCCGCAGATGCTAGCAAGAAAAGGAAAAGAATTGATTCCTCATCGAAATTATGGCACTGTCGTTTAGGCCATATTTCGAGGGGGAGAATAGAACGCTTAGTTAAAGAATCAATACTCCCACCACTAGAACTCTCAGAGTTAGAGCAATGTGTTGATTGCATTAAAGACAAGTTAGTAAAGAACATAAAGAAAGGCGCTAAGCGAAGCACGGGAGTACTAGAATTGATCCACACAGACATCTGTGGACCTTTTCCAGTGACATCTGTGGATGGTTTTGATTCCTTCATCACATTCATAGACGACTACTCTCGTTTTGGATATATATATATCCAATCAAAAAACGTTCAGAAGCTTTAGACAAGTTTAAGATATTCAAGGTTGAGGTTGAAAATCAACTAGACAGAAAAATCAAAGTAGTAAGATCTGACCGTGGGGGGGAGTACTACGGTCGACATACCCCTTATGGACAAGTTCCTGGACCTTTTGCAAGGTTCTTACAGGAAAATGGCATAGTAGCCCAGTATTCAATGTCGGGCGACCCACAACAAAATGGAGTAGGAGAAAGGCGTAACCGTACTCTAATGGATATGGTGCGCAGCATGATGAGTTATTCCACTCTGCCACTGAGTTTGTGGATGGAGGCCTTAAAAACCACCATTCATATTCTCAACAGAGTTCCAAGCAAGTCAGTACTTAAAACACCGTATGAGTTGTGGACCGGCAGGAAACCCTCAGTCAACCATTTGCGTGTCTGGGGGAGCCCTGCTGAAGCAAAAGTATTTAACCCAAACATAGGAAAGCTAGACCCCAAAACAGTAAGTTGCCATTTTATTGGCTATCCAGAAAAGTCGAAAGGTTATCGTTTTTACTGCCCTGGTAGACATACCAAGTTTGTGGAAACAAGACACGCTAGTTTTCTAGAAGATCAGATGATCAGGGGGAGCAAGACAGCGCGAGAAATCACCCTTAAAGAGAAGCGGGTGTTCGTGCCCATTCCTATGGTGCAGGAACCCTACTTCACACTGCCTGTTGTTGTTGGACCTACGCAAGTGGTGACAACACCTGCTGTAATTTCCCCTATGACTAATTCGGAACCTGTCTTTCAGGAGCCGAATGAACCCATAGTCGATGAACAACAGCCCCAACAAGATCAGCCTCAAGAACAAGAAATGCCAGTAGCAGAACCTTCTGGCAGACCTTAAAGAACGAGAAAGTCTCCTATTCCAGATGACTACATAGTCTATGAATGCGAAGAAGTTCAGATGGAGGATGAACCCACCTCATTTGAAGAAGCCATGAGGAGCACTGAAGCATCTAAGTGGCAAGAAGCCATGAAAGATGAATTAAAGTCCATGAGTATCAATAAAGTTTGGGACCTAGAGGAAATTCCTGAAGGAGCCAAAACAGTAGGCTGCAAATGGGTCTACAAAGTGAAACATGACTCCAAAGGGAACATAGAAAGGTATAAAGCAAGACTGGTAGCAAAAGGTTTTACTCAGCGAGAAGGGATAGATTACAATGAAACATTCTCTCCCATCTCGAGCAAGGACTCTTTTAGAATCATAATGGCCCTAGTGGCACATTTTGATCTAGAATTACATCAGATGGATGTGAAGACAGCGTTTCTCAATGGGGATCTAGAAGAAAGAGTGTACATGGCACAACCGAAAGGTTTTGCTGTGATAGGCAAAGAAAGAATGGGTTGTCGCCTGAAGAAATCTATTTATGGATTAAAGCAAGCATCCAGACAGTGGTATTTGAAGTTTGATAAGACAATCAGGAAGTTTGGGTTTAAAGAGAATGTTGAGGACAATTGCGTGTATGCAAAATTTAAGAATGGGAAATATATTTTCCTAGTACTGTATGTAGATGACTGAAAGGTCCTTGTTTGGTTTTGGTAATTGAGTGACAACTTAGGTGGACTAATATGTGGTTATGTGAGATACACAGGAGATTAGTCCACATGTGATGGTGTCATGAAGGAGCTCATTACATATGAGACATGACATGGAGTCATGTGACCAAGATGGAGAAGATCAAGATGAGGCTTGGCTCGAAGGACCGGTTGTGAAGGTGAAGGGCAAGTTGAGGCTTCGAAGCGAAGGACCATGCGATGGTGAAGCTTGGGCAAGACTTGGCGCCGACGGACCAATGCAACGGTGAAGAGCAAGTGAGGTCAAGATCAATGAACCAATACGGTCACGTGATGATATGAAGTGAATCATATCATTTGGTGATTGATTGGTGCATGTGTTGCATCAATGTCGGAGGAGATGGAGTGGAATGCGTAAGGCTAAGGTATAACCTAGGGCATTTCCATTTCACCGGTCATAGGTGTGTAGAGAAGTTTATGACCGGGTTTAGGATAGATGGCCGTACTATCAAGAGGGGCAAACTTGTTTGCATATCGGTCATCTAGTGCCACTTGAGCGATCTAACTGTGCATACGTGTTAGGATCGAGTGGCGAGGCAAGTTGAGTGCCTAATTCCTTCGAAAATGATTATGAAAATGCTAACACACGTGCACAAGGTGGTGATCACTTGTTGGTGTTGGCACATTTGCGAAGGCGATGAAGTTTGAGCGGTAGAGAGGGTTTGGGTCTCTCTCTCCCTCCCGCCGAGCTTGCGAGCGCGGGATTCAGGCGTTTTCGAGGAGTTGAAAAGCCTATTTTCCACTACGCCGGAAGTCGGAAAAGAAACGGAGGCGAACAGAGGTCACAGAGGTGACCGGACGCTGCACCGGACGCGGTCATGGTATGACCGGACGCGTCCGGTCAGTACTGCGCAGACACGGGTGTTAGGGTTTGTAACTGGCGCATCTGGTCACTCGCGGGACCGGCGCGTCCGGTCAGTCGCCCAGAGGGAACTACGGTTCACGAGGATGATCGGACGCGAGGCGCGTCCGGTCACACATGATCGGACGCGTCCGATCGTTGAAGGTGCTTACTGGATTCTAACCGGACACGGGCACTGTCGCGTCCGGTCGTTGCAAAGTGCGCGTCCGGTCATGTCGTTGCGCGCGCGATGCCATGCGATCGGCGCGTCCGGTCGTTGCCAGGGGCGCGTCCGGTCTTTGCTTCGCGGGCGTGCGGGTCAGTGCGATCGGCGCGTCCAGTCGTTCGAAGCGGCACGTCCGGTCTTTTGACGGGCGCGTCCGGTCGTTGGTTTGACCGTTGGGGTCAGTGACCGTTGGAGGATCGGACACGGTTGAGCGCGTCAGGTCAGTTACGACCAGCGCGTCCGGTCGTCCCGAAAAAGGACCCAGTGAAGGGGTAACGGCTCTATTTGACCATGGGGTTATAAATAGATGCCTTGGTCGGCCGTGGCCGGCAGTGGAGCACACTTTAGCCTTGGTGGCTTGTGTGGTAGTGCTTGGGAGCCCTCTAACTCACTCATGCTTGATAGTGTTCATCGGATCGAGTGAGAGAGCGATTCTAGTGCGATTGCATGGTGAGGTTGCATCGAGTGGCACTAGGTGATCGTGTTGCAAGCCGGTAGTGCTTGTTACTCTTGGAGGTTGCCACCTCCTAGATGGCTTGGTGGCTTGTGGCTCTGTCGAAGCTCGCAAGAAGATTGTGCGAGGCTCCGGAGAAGCTTTGTGAGGGGGATTGTGCTCACCCCGCGGGGATCGCGAAGAGCAACTCTAGTTGAGCGTGTCATTGAGTTACCTCACTTGAGAGTGGTGTCTTGCGGTGCCTTGCGAGGCGTGCCTTGAGGGGCAAGTGACTTGAGGGTCACACCGAGGAACCATCTAAGTGTTGGTCGACACAACGGGGACGTAGCTTGGTGGCAACGAAGTGAACCTCGGGAGAAAATCACCGTGTCAACTTTGTCTACTCTTCTCGGTGGTTTGCCTTCATGCAACACAAGCTTGTATTTACTTTCATATATACTTGTGCTTGTGTAGTTGCTCTCGTAACTAGTTTGCTTGTGTAGCTAGAAGCTTCCCCTTTGCGTGACTAATTTGGTTTGTGTAACCTTGTTAGTCACATTGCTTAGTTTGTGTAGCTAAGTGATTTGCGCTCTCTAATTTGGCATTAGTTGCCTTGTTATTGAGCATTGCTAGTGAGCTTAGACTTTGTGCGCTTTGCTTACTAGAATTGTGTAGGAGCTCCCTCTTGCTTGTAAAGTACTAGTGTATAGGTTTGTGTGACCTTGCTCTAGAATTAAATAGGAGAGCTCTTGCTAAAGAAAGCACCTTAGTTGTTTAATTAGGATCTTTGTGAGGTGCTTGTGAACTTAGTTAGAGGGGTGAAGTCTTGGCTAGACCGATAAGTTTAATTCCGCATTTGTTTTTGGTTAGCCAACACGCTTAAGTTTTAGAAAGGACTATTCACCCCCCCTCTAGTCCGTCATCTCGACCCTACAAGTGGTATCAGAGCCGGGTCTCTCATTTGTGGTCTTCACCGACCCGAGAGGATGACGGCTTATGGGCTAGATGTTGAGTGTCCACACATTTTTGATGGCACACACTTTGCACGGTGGAGAAATTGGATGACATGCAATTTTAAGTTTATTTCTCCTCAATTGTGGTGGATCGTAGATGTGGGCTTTTCCTTTGCAATTGATAAAAAGAATGCAACTCAAGCGCAAAGTAAATGCCTACATCTCGATATCCAAGCTACTAATGTTTTCTATCGATCTTTGGATAGTAGCATACTTTGTGAGATTATAGACTTCGAGTTCGCCCATGAAATTTGGGTGTTTCTAAATGAGAAATATGGGGTGATTTCCAATGATGATGAGCCCAAGGAAGAGGCGCATGAGGATGTTGAGCATGACCACAACAACGTGGTTGTGGAGGATTGCTCCACCTCACGGCCAAGTGATGACAAAGATGATCATATCACAAGATCACTTGACAAGAAAAATAATAATGCCACAAGTGATGCAAGCAATGATTCTACTCCATGCACACTTGATGGTGAAGATGATGGCTATGAGAGTGATGCTTCGACAAGCTCTTCAACATCACCACATTATTCCATGTCACATGGTGACACTAAGATATCTATTGGTGGTTTTGTTGTTGATTGTGATGGTCCAAATTTTGAGCTTCTATATAAACTCTCAAAGGCCCTAAGAAATGAGATGGCAAAAACAAGTAAATTGAAAAATGAAAACTCATTTCTAAAAACCACATGTGAACAACAAAAGCATCTACTTTATGTTACTACTTGTTCACATGAGGAGCTAAAATTGGCTCATGAGGAACTTAGTGTTGCTCATGATAATTTGGCACAAGAACATGCTTTACTCACTAAGAAGCCTTCTAATGAAGAAACCAAGTCTAGTGAGAGCTCATCATTTGGGTCAAATGATCAATCACATATTACTAACCCTTGTGATGTAGGCAAGAAGCATGTATCCACCTCTTGTGATGATTTATTAGATATGCCATGTTCTTCACAATTAAATGTTTGTTTTACTTCTATGTCTTGTGAGACTAACCTTTTGAAGGAGAACAATGAGCTTAAAAGTGAAGTGAAGAATTTGAGCAACAAGTTAGAGAGGTGCTACAACTCAAAAGTCACCTTTGAGCACATGATGAAGACTCAAAGAAACGTTGGTGACAAAAGTGGCCTTGGCTTCAAGAAGAAAATAACAAGGGGTGAAAGAAAGCAAGAAAAGAGGATGAAGAGGCTACTCCAAAAGAAGCTCTCGCATTCCATGTGCTATCGATGCCATGAAGCGGGACATCTTGCTAATGGTTGCCCAAACATTGAGAAGCTCAAGAAGATGAAAGAAGAAGAGAGGCTAAAGCATGTCAAGTGCTTCAAGTGCCGCACTTGGGGTCATCTCACCTCAATGTGCCCAACCAAGCAATTGGTAAAGCAACAAATAAAGCCTCAACCAAAGCCACTAGTTGAGCAAGAGAAAACACCCCAAGAGCAAATCAAGATCAACCATGAAGATGATGGTGACTTGATGAAGAAGAAGAAAACAAGAAGGGGTGGAAGAGCAAGACATCCAATGCAAATTCAAGATGTCAAGATGATGAGCAAGAATCAAGATGAGAAGAAAGTACATGCTCACATCAAGTGCTTCAAATGTGGAGACATGGGACACTTCGCCTCGGGGTGTCCTACCAAGCTTGAGAAGAAGGCTCAAGCAACTCATGAGAGGCAAGGGAATGAAGAGCATCATATGAGCAAAGAAGAAAAGGCTCAATCAAAGAGAAGATGCTACTCATGCCGAGAAAGGGGACACATGGCACATTCATGTCCCCTAGGTAACACTTCTAAGCATATTTCAATTGATGATACTAATGTGCTTAGAAAGGATATAAATGGTACCTCTATGGTTGCTATTGCAAAACATTCCGCTACTCATACTAAGGCAATGCCTAAGTATGTTGCACCTAACTTGAGAGGACCCAAACTTGTTTGGGTACCATCAAAAAGTGGATGAATGTGTGTAGGTACCATGGCATTGGAGGCTTGACTCAAATTGATTTCATATTTATCATTATATGTTGACTCAAGTATTGAAGCTTATTGCAATTCTATTCCAATGCCAAGTCAAAATGAGTGAAGTCCAAAGTACTACAACATACAAGTGTCATGATCAAGTTGTGGATGATTTATTGGAATTATTTGATGGCTTGCAAATGTTCAAGTTGAAAGCTTGCTATGAATAATCATGAGCTAACCAAGGTATATCTCTTGTTGATTATTTCATTTGGGTGCATATGAGTTGATTGAATTGGATAAATGTGCAATGTTGCTTGCGATGAGATGATTGAATGGATTAAAAGCTTAGTGATCAAGTTTGGATTGGTTTGTGTTGGATAAATTCATAAGATGACATTTAGTAAGTGGATTGGATGGATATATGTCTTGTGAAAGTATTCAAACAAGTTAGTTTCAAGTTTGATTCATATTTGATGAAGTATTGCTCAATGTATTGAAATCTGTCCAAAATTTAAAATCTGAGCTAGCAGTGATCTTAGCCATGTTTGAGTGAACAAATCTATTTGGATTGGATTGAAATTTGGTATACATGCTCTACACTTATGAAAGAAGATGCTGTAGAAATTTCATGATAAGTGGATAAGAGATGCTTCGGTTTTGGAGTGCATCTTGTCAGCGATAGTGCAACAGTTTTCAGCATGCAGCAGTTGTGGAAGATTTGAAATCTAGTAGCAATCTAGAATCAAAAGAAGTTCAAATTTTTACAGTTGCTAGATGACTTAGTGAAGCACATCTCCACCAAATTTCATGGCACTTAGATCCGTACATTGTGAGATATGAATTATTCTTTGAAGGGTACAGAATCTGCCAGAAAAGTGACAATCATTAGATTAATCTAGAGTCACTTTAATTGAAAGGTCCTCAAGTTGGAAACTTGTTTATAAGTGGTTGAGGTACCTAAGTTTGGTTTTGGATTGGTCTAGAAGCATGAAAAGCAATGAGTACAAGAACATTTGATTGTGGAATGTACTTGGTGTACTTATTTGGTACTTAATTTGAAGATCAAGATCAAACTTAAGATGAAGATGAAGTTTAAGTTCTAGTGATGATTAGAGATCATTTGGTAGAAATAAAAGGACTTAAACAAGTAGAAAGAGTTGGACTCAAATGTAGATTCAAGGATTATTCATCAAGATTGAGTTCATCATTTGGATCAATCAAACTATATCATTTCAAGTGAGTATCAAGAGTGGTTCTTTGGAGAAAGGTCACTTCTCCCTAGTGAGGGGCTTGCCGCCGTGTGTAGGTGAAACCAAGTTTGGGACTTAGAAGGCTAACATGGAAGTGGTGATCTGAGGAACTTGTGATGCTTAGTTGAAGCAATCAAAAGGGTTGATCAAGAAAAGCAAGCAACACCCAAAAGAGAGCTAGTCATGTATTTCAAGTGATATTCTAAGTAGTTCTCTCATACAAGCAAAGATGATATAATGAAGCAAGCCAACCACAACAAGAAAGTGCACTTGATCATAAGTGGTTTTCATTTCATATGGGTGAAGAATAGATTTATCTATGATGATTGGTCTTCACCAAGCAATAAATTGGACTTCACATTGCTATTGGAGTAATGAATTGGAATCTATATGACTATCCTCTACTTCAACATAGCAAAGGTATCATTGAAATGTGCATGATCATTTCATCCCTTACTAGTATACGGTTAGTGCATATAGTACATGCTTATTAGGATCATGCATGACAAATGAAAATTTTAGACTCATTGCCTACCACTATTGCTTGATTGATTAATTGATCTAGTGGTATGGATATGAGTTTGTTCATGAGCTAGTAAATCCAAGTACTTGATCTAGTTTGGATTGCTGACAAATGACAAGTACAACATTGGCAAGATAACCCTTAGCATGAGGTGTGAAGAAGCTTGTCATTGGATCAAACCAGACTTGGAATCTTAGGCAAATCAACTTAGTTCAAGTCATACAAGAAGCTCATGACAATGATAAGAGTACACGCACAAGACAACAGTGAAAATGGATATCTAGTTTGTTTCAAGTGGTATCTAGACTCAAATTGATCTTCCAAGTGGTATATACAAATGGTGTCTAGATAATGATCTACAAGTGATATCTTACAAGTGGTACTCATGAAGATAGCAAATGTTCAAGAAGTGAATATTATTGTCAAATCCTTCAAAGTGGATCCATACTAGAAAATTCTTTCAAATAGTGTCACATTCCTACTCATGGTATCTTCACGTGGTATCATTCATGCAAGATGATGGTTTCACAAGTGATCCTCAACTTTAAGTGATCAAATCAAGTAATGCTATCCTCATCTTCAAGTGATATCTCAAGTGAATGACACATGCTATGACATAGGGGGAGAAGCCCCACCGATTGGTATCAAGGTCAAAGATCCTATGTGGAATCTCAAGAGCAACCATAAAGTTTGTCATATGTGGTAATGTCCATCAAAAATGCAAGATTCACGTCTCAAACATCTACCCCAATGCAAGCTTTTGTATCAATTGAGAAGAACACCTTTTGTGGAAATTGATGACAAAGGGGGAGAAGTTGGACAAAGATATGAAAGAGATTGGAAAGATTGGACATGGACATGGACAAAGAGGGAGTAACATTGAAGAATAAAAGGGGATCAAACATTCTTGGACAAAGAAAGCACACAAGTAGGGGGAGCAAGCTCATGAACTTTGATTGATTACATTTGATATGTGCATAATTCATGTGCTTGCTTGCATTGCATAAGTTCTTAAATTCAATATGCTTGCTTGTGTGGTGTATGCTAGTTATAGAACTTGAATGATGATTTGATATCTAGCATGCATAGAATGTTAGCTAGACTTGTGATTATCATGCAAAAACTAGAACCATGCTTATAATGTTGATCTCACGGGGTTTCTAGTATTTTTGATGTCTAGCTACTCATGATGCTAAGGATGATGGCAAACTTGTGATTTTCAAATGGTATCAAGCTACTAATTGGTATCGAGCTACAAAGGTTTATTCTATACACCTTAGCATCACTTAGTAGTGCTAACCCTCCCGCAAATTTCATATTTATGCATATGTGCAAGCTTGAAACCAAACCATTTGAGCACATATGTAGGGGGAGTTATCACTACCAAATCGGATTTTATGGTGCTTATCCAAATCTTGACATAGAGCTTAAAGTTGGATAAGTAACATTAAATCCAAAACAAGTTAGCAATTTACAGTTTGTGTGAAGTGCTAGCTTGAAAAAGCTTAATTTCCATATCTTTGTAGAGTTGTCATCAATTACCAAAAAGGGGGAGATTAAAAGGTCCTTGTTTGGTTTTGGTAATTGAGTGACAACTTAGGTGGACTAATATGTGGTTATGTGAGATACACAGGAGATTAGTCCACATGTGATGGTGTCATGAAGGAGCTTATTGCATATGAGACATGACATGGAGTCATGTGACCAATATGGAGAAGATCAATATGAGGCTTGGCTCGAAGGACCGGTTGTGAAGGTGAAGGGCAAGTTGAGGCTTCGAAGCGAAGGACCATGCGATGGTGAAGCTTGGGCAAGACTTGGCGCCGACGGACCAATGCAACGGTGAAGAGCAAGTGAGGTCAAGATCAATGAACCAATACGGTCACGTGATGATATGAAGTGAATCATATCATTTGGTGATTGATTGGTGCATGTGTTGCATCAATGTCGGAGATGGAGTGGAATGCGCAAGGCTAAGGTATAACCTAGGGCATTTCCATTTCACCGGTCATAGGTGTGTAGAGAAGTTTATGACCGAGTTTAGGATAGATGGCCGTACTATCAAGAGGGGCAAACTTGTTTGCATATCGGTCATCTAGTGCCACTTGAGCGATCTAACTGTGCATACGTGTTAGGATCGAGTGGCGAGGCAAGTTGAGTGCCTAATTCCTTCGAAAATGATTATGAAAATGCTAACACACGTGCACAAGGTGGTGATCACTTGTTGGTGTTGGCACATTTGCGAAGGCGATGAAGTTTGAGCGGTAGAGAGGGTTTGGGTCTCTCTCTCCCTCCCGCCGAGCTTGCGAGCGCGGGATTCAGGCGTTTTCGAGGAGTTGAAAAGCCTATTTTCCACTACGCCGGAAGTCGGAAAAGAAACGGAGGCGAACAGAGGTCACAGAGGTGACCGGACGCTGCACCGGACGCGGTCATGGTATGACCGGACGCGTCCGGTCAGTACTGCGTAGACACGGGTGTTAGGGTTTGTAACCGGCGCGTTCGGTCACTCGCGGGACCGACGCGTCCGGTCAGTCGCCCAGAGGGAACTACGGTTCACGAGGATGATCGGACGCGAGGCGCGTCCGGTCACACATGATCGGACGCGTCCGATCGTTGAAGGTGCTTACTAGACTCTAACCGGACGCGGGCACTGTCGTGTCCGGTCGTTGCAAAGTGCGCGTCCGGTCATGTCGTTGCGCGCGCGATGCCATGCGATCGGCGCGTCCGGTCGTTGCCAGGGGCGCGTCCGGCCTTTGCTTCGCGGGCGCGCGGGTCAGTGCGATCGGCGCGTCCGGTCGTTCGAAGCGGCGCGTCCGGTCTTTTGACGGGCGCGTCCGGTCGTTGGTTTGACCGTTGGGGTCAGTGACCGTTGGAGGATCGGACGCGGTTGAGCGCGTCTGGTCAGTTACGACCGGCGCGTCCGGTCGTCCCGAAAAAGGACCCAGTGAAGGGGTAACGGCTCTATTTGACCATGGGGTTATAAATAGATGCCTTGGTCGGCCGTGGCCGGCAGTGGAGCACACTTTAGCCTTGGTGGCTTGTGTGGTAGTGCTTGGGAGCCCTCTAACTCACTCATGCTTGATAGTGTTCATCGGATCGAGTGAGAGAGCGATTCTAGTGTGATTGCATCGTGAGGTTGCATCGAGTGGCACTAGGTGATCGTGTTGCAAGCCGGTAGTGCTTGTTACTCTTGGAGGTTGCCACCTCCTAGACGGCTTGGTGGCTTGTGGCTCTGTCGAAGCTCGCAAGAAGATTGTGCGAGGCTCCGTAGAAGCTTTGTGAGGGGGATTGTGCTCACCCCGCGGGGATCGCGAAGAGCAACTCTAGTTGAGCGTGTCATTGAGTTACCTCACTTGAGAGTGGTGTCTTGCGGTGCCTTGCGGGGCGTGCCTTGAGGGGCAAGTGACTTGAGGGTCACACCGAGGAACCATCTAAGTGTTGGTCGACACAACGGGGACGTAGCTTGGTGGCAACCAAGTGAACCTCGGGAGAAAATCACTGTGTCAACTTTGTCTACTCTTCTCGGTGGTTTGCCTTCATGCAACACAAGCTTGTATTTACTTTCATATATACTTGTGCTTGTGTAGTTGCTCTCGTAACTAGTTTGCTTGTGTAGCTTGCTAGTCGTCTTCTTGCTTGTGTAGCTAGAAGCTTCCCCTTTGCGTGACTAATTTGGTTTGTGTAACCTTGTTAGTCACATTGCTTAGTTTGTGTAGCTAAGTGATTTGTGCTCTCTAATTTGGCATTAGTTGCCTTGTTATTGAGCATTGCTAGTGAGCTTAGACTTTGTGCGCTTTGCTTACTAGAATTGTGTAGGAGCTCCCTCTTGCTTGCAAAGTACTAGTGCATAGGTTTGTGTGACCTTGCTCTAGAATTAAATAGGAGAGCTCTTGCTAAGGAAAGCACCTTAGTTGTTTAATTAGGATCTTTGTGAGGTGCTTGTGAACTTAGTTAGAGGGGTGAAGTCTTGGCTAGACCGATAAGTTTAATTCCGCATTTGTTTTTGGTTAGCCAACACGCTTAAGTTTTAGAAAGGACTATTCACCCCCCTCTAGTCCGTCATCTCGACCCTACAATGACATTCTACTAGCAAGTAGTGATGTCACTCTGCTGCAGGAAACCAAAAGGTTTTTGTCCTCAAATTTTGATATGAAAGATTTAGGTGAAGCTTCTTTTATTTTGGGCATAAAGATTCACCGAGATAGAAACCGAGGGGTATTGGGATTGTCCCAAGAGGCATATATAGAGAAAATATTGAAGAAATTCAATATGCATAAGTGTAGACCATCACCTGCTCCTATTGTAAAAGGTGACAAGTATGGGGAACATCAATGTCCCAAGAGCAAGTTCGAGCGCGATCGCATGCAAGCCGTTCCATACGCTTCAGCTGTCGAAAGCTTACAGTATGCTCAAGTGTGCACACGCCCAGATCTGGCTTTTGTGACTGGGCTGCTTGGCAGATATCAAAGTAATCCAGGTATGGAACACTGGAATTTAGTGAAGAAGGTCTTAAGATACTTGCAAGGCACGAAAGGGCTCATGCTAACCTACAGAAGATCTGATGACCTACAAATAGTAGGATATTCAGATTCTGATTACGCGGGAGATGATAGAAAGTCCACCTCAGGGTATATATTCACTCTCGCGCAAGGAGCCATATCATGGAAAAGCTCAAAACAAACAATAGTCACTGCATCGTCCACAATGTATGCTGAGTTTATTGCTTATTATGAGGCGTCAGGACAGGTGAATTGGCTTAAGAAATTTATATCCAGTTTAAAGGTGGTCGACAGCATCGATAAACCACTAAAGTTGTATTGTGATAACGAGCCAGCAGTGTTGTATGCTCACAACAATAAGTCAAGCAATGCCGCCAAGCACATTGACATAAAATATTATGTTGTGAAGGATAAAATCCGAAATCACGTCATAAGTCTTGAACATATAAGCACAGAAAAGGTGTTAGCGGATCCGCTTACGAAAGGCTTACCGCCCAATGTGTTCAGAAAACACGTAGCCGGCATGGGTTTAAAGGAAAGCCTGTGATTCCTGGATAGTTAGAGAGCCCAAGGCGAGAATTCACCTCTGAACAGAAAAATGTCTGTGGCTGTCTAATCTAATGGTAATAACTGTTAATATGAAACATGCTCAATACACTGATTTGTGATGGGGTGGGTTAACAAAGCGAGAAAGCAGAGATGAGATCAAGGGGGAGAATGTTGGATTGATCTCAGGTCCAGCCCAACGGCTAGGGCCTCGTTCCCCCTGAATCACGCTCTGATCGGGGGCACCCAACCGATCTATGGTTGGTGGGCCCCCGACGCGCTGCGCTATAAAAAGGAGGAGTGGGGGCCGCAGGCACTACACCCAAGGTTCGTCGTGCCCTAAACCCACTCCACAAACCCTAGGCCTCCGATCGGCATCGCGCAGTGGCGTCGGGAAGCACCACCGCGCCACCTCTCTTCTACTCCCGCACCACCGTCATCGGTCAACGTCGGTGGAGGCCCGAAGGACGACGTGATCTATTCCACCGCGACATCAACACCATGGACGCCTCCGGATCTGCTCCCTCCAACGACGGTCTAATCCCTAAACTTCTAGATCTACTCCACAGTCTTCCTTTTGTACCCCGAATCCCCGTTCGTGCTACTAGTAGTAGATCCTAGCCAAGTTCATCATCCTCTCGTGATCGACATATGTGTACTGCAGCTCTGCTTCCACTCCTCTCCCCTCTAAAATCATAGGCCAAATGCGAAAAGAGTGTTCTCGGCTTCCTTGCAGAGTTTTGTGGGTGAGAGTTTCCAGCTGGAAAAGGTGACTGACAAGAGGGCCTGAAAAATAGATCCGGTGCCCAAGCCAAGCACAACTGGACACCACGCCTAGAAAATTTTTTCCAGAGCCTGCCAACCGCTCAAATCTTTCCATGTCGTCGCAGCTCAAGTGCGACGGCTCGGCCTCCATCGGGCTAATGAACGACGAGGCGATGGAGAAGATGGCACGACGAGCAACACTAGTACCTTGAGGGGAGCCGGAGGACGAATGCGTTGTTATGGCTTGCGTGATCTCTTGCTGCTGCTGGTCTCCATGTGCCTGCCGCTGCCGCTTCTTGTGCTTGTTGAGAACAGCTTTGGCCTCCATGTAGCCACGCTCCAACTCAATCCTGTGATTCCTGTCACGAAGGAGAGAGACCTCTGTGATTGGCGCCTTCGCCGTTCTCTCCAGGACAGACTGCATATATCTGACTGCCGTCTCGAGCCTCTCCATGTAGTCCCCTTGTGACGCCTTCTCTTTGCGCTTGCCCAACACGGAGGACACCGTTCTACTGATGGCCTCCTGAGCAACAGCTTGACCCACCACTCCCGCCGCCGCTAGCAAGAAATTCTCCATATGTTGGGCGGACGGATTGGATCAGAGTGGGTCGATCTTCCGGCTGATCTGTGAGACGACACGAACTGTATATATAATCTGATGCGCACAAGATAGAAATACTAGAATGAAGTAGCTCATGTGCAAGTCGTCCAAACCTTGGCTGTGGTTGTCTAGGTGCAGCCGGCTGCTGCTCGCCTGCTCCAACTTCGGATACAGCGCGTGCGCACACAGAACACTGTGAGGTATCTGGGTACTAGTATTAGTAATAGCTATGGGCTTCGGACATGGGCCTGCGTGACTCTGCCGGTTGGGCTTGGCCCGTGTATGGAGTGATATATATTTACCTATGGCTGTGGAGATGTGGAGAGAGGGGTATCAAGATTATTGTAACAAACTCATACTACTCCTGATCCTGATATCGCTATTCCTCTTTCTCTACTGTTCGTCTTCTCCTCGATCCTTGCTCTGTTGCTGTTCTTCTCTGATTCCTTTCTATTCTATGCCAATTCAGTTCCAGGTTGCTAACAAACACCCTTCTGATACCTCAGCTAGGCACTAGCACCCATAGGTTGTGTGTGGGGTTGTGTTCATCCTGCTTATGGATTTATGAATCTGAAGGAAAGGTGGAAAAGAAGCTCGAGGAAGTGCACAGGATAGTTTCTACACAGTGCTGGGAAGATGTGTGTGGCATCCCAAGGTTGGTGGAGGGCATTGTATAATCCCAAAGTAAAGATATTGTATATTTTGTAATTCTGAATGCAATGACTTAGCATCAACCTGTAAGATTACAGGTAGCTTTAGCTAGACGTCATGTTCATGTACGCTTTGGATAGTGTTCATACATGCTTTTTAATTTGTTTGCCCGGCTGGTAATCACTTTTTGTTCGTCACTTAGCTACATTTTTTCTCGAAACATTCCACTTAGCGACATGTGCAGTAGCACTCTTTAGCTAGTCAAGTCAAGAGTGGTACTGAGCTCAACCTCTCAACAATCACTCCGTTTTTAAAGTAGGGCTAGCTCACTGTCATCACTTACTGGCAACATATATTTCCACGAAGCTGTGTTACTTGTCCGATTGTTCTTTCATAATTCACTTTTGTTTTCTTCTTCGTGTTTCAAGGAAGCTTTCGTCCTAGTGAAGTTGTTGGACCTAAGGTCTTGTGAGATCGATATACGACCTGTTTCCACGAAACTTCGTCCTAGTGAAGTTTGGACTTGAGACCTTGCTAGGCTGATATACAGAAGCCAGCACTTCAAAGAATTAGATTCCAACAATTAAATTCAGATAGGAATGAATTACTAAGAATTCGTTTCAATATTTCGCTACGCCGCATAGATCATAGATAACCAACTCTTGTCCAGATCAAATTTCACAATGTTGTTACCCCATCAATGTCCAGATAAACAATGTTGTTAACCCTAGAAATTCTTGTTTGAATTTTCGGAAATGGGATGACGCGTACGTCCGACGCTCCGGACGCGCGTCAGACTGCCATTCACGACTCCACCGACCGCGCCGCTCGCCCGACGCCGTTTCACTTCTCTTGCTCGGCTCGCTATCTCCTCCTCACGCTCCTCCACTCCTCTCGCTTTGCTCGCGCAACGCCGCCTCTCCCTCCCTCCCTCCGCGACCTCCATGCCACCGGAGAGGAGGGCGACGGTGACGGCCGGCGAGCCGCCCCTCCCTCCCTCCCCTGCCCCCGCGACCTCCATGCCACCGGGAGAGGAGGCCGACGGTGGCGGCAGCGGCTTTTGGCGAACCGCCCCTCCCTCCCTCGCTCTGCGACCTCCATGCCACCGGAGAGGAGCGCGACGGCAGCGGCTTCTGGCGAGGCAGGTGGGTCCTTCTCTATATCTGAGCTCTCCTCCTCCTCCTCTGGATCTAAGGGATGTGGCGGTGGCTAGGGTTCAGATCTCGCCGTGTTGCAATGATTTTTTATATGCTGCAACAGATGATTTTGAATGTTGCAATAGGATTTTTTGGGGGTTGTTGCAACAAATGTTTTTGCGATGTTGTAGTAGTATTGCTTAAAATGTTGCAGTAGTTGTTCTATGTTGTTGCAAGTGTTTTTATTCCGAGCGTTGTTTCATATGCTTCACACCAGTGTTGCAATAATATGTTTCAAATGTTTCAGCTCCTTCAACCTATTTGTTGCAGCAGTTTGTTCGGTGTTGTTGCAATAATATGTTCATGGTGTTTCAACTACTTCAGTCTAATGTTTCAGCTGGTGTTCCTTTGTTGTTGCAATAATATGTTCATGGTGTTTCAACTGCTTCATCCTAATGCTGTAACTGTTGTTCCTTGTTGTTGCAATATATATGTTTATGGTGTTTCAGTTGCTTCAGCCTAATGTTGCAGTAGTTGTTTCCGTGTTGTTGCACATGTTTTATTCCAGCTTTCTATGTTGTTTGGTCGGGAAGGGGCGAGCTAGGTCGGACGGGGGTATGTGGCTCGCTGGGGCCTAGCGGGCAGAGGTGCTGGGGCCGACGGACGTGGGGTGTTGTGGCCATGGGGGGGCGCTGGGCATGTAGCTCGTCGCGGGCGTGGGGTTGTAAGTGCAATCAAGCCTATGTGGGTTTTGGTGTTGATGACCACCGAATTAGAGGACTAATGAGATTTGTGAGATGACAAGCAGGTACTTTAAGAAAGGAGGATGACTTATGACAAAGAGAACACCCCAATTACTTTTGGTGATGGTTTCCGACTCAAAGGAGGTTTAAATTCTTTTTACATTTCGAATTTGAGTATAGATAAAACCGTACTAACAAGGGGGACTCAATGACTACTGTCAAAGTGTGAATTAAGTGCTCATATCTTTACCAGTTCATCTTCACACCCTACCATAACAGCCATCGAAACAGTTTGCAAACCTTGTTGTTATGGGCAGGGCGGCAGTGCCGCCCATAATAGCCGTTGGGCCCCAAGGAGGTATAAATATCTCTCTGGCTGACCCCCAACGTCTCTCTTCGGCTCCCCAACGTTCAGATCGACCAGAACTCGAACAAAAGCTCACTCTCTCTCTCCATTGTTGCCCATTCCATCTCCCAAGCTAAGTTTTGATTTCCACCATCTAAACTTGAGAGAAATTGCAACAAACTTTGATTGGAGGGTTAGATCTGGTGGTTCCCAAAGTTTGAGAGCACTTGGTTCACGTTTGGTCGGCGTCCTTGAGTTTGTTACTATTGGAGCTTTGCTCCTAGCCGGCTAGACGTCGCCCTTGAGCTTGCCAACACTTGTGGCAGCCGAGGGAGGTTTGTAACCATCATCTCATATAGTGGAAACTCTCAAATCGAGGGTTAAGTCTCTTGATTTGAGAAGAGAGAAAGAGCCAACCTAAGTGGTGAGCTCGTCCTTAAGTGGATACCTCAACAACGTGGAGTAGGGATATCCGAACTATGGGATAAATCTTGTGTCTTTGTGTGCTTACTTGGTTTACTTGTTACATATTGTTGTTGTTGAGGTTGAGCTAGGGTTGGTGCCCGATCTACTTGTGCTGTAGGTTCTACAGCGAGTTGTATACCTTTCTGTGATTCTAACACTTGCAGGAACCTGGGAAAATTAGTTGCTAGGCTTATCTCTTGATAGATTTTGAACTGTGGCCTAACCCACTGTGTGAGGCCAGCAGTGCCACCCTCAGCAATGTGATCTACTGATTTGTGTCGAAGAATTATTGATAGGCCCATTCACCCCCTCTCTGGACCTTCTTGTCTTACCTAGAGATCCTACAAGTGGTATCAGAGCAGGTTGCTTCTATATGCTTCACTGCGTGAAGTATGGAAGTCAGAGAAGGTTCCAAGGGCGCTCATGCTGAGTCTAGCGCAGCTGTTGCAGTACCGGTTGAAGAAGTGAGCAATAGCGAGCTTTCCACATCCACAACAAGTGCTTGCTCCCTCGATGATGTCCACACCATGGACATCGAGGTAGTGAGACAAAGAAGAGAAAAGAAAGTCGCAAAGGTTACTCAAAGAGAAGAAAGAAAGAAGAAGAAAGAAGAGCAACGCATGCTGGAAGAGAAAGCGCGAAGAAAAGAGCAAAGAAAGCAAATTCGTGAAGCTCGTGAGAAGAGAAGGGTAGCGAGAAAGAAGAAGGAAGAGAAGACCTATGAGGCATCATCTAGTGAGCTATCAAGTAGCTCCGACGATGGTGATGGTGATGTCTCGTACCACGGCAACAAAAATGACAAGAAGAAGAAGAGCAAGGATAAGGGTAGCAGCAACAATAAGAAGAAATATGCCACCGTATCCTTTAATTATTCTTATATGACTAACCATGATCGTAAGTCTTTCATCAACGTACCCACGGGCAAGTTACCTCATTTTGATGGGACTAACTTTGCCAAGTGGAAGCACTTGATGAGGGCTTATCTTATTGGTCTTCACCCCTGTCTTTGGGAGATTGTTTGCAGCGGTGTGCAGCCCTCGGAGGATCCCGAACAGCCAACACAAGAGGAGCTAATAGCTGTCCATCTCAATGGCCAAGCCACAAGTATACTTCTTAGTGCCTTGGATGGAAATGAGTACAATAGAGTAATGAATGTTGATGATGCAAAGAAGATTTGGGACACTTTGCACCTTGCACATGTGGGAGTTAACAAGGTTAGAAAAGCAAAGATTGATTTGTTGATGGCCAAGCTCAACAAGTTCATGATTATTGAAGGTGAAGGGCCACAAGAAATGTTTGATAGATTGATGGTCCTAGTTGGAAAGATTAGAGGCTATGGTGGTGATGAGCTTGATGACCACAAGGTAGTGAAGATCATGTTGGAAGCATATTCACCAAGGAATGAGACCGTAGTCACTCTAATTAGAGACAAGAAAAAGTTTGAGCACTTCACTCCAAATGATGTGCTTGGAAGATTGTTTCTCTTTGATATGCAAAGAGAAGAAGCAAATGAAAGGAGAAGGCTTGGTGAATTTCAAGCCAAGCTTGATGGCATGAAAATCAAAGATGTAGCACTCAAAGCCAACAAGCCAAGCAAGCCATCCACCTCCAACAAGAACAAGGGCAGCAAGCAACCATCAACAAGCAAGCCAAAAGAAGTCAAGCAAGTGCAAGAATTTGAAGGTACAATATCATCCTCAAGTGAAGATGAAAGTGATGGTGCGGATTACAAGAAGATCAAGGACATCGCTCTCTTTATGAGCAAGTACAAGAAATGTTTGAGAAAGGAAGGCTACAAAGTGACCAAGAGCAAGTTCCTAAATAAGAAGAAGAGAACATGTTTTAATTGTGGGAGCACCGAACACTTTGTTGCAAATTGCCCCCATCAGAAGCATGACAACAACAAGAGGAACAAGAAAGAGAGCAAGTATGAGAACAAGAAAGAGAGAAGGCATGATCACAAGAAAGGCAAAAGGCAAATGGGAGAGGCTAACATTGGACATGAGTGGGATTCAACTAAAGAAAGCTCAAGTGATGAAGATGATAAGATTGCAACCGTAGCCATTCATGCATCATCTTCACCATCGAGGCTCTTCAATAACATGACCGATGATGATGACTACTACTCCCCCCACATTTGTCTCATGGCAAAGAGTGGGAAGGTAAAATCCAAATCTAAGTCTCCTCCACCTCCTAGTGACATCTTTAGTAGTGATCTTAGTGATAGCTCTAGTGATGATGAATCTAGTGATGAAGAGATTAATAACATAACTAAAAGGTTGGACCCTCAAACCAAACTCTTTATCACTAAACTAATGGAGGAATTAGAGAGTGTTCAAGTCGAGCTAGCAACAAGAGATGATGATCTCATTGCACAAGAAAAGCTTTATATTGGTAGCAAGGAAGCTTTTGCATTAGAGAGAAGTGAGTTGGTCTCTTTGCGCAAGGCCTTGACCAAAGAGCAAGAAGACCATGCTCTCACAAAGAAGGCACATATTGCACTCAATGATAAGTATTGTGTCTTAGATGAAAAGCAAAAGCAACTTGAGTTGTAATATAGCACTCTTTGGGAGAGCACCTCACAGCTCTCAAGTGCAAAGAACTCCTCTAATCCCTCCACTAGTGAAGGTTGTGGAAAATGCTATAACCTTGATATGAATGTTTACTCCACTAACCTTGCAAACATGGAAGGTATGAGGAAAGAGATTGTTAGGCTCAATGGCATCTTAGGTAAAAGGTGCATGGAGGATGTGAAAATAGCAAGTGGCAAAGAGGATCAACCAAAGAGGCCACTATATAAGGATGGAAGACATCCTCACAACAAGGATGGACTTGGGCACACTAAAGGTGGTAAAACCAATGGTAGAAAAGTGATCAATGGTTATGAATGTGTCCAGTTCATGAGCAATGGCAGGGTAGGTACAGATAGACCTGCATAGATGGTGACACACAAGCAGCCCCAAGCAGCACAGCCAGCCCAGGGCGGCAGTGCCGCCCCCCCCACAGAAAAGGGAAGGTCACCTCCACTGCCACTGCTCATGACAAGCCCATAAAGAAGGTGTACCAGCAAAAGGTTGAGCCCTAGAAGCCAAAGAAATCCATATGGGGCAATCCAAACAAGTATTCTTATCAACCAAAGCCCCATGCATCTCGACAAAGTTTGAGTTCTTGCTTTGTATTGAAGAACAACAGCAAGGGGGAGGTTGTGACAGAACCGCCTAATCTAATGCCCTCCCAAGAGTACTAGTCTTTCATTAGACCATAAGTACCTAAGGGAGAACACTAAACTCTGTGATTCTGTTGAGCACACCACACGGGAGAACTCGAAGATCCACATTTTTACATCAGGATCACAAATGAGAGAGTAAAGCTTACAACATCCTTGCCATTTCTTACATCACTTTTAGTACAACATCAGAGTAATTCATTATTTGATTATAACAGTGGAATATAAAATGTTATCAGAGTTCAGCGGAAATAAAATCATTTAATGATAAGATAAACATTAACATGATAAATTTTATAAGCATGAAATGATAACAAGCTGCAAGTATTTTCTTTGTAAAACTTTTGGGTGAGATTTTTAGTAAATAAACTCTAATCCGCATCGTAAAGGAAATCCTCGCTGAGCCCACCAGGAGGTTACCACAATCAAGGGTCAGCTTATCAACACCTGTCACCTGCAACAGGGTAGAACAAACCCTGAGTACTCAATTGTACTCCGCAAGACTTACCCTTCAGGAGGAAAGAAAAAGACTCCCAGGATTATACAAGGCTTTCTGGCTAGTGGGTTTATTGCATCTGCAAGAAGCATTACTAAAGGAGCATCCTTATATTTCTTTTTATTAGCAGGCATCATTAGTTTATTAACCGACCATTCTATGTAAGCACCAAAGCTACTTTCAAGCAGGTGGTAAGCAATCAGAACCATTTCACCATCTTCCATAGTTCTTACTATGATGCTAGGTTATAGTCATGTCGGACCGTCAAGTTGACGGCGATTCACGAATCAATGTGCCTAGCTGGGTGCCCCGAAAACACACGCCTTGCTTGTACCCCGGGCACAAGCAAGACCAACCCGTTCTACTCCTGTCAAGGGGTCCAGGTCCCTGTCGAAGCTCGGACTCTAAGCCCGCAACACTGCAGGCCCGACCTCAGTATGGTGCTTAGACCTCCTCAACCCAATATATATAACCACCTAAAAGCCAGTCTGGAAAGAGTCAGAACCCATGACAAGAGCGAAACAAGCCTTCCCGCCCCATAAGCAAGTATATGCTCGGGACAAGTAGGTCTGTGACCTGACTATGGAATCCAATGCAACGAACGGTCCTTAATCGACACAGGCGGAACAATTGCAATCAGAGCCCCGCTCTGATGCCCAACCAAGTCCAAGTCCATCCAATCCGTTCCACCCGGTCTCCAATTATCCATATATACTTATATTCCATGTGATAGTAACATGATAATAGTAGCAATAATATAATTCCTATCTCTCACGAGTGACAGGTAATCACTCAACTTCTACCGGGATCCTATAGCATAGCACGCTACATGACCCTATCATACTAGGAAGACTCCTGGGATAAGGATATATATATGCAAGTGGATTTCATTCAACTCATTTAAACTTAATGCACAATCATAAAATAAAGTGCAGAATAATAGGGGTTATGCACCAGGGATTGCCTGGGTATTATTTAACCAAGGTTAGCACTCCACCAGGGTGACACAATCATCAAGGCACCATCTTTTCTGCTACCTCCAGGTGACTCCACGATCCATCATCGCTCCTATTATGACATTCGTGGATGCAACGAGAAGACGTAAATAGACAATGATAATTGCAACTAGGAGAACACGATACGCTTCACAAGCTAATGAGCTAACCCTAATGGCTAACGCACTAGGCCACGTACCCATGTTGTTGAACAAGACATTACTTTCCCAACAAATGTTTGTAAGACAACCCGAAGTGTTGCTTTATCATTTTATCGATTAACACATGTATACAATTTAGGGTTCATTGGTGACCCTAATGAATTAATTATTCTGGAGCCACAGAAATTACAGTGGGTGGATAATAATATTAGGAGTTTACCGTAAAATTTTCGAGGCTAACCCTATCACCGTATTGCCACAAAAATTACTACAAGTTTACATTTAATAATTTTAAGCGTCTCAAAAAGATTAGAGCAAGTCTAAAAATATCATAAAGCTACATGAACCAATACACCCTTAGATAGATCATGATTTTAGGACTCTACTGAAATTGGTTCCACAATTTTTGGACTCCTACAAAATTCTATTTTAATTCTACAAGTTTGCTTAGAAGCTAATAGTAGAAATTTGCTTTAGAAAATGAAAAGGTAGGCGGCAACCCAACCTGGCCCAACACCCCAACGCGGCCTGCGCGGAATGAGGTCATGCACTAGCAGGCCGGCCCAACTGGCTCGTTACGCGCGCGCGCGCGCCTGACACACTTGCAAAAGAGCCCTCACGTTCTTCAAGAATTCAACCGTATCGTGAAACACTATTACCATAGACTTAAGCTTTGCACCGAGCACCCTGGATTGATTCATCTTCGCAACTAGGCGGTCCTTGACGCCACCGCGCTCACCGACGCGGCCATGGCCGGCACTGCATGGCCAAGCTGGCCAGCCAAGGGCCCTAACGACACATCTAACAGGCCGATAGGGACCTAAGGGTCAATGCGTAGCGATGCAACCTGGAAGGAAGCTACCCGGTGACCCCTCTTGCACTGCTCACGCTGGCGGGCTGGCTTACACGGCGACACGCACGCTCCGGTGAACCTTGGGGCTAGCGAAGCGGTAACAGTCGCGAGTGAGACAAAGTAGCTTACCATGGAGACAGCCGTGCAACCGGTTGGGGTGGAGGGAGGCCAAGGTGGCCTACCCACGTGCGAGTTGATGAGGCGGCGGTGCTCCGGTCGGACACCAATGTGTTAGCTCACAATCGGTGGCATCACAGATGAAGATAAGGCAAGCACCGACACAAGGGCACCACAGTTAGTCTCTGTCCAGCTTGACTTGAATAGAGGTCAAGCGCAGCAACTTACCCATGAACGGGCCTAACAGCGACAGTGAGATGACCGGCGGCAAGCCACACGCAAAATTAGCGCGGCGTAGGGCTCAGACGAGGCTCGATGTGGGTGGGGCGGCTACCTGACTCCCTACGCTATGCATTGACGCGAGGAATTGGACGGTGAAGTCTTGGGCTAAACGAATCACAGGCGGAGGCGGGGTGCTCTGCCATGGTCATGTCGCTGAGAGTCTCACGGACGAGACCGAGCGGTTAAGGCGAGGCGACTTTGTCTTGTAGCGGTAACACGCGAACGTGCTCACAGTTGACCCGTCAGAGGAGGCTTGGCGCCACGTGCTTGAGTTGAAATGGCATTACTCCGAGCGAGGCGTGTCATAGGCATCTAGCAGAACAGCGAGGCAGAGACGTGTTGCTGCGCCACTGTGGCTGGGTCAGCGTCCAGACAGGCGACAGTGACACCTGTTCGGTAGCTCATCGGGGCAAGCGAATGGAGGGTGGGCGAGCACCCCGTTGACCACGCAGCGTCGGCCGCGACACCGGCCTGGGTTGGCACGCAACCGGGCAGGCATGCCAAAGCAGCGGGATCGCCGTGCGCAGCACGCGAGCAGCCGCGCAGGGCCATCGAGCAGGGCCAGCCAACGTGAGGCCATGGACGCTACGCGGCACAGAGCGGGCCCGCAGGCCGTCTAGCGACAGCGGCCAGGCCACGGCTAGAGCCAGGCACCAGCAACGTCCGCGCCCGTGCGGTGACCGCGGCCATCGGGCCGATCAAACGAACCAGTGCAGTGCACGCTTCCTAGAGCGCCCCCAAAAGCTAAGCTAGCTCGGTTGATACTAAACCAACCCGACATGGCTTGAGAAGGTATATATGGCTCCTAGTAGGAGCAACAGACTCGGACGAAGATGAACTAGAGAGGAAGGTGGAGGCGTGCCAACTTGGGACTGCCAACCAGTGCCCAAGGTCAAGAACTAGCTGACCAACAGCACATTCTAGCGACGTTCAGTCAATTTACAAGAGAGCAAGGTGACCCCAACGCAAACCCCAACCTATACCATGCCCGAAAACTTACTTAGAGGCAATCGATAACATTGAAACATGAAGCCATTGCTTAAACGCTTTTGCTAGCATTTAAATGCCAAAGTAGCATCGCCACTAGAATGTCAGTTCATGAGTAGAGCATCAAAACAAGAGCTCACAGCGCGTTTCAACTAAGTTTGAATAATTTTTGCGAGAGCAAGTCGATCTCCAACACCACCACGACCTACACAACGCTCGAGTGCTAGATGAGGAGCAACCAACTATGCAAAAACATGATGTTATTGCCTAAGCATTTTCGTTAGGATTTGAATGCCAAAATGGTGTTGTCTACCATGTTTCTAGACTTGGGAGAATTTGGGAATTCAGTTGCAACTATTACCCCTAAGCACCTATGCTCTATTTTCTTGATGGTCTTCACCTTGTCGATCTCAACTAACCAATATCTCATGCAAAAATCTGTACTTTATACTAACTCATAGTAGCAAAATATATAGGCATTGTTTAATTATTTTGCACAACAGAATTACCCAAAAGTAGCACTTTTAATCATAACTATAGTACACCTTTGTTTATAGAATTTGTTTTTTTAAAGTTGATTAATTCAAACAACTTAGCTCTCATTAGCATGGTTTCACATGAAACAAACTAACTTACATTTTCGTTTATCATTTGATGTGAGGAAAAATTGTAACACTTGAGAACTTGTCGTGATAATTTCTCTTAGGTGTTAAGCGAGGTGCTAAGCGGCTCATAACACCAGAGGTGTTACAGAGGTGTTTGCTAAATATGTTGGTAGTGGCAAAAATGTTTATCTTAACACCTCTATTTGGGTTCCTAAGATACTTGTGACTAACATGCAAGGCCCCAAGAATATTTGGGGGCCTAAATCAAGGAACTAATTATTTTGGAGGCATACTCCTCCGGTGGGTCAAGTTGGGTGCTTAACAGCGGATGTACAAATCATATGACCAGAGCAAAGAGTATGTTCCAATCATACACCCCAAATCTAGACATCAACAAAAGTATCTTCTTTGGTGATAATTCAAAAGGGGATGTGATTGATATTGGTCAAATTGCTATAACCCTTGATCATTCAATTTCAAATGTATTACATGTTGATTCGTTGGGATATAATTTGTTATCCGTTTCACAATTGTGTGAGATAGGTTACAATTGTCTCTTTACAGAGAAGGGTGTGGAAGTCTATAGAAGGGAAGATTCCTCTATTGCATTTACCGATCTCCTAAAGAACAAGCTTTACCTAGTTGATTTCAACAAATGGAAGGCTAATCTTGAGACTTGTTTAGTGGCAAAATCTAGCATGGGTTGGCTATGGCACCGCCGACTGGCACATGTTGGGATGAGAAACTTGGCCAAACTTCTAAAAGACAACCACATCCTTGGACTAACGGATGTTCACTTTGAGAAAGATAGGATATGTGGTGCGTGTCAAGCCAGAAAACAAGTTGCGTACCTCACCCATCAAAGAGCATCATAACCACCACTCAACCATTGGAGCTCATTCACATGGATCTCTTTGGATCGGCCGCCTACCTAAGCATCAGGGGTAACAAATATGGTCTTGTTATTGTTGATGATTACTCTCGTTTCACTTGGGTATTTTTCTTGTTTGATAAGTGCCAAGTTAAGGACAAAGTGAAGATATTTGTTAGAAGGGCTCAAAAGGAATTCGATCTCCTCATCAAGAAGATAAGGAGTGATAATGGGAGCGAATTCAAGAACACTCAAGTTGAGGAGTTTCTTGATGAAGAGGGCATCAAGCATGAGTTTTCAACTTCATACACCCCTCAACAAAATGGTGTAGTAGAGAGGAAGAATAGGACCCTCATTGATATGGCAAGGACAATGCTTGATGAGTACAAGACACCGGATATCTTTTGGTGTGAAGCTATCAACACCGCTTGTCATGCCATCGACCATCTCTACCTACACAAGAAATTGAAGAAGACTTCATATGAGCTGTTAACCGGTAACAAACCAAAGGTGTCATACTTTAGAGTGTTTAGGTGTAAGTGTTTCATACTTAACAAGAAACCCAAAACCTCAAAGTTTGCACCCAAAGTTGATGAAGGTTTTCTTCTTGGTTATGGATCAAATGAGCATGCCTACCGTGTCTTCAACAAAACCTCCAGTAAAGTTAAAGTTGCGGTAGACGTGACATTTGATGAATCTAACTGCTCTCAGGTGGAGCAAATTTATGCAAGTGTTGTAGGAAAGGAGGATCCACCTTGTGAGACAATCAAGCAAATGGCTACCAATGATGTTAGGCCAATTGAAGATCAAGCTATAGAAGAGGAGGACTCCCAGGCTGTTGCTGCACCAATTTCTGCTGACGTACTTGATGTAGATGTGCAACACATGCCTACTAAACAGAATCAGGGCAGCAGTGCCGCACATTAGGGTGGCAATGCCGCCCCTCCCACCTCAGCAGCAGTCTAGTCTACACCACTGCAAGGGCTGAACCTAGAGCCTATCTTTGAACAAGATGAAGATAGAGGTTCAGAAGATGATGTTCAAGCTATTGACCACCCAAGACTCAAGCAAATCATTCAAAGAGACCATCCTGCTGACAACATATTAGGAAGTCTTCAGAAGGGAGTATTGACACAATCTCATTTAGCAAATTTTTGTCAATACTTCTCTTTTGTTTCCTCTATTGAACCAGCAAAGGTGGAGAAGGCTCTTGAAGATGAAGATTGGGTGATGGCTATACAAGAAGAGTTGAATAACTTCGAAAGAAACCAAGTGTGGACCTTGGTGGAGAGACCCAATACCAATGTCATTGGTACCAAGTGGGTTTTTCAAAACAAGCAAGATGAGAATGGCGTGGTGACAAGGAACAAGGCAAGATTGGTTGCTCAAGGTTTCACTCAAGTGGAGGGCTTGGACTTTGATGAGACATATGCACCGGTGGCAAGACTTGAAGCAATCCAAATGCTTCTAGCCTTTGCTGCTCATCATGACTTCAAGTTGTACCAAATGGATGTCAAGAGTGCATTCCTCAACGGCCCTATCCAAAAGCTTGTTTATATGAAGCAACCGCCGGGTTTTGAAGATCCTAAGTTCCCAAATCAAGTCTACAAACTCCAAAAGGAGCTCTATGGGCTTAAGCAAGCACCAAGAGCATGGTATGAATGCCTTAAGGACTTCTTGCTCAAACAAGTCTTTGAAATAGGCAAAGCCGACCCTACTCACTTTACTCACAAAGTTAAAAATGATACATTTGTGTGCCAAATATATGTCGATGACATAATATTTGGTAGTACTAACAATGTGTACTGTGAGGAGTTTAGTAGGGTGATGACAAAGAGATTTGAGATGTCCATGATGGGTGAATTGAAGTTCTTCCTCGGATTTCAAATCAAGCAATTGAAGGAAGGGACTTTCATTAGTCAAACCAAGTATACACTTGACATGCTCAAGAAGTTTGACATGGCGAATGCCAAGCCCATCAACACTCTCATGCCATCCAATGGACATCTCGATCTTAATGAGAAAGGGAAAGTCGTCGATCCAAAGGTATATCGTTCCATGATTGGTTCTCTACTTTATTTGTGCACATCTAGGCCCGATATTATGCTTAGTATGTGCATGTGTGCTAGATTTCAAGCTAATCTGAAAGAATGTCACTTAGTAGCTGTTAAGAGAATCTTGAGATATTTAGTACACACTCCTAACCTTGGCTTATGGTATCCTAAGGGCTCCAAGTTCAATCTACTTGGCTATTCGGACTCCGATTATGCCGGTTGTAAAGTAGATAGAAAAAGCACTTTGGGGATGTGTCAATTCCTTAGACGGTCCCTAGTATCTTGGAGTTTTAAGAAGCAAAATTTTGTAGCCCTTTCCACCACTGAGGCCGAGTATATTGCAGCCGGCGCTTGTTGTGCTCAATTACTTTGGATGAGGCAAACCCTTCGTGATTTCGGATGTCACTTCACCAAAATCCCATTATTGTGTGACAATGAAAGTGCAATAAAGCTTGCAAACAATCCCGTAAGCCACTCAAGAACTAAGCATTTTGATGTTTGATATCACTTCTTGAGATACCACAAAGCCAAAGGAGATATCAAAATTCGCCATGTGAGCACCGAAAAGCAACTAGCCAATATCTTCACTAAGCCTCTCGATGAGTCAAGGTTTTGTGCTTTGCGTAGTGAGCTAAATATACTTGATTCTCGTAACGTGGTTTGAAATGTAGCACACAAATGTTTGATCAACTAGTATGATCTAGGAAAAATTTGTGAAAACTTCAATTATGTGTTTCAAAATGTTTTATAAAAGCTTATCCAAGTACTATGACCATAGTGTGTAATGTTGAAATGCTTACTGGTCATGATATTTGGAAGATATATGTCCATATCTGAAGTGAAGAGAGTGGTACTGGTTATAGCTTAACCCTGCTGTCTGGGCAGGGGCGGCACTGCCGAGGGCCGGTAGTGCCGCCCTGTTGTGATCGGCTGGATCTCGGGCCAGCAGTAAAAACTGCATCGCAGGCCCATCTCTTTTCCCCTTTCTATCTATTCTGGCCTACGATTGATTCTCTCCTTCCCCCGACACTCGTTTTCTCCTCGCAATCCTCTCTTCACGCGCGAGGAATAGGAGGGCACTGCCGTCTTCCTCCTCCCCGCGGCTGCCGGCCTCCACCGGCAATGCCGCTCCTCTTGGCCTCCATCTCTGCTCGGGAAGGCTAAGGCTCGGGTGTGGGATCCCCTTGCTTCTCTTCCCTCTCCAATCCACGAAGGACAAAGCAAGGTGAAACCCTAGCCCTCTCTCGATCTATGCAATGTTGATGCATTGGTCATGGATCCTTTGCTCTAGATGTTGTGTGATGTGTTTGGAGTAAGTTTGGTTGGCTAGATCGAATCGATTTTGAATTTTAACGTTTAGGTGAAGTAGGGCACCATGGCACTACCGTGGTTTATGGACGGCGTCCATGGCAGTCATAACTGCTATTGGGCTCTATTTTACTATAACTTTGAAAGTCTAAATCGATTTGGTCAAGTTATTCAAATTAATTTCATTCAAGTCATGCCTTAATCTTTCAAATCCATGGTCAACATCAAATTTATCTTTAGATAATGATTCTGAGATTGTAATGAGGTCTAGAGGTAGTTGGAATAGAGAATTAGCAAGAACGAAAAGGTTGGACTTGATCTGGTGAACCAACTGCGGGCGGTAGTGCTGGCCTCAGGGGCGACAGTGCCGCCCTGCCTGCTTCCAGCAAGACAGCAGTGTTCGTCAAATCAATTTCAATAATTTCTTTCTTGCTAAAACTAAATTCCAGCAGCTTCTATACTTCATAATACAGTTTCTCATCATGTCTTAACCCTTTTTGCATAGATGGAACGTGGTGGTAGTAGTAGTCAGAAGCGCAAGCAGTTGAGCAAGCACCCCTCTAGGAGAGGAAGGGGAGAGGCAGTGGACCAACAGCACCATCCACCACTGATGTAGCAGCTCATCGGCAGTACACTACATAGGAAGAAGCTAAGGAGTTGAGGGGTCACACCATTCCTACAGGTGGCCTTGGCACACCTCAGCATATCACAAAGTTTGATGACTGTATATGCAGGATTGTGTTGATCTCTTTGAGTTGAGAGCTCCTCATGATAGCGTGCAGCATCCTATTGTTGATTATTCAAGAAGTTGGAAGGGCACTAAGGAAGCTAGGGAGATGAATCCCTATGAGAAGGCAAAGTTGCTAGCTATTGATTACAGGTTTTGGAATGTGTTTCATTCCAACTTTTATGCCACAGCTATCCTCCCTGCAAGGAAAGGCAAGATATGTAAGATGCAGTACATTGATTTCAATGAGTTGCAAGACAAGGAGGATTCTGAGTTCAACACTGCCATTCTCACCTATGACAGATTTGAGTTATCTGACATCATGTCTTTTAGATATGATTAGAACAGGGAGATACTTGCCTAGTTTCATGCTACCTATTTCTAGAACAAGGAGAAGGATGAGATGCATTGGATGACAGACGATCGTCACTACAAAGTTAGCTTTGAGAGCTTCTGTCAGATCCTTGGCTTTGGGCAGGTGCACAAGACCTATTCTAGGATCCATAATGAGAGGCGTGCAGAGCCTCATGAGGTTAGTTTCATGTGGGAAGATCCAGATAAGGCCGATGGCAGGAGAACTGGGTTAAAGAGCTACTACTATATCATGAACAATCTTATTAGAAGCACTCTCAACCCAAAGGATAATGCCACAGACCTCAATGGGTACATCACTAATGTGCTTTCTAGATTTCCAGATGGTGAGAAGTTTAATGTGCCCAGATTCTTGTGGGTTGAGCTCAACTATGCTATGGATGATGGGAGGAGAGATTTCCATATGTTCCCTACCTGATGTTCATGATTGAGAGGGTGTCTGGTTTCAGGTATCACAAAGACTATGTGCATCAGGTGTACAAGATTAAGAAGACCAAGGAAGGGATGGCACAGGCACCTAGAGCTATGTGTCCAGCTCATGAGGACTTACCTGAGGGATCTCGCTCTAAGACCAGGAGACAGAGGAATGCCAGCTGGAAGAAGGTTGGATCTTGGCTGAAGGGCATATTTGGACATTGTGCATATGCTTTTGAGAGAGCTTACCAGACCCAGCTAGAGCAGAAGGAGATGAGAGGAGCACACCTACCACCTCTGGACCCTATTCCTCCTTCTCCACAGTTTCACCCGCCGAGCTTTACTGATAGTGATGATGATGAGGGTGATAAGCATGAGCAGGAGCAGCATAGTCAGGGATGGGACGAGACACTCTTCAGTTTTCAGCAGAGGCAACAGAGGCAGCCACCTCAACGTTCCACTCGCTCTACACGCTTCACCAGTCACACGATGGAGCTGCGGCTGCAGCAGCTGTTGATGCTGGCACCAGCGGCACACGTGGTGACGACGACGTCGATAGGAGCGCTTTTGATCTCGAGGACTGTTAACTTTACTCTTTTCTCTTCTTTTTGGTGCTTGGTGCCAAAGGGGGAGAAATTAGAGGGGTCAACAACTTTTTCGACAACGACGACCTGCTGTTGCTGCTCTAGTTTTTCATGTCCTTTTCCGTTGAGAGTTAGTTTGTTCGGTTGTGAGTGTCGTTTAAAAACTATGTTTTGTAATATTGCACTTTACTACTCTATTTGCTTCGGATATGGACATGTATCAGTTGATTGTGAACTAGCTTGTCATATTATTGCTAGAAGTACTTCATTTTATGAGTTTGCTGCTGTGTAAAGTTGAATGTGTGCTGACTGGTATTGCAAGGCCTGCAGTGCCACCCTCTGCAATAGCAGACAGCCTTTGCTCTGATATAACATGTCATATGCATCACGTTTATTCTTGTGACACTGTGTTGAGCACCCCACAACAGACATGGATGTAGGGGGAGGCCCCAAATCACACACTAAACATGTGAATGTTGGTATCTTACACCAACTTTGGAATTCAAATCCAAGTCACATATTCAGGGGGAGGCTCCTACATCCATGGCTCGAAAAATCTCAGTTATATTTCATTTTTTTTGTGAGCTCTAATTGGGTTGTCATCAATCACCAAAAATGAGAGATTGTAAGTGCAATCAAGCCTATGTGGGTTTTGGCGTTGATGACCACCGAATTAGAGGACTAATGAGATTTGTGAGATGATAAGCAGGTATTTTAAGAAAGGAGAATGACTTATGACAAAGAGAACACCCCAATTACTTTTGGTGATGGTTTCCAACTCAAAGAAGGTTTAAATTCTTTTTACATTTCGAATTTGAGTATAGGAAAAGCCGTACTAACAAGGGGGACTCAATGACTACTGTCAAAGTGTGAACTAAGTGCTCATATCTTCACCAGTTTATCTCCACACCCTACCATAATAGTCATCGAAACAGTTTGCAAACCTTGTTGTTATGGGCAGGGCGACAGTGCCGCCCATCCAGGCCGGTAGTGCCGCCCATAATAGCCGTTGGGCCTCAAGGAGGTATAAATATCTCTCTAGCTGACCTCCAACGTCTCTCTTCGGCTCCCCAACGTTCAGATCGACCAGAACTCGAACAAAAGCTCACTCTCTCTCCCTCCATTGTTGCCCACTCCATCTCCCAAACTAAGTTTTGATTTCCACTATCTAAACTTGAGAGAAATTACAACAAACTTCGATAGGAGGGTAGATCCGATGGTTCCCAAAGTTTGAGAGCACTTGGTTCACGTTTAGCCGGCGTCCTTGAGTTTGTTACTATTGGAGTTTTGCTCCTGGCCAGCTAGACGTCGCCCTTGAGCTTGCCAACACTTGTGGCAGCCGAGGGAGGTTTTAACCATAATCTCATATAGTGGAAACTCTCAAATCAAGGGTTAAGTCTCTTGATTTGAGAAGAGGGAACGAGCCAACCTAAGTGGTGAGCTCGTCCTTAAGTGGATACCTCAACGACGTGGAGTAGGGACATCCGAACCACGGGATAAATCTTGTGACTTCGTGTGCTTACTTGGTTTACTTGTTACATCTTGTTGTTGTTGAGGTTGAGCTAGGGTTGGTGCCCGATCTACTTGTGTTGCAGGTTCTACAGTGAGCTGTATACCTTTCTGTGATTCTAACACTTGCAGGAACCTGAAAAAATTAGTTGTTAGGCTTATCTCTGGATAGATTTTAAGCTATGGCCTAACCCACTATGTGAGGCCGGCAGTGCCGCCCTCAGCAGTGTAATCTACTGATTTGTGTCGAAATTTTTTTGACAAATCCATTCACCCCCCTCTCTAGACCTTCTTGGCTTACCTAGAGATCCTACATGGGCGGACGTGACCATCTGCGGGGCGATCTAGGGGGCGTGCGGACTCGCGCGGCATAGAGGCTAGCAGGGCTCTTCGTTCGACAAAGACGCAGCAGTGGCACGCGATCTCAGGGCGGCGGCGGCGGTCCATGCTGCTGCCCTAGCCTCGTACCATTGTCAGCGGGTCCGCTCCTTGCGAGCGTCGCCTGGGGGCAATGCTGGTAGCGTGTGGTGCGGAACTGGGAAGAAGGAGCACGCGTTGGGAGTGCATCCACAGAACCGTCCAATGAATCTGTATCCATCAGATGTCCAGGCGCTAGCGCTTCCCTTAAATTTTTCTAGTTTGACTTTGCATCCCAACTTTTCCACATGACTATGAGTATATATTTGTATGCATATGAATGTATCCAATTTTAAATTTTTTGAATGATCAAGATATGTTTTTTAATTTAATTTCCATGTTTTCACTTTTCCTGCAACACATATTTGGTTGGCCGCCACCGCAGCTGGGTCTGTCCGTCGGCATGATTGATAAGAGCTGTGGACAATGGACTGATAAGTCAAACTGACATGTTATTAGAGCAGGATGCATTCTGGTTGCTCTGTTATTAGAGCAGGATGTCAATTTCCTTCAGGTTGCTCTGTTAGGCCGGTATCCAGAGATTTCATGTCACTGTTTTCAACCCATCCAGATTTTAAAAACAGTACAAATGAGTTTCATTCTTATAAAACCCTCTCTACTCCCATAAAACTCTTATCATCTCTCTTTATTAATATGGTATCACATCAACATAATTAATGCCTAAAAAACTCTTATGAAACCCATTGAGATTGGCTTTATTAGCTCAGGATAGGATGTGTTGTCGATCAATTCCTTTCTGGTTGCTCTGTTATTAGAGCAGGATATGTTGTCGGTCAGTGTTGTCTGGTTGTTGTCGATCAATTTCTTTCTGGTTGCTCTCTTTTTAGTTCTTAGTTCAGGATGTGTTGTCAAATCAATTCTGTTATTAGTTCACGATGGTTCCTATCAGGACAGGGTGACCTACAATGGTTCATCAAGATTAACAATCGAATCATGAGTCTTATTCGAGTTCATTATCAGCCCTTTCCATCAGTTGTGAAACCAATATTTCTCCACTTAGATGTGCTTCCAAATCACAGCACGTAGTTGGAAATTCTTTTTGACGAAATCAAGCCACTATAAAAGGAATTTTCTTTTAAAAAGAAGCAAAAGCAAACATTGTTATTGTTTTGTGCCAGGAGACAGGTAACACGTATGCAGTGAAACGAGCATCATGCTGTTTAATTCTGGCTACTTGTTCGATCTATGCTTCCCTCTACAGAATGACCAGACAATATAAAATCAAGCCATTCTTCCAGTCGTGAAGCAACATAACAAAACAAAGCTACAGTAAAGTTGTTCTTGCTAAGCTATCTACTACAACTCAAGATGCAAGTCTCTTCAGTTCAGGTCTCGAGAGTTCCGCAGTGCGCAATGAGAAAGCGCATCAGAAGAACGAAAGTATGCATTTTGATCATCACCAGAGACTAAAAACTGATCTGAATAATTAAATTGAAGTAGGAAGAGCAACACACAAACACCCTCAGACATGGATGTGAAGAGTATCAACAGATTGATAGTTTTTCAGACAAGGCTGAAACTTAAATCATGTACATTCATCGGGTGACAAAAGAATGAAAAAAGAGGAATAATAAATAATAATAATAATAACTAAAAGAGGAATAAACCAGACTCAGATCCCTCTGCGTGATAATAATACGGCTCATCAACGATGTAAATCAGGCCACTACTTTAACATCACAGGTCTTCACAGGGATCTTCCAATAACTTTGATTCATCTGGATCAGCTTAGCAAACACAAAATTAAAAACATAGAAGAAAACAAGAGTAGATCGAGTAAGAATCCCCTCAGTTCAGGTCTCCAAATTGTTCTTCCACATTGAAACTTCAGAAGAACGAAAGTAATTGTTAATCATCATCGGAGAGCAATCGATCCACCAGAAAACAAAACTAAAAGCCAGACAAACAAAAGAGAGCGAAAGAATGAATCGAACAAAACCAAGCTTGTAGAGGGAGGGTTAAGAGATACAACCATCACGACGCGGAAGGAGGATGAGGATAGCGTCCACCCGGCGGCTGGGTCTGCCGGCTGCGTTGAGGACTGGTTTGCTTTGCTATTTGTAGATTCTCGGTCTAGGGTTTGCTACCGTCTGGGCCTTGCGTGTGAGGTCGGTAACCGTTGGGCCTCTAACAACGGCTGGAAAGGGCAAAAATGGGGCCCAACCCAAACAAAGAGAGGCCCATCTTTTAATTTGGGCGAAAATTTATATTAGAGACTGGAAGAAAGTCCTTTTGATCCCTCAAATTTCGTGATAATCCGATTTTCCACCTTATTTATAAAACCGGATTTTTAATCATCAACTTCTAAAACCGGTTACCTTTTTTTTAACAAGGGTAGTTTTGGACGGTAGCTTGGAATGACGTAGCTCGTAGCACCACGTGAGGCACGAAGGGGTAAACCGGACAATGGCTATTTTTTTAATATTGTTTCTAAAAGATTTATACGTAAGTACTAGCAAACATGTCTGTGCGTTGCAATGAGAGAAGAAAACAAATTATCAAACATCAAACTCCAACAAGTATCAGCTGGCACGACAGATGCAGCAAGTTTTTTTTCTCGATCGACAGATGTAGTAAGTTAATGTACATATAATTGAAGAGCCATATTGGGAAAGTACTTCTTGATAAGGAATAAAATTCGATGTACGTATGTCTCAATTCAATAGGAAGCTACACATACAAGCAATCTAAGCATTGAAGACATGATAATCCACTAAATAAACTTGCTTCATGACTTCGTTATATTCATCCGGCATTTACTGAATGTCCTTGCAGAAGTAGCAACCAAAGAAAGTCAAAGCATGGCCATCCGAAATGGTCTGCAAACAATTTGCAGAATATTTCTATTTTTCATCCCAAACATACATCATATTGCATACTAACGATGCTATACACCTGACAAGAAAGCTGAAAAGAGAAAGCTCACCCTGCCCGAGCTTCATGCAGTTGATGAGATAAGAAGCTCTAATAATATGCATATATATAGCCACAGACAGCCAACAAAAAAGGCTCCAAACTTCTTCACTGGTTTGCTGTGATGATCAAAACCAAGACCAGGTAGAAGTAATCCATAAAAAATTAAAATTATAATTCTTTCCATGTGTGATGTTGGGAACAAATGAATAGCATTCTTAGGTTAACCTGTCTTGTAATAGCAATCAGCTAATCAATCACCAGAGGATCAATCTATATACGACCAAGGGATTCCTTGGAGGGATACATAGACAAAACTTGAGGAAGAATATGTTGAGCTCCACGGTCACGAAGACAACACATAGGAACAGGATTTGGTGAACCAAAGCGGCTCCATGAAAGGATGCCACTGATCTCCCATTGTGCAGCAGCGAACTGGCTCAACGACCTTTTCACCTGCAAGCCAAATGGAGTAAAAACCAGTCTTCACAAATTGCATTCTAGTTCCAATATCAATTCACATTGATCTTCCCAATCTACAACACAAGGGGCCATTGGAATTAAAAAAGAAAAAATATCTTAATTGTATTATTAGTTCCACAACCGTGGTACAAATCCATGGTCAAATTTATTTTTTGAAAACATGCAGACATACACCATGGTGCAGTTCAGATTTTTTTGACTAGATCGTTAGAATATGAGATTGCTGGCGAGATCTCACCTAACCTTTGTCACTAACCATAGCGTCTGTTATTTCTGCAATGAATGGTCGTCATATTCTAAGATGACCAAATCCTCCGGTTTTACCAGTTTATTGGAAACTTATGAACCGCTAAGATTTCGCACAATACAAAAACAAACTCATTAGTATAGGAGAAGCAACAGACCAAATGAGTATAGTGTTCTATTATGTTATCCTATTCCTTTAACAATAAACAAAAAAGTGTTCTGTCCATCAGAAAATTTAACTAACTGGTAATAAATAAGATAAAAATGAGCAAAACCATATCATGTAGAGGCTGAGTTTGCATACTACTGTTGCTTGGCCAAGAGACACTAACTTAGACAAATTTCACTTCATCCCGTATGTGTGCAGGGACATCTTTCCCTAAAGATACAGTGGTAGATTGTTTGGCAAATTCAACTTACAAACTGAATATGTGAATAACCAGATAAATGTATGAAACTTAAAGAACATATATCTAACATTCCAGCCTTATCAAGAACTACAGCTAGAAAAATATTGTAGGCACTAAATTCTCACCTCCTCAAGAAACAACAAAAACTATAATAAGGGGAAGATATAAAAAGTTTTAAACCCAAGTTACTTGAGTGAAATCGATAAGCGAAAACACCAAGCCGTTAGTCTGGCCAATCATAAGGAGAGGATGTCAGTGATGGTAATATTTTTTGCTTTCTTTATATAGTCCATCGTATCAAGCCAAGGTTTGAGTCAGCTAAGTTCGTTTTCCCACTTGTCCAGCACAGCAAGAGATGAAAGAATTTTGAGTGGTGGGATAAATACGTTGGTGCCACCTGGTAAAAAGCAACCAATCAATATTACTTACCTGAAGAAGCGTTAGCTGTTCCAAAAGCATGGTGACCTTTGTCTGCAGCATTCATAATATGAATCTTTTTTTTTCAGATAATGAAGGGAGCATAGCATTACATGAGTAAAAAGCATATGTTAATAGAAAACTTACTTTTGAAACACAATAGTAAGTCCGGATTCCTGTATGCATCCTCCAAAGATGTATTCACATTTCACAGTCACTGCAAAAGAATGGAAACCGGAAAACAAACAGCCTGTTGGAATTGGGAGTTTAACATTGAAGGTAAAAGGAACAATAGAAACTGGATAGACCTTTTTTTATCCAGTGGAACTGTTGCTCCATTCTGAGGGATCTCATCCAAAGTTTTCGAGTATGCAAGCATGGGATCCCAGTTTAGACGAAAATCACCATCCCAGAAGAAATCTCTACCCAGTTCAGGAGTAGCAACCTCAAAAATAGTGTGGCTGCAGAGAATCAGTGAAGAGGAAGAAATAGCAACTTCAAGAGACAAACCTTGCTTGATCAAGCGAGATGAGGAACTTCTGTACTTCAGCTCGGCGAGATCAAGATTGTTCAGCTCGGCGAGATCAGGATTGGAAACCTGCTAGAACATGATATCCCATTGGCACCTTTTTCAACCGAGATCTCTATCTGAAAAAAGTGAAGGAATTTGTGTCGAACGTGGAGTTCATATAGAACCATGGGGTTTTTTTTCCGGTCTGAGTTGGAGTTCGATTGGATTCTTATTCCGACTCGCTATGCTGGACCTGGCTGGCTCCTTTGTGGCAGCACCTACGTTGCTGTAGGAAACCAGCGCCCGTGTTAGCAACTCCGCGAGCAAAGTGGCACGCGCACTCTCCGTCGCTTCCCGCGGCGTCTCCCTCCCTCTTCGCGCGACTGACTTCCGTGCCGGTGCCGGATGCCCGCATCGGAGCCACAAATGACGGTTCTTTCTCCGCGGCCGCCGGACGGAGGTCCGCATCCGGCAGCTCCGACCGGTGGTTCTGCCTTCGCGCCATCGCTTCGAGCTCCTCGGCCCTGTGTGCGGACGGGAGGAGCGGCGGTGCGCGCAGACTGGACCGCATCGGAGCCCCAAACGACGGTTCTTTCTCCGCGGCCGCCGAACGGAGGTCCGCATCCGGCAGCTCCGACCGGTGGTTCTGCCTTCGCGCCATCGCTTCGAGCTCCACGGCCCTGTGTGCGGACGGGAGGAGCGGCGGCGCTGCGCTTTGACGGGAGGAGCGGCGATGCGGGGCACGGAAGCGGTGGCGACCCAGGGAGACGTGAGGAGAGAAGTCGACGTGAGCGAGTGGGCCGGGGCTAATTTAATTTAACTATTCGATGTGTCCATATATAGGATGGTTGGACTAGGTTAGAATGGGCTGGACGAAAAAATAATTTAAAATTTTACCTTTTTATTGTTAGAGATAGAAAAAGCTTAATTTTAGAAGACTTGTTTTTAGTTTAGAAATCTGTTTTTAACTAATGACGCACGTACACATCAAGTACCACACACAAACACACCACGTACACGAACACGCGTTCCAAAGACGCTAGATTTTGTTAGGAACAAACGAAGACACTATCTTGCACGCTAGATTACAGATCGTTTTGGATATTACGTGTGTAGGCATAGCGTGTATTATCTAGTTATACGTAACAAAAATTATGTACCTAGCAAAAAAAAGATTGAAGTAGGAGTATTTCTTTGCTACGTCATCCTTTTTCGCTCATATGCCTTTTTCATGCCACACAGGACTTCACCACCATATCTAGATTGTATGATTATATCTAACGTACTAGACAAATTACATGTAACAAAAGAACAGAAAATCAATGGTTGTATTTATAGCTCGCTGAGCGTGTTTTTTAGCAACACCACCCTTTTATTTAACTATGAGGATTATAATGATTAGAAACACCATCAGGTGAATTAAAAACCACACATGCAGACCTAAATCAGCATGGATAGAACTGCAGGCTATCCTATGAGCATCGGCATTAGACTCCCTATGAGTTGAATAACTAGTGTAGAGAGTGATAGCCGCGTATCACGGTCTGGTCCTGAACAAATCTAGGGCCTGTTTAGATGAGCTGAGACAAGTTACTAGTTACGCTAAAAATAAGCTTAAATTAACCAATGTTGGCTAGTTAGTTGCTAACTAGTTCCAAAAATTAATCCATCTGTTAACCCTCTTGTTTGGATGTGCACTAGAGCTAATTTAGGCTAATTTTTAGCTAGCTCGTGATTAGTCCTGGTATAAAAAAAAAGACCCTTAGATGAGGTGATATGCACTAGTGAAGTCCACGTAAAACCACAAATTCTATAACATAGGAATCCCACAAAACAATTCCATTTTCATTCAAATTCGACGTTGCCACATAACTATGTTATCTGACGACCAATTAATGCTGATGTGGTTCAACTGAGGCGATGCTCACATCAAATTTTGGGCAGCTCGGCGTCTCTGGCAGGGAGTGGCACTCGAGTCAGAATGATTATACACAAGGATACCAAAACAATTTCATGAATCAACAACGATTGGGTTTGGCACTGAAGCGTCACCATCCACGGCAGTAAGCTGCCATAGCCCATAAGAACAATGAATTCCCAATGAAACAGTTTGACAAAAACAAGGAGCAATCACAAAAAAACAAGTTTAAAAAATGGAAATTCTTGACTGACAACATAAAGTCAAATCAATTACAGTACACCTTCACTCGGTTGCTAGTTAAGCATAAAAAAACTTTGGTGGCCAAGTTATAGACAGGAAACAAAATGCTTATAAGTATCACCAAAAGCACCAGCGCGAAGACAATCAAAAGGGCATTCTGCACCCTCCGCGTCAGCAATTCCAACACATCAATCGTAACTGGCATTCAGGAACTTCAACAGTTCATTTCGCTTGCTCTCTGCTGCTTTGTCTTCCTTTGTCTTCTCAAGCTTCATCATTATCTACAAATGAAGTAGGTCAGTTAAATGCAACTCTCGCTTTGCATCATTGTGCTTCTAAGAGAAATGACACCTTCATCATTTGTTTTTTATCCTCACCTTTTTACCAGAGATTGCACTCCTTTGAGGACCTTCTTCCTTTTCTTTGTCGCGTCCAAGAAACTAATGGATAAAATAAAGGATGTTTCAAAGTGATAAATGCAACAAAGTACACAAAATGCAAAACATAATATATTATACCTTGGAAAGTTGGACAGGGCCATCAGCATGCTCACTCTCTTTCTTCTGTATAAAGCTCCCCCATTTATAATAGAACACAACCAACCCAACAACAGGACAAGCAGCAGACCAATCCACCATGTTGTTACCCGTTCATCAACCCCAGCTCCAATGTCAAAGAGCCAGCCCAGAAACAGGCGCAACGAAATATAAGGACCTCTTGTGTGGAAGTATAAATGATCAAATATACTTCTATGACCAACATGTTATGTTAAGCCATCGTAAAAGTTTAGTAGTTTCTGAATAAATAGGAAATTTACCTCTTTGTGTTTACTCTTGTCTCGTTTATGATGCCTATCTTTGCTTCGCTCCCTCTCCCTAGACTGTCACACAAGGAAATGCAATGAGGCTAAAGACATATTAGATGCCTGCGCATGAAAACCGAAAAGAAAAAACATGAATCAGGCACAAATCACTGGACCAGTACCTTTCTGGATCTGCTGCTCTTCTTGTGCTTCCGAGATCTGCCAGACACCTCACGGTCGCTGTCATAAGAGCTTGTGCTGCTACATTGAGAATGACATACTTCAGTATGAGAAAACTAGGAAGAACCTCATGGAAATATAAGTTTTCCTTTGGTGGGTCTGAAACAACAAAACAGCTATAGCAGTTGCCTGCTCAGGAAGCCATATACATGTTCACCAAATTTTCGTAGTTGCTCCTAATCAGACTCCCTAAATCGACTTCATCCATCTAATCATGAAACCATCATTAGGTTCAGAGTGCCTTAGCTGCAGTATCTAACTATTTCAAATGGACTCTCAGACACAATATCCATCATTAGGTTCAGACTGTCGTAGCTGTAGTATCTAACTATTTCAAATGTACTCTCGGACACAATAAAGAATTATGGTATGTGGAATTTCAGGTGAAATGATATACACCAAAAATCCCAGGTTATTGCCCAATATAACAGTCACATCTAGTACAATCCCATCCAAATAAAAACCGTTCCATCAATCCTAACGCACAATAAGCATAAAAACGAGTTTTTTCTAATAACAAGCATAAAAACGAGTTAATACATGAACGAAACGCAGAATCCAACACCAACACTAATCACAGGCTGTTTTCTCTTGTTCCAACCTTCGGATCACGAGCCCCACCTTCCAGATCGATCACGAGACGACCCTTTATCCTAACCCTAGGTTGAGAAACCCCGAGAGGGAAGAGGAGCATCAGATCACCTGTAGCTGTCGTCGTCGGACGGGGACCGCCGCCGCGAGTGCTCCCGCTCGCGGCGGCGGCGCTTGTGACGGGACCTCCGGTCCTTGCGCGCCTTCAGCGCGGACGAGGACGCGCCCTCCTTGCGGCTGCTGCTGCTCCGGTGGCGGCGGTGGCGGCGGCGGCGGTCGCTCCCCGAGGAGGTGGAGCCCGAGTCGGAGGAGGATCCCGTGCTGTCCGTGTAGGACGAGGAGGAGGCCGCTGGGGACCGCGCCATGGCTCCCGGCGGCGGCGCTCGAGAGGATTCACGCGACCAGGCAGCGACGGGAAACGCGGCTCGATCTGCCTCGCAACGCAGTGAGACGTCTCCTTTCCACGAGCGCTGGGCCGGTACGGGTTCGCGGGTAAAGGAAAAAGAAACCTGCCAGGCTTAAATGTGGGCCTGGATTCCTCTCAAGAAAAAAGTGGGCCTGGACCATATGGGCCTAGATTCCTCTCAAGGAAAAAAAAAGTGGGCCTGGATCCTCAGTCCATCATTGCACAGGTTATGAAATATATATATTGTAGAAACATGACCATTGTCTCAATGATCAAGTAAGATTCTATAAAGTTTTAACTCTAAATTATACGAACTTGCTATGGCCGGACGTCCGTTCCAGGGTGTTAGTGTCCAGACATCCACTTCATGGCGCTAGCATCCGGACGCTGCCGTGCTTCACATGGGGGCCCACGCTATGTTTTCTGCGCCTACGCGCGCCCACGCGAGGGCCACGTCTCGAACTGCGCCTCACTCCGTTTCCCGTACCCTCTACTCACACACGCATGCACGCGGGCCTAGCAGCTGTAGCAGTCGGTTGCGGTAGGTGGCTTCCACTGCAACATGTGCAATACCAGATCTACTTTTGCTACATCTAGATGAAATACTTGCAACATACGTCCGAAAATAGTTAAAACACTTACAACATACGTCCGGAACACTTACAAACACATCATGAAAAACTTTAAACCACGTGTGTAGCCATTGCAAACATCAAGATGAAAACACTTGCAACATACATATGAAAACACTTGTAACACTTGTATATATATGCAACATCCAGATGAAACACTTGCAATATACGTCTGAAACAGATGAAACATTTGGTACCTACACTTGAAACATACGTGTATAGCTGTTGCAACATGTGCAACATCCCAATTACATTTGCAACATCAATACAAAACACTTGTAACATACCTTTGAAACACCTGAAACGCTTGAAACATATAGTTGCAACATGTGCTTTTTAGCGCAAACATCTCCTTGCGGCTTCGGCGAATGGAGGTTCATCGACGCGTGGAGGTCATCGGTATGCTCGCCAACAACGTGGAGCTGGACGGCGGCGTATAGAGGGCGGGGTGGGGATGGCACGGGCGGTGGCACATAGGATGGGTGGGCGGTGCGTGAAGGTCACCGGTGTGCTCGTCGGTGGTGCGGAGCTCGCTGGCACAGAGGGTGGGGGTGAGGAGGGCATGTTGAAGCCGCAATAGATGAAGCAAAGTGGGGAGTCGTGGGGTGCAGACTTGTCCATACGTACGGACACCTTCCATGGGAGGAAAACAGTTGGTGGGGATCATCTAGGAGCAAAGCACACCGACGAGGAAGGCATGTGGGTGGATGCAGCGGCACGGGGAGCGAGCAAGGAAAGGAGGAAGGTGGGTGCGCATGGCGACATAGGGATGTAGCGGTGCAGCGAGCGAGCCTTTGCAATGGAGAATGAGAGTCGTGTGGGCTATGCGAAGAAGCCCGAAGCAGTGTGCCAACTCGTTCGGTCCGTGGCGTTAACTGTGGATGCGCCGTCCGACGAAAGAGAACTGCCCGAACGCCCTGATCCAAGTGTTTCCGCAAATTATATGCATCGTTGTCAAATCTTCTCTTTCTAGATGGGGGCACTTTTTTGTTATTTTTTTTTTGGAAAAAGTCTACTTGACCCCAACTATGGCGGTGGTCTAGTTTACCATCTCAACTATTAAGCGGTCTAATTTACTCCCTGAACTTTGCAAAACCGGCCAAATCACCCCCTCGAGTGGTTTTGGACGGTGGTTCTGCTACAGTAACAACGGGTTTGCTACAGTAACAGTAGTTTTGCCCTTTTCTTTTTTTATTTATTTCGTCTGAATCTTTGAAAAATCATATTAAATCACAAAAAAATCATAAAATAAAAAATCTAATTTTGTTGGACTCCACATGAGTAGATCTACACAATGAACATATAATATAGTATGCTTTAGTACAAAGTTTTTGCTATAAATTTTGATCTATTTTTTTTTCTGTAATTAATTTGGATAATTCATACAACAAAAACTTTGTACTAAAGCATACTATATTATATATTCACTGTGTAGATCTACTTATGTGGAGTCCAACAAAATTGAATTTTTTATTTTATGATTTTTTTGTGATTTACTATGATTTTTCAAAGATTCAAATGAAATAAATAAAAAAGAAAAGGATAAAATCACTGTTACTGTAGCAAACGTTGTTACTGAGCAAAACCACCGTCCAAAACCGCTCGAGGGGGTGATTTGGCCAGTTTTGCAAAGTTCAGAGGGTAAATTAGACCGTTTTATAGTTGAGGAGGTAAACTAGACCACCCATAGTTGGGGGTCAAGTAGACTTTTTTTTTCCTGGAAAGAAGTTATTTATTCCATGTACATTCATAGCTTATTATGGCTGATGTCTCACCTGTATGTTTGCAATGATATTACACATATTGTTTTATGTTTAGACATGCCAGGATCTATCATAGATGGGCGGCAAGACATACATGGTTGACGAGAGGGTAAATAAAAGGTCGACGAGACAAGCGATCAGATCAAAAAAAAAAAAAAAGCACGAACACGAACTTCAACATGGTTTGGGCACTATCATAGATTATCAGCACAAACATAACCTACAGAATAATATTTTTTATAAAGAAAAAACAAGCGCTCCTGAACCTGAAGAATCCTACTTCTCTCGGATCTCCTTGGTTCTTCCTTTTGGTAGTTGGCACCACACTTGTAACTATTCCAGTACAGACAGATCGTGCTGCGCAATGGCCATCTGGATTCTGTTCATGACCCGTGGTAGACTTTTCTATCTTGTACTTTGTACACTCCAGCTCTTCGCCGTTCACGAGTGTGCGCATGAGGCCATAAAAAACCCTAATGGAACTTTGCAACCTCAGCGTCGATCACTGATAGCACTTCATTGTGCATGCCCTTGCAAACTTATGGCAGATCCATCTGGAGTTTTGTTGCTCGGGCAGGGGTGTATAAGCGCACAATGATTGTTATTCCCATGGCCAGTGCGAATATCAGAGCAATAACGACCAGAGCAGAACTCCTGCAATCCATGGTCGCCATGTCACCTTCTCCATGCATTGCTCCTCCTTTGCTGATCAGGTCAGTATGCTCCCTTAGCTCACCGTTAGTATAATCTTGCTCTGTCTTCATCCCTGTCTCGTTGGGTCTTGGAAACTCTGGCTCTTTCTTCACTATTGGCTTAACCAGTGATGACAACGCTGGTGAGCTGGCAAGTTCCACAAGTCCAACCAGATCTTTCTTTTTGTCCTGCTCGAGCTCACTCTTGTCTGTGACTGTTCTTTCACCTTGCTTTGCTTCTTCTGTTTCTGTAACAGTATCTTCTGTGTCTGCGACAGTATCTTCTGTTTCTGTAACTGTATCTTCTGTTTCTGTAACAGTATCAGTAACCATGTCATCTAGGAGTTGGTCTTGATGCATCATCAGCTGTGCCGTCGGCGTGTTCTCCATCGATTCAGCCTCTTGAATACCATCACTCTCATCATTATGTTTACTGAGGATGATCCCTGGACTGTTGATGCAGAGTTTGCTTTGATCAGAAGCCTCCATATCTTTATTATCCTAAAAAAATCACAGTTCAAAAGAAACAAGCACAAAAAATAAGGATGCATAGATTACCAAAATTTTGACCAGACATTGCAGATTCCGAAATTTTGACCGAAGAACAAAGAAACAAATACTTTTTGGGCTATCTCTTTCTCGATGTCCTTCTTGCTTGAGTCCTTTTCAACCTTCTCCACACTTCCACTGACCTGTAGCAAAAATTTAGAAGGATATGCAAAGATAGGAAAGCAACAGTGCGGTTCCAGACTTCCAGAGAATGCCCATGCAACTATGCAGGCACTACAGCACAAAGGATTCAGCTTTCAGAATTGTACATACCAAACAAGCATTGACAATTTCCTGCATGATGATCTTGACAGGGTTCCTGCTCGGATTCTGATCACTTCCTTCAACGTGATCAATTTTCTCAACATGTTCATTGTCCTGACACTGAAATTCAGAAGAACGAAAATAAATTAACATAAGGCACCTACAATAACCACTGCATATATAGCAATATGGTTTCAATGTTCACAGTTATGCTTAGCAATCAAGAACTGACCATATCATGTGCAGTGATCTCGACATGGTTGTAGCTTGACTTCTGGTCAACTTTTTTGACATGTTCTTTGTCCTGAAACTCAAATTCAGAAGAAATGAACAGAACGTACCTGCGAGGCTACAACAATCACTGCACAAATAGCATATAAAGGTTTCAGTTTTCCCAATGTTGCATAGCAAACAAACACTAACCTGATCATGCATGTGAACGTCAACAGGATTGCTGCCTGAATTCTCATCAATTTTCTCTTGATGCTTGCTCTCCTAAAACCCAAATTTTTCCCAAATGAAGCCATTGAAATAATCGCAGTGCGTGCAAAATAGCATAAATGTTTCAGTTTTCCCAATGTTGCATAGCAAACAAACACTAACCAGATCGTGCGTGCGGACCTCGATAGGATTGCTGCTTGAATTCTCATCAATTTTCTCCTCATGCTTGCTCTCCTGAAACCAATTTTTTTCCTCAAATGAAGTCATTTCAGTAATCACAGTGCAAGCAAATATAATATTGATATGAGGGTAGTTAATCCAAACGTTTGCACAGAGAAACAAACCAATTGATCTGCAGTGATTTCATCATCCTTGTGAATCTGATGGCTTTCCTCTGACACGTTGCCATCCTGACACCATTCAGAAGATTTTACAGAGAGAAAGGTCACTACAACGACAGAACACACATGTATACTATACCTCAATGAAGAAAGTTTTCAAAAATTATGCATACAGAGCAGAAGCACTAACCAAACTGCCGGATCCAATATCGGTGTTGCCCGCGCTCAACTTCTCATGGGACTGATCAAGCTCCTTCACCAATGAGCCACACTGAACCTACAAATTCGAACCGACTTTGCATGTAAAATTTCACCTGAAAAGGGAAGAAACCCAACAACTCCAGTTCCCATCAATGAATGCGGTAGGGGACTCCTCACCTTCCCATCCTCGACAATTCCGCCATCCAAAGCCTCTTCTTTCCTGCAAAGAATCCACCCCAAACAAAACGTTCTTTTCAGCTCCAACGCCCAGCAGGAAAACAATACAGATCATATGATATTCAATTCAATCTTATAATCGACAACAGTTAACGAATGTCAAAGCGGCTCTGAAGTCTGAACAGATGTGAGACGTACGCTGGCAGCCGGCGCTCAGGCCGGTCCACGGCACCACCCTTGTTGCCGTGGCGCGAGCGGCGCCACGCGAGGACGGCGGCCCCGACGACGGCCGCTCCGCCGATGAGCAGCAGCGCCCCGACGCCATGCGGCGCCCACGCGCGCACGCGGAACTTCATGCCGCCGCCAGCGCCAGCGCCCTTCTTCCTCTCGGTTTCCTTCGCCTCCTCCTGCTGCTCCTCCCGCGGTTCTTGGGCGGCGCCAACAACGCGGCCTCCTCCGACTGCCCAGCCGCCACTTTCCATGACAAGGGCGTGCGGCGCGGCGAATTAAAGGTCACGCGGTTTGGATGACGATCCTTCCCCTCCTCCCTCCTAATTAAGTGGTTGGGACCTGGGTTGGTGCGCCTGTCCGGCTTCTCCTACGTGTGCGTGTGTTCTTGCGCGCGTTCTAGAGAGAGAGAGAGAGAGGAGGAGGAGGAGGAGGTGTCGAGGTTTTAGGGTGGGTGGGAGAAGGGCCGGTCGGGTCGCATGGCCACTCGTCGGTCCATCGCAGCTCGCAGAGTGCCAGAGTCGCCGCGCAGACCCAAAACTCTCGGATCCCCAACGAACAGGGAGGGAAAGTGTCGTTGGACTGCCCGAAAACTAAAGGCAAACCTGCCTCCGTGTGCTCTTAAATGCGTCATGAGTCGCGGCAATCCTTTTGTTATCCGTAGTTTTTGTTAACATAAATTGTGATCAAATGTAAAAACTGAATTTTTTTATCAAACTTTCGAGGGAAACCTCTCCGAGGATCTAATAGCCTATGCCTTGTCTTATAAACTGTACTTTTTTTTAATTAATAAATAATATTTTTTTCTTACAATAAATCAGCTAATCATACTTTCAATTATAACCTTTTCAGCCCAGCGAATAAAGCGTTAAGACACGACTTCAGCCCAGCGAATAAAGCGTTAAGACACGACAAGGTGGCACACGTGTTTCAGGGCCACCGGCGTAAAGCAAGAGGTGAAGACAAAGCGGTACCGTCTAGGTCGTGACACGTGATGAGCACCTACGGATTCCGACCGTATACATAATACCAAATACATGTATGACTTCATCTGATGCGTCGCGACACCGTTCCAGGAATGCCAAAATGGAATCCTGATGGCAAGGCAACATAGGGACAACAGCTCGGTCTTGTCTGCCATGGTTTAACTTTTTTACTAATTTTTTGAGCAGGTCATAAAAACTATTTTTGACAAGCAGCTTAGGACACTACCAATAAAGGCTAACACTCTTAGTAGTTCTAGTACGAATAAAATAATCCACATAAACTTGAAAATATTGAGACTACTATTCACACAATGCAAATTAATCATAGAATTTTTTTCCTTTCGTTATGCCTTATCTTTATTTACTCTCCCTCTTATTTTTTTAGTATGAACCACATTTTCTCTCCTCAAGCATATGTAACTTCTGCAAGCCACTGTGACAAGTATAGAGGAACACCTATTTTTTTATCCGATCCTACATGGTTCTTGGGGCTACAAGTAAAAAAACAGCGTTAAGGAAGGCCTTAGGTAAAAAAAGCTTGATGTTTGTAGCCTACGGTGCCTTCAATATCCCACCACCAATATAGTAACAGGACTATTAATACTACTTCATCCGTCTAAAAAAAGCGATGTTCTGTAATTTAAAATTTGTCCCAAAAAAATAATGTTATAAGTTTTAGACCCGTTGTTGGCCCATAGATCCGGCACCAAATTACCAATTGAGATGCGCTGCTGTTTAATGCCTACCTCAGATCTCTGTATGCTCGCATGCAACTCGTCTTAATTAGGAAGGAAACCACGCAACATCCTTTCTTTTAAAGGAATCATGTGACATACTAAGGTTATTAGGGACATATCTCTTCTGCACTAATCTGTCTGAAAAATCCCAGAACATCACTCTTTTTGGAACAGAGAGAGTATTTGAGTAAATTTTGCTGACAGTGTTTAAACTTGCTCAGCTATGTCATATCTTGGTTCTAAACTTCAAACCTCATGTTTAGCCCCTCAACCCCTATTCGGGGTCTCAAAACCTGTAGCAGACACGGTTAATATTACTGTATAAGGGGTTAAATTTTACTCTCATTTAAACGAAATATGAGCTGATGAGGCTTCTGCTCCGTGCCGAATGCCATGATCAGTCCATCGCGAGGCCTATATTCATTCCACGAACAATGCTGATGACGATAGTGTGCGAATGCGGCGGGTTGTCGACGAGGGCCGACGGGAGCCGCCGCGAGTTGTCGACGAGAGCCGACGAAAGCCGCGACGAATCTTGATCTTGAGGTCCACCGAGCTCTCGAACGCAATTGCGCCGAATGCCCCTACCTGGCGCGTGCCTACAACCTCTCTTTATATCGGTAGAGATGGCTATAGTGCATCTAGATCGTGAAGTCTATTCTTATTATCTGAGGTGAGGTGCCGATCTAGGGAGCTCTACCCTCCTTTATATAGTCCAGGAGGCGGAAGTCCTAGTCGGTTACATTGCAGAGGTCCTAGTAGGATTACGTGTGGGCAATCCTAGTTGGACTAGTTCTTCTCTCTTCTCCGTGGGGTACCCTATGGGTCCCGCATCGACAATCACCTAGTGTCACTTGATGCAACCTCATGATGCAATCACACTAGAGGGCTCCTAAGCACACCCACTGTTGGCGGTCCTTATCGACCAAATTCGACCGCCAAATAATATACAAAAAGAGGAGAGCTAGCATAACTTACATACATATATTATTTATATTGACATATTTCCACATGTATTAGAAGATTATCATTTTACAGGACATATACATGAATACAGTGAAAAAGGTTACAAAAATATGCTTTCCAACAAAGTGTAGAAGAGAAACAAGGAGAGAAGCCCACATACCATGCAAATCTAGGCCAAGCACCACTAGGGCTGCGCTCCAAAGTCCACCAAGGAATCAACCAGGTGAAGGCGGTGGTGAACCGGCCCGCCTAGGGTGCGGCCGCACCGTCCCCCAAGCTAGCTCAACCTCTCTCTTCTCTGGCGGTTGCATGGCAACATGCAATGATGGTGCAAGGCTGTTCCTATTTTATTAGCACCAGAACTGACCATGTCATGCTATAAATAGAGGGGAGGAGCTCTCACATGAACACACTGAAAGCCCAATTTTGGTTTTGGTAATTAACGACACCAAGTTGCTAATGCCATGTGTTAAGTGTTTTGAGTTAGGCATAAGCAACACATGTAATGAAGGCGTAGGTGGCAAGGAGTGGTGGCCACAAGATCACAAAGAGAGGGTGCATGAACATAAAATGACGATCATGATGGAGATGCACACGAAATGATGATCATGGTGATCAAGCATGTGGAGGTGGACATGGCACAAAGTGATCAAGGCAAAGGTATAACTATAGGGTTTACTTTTGCCGGTCTAAGATGAGTAGAGAAGTGATTGACCAGGTTTAGAATTGATAGCCGACTATCAAGAGGGGCAATTACAGTTAGCTCGTGAATCAAGTGCTACTAGGACATCATCTTGAGCATATGCATTAGGATCTAGTAAAGAACTAACATAATGCCTTGAAAAAAGATTATGAAAATGCTAACACACATGCACATGATGATATACACATGGTGGTGTTAGCACATTTACGAAGGCGGTGGTGTTTGAGCGGTAGAGAGCGAGATTCAGCGCTTTTAGTGGATATGAAATGCTTATTTTCCATTACGCCGGAGGCAAGAAAAGGTGGCAAAAGTCCAGAGTGTTTATCTCTAAAAAACTCCAACCGACATGGTCCAGGGTGGACCTGCGCATCTGGTCAGTTCAAACTGCAGGTAGAGACGCACGCATGAAGGTCGTGGACCGGTGTGTCCGGTCCCTCACGGAACTAGAGCATCCGGTCACGCACCTAGTGGGCAGCGCATGTCTTAGTGCTGATTGGATGCGGTGGCGCGTCCAGTCACGTGTGACTGGACGCGTCTGATCGCGCGAGGAGCTCTTTGGACTCCGATCGGACGCTGGGTGCAGCGCATCCGGTCAAACGGTGTAGCGCGTCTGGTCACGGCAATGACTCTCTCTGACGTGCACTACTGCTGTTTGTCCTATAGTACCCTGACCGATGCGTCCGATCATCACGATTTTCACTACGTTGTCTTGTAATGTTTAGTTGCTTACCCCTTCACTATAAATAGATGGTGGCCGGGTTTGGGGTGTTCTCTCTTGCACTTCTGAACACTTGAGACATACTTTGAGCTAGAGAACACTCCCCCACTCATCTCCTTGCTTGGTTGCTAATCCTAGTGAGATTGAGTGAGATTCAAGTGCATTGTATTAAGAGTTGCATCTAGTGGCACTTGATCCTTGAGTTGGGTGCGGATTTCTCGTTACTCTTGGGTGTTTCCCGACATCCTAGATAGCTTGGAGTAGCGGTGGTGTTGAGCTCATGATTGGAGATTGTTCTAAGCCTCACCAAGTGATTGTGAGGGGTTCTTGAGCCTTCCCCGCGAGAGTTCACGAATTGGTTACTCTAGTGGAGCTCGTGGCTTGGAGGATCCCCATCTTATGAGTGGATGTGTGGCACCCGCTGAGGGTTTGACTTTTGATAGTCAATTAGCTCGCGATCCATCAAGTGGGTGCATCGCCACAATGAGGAGTAGCTTGCCGGGAAGCAAGCGAACCTCGGTAAAAAATCTTATGTCATATCTTGCCGAGGATTCTCTTATGATTGTGTGTGATTGTTTCTTTAGATATATTTCTTCTCTACACCATCCGTATAAGAATCAATTCACTTCCTCTTTACATTCTTGCACTTTACCTTGTGTAGCTTGTTTAGTGTACTTTGTATCACCTAGGAGTAGTTAGCTTAGTGACTTAGCTTTGTTTGTGTGAATTAGAGATCATAGCCTAGTTCACTAGACTTGTATAGGTGGCTTGCTTAGTATAGTTGAGCTAGTGCTAGATTTAGCTATGCCATCTTTTATACTAACATTGGTGTTTAGTGAAGCTCGTAGAAAATTTAAATAGGCTATTCACCCCCCTCTAGCCATTTGGACCTTACACACACCACAACTGAAGAGACTCTCTCCCTCCACTTGTATCATTTTACTTTTTTTAGTAGTGTTTGGAGCTAGGCAAGACTCTTGTGAAGAGCTTGGACATCTAGAAGGAATCTTGGTATGATCAATATGAAGAGTTCTTCTATGTTCTTGTTCTTATCTTATAAATATAGTTATGTCATAGAATTAGAGCAAAGTTCTTATATTATTCATTTAGCGTATGAAACTTTATGCTTAATCTTTCATACAATATACATGTTCAGACCAAGACCTAAATTTAGGTGATGATTTCTTCTTTAAGTTAGTCTTGGTCGTTATATCTTGTGGGTTCGTCGTTCGTCCCCATGACAGATGCTCTAGTAAGAGGACTCCTGATAAAGATGGAAATTCCTGGCCACCACTAGAGTAGTAACCAATAGCGTAGATGTGGTGTCTATGTTAGAAGTTACCTTCATTTGCCTCGTATCCTCCGATTGAGGGGTAGGCGGCAGGTGGTGATAGCCCTGTCCGTCCTTCGTAATCCCTCACGTTCGGGTACGGCGTAGAGCTGTAGGCTGGCAACGCTTGGCAGACCAAGTGTTATCCAGTGCCCGAAGTAAGTTTATAGTGACCAAAGCTATCTTAACTTAGGATCGCTACCCTTAGATGTTCGTGTATTTGTATGACTATCTGCTTAGCATAGCTATATAAGGTAAGCCTGCTTCAGTTTAGGTATATTCTTTTATTCTTTATTCTTTATTCTTTCTTTTATCTTTATCCTTGAGATTGGCTTGAGTGTGTGTGTCACACTATCCAATATCTATCTTGGATTACCCCTGTTATAAACTTTGGTCTACTATATAGTCATGTTATTTTGACCATATCCCTATTAGAGACTTTTATACCATGCCTTCTTTTGAAAAAATATAAATGAACGATACCCAAATACTTCCAGGTGAAATGCTACAACGATATATCCATGCGCTTGCAGAATATTTCTGCATGTGTTTAGAAATATCGTCACGGTGTTTCTAGTGCCATTGCTAGGAAACACAAATCCTAGTGGTGACGCTAAGAAACGCCAACAAACATTTCTGGTGCCACTGCTGGGGATGGACTTAAAAACTCCATACTTGGTGATTGCGTTTAGAAATGCCAACACTTACACAAGCCACCAAGGCTCAAGGGTGCTCAGCTACCGACCAAAGGCCGACCAAGGGCTATTTATAAGCCCCCACAAAAAAGAGCTGTTGTACCCCTTCACTGGGCACAACTCGGACTGACCAGACACATCTAGTGTGACGACCGGACGCGTCCAGTCGCCTCCACGCTACCACGTGTCTCCTTCAAACGAAAGTAGCCATTGGCGCCCAATGGCTCTCTAACACGCGTGAAAACCACCTGATTGGACGCACAGGTCTATGATTGGACGCTCCCTACACGGATTCCTATCACCTGCACCCTAGCTTCCTCAGCTCAGAGACCGGATGCACCCTTGTGTGACCTAACGCTGAGCCGGCCAGAGTCTAGTCGACTCCAGTAAGTGTAACACCCAGGTGTTTGCCTTGAATTTTAGCATCATTTGAGCATGGTCATAGCATGGCATTACCATAAGCATCATCATTTCATGTGCATCCTTGCTTGAAACATGACCTTGCAACATTGCAACATATGTATGTTGTGGGTGGTAGTGATAATATCTTGTATCTAGACCATGCTAGAACAGGTGTTAGTTTTGTTATGCTTGAAAACATGTGAAACATGCTCCTAAAACATATGCAACATTAGGTTCCAATAATTATGTTAGTGATGTTTCATTAGTCATAGCAACAGTGTTTCAATGCCTACTTGAGTAACTCTTATGCATAGGTGATGCTAATGTGTGTTTAAGGCCTTGGTAATATGTGTATCTTGTTAGTGGTGCAAAATGAGCTAGGGTCTATATTCATGTTTTGACCAAAATCCAATTTGACTAGGTTTGACCCCAGTTTGACCATAGCATTGATCTACTTTGACCAATTTAAAAGTGGTATCTAGAGGTCTTGCATGGTTGTGTAACCTTTACCAAAGTTGTAGAAAATTTATCAAGGAACAAGAGTCTCAATATAACCATCTCATGAAAATGGCTAGAACATCCTCAAACAGGGCCCACAAGTCAGGTTTCCATGTTGTTTCAACACTTAGCAAATTTTCTAAGTCAAAATGTGACATTGCAGTTTCATGTGCCCCCCTTTGGAGCATTGTAAATCTCAAACTGTGCTGAACCAGCTCTAACCCATATTGACACTTTTGTAGCACTCACTTAGCTCTACAATATTGTCAATAACACCATCACCTAGTTCTCAATGGTTTAGGAGCTAGCGTGCTTTGAAAATCAGGTTTCAGTCGGGTGGGTTGACTGAATCTCAGTTTTAGTTTCAAGGTGCCTCCCTTTGGGACCTTTTATCTTCCAATCCAGACCGAACTAGCTCAAGTCCATATTGACAAAATTGGAGATCACATGTAGGTCTACAAGTTTTCTAATATAACCTATCGCTAAATCGAGCTGGTTTAGGAGTTGTTAGGGGGCAAAGTCGGGCTGACAGTCGGCTAGGGGAACACTGATAGCCATCTCGGCATGGGCCTGGTGGCCGACAGCGCCAGGTCGCGCCCGCCACCTGGCAGCCGTACACCGACGAGGAGGCCGCGCGTCCGGCCAGGGGGCCTCCAAAGCTGTCCCAGCTCGTTGCCAGTGCCAGCATTCGCCCCTCCCTCCCTTCTGTCTCCACCGAAGCAGAGAGCTACGCCACCATCGCCACCGCGAGCTCCGACGAGCTCGTGTGCGTGCACCACCGTGCCATTTCCAAATCGGCTTAGCCAAAACCTCCACTACGACCTCCCCTACACGCTACATCCCTCAGCTGAGCCAGCAGAGCTCTAGGTAGAACGGAAAAGGTCCCTTCTTCTCCACCACCTTGCTCGGAGCGCCACCGAGCTTCTCCACCGCCGTGGCTACGCCACTGTGGCCTTCCTCTTGCCTAGATGTCGGGTTCATCGAGTTAGTGGAGTGACGTAGAGTGGGTAGGTCCCGAGGTTTGCCTCAATCGAGGTCGTTTTCGTCATCGACGACGGGAGCCGAGTGCCGCCGTCCGCCTGGGCCGTCGGTGAGCGTACTCCGGTGAAGTTTAGTTTGGGAAAATGGTGTGACGAGGTGCGGGGTGACACGGAGGGCGCGGTGGAGCGCTCGTCTTCGTCGGAAGGGTCACCGGCGGCGAGCAATCGCCGGCCGGAGTCGCTCCCCTGTCCGGTGTCCCTGACGGGCGGGGCCCGCATGTCGGCACGCGAGATCCCCCTGTGTTGCTTGCTTGGGCCGCCGTGGGCCGAGCTAGCTTAATCGGGCCGACCGGTTTATTGAGTTTAGATTTTGTTCTATTTCATTATTTCAAATAATTGATTTGTACTCTAACTTTGAAAATGTGTATCTCCTGTTCTAGAGGTCCAAATAAGGTGCTTTAAATTTTGGTGTGCTCTACATAATGTCTAGTTTATTATAAAAATATAATGTGTGCCATGTTTTGTGATGAATTAAATAGTTATTAATTATATCTTTTATTCATGAAGAAAAGGGAGAAAATGATATCTCTCTCTGTGAAGCTCCAAATGACATGAAATTGTTATAGTAAACTGCTCATACCATGAATAGCTTATGGTTAAATTTTTATGCAATTTGGATATGGTTTGGTGGAGTTATATAATTATCTTGTTTTGCTTGAATGGATCTTGTGTGAATATTCATAATTTTTCTATAGATCCAGTAAGGGTGAAACTTGGTGAGTGTTGTTCCTATGTTAGAATGATGTTAGGAAAAATATGAAATCTATTGTTTGATACTTTTCAATAGGGTTTCCTATTTATGCTAGAAATAAACCTACCATATGTTATTTTTGATATCTCCATATATGCTTGTCAAAATAAAGTGAAATTTGTATGGTAGCCTATGTGAAGCATTAGGTGGCTACTGTATTTTTTGTAGATTTTTATATATAGTTTTACTGTATGTTTCTTTACTCACCTAATTAACTAAATAAATTATAAAAGAATATTAAATAATTTATTTAGAAGTTGGCACTACAATTTCTGATGTTCCTTTGATATGCACAACAGGTTGGTGAACTTAGTTTGGTCCAATTGTGCTTTTGAATCGTCACTAAATATTTAAATTAGTGATTCTGCCATTTCTGGACAGAATTGCTAGTTAAGAGAATTAACCTATGATAATGATGTTTTCATGCTTAGTGATCTATAGCAAAGTTGTTGAGGAGTTCATGAACTAGTTGCTGGTAAATTTTGGGAGCATTTGGACATATAGTTTAGAAATGAAAGCTGTTCAAAGTTTGAGTCAGAATTGTTTTGCTCTTTGTCCTTTTAGAACAGATTCTGTACATGTGCTATTTCAACTTGGTAAATGATGAAATCATGCTTAGAGGTTTATAAATGAAATATAGATAATTTCATAAACTTTCCAGAATGTCTTCTTGCAAGTCATTTGGATTTGTAGAACTCAAGTTATGAATGTTCTTAGCTACTGCTGATAACTTGTTAGAAATATCAAATTGCTAGGATCTTGTTATGTGTGTGTTTAGTCATAATCTTGTGGCACTTAGTGGTTTCTTAGAGATGTTCAAACATGTTAATACCAGAGAGGAAATTTGCACCTAATCTTGAAGTGATTTGATTAGAGCACCACATAACTTGGTTTTGTGCTTACAACGTTGCAATGTCATTGCATTCATCTTCACATCATTCATGCACGTCCATAAATCATCATGTCATTTTTGGATGCATACATGAAATTCATTGGATGCATATACATGCAATAGGTGTGCCAAGAATCGTGTTACAAGCGAAGTTCCGCTGGGCATGGAACCCGAAGTTGAAGTCCGTTCGAGAACTGGAGGTCCAGTCCGACGAAGCCGAAGAAGACGTGGGAATCGTTCTTGAAGCCGAACCTTGATCTCTCTTCTTTCGGTTAAGGCAAGCCCCGGAGCATTATAAGCCTCCTAATTTCAAATCAATTATCTTTATATACATGTTATATGTATTGTTGCATTACGTGATAGGAGTTGGTTGAAAACCCTTGCTGCATTGATAACACTCCTTGTCCAGCAATTCGAACCTTGAATCCTATGTAGACAAGATCGTATCTATGCTTAGCCCTGCTAAATTGGACCGGTAGAAGTCAGGTGATTTCCTGTCACCTGTGAGATATAGGGCTTTGTCAGGTCACAGTTCGCGGTCGGCAACCTCAGGCCGGCCAGCTAAGTGTTAGGCTACGCTCAAAATAATAAAGGAAGTACAACAGATCAGTCCTTAACCGACATAGACGGGGATAGTTCCACACCCAAGACCTCCATGCCTTGTTGCTTCACTATCGACATCCCGCCCGGTCTAAGTTCATTATTAACACTTGGTTCTTTTCCACGATAGCAAATATAGCCAATCATGACCCAATACTTCCTACTTTGCAGGTGATAGGAGATCACCTGACAATACCGTTCTAATTAAGTAGGGCTAAGCATATAGACGATCCTGTCTACATAGGATTCATGGATTCATATATCTGGACAAGGAATGATATAATGCAGTAAGGGTTCCAATCAACTCCTACCACTTAATGCAACAATACATATAACATATATAATTAATTGCTTTGAAAGTAGGAGGCTTATAATGCTCCGGGGCTGGCCTTAACCGACAGACGAAGACTCTGGGCACGGCTTCACGAATGGCTCCCACGTCTCCTCCGGTTTCGTCGGATTGGACCTTCGGCTCCCGAACTGGCTCCAACTCCGCTGGGTACATCTTGTGGAACTTTACCATCGTCATGCTCCTTGGTACATCTATTGCATGTAATTGCACCAATGAATCTCATGTATGCACAGATGTGACATGATGAGCTTATGAGCATGTATGCATGATGAATGTGATGAATAATGCAACAATCTAAGCAATAAAAGTCAAGCTACATGGTGCTCTATTCAAATCACTTCAAGCTTAGGTGCAAATTTCATCTTTGGTATTAACATGTTTAAACGTCCACAATTAACCACTAAGTACCACAAGATTCAATCTTAGTGCAGTTAAACCAGTTCCCAGAAATTCCAACACATTGACATGTTGACAGAAGCAACTTTTAAAAATCATAACTGGAGTTATATAACTCCAATGGACATGAACGAGGACAATCTGGAAATATTATGAAATTGTCTACAATTAATTTATAAACATCTAAGCATGATTTTATCATTTACTAGGTCGAAATAGCACATACACAGAAACTGTTCTAAAAAGACCGAGAGCAAAACAATTCTGACTCAAACTTTGAACAGCTGCCATTTCTAAACCATGAGTCCAAATGTCCCCAAATTTTACCAGCAACTAGTTCATAAAGTTATTAACAACTTTGTTATAGTTAACCAAGCATGAAAGCATCATTATCATAGGCTAATTGTCTTAGCTAGCAAATCTATCAAGAATGGCAGGTTCTCAAAATTAAATATTCAATGATGATGCAAAAGCACAATTGGACCAAACCAACTTTACTAAAAGCTAGAGCATCTTAAATTGACACTAGATCATATCATGTTACTTGCATAAACATTTATTTAATTGACCTTTTCTATTTATTTAATTGCATAGGCATAAAGGGAAATAAATATAAAAGGTGCCCAGAAAATTCTAATAAAATTAAAGAGGCACATACATGGTACTAGGAGGATACCATAAAAATTTCATCTCAATTTGACAAGTAGAATTGGAGATATCATAATAAACAAATGTATAAGAAATATAAAGCATATAGAAAAAAGGGAATTTATAACTGGAGCAAATGACATCAGGATTTCATGAAAATTTAACTGGAGTATCATCATAGCAGGCTTAGCATCTCACAAAATTTTCATAGCAAAAAGATCAATATAAAGTAAGATAAAAAATTATCTAAATTACCTACTTAAATAAAGTGCTTCACAAAAGTAATTACCAACTTCAGAAAACATAAATTAACATGTCATATATTATATTTTCTAAATAAACTAGACATTTTATGGAGCACAGTGCAAGTTGAATCATCTCAATTGGACATTTCGAGCCCTAGTTATGATTTTACAAACTTTAGCGCAATATTTCACTTTCTGGAAAAAGAAAACAATTCAAACACCTAAACTAATCTTCAGCTCGGGCCGGCCCAGCAGGCCAACTTGGCCCACGACGGCCCAAAACAAACGATCCAGGGGAAGATCCCATGCGCACTGACACGCGGGCCCCACCTGTCATCCACCGCGGAGGCAGGGGAGAAACTCCGGCGAGGTCTGGCTCGCCGCCGGCGACCTCTTCGGCCAAACCAACCATACCGTCGCGTTCCTCTCGTCACCCCGCACCATGGCCTATCTCTTTTCCCAACTCTACTGCACCTAAGCACGTGTGACCATGGTGAAGGCCTATGGCAAAGCAATCTAGCGGCGTGCCGGCCATCTCCGACTACTGCAACCCAGACGGTGATGAGCTACAGCTTCGCGGTGGTGAGGCGGAGCAATAGATCGCCGACCTAGTAACGGGGAACCACGGGATGTGCTCGGCCATGTGCACCCCGACACGGAGGTGGAGGCGACACGGTGGCCCACCGGTGTTCGGCGCTAAGGAAGGCACTGCCGTCGATAGCGTGAAGCACGCTGCTAGCCCTAGTTCTAAGACGCACAGGACACCAACGAACCGAGGAAGAGGAAATGCAGAAGCCAAGAAATTGGGCATGCCCCCATAGGCGGCCATGGCAGAGCGCACCGTGCGTCGGCGGCGTTCCCGCAAACTCACCACAGTAGAGGTTAATCCGTTGGAGGCTTCACGATCTACCGGAGGGGCGACTCCGAAACGAGCCAAGGAGAGTGTGGCGACGCTCTGCATTGGTCTGACCACGGTGAGCCTCCTGCTCCAGTGAGGCCCGATAATGGCGACGGTGGCGAAACCCCAAACTCTGCCCACACCAAGGGTCGATTGGCTAAGCTAGTCGGTGCATGAGGTTACTGGAGAGGTGGTAGGGCTACGCACGAGATGGAGCGCGCTGTGATGGAGCGGTGGCATGGCCAGGCACGGTGAGATTCACGGCGGCGCATTGCAGACATGGCTACGTACGGGACAGAGCGAGGGGAAGAGAATGAGCAGCGAGGGAGGGCCTCAGCGTGTTGTGGCGACTTTGGGCAACTGAGGTGAGCACAGTGTCGACGCATGTTGCCACGTGGCGTGTGCTTCCTATGCCCGATTGGCCACGGCCAAGTTTGAGTTTCTGAACTTCAGAAACAACTGAAATGAAGTTTTAGTTCGAGTTTGAGCCTATCAGTGGGATTTGAGCCGACAAAAACTTCCTAACCGATCCGAGTTAGTGAAAACCATAGTAGGGTTTTAGATAGAGCTACACGAGATCTTCACATAAGTCTACTGGCACGAGACCTAAATCTACATGGTTTGCAAGTTACAGTGCTCCAAAGAGGGCTACCTAAAAATTGCTCAGTCAAGTGATAACTGACAGCGAGTTTTGAGACTGGCTTAACTTCCAAACCGGCTCGAGTTAGGAGATGCTCTAAGAGACTTTCAGATAGAGCTAAGTGAGACATAGGTACAAGTCAACTAGCCCAAAGCTTGGTTTGGCTTAGTTAGTAAGATACAAGGTACAAAAGAAGGGTACTTGAAACTGACAGTTAGCAAACACTTAGCCAAATCAGCTAAGTGCTGAAATCAGCACTCCTCGCTGCCTTGTAGGCCATGTTAGAGAAGGTTCTAGGCATTTTCATGAGATGACCCCAAAACAACTTTTGTTCCTCATGAAATTTGGCACAAACTTTGTTAAGGTGGCACAACCATGCAAGCAACCTAAGCTGTACTTTTGGTTATTTCAAACTAGGGAGGTTCTAGGGTCACCCATGGTCAACACAAGAGTCAAGATGGAATTAGGGCAGGACCTAAACATAAACCCTAGTTCATTTTGCACCACTAACAAGATACACACATTGCCAAGGCCTTAAACAGACATTAGTATCACTTATGCATAAAAGTTACTCAAGTAGGCATTGAAACACTATGGCTATAACTAATGACACATCACTAACATAGTTATGGAAACATAGTGTTGCATATGTTTTGTGAGCATGTTTCACATGTTTTCAAGCATAACAAACTAACACATGTACTAGCATGGGCCACAAACATGATCTCATCACTAGCACCCACAACATACATATGTTGCAAATGTTGCAAGGTCGTGTTTCAAGCAAAGATGCACATGAAATGATGATGCTTATGGTAATGCCCTGCCATGACCATGCTCAAATGATGCTAAAATGCAAGGCAAACACCTGGGGTGTTACAGCCCTCTCCCCTTATAAAAATCTCATCTCGAGATTTAGAAAGTGCACCATTTTTTATAAAAGGCGGGGTAAACTTCTCACAAATAACCTTCTCGTTCCCATGTTGCATCTCGCTCACTATGGTTACTCCACACGATCTTGTATAATCTCACCACTCGATTTCGGGTCACTCGATTCTTGCGATCTAAAACATATACTGGCTCTTCTACATAAGTCAAGGTTTTCTTGATCTTGATATCCCTAATTTTGACTTCCTCTTCAGGTACTCAAAGACATTTCTTCAGTTGCGAGACATGAAACACCAGAAATATCATACGCATTTCTAAAGGTAACTGAAGTTTATAAGCGACCCTACCACATCCCTCAATTATTGGATAAGGTCCTACATATCTTGGTGCAAGCTTTCTTTTAACATCAAATCTTTGTACTCCTTTCATGGGTGATACTTTTAGGTATACATGGTCACCAACTTCAAACTCAATAGGTCTTCTTCATTTGTCGGCATAACTTTTCTGCCATGCTTGGGCAGCTGCCATGTGTTGTTATATGATTCGGACTTGTTTCTCAGCTTCTTTCACGAAATCAATACCATAGTATCTTCGCTCTCCAGGTTCCATCCAATTCAATGGAGTCCTACATTTACGACCATAAAGAGCTTCGAATGGGGCCATCTGGATACTTTCTTGATAACTATTATTGTATGAGAATTCAGCTAAGGGCAACCATTTCTCCCATGATCCTTTTGACGAAATTACACAGGCTCTCAGCATGTCTTCTAAGATTTGATTTACCCGCTTAGTTTGACCAGACGTCTGGGGATGGTAAGCAGAACTTCTAACTAAGTTTGTACCTAACTCTTTGTGTAGACATTCCCAAAAATGAGCAGTAAACTGAGGTCCACGATCAGATATAATAGTCCTTGGTACTCCATGAAGACGAACTATCTGATTTACGTATATCTGGGCATATTGATGTGGGCGATAGTCAATTCCAACGGGAATAAAATGTGCAGATTTGGTCAATCGGTCAACAATAACCCAAATGGAATCGTGACCCTTCTCGGAATGAGGAATTCCAGAGATAAAATTCATACTAATTTCTTCCCATTTCCAGCCTGGAATTGATAATGGTTGAAGTAAACTAGCAGGCCTCATGTGTATTGCCTTGACTCTGCAGTAGTTATCATATCTAGCGACATAGGCTACGATCTCCTTCTTCATTTTAGTCCACCAATATAGAGGTTTTAAATCTTGGTACATCTTACTACTACCCAGATGGATAGACAACTTAGAAGAATGGGCTTAAGATAAGATTTGATTTCTGAGCTCTCTATCTTTAGGCACCATGAGTCTAACCTTGAACCAGAGAATTCCCTTCTCATCGACTTGAAAATGCTTAGTTTCTTGCTCTTTCATCTTTCTCTTAATGTGAAATACACCTACATCTGTCTTCTGTAGCTCGATGATTCGACTTCTCAGAGAACCTTCAATAGTGATATTATGGAGTACAACAGGGTATAAGAGATGAGACAAATAAAAATCTTCTCTTAGAGAGTTACAATGAGATTTCCTACTCAAAGCATCAACAACCACATTTGCTTTGTCCGGATGATAGTGCACTTGAAGATTATAATCTTTGATTAACTCCAACCATCTTCTTTATCGCATATTCAACTCGGGCTGAGTGAAGATGTACTTGAGACTCTTATGATCTGTATAGATGTTACACACATTACCAAGTAAATAGTGTCTCCAAATCTTTAAAGCATGAACTACAGCAGGTAACTCCAAGTCATGTGTTGGATAGTTGACTTCATATTTTCTCAACTGACACGAAGCATAGGCAATAGCTCGGCCTTCTTGCATAAGTACACAGCCTAAACCCGTGCCTGAGGCATCACAATATACATCAAACGGGTTCTCAATATCCGGTTGAGCTAACACATGAGCTGATGTTAATAAAGTCCGCAGTGTGTGGAAAGCTTGCTCACACTCTGGGGTCCAATCAAATTTCTAGTCCTTCTCGAGCAATCGAGTCATAGGCTTAGCTATCTTGGAGAAATCTGGGATAAAACGACGATAGTAGCCAGCCAATCCAAGAAAACTTCTAACTTCATGAATGGTAGTAGGTACCTTCCAATCCAAAACTTCCTGTACTTTAGTGGGATCTACAGAAATTCCATCACCCAACAATACATGACCGAGAAAAGGTACTTTCTTTAACCAGAATTCACATTTGCTAAACTTGGCGTAGAGTTGATGTTCTCGCAATCTAGATAGTACAATTCTCAGGTGCTCGGCATGTTCTTCTTCATTTTCAGAATAGATGAGAATATCATCAATAAATACAACCATGAATTTGTCCAATTCTTGCATGAATACAGAATTCATCAGGTACATGAAATGTGTAGGGGCATTAGTCAACCCGAAAGACATAACTAGATACTCATACAACCCGTATCTGGTGGAGAAAGCCGTTTTTGGTATATCTTCAGGATGAATCTTGATTTGATGATACCCACATCTCAGATCAATTTTTGAGAATACCTTAGCTTTGGATAACTGATCGAACAAAATATCAATGCGAGGCAATGGATACTTATTCTTGATAGTGACTGCGTTGAGTGGCCGATAGTCTACACACATGCGTAGAGACTGATCTTTCTTCTTTACAAAGATGGCAGGGCAACCCCAAGGAGAAGAACTGGGATGAATCAGACCCTTCTGCAAAAGTTCACCCAGTTGGGTCTTAAGCTCAGCTAATTCATTTGGTGGCATTCTATATGGTCTTCTTGAGATTGGTGCAGTGCCAGGAAGTAGCTCAATCTTGAATTCCACATCACGATCTAGAGGTAATCAGGGTAAATCATCAGGAAAGACATCCAGAAACTCGCATACCACGGGAACATCTGCTATTTCCTTTGCTTTTGCTATGGTAGCATTAACTGTAGTCTATGGACTAACATCTCGAGGAAGCTGCACTAGAAATGCTTGTTGATCATTTGGATCCCTCAACATAATCACTCTTGTAGAGGTATTAATTAGAACACCATTTCCACTCATCCACTTCATTCCCAAGATTACGTCAAGACCCAATACTGGTAATACCATAAGATCCACATCATACAGACATCCTTCTATCTCGATCTTTGCTCCTAAGACTAACTGGTTGGTGGAGATATTATTTCCAGCTGCACTGATATTGTAACCACCTTTGTCTAAGGTAACCATTTTCATACCATGCTGGGTTGCAAAGGTTGAACTGATAAAAGAATGAGAAGCGCCTGAATCAAACAGCACAACGGCAGGTTGTTGGTTGACCAGAAATGCACTAGCAGTAATGACTTCGCCAGTAGGAACTTGTTCCACTGTGGTGTATTTGACATGTACTTTACACACATCTGCCACATTTTCATCTATACTCATTTGAGGATGAGGACAATCTTTGGCCCAATGACCTGGCGTATCACAGTTCCAACACGATCAGTTACTTGGCAGGAGGTTAGACTTTTCTTTCTTAACATTGCTCTTCTTGACCTGACCCTTTTTCTGATATGGATGATATCTAGCAGATACATCAGATGATTGAGGATGGAAAGTAATCATTATAAAAGTGTTAGATTGAGAAGCCCTAGCCTCAGAAGCTATCTGGTGACACTTAGAAGCAGCATGAACAACATTGCAGTTTTCTTGCATTAGAGTATCGCTGACAAACTCATTAAACGTTGCACACTTGCTATTACACATGGTCTTCATCAATTTGGGACAAAGTCCCCTCTTGAAACTAGCAATCCTCTTTGCATCGGTGTTGACAAAATCCAAAGCATACCTTGATAGATGAATGAACTCATGCCAATATTCGGTTACACTTCGGTCACCTTGAGTGAGCTTCATGAACTCGGTGTGCTTGATAGCCATAAGACTGGGAGGAATGTAATGTCCTCGAAAAGCTTCTTTGAACTGATCCCAAACGACCTCATCATCTTTAGGCAGAGTGCTCCTATAATGATGCCACCAAATACCTGCAGGCCCTTGTAATTGTTGCGAAGCATACTCTGTTTTCATATCATCGGCCACATTGAGTAAGCAGAACTTTTGTTCAATAGAGTTTAACCATTCGTCTGCTTGAAGTGGCTCTTCTGCTTCTCGAAAGATAGGAGGCTCAGTATCTAAGAAATCCTTATAGTTGCTATAATGAATAGGCTTAGGTCCTTGATAGACATTGATACGGATACTTTCAGCCAAGGTACGCTGACTTTCAGCAAGCATTTGTAGTAACTCAGTAGAAGTAGGTTGCAGAGGATGAGATAATGGAGGCTCCACATTATCACGACTCCTACTGCCAGAGCGAAGCTGATGAGGCATCTGTAGTTATGGGGAACCAGTGAGTATTGATGGTGTTGGAAAGCCGTTGACGAATGATATAAGCATGTCAAAGAGGTTGTATCCAACTATCAAGGTTCCAAATCCTGACGAAAAAACATCTGGGTTCGGAACAAGGATCTTTTGACAAGATAGGAAAAGATAACCAGGAAAAAGGTTCACGGGAAGACAACACATCGATGTAGCTCCGTAATGGATCATGACTAGCAATCCTCGATACCAGCGCATGCCGAGCAGCACAACCTTGTGTGCGCGCCCACAGGAGGCCCTCGGTTTCGTCGCGTCACCATAGATTACTAATCATAACACCATTACTGAACCAACACCCATGAGGAATCCTCACATGTCAAGAATTAGGTGTGTAGAACACATCATACAAGAAGGGGTAGCAAACAAAGGTGATCCCAAGGTTAGAGTCAACAGGAAGGCGAGTTGTAGCTCAAAAGACATCAGAACTCAAGGAGATACATCACAAGAGACCTATCATGAACTTTTGGTGTATTGTTCGCTTCCACTGATCAGATCCAAATTGCATTCCCAAGGTTGAAACTAATGACACTCCCCTAGATCGGTTGATTACATCAGTCATTTGTGAAAGAATGCCACTGCTTATGGGAAAACCATTTGGAGGAAAGAAAATTTTTGAATAAGTGGGGTAAGCATTTATAAGGGAGGGAGTAATGCAAAATGCAATGCATGATGCGAACATGGTGCATGCACGAACCGTACGTCCTCACAAACCTAGGAAGAATTTTAAATCTCTAGCGTATAGTTCGGTGGCATACACATGTTCTCTCAATAACAATAACTAGTCGCTCTACAGGAGACGTTGTTAGTGTACCTACAGAAAATTGCATTTCAGCCCAATAGTTCCCAATATATCACACAAGGAAAGCAGTAAACTAAATACTTTCCATACATACATCCCCCGATGTATATACTTTAGTATCAAAGCTACCCGACAGATATACCCACAATTAAGTACCCTCATAGATACATGATTGAACATATAAATATGTGAGTAACCACAACTACTCTCCCCTAGACCGACGGTTGGATGATCATGCTCTCATAACTCTCACTTACCAGGGTGTAGAGTTAATTTGATCCATACATTACCACCCAAGCGGATGGCATCCATACAATAGCACGCCGTATGGACAACAAAACAGAAAAACAAACAAGAACCCCCAAGTTAGTACTTTAATAAGCCACCTAATAGTCCTTATTTAGGCATATAGGATATGACCACTGGCACTCTTAGATTAAAATTAATACTTTTCACAAAAGCCTTTGTTTAAATACACAAATGATATGTTTAGTGTTGAATCTTGCTCCGATACCAGCTGTCACAGAACCGTCCAAATTATAAGAGCACAAGTCTAAAAACAATCGCCGAAGCGATCAAATTCTTAAACTTAAGCCCATATAACTTCGGTAGTCCACGAAATCACAAGGGATTTCAAACCAAACCAAGAGCAACCAAGATCGTAGTGATCCAACATAACACAACATTTGCAACAACAGTTCATAAGTAGCTCTCATACATCAGAGTACGAATAAGTTATTACAAAACCAAATTAGGAATAGCGGAAGCAACATAGTTTTAAAACCACTTTTAATTTAAGTACTGCCAGTGCGTAGTCACATCCTGCAAAAGCATATTAGAAGAGAAACTATAGAGACCATGCCCAATGGTCTAGTCTTCACACCCAACAGCGAAGACAGTACTTCAGGTAACCAGTAAGAATCTGCTACCTGCAACAAGGTGGGAATAAACCCTGAGTATGAGAAGCTACTCAGCTAGACTTACCCATCAGAAACCAGAAATAAGGTGACACTAAGGAGTATGCAAGGCTTTATATAAGTGGGGCTAGCTTGACACATTTGCATAAAAGCTTAAGTACAGATAAGTAATCATTGTTGCTTTAAACATCCAGTTAATCATTATTAACCTGTCATCTAGATTAGCACCTGTACTAGAGCACTCACTTTATTAGGAGCAAACAATATTAACCATAGCAGGTATAATAAGGCTGTCATCATCATATCATCATTCCGGAACCATTAAGTCATTTAGTGAAATCTACGTTGCCTTTGCTCTGTCAAGTTTCTCACTATCCGGGAGAGACGGCGATTCGAATCGATTCCAACTCAGCTGAGGGGGTATTCCTAACACCAACCGGGCATACTTTGTAAGAGTCATCAACAGTTACCTTTGGTACAACTCAGGATGGGCCCGAATAGCGCCGCACTCTCAGGGATTCCAGTGGCTAGGAAGCTCAGGACTTTTAACTCACCTGCCCTTGGTCCCACCTGGCTTCCCTCCGAGGCGACTTACACTTTTCGGCTTCGCAGCCTGAGTTGAGCTACTTGGCTTCGCGGTCGGCAACCTCAGGCCGGCCAGCTAAGTGTTAGGCTGCGTTCAAAATGATAAAGGAATTATAGCGGATCGGTCCTTAACCAACACAGACGGGGATAGTTCCACACCCAAGACCTCCATGCCTTGTTGCTTCACTATCGACATCCCGCCCGGTCTAAGTTTATTATTAACACTTGGTTCTTTTCCACGATAGGAAATATAGCCAATCGTGACCTAATACTTCCTACTTTGCATGTGATAGGAGATCACCTGACAATACCGTTCTAATTAAGCAGGGCTAAGCATATAGATGATCTTGTCTACATAGGATTCATGGATTCATATATCTGGACAAGGAATGATATAATGCAGCAAGAGTTCCAATCAACTCCTACCACTTAATGCAATAATACATATAACATATATAATTAATTGCTTTAAAAGTAGGAGGCTTATACTGCTCCGGGGCTTGCCTTAACCGACAGAGGAAGACTCTAGGCTCGGCTTCACAAATGGCTCCCACGTCTCCTCCGGTTTCGTCGGATTGGACCTCCGGCTCCCAAACTGGCTCCAACTCCGATGGGTACGTCTTGTGGAACTTTACCATCGTCACGCTCCTCGGTACACCTATTGCATGTATATGCACTAATGAATCTCATGTATGCACAGATGTGACATGATGAGCTTATGAGCATGTATGCATGAATAATGCAACAATCTAAGCAATAAAAGTCTAGCTACATGGTGCTCTATTCAAATCACTTCAAGCTTAGGTGCAAATTTCCTCTCTGGTATTAACATGTTTAAATGTCCATAATTAACTACTAAGTGCCACAAGATTCAATCTTAGCGCAATTAAACCAGTTCCCAGAAATTCCAACACATTGACATGTTGATAGAAGCAACTTTTAAAATTCATAACTGGAGTTCTATAACTCCAATGGACATGCATGAGGACAATCTAGAAAGCTTATGAAATTGTCTACAATTAATTTATAAACATCTAAGCATGATTTTATCATTTACAAGGTCAAAATAGCACATACACAGAAACTGTTCTAACAAGACAGAGAGCAAAACAATTCTGACTCGAACTTTGAACAGCTGTCATTTCTAAACCATGAGTCCAAATGTCACCAAATTTTACCAGAAACTAGTTCATAAAGTTCTTAACAAATTTGTTATAGTTAACCAAGCATGAAAACATCATTATCATAGGTTAATTTTCTTAACTAGCAAATCTGTCCAGAATGACAGGTTATCAAAATTAAATAATTAATGATGATGCAAAAGCACAATTGGACCAAACCAACTTTACTAAAAGCTAGAGCGTGTTAAATTGACACAAAATCATATCATGTTACTTGCATAAACATTTATTTAATCGACCTTTTCTATTTATTTAATTGCATAGGCATAAAGGGCAATAAATATAAAAAGTGCCCAGAAAATTCTAATAAAATTAAAGAGGGCACATACATGGTAACAGGAGGATACCATAAAATTTCATCTCAATTTGACAAGTAGAATTGGAGATATCATAATAAACAAATGTATAAGCAATATAAAGCATATAGAAAAAAAGGGAATTTATAACTGGAGCAAATGACATCAGGATTTCATGAAAATTTAACTGGAGTATCATCATAGCAGGCTTAGCATCTCACAAAATTTTCATAGCAAAAAGATCAATATAAAGTAAGATACAAAATTATATAAATTACCTAATTAAATAAAGTGCGTAACAAAAGTAATTACCAACTTCAGAAAACAAAAATCAACATTCTATATATTATATTTTCTAAATAAACTAGACATTTCATGGAGCACAGTGCAAGTTGAATCATCTCAATTGGACATTTCTAGCCCTAGTTATGATTTTACAAACTTTAGCACAATATTTTACTTTCTGGAAAAAGAAAACAATTCAAAAACATAAACTAATCTTCAGCTCGGGCCGGCCCAGCAGGCCAACTTGGCCCACGACGGCCCAAAACAAACGATCCAAGGGAAGATCCCGCGTGCACTGACACGCGGGCCCCGCCTGTCATCCACTACGGAGTCAGGGGAGAAACTCCAGCGAGGTCTGGCTCGCCGCCGGCGACCTCTTCGGCCAAACCAACCATACCGTCGCGTTCCTCTCGTCACCCCGCACCACGGCCTATCTCTTTCCCCAACTCTACTGCCCCTAAGCACGCGTGACCACGGTGAAGGCGTACGGCGAAGCAATCTGGCGGCGTGCCGGCCATCTCCGACTACCGCAACCCAGACGGTGATGAGCTACAGCTTCGCGGTGGTGAGGCGGAGCAGTAGATCGCCGACCTACTGACGGGGAACCACAGGATGTGCTCGGCCACGTGCACCCCGACGTGGAGGCGGAGGCGACACGGTGGCTCACCGGTGTTCGGTGCTAAGGAAGGCACTGTCGTCGGTAGCGTGAAGCACGCTGCTATCCCTAGTTCTAAGACGCGTAGGACACCAACGAACCGAGGAAGAGGAAATGCAAAAGCCAAGAAATTGGGCGTGCCCCCATAGGCGGCCATGGCGGAGCACACCGTGCGCCGGCGGCGTTCCCGCAAACTCACCACGGTAGAGGTTAATCCGCTGGAGGCTTCACGATCTACAGGAGAGGGCGACTCCGAAACGAGCCAAGGAGAGTGTGGCGATGCTCTGCATTGGTCTGGCCATGGTGAGCCTCCCGCTCCGGCGAGGCCCGATAATGGCGACGGTGGCGGAACCCCAAAATCTGCCCATACCATGGGTCGATTGGCTAAGCTAGCGGGTGCATGAGGTTACTAGAGAGGTGGTGGGGCTACGCACGAGATGGAGCACGCTACGATGGCGTGGTAGCATAGCTAGGCACGGTGAGATTCACGATGGCGCGTTGCGGGCGCAGCTGCGTACGGGACAGAGCGAGGGGAAGAGAATGAGCAGCGAGGGAGGGCCTCAGCGCGTCGTGGCGACTTTGGGCAACCGAGGTGAGCACAATGTCGATGCGTGTTGCCATGTGGCGTGTGCTTCCTGTGCCTGGTCGGCCATGACCAAGTTCGAGTTTCTGAACTTCAGAAACAACTGAAACGAAGTTTCAATTCGAGTTTGAGCCTGTCAGTGGGATTTGAGCCGGCAAAAACTTCCTAACTGATCCGAGTTAGTGAAAACCGTAGTAGGGTTTTAGATAGAGCTACACGAGATCTTCACATAAGTCTACTGGCACAAGACCTAAATCTACACGGTTTGTAAGTTACAGTGCTCCAAAGAGGGCTACCTAAAAATTGCTCAGTCAAGTGATAACTGACAACGAGTTTTGAGACTGGCTTAACTTCCAAACCGGCTCGAGTTAGGAGATGCTCTAAGAGACTTTTAGATAGAGCTAAGTGAGCTCTAGGTACAAGTCAACTAGCCCAAATCTTGGTTTGGCTTAGTTAGTAAGATACAAGGCACAAAAGAAGGGTACTTGAAACTGACAGTTAGCCAACACTTAGCCAAATCGGCTAAGTGCTGAAATCAGCACTCCTAGCTGCCTTGTAGGCCATGTTAGAGCAGGTTCTAGGCATTTTCATGAGATGACCCCAAAACCACTTTTGTTCCTCATGAAATTTGGCACAAACTTTGTTAAGGTGGCACAGCCATGCAACCGACCTAAGCTGTACTTTTGGTTAGGTCAAACTAGGGAGGTTCTAGGGTCACCCATGGTCAACACAAGAGTCAAGATGGAATTAGGGCAGGACCTAAACATAAACCCTAGTTTATTTTGCACCACTAACAAGATACACACATTGCCAAGGCCTTAAACACACATTAGTACCACTTATGCATAAAAGTTACTCAAGTAGGCATTGAAACACTATGGCTATAACTAATGACACATCACTAACATAGTTATGGAAACATAGTGTTGCATATGTTTTATGAGCATGTTTCACATGTTTTCAAGCATAACAAAACTAACACATGTACTAGCATGGGCCACACACATGATCTCATCACTAGCACCCATAACATACATATGTTGCAAATGTGGTAAGGTCGTGTTTCAAGCAAAGATGCACATGAAATGATGATGCTTATGGTAATGCCCTGCCATGACCATGCTCAAATGATGCTAAAATGCAAGGCAAACACCTAGGGTGTTATAGGAATATACAAATAATAACAAGGGTAGTGTTGTTATCGAGCTAAAGGTCACTTTCTATGCTACCGAAAAGTTGATTTGAACATTTTAATCAGCATAGAACATTTATCCCATGTTTTAAATAATGTACCTTTATGGTCACCATTACTTCTTCTCTTGAGGGTTTTTTGTATCTTAAGTTTGATTTTCATGTATGGAATTTGTAAAATTATTCAAACTTATAGAGACAAAGTAATAGTGAGTAGAGGGATTGCAAACCAACATGTCAGAATGACGGGAGCTTGAGAGGAGGAAGAGCATGGTCATACCATCAGTAGAAGAATCATCCTCCTCCCCCACACTTGGACTTTTATGTCACTCAACACTAAAAGTTAAGTGTCAATGTTGAAACATCCCTCAGAGTGTGTTGTGACTCAAATGTCCTCAGACATTGTTTATCCTTCATTCTTTAAATCTTAACCTGCAATGGTTAGTAACCAAGAATACCCGAAGTGAACTTGTCTTAGGAATATGTTTTTTCGGCATGAGCCTTCATGTGCTCATATTTTTTTTCTATTTTGGACCTTCATGTGTCTATATTTTCTTTTTTATATACTTAGACCCTTATGTGTCCATATATATATTTTTCTTTTCATAACTTAAGACAAGATTATTATTTATGCAAAATTTAAAAAAGTAGTATGGAAATGAAATATAAGATAAATATTGATTTACCTATCGGTGAGGGCTCATGATTTTAGGTCTGTTGAGCAAGACCTCTCCCTTGCATTTAGCTTTTCTTTGTACCATCTGATCTAGGAGATGAGGATGCAGATAGTTGCATGATCTTATTCCATCAACCTTTATTGATTTTTTTGTTGATTCTAGATCGACAAAATGGTGTTCATTGGAGATGCAAACTTAAGTTCCTCATTGATAGTGTTGGTACTCCAATGGCGTGGTGAAGAGCTATTCTTCTTGTTTGTCAGTGATACACCAGCCATCTTGATAATCAAGGAAGGAACTAATTGGTACTTATATGAAAGCTTCATCTCCAATGACTTAGGGATGTCATCTTGCAACCGTGGTTGTTCATGGTCTCACGAGACAAAGTCGGTCATCCACCAATGACTGATGTTTGTTGACAAGGATGGATGACATAATGTAGTGGCGTCTTCTCATCCGTGTCCCTACTACCAACGTGCAAGTTGGTGTCTTCGAAGATGATGAAAACATGTCTCACATTGGGTAATATCAGGTGAGTTGCACCCTGCTTCCAATCGGGCATCCTAGCTTGAGTTTTTGCGAAGACTCAATGCTAGGTTGTCTTCAACATTGCTCATGACATGTACTTTGTTCATCCACTTTCTCTGAGTGAGTGCTTTTTGTTGTAGATCTTGCTATATGTCACTCGTCTCCTTCTTTGTTCCATCATGAATAGGCACAACGTAGATTAGTTCTTCAATTCATGATGAATGAGTTATGTCTCCTTTGTGCAAAGTCATTTGGAGTTCATCATATACCTTGCTTCATCTCTGATGTGAGTTCATCTTGAGACTTACCCATGTTTAATTTAAGAGGTTTTTGCAGGGGTTAGTCCAATAAAATAACAAATGCCTACACGAGCAATTTTTAGTTCAATAACCAAACTAGACTCCATGTCTAATTGGATTAAGGAAGGCTATTTAACCTAAGCACCATGCTTAATTTAAAAGCCTTTGGAAGTATGGCAAGTACTTCCAAACCAAAGCATACTATAGTAGATAAAGGTAGCATGAAAGCATTACAGAGATTTACTCAAATAGAGATGAAGGAGTATGATCATGGTGAGGATTTATTTTTCTTTTAAATGCAAGGGATATGGATGTATGCAAGGAACTAAGCTTGCTATGGATTTGATATGAGAAAACATAAAAACTGAATGGAGTAGATGCGTGGATTATTCCAAATAAACATGCAGTGGAATGCAAGAATTAAAAAGGTAACTACTCATAAAGTTTAAAGTCCATGAGCAAGACTATCTTTATCATACTTACCATGACTCACAAGATGGAATTTGTGAGTAGTGCAGCGTCTTTGTTCGTCACTTGATATGTGATTTGAAGTCTTGTGACGATGACCTTTTCTCCAATCTACACATGGTTAGAATAATACATATGTGCATACGAACCTATGAGATGGCAGGGTTCCAGAGTTGATGGATCATAAATGTTCAGGCACCCTAGTTCTTCAATGTTTCTCTCATCTTTTGTTATGGAAGTTTGTCGAAAGGTTGAAACGATGACTATTGTCCTGTCTATTCCACAATTCAATAGAACTAGGATAATCCTACTAAAGTTAGTGGTACACTACATTAGCAGACATCAAGATCATTATCAAAATCTTTACGCCAATTGCTTCCCTGCCAACGACGCCAAAAAGCTTGTTGGTATTTATTAACGCACACAGAAAATTCCGCAAGCGCATGGATACCATTATAGCTTTAATCCAGGAGTTCCAGAGTATCGTATTTATCCACAGGAAAACAATGGTTAAAGAGATTGATAATTCACCATCATGCACCTACTAACTTAATACATCAACTAGACTAAAGTAGGGTAAGTGATAAATGATAGAAGTTATGCATAATGACACACACATAGGAGAATTCTATGATAAAAGAGTAGATTAACTAACTGAGAAGACAACATGAGAGTTCAAAGTTCCTATATACTTCTCTATTACTTTGGTTCTATGATAACTATAGCATAGATAGATATAGCGATCACACAATAACACTTTAGAGCAGCAGTACCTTTCCTACTCCCGAGGGGGGTGAGAAAGCGTAGTCGGGGGAAGACTGCCTAAAGCTCTATGAACACCAATCCGAATGTGGTGGATTACAAAGGCTTGGTTAGAGCTATCACCTCTAGGGTTACCACAACTATCCATGGGATTAGGCACAATCTTAGGTAACCCGTAGCCTAGACACTATATCTGCACTATTGATTACTACTCTAATCACAAATGATAACTAGAGCACTCAATACGGACGGAAATCCCATGCGAAAGTATAACAACTATACTAACCACACACATGAAGGCAAAAAAGTAAATAGAGAAGATAAATATATTAAAGCATAAGTCTTGCAAAGGTAAGATACAAAGATATACTAGACCTCTAAAGAATTCTCTAGAACTTGAGCGTAGCTCGACTCTCCCTAACTCTCAACTAGAACTAATCTACTACATTGGAGAGTCTAGCCCTAATTCTCTTGGTGTGGTCTTGATCCGAAGAGATGAATATGAATTAGAGATTCAGTCAGGGATAGCTCCAGGGAGGGGGTGTTGGTATTTATTAAGTGCAAATAAAATATAAAGCATTCCACAAGCGCACTAAATATACCATTGTAGCATTTTACCGGGAGTATTCTAGGTATCGTTATTTATATTTTACCATAGGGAAACAATGGAGTAAAGACTTAATGGATAGCAATAGAAAGACTACTAACCTACATACCAGCACATCTAGAGTAGGGGATAAATGTAATAATAGGAGTTATGCAATGAGACACACAGGGGATAGGTCATCAAGGATAAGCTAGTTAATTTGGGAGGTCAATAGGTGAGGTAGATTCCTATGATACTCTTATCACATGGTTAAAGTAAACCTAACTATGTTAAGAATATCTTACTCTTGTGTACTTTGGGATGCCACTAGATAGGAAAGAGTACCACAAAGGATACCTCTACTGACGTGACTACGGTTCTACAATTTAAGAACCTGCTCGATTCGATACGGACGGGGTTGTCACCTCCCGTAACTACCATACAACTGGGGAACAGGGTGTATTCATAGGCAGAGCATCGTGTAAGCACCACGCTTACAGAAGCTCGGCTACCTAGCCTAGTCGACAAACTAGAAGGCTAAGCGCTCTATGAACTAGCACACAAAAGCATTAATAAACTCAACTAGCAAGATATATTCAAAGTAAGCATAGCCATGTAAATAAGAGAATAAGTATAAGTCTTACAGAATGTTGAAGTGAAGATAAAAGGCTTTACCAAGCCTCCAAGACTAGATCTGGAACCTAGAGCAAGAGCCCAACTCGACCCCCTCTCTCTCTCTAGCTACTACATTGGAGAGTCTAGACCTAATGCTCCTGGTATATGAAGGAGAGGTTATCCTTTCAAGGGACACCTCTCAATCAACTAAATGAATTGATCAATGAATGATGAATGAAACTCTAGGGTCTAGGGTTGTTTATATAGACCCCTAAGAGGAACCTCGGTCATCGGATCAAACTGACCTAGATGAACGATTATTATTGATCCTCAAAGGCGGTGGAGGCATGATCCACGAGACTTGACCTGATTGGTCCACGTAGGTGGGCGGACGCCCAAGAAGGTAGGGCGGGCACCCTGCCACCATGGTAGATCAGCCTCCTGTTCGTTCCAAAGCCTTCTTGAGTCTTCTAGGTTCTAAAAGTGTGCGTAGCCCCTTTATCTCTATGTAAACCTGACATGTGGGCCTTCCTTGGCTCTTTTCAGCTGACACCCTACAGAAACAAACATTCACCAAAACTCATGAAATTTTGTTAGTGTACCCCCTATATCTATGTGGTATTTATCTTTAGGTCATTTTTCATGTTTCATTGACGGCTAAAAATGAGAGTTATCTACCATCAATAGGGGGCACAGGGCTGCTTATATAGGTCGGGGGTGCAACGTGAGCCCTCAGATCAAACCGACTTGAAGAATAGTATAGATGCATCCTAGGAGGCGGTGGGGAACCGATAAACGAAGAAGAGGCTAACCTATGGGTCCCTCATGCTAGCCGGCATGGGGGTGGGGCCGCCTGACCTCACATGGAAGCCCCTCGGGCTCTGCTTTGGTGATTCGCCTTCTAGAGTCTTCCCACATACGTTTTGTCATGAATTTAATATCTTTTAATTCTGGGCTCCAAATATAGCAAATAATATATCCATTTCGATCATCTTGATGAGCTCTTCATAATGGTGCACTCCAATTCATCATTTGGGATACTTTTATTTGGTAAAAAATTAATATTCCTGCAAGACAAGTGAGAGCACCAAAACTCATGGAACTTGTTAGAGCCAAACCCTATAACTATAGTTTTTGATTCATTTCATATCAATTTATACAATAGTTGATGGTTCTATTTGGTGTTTAATGACCGTCAACACCATCAAGCATGCATGAAGTATCATCATCAATCGCATCACTTGTGGCATCATCATCAACCTTGTCAAGCGATCTTGTGGTAGTCTCATCATCATCATCATCACTTGACCATGAGGTGGAGCAATCTTTTACAATCACTAAATTGTGGTCATGCTCAACACACTCAGTGCCTCCACCTTGGGATCATCCTCCTTCTTGAACTTGCCATCATACCATGTGGAGGAGTCACCGAAGGTGTGCTTGATTGATTCCCACAACTCATGGGCGATTCTTTTATGGTTCACCTTGTAAAATAACTCAAAGCTCAAACATCCATTAGAAATAAATAAGCATAGGAATCAAGTTTAAAGAGAACCTTTTGAGCTTTGGTTAGATTTTTATGGTCTAAGACATGGGTGAGACCACTTGTGATAGCCCACCAAAACTTAGGTCCCTTTGCACAAAAATGATCAAGCATATGGTGTGTTTCCACCATGCAAAGTGTGTGCCATCAAAAATGCATGTGTCACTCATCTATCCCACTAGACACCATCCTCTTGGGTCGGTGAAGGCCACAAATAAGAGACCAAGCTTCGATACCACTTGTAGGGTCAAGATGGCAGATTAGAGGGGGGTGAATAGTCCTTTCTAAAAATAATCACACCGGCTAACCGAGATAAGTGTGAAATTAAAACTATTGGTCTAACCAAGACTACACCCCTCTATCTAAGTTCACAAGCACCTTAAAAAGATCTAAAGAGGCAACGAAGGTGTCAGGCTAGCTAGTGCTCACCTATCCAATTCTAGCTTGCAAGACATACAAACCTGTGCAACTAGTACTTCAAACAAACCAGAGAGCACCTACACAATCTAGTGATGCAAAGCGCATAAAGCCTAAGCTAACTAGCAATGCTCAATAACAAGGCTACACAAGCCAAATTAGAGACCGCAAATTACTTAGCTATACAAACTAAGCAACATGACTAACAAGGTTACTAAAACCAAATTAGCCACACAAGGGAGCTACTTCTATGCTACACAACTAAGAAGGTAACTAGTAAGCTACACAAGTATAATTTGTTACAAGAGCAACTACACAAGCACAATATATGAAATGTAAATATAGGGCTTGTGTTTAAGGATTGCAAACCAATGGGAAGACAATGTTGACACGATGATTTTTCTTCCAATGTTCACGTATTTGCCAATACGCTAGTTCCTGTTGTGTTGACCGCTCACTTAGTGGTTCGGCAACTAATTGGCATCACCCACCAAGCCCACACGTCGAGCACCACAAGAACCTACCCACAAATGAGGGTAGCTCAATGATACGCTCTACTAAAGCCGCTCTTTGTGGCTCCCAAGGGGCGAGCACAATGCCCCTCATAAATCCTCTGCACAATCTTCTTGCGGGCTTCATGATGGCGAACTCATCATCAAGCCATCTAGGAGGTGGCAACCTCCAAGAGCAACAAGCACCACTAGCTTGCAACTCGATTACCTAGTGCCACTCAATGCATCCTCATGATGCCATCTCACTAGAATCGTTCACTCACTCGATCGGATGAACACCATCAAGCTCAAGTGAGTTAGAGGGCTCCCAAGCACACCTACACAAGCCACCAAAGCTCAAGGGTGCTTAGCTACCGGCCAATGGCCGACCAAGGGGCTATTTATAAGCCCCCACAAGAAAGTAACCGTTGGCGCCCAATGGCTCTCTGACATGCGCGAACACCACCTGATCGGATGCACAGGTCCATGATTGGACGCTCCCTACGTGGAGTCTGATCACCTGCGCCCCAGCTTACTCAGCTCAGAGACCGGATGCACCCTTGCACGACCTAATGCTGAGCCAGCCAGAGTCCGATCGACTCTAGTAAGGGTCCAGAGAGCAACTTTGATGATCGGACACGTCCCTGCGTCCAATCCTCTCTGGATCAACTCCCGCGTGCCATGTCATGACCACCTGACGCATGAACACTATTCTGCTTGTGTCCAGTCACCTCCTCAAACCGGAGTCCGATCACTCGCCTTAACTGATCATGTCTAGCCAGAATACTGAACGCGTCCGGTATCAATATCGGACGTGTCCGATCACATCAGAAATACTACCGCCTGAGTTAGATACTAGACGCATCTGGTCCACATATCGGACATGTCCGGTCACCCCGTGACCACCGCTTTCAACTCCTTTTCTTCACCAACTTCTTCTCCTTTGCAAATGTGCCAACACCACCAAGTATACACCAGCATGTGCACATGTGTTAGCTTTTCATAAACATTTTCTAAAGGATTAGCCACTCAACTTGCCATGCCACTCTGTAACACCTCTGGTGTTATAGTGACTAAATAACTTGCCATGTCATCATGTTGCACCGCAAAACATTCATGATTAGGTCAATTACGATGTGCATCAACTAAAATGAGTTTACATTCTTAGGTTGGATGTGCTTCTGAAATGTGTGACTCGAACCGAAAACCCTAATTTTGAATGTCACCGCAAATACTTAGTTTATGCCCTATGTAATTTGAGGTGTATGACTGTGTTATACACTAGTGTCAAGTGTATGGTATGAACTCAAGTCCAACGCATAAAATGAAGATTCAAATTTAAATTTGAATTTGGGATCCAATACTTGTCATGAGATTTTTTATTCGAATTTGAATTCAAATTTGGGTAATTATTAAAAGATTTTCAAAAGTCAACTTGGTTAACCAAGAGCGGCATTTGGTCAAACATATGATGCTTGACTCAATGATTCCCTTGGATGATGGTTTGATCACTAAATACTCACAAATTAAAATAGCAACAAATTTCAATTTGAATTCCTCTAGAAACCCTAAATCAAAAACCCTGATTTTACCCCTTTTTAAATAATTCAAAATCTAAGCAAAATTTGGGAAAAAGTTTACAACAAAGTTTGTAGATCTTTTCAAGGGATACAAGTTTGGTATTTTGAGTTTTCAAAGTTTTAGTGTAAAATCTTGAGTAATTTTGAAAAGAAGCAAATTTTAAATTTAACCCATTTTCATCCCCAAACTCAAATTTTAAAATAGAGGCAGAATTTGAAAATGTTTTGAATAGCAAAGTTGTAGGTATTGGCTATATGTACAACTTTGGTATTTTGAGTTTTTGAAGTTTCAATATAAAATTTAAAGTAATTTCTAAATTATAAGATTCTAGAAAAGTGTCCTCTTTTGATTTCAACTTCAAATTTTAAAATCTAGTTTGAATTTGAAAAAGTGTTCAACATGAAACTTGTAGAGCTTAAAATTCTGAAGATTTTATATTTTGGGAATTTTTCAAGTTACTACATGATTTTAGGAGTAATTTGGCAAAAAACAGTTTGAAATTGAAAAATTAGGGGGAGCTACAGTACACGACGAATCACGGTCCGACACCGCGCGGTATGGGCACCGGCGAGCCACCGTGGCATCTCCACCGCCTCTCCGCGTCTGCTGGTTGCTCCACTGCACTCGCGATGAGCTGCTTCTTCCCATGCTTTTAATTGAGCCGCTACCGGCTTGTGACGTCGGCGTGCCGCGAGCCGCAGCCACCGTGCCGCCATGGCCGATGAAAAGCTACCTTCGGGGGGTCTGCGGTCGTGAGAGTGGTCCGGTGAAGTTCGCGGCGTGGTGTAGACTGTGTTGGTCGGGTTGGTTGGGTCACCAGTGTCGTGATCGCCGGCCGGCCACCGTGCCATCATGGTTCGGACCGCAGGGTGAGAGAGCGAGAGCGGGAGGAGAGGGATGACTGGTGGGGCCGCGCTGTCAGCAAGAGAGCGAGAGAGGGAGAGTGTGCGCGCGCGAGCGGGCCGGCCTAGTCGCACTGCTGGACCGAGCGAGCGGGCCACGGGAAGAGAAGGAGCACGCGCGGGGGTGGGCTGCGAGCGAGCGCGCGCTGCTGGGCCGAGCTGAGAGAGAAGAGGAGAAGCGGCTCGAGCTGCAGTTTTTGTTTTTCTTTTTCAAAAATGTGAATAGTAATAGTTTTTGTTTATTTCAATAGAATTTTTGTAGAGCTCTAAAAATAGTAAAAATTTTTAGTAAGTTTTCTAAGGTTTAAACTATCTAGGAAAAATATCAAATACCAATTTTGATTACTTTTTGCAAGTTATTTAATTAGATTAATTAAATATTAAATGCAACTTCCAGAAATTTTAGTAATTAAAATATTAATCCAAAAATCATGAAATTTATTTTGACACTGTTTTAGACTATGACCACTCTATAGAAAAAGTTTGAGCTCAATTGGATGAAGTTTAATGTATTCCTAATTTCTACCTTAATTATTTAAGTAATTAAATAAATTTTTAAGTGATAACTTTAAGTGTTGTGTGTTCTTTTTTGTTGAGTGATGACCTTGGGTCATTAACCCTTAATGATCATTGGCACCTTAATTACTTAGTTGAGCTCATGTGTTGGGTGAAAAGTTCAGGTCAAATGGCACGATTCACACAATCATCAAAAATATTTCAGACAAGATAAAGTTGTGTGCAAAGTTGTATTTATTTTATGATTGTACCATACATGTCAGAGGGGGTATTTATAGGACCCTAGTCTTTGTATTTTACGTAAAATGACTATTTTACCCCTAACTAAAATATTTACAACCCTTCATGTATGTAAGGGCGAAGTAGTCATTTCTTCCTGATTTAGTCTTCTTTTTCACGTCCAATCTTCTTTTCTTTAATGAATTTATTCTCTTCATATTATTTCTTGCTCTTCGTCTACTTCTTTGTCCAGCGAAGTCAATTTCTTACCGATGAAGTCAATAAGTGAAGTTGAATTCTTGATGACGAAGTCAATAGGCAAAGTTGAATTCTTGACGACGAAGTCAATAGGCGAAGTTGAATTCTTGCCGATGAAGCCAAAGTTTCGTCTTCGTCTTTGATGTTCATTTTTATCTTTATTCTTTTGGCGAAGCCGAATCCCATGCGACAAAGTCGAAATACATCCTTCGCTATATTTTTCCCTGCAAATGAATTTCATTAGGATACTTGTATATTTTTCACACTCCAAAGTTTGGGCTTGAGTTTTTTTGGACGAAGTTAATTCTCCCAACATCATGATTAACATGTTCTTTATGAAGTAATAATGTTGCTTAATGAAATGATTGTTAGTAGTGAGTTCTATTGGAATGCAATTGTATCGTGAAGGAAAGTTGTACTCAACTTATTAATCATATCATATCATCATCAAGCATCATGTTTATCACCGCATCATGTTGAAGCATGTCATACTCTCGTGTAGTTCCCGCTTTCGAGGAAGTAAGCGTTGTCGAGCAAGCCTCTAGAGAAGAGCTGTCTTCTATGGGTTCTAGACCAGACGTTGGAGTTGTTGAGCCTGAACCCGTCGTCTCATTTGAGCAAGGCAAGCCCCGGTGCATCTAAACCCTTCCTTGTGTTTTTATAAATCTTTATCACTGGTACTATGTTTTATAGCATTAAGTAATTAGGAATTGAGTGATAACCCAATTATTGCATTATCATCCTTGATTATTGCGATATCACCCTTGGTACCTGTTTTATTGAAAATATGTAGTTATGCTTCGCTATTGCTTATTAAGTTAGGCTTTTAAAATGAGATGTTTTAAATGGCACTTTGATGGCATAACTTGATGGATACTGAAATATAAGAATGAACTTGAGATCGGGCGGGTGGTTTGGCCACTGCTAACTTGCATTGGGAAAAGAGTCTCAATGTAGTGTTTCTGCCTTATCAGTTAAGGACCGTCCGTTGTTGGCCCTCGTGTCAAGGAGTTTTAAATAGTATTAGCCATGTACCCATGTTGCGTAAGCCTTACTCGGCTATTCCATCACGAGAACATCTAACCTCGCATTGGGAGTGGAGATGGCGAGAGTAGCGTGTACCCTCAGGGCTAGAATTGGGCCGGGTTCGAGGAGTACTGTGCTCTCGGGTGGCGATGGACACATTCTGGTTTTGAGCGACCCAAGTAAGAGTTGATATATGCAAGATTGGTTCTACATATGTCGTGTGGTTAGAAAGCCCCAGCTGGGTAAATTAAGCGGTTTGAATCGTCATTACACCACGAGAAAGGAGTCTTGACCTTGCACCAATATCGTAGTGAAAGAAATGGAATGTGTTGAAAGAATAAGAAAGAATTTCATGAGAATTACTTGGATCTAGATTAGGATCACTTAGAATTGGTTAATGAACCATCAATGATGAAAATAAAAGGTTGAAAGCAAGGACTTACTTTAGTAAGCTTTTGCGCAAAAATCATTTTGATTCTTGAATACCCGTACCTTGATCTCCTAAAACTAGCATGTCTTTGGAGTCTTTTCCTTAGTCGGGTAAGTCTTGTTGAGTACCCTCAGTACTTGGGGTCTGTTAAACCCTTGTTGCAAGTGTGGTTCATGAGCAAGCCTGCTTTGAGTCTTGTTGCATGATCATTGTCGTTGAAGAAAGTGACGATGAGTAGACTATGTGGCCTCTGGGCAAGGCACCTTGTTTGAGTGTTGTAATAAAGTTACTATTGATACTCCACTACTACTAGTTTATAATAATGCTACTTATGGTTTGAGGTTTGAAAACTATGGTTTATAAACTTAAGTTATGTAAGACTTCCGCTCTTTTACTCTGATGTTATTTTGAATAAACTATTGTAATATTGCAATACTCCTGTAATTGGATCTTGTTCGGAGGAAAGCAGACCTTTTAGGTTATGAGGTACATAAGTATGGCTGTCAGAGGTCATAATAACAATGACAGGTATATATGGGCCATCATAATTTTGGAGGTTCGGTGATAGCTGGTATCAGAGCATAATTATTAGATTTATTGTAGTATTACTTTACAAAACTTCAAAATGATTTGGATCGAACAAATTTAAATTGATATTTTGGTCCAAATTACTTCTAACTCATCCTAATCTATTCACTATAGTTTCTTTAGCTCATGTTTTAAAGCTTCGTAGTGAAGTATCATGTTATACTGCCCTATATTATGAAATGTTATTGCATGTGTTACTTAAACTCTTATTTAGTTCGTAAGTATGTTGCATGCATCATGTTTAAATAACTTGCTTAAATTACATTCCCTTTTAAAGTGGCTGGGTTAAGTAAGATTCAATCCTATTCATGCTAACCTTTAGATCCCTCCTATTTGTCCTCATCTTCATAATTCTATATTGCTACAGGATGGCATGTACTAAGACGACTCCTCACAAGAGAGCTGGTCCACAAGGAGTGCCTCATCATTAGTTGGCCCCAAGAGATGATGGAGCGAGTAGTAGTCACAATTCAAATCTAGATCCACAGGCAGAAGTCGCAAGGCTTATAGTAGAAATAGAGTGACTGAAGCGCAATGCGTCCTACTGGAAGCAATTTAAAATCGAGTCCTTGGAAAAGGAGATGGAAGCCAGGGCTCGTGTTCAAGACTTGGAGCTTTATGTGGCAAACCTAGAGCAGTATAATGCAATCTTGCATGAGGAAGTTCATAGGCTGCATGACCTGATGAATCCTAATCATCAGCCTCAAGCTGCAGAAGATGATGTTGGTGCCATGGTTGTTCCTAGGGGAGAGGAAGACCAGGAGGAGGATGATGAGGAGGAGGATCCTGAAGAAGTTGAACCCATGCTAGAAAGTAGGGAGGAGGCAAGTCATGTCACTAGTATGAGTGCCACGGAGAGTAAGGATGGAGTGATAATGATCAGTGATGATGATGAGGAATGAAGTGCTAGAATGAAAGGTTATGTAATATAGTAGTCTTTCCTGCTTTCTCAGAAACTTTAGAGGGTGTGGTTTGCTTTGCCTATGGCAAACTTGTAATAAAAATAATGTAAGATAAGTAAGTTGTGTGTAGTGGTATTGTACTATCTGCTTTTTAATTCAATAAAGCAATGTAAATAAGCGTGGTTTATGTACAACAGATGGATGGTACTAGAACTTCTCAGGCTAGAAACAATGCTCCTAATCCCCCATTGATTCCACCTACCTTGGCACAGGCCATTGCAGCACTAGTCCACGCTACTACTCTGTTGGCCCAGAATCAGAATGCAAATCAGGGTCGTCGGGGTCGAAACAACGGAGGAGAGACCACATATGTGGATTTCACTGATACTCGTCCACCGGTGTTCTCAAAAGCCGATGAGCCATTAGAGGCAGATGACTGGCTTCGAACTATGGAGCAGAAGTTTGATCTTCTCCAATGCACGGAATATCAGAAACCCGTGTTTGCAGCACAATAGCTTAGGAGTGCTGCAGGGGCGTGGTGGGTGAATCTGGTCACCGCACAACCTGCTGGCCATCGCATTAGTTGGCAAGAATTTCATGGTGCTTTCAGAGCACACTACATACCAGACAGTGTCACGGCAATGAAGTTAGATGAATTTATCTCTTTAAAGCAGGGAGATCAGACGGTTCTTCAGTATGTTGGCAAATTTAATCATTTGTCACAATATGCAACAGAAAATGTGAATACTGATGCAAAGAAGAAAAGTTGTTTCATGAGGGGCTTGAATACGAAGATCCAGACAATGATGACCACATATTATAATGCCACATATCATGAAGTAGTCAATGTTGCTATTGCTTCAGAAGAAAAGTTTCGTATTCATAAAGAGTCGAAGAAAAAGAAGTAGGTATCTTTTGGTTTATCTGGTAGCAATAAGAAGCGCCAAAAGTTTATCTACCATCCCTAGAACCATTTTTGCCCTCCGTACCGTCCACCACAGTATCAAGCCCAACAACAAATGTTTGTCTGTCCTGCCATGAACCAGCAATATCCACAACAGCCAAATGCCCCTGGTGTTCAAAATTAGAACCCGCCAACCCATAACTTTCCCTGCTATAACTGTGGAAAGTCAGGCCACTTCTCAAAGGACTACCTGTATCCAAGGCAGTACAACCCTAATTACCCAAGAGCCGCATTGCAACAGCAGCAGAATCATAATAAGAGAAATAATCTGAATGCCCAAAAGGGTAAGGGTGAGAAGAAGAAGACGGGACGTGTGTTCTACACCTAAGCAAGTGCAATTCCAGAGGGAGAACCTGTTATGATGGGTATGTTCCCTGTTTCTAATCATCCAGCAGTACTGTTATTTGATTCCGGTGCATTGCATACATTCATAAATCGCACCTTTGTTACAAAGCATGACATTCCAGTTATAGGAACCCAAGAGGATTTCTTTATCCAGTCGCTGGGGGGACGACTATGTACTAAGGAAATGGTGCATGAGATACCTACAGAGTTGGGTGGGCATATATTTCCTACCTTAATGATAATATTACAGAATCAAGATATAGATGTAATCCTAGGTATGAATTGGATGTACCAGTAGGGAGCTGTTATAGATGCACTACACAGGACTATAAGGTTGAATTTTCCTGATAGTAAATCTCATCTTCTTATCCAACTTCCTATTCCTAAGAGAATAGTTGAAAGGGTATGTGCAACCTCAGTGAAAGAAATCTATGATATTCCGGTAGTCTGTGAATTTCTAGATGTATTTCCAGATGATCTACCTGGTTTGCCACCAGACAGGGAAGTGGAATTTGTAATTGAGCTAAAACCCGGTACTGCCCCAATATCCAGAAGAGCTTACATAATGCTACCCAATGAATTGGTCGAACTCAAGGCTCAACTGCAAGAGTTGCTTGATAAAGGTTTCATCAGACCCAGTTCATCACCATGGGGATGTCCGGCTCTTTTTGTTAAGAAGAAGGACCAGACTCTGAGGAGTGTATTGACTACCGCCCATTGAATGAAGTAACCATTAAAAATAAGTACCCTTTGCCTCGCATTAACATACTTTTTGATCAACTGGCGGGAGCAAAAGTGTTCTCAAAGATCGATCTTCGATCTGGGTACCATCAAATCAAGATTCGACCAGAAGATATCCTAAAGACTGCATTTACTACCCGGTATGGTTTGTATGAGTATTTGGTTATGTCTTGTGGTCTCACCAATGCACTAGCATATTTTATATATTTGATGAACTCAGTCTTTATGCCAGAGCTTGACAAGTTTGCAATAGTCTTCATTGATGATATTCTGGTATACTCCAAAAGTGAAGAAGAACATGATGAGCACCTCAGAATTGTTCTAACTCGTCAGCGAGACTATCAGTTGTTTGCCAAGTTTAGTAAATGTGAGTTTTAGCTAAAGGAAGTACAATTCCTAGGACATGTGTTGTCAGTCAAAGGTGTAGCTGTTGACCCTAGCAAGGTGAAAGATATTCTGAATTGGAAACCACCAACCTTAGTACATGAAGTCCAAAGTTTTCTAGGAATGGCGGGTTACTATCGTCGATTTATACCTGACTTCTCCAAAGTAGCTAAGCCAATCACAGAATTGTTGAAAAATCAAACTAAGTTTGTCTGGTCTCCAGAATATGAGAAGGCTTTTAGAATTCTAAAGAAATCACTAACAATTGCTCCAGTTTTAGCACAACCTGATATAGAAAAGTCATTTGATGTTTATTATGATGCCTCAGGTATTGGCCTTGGTTGTGTATTGATGTAAGAAGGCAGAGTCATTGCTTATGCCTCGAGACAGTTGAAGCATCACGAAGAGCATTATCCAACACATGATCTTGAACTAGCAGTTGTGGTTCATGCATTAAAAATCTGGCGTCATTACTTGTTGGGTAATACTTGCCACATTTATATAGATCATAAAAGCTTGAAGTATATCTTTACTCAGTCAGAACTGAACATGAGGCAAAGAAGGTGGCTAGAGCTAATTATGATCTAGAAGTGCATTATTATCCTAGAAAAGCAAATGTTGTTGCCGACACACTCAGTAGAAAGAATCATTGTAATTGTCTGACTGTGAAGCCAATGGAATTTAGTCTATGTCATGAATTGGAAAAGTTGAATATTGAAATAGTACAACAAGGTCGTTTGACCAATGTCACTGTTAAGTCAACAATCAAAGATCAGATTATATCTGCTCAGAGAAAGAATCCTGGTATAGCCTACATTAAGGAAAAGGTTAGGTCTGGTAAGCAGACATATTTTAATATTGATGATATAGATGTTTTGTGGTTCAAGAACCGATTGGTGATTCCAAAGGTTCCTGAGTTACGACAACTTATCCTTGATGAAGCACATGAAATGAGGTTCTCTATTCATCTAGGGAGTAATAAGATGTATCAGGACCTGAAGCAAAGATTCTGGTGGACCAAGATGAAAATTGCGATTGCCAAATATGCAGCTAGATGTGACACTTGCCGGAAAATGAAAGTTCTACATTTGAAGTCGGCAGGAATGTTGCAACCATTGCCCATTCCATCTTGGAAGTGGGAAGATATCAGTATGGATTTCAATACTGGGTTACCCAAGACATCAAGAGGCTTTGATTCAATCTGGGTTATTGTGGATCGTTTAACTAAATCAGCCCATTTCATACCTGTGAGGACTAACTATAGAGCATCTAAATATACAAAAATTTATGTTGCACGAGTTATGAGTCTGCATGGGATCCCCAAAACAATTGTTATAGACAGGGGTACTCAGTTTGTCTCACAATTTTGGAAACAATTCCAAAAGTCACAGGGTACTAAACTTCTTTATAGCACAGCTTATCATCCGCAAACTGGGGGTCAGACTGAAAGAGTGAATTGAATTCTTTGAAGATATGTTGAGATCTTGTGCTCTCATTTATCAGGACCAATGGGATGAACGTTTGCTGTTAGCCGAATTCTCCTATAATAATAGTTATTAAGAAAGTATCAAAATGGCACCCTTCGAAGCGTTATATGGTCATAGGTGCAGAACTCCTCTGAATTGTTCAGAACCAGGAGAAAAGTGGTTTTATAGAGTTGATCTGATGAAAGAAACTGAAGAAAAAGTCAGGCAGATTCAAAAGAATTTGAAAGTGGCTCAGTCCTGACAAAAGAGTTATGTTGATAAAAGGCGTAGACCCTTGTATTCAAAGTGAGAGATTATGTTTATCTGAAAGTGTCACCCATGAAAGGGGTTACCTGATTTGGGGTCAAAGGCAAACTCGCACCACGTTATATTGGGTCATTCCAAATCATTGAAAAATGTGGAAAGGTGGCATATAGATTAAAGTTGCCTGAACAATTGTCAGTCGTGCACAATGTGTTTCATGTGTCGCAACTGAAGAAATGTCTTCAAGTGCCTGACCAAGTTATTGATGTTGAAGGGGTCGAACTTGAGCCCGATTTGACTTATTCTGAATATCATGTCCGAGTTCTAGATTGGAAAGATCGTGTTACCCGAAGTAGAACAATCAAATGGTACAAGATACAATGGGATCAACATTCATAAGAAGAAGCCACTTGGGAATCGGAGGACTACCAGATGGAGAACTTTCCCGATTTCTTTACTTCTATCTAAGTTACAATTTCCTCTTTAAGTTGTGACTTATCCGTTTTGAATTTTGTAATGTAGAAAACCCCTATTTGTTTTATGAACAAGTTTCGAACGTGCTTGTTTGACACGTTTCCTTTTCTATTACTTAACTCAAGGCTTTAAATCTCGGGACGAGATTTCTTTAAGGGGAAGGGTTGTAACACCTCTGGTGTTATAGTGACTAAATAACTTGCCATGTCATCATATTGCACCGCAAAGCATTCATGATTAGGTCAATTATGATGAGCATCAACTAAAATGAGTTTACATTCTTAGGTTGGATGTGCTTCTGAAATGTGTGACTCGAACCAAAAACCCTAATTTCGAATGTCACTGCAAATACTTAGTTTATGCCCTATGTAATTTGAGGTGTATGACTGTGTTATACACTAGTGTCAAGTGTAGGGTATGAACTCAAGTCCAACGCATAAAATGAAGATTCAAATTTGAGTTTGAATTTGGGATCCAAAACTTATCGTGAGTTTTCCGATTCGAATTTGAATTCAAATTTGGGTAATTATTAAAAGATTTTCAAAAGTCAACTTGGTCAACCAAGAGTGGCATTTGGTCAAACATGTGATGCTTGACTCAATGATGCCCTTGGATTATCGTTTGATCACTAAATACTCACCAATTAAAATAGCAACAAATTTCAATTTGAATTCTTCCGGAAACCCTAAATCAAAAACCCTGATTTTACCCCTTTTTAAATAATTCAAAATCTAAGAAAAATTTGGGAAAAAGTGTACAACAAAGTTTGTAGATCATTTTAAGGGCTACAAGTTTGGTGTTTTGAGTTTTCAAAGTTTTAGTGTAAAATCTTGAGTAATTTTGAAAAGAAGCAAATTTTAAATTTGACCCCTTTTCATCCCCAAACTCAAATTTCAAAATAGAGGTAGAATTTGAAAATGTTTTGAATAGAAAAGTTGTAGGTCTTGTCTAGATGTACAACTTTGGTATTTTGAGTTTTTGAAGTTTCAATATAAAATTTAAAGTAATTTCTAAATTACCAGATTCTAGAAAAGTGTCCCCTTTTGATTTCAAATTCAAATTTTAAAATCCAGTTCGAATTTGAAAAAGTGTTCAACATAAAACTTGTAGAGCTTAAAATTCTGAAGATTTCATATTTTGAGAATTTTTCAAGTTGCTACATGATTTTGGGAGTAATTTGGTAAAAACAGTTTGAAATTTAAAAATTAGGGGGGGGCTACAGTGCACAACGAATCCTGGCCGGGCACCACGCAGTATGGGCACCGGCGAGCCGCCATGGCCTTTGGCTGGCTTCCAGATGCGCCTGCGACAGGCACCTCGTCCGTGCGCGCCTTCTAGCACCACTGGAGACCTCTTTAAAAGGCCGAGCACACCGTCGTTCTTCTCCTTTCTTCTCTGCTTTTGTCGTGACAGCCGCTCAGCTCCGCCGCTCACTGCTGCCGCCATTGAGCTGCCTTCGGCTAAAACCACCGCACCATTGAGTTTGCCTCGCTCTCGTGCGTCTCCTAGTCCACCTGCACCAGCCACTTTCCGCCCGAATTGCCCGCACCACCGTCTCCTTTCCCATCTCCGGTGACCGAGCGCCACCGAGCCGCCTCACGTGGCCAGGCATCTCCACCGCCTCTCTGTGTCTGCTGGTTGCTCCACTGCACTCACGGTGAGCTGCTGCTGCTTCCCATGCTTTCAATTGAGCTGCTACCGGCTTGTGACGTCGGCGTGTCGTGAGTCGCAGCCACCGTGCCGCCGTGGCCGGTGAGGAGCTACCTCTGGGGGGTCTGCGGTCGTGAGAGTGGTCCGGTGAAGTTCGCGGCGTGGTGTAGACCGTGTTGGTCGGGTTGGTTGGGTCACCGGTGTCGTGATCGCCGGCCGGCCACCGTGCCGTCTTGGACGGGACCACGGGGTGAGAGGGCGAGAGCGGGAGGAGAGGGATGACAGGCGGGGCCGCGCTGTCAGCGAGAGAGCGAGAGAGGGAGAGTGTGCGCGCGTGAGCGGGCCGGCCTGGTCGCGTTGCTGGGCCGAGCAAGCGGGCTGCGGGAAGAGAAGGAGTGCGCGTTGCTGGGCCGAGCTAAGAGAGAAGAGGAGAAGTGGCCCGAGCTGCAGTTTTTGTTTTTGTTTTTCAAAAATGTGAATAGCGATAGTTTTTGTTTATTTTGATAGAATTTTTGTAGAGCTCCAAAAATAGTGAAAATTTTTGAGTAAGTTTTCTAAGGTGTAAACTATCTAGGAAAAATATCAAATACCAATTTTGATTACTTTTTGCAAGTTATTTAATTAGCTCAATTAAATATTAAATGCAACTTCTAGGAATTTTAGTAATTAAAATATTAATCTAAAAATCATGAAATTTATTTTGACACTGTTTTAGACTATGACCAATCTATAGAAAAAGTTTGAGCTCAATGGGATAAAGTTTAATTTATTCTTAATTTCTACCTTAATTATTTAAGTAATTAAATAAATGTTTAAGTGATAACTTTAAGTGTTGTGTGTTATTTTTTATTGAGTGATGACCTTGGGTCATTAACCCTTAATGATCCTTAGCACCTTAATTGCTTGGTTGAGCTCATGATTAACATGTTCTTTATGGAGTAATAATGTTTCTTAATGAAATGATTGTTAGTAGTGAGTTCTGTTGGCTTGCAACTGTATCGTGAAGGAAACTTGTACTCAAGTTATTAATCATATCATATCATCATCAAGCATCATGTTTATCACCGTATCATGTTGAAGCATGTCATACTCTCGTGTAGTTTCCGCTTTCGAGGAAGTAAGCGTTGTCGAGCAAGCCTCCGGAGAAGAGCCATCTTGCATGGGTTCTAGACCAGACGTTGGAGTTGTTGAGCCTGAACCCGTCGTCTCGTCTGAGCAAGGCAAGCCCCGGTGCATCTAAACCCTTCCTTGAGTTTTTATAAATCTTTATCACCGGTACTATGTTTTATTGCATTAAGTAATTAGAAATTGAGTGATAACCCAATTGTTGCATTATCATCCTTGATTATTGCGATATCACCCTTGGTACCTGTTTTATTGAAAATGTGTAGTTATGCTTCGCTATTGCTTATTAAGTTAGGCTTTTAAAATGAGATGTTTTAAATGGCACTCTGATGGCATAACTTGATGGATACTGAAATATAAGAATGAACTTGAGATCGGGCGGGTGGTTTGGCCACTGCTAACTTGCATTGGGAAAGGAGTCTCAATGTAGTGTTTCCGCCTTATTAGTTAAAGACTGTCCGTTGTTGGCCCTCGTATCAAGGAGTTTTTAATAGTACTAGCCATGTACCCATGTTGGGTAAGCCTCACTCGGTTGTTCCATCATGAGAACGTCTAATTTCGTACTGGGAGTGGAGAGATGGCGAGAGTAGCGTGTACCCTTGAGGCTAGAATTTGACCGGGTTCGAGGAGTACTGTACTCTCGGGTGGCGATTGACACGTTCTGGTTTTGGGCGACCCAAATAAGAGTTGATATATACAAGATTGGTTCTACATATGTCATGTGGTTAGGAAGCCCCAGCTGGGTAAATTAAGCGGTTTGAATCATCGTTACTCCACGAGAAAGGAGTCTTGACCTTGCACCAATATCGTAGTGAAAGAAATGGAATGTGTTGAAAGAATAAGAAAAAATTTCATGAGAATTACTTGGATCTAGATTAGGATCACTTAGAATTGGTTAATGAACCATCAATGATGAAAATAAAAGGTTGAAAGTAAGGACTTACTTTAGTAAGCTTTTTCGCAAAAATCATTTTGATTCTTGAATACCTGTACCTTGATCTCCTAAAACTTGCATGTCTTTGGAGTCTTTTCCTTAGTCGAGTAAGTCTTGTTGAGTACCTTCAGTACTCAGGGTTTGTTAAACCCTTGTTGTAGGTGCGGTTCATGAGCAAGCCTGCTTTGAGTCTTACTGCATGATCGTTGTCGTTGAAGAAAGTGACGACGAGTAAACTGTGTGGCCTCTGGGCAAGGCACCTCGTTTGAGTGTTGTAATAAAGTTACTACTGATACTCCACTACTACTGGTTTATAATAATGCTACTTATGGTTTGAGGTTTCAAAATTGTGGTTTGTAAACTTAAGTTATGTAAGACTTTCGCTTTTTACTCTGATGTTATTTTGAATAAACTGTTGTAATATTGCAATACTCCTGTAATTGGATCCTGTTCGAAGGAAAGCAGGTCTTTTAGGTTATGAGGTACATAAGTATGGCTGTCAGAGGTCATAATGACAATAACAGGTACATGTGGGCCATCATAATTTAAGAGGTTTTGTGACACACTCGATCCTAGCAACGATACAAAGTTAGATCACTCGAGTGGCACTAGGTAATTGATATGCAAATAAGTTTACCCCTCTTAATAGTAACCCCTCTTAATAGTACGGTCATCTATTCTAAATCCGATCATCAACTTCTCTACACGCCTCTGACCGGTGAAATGAAATGCCCTAGGTTATACCTTTATCTTGCACATTCCATTCCATCTCCTTCGATGTCAATGCAACACATGCACCAACCAATCATAAATGATATGATCCACTTCATATCATCATGTGACCATATTGGTTCATCGATCTTGACTTCACTTGCTCTTCACCATTGCTTCCGTCCATCAGCGCCAAGTCATCACTCAATTTGTCCTTCACACTTGTAACCGGTCTGTCGAGCCAAGTCTTGTCTTGATCTTCTCCACCTTAATTACATGACTCCATATCATGTCTCATATGCAATGAGCTCCTTCCTCATATGTGTGAGCTTTGCAACATCTCCGAGCCATTTTCACCTCCATGGCATATGTTGGTCACACACATGTACCTGTGGACTAATCACATGTGTATCTCATATTTAACACAATTAGTCCACCTAGGTTGTCACTCAATTACTAAAATCAACAAAGGCCTTTCAACTATATGGATTATGAACAACATTTCTTATTTTTGTGCTTTCCATATCTTCGCCTGTACCATTTAACTATTGTTTAGACTATAAGTATTGTGTGCCACCGATTGCTATGGCATATGTAATTCGATCCAAATATATTGATTACATTTGGCATGTGTCCACCGTACCTATAATTTTGGCCTGGGTCCCGCCACTGGTCCCTACCTGATTCATGTCATAGTGGCCCAATAAACAGCCTATAGGATAGATGGAGGAATGTTAACTGACTGATATTGTGTGTTGTCAAAAAAAAAAACTGACTGATATTGTGATGTTTAAGGCAAAAAAAAAAGTACTAGTTCAGTCGTTTAGGGTGTGAAGTTCAGGGTGATTTGAAGTCTTCCAAGTTTCGACCTTCCTTTTTTGCTAACGTTTCTTGTACCGTTTGGGAACGTTGTATGCTCACTCAAAGCGAAGTGCCATGCAGAAAGTAATGGCATTAGCCAGTAGCCACTTTGCGCATGGCCGGCTGAACCTGACAAATGCCTAATCGTAACGAGGCGTTGGTTATCTATAGTGGTATAAGGTTGACAATTAGGTAGCATATATCATGCACTCGATGGAGCCCCTTTCAACTTGATGGCCGTCCTAGAGTATAACAAAGTGCCAATTTTAAGGTTTCCAGAGCCCATGTTGCCAACCTGCGCAAATCCGGGAGATCACAGCGAGAGGCCAACTGGTGTGAAGGTTCCTAAGCTCAATCCAGTCACCTGGGCGACTGACTTGCTGACGGATGCTGAGGAATGGGCAGTCATCATATGTGGTATCTGGGTTGTCTGGATGCCGAGGAATAAACAGAAACATGGTGAGCTATGAGTCTGCAACAAGCAACTTTTTGGGCACGAGATACAGCATATGACTTGTGGCAACTCCTGCACCCTGTCAAGCAGCGGGAAAATGACTTGTGGCTGTTCATTACGCGGACAAAAACAGTGGGCGACGGCCTGTGTCCTATCGGGATCATCAAGGTATGTTTCTGTCTACCCAGGCGAGATGACATGATGGAGGTTTTGATGTTTGTATGATGGAGACGCCGGCTTGCAGAGGTGCCATCAGTGTTGCTAGGCAATTTGGGCTGCAACGGATTCATTTGGAGACAAATTGCCTAGAACTTGTCCCTTTTATTTTCTTTCGAATCATAGAACTTGTCCAATCGTGGGAGAAGAAAGACTTACAACGCTCCGCAATAGGACCAATTCTGGAGGAGATTGATGGTAGCCAGGAACCAACCATTGACCTCCGTTCATGGAGCCGAGGTGCCACACCGGCACCGATGGGCTATGCAACGGTTATTTGAACTCCATGTAAGTTCATATACATATTAGTGTCATCAGATAAGATAATGCCAGTCAAAAGTACGAAAGAACCAGTGAAAGCATCGATCATATTAGTTTCATCTCAAAGGCTCAAACCATGCGGAAAGAAGTAACCAATACACTAACTAATCCTAGAAAGTAGATCATCCCACTGCAGGCTATACGCATGAATATTAGCGATGCCTCAGTGTACATACACCGGAGCAGAGACGACAAACACCGCAAGAGGTGCCCGAAAGGCAAACACCATAACCACAACTTGGGGACAGGAGCTTACGCCCCCCAATGATTATTGCGGAAAATCTCACATGGCTCACAACGTAAGCCAGGGCAAACCTGGGAGATCTTGACAATCCATGCGGGTGGTGACACTGCACAAACGATGAGGAACACGAGTTTAGTCCTTGTAGACAAGAGGCTTGTTGACCCATCTTATTCGGCAGCCACACGCCTGCAGCATCTGGAGGAGCTCAGGGGACAGCACGGTCTTCAGCCCGCAGAGCATCTTCAGCTTCTTCAGCCTCCCGCAGGCTGCTCGCAGCGCCATCTCAAACCCTTCTATGGAGACCCATGACAGGTGCACCATCTTAATGTCCTGGAGGCACCGCAGGGAGCTCAGCAGGTGGCACAGGCCCAACCCCGTGACTTGGCAGTACGATATCGTAAGCTGCAAAACAGGTACATGTTTATATGGTTCCAGCAGCTTATGAATTTGCAAGGATAGAAGCTAAACTCTATCGTAAGGTTACCTGTCTAAGGTTCAAAGCATAACGAGCAAGGGCCCACAGGCCAGCATCATCAACCGAATAGCATCGTTTCAAGTCCAGCTCTATCAGGCTCTTGCATCCGATTGCAACTGAGGAGATCCCAATGCCTGTTATGCGGACCAAGCACCTCAATTCAAGGTTTGTGAGCTCCTCCAGGGAGCCTAAGTGACCCAAACCAGTATCAGTGATCTTGTTGCAGTAACACAAGTTCAGTAACTTAATCCTCTTGCATCCTTTTGCTAAAGCTGCCAACCCATCATCAGTAATAGAGTTGCACCTGAAGCAAAGGATGTTGCAGACATGTTATTTTCATGCATATGACTATCAAGATCATGAGAAAAGGATAAAAAAGAAGAATTCAATTACCGGTAGAGATCAAGCTCCACAAGCTTTTCACAATTTGAACTAATAAACGCAATGCCTTTGTCAGAAATACTTGAGCATAGGCCTAATTTCAATATTCTCAATTCAGAGCATTTAACCAAGTGTTCCAATGCTGCAAAACAAGCAATGTAAAGTGATCATGCTCAATTTTAAAATAACAGATTTTTTGATTAAAAACAAACAGACACAAATCTAGTGATCACAAACCTGCATCATCTACTCCACAGTCAGTGAGGTCTATCTCTTTAAGATTGGGACAACAAGTTGCAATTTGCTTTAGTCCCTTCTCATTTATCAAAGAGCATGATTCCAACCGCAAGCATTCAAGCATCTTACAGTTGTCAGCTATTGAATCAAGCGCATTGTTGGTAATGAGATTGCAGCATGTGAGATCAATTGTTCTTAGGTCACTACACTGAGCTACAAGAGATGAGATTCCTTCATCTGTAACACCACTGCATTTGCTAAGTCCAATCTCAACCAATTTGTTACCGCTTTCACCAATGGCTTGAAGAAGCGAGTCAGAGACCTCAAGACCATCGAGTTTCAACATTGTCAAGGTTTCCTTCAGTGTTGCCAACTTGGATAGAAAATGTTGTCCTATCTCCTATAAATATAACATCAACAAACTACAGGCAGTCAGATATTTGCCACTTTTGATTACTCTCTCACTCTTCATGAGGACGAGTCCCTCTGAATATGTTAGTTAAATAACCATTTTGTTTCAAACACAAAAATTATGGCATATCGAATTGTACATAAAATATGAGCTAATGGCTGTGAGGGGTGAGTAATGTGGGTAAGACCAACTCACATGTAAACAATCTGCAGCATATAACTTCTGGAGAAAATTGCGACCATCTATCAGTGAAGCTAACCCCTCAGAAGTCACATGATCACATCTTGACACATCAACACTCTGAAATTAAACAAATGATTAAAAAGATCAAAATTCACCATTTAAAAAAACATAAAGTTGCCAATTTCCAGATTTCAGATGACAGTAAGTAAGGTCATAGTAAGGAGGCTAATAACGAAAACTGTTCGAATTTTAAATAATCATCAAATTGACACGATGTTGTGCATCAGCCATCAAAAGTCTATAAAAGTTTAACATCCCAAGAAGTGATTACCTGCAGCGAATCGCTCCCCTTGCTCAGCAATTCCAGGCCTTCATCATCTATACATGAACAACAAACCATTGCCAATTCCTCAAGCCTGTCGAGTGAGGAAATTGATCTAAGGGATCCATTACCCACCTGCAACACAAGAAAAATAAGCATATAATACAAACAGATAGTATAATACAATGATGCCATTACTATCAATGAGAAAAATTAAACAATGCAAGACCAAATTCATTCAGCACCCAGGCCCCTTATAGTCACACACCTAACACCTCAGTGGATGGCAAAATGTATGGATCATGAGGTTTTGTATGCTAAGTACAACTCAACTTTAAACTTCCAATCTGGGATTATCCAGTATCACAACACACCATTTGCATGACATGGATCGCTTTCAAAATGGGTCTATTAAGCCATTTTCTCAGCCTTGTTATGTACAAATAATAGATGTCCCTACCTGTTACTGTACAACCAGCTTTCAATCACCTTCTAATCACTACTAGGTAGCATATTGCCTGATTCTACCACAATTACACCTTCTAATCACTACTAGGTAGCATGACCGATCAAGTACTTATTACTGATTTTTAAAACCTTGCAGAGAAGTCCAAACAGGCCAGGTGTTACATATAACTACTGTACACTCTAAGCTGTCACTACCTAGTACCTACAGACAGAAAAGGGAGAAGTGAAGATGCAACCATTTCCTACAGTATGTGCATTTATTAAAAATAGCCACCGACAATATGACTTAGGCCTTGTTTAGTTCCAGGGGTGTAAAGTTTTTGGGTGTCACATCGGATGTTTCATGAGATGTCGGAAGGGATGTTCGCATACTAATAAAAAAACTAATTATAGAACTCGCCTGTAAACAGTGAGACGAATTTATTAAGACTAATTAATCCATTATTTGCACATGTTACTGTAGCACGACATTGTCTAATCATAGACTAATTAGTCTCAAAAAATTCATCTCGCAAAATACACACAATCTGTGCAATTAGTTATTTTTTTAGTCTACATTTAATACTTCATGCATGTGTCTAAACATCCGATGTGATAGGGTATAAAGTTTTTGAGGAGAAACTAAACAAGGCCTCATAATGTTTTGAATAGCACCTTCGCACCCATATGCATTAGCTTCCAACTTAAGTCCAAGTTCACAAGATTTATGACAATTTCCAGGTTAAAGTTGAGATTTAGCATATCATGGTACCAAACCACTTCTTTTTGCCGCCATGTTGCATCTGAAATTTGGTTTGTGCAGCTCTTGTTGGGTACTTGGGTATCATAATAACTAGACTGCCCAAAGTTTCTTTGGACAAAGGTGCTTACTATAGGTGTGTTGCTGCATATGACATTTCCGTCATTTCTCTAAACAGCATATCAATTGCTAGTCCAAATGTCTATCCACAAGTAATCATCTTTCATCAATCCACTACCCAAGCAATGAACAGTTCAATAGCTCATATAGGAGTAGTAACCTTGAGGTAGGATATGTTGACGCTGCGGAGCTCGGGGCACTTCTTGGCCAGCAGATCAATTCCGATGTCAGAGATCTCACGGCACCACTTGAGGCTGAGCTTCTCCAGCCTGGGGCACCCAACAGCCACCTTGGCGAGCCCCATGTCGGTGACAGCAAGGCATTTGTCTAGCCTCAGCTCCCTGAGCCCGGCCGCAGCCGCCACCGCAGCGACCTCTCGGTCCCCGGCGCTGACGCAGTGCGACAGGTCGACGGCCTCCAGCTTGGGGCAGGCGGCGACGAGCGCCTCGAGGCCGCGCCAGCCGACCCCGTTGGCCCGCGCGAGGCAGACGCTGCGGAGGCCGGCGAGTCCCCCGCCGGCTCCGGCGACGGCCGCGGCGAGGGAGGCGTCGTCGAGCGAGGCGCAGGCGGAGAGGTCGAGCCGCTCGAGCGCGGGGAACGCGCGGAGCAGGCGCGGGAGCGGCTCGCGGCGGAGCACCCGCAGCGCGCGGCGGTGCACGGCCTCGGCGCGCTCGAAGGCGCGGCTGACGAGGCGGCACGCCTTGCGGTCCCGCGGCTCCCGCAGGCGGTCCAGCACCTGGCCCAGCAGGTCCAGCGACAGGACCCCGATCCCGACTGCGCCGTCGCCGGCGGCGGAATCGAGCTTCTGCGCCTCCCGGCTCATCCTGCAGGCGGCCGAGGACGACGCGGCGATCCGTTCGCTCCCGGCGGCGGCGGCGAGAGAGGATGGAGAAATCCTAGCAGAATTACGCGGCGAGGAGGTTGATTTAGGTGGGGATGAAGAGGAAGGAGAAGACGGCGACGAAGGGGTGGTCGTCCGCGAGCGGGACGCGCGGTTCGGCGGGCCGGCGCGGTCGGGCAAGGGCGCAGCGCTGCTGCATGGTAGGAGCAGGACCCCGCGAGTGCGGAGGGCGGCGGCGGCGGCGGCGCGATCCCGATCCCGATCGATCCGGCCCAGCGGCGGAGGTGGTGGTGGTGGCGTGGTGGATAAGCCGCGGGCCGTCGGGCAGGCGGGGCGGCGGGGACTGGGGGCAGGTAGGTACGGGCTGTGGGGAGCTCGACCGGTGAGGGGAGAGAGAGGCGTGGAGCAGAGAGAGAGAGACGGAAGAGGGGAGAGAAAGATGTGGATAGGTGATGCCGGTCGGAATACTGCCTGCCTCAGGTGAGGGTCGAAGGTGGCACCTGATCAGTCCCCGGTAGTGCGATGGAGAAGATTACTAAAATGCCCTTACTCTCGGACCCATAGCTATTTTCTTTTTCATTTTGATTTGATTTGAATTACTATACGTATATGTGAATCTTCTGTGAGACGAAATAGATGTATCAGGGTCTGTTTGATAGACTAAGACTAGTGATTAGCTGACTAGTAGCTAGCTGACTAATGATTAGTCCGGTCCTATTTGGATCCAAGGATTAACAAGCAGTACTATCTTAATACAAAGTCATTTATGTCCCTGAGCCTGTTTCCCAGCAACCGGAGGTAGCTCGTCGCGATGGCAATCCGGCGGCCCGTGGCGTTTGGAGCGGCGGCGAACACGGCCAGAAACGGCACGTTGCGTATGCAGGCGTAGGCGCATTAGCGGCGGCGCGGGGGAGCAACGGACGTGGCGTGCGCGAGCGCCCGGAGGCCGAGCGTGACCGCAGCTTGCGAGTATGACTAATGGGCTTCAAGTCGCGGTGGAGATGTGACACCTCGACGGCATGGGGGCTTCAAGTCATGGCACTGGAAAGCAACCTTCAATGCAGGTGATCGGGTAAAGCTCGTAGCTGCCAGAACCGGAAACGACGCCACGGGGCCAGAGGACAAGGCAGCAGGGAATAGAGGAAAGGGCTTAGGCGGCTAGCGAGTTGATGCAGCATGGGCAGATAAGGTAGAGAGAGAAAACGTGGCGGTGGCGGGCGAGACGCCACGTGGGCGAGTGCGAGAGGGAAACGAAAGACTCATGGATAGGGTCACATGGGGTGGGGGTAATGGATGTCTTTTTTTCCAATCGGATGAAACTTTAGGTCCTAACAGTTGAGGTAGATGGACTAGTGAGCTAACAACTTGTTGAGACTTTAGCTAAACTTTAGCCCACCCATTAGTCCTCCTATTTGAATACCCATGGCTAAAGTTTAGCAACTAACTATTAGCCAAGGAATCCAATCAAAACCTTATTTTCACCAAAAACTCTAACAATACCTAAAATTGAATGAGGCAAAAAAAAAACTTACCCCTATACGTTTTGCTGAAAAACTGCTAAAAAACTAGGCCGAAAAACACTGTAGCATAACTGAAAAGTCAAGCTGATAAATTCAAACAACATAGCCGGACCGTGATTTATAGGAAGGAGAGGGTAGCTACGGTGTCACTTGCATTTTACCTATCGTACGATTTTGAAACGTTGTACAATGGATAGGGGCAGCTTTGACATTTGGCTAGTGTAGCTGACCGGCTGGTGTTGACCGTATGGCCCGTGCCCGCGCCGAGTTGCTAGTCACATGTTTCTTCTCTTTTTGTTTACAAAGAAAAATAAGAAAAGGAGAAGCATTTTCATAAATGATAAATACTCGGAGTTATACTCTTGGTTATCATCGCAGGAAAAACATTCCCAATTCAATGGATGTCATTGTAGGCTGTGTTTAGTTCCTCCAAAAAAGCACTATACAGAAAAAAGATTCTCCGTCACATCAAACTTGCGATATATGCATGGAGTACTAAATGTAGATGAAATTAAAAACTAATTGTACAGCTTGGTTGTACTTTGCGAGACGAACGTTTTGAACCTAATTAGTCAATGGTTGGACATTATTTGCCAAATAAAACTAAAACGTGCTACAGTACATTTTTCACCCTTTTTCAGAGAACTAAACACACCCGTAGTCCTTTCATCCTCCTTTTCCTTGATACTTACATATATGTCATTATTCTACTACTATACCAAGTTTTTTCTTTTTCATTTTTCATTCATGCTTTTATGAATGCACAGTAATAATAAGTAAACATACTTATTCATTTCCATAGAGATTCGTTGCGAAGTGTTCAATGATTGAATTGAAGAGCAATCTGACTGTTTGGTGTGGTACAGCTACTCAAGGAAACGACTTGCGTTGTAAATGAACTGTGTGCAACGACTTGCATTGTAAATGAACTGAGTGCTGCTTTATACTAATCCAAACTTGACGCAGAGGCCCTGTTTGTCTAAACTTTATCAGCATTATTTTTCAGTTATGCAATAATATTTTTCTCTCACAATAAATCAACATCAGTATTAGCATCAGCACCAGCTGAAAAATCAACCAGCTGAACAGGGTTTATAAAATTTGCTAGGTCACATACATAGCAAAACACTACATATATAGACTAAGTTTAGTGACTAAATTTTAGACTGTGAGGTCTAAATAGGGTCTAATTCCTCGTGCTAAGCAGGTACACAATACATGGCCTTTGTTATGTATGTGACTCCATAAAAAATAGTTGTACTTATGGACTAGACACTAGTCCAACTAGTACTAGTATGTCCTAGGTGGTGTAGCAAGATTTCCACTCATTTTCTAGCATAATTTATTGAGTTAATTTAATTTGTACTATGTCCTTCCTATTGATCTTTAAGCTTTGCAAAATGAAGAAAAACATCAACTAATTTAAAGACCTTTTTTTTAAAAGTAATACTAATTTAAAGATTTTATAAGAAAGAGTGGCTAAGAAGACACATAATGTATCCCCGCATCTTTTGGGCATTTTGTTTGGATTGAGTATATAGGAGGAATATATACCAACTGCAAAATCCAGACCCTGCCACTGGTTGTGTCACTGCATAATACTGTATGAAGTTATTTGGTATATATGGGAGTTGAAAAGTCGTAAAGTAATGATGCAGGAGCAAGATTGTTAATAATTAGTTTGCGTGGAAAACTACATGTGTTGACATATATACCACCAGTAAATACTTGTCCAGAATTATCTTATTGTTGAACATCACTTCGCGAAAAGTAGATGAAAAGTTACTGTAACATCTTTCGTTGTTATTTAGCAAAATTTATCCAATCATGGACTAACTAGGCTTAAAAGATTCGTCCCGACATTTACAGACAAACTGTGCAATTAGTTATCTTTTTTACCTACATTTAATGCTCCATGCATGCGTCGAAAGATTTGATGTGATGGGTAGAAGAGGAAATATTTTGGGTTGGGATGGGGAAGTGAACAAGGCCTAAAGTTCTCTCAACGCTTGACTCTTGACAATTGTGTTGTAAATCTTTACAAACCGACCAGTAACTAATACACAACTACACTACGAATATGTTTGGGACCAAGAGGTAACATTAGCTGATAATAGTCGTCGTATAGAGATATATATCGGAAAATTGCAACGATCAAGCATTTTCGAGTAAGAAATCAACGTTGAGAGACGACCAGACATATCACATGATCTTTTATGAGCATGGACGAAAGCAGATGTTTGAATTGTTGTTTCAATGCAAGGTAATCATTGGTGACGAGAGAGCGCAGAAACGAACCCTGCTGTTGCATCTGGGTCAAAAGAGCTCCAGGGAAAAGCGTAGCTTCAGCTGTAGATTTGGGGCTACATGGGGAAGGTTCTTAATCCATGCGGTTGCATTTGGGGCAGGCTAGTTAGGGCGCAAGACTGTTGATTAAGGGGCAAAGGCGTCATCTGGACTTAACCTCCCTCCTTACCTCAGTGCAGTGCAGGCCGTTTCTCACACACTCCATCTACAATTTTTTTTACTTTCGGTGTCAGTATCAGGCTACAGCAGCCGGCCACTTTGCCGAGGCACGTTTGCACTCGGCAAAGAGCTTCCGTCGAAGATCCTTCCGGTAAAGCACGCTTTGCCGAGTGCCGAATCTCGGGCTCTCGGCAAAGACTTTGCCGAGTGCCGTGCCGGCACTCGGCAAAGATTTGACGTTGTCGGCCGACAGTCGACGTCGTCTTCTTTTTTCTTTGCTGAGGACAGCACTCGGCAAAGAAATTTTTTTTAAAAAAAAAAAAACTCTTTCCCGAGTGAAAAATTTCTTTGCTGAGCGCCGCGGTCTTGGCACTCGACAAAGAAATTTATTTTGTTTTTTATAAAATCTCTTCGCCGAGTGCAATGGTCATTGCACTCGGCAAAAGCCACCTCTAAAAATTCTTTTTTTTGCTTTTCCATGTAAACAACAATGCATATATATATATATATATATATATATATATATATATATATATATATATATATATATATATATATATATATATATATATATATATATATATATATATAGAAACCACAATTCAACAGCAATATATCAGAAACCACATTTATATATAACAAACGACCAAATTTGTCCGAAATCCACGATATATTACAAACCACAAGTTCAAAGTCCACAAGTTCCCAAGTTCACAAGTTCAATACATAGAAACTATTCCGCAAGCGGCTCACGACGACTGTGCCCTAGCGTGCGATCCCGGCGACGGTCCGGGTATGGATGGCCCTACGTGCGATGCCAGCGACCCTCCGAACTGGTTCAACGCCTCTCCCGATTGATGCTGCACAAAAAAGAAGAGATTGCACATGAGTGACAAGATAAAAATGTAAGGAGTTTAAAGAAAAGTTGAAAATTTCGGCAGCACCTCCCCTGCACGGGGAGGTTTCCAAAACCTACAAGAAAAACGTCGGCACGAAGGCCGACAACCACATTTCCGGCACGAAGGCCCACACGTCAACAAACACGGCACGAAGGCCCACACATCAACAAATCCGGCTCAAAGGCCATCTCTAGGTTTGACACTAAGCATGAGCATAGAAAGTAAAACATACTCACCGGAGTAGACTGTGGTGGTGGCTGTGGGGCAAGCAGGTGTAGTGGGATCTGCCAACCTTGTTGCTCCCCAAGTTGTTGCACGAACTTGAGCAAACCTTCTTGCTGGGCCTCCAAAGCTCGTATCCTCTAACGCTCGGCCTCCCACTCGGCCTGCTCAGCCTCCCACTCAGCCAGCTGGGCCTCCTGCTAGGCCCGAAGTTGCTGCAGCTCGGCCTACAACATTTGACCCCAATGTTTCAATAATGCAGAGCTAAGGAACGTAAAAGTCAAAGAATGACGAATGAAACTGGAATACTTACCTGGAGTGTCACCACCGATGTCGGTCGTTGGCTTATGGGCACGCTAGAGCTCGTGCTCGCTTCTCGGAGGCGGTTCAGAGGAGTAGAGCCCGTGTTGAGGACGCCGTCGCCAAGCCAGAACCGCCCATGCTTCTTGCCTTCCCCCACCCTCATCACGATCTCAGGATCAAGGCGCTCCTCGGTCCTCGGATCGTAGCCTGGCCCGTGGACTAACCTTGCCGCCTTCGTGTAAGAAGTGAGACGGGTGTGGACGCTAGAGTTGGTGTACGCCTCTGGGCCCGCATCCGGGTTGTACTCGATGTTGGACCTTGTTGGGCCCATGTAGGCCAGAGAATATGTCGTGAGTTGGCCAATTGGCTGGCCATCGTGCGCTGCCGACTGCGAGAAAGACAACAACATATGGTTAGAAATCATGCACAATTGAGCACGGCTAGATTAGACAAATGGTGAAGACTTACATATGTCTTTACATATTTGCTAAGGCTGGCGTTGCCCTGATGGTGAGGGGCACCTAGCATCAGCGCTCGCTGGTCGCTTTTCTCCTGGTGCTCCTTCTGCCAGTCCGTATCCAACTATTTGTCCACTATAGTAGCCCAGCAATCGGGGGTGCGTGGCCCACCAGCTTGGAATCTCCTACAAGCCATCAAAAGATCAAATTAGGCATAGTTAATCTCAAAATAAATCAACAGGAGATGTTTTCTATTTACCTATATGTAATGTTCCCTTGTCAGAATATCTGTCTCTCTTTTTGCCTGTGTTTTGTTGATTCTTCTGTTACGGAAGGTGGCGCTGTAGTCAACGTGCGCCTAGAGTCGGGCCTCGTAATACAAGTCCGAGACACGCCTTTTTACAGGAAGCGTAAGCCACCTGATACGCCCTTTCCTCCTGTCTAGGCTAGCATATGAAGAAGTCCTGCATAAAGACACAAGGTATCCATTATTTTATTTCAAGAATGTCCAATGAATGCAATGAATTGAGGGCCGTAGTACGAGAAAGGCATACCCATAACTCCGAAATCACCCGATCCGCCAAGTTTTTGTACGGAGCATCGGTGGCGACGAGGGCGTACTGGTCAAACGAGGGTACCACGGATCCTCATCCTCTGACGTCCACACTAGGCCAGGGAAGTGTTCCCTGCACAGAAGTCCCAGGATCCCATTGACATTGCGAGCCGGGACCCCATCCTCCACAAGCATCTAGTTCCTGCACAAGTGGTTAACAACAGTTATTATTAGCTCTTATTATGATTTTAACATATCAAATGAAGAACATATGAAGTTACTTACTTATCTCCTCGGGTGCAATCAGTGGGCGGCGCTCAACAGGAATTGGTCGCTTCGGGAGCTGGCTAGGACCTCGCAAGTAGGGTTTTGAGGCTGTAGAGGAAGTCAAACCCCCTGTCCCCTCCTCGGACGTGTGCGAAACTGCCTCCTCAGACGCGTGCGGAGCGGCGTCGTCGTACATCTGTGGAACCGCATCCTCACCCACCATGGGCAGAGGGACATCGTCGTCCCTAGAAGAACGTGAGGAGCCACGCTCGTGGTCAGTCGATGGCTCCCGCCTGGGCCTGCCCCTCAGCCTCCTCTACCTCTCTGACGTCTCCGCCTCCATGTCCCCAGCCTGTGGCGTCTTCCTCGGTCTCGAGTAAGTCGAGTGACAGCTCCTCCTAGTGGGCCCCATCACCTGCAATTAAAAAGAATAAACAAGTATTAGTCCAGATAAACAAGAAGTACTTAGCAAGGGATCCAAAATAAAGAAAATGTAATTACAAAATAACATAGTATTACATGTATTTCTAATATTCTTCATGATCAGGATTATCTGGACGATAGGTATTGTCATCACTATCAAGAGCCTCCAAATCGTCAACAGCCTCATCCTCATCGCTGTCATTGCCTAGTTGTAGTCTGTCAAGCATTTTCAAGTCTCTCGGATCATGCACCTCATCTGTAGCTTCCTCGTCAACAACCCATTCCTCGTCTACTTCCATTTCAATATCTCCGGTTAAGTCTATCTCAAGCATCCCTGGTAGCCCCTCGTCTTGTTGATAGAACTCCCCGTCATGTGTGGGTGGGTTCAAGTTGTAATCATCATCATTTGGGCGAGGACATTTACCATGTGGTGATACCTTGTGCACAATATACCAACCCTGAAGACGTGGGTCGGTTTTGCAAGCATATGGACAATAATAAACTTGCCTGGCTTGTTGAGCCACAATATAGACATCATCTCCTAGATAGAAGAAATCCTGTCTAGTTTCGACTATCCCAAGTTTAGGGGACTTTTTCGATACTGCAGGATTAAACCACTGGCATTTGTTTATGACTGGCTTAGGTGATTTTTCACCATGGTATTCGAGCTCGTATATTTCTTCAACTGTGTCATAATATTCCTCTTGCTCAGCGATAGGTGTAACTACTCTGGGCGTAAATACTCCGGTGTTCGTGGTCCTTGGATTGGGCCGACTCTTCTCGTAGCTTGTTGTGTGAAAACGATATCCATTCATGTCATAAGCGTTAAATGATGAGACCTTATAGTCAAAGCCTCTGGCCACTTGTCGTAATTCGGCACTTATAGACAAATCACTTTGGCACTGCAAGCTCAAGCAGGAGAGAAATGAAATTAGGCAACTAGGAACGCCAAACTTGGAACAAGCTAAGTTGGTCAGAAGGTACCTTTCTTTGAAACCATGTAATAAAATCAGGCGAACCATGTTGAAGAAGGGTCTCTCGTTCATGGTCAGAAGGTGGCCTTGGATGATGCTAGTATTGATCAAAAAATTCCCTGCACCGATAAGCAACAATGTTGTTGGATGCAGAAAATTTATGGAGTATGTAACAAGTTCGTTGAGAACTTACCCCTGATACTTGTCGACTTCGTCAAGGTTCATCAACACATAGAGCATGATCTTGCGCCACTCTTCATTGGTCAACCTCTTTTTGGTCGCTCCACTTGATCTCCCACGTTGCCCTTTGAATAGGCTGAGGGTCGATTCATTTTCATCCTCGTTGTAGCGAGGGGGTGGGTTATGCACGCTAGGAAGGTTCTCACTATAGTATGATATTGTGAAGTTTGACACCTCCTCATTAATGAATGCCTCTGCTATGAAAGCCTCAATCCTGCCTTTGTTTCCACATTTCTAGCGAACAGTCTTTAGACATCTCTCGATTGGATAGCACCAACGATTCTGTATGGGCCCCCATTCGTACCTCGTTCGGGAGGTGCAAAATTAAATGTTGCATTGACAAGAAAAGGCTAGGTGGAAAGATCTTCTCCAACTTACAGAGCAACTCAGGTGCCGTTTTTTCCAACTCATCAACCACTTTCAGAGATATCTCCTTGGCACAAAGTTGGCGGAAGAAAAAGCTCAACTCTGCCAGCACCTTCTAGACATGCTCAGGGACATAGCCTCGAACCATCGATGAAAGAAGCCGCTCAATCCATATGTGGAAGTCATGACTCTTCATCCCTAAGACTCAGCCAGTATCTGGGTTCACTCCCCTTCTCAGATTCACTGCAAACCCATCAGGAAAACTTAACGTCTGCATCCATTGTTTCACTTCCGTCCTGTGCTCCTTTTCCCAGACGTAATCGACCTTAGGCCTTTTCCATGGTTTGCCGTCTCTTGGAGGCAGCATCTACAGCTTTGGTCTATCTCATGGTGTTGCCATGTCTACTCTAGCCTTAGGGTTGTCCTTTGTCTTGTCAGGAATATCCATGAGTGTTGCCCAAAGTGCTTCGGCAACATTCTTCTCAGTGTGCATTACATCTATGTTATGTGGAAGGAGAAGGTCATCAAAATAAGGAAGCCTCTCCAATCCTGACTTATGAGTCCACGTATGTTCCACACCATAGCCCACAAAATGATCTTTCTTTGAATTATCTTTCTTTGGATTAACTTTCTTTCTTTTACCCTTCTTTGGATTATCTTTCTGCGCCGGGACCACAAGAGCATCTATCTGAGCATGAACCTGGGCACTAGTCATCTTCTAAGGTATAGGGTCGGTCACTGTGACACCTTTCGTGAAGTTCTTGGTGTCTCCTCTGAATGCATGGTCAAGAGGGAGGAACTATCGATGCTTGTCGAACGATGAGAACTTGTCACCCTTCTTCAACCAAATGAACTATAGAGCTATCTTGCATACCAGGCATAGAAACTTCTCGTGGACACACCAACCAGCGAATATCCCATACGCCAGGAAGTCATGCATGGAGTACTGGTACCAAACATACATTCTGAAGTTCTTCTTTGTAGATCGATCGTAAGTCCATACGCCTTCATTCCAAGCCTTGATCAATTCATCATAAACAGGCTGCATGTACACACCTATTTTGTTTCCCGGGTGTCTAGGAATTATCAACGTCAAGAATATGTTTTGTCGTTGAAGTAGGGCCCCAGGGGGAGATTGAGGGGGATAGCGAACATGGGCCAACAAGTGTATGGGGCTGACATCATTCCATAAGGATTGAACCCATCCGTTGCCAACGCAACACGTATATTCTGGGCCTCTTCATCTTTGCCACGATGGTTGCCATTAAAGCTTTTTCATGCTTCACCATCTGCTGGATGTACCATCTTATCAGAATTGTATCGAACGCCATTGCTGTGCCATGCCATCTATTTTGCAGACTCCTCGGACATGAATAGCCGTTGGAGCCTCGGTATTATTAGAAGGTGTCTTAAGACTTTCATGGGGATGTCCTTATTCTGCTCCTTCTTTCCATCACCTTTGTCTACCTCTACATACCTAGAGGATTTACACTTTGGATAGTACTTTGCATCCTTGTGTTCTTCCCTAAATAGGACATACCCCTTCGGACAACAATGTATCTGCTCATACGGCATCTTCAGTGCCTGAAGGAGTCTCGTTGACTCGTACAAGCTGCTCGGCAGATGATGACCCTCCGGAAGCAGCCCCCAATAATTGCCATCATAGCATCGAAGCAGGCTCAAGTCATATTATGCTAGGACATCAACCCTAGTAGGTGGCCAATGACATCCAGTTGAGAAACCGTTGTCTTCTCATGTAGGACCTTCTGTTCTGAATCCAACATGGCCAAGAACGCCTTAGCGCTTGGCTCTAGCACCTCCTCATCCTCCTGCTCGTCCTCCGTAGGCCTTTCAGCGAACGTCGCATCCTCATTATCACCTAACCATCCTGCTACCCCGCCATCACCATCAAATGCCTCCAAGCGTTGTCTCACGACCTCCTCTCTAGGACGATAGGCTTCACCATAGGACACCCATCGGGTATAGTTTGGCATAAATCCAAACTTGCAAAGATGCTGCACCATGACTTTCCTTGTTTTTCTTTTCTTATTTTCACATTGGCTGTAGGGACATAACATGTCTCTCGCTCCCTTAGCTGCCTTAAATGCATGGTCCAAGAATTTCTCGGTCTTATCCATCCATTCATGGGTGATTTGAGCCTAACTTGGGCGTCCTGTGTACATCCACTCACGGTTATCCATCCTCTAGCATATACACATAACGGAGTAATATAACCATCAGTTGCATCTGCACGGTGTGCCTACTGTCTAATAGGTGAGGATAGGTCCTAATCCCACCCGCGGATGCGTAGATGAGGTTAGTTTCCATGCTCTGCTTCGATCTAAGACAGAATTTCGACAGCACCTCCCCGCTGCTCTCTCGATACATGTCCTGGAAGGGAGAGTGTGTATCTGGAGAACAACAGGGATGTGGTGCCAAAACTCCATCTCGGATCCGAGCAGAACATGGAAACTAACCCATCTACGTATTCGCGGGCTATCCAAAAAACGAGGACAATCCGAAACAGATACGGTCATAGGTATACAAAGATCCACATACCTCCAACCGTATCTGTTTTGAATGGGAGACGCCTAACTAGGCTACACCGATCTCCGTACGACAACAGTAAGGAAGAGAACTTAATTATACCTAGGGTGACGGTGGAGACAGGCTACCGGCGCAGTGGCGAGTCGATGCAATGGCGAGTCGGCGCTGTGCAGGCAGGACCACAGCGCCGATGAAGACGATCGGGGTCACCGAGGTGCTCCGGGTCCCCTCCGACAGGTCCTGCTCTGCAAAGGAAGAAAAACATCACTATTAGTTGAAAAATTCGGCAGAACCTCCCCTATACGGGGAGGTTTCCAAAACATGCAAGAAAAAGTCAGCACGATGGTCGACGTCCACATTTCGGGCACGATGGCACACACATCAACACCACCGGCACGAAGGTCGTCAACGACATAAATGACGCGATGGCCGACAACCCTAGGGCTTTACCTTCTTCTCCGGTGACGAGCGGGGACGACAACATGGACGAACGGCGTGGACGACGTGGATGAACATTCGTCCCCTTCTCCTCCTCTCCTCCACCTCAGTTTCCTCCCCCTCTCCCCTTCTCCTCCTCCTTCTTCCTTTTTCTTCCCCCTTCTTTCTCCTCCTTTTTTTTCCTCCTTCTTCTTCATTTTTCTTCCTCCTTCTTCTTCCTCCTTCCTCTTCCTGCTACCTTCTTCCTTCCTAGGCTAGGGGGCAGGGCTCGCCGAGGCGCCTTGGGGCGCTGGGTCGGCGGCGGGCGCGTCGGTGCCAGTGCTGGGGGCCCTAGGTGGGGGCTGGGCAGGTGGGGGCTGTCGGGCCAGGGGCGGCTAAGTGCCCGGGGCCGGGCGGGTGGGGGCGTTGGGGCGGGGCGGGCAGGGGCGGTAGGGCCGGGCGGGCGCGCTGCAGGCGGCCGGACCTTGCCGGGGGCGTGGGAGGCTCGCCGACCGCGGGCCGTGGGCCGTCGGCGGCGCTCCTGGCGGGGCGGTGTTCCTCGCGGGGAAGCGGGTGGGCCGGGGGTGTAGGGGGCGAGGGAGGCCGAGAGGTGGCGAGGGACTCACCGGCGGGCGCTGGCCGACGGCGGCGGATGGGTGGCGCGGTGGGGAGATGAGAGAGTGGGAGGTAGGGTTCGAGGGGGAGTGTGGGTCGGCCGACCGTGGCCCATGTAATGTTGGGCCTTTGCCGAGTGCCAGGTGATGCGGCACTCGGCAAAGATTATTTCTTTTTTTTTAAAAAAAAACTTTTGCTGAGTGCGAGGGCCCGGCACTCGACAAAGAGGTCTGCTTTGCCCAGTGCCAGGTCTGGCACTTGGCAAAATATTTTTTTTGTTTTTTTGACCCATTTTTTTGTGAGGTCTTCCTACATTATTTAAAATTCCATGTTCAAATTTGAGACAATTTTGACTTTTTTTGGTACATTTCGTTAATGCTTTTCGTTTCGTTGAATTTTGTGGAATATTTCAAATTTGAACTGCAAGTGCATGGAATAATCGAATTTGGTCATTTAAAAAATGATATTCATGATATTTGGTGTATGTTGAGGCCGTGTCCAGGAACTCGCATGAAATGTCGAGCATCTTGTTGACGTAACATGATGAGGTAGCTGCGGGAAAAGTGTTTTTAAATTATATAAAATCCGAACGAAGTCCAAAAATGACGAAACTTGTCGAGGCGTCGTGTTCTCGCATGTGGATGCAGTGGTAAAGTGATCACATGCGGAGATGTCTAGGTTTTAGCATCCGACGTCGCAACTTACTTGAAACCTTCTCAATTTTTTACCACAGCCTCGACATGCGATAACACAATGCCACGACAAGTTTCGTCATTTTCGGACTTCGTTCGGATTTTATATAATTTAAAAACACTTTTCTCGTAGGCACCTCGTCATGTTATGTCAACAAGATGCTCGACATTTCATGCGAGTTCTTGGACACAGTCTTAACATACACCAAATATCATGAATATAATTTTTTGAACGACCAAATTCGATTATTCCATGTACCTACAGTTCAAATTTGAAATATTCCATAAAATTCAACGAAACGAAAAAAATTAATGAAATATATCAAAAAAAGTCAAAATTATCTCAAATTTGAACATGGAGTTTTAAATAATGTAGGAAGGCCTCACAAAAAAATGGGTCAAAAAATAAAATAAATTATTTTGTCGAGTGCCGGACTTGGTACTCAGCAAAGCAGACCTCTTTACCGAGTGCCGGGCCCTGGCACTCGGCAAAGGCCCTTTTTTTAAAAAAAATGACGGCGTGGGCCAGTGACATTTTTTGCCGAGTGTTGCACTCGGCAAAAAGGGCCTTTGCCGAGTGCCGACCTTTGCCGAGTGCCAGGCGCTCTGTGGCACAGCCTAGCACTCGGCAAAGAGTGGCTTTGCCGAGTGCCTGATTTTTGGCACTCGGCAAATCGGGCGGGCTTCTCCCGTAGGGACATATACCAGCTGTCGGTACCAACAGTACGGGGGTACCCACAGCTATCGCCAAAGCGCTGACATAACCGAAACCACAATGAAAAGAATAGCCTGCTCGACGGGGCGCCTCGACCGCGTCCCGGCTCCGACTCGTACGAGGCCCGCTCGACGGGGTGCCTCGACCGCGCCCTGGCTCCGACTCGTACGAGGCCCGCTCGACAGGGCGCCTCGACCACGTCCCGGCTCCGACTCGTACGAGGCCCGCTCGACGGGGCACCTCGACCGCACCCCGGCTCCGACTCGTACGAGGCCCGCTCGACGGGGCGCCTCGACCGCGCTCCGGCTCCGACTCGTACGAGGCTCGCTCGACGGGGCGCCTCGACCGCGCTCCGGCTCCGACTCGTACGAGGCCCGCTCGACGGGGCGCCTCGACCGCGCCCCGGCTCCTCGACACCCTTTCTTTACCTACCTGGGACAAAAGCCATAGCATTCAATGCGGTTACCTACTACCACCGACCGGCATGGCTACGGCATGGGTCAACGCGGGAACAATACCCACGTCAAGTCTCACTGTTTTACTGCCCATCCCGTGATGGGAGGTGAAAGCCGTCACTGTATCCACCCTACCGCGCACTATTCACCATCAATCACCCTCGAGGGAGGATAAGACAAGGTCCGTCCCCCGCGATACCAGGGATTCGGCCTTATCCATCCGACCTCGACCCGGCCTCGACCCGGCCCCAACGCTCGACTTAGCTCGAAGGACGGTATGGCATGGCGCTCTGGGTCATTTCACCCTCTTGTCCCGTACCACGTCAGGGTACCCAGGGATGGCCGGCCATCCCGAAGCCACGTCGCTACAGTCAACTCAACAGGAATCGACGAAACATCGCCTCAAGGCCCCCCTCGACTTGGCCACCCCTCGCCCTATAAAAGGACAGGCCAGGGCGACGAATAGGGGGGCGAAGCATCACGGAAGGACGAAACAACCAACCACCCGACCGAACAACGAAAGCAAGAGATCAACATCTCAAGCAACCACCTTTCTCCTTTTTCTCTTTGAGACTTGGGCTCGACACCCTCTCTCGCCTGCTTGTAACCCCTACACGAGCACCTCGGTGCAAGGAAATACAAACCTCTCTTCCCCGCTGGACGTAGGGCCTTCTTTTGCCCGAACCAGGATAAACCCCTGTGTGTTCTCCTTGCATCACCATCCAGGAAAGAGTCACGCAGCATTTACTCGTTGGTTTAGGACCCCCTTGGTCCGAACACCGACAGTTGGCGCGCCAGGTAGGGGAGCGCTGCGTGCAAACCTCGCTTTGTCGCCGTTCTTCCTGGATGGCTAACCCCGAACGCCCGATCCCATTGGGAACGGTGATCTGGTTTGGGAGTTTGGAGTTCATGTCGCTCGGCTCTGGCTACGACATGGTCCTACTCCCACCCAGGCACCCAACCGACGAAGATTACGAGCTCTCCCAGCCCGGGGGAGCAGTCAACCGGCACCGTCGCTCCAGGCGGTCGCGGGCCGCCCGGTGACGGCGAGCCCGGTACAACCACCGTCTCCACCTGACGGAGGGCGATGGGATCCCCCGGTCCGGCACCCCCCAGACAGGCGCCAGCCTAGATCTCCTTTTGGAAGATTTGGGAAGGACGAGCCTGGCTGAGGGTGGCGTGCCGACGAAGAATCCCGCCGCTCTCCCGTCCAGTGAGACACCACTATCCGTAGCATCTATCTCGCCACGGGCAATGACCTCCCCATCACCATTCCCGTTTGGACTAGACTCAGTCGCCCGGGTGTATGCATCCTCCGTGAGCGCTCGCATGAGCGCTTATGAGGAACTCCCCGGACACCATCTATGCTCCACTCTGGACCTCGTTGCGTCCACGCCGGTTTCTGATTATCGGGACTCTACGGAGACACCGGAAACAGAATCTCGTGTGACTGCTTCTCCACGTCACCACTTCGGTGATGGTTGGCAACGGCCACACATTCCCCCGTCATATTACTACTTTGGCGCACCTGACTCCGACTCGGCTGATGACACCTATGATCCGACTCGTGAGTGCTTCAACATCGACGTTGAAAGCACCTCGGAATCAGAGGACGAAGAGCCGGTCGAAGAAAGGCACACGCCCCCTCATGTTGAGCTTCCTGCCGAGCGAAACGAGCCCCAGTTCCTTGCGGGTCAAGGAGTGCAGCTCGGACAGATTCGCGAGTTGCAGGACCAGCTTGACGAGGAACGCGAAAACCTGGATCTTCTCCAGCAAACCCTCGAGCGTGAGCGTGCGGAACACGCATTTGGCGGGAGAGCTCGTGAGAGGGCTCGCGACGTCAACCGTCGCATCGACGAGGACCGGGCGGTCAACCCCCCGGTTTTCGCTCGAGCCAGCCAGAACGTTGTCGCCGCCGCCATGCTCCTGCGCAACATGCCCGAGCCGTCAAACCCTGACGCCCGTCGGGCTCGAGACGAAATCCGAGGACTCCTCGAGACTGCCGCCATGCAGCAGGCCGAGAGCTTTGCCTCGAGGCGGCGCGAAGCAGCCTCGGAGCGGACCCTCGAGCCTTCCCGACAGGAGAGAGAAGCCTCGGTTCATCCCGAGCCTGCCCGATGAAACCGGGTAGCACCTGCCCCTGAGCCCATCGCCAATGACCGCGAGCCTCGAGACACCCGTGGCAACATCGTCGAGCGTCGCACACGCAAACACGGTGATGGTGTAGCTCGAGGCTACCACGTCCACAGGGGTGGACGCTACGACAGCTCGGAAGACCGTAGCCCTTCACCCGAACCTCCGGGCCCTCGGGTGTTCAGTAGGGCTATCCGTGAGACGGTGCCCCCGGCTCGGTTCCGTCCCCCCACGACTCTCACCAAGTATAACGGCGAGACCAAACCCAAACTTTGGCTCGCCGATTTCCGCTTGGCGTGTCAGTTGGGCGGGGCCACCGACGACCGGGTCATCATTCGGCAACTCCCCCTGTTCCTCTCCGACACCGCCCGAGCCTGGCTCGAGGATCTCCCACCTTGGCAGATCCACGACTGGGACGATCTCGTGAGGGTGTTCGAGGGAAATTTCAAGGAAACCTACATGCGCCCCGGCAACTCGTGGGACCTCCGGGGCTGCAAGCAGAAACCAGATGAGTCCCTCTGGGACTACATCCGGCGCTTCTCCCGGCAGCGCACCGAGCTCCCCAACGTCACCGACTCCGACGTGATTACGGCCTTCCTCTCTGGTACCACCTATAAGGAGTTGGTCCGGGAGTTGGGCCGTAACACCCCGCTCACTGCCAACGGATTGATGGACATCGTCACCAACTTCGCCTCCGGCGAGGAGGCGGTTGGTGCGATCTTTGGCGGTGAGCCGGCGAGGGAGGAGCAGAAGGTCGACGACCCCGCGAGTTCCACCCGAGGCCCCAAGAGAAACAACCGCAAGAAGAAGAAAGGCCAGCAGGGCAAGCTCGAGGCCCCGGCCGACGAGCTCGTCGCTGCTACCGAGCACAAAAAACCTCGAGGCCCCCCCGGTGGGGGCGTCTTTGACAAAATGCTCAAAGAGCCGTGTCCCTACCACAAGGGACTCACTAACCATAACCTCAAGGATTGTCACATGCTGCGCAGGTACTTCGGGGGTGCCGGCGCCAAGAAGGACGACAAGGGGGAGGACCCTAAGGGTGACGACAAGGACGGGGAATTTCCCGAGATCCGCGACTGCTACATGATCTACGGAGGACCCTCGACCTGCCTCTCTGCGCGTCAGCGCAAGCGAGAACGGCGCGAGGTCTTCTCCATACAATCGGTAGTACCCCGTTTCCTTGATTGGTCTGCGGTGGCCATCACTTTCGACCGTGATGACCACCCAGACTACGTCCCCAACCCGGGGGTCTATCCCCTCATCGTTGACCCCGTCATCGCCAACACACGCCTCACCAAAGTGCTCATGGACGGCGGAAGCAGCCTCAACATTATCTACTCTCAGACCCTCGACCTCTTGGGGGTCGACAGAGCGCGCCTCCAGCCTAGCGTCGGGGGCTTCCACGGAGTCGTGCCAGGGAAACGGGCGGAACCCCTCGGGTGGGTCGATCTGCCTGTTTGCTTTGGCACACCGGCCAACTTCTGAAAGGAAACTCTCACTTTCGAAGTGGTCGGATTCCGTGGAACGTACCACGCTATCCTGGGACGCCCATGCTACGCCAAGTTCATGGCGATCCCGAACTACACCTACCTCAAGCTCAAAATGCCTGGCCCAAACGGTGTCATCACTGTAGGGCCCTCGTTTGAACATGCCTACGAGTGCGACGTCGAGTGCGTCGAGCACGGCGAGGCTGTTTTTGGGTCAGCGATCTTGGCCGCAGACCTCGACGGTCTAGCTAATGCGATCCCCGACCCAAAACGCCATGCCGGCAGCTTCGAGCCCGCCAAAGACGTCAAGCTCATACCCCTCGACCCCGCTGATCCCAAGGGGAGGGCGCTGAACGTCAGCGCCACCCTCGATCCTAAATAGGAAGCAGTGCTCGTCGACTTTCTCCGCACGAACATCGACATCTTTGCGTGGAGTCCCTCGGATATGCCGGGCATACCCAGGGAAGTCGCCGAGCACGCCTTGGAGATCCGGGCCGGATCCAAACCGGTGAAGCAACACCTGCGCCACTTCGACGAGGAGAAGCGCAGGATCATCGGCGAGGAGATACACAAACTGTTGGAGGCCGGGTTCATCAAGGAGGTTCATCATCCCGAGTGGCTAGCTAATCCTGTCTTAGTTAGAAAAAAGAGTGGGAAATGGAGGATGTGCGTAGACTATACTGGTTTACATAAAGCATGTCCGAAAGTTCCCTTCCCTTTGCCACGCATTGATCAAATCGTTGATTCCACCGCGGGATGTGGAACTCTCTCATTCTTAGATGCATACTCCGGTTACCACCAAATCAAAATGAAGGAGTCCGACCAGCTCGCGACTTCATTCATCACCCCATTCGGCATGTATTGCTACGTTACGATGCCCTTCGGTCTCCGGAACGCAGGGGCAACGTACCAGCGATGCATGCAACATGTTTTTGGGGGGGCACATTGGGTCGACCGTCGAGGCTTACGTCGATGACATCGTGGTCAAAACCCAACGTGCCGGCGATCTGGTCAGCGACCTCGACGTTGCATTCAATTGCCTCAGGGCAAAAAACATCAAACTCAATCCAGAGAAATGTGTCTTCGGCGTCCCACGAGGTATGCTTTTAGGGTTTATCGTATCTAAACGTGGCATCGAGGCCAACCCTGAAAAAATCTCTACAATCACCAAGATGGGCCCCATCCGAGATCTCAAAGGCGTACAGAGAGTCACAGGTTGCTTGGCGGCACTCAGCCGTTTCATTTCGCGCCTCGGCGAAAAAGCACTCCCTCTGTACCGTCTCTTGAGGAAATCGGACCATTTTTCCTGGAACCTCGAGGCTGAGGAGGCTCTCACAAAACTGAAAGCCACCCTCTCTAACTCACCAATCCTCATCCCTCCGACCCTGGGGGAACCACTCCTACTCTATGTCGCCGCGACGTCACAAGTAGTCAGTGCCGCCCTGGTTGTCGAACGGGCCGAGGAGGCACACACCTTGCTCGTCCAGAGGCCGGTCTATTTCGTTAGCGAGGTGCTCTCGGAGACAAAGTGTCGATACCCACAGATCCAGAAACTGCTGTATGCTGTCATCTTGACACGGCGCAAGCTCCGACACTACTTCGAGGGTCACCCGGTTACTGTGGTTTCTTCTTTCCCCTTGGGAGAGATAGCCCAGAACCGGGAAGCCTCGGGTAGGATTGCCAAATGGGCGGTCGAGCTCATGGGCGAGGCATTATCCTATGCGCCACGAAAAGCTATTAAGTCACAGGTATTAGCAGATTTTCTGGCCGAGTGGACTGACACACAACTCCCCCCTGCACAGCTCCAGGCGGAGCTGTGGACCATGTACTTCGATGGGTCATTGATGAAAACGGGAGCAGGCGCGGGCTTGCTCTTCGTCTCACCCCTCGGGGTTCACATGCGCTACGTCATCCGGCTTCATTTCCCTGTGTCTAACAATGTCGCCGAATATGAGGCACTCGTCACGGGGTTGAGAATCGCCATCGAGCTCGGGGTCCGACACCTCGACGTCCGAGGCGACTCTCAACTCGTGATCGATCAGGTGATGAAGAACTCGAGCTGCCGCGACCCCAAGATGGAGGCCTACTGCCAAGAAGTACGGCGCCTCGAGGACAAGTTTCACGGCCTCGAGCTCAACCACATCGCACGCAGGTATAATGAGGCCGCTGATGAACTGGCAAAAATTGCGTCCGGTCGAGCCACGGTTCCACCGGACGTCTTCGCGAAAGACCTTCAGCGCCCATCCGTCGACCTCAGGCCAGACGGGGGGGTCGACGAGGCGTCGATCGACCTTCCACCTGAGGCAGAAGCCCCCTCGACCAGGGCTGAAGCCATGCAGGTGGAAGACTCGACGCCACCGTCTAACCTCGAGCCTAATTGGCGCGTCCCGTACCTCGACTACCTCATCCAGGGGGACCTCCCCTCGGATAGGACTGAGGCTCGACGGATCGCACGCCGGGCCAAAACTTTTGTGATCTTGGGCGACAGCAGGGAGCTCTACCGTCATAGCCCTACCGGTATCCTCCAACGTTGCATCACGAAAGAGCAAGGCAGAAATCTGCTCGGCGATCTTCACTCGGGGGCTTGCGGTCACCACGCTGCGCCTCGAACCCTTGTCGGAAACGCCTTTCGACAAGGATTCTATTGGCCGACCGCGGTCTCCGACGCTGTCAAGCTAGTACGCTCCTGCGAGGGTTGTCAGTACTATGCGAGACAGACTCATCTTCCGGCACATGCCCTACAAACTATCCCCATCACATGGCCGTTCGCCGTTTGGGGGCTCGACCTTGTCGGACCACTGAAAAGGACGACTGGCGGCTTCACCCACTTGCTTGTCGCAATCGACAAATTCTCCAAGTGGATCGAGGCCCGCCCTATCACCAGCATCAGGTCCGAACAAGCTGTACTCTTCTTCACTAACATTGTTCATCGCTTCGGGGTCCCCAACTGTATCATCACGGACAACGGCACCCAGTTCACTGGTAAGAAGTTTTTGGATTTCTGCACAACCACCACATCCGTGTGCTCTGGTCGGCAGTGGCTCATCCAAAAACAAACGGGCAAGTGGAACGTGCCAACGGCATGGTTCTACAAGGCCTAAAGCCCAGAATCTTTGACAAACTAAACAAACATGGCAAAAGATGGGCTGTCGAGCTACCCTCGGTCCTGTGGAGCCTAAGAACAACGCCGAGTCGAGCCACGGGGTTCACTCCGTTCTTCTTAGTCTACGGGTCTGAGGCTATGCTACCAACCGATATAGAATACGGGTCCCCGAGGTTGAAGGCATACAATGAAGGACACAACGACGCCACAAGACAGGACGCCCTCGACCAGCTCGAGGAAGCCCGAGATGTGGCTCTGTTGCATTCTGCCAGGTACCAGCAGGGTCTCCGACGCTACCACGACAGATACGTCCGCAAGCGTGACCTCAACGTTGGTGACTTGGTGCTACGGCGGAACCAGAACACCAAGGGACGGCACAAGCTCACACCACCATGGGAAGGGCCGTACATCATCGCAGAAGTACTAAAGCCGGGCACCTACAAGCTATCCAACGAGAAGGGCAAAATCCTCACCAACGCTTGGAACATTGAACAGCTACGTCGCTTCTTTCCTTAAAAAGCCTCGAGGCTCTGTATTTCCTTTTTCGTCAATAAAACAATACAGCGATGTTCAAAATTTCTCGTTTCGTAATGAGGAAGGATCGACCCTGCACTCCCAGAGTCGACCCTCCCTCGGGGGCTGCAAGGGGGGAACCCCCGGTCCCCGAAAAAACTTATGCTCTTTTTTAAAAATTTAAGAACCGCTTCTTAGATCGACTTCGCTGAAAGAGCACCCTTAGGTTCGAAAGGGCTCTCGAGTCTGGAGCATCACCTACGCCTCCGAGGCTACGGTACCTCCACTCAACCCTTACGCCTTTTAGAGGTACGCCTTCACGCTGAGAAGATCTAAACAACGGTTCCTAAAATTAAAAAAGAACATACCCCCTGTCGCTTAGATCAGGCTCTCACACGATTTACTAGGCCGCAACATCACCCTGAAGCTCGAGGGCAGTCGAGCCGTGAGATCACTTACGCCTCCGAGGCTACGGTACCTCCACTCGCTCCCTTACGCCAAAGGATGTAGCTGCGCGCTAGGTAAATCACGCGAGAACACGATCCGTGCGATAAAGGGAAGAAAAGCTCGAGTAAAACTAAATCAACCGCGAACCGGTTTATGTTTTGAGTCTTTTAGGCCTCCGCGGCCACCACGATCAAAATTCGAAATACTAACTTATTACATGGGCCTTCATGCCCAGATGTGGCTCACAGGCCTTCGTCGTCGGCAGGAGGAACCACCTCGGCTTCAAAAAGCGAGGCCAGACGACTCCCAGGCTCTTCGGCGGCTTCGATCAGCTCCACGCAGGCGTCCTCGTTCTCCTCGTCCGTCCGATCGGGGTCTGTGATGAAGCCCTCGGCAACGAGCCTCATGTCAAACACAAACCCCGAACGGACGACGGCCAGCGCCCTCTTCACGCCGTGATGGAGGCCGTTCCGTATCTTCTCCCGGGCAAGGCGGCCCAGCGCCACCATCCGTCGGACGAAGGAGTTCCCCGGAACATCTTCCCCGGTGTCGATGTCAGGCTCGACCCCTAGGCCATCACACACAGTGGTGATTGCGCCCTGGAGAAGTTGGGTCCTCCGGACCTCGGCTTCGAAGAGGCTCTGGAAGGAGTTGGCGCACGATTGGGCCTCTCGGTTCTCTCTCTCCAGCTCTGAAACACGACAAACAAATTAGTGCCCAACGCGGGGCCTTCAACGTTGTGACTATAGCAACCACACTTACCCTCGACGTGGGTCTGCAGGCCCACGACCTCGTCGCGGAGTCCCCCACATATTCGCTCGAGCCCCAGGAAGGCGCTGTCCTTGTCACGGATGGCTGCCTTTAGCGCCTCGACCTCCTGCCGAGCAGACTCGAGAGCTGCGTCCTTCTTTTGGACGGCTCCCTGCAGCGTCGTGATCTCGGCATGGAAGGCGTCGCGCTGAAGACTGACCTGGGAAACATCCTCCTCGAGCTCCTTCACCCGCGCAGACAAGGGCTCGAGGTCCCTGCGTGCCTGGGCAGCCTCCTCCCGAGCCTTGTCCAGGCTTGTGCGCATCACGGCCTCGGCCGCCCATGCCTGCGTCGCCTCTTCCTTCAATATGGCGTATGCGACGCGTAGTTCAGCCATCTCGGCGTTCCGATCGGATAGCCGTTTCTGGGCCTCCTCGACCAGAACCCGTTGCTGAGACAACGCGCCCCACACGCCACTCTCGTCCCGGATGAAGAGCGACTTGCGGCGAGAGTACTCCTTTAGCTCCTGAACGCGATTCGAAAAGGTCACAAATCCGAAGAAAAAACAGCCTATCAAGCGAGCCGACGGGTCGATCATACCTCGGTGGCATCCCCCATACTCCGCACAGCGCCGGACGCCACTCGAAGCAACCGGTCGAGGTGCTGGCGGACGCCCTCGAGGTACTCCCATCGGTGCACTTCGTCTTTGTCGCTAAGGACAAAGACGGGCTCGGCGTCGGGGTTCATAGCGTCCCTGAACTCAAGGGACGCCCCCCCCACTTCGGCAGCTCCGTCTCGACCCGCGCTATCGCCAGCGCGGCGATGTCGGGCCACGAGGAGGACGACCCGACCGGGGCGTCTCCCGGTCCCGCGGAAGGACCGGCCTCGCCCGCGGTATCCACCTCTCCAACGGCCGTCGCGACACCGGCCTGGTCCGCGACCTCACCCCCCTCGACCCCTATCGTTTGTTTTCCCTTGTCCAAGGAGATGTTGTCGAGGGGAGCGTGAGGGCGGGCACTTACGACCACCGGCACCTCCGGAGCCGGCGCCTCGACCGACGACGGCTCCGGTACCCGCGCCTCGACCGTCGGCACCGCCGGAGTCGGCGCCTCTTCTTCGGGTGCTCCGGATAGGGGCTCGACCGCCCCGACCTCCACCATGCCCGCTGGCTCTGCCAACGGGCCTTATCGCGGCTGCGACCCCTTCGCCAGGACCGTCTCTTGCCCTGACACCGACGCGACCTCCTCCCTGGTCACGTCAGCACCCGCCCGCTCCGCGTCGCGGACGGGTGCCTCGCCCGTCGAGACCGCAACGGCAGCCTCGGCCGTCCCCGATGACCTGGGCCCCGCCTCGACCACGTCAAGAGCCGCCGCCTTCGCCGGTTCGGCCCCCTCGACGGCGGGCACCGGGCCGGCAACTGCCGCGGCGTCGGCTGACCCTTGCTGATGTCGTAGGCGCCCTTTCGCGGCCTCGACCTGACGGACCCAGGCCGCGTCCTGCTCCGCCGTCCGGTTGAGGACAACGGCGCTGGCTCGCAACGACTTAACAGGGGTAGGCCCCATTGGCTCCGCCTTCCGCTTCAGCCTGCGAAGTGAGAAGGATTGTCGGCCAACGGACTTTGGGAAAGGCAGGACGACCAAGTTGAGATACTTACCCGGAAATCGGCACCAAGTACCTCGACCCTGCGCGGCTCGAGCCTCCCGGGACGGCCGCTGGTGGCCTCGCGGCGGCCTCACCAGCAGGCCGAGCGCTCCTGGGAGCCCCGGCCGACACACCGCCCTGCGCCCTTTGTGCTTCCGAGGCCAGCTGGCCTCGGGTCCTTACTCCCATCGGCGCCGCCGCCGATGACGACGCCGGTACCACCGTCTCCGCCCCTGCCGGAGCTTGCGAGGCCCCGGCTGGTGCGGACGTCCCCGTCGACCCCTCTCGCCGGGTCCGAGGTAAAACGGCCCCTCCCCTCGAGGGGCCAGATTCCTTCTCCACCTTCTTCCCCTCGACCTCCTCGACCACGACGACCGAGGAGGACCCCCCCTCATGGGCTCCAGCAGGGGGCGAATGTCGGGAAGGTCGCCCAGCCTGGTCGCAATCTCATACCGCGACAGGGCATCATCATCTTCGTCGCTGCTGCCATCGTCCTCCCCCGAGACTGTCTCGGAAGGTGACGGCGACAGGGGCACTCCGTCGATGGTCTGCTGGCGCCGGCGCTTCTTCAACGCCTCCGCCTTCTTGGCCTTGCGGATCGCCCGCTTCTTGGCCGTCTCCTTGGCCTGCTTCTTCTGGGAAGCATGCAGGCGTCGAGCCTCCCGGGTGGGCCGGTCCTCCGGGACTGGCGGGCGTGTTTCCCGCAACGCCGACAAATCCTACACGCCGGCCTCGACCACATCAGAAAAATCCATAGAAAAACAAGAATAGCAATACCTCAGCCCTGGGATACGTACCACGGATTCGCACCCTTCGGTAGGCCTCATGGGAACCTGATTGGCCTCCTCCGCCTTGAAGTTCCCGACCATCCGGCGAGCCCGCCGGAGAACCTCCTCAAGGGTGAGGGATTCGTGGGACATCCGGGTGCCCTCCAGGTTCGCCTCCGGAGTCATCTGGTCCAGGCGGAGACGACGCTGGCACAACGGCATCACTCTGCGGCGATGGAAGCCCGCAGCCACCGCCGCAGCCGTTAGGCCCCGAAGGCGAAGCTGCTGCAGCGCCGCCAGCAGCGGATCCAAGCGCGTCTTCTCGGCCTCGGGCACTCCGTACGACCAATGCTCTTCTCGAGCAGTCAGCACGCGGCCGGTGTACCTCGGCAACTGATTTTCATCATTGCGGAGGTAGAACCAACCCTCGTGCCACCCACTATTCGAGGAGATAAGTCAGGCCGGGATGTATAGATCCGTCCGACCCGATCTCACCTACAGCACGCAGCTCCCCACTCGGGCCGCGCACAGGACGCCTTTCTCCCCCGCCCTCTTGGCGAAGAGCTCGGCCTTAAAAAGGTGAAGCCACAAGTTCCACTGAGGCTCCACCCCGAGGTAGCCCTCGCAGACCGCCGCAAAGATGGCGGCCTGCGCGACGGCGTTGGGGGAAAGGTGATGAAGCTCCACCCGGTAGTAGTGGAGGAGCGCACGCATGAAGACCGACGCCGGCACGCCGAACCCCCGCTCATGAAAGCTGACGAAGCTCACCACGTACCCTTCAGGGGGCGCTGGCTCCTGGTGGGCGGGGGGCGGCGCCACCCACTCCGGCTGCGCCAAGTTCGTCCTCGGCCGCAGCAGCCCGTCCTCGACCAACTCCTCCAACCTCCTCTCCGTCACCGAGGAGGCGGCCCAGTCATCGGCGGGAAGGATCTGGCTCTTTCCTGCCATCGATGTCGTCGGAAGGGGATGGAAGGAAAGGATGCGGTGGCTGCGGCAAAACGGGCGGAGAACGCGATGTGGCAGGGGATGTCTAAGGCAAAGGATTGCAGGGATGCAAGTAACCGGTGGGGAACGAAGACCCCAAGGCCTTAGCTTTATATGCCCGGACGGAAGCCCAACGGCCGCACGAAAAGTAAGGAGCAGTTTTTCGCGATAAACACGCTCACCTAACCGTTTCCTTATATCTCGCAGGAACTGAGCACGTGGCCGCTCCCCACGTCGTAACCATACGCCGATACCGCGCCGATCTCGTCTCCCGAAAAAACGCGCCCGGCCAACGAAATATCTCCAGGTATGTCTTAAATGGGTGCGAAACCCGCAATAAGTCTCAAGGGAGCGAAAGCTGGCCCTCGAACAGGGTTCGACAGCTGCCCTCGAGCAACAGAGTTAGGGACAACCTAGGGTGCGCCCGTACATGGCCAAGGGCTCGAGCCACGCTCTCGAGGCACCCCAGGACGTATTCGAGGCCGAAGGAGAAGGTTGTGGTAGGAATCCCTCCGGGGGAGGCATCGAGCCCTCGAATCCTGTCAAAGGGAATCGAGATCCACACAACCGCTTCTTGGCATTTTTGAGGGCGCCTCCGGGCCACTAGCCGACCCCTAACGAATGGGGCACGGGTTCTCACTCGAATTCCCCCGCTATCAGCTCACCGGAAATTGTCGTAACTCGGGCCCAAACGAGGGTAGTACGACATTCTCCACCCCTCCTCCTTTTTTCGAAAAAGGAGCGTGAGGGTCGCGAAAAACGGCCAGGACTCTGACCGACCTCGTGCGTGCGAGGCTCGGGGTCCCGACCGCAAAATTGGGTGCGAAGCCTGCAATAAGTCTCGAGGGAGCGAAAGCTGGCCCTCGAACGGGGTTCGACAGCTGCCCTCGAGCAACAGAGTTAGGGACGACCCAGGGTGCGCCCGTACATGGCCAAGGGCTCGAGCCACGCTCTCGAGGCACCCCAGGACGTATTCGAGGCCGAAGGAGAAGGTTGTGGTAGGAATCCCTCCGGGGGAGGCATCGAGCCCTCGAATCCTGTCGAAGGGAATCGAGATCCACACAACCGCTTCTTGGCATTTTTGAGGGCGCCTCCGGGCCACTAGCCGACCCCTAACGAACGGGGCACGGGTTCTCACTCGAATTCCCCCGCTAGCAGCTCACCGGAAATTGTCGTAACTCGGGCCCAAACGAGGGTAGTACGACATTCTCCACCCCTCCTCCTTTTTTCGAAAAAGGAGCGTGAGGGTCGCGAAAGACGGCCGGGACTCTGACTGACCTCGTGCGTGCGAGGCTCGGGGTCCCGACAGCAAAAATGGGTGCGAAGCCCGCAATAAGTCTCGAGGGAGCGAAAGCTGGCCCTCGAACGGGGTTCGACAGCTGCCCTCGAGCAACAGAGTTAGGGACGACCCAGGGTGCGCCCGTACATGGCCAAGGGCTCGAGCCACGCTCTCGAGGCACCCCAGGACGTATTCGAGGCCGAAGGAGAAGGTTGTGGTAGGAATCCCTCCGGGGGAGTGAAAGTCCCTAGTTTGGTTTTGGCTAATTGATGAAACCTAGGACTAACCTTTGTATCTAAGTGGATGATTTAGATAAAGGTGGTCATTGCATATGAGATATGACATTGACTCATATGACCAAGATGGTGAAGACCAAGATGAGGCTTGGCTCGATGGACCGGTTGTGAAGGTGAAGGGCAAGTCGAGGCTTCGAAGCGAAGGACCATGCGATGGTGAAGCTTGAGCAAGACTTAGCGCCGATGGACTGATGCAACGGTGAAGAGCAAGTGAAGTCAAGGTCGATGGATCGAGACGGTCATGTGATGATATGAAGTGGATCATATCATTTGGAGAAACAAAATGGGCTCAAGGCAAAGGTATAACCATAGGGCCATTTTGTTTTACACTCAAGACACCATAGAGGGTGTGAGTGGTTTAGGGTCGATAGCCGAACTATTAAGAGGGGAAGTCTTATCGGTTTTTCGACGCACGGGTGCCACTAGGTGAATTCATGAAGTGCATTGCATGTAGGGCCTAGTGAGCTAATTGGAAAACCTTTGAAAATGATTGAGAAAAAGCTAACACACAAGCACATGGAGATGTACACTTGATGGTGTTGGCACATTTGCAAAGGTGGCGTTGGTCGCGCTGTGGTTTGCGGGTAGAGAGGGGTTTGGGTTCCTCTCTCCCTCCCGCCGAGCGTGCGAGCGCAGGATTCAGGCGATTTCGGGGAAATGAAATGCCTATTTTCCACTACGCCGGAAGTTGGAAAAGAAACGGAAGCGAACGGAGGTCACAGAGGTGACCGGACGCTGCACCGGATGCGGTCTCGGTATGACCGGACGCGTCCGGTCAGTACAGCGCGGTTTTAGGTGCGCGGGCTAGGGTTTGCAACCGGCGCGTCCGGTCACTCGCGGGACCGGCGCGTCCGGTCAGGTGCCCAGAATGAACTGCGGTTCGCAAGGACGATCGGACGCGGGGCGCGTCCGGTCACACACGATCGGACGCGTCCGGTCATCAAAGGAGCTTACTGGACTCCGACCGGACGCTGGCACTGTCGCGTCCGGTCGTTCTCTAGAGCGCGTCCGGTCGGTGTTTCGCGGCGCGGGTGCTGTGCGGATCGGCGCGTCCGGTCGTTACGAGGGGCGCGTCCGGTCATTGCTTCGCGCGCGCGGTGCTGAGCGACCGACGCGTCCGGTCTGTTGAGAGGCGCGTCCGGTCATGGGTTTTGACCGTTGGCGCAGTGACCGTTGGAGGACCGGACGCGGTTGAGCGCGTCCGGTCAGTTTCGACCGGCGCGTCCGGTCGTCCCGAAAAAACGGTCAGTAGAGTGGCAACGGCTCTATTTGGATGGGATGCTTATAAATACTCGTTGGTCGGCCCTTAGGGAGGTCTCTTGGCATTTCTAACACTCTTGTGCATCCTTTGAGCTAGAGCTACTCCTCCCACTCATCTCTCTTGCTTGATTGCAAATCAAAAGTGAGATTGAGTGATCCCAAAGTGCATTGCATAGCTTGAGGGCATCTAGTGGCACTTGTGGGTGGTTTAGCCGGTGGATTTCTTGTTACTCTTGGAGAGTACCGCTCCTAGCCGGCTTGGAGATTGTTGGAGGCGTTGGCAAGAGAAGGTGATTGTTCTTGGCCACCTCCGGTTGTTTGTAAGAGGTTCTTGTGCTTTCCTCGGCGGGACGCCAAAAGCAACTCTATTGGATTGCGCGTGTCATTGAGTTACCTCACTTGAGAGTGGAGTCTTGCGGTGCCTTGCGGGGCGTGCCTTGAGGGGCAAGTGACTTGAGGGTCACACCGAGGAACCATCTAAGTGTTGGTCGACACAACCGGTGACGTAGTTTGTCGGTGCACAAGTGAACACCGGGTGAACAAAAATATTGTGTCTCTTGTCTCCCGGTGATTGGTCTACATATTGTGTTGGTCAATATTAATTGATTGTATATCATCTTGGTGATTGGCAACATCTTCACTCCACCGTCGGTATAAGATTCACAATCCTATCTCTTGCACTTATCTTTACTAGATTATCTTGTGTTGCTCTAGTAGTAGCTTGGCTAGTAGTGTTGTTAGCTTGTTCTCTAGTGTAAAATTAGTGACATAGCTCTTGTGTGAACTAGAGATCATAATCTACTAGACTTGTGGATAGGAGGCTTGCATCACAACCTTTGGCTAAGCAAAACTCGCTTTACGCCGTTTGTTATTCTAACAAGTTTGCTTAGTGGTGCTTGTAGAATTTTTATAGGCTATTCACCCCCCCCTCTAGCCATCTAGGACCTTACAAGTGGTATCGGAGCCGTGGTCACCATTTTAATCAAGGCTTAACATCCTTCGGTGTGAAAAATGGCTCAAATTGTGTTCAATCATGTTGGGGGCAAGCCACCGTTCTTTGATGGTGTTAGTTCTTTTGCTCATTGGAAGAGAAAGATGACAATGTACCTTGGTTCTATTCATGAGAGAGTATTGCAAGTCACCGAGAATGATTTTGCTATCATTGATCCCAATCATCTCACCGATGAAGATAGAGCAAATAGAACATGCAATAGAATGGCTCTCAATACACTCTATAATGGTATTGACACAAAAGTGTTTGAGGGCATTAAAGATTTGGAATTGGCTAGTAAAGTATGGACAAGGTTGAGTGAGACATATGAAGGCACTAAGGTTGTGAAGAGTGCCAAGCTATATGGGCTCAAGAGTGAGTTTGAGAACTTCAAGAAAAAGGATGATGAAACAATCATTGAAATGTTTCATAGATTGCAAGTGATAGTCAATGATCTCAAGAGCTTAGGGCACAAGACTCAAGATCAAGATTTTTGTCACAAGTTCTTATTGAGCTTACCTAGAAGATTCAAGATGTTAATCATGATGTTGCAAAGAGATGGGCTTGAAGCAATGAAGCCTAATGATTTGCTTGGTGAAGTATTAACCTATGACAAATATGATCAAGATGTTGATGACAAGGAGAAGGTGGAAGATGAAAAGAAGAAGAAGACCGTGGCGTTCAAGGCCATCTCCTCCAAGGGCAAAGCTACCATCATTGAAGAAGAAGACAATAGTGAAGATGAAGATTATGAAATTGATGATGAGGCATTTGCTTTTGTAGTCAAGAAAATGGGTCACATGTTCATTAAGAGAAGAGGCTTCAAAAAGAGAAATGACAACTTCAAGAGCAATGAGCAACAAAGGAGGTGCTTCAATTGTGATAGCACCGAACATCTTCAAGCCGAATGTCCCTATGATAAGAAGAAGAACAACAAGAGGGGCAAGTTTGAGAAGAAAAAGAAAGAAGCCAAGATAACATTCAAGAAAGGCAAGAATGGAGTCTATGTGGCCACTTGGGAAAGTGATGATGAAGAAGAAGAAGAAGAATCATCCAACAAGGCTTTTGCTTCCATTGCTATTAACAAGAAGCCTTTACTATTTGATTCATCCTCTTCATGCTTCATGGCCAAAGAAGCTAAGGTATTATATGATGAAAGTGATGATGAAAGTGAAATGGAATATGTTCATGATAGTGATAATGATAAATATGATAATGAAAATGATGATGATGATGAACCAACTAAAGAACAACTATATGACTTGTTGCAACAAACTAGAGACATAGCTATTGCCAAGAACAAGGAGTGCAAGAAGCTTTCAATGAAAGTAGCAATACTTGAGAAAGTTCTTGGTGAGCTTAAGACCACTCATGAGAGTCTAGTGGAAGACCATGAGGATCTTGGTAAGGCTCATTCCAAGCTTGAAAAGGCTCACTCATTGCTACTTGAGCAACAAGAAAAGAAGGAGGTTGTTGTATCATGTGATATAGGTGTTACTTGTGATATAATTGATGAATCCTTTAATGAACCTATCATCATGTCAAATACTAACCCTTCTTGTAGCTCTTCATCCACCACCACCAACTCTACCTCTACTACTAGTGATGGTTTCACTTGTGATGCCTCACTAATGGTTGAGAATGAGACTCTCAAGAGAGAGGTGGATGAGCTCACTCACGCCCTAGGCAAGGCCTATGGTGGTGAGGCCCGCTTGCTTAAGTGCTTGGGTAGCCAAAGGTTCTCTCTTAACAAAGAGGGATTGGGCTACACCCCCAAGAAAGGCAAGTCGGCCTTTGCAACTCCAAAACCTAGTTTTGTAAAGAGCAATGGTCGGTTTTGCAATAGATGCAAGCAAGTTGGGCACTTAGAGCATAATTGTAATAAAAAGAACCAAAGCAAGAAATTTGTTAATGCTATACCTTTTGATTCTTGCTATGTGCTTACCAAAGGTGTGAAGGGTGTGCAAGCTAAGTTTGTTGGTACACCAATAGTGGGCCCAAAGAAGAAGGCTATTTGGGTACCAAAGAGCTTAGTTACTAACCTACAAGGACCCAAGCAAAAATGGGTACCTAAGCTTCATTGATTTGCTTGTAGGTCAATTACAAAGCCGGAGGAAGGCATTGGATTATTGATAGTGGGTGCACTCAACACATGACCGGTACATCAAGAATGTTTGACTCAATCAATGACAATAATAGTGGTGTTGATTCTATCACATTTGGCAATAACAAGAAAGGCAAGGTTATTGGCTTGGGCAAGATTGCAATATCAAATGACATGAGTATCTCAAATGTGTTGCTAGTTGAAAGTTTGGATTTCAATCTTCTATCCGTGGCACAAATATGTGATCTAGGCTACAAATGCATCTTTGGGGTTGATGATGTGGAAGTTATTAGTGTGGATGGTTCAAATGTGGCATTCAAGGGCTTTAGATATGAGAATCTCTACCTAGTTGACTTCAATGCTAGAGAAACTTCTTTGGCAACTTGCTTAGTCTCCAAATCAAGCATGGGTTGGCTTTGGCATAGAAGGCTTGGTCATGTTGGCATGAAACAATTGAAGAAGCTTACAACTCACAATCTTGTCAATGGTTTGAAAGATGTTGAATTTGAGAAGAATAAGCTTTGTAGTGCATGTCAAGCCGGGAAGCAAGTTGGAAGCTCACATCCAAAGAAGAGTACAATGAGCACATGCAAAGCATTTGAGTTGATGCACATGGATCTATTTGGACCAACAACATATACAAGCATAGGCGGCAACAAGTATGGCTTTGTCATAGTGGATGACTTCACAAGATTCACATGGGTGTTCTTTCTTAGTGACAAAAGTGAAGTGTTTGACACCTTCAAGACATTTCTCACTAGAGTTCACAATGAGTTTGAGATTAGAATCAAGAAAGTGAGAAGTGACAATGGAAGTGAGTTCAAGAATACAAGAATTGAAGAACTTTGTGATCATTATGGTATTGGACATCAATTCTCGGCCAAGTACACTCCACAATCAAATGGCCTAGTTGAGAGGAAGAATAGAACATTGCTTGATATGGCTAGATCAATGCTTCATGAGTACAATGTGAGTCAATCATTTTGGGATGAAGCAATCAATACCGCTTGCTACTACATCAATAGACTATATTGTCATCCATTGCTAGAGAAGACCCCATATGAGTTACTTCATGGAAGAAAGCCCAATATTTCTTACTTTAGGGTGTTTGGTTGCAAATGCTATATCTTGAAGAAGGGCACTAGATTGGGGAAGTTTGACAAGAGATGTGATGAGGGGTTCCTACTTGGTTATTCAACTACAAACAAAGCTTATAGAGTTTGGAACAACTCAAGTGGCATTCTAGAAGAAGTCCATGATGTGCAATTTGATGAAACCAATGGGTCACAAGATGAAGAAGAGAATCTAGATGATGTTAGTGGAACTCTATTGGTGGAAGCAATGAAGAACATGGACATTGGGGACATTAGAGCAAAGCAAGTTATTGATATTCAAGATGATGATAAAGATCAAGTGCTCAATTCTCCATTCAAGCTAGCTAGTGACTCTCAAGTGCAAGATCAAGGTGCTAGTTCATCTCATCAAGATACATCAAGTGATCAACCAAGCTCAAGCAATCAAGTGCAAGTACTCCAACCACAACATGTTGCAAGAGATCACCCCATTGATAGTGTTATTGGTGATATTAGAAGTGGTGTGCAAACAAGATCAAGATTGACTATGTTTTGTGAGCATGCATCATTTGTGTCAACCATAGAACCAAAGAAGATAGAAGAAGCTTTGAGGGATGCCGATTGGATCATGGCTATGCAAGAAGAGCTTAACAATTTCACAAGAAATGATGTTTGGGAATTGGTAGAAAGGCCAAATGACTACAATGTGATTGGAACCAAGTGGGTGTTTAAAAACAAGCAAGATCAATATGGCATTGTAGTGAGAAACAAAGCAAGACTAGTTGCTCAAGGTTACACTCAAGTTGAAGGTCTTGACTATGATGAGACATATGCTCCCGTGGCAAGATTGGAGGCAATAAGGATTCTATTGGCTTATGCTTGTGCACACAATATCAAACTATATCAAATGGATGTCAAAAGTGCATTTCTCAATGGAATCATCAATGAGTTAGTATTTGTTGAGCAACCGCCTGGATTTGAAGATGACAAGAAACCCAACCATGTCTACAAATTGAAGAAGGCTTTATATGGCTTAAAGCAAGCACCTAGAGCATGGTATGAGAGGCTAAGGGATTTCCTTCTCTCTAAGGGATTCAAAATGGGCAAGGTTGATACTACTCTATTCACCAAGAAGATTGGAAATGATCTATTCATAGTGCAAATATATGTTGATGACATCATTTTTGGATCAACCGATCAAGCTTATTGTGAAGAATTTGGTGCTATGATGGCCAAAGAGTTTGAAATGTCTATGATTGGTGAACTTAGCTACTTCCTTGGTCTCCAAGTCAAGCAATTGAAGAATGGAACATTTGTGAGTCAAGGGAAATACATAAGGGACATGTTGAAGAAGTTTGGAATGCAAGATGCAAAGCCAATTTCAACTCCAATGGGCACAAATGGCAATTTGGATAGTGATCTTGATGGCAAAATGGTGAATCAAAAGGAATATCGGTCTTTGATTGGAAGTCTACTCTATGTCACCGCATCAAGGCCGGATGTCATGTTTAGTGTTTGCATGTGTGCTAGATATCAAGCCTCACCTAGAGAAAGTCATCTCACGGCCGCAAAGAGAATATTGAGGTACTTGAAGCAAACAAGAGATGTTGGACTATGGTATCCCAAGGGGTCAAAGTTTGAATTGATTGGATATTCGGACTCCGACTATGGGGGTTGCAAGATCAATAGAAAGAGCACAAGTGGCACATGTCAATTACTTGGAAGATCACTTGTGTCATGGTCCTCAAAGAAACAAAATAGTGTGGCAATCTCTACCGCCGAAGCCGAATATGTGAGTGCGGGGAGTTGTTGTGCACAATTGCTATGGATGAAATCAACTTTGAAGGATTATGGCCTCAACTTCAAGAATGTGCCATTGCTATGTGATAATGAGAGTGCAATCAAGATGATACAAAACCCGGTTCAACATGGAAGAACAAAGCATATTGACATAAGACATCATTTCATTAGAGATCATCAACAAAAGGGAGATATTGCCATTGAAAGTGTTGGCACCGATGATCAACTTGCCGATATTCTCACTAAGCCACTTGATGAAAAGAGGTTTTGCAAGCTAAGGAATGAATTGAACATTCTTGATTTCTCAAACATGAGTTGAATGCACCTCACCCACTTATTGACATGCCTCTCCTTCGACATTGCAAGGTAAAATTGATTGACATGTCTTTCATCCTATGCTAAGGACTTGATAGAGCATGTAGACATAATAAGTGGTACGCATAAGCATTCATGATAAATCAAATGAATTTGATGGATATATGCTACCACTATTGCTTCTATGCTTATTTTGATCTAGTGGTGGCATATGACATGTTTGTGAGCTTGTAAACCTAGTGTTGAATCTAGAAGATTTGCTATAAGTGTTTAATTCAACATAGGCAAGATAACCCTTATTTTGAGGAGTGAAGAAGCTTGTCTTTGGTTCAAATCGAATTAAATATCTTTGGCAAGTATTCTAGGTTAAACCAAATTTGATAAATTTTTTAACCTTACATGTGGTATCAAATTAATTTCAATCTACTCTATCAAACACTTTTCCTTCTCTCCACAATTTGATCCCATTTTTGGGTAAGTTGTTGACAAAGGGGGAGAGAAAAAGATGATTCAACTTGATAAAGGGGTAAATAAAATTTATGATGAGAAAAAAAAAATGATTCAACTTGATAAAGGGGTAAATAAAATTTGTTGATGCACACAAGTAGGGGGAGCAAGCTCATAAACAAAGTTGTTGCATTTGTTTGTGCATTCTCATATGACTTGCTCATTGCACATGTATTTAAATTCAATATACATGCTTGTGTGGTGCAATGCTAGTATAGAAATTGGATGATGAAATAATCTACTAGCATGCATAGGAATAGTTTATATGTGGTATCTAGACTTGCCTAAAGCTTTACAAGTGGTTAGCTTTACAAGTAGTCCAAGAACCTTTGCATATAATGTTGATCTCACGGGGTTCTTGAGTTTTGATGGATGTCCAGTTACTTCATGATGCTAAGGATGGTGTAAAAGGCAACTCCGATTTGTATCACGCTTCAAAGGTCCATTTCTTACACCATAGCATCATTTTGGTAGAATTACTCTCCCAACACTTCTATCCATGCATATGTGCAAAGCTTTCAATCCAAACTCTATGCACATATGTAGGGGGAGCTAATGCTACCAAAACCGAGCTTGTGATAATTGTCCAAACTTTACTTATGAGCAAAATGATTGGACAAGTATGACAAGTTCAAAACTTTTATTATCAAAATCATCTTTGTGAGGGTTGTCATCAATTACCAAAAAGGGGGAGATTGAAAGTCCCTAGTTTGGTTTTGGCTAATTGATGAAACCTAGGACTAACCTTTGTATCTAAGTGGATGATTTAGATAAAGGTGGTCATTGCATATGAGATATGACATTGACTCATATGACCAAGATGGTGAAGACCAAGATGAGGCTTGGCTCGATGGACCGGTTGTGAAGGTGAAGGGCAAGTCGAGGCTTCGAAGCGAAGGACCATGCGATGGTGAAGCTTGAGCAAGACTTAGCGCCGATGGACTGATGCAACGGTGAAGAGCAAGTGAAGTCAAGGTCGATGGATCGAGACGGTCATGTGATGATATGAAGTGGATCATATCATTTGGAGAAACAAAATGGGCTCAAGGCAAAGGTATAACCATAGGGCCATTTTGTTTTACACTCAAGACACCATAGAGGGTGTGAGTGGTTTAGGGTCGATAGCCTAACTATTAAGAGGGGAAGTCTTATCGGTTTTTCGATGCACGGGTGCCACTAGGTGAATTCATGAAGTGCATTGCATGTAGGGCCTAGTGAGCTAATTGGAAAACCTTTGAAAATGATTGAGAAAAAGCTAACACACAAGCACATGGAGATGTACACTTGATGGTGTTGGCACATTTGCAAAGGTGGCGTTGGTCGCGCTGTGGTTTGCGGGTAGAGAGGGGTTTGGGTTCCTCTCTCCCTCCCGCCGAGCGTGTGAGCGCAGGATTCAGGCGATTTCGGGGAAATGAAATGCCTATTTTCCACTACGCCGGAAGTTGGAAAAGAAACAGAAGCGAACGGAGGTCACAGAGGTGATCGGACGCTGCACCGGACGCGGTCTCGGTATGACCGGACGCGTCCGGTCAGTACAGCGCGGTTTCAGGTGCGCGGGCTAGGGTTTGCAACCGGCGCGTCCGGTCACTCGCGGGACCGGCGCGTCCGGTCAGGTGCCCAGAATGAACTACGGTTCGCAAGGACGATCGGACGCGGGGCGCGTCCGGTCACACACGATCGGACGCATCCGGTCGTCAAAGGAGCTTACTGGACTCCGACCGGACGCTGGCACTGTCGCGTCCGGTCGTTCTCTAGAGCGCGTCCGGTCGGTGTTTCGCGGCGCGGGTGCTGTGCGGATCGGCGCGTCCGGTCGTTACGAGGGGCGCGTCCGGTCATTGCTTCGCGCGCGCGGTGCTGAGCGACCGGCGCGTCCGGTCTGTTGAGAGGCGCGTCCGGTCATGGGTTTTGACCGTTGGCGCAGTGACCGTTGGAGGACCGGACGCGGTTGAGCGCGTCCGGTCAGTTTCGACCGGCGCGTCCGGTCGTCCCGAAAAAACGGTCAGTAGAGTGGCAACGGCTCTATTTGGATGGGATGCTTATAAATACTCGTTGGCCGGCCCTTAGGGAGGTCTCTTGGCATTTCTAACACTCTTGTGCATCCTTTGAGCTAGAGCTACTCCTCCCACTCATCTCTCTTGCTTGATTGCAAATCAAAAGTGAGATTGAGTGATCCCAAAGTGCATTGCATAGCTTGAGGGCATCTAGTGGCACTTGTGGGTGGTTTAGCCGGTGGATTTCTTGTTACTCTTGGAGAGTACCGCTCCTAGCCGGCTTGGAGATTGTTGGAGGCGTTGGCAAGAGAAGGTGATTGTTCTTGGCCACCTCCGGTTGTTTGTAAGAGGTTCTTGTGCTTTCCTCGGCGGGACGCCAAAAGCAACTCTATTGGATTGCGCGTGTCATTGAGTTACCTCACTTGAGAGTGGAGTCTTGCGGTGCCTTGCGGGGCGTGCCTTGAGGGGCAAGTGACTTGAGGGTCACACCGAGGAACCATCTAAGTGTTGGTCGACACAACCGGTGACGTAGTTTGTCGGTGCACAAGTGAACACCGGGTGAACAAAAATATTGTGTCTCTTGTCTCCCGGTGATTGGTCTACATATTGTGTTGGTCAATATTAATTGATTGTATATCATCTTGGTGATTGGCAACATCTTCACTCCACCGTCGGTATAAGATTCACAATCCTATCTCTTGCACTTATCTTTACTAGATTATCTTGTGTTGCTCTAGTAGTAGCTTGGCTAGTAGTGTTGTTAGCTTGTTCTCTAGTGTAAAATTAGTGGCATAGCTCTTGTGTGAACTAGAGATCATAATCTACTAGACTTGTGGATAGGAGGCTTGCATCACAACCTTTGGCTAAGCAAAACTCGCTTTACGCCGTTTGTTATTCTAACAAGTTTGCTTAGTGGTGCTTGTAGAATTTTTATAGGCTATTCACCCCCCCTCTAGCCATCTAGGACCTTACAGGGAGGCATCGAGCCCTCGAATCCTGTCGAAGGGAATCGAGATCCACACAACCGCTTCTTGGCATTTTTGAGGGCGCCTCCGGGCCACTAGCCGACCCATAACGAACGGGGCACGGGTTCTCACTCGAATTCCCCTGCTAGAAGCTCACCGGAGATCGTCGTGACTCGGGCCCAAACGAGGGTAGTACGACATTCTCCACCCCTCCTCCTTTTTTCGAAAAAAGGAGCGTGAGGGTCGCACAGCGAAAGACGGCCGGGACCCTGATCGACCTCGCGCCCATGAGGCTCGGGGGCTTGACCGCAACGAAATGTCCCCCAATCGAACGCGAACAAGACCTCGGAGGAGTCTCCATACTCCACCGAGGCCTCGGGGGCTACACCCGGCGGGTGCGCTCGCGCGCCCCCACCGAAAAAATCACGACGCTACGACTCCAGTTCTGACCAACCTCTGGGAGAGTGATCACACACTCACCCAAAGGCCCGGGGGCTACTGTCGGTACCAACAGTACGGGGGTACCCACAGCTATCGCCAAAGCGCTGACATAACCGAAACCACAATGAAAAGAATAGCCCGCTCGACGGGGCGCCTCGACCGCGTCCCGGCTCCGACTCGTACGAGGCCCGCTCGACGGGGTGCCTCGACCGCGCCCCGACTCCGACTCGTACGAGGCCCGCTCGACGGGGCGCCTCGACCGCGTCCCGGCTCCGACTCGTACGAGGCCCGCTCGACGGGGCGCCTCGACCGCACCCCGGCTCCGACTCGTACGAGGCCCGCTCGACGGGGCGCCTCGACCGCGCTCCGGCTCCGACTCGTACGAGGCCCGCTCGACGGGGCGCCTCGACCGCGCTCCGGCTCTGACTCGTACGAGGCCCGCTCGACGGGGCGCCTCGACCGCGCCCCGGCTCCTCGACACCCTTTCTTTACCTACCCGGGACAAAAGCCATAGCATTCAATGCGGTTACCTACTACCACCGACCGGCATGGCTACGACATGGGTCAACGCGGGAACAATACCCACGTCAAGTCTCACTGTTTTACTGCCCATCCCGTGATGGGAGGTGAAAGCCGTCACTGTATCCACCCTACCACGCACTATTCACCATCAATCACCCTCGAGGGAGGATAAGACAAGGTCCGTCCCCCGCGATACCAGGGATTCGGCCTTATCCATCCGACCTCGACCCGGCCTCGACCCGGCCCCAACGCTCGACTTAGCTCGAAGGACGGTATGGTATGGCGCTCTGGGTCATTTCACCCTCTTGTCCCGTACCACGTCAGGGTACCCAGGGATGGCCGGCCATCCCGAAGCCACGTCGCTACAGTCAACTCAACAGGAATCGACGAAACATCGCCTCAAGGCCCCCCTCGACTTGGCCACCCCTCGCCCTATAAAAGGACAGGCCAGGGCGACGAATAGGGGGGCGAAGCATCACGGAAGGACGAAACAACCAACCACCCGACCGAACAACGAAAGCAAGAGATCAACATCTCAAGCAACCACCTTTCTCCTTTTTCTCTTTGAGACTTGGGCTCGACACCCTCTCTCGCCTGCTTGTAACCCCTACACGAGCACCTCGGTGCAAGGAAATACAAACCTCTCTTCCCCGCTGGACGTAGGGCCTTCTTTTGCCCGAACCAGGATAAACCCCCGTGTGTTCTCCTTGCATCACCATCCAGGAAAGAGTCACGCAGCATTTACTCGTTGGTTTAGGACCCCCTTGGTCCGAACACCGACACCAGCGGAGTGGTTGCCAGACACTAAAGTTTACTCCCTGTCATATAGGACAATTGGATACTAATTAGTAGAATTAAATATGAGCTAATTATAAAACTAATTATACAGATGGAGACTAAAATATTTGGATACTAATTAGTAGAACTAAATATGAGTTAATTATAAAACTAATTGTACAAATTAAGACTAATTTACTGGACGAATTTATTAAGTCTAATTAATCTATCATTAGCACATATTTGCTATAGCACCACATTATCAAATCATAGACTAATTAGGCTTAACAGATTCATCTCCCAAATTAGTCTCTATCTGTGCAATTGATTTTATAATTAGTCTATGTTAATACTTTAAATTAGTGTCAAATATATGGGACAATGACAAAATTTTAGGAGGCTGAGCGTTTGGTATTCACAACAGCTAGGGCCTGGGGGATTTGTAGAGTAAAAAAGGTCTTCGTACAAGGGAACCACCTCAGCAATGGATTCTATAATCCAACCGTCCAATACGTCCGTGATCATGTTATCGTGAAGAATCTCCACGTAAGCATCAACCAGGTGAAATCTACCACACCCGAGGCCGCTTGCGGCGTGCGGCGAACGTCCACGACACGTATGGTTTATTTAATTTAATTTAAATGGTGATTTTATAGGTCTATTAATTGAAGCGTAGTGTTTTGTTTTCAATATTAATTGCAGCTGGTTTAAAACCAAAAAAACAACTGAAGTTTTTTTATTCACACAAAAGAAATCGATAGCCTATAGGACAAGAAAAAAAAGATGGTAGAAAATTTGCCAATTTAGGAAAAATCCTGTCATATTGTAGTATTAGAAAAACTGGGCGATCAATGTTAGAACTATATTTGTTCTAGTTTTCAATGAAAACCATTGCATTTTAGGTGTGTAGTTAATATGTGATATTCTTGTCATTATTTTAGAACTATAATGCAGATTGTATAAGTGCATTCTTGGTCATACTAAAGTTATATATGTCAAAATTTCCCAAATGTAGACATATGAACAAATCTGTGTTTATTTTAACCCAATTTTAGATATGCTACGTGTTGACATGCATAATTATGTGTTTATTTTTTAATAAAAGTACATATGTTAGCATCTAACCTAGTGGGAGCCTTGCACCTCCACCAGGTGTAGGATATATATAGCAGGTGCAAGGACCAAATATCATGTCATTCTTATTTTTTAAAAAAAAATTGAGCACCATAAAATAATTTTATTTAATTTCCTTTTATCAAAATTTTGGGATCTGAATCTCGGAGTTCATGAATTTTGGTAATTTCATCAGTGACAAAACAGCACCAATGAGTTAATTTATCTAATTTTCTTTGACCAAAATTTGGGACGAGAATTTTTTTTAATTCGTGAATTTCAGTAATTTTAGCCGTCACTGGCAAAAAAATGCGAACCGAAATTTGAAACCTGGACCCGTCAATGCAACTCCTAATAAAACTTCTCCGCAAATTGTAGCAGAGTTGAGCTGTTTTGGGGGGGCATCTGGGGAAGGTTTCTGGGGCAGACCAGAAAGGGAACCAAACCAACCTCCCTCCTCCGGTGCCGTACACTGCAGGGTGCAGGCTGCGCCTCACATACTCAGTGTACTTTTTTTTTGGTCAATTTCACGTGTTAAGTTACAAGGGTACTAGGTACGGTGACCTTTGTAAATAACTACTGTATTAGTATATACATTCTGAACGTTTTTTTATGCAGAACTATGAGATCTGTAAAACTAATGTATCCTACTATAAAAGAGCGAATTTTTTATGGGGGCTCTCCCTTTATAGTAACCGTTAGATCTAGACGTTGTGTTATTTGAGCCATCCGTCGTCTGAGATCTTACACGTAAGATGTAAGATTTCTTCTAACCGTTCGATCTAGACGTCATGTTATATGAATCATCAATTATATTGTTAGAGATCTTAATTACCTTCCTGAGTTCTTGCCCTTTACAATTGATCCCCGGTCCCATCTTGACAACCTCGTGTCCATCCAGTTGCAGACACAGTGCTAGCTATCTGGTGCGTTCCGAAGAGGACATGCAAACGTCTGGGAGTCCAGGTGTATCACGACACTTGCTTAATGCTCTAACTGCATAGAGAAGAAAGGAAATTGAATCGGTTGATTTGTTTATTTGGAGTTGGAGACGTATGATGACATACGTCCAAGCAAAGGAAGCCAAGTCCCTTAAGCTTTTAGGGGGCTCTCCTTCTATAGTAACCGTTGGATCTAGATGTTGTGTTATTTGAGCCATCCGTCGTCTGAGATCTTACATGTAAGATGTAAGATTTCTCCTAACCGTTCGATCTAGACGTCATGTTATATGAATCATCCATTATATTGTCAGACATCTTAATTACCTTCCTGAGTTCTTGCCCTTTACAATTGATCCCCAGTCCCATCTTGACAACCCCGTGTCCATCCAGTTGCAGACACAGTGCTAGCTATCTGGTGCGTTCCGAAGAGGACATGCAAACGTCTGGGAGTCCAGGTGTATCACGACACTTGCTTAATGCTCTAACTGCACAGAGAAGAAAGGAAATTGAATCGGTTGATTTGTTTATTTGGAGTTGGAGACGTATGATGACATACGTCCAAGCAAAGGAAGTCAAGTCCCTTAAGCGTACGTGCATGTCGTGTGATCCAACGTGCAAGGAAATTTCGAGGAGGTAGGGTCAATATGGGCATGCATGCATATACGTTAGTTTTGGGATGGATACACCTTGGATTACAGGTTCGACGGTATGCCTAGCTATGACCTATTCTTATTTTTTAAAATTATACAATATAACGTAGACGCCAACCAACAGGGATCAGTTTACTATGACCAATCTAAGGTTAGGGACTTTAGATTGATGGATGAGAGAAATGATATATTATTACCATATTAACTTATAATGATCATTATAGAATAAATTATAGCTTTATTAAAATTATCACACTATAAAAGAGTGAGTTTTAATAAAGTCATAATCCCTCACGTTATTCATACGTGACAATGGTAAATGTTGGGTAGCCAAGTTTGGAAATGATAAACTGCTGAAAGTATATAAGTAGTAAGCTCACTCTAAATGAGTGTTCTCTTCTCCGACCTCCCTAGAGCCTCCGATAGCACAACTGAGACATAGGCCGGTTCTCCACCCATGTGAGGATGGGGTTCTCCCCCGTACGAGGATTGATCGACAGAAGTATGGAAATAGGATAAGATAGCGGCAACACGAGCCGTTAAAAATGTGTCAAGTGAGAGTGCAGTGATATATGCAGCTGAGGCATCCTAACGAACGAACAATTTAAACCTTGTTCTACACGAACCGATCAACTCGATCAAACAATTGCCATCTACCTTTACTGTATATCGACAATTCAATTAACATTTCCATTCCATTTGAAATAGTTTTTTATAAACACGTGCGTGTCGCACGTGCATATTTGCTAGTAGAAAGAAAAGAATAACTTCTATCATCGTCGACTAATAATTAATCCATCAATTCGTTAAATAATAGATTCATCTTCTTATATATTGTCATCCTTTATATTTACCAACACAAGAAAAAGTGAGAATCTCCACAGAGCACATTACGCCGCAGCCAAAACATTTGGTGCCAAAGGGTTTTTTTTTTTAAAAAAAAAGTTGAAAAGTTATAGAAATGAACATTGTAAAAAGATTGTATTGCTACTTCATTCAAATTAACGACCTGTAAATTAGAATGATACTGGAACTCTTATTATGACGTCAGAAATAAAGGGGTAGGGAAAAAGAGGAAGCTGCGTATCATAGTCAATGAGTGTAATTAAGGATGGGATGGACCCGCATGCCCCAGTGCCTCGTGTGCCCTGCACCTTATGCCTCGCGCGCCCCACGCCTCATGCCTTGTGACTCGTGTCGCCCGCGCCTCGCGCCATGCACCGCTTACACCTTGCGCTGCGCTCTGCCGCACCTCGTGCCTCCCGCCCAGACTCGCATTGTGCACAGCCGAGGTCCATGGATGACCTCCGCACCGTGGCATCGATCTTTGTGCCGGCGTTGAGCTCCGCGTCAACGAGCCTCCATTGGGCAGCAACCAGTAGATGAACACATGTTACAACATTATGTTTCATGCGTTTCAGATGTATGTTGCATATGTTTTATTTGGATGTTGAAAAAGTAGATTTTGTATTGCATATGTTGCAATGTTTATACACGTATGTTGCAAGTGTATGTTTCAAATATTTTAGACGCATGCTGCAAGTGGCTTATCTAGATGTTGCATATGTTGCACTGGCTATACACGTATGCTGCAAATGTATGTTTTTAAATGTTTCAGCTATTTCAAACATACGTTGCAAGTGTTTTATCTGGATGTTGCATATGATGTAGTGGTCATACACATATATGTTGTAAGTGTATGTTTCAAATGTTTCAGTTGTTTCAAATGTATGTTGCAAGTGTTTCATCTGGATGTTGCATATGTTGAAGTGGCCATATACATATGTTGCAAGAGTGTGTTTTAAACGTTTCATCTGTTTCAGATGTATGTTATAGCAAATGCTTCGTGTTGCAATTGTTCCATAAGCAGGCGCGAGAAGTTAGTGCAGGTAGAGGTGGTCCCTGCGTGTGCGGGAAGCGAAGCGGACGCGGCAGCAGGCACATGCGTACCATAGCAATAGGCAGGGATGGGTTGACGGGCGCGACAGTAGCAACGCGAGGCTGCAATAGCAGTAGCAGCACGCGGTTAGGTGCGGCAGCAACGTGTGCCCAGAGACAGCAGCAGCACGCGGGCCGGCAGCAGGAGCTGCATGCAACCATGCATACGAGTGATCGAGCAAGAGAGCCCTGCAGCATACGGACATGTGAAATGACAACGGAAGTTGGGGGACAAGCGGCTGCCAAATTGATTGATGGGACGAAACCAAAATGGTAGGTAGCAGGTGCGGGCGTCTGAACGCGTCTTGCGCGTAGGACGTCCAGGCGCTAGCAAAGCCCTTTTTGTGAACGGAGGGGAAGGGAGCGAGGTAGTGGTAAATTTCCTTACAAGCTGTTATAAGTTTCGACATATCTTTTCTTCTTTCCTCCCAGCTGTATATATAAACGTTAAATACATGTATCTAATAGCCTGTTCGTTTCGCTGGTTTATTGTGCTGAAAGCACTGTTCGCTGGTTTGTTGTGAGAGAAAAACACTGCTGGATGGCTGCTGATTCTGCTGATAAGTCCAAATGAACAGGGCGTAAGAGACTGTTAAGAAAAAAAACTTGCGGAAACTCTTCTCTTTGTTTTTGATTGTGTGGCCAGGATTACGCTTGCCAAAACTTGCAGAAAGAGAAGGTTTATCAGTGGCTCCAATTAAAGTCCTCTTTGGAATTTGGGCTTTTTTTTATTCTGCGTCTTTTCTATAAATAAATGTATAGAATTCTTGTGCAGTCCTGCGATATTTCTACGTGCTTCCAAAGAAGCATAATTGTTTGAGCCAAGGCCCTGTTTAGTTCCCAGAAAATTTTATAAAATTTTTCAGATTCCTCGTCACATCGAATCTTTAGACACATACATGAAGCATTAAATATAGATAAAAAACAAAACTAATTATACAGTTTAGATGAAATGGACGAGACGAATCTTTTAAGCCTAATTAGACCATGATTAGACAATAATTACCAAATAACAACGAAACGTGCTACAATATCATTTTGCAAAAAAAAATTCAACTAAACCGGCCCTAAATCTCAACTGCAATGATGGGAGGAGGCCCTTGTTCCAGCCCTTGTTTAGTTCCCCCAATTCTCCCCTAAATTTCACTATGCAAAAAGAAGATTCCCTGTCACATCAAAATGTCGGCAAATGCATAGAGTACTAAATGTTGATGAAATCAAAAACTAATTGCACAGTTTTGTTGTACTTTGCGAGATGAACATTTTAAGCCTAGTTAGTCAAAATTTGGATAATTTTTACCAAATACAAACGAAATGCTACAGGAATTCTGATACAGTATTTTCCTCCCCAATTTATCGAACTAAACGAGGCCCCAGATTAGAACTCCACCGAAAGCAGAATTTTGTTAGGTATACTCGTATTTTATTAGTGGGGGCACTTTGGCGAAGGTTTTTGTGCGGCTGCATTTGGACAGGCGAGAACCGAGGACAGCCAGCAGCTGCAGGAGAGCCGCCGGACTGCGGGAGGCAGGCGGCATCTGGGCTGGGAAGCGGTGGAATCGAACGGAGGAGGTGGAGGTCTCGGCGGAGGGCAACCAAACCAACCTCCCCAGCTGCTGCCGTACGACGCGGACATCCAAGTCCAACGCTGTCTGTAGCTTTGGTATGGTATATACCCTCTCAGATGCGGAGATGCCGCGTCAAACTCGGTTCCTGTCGCTGTTGGCTTGTTGCCATTGGTCATATCGTGCCACGTAAGTCTAAGATAACTTAATAGATAATGGCCTTGTTCATTTCTCGTCCCAACCTAAAATATTTCTTCTTCCACCTATCACATCAAATCTTTCGACACATGCATGGAGCATTAAATGTAGGTAAAAAAGATAACTAATTGCATAGTTTGTCTGTAAATATCGAGACGAATCTTTTGAGCCTAGTTAGTCTATGATTGGACAAATTTTGCCAAATAACAACGAAAGATGCTACAGTAACTTTTCTCATACTTTTCGCGAAGTGAACACACCCAATATATACAATAGTTGTTTTTTTGAAGTTGTCAAATAATAACTCATAATTCCTAAACTTATGTATGGAATAAAAGAAAAACTTGTGAGTTGCATGACAACAATAGCTCATACAATGGTAAAATAGTTGTTTTATAATTCTAAATCTTAGCTCATGAGGCGGTTATTTCGTGAAACAACGACCTCTTTCTCTCTCACCTCTTTGTTTTCTCCATATAAGCAAAAATCCTACGTGACATTGCATGTGACGGAATATAAGACCGTTCATGCGTAGCAATGTACTTGTTATATTTGTCTCACGCTGTTGTTTCAAAGTGCTGCTGTCTTGGTCTCTAACGTTTGCCACTTGCCTTGCCTTGCCAGTGGTGGGGGTAATATTTGATTTGGATATATAAATTTCTTTGTGGTGCTCGTAAGTTTGAAGTTCGAAATCGTAACTGTCACATTATGTCACATCTCTCACATCAGTGGCACAAAAGAGCATGCATGCGGTCCACTCTTGGGGGTTCAAAGAGGCTGTTTAGTTGGCAAAATTTTTGGCGAAACGCTACTGTAGCAGTTTCGTTGTTATTTGGCAAATATTGTCCAATCATAGTCTAATTAGGCTTAAAAGATTTGTCTCGTCCATTTCGTCTAAACTGTGTAATTAGTTTTATTTTTTATCTATATTTAATGCTTCATGCATGCGTTCAAAGATTCGATGTGACGGAGAATCTAAAAATTTTGGCAAAATTTTTGGCATCTAAACGGTGCCCAAATTTCTTCGTGGTATAAATCTCTCTACTTTGAAATCCTGTCTTGACATGTTTTGTCATATCTGTATACCAAACCAACAAAAATTACAGTCCGGTCTTTCTAATTCTATTTCTTTTCTTAATATATATAGATCGTGAGTATTATTCTTTGGTCAGGTACTCAGGTCTGATAGTACCATACCCGATGCCTATTTCTTACCCGTTCTAAAACAAAATAGGTCTTTTTCGTTCTAAAAAGAAGTAAGAAATATGTCTTAAATCTATTCTAAAATGAAGTCGTTAGGAATCAACGCGTATGTTGCAATAAATAAAAAACTATTTCTTTTTCCCTAATTTTCTTTCTTAGAGCAAACACAAAAATTAAAATTGGATTACTTTCTTAATATATGAGTGTGAGTCTTTCGAATAAAACTTTCTTGTTGTTTCTTATATTCTGGTTGGAGGTTCTTATTAAGTTTCAATTGAAATTGAACTTTTGTGTTAATTGATGAATATATCAATTTTTCTGTGTCTAGGACCAGTAATTGTTAACATTTCAACTCTTGCTATAAATCTGGACGTACAATATTTGTACAGATTCAATGAAAAAATGAATTACTTTTTAGACACAGGGACTAGTCTTAATTACATGCTAACATCATTTATAAATGTCATGCGTTATTAATTGGTGTCACCATCTTAAGTGCCTTTTTTTCATGTTATTTCTTCCATGTTCATGATTCTACTCCCTCCGTCCACAGAAGAATGGAATTATGGGATCGACACGGAATCGCCATCTTAGTATTCGCATTTATGTCTCAAATAAATTTATTATGAAAATATATTCTATAACTAATCTAACTATATTTATCTTGTACATCATGAATGTTAGTACTTTTTATATAGTTTTACTCAAAATTTAAAATGTTTAACTTCTCGAAAAACGAGAATTGCATTCTTTTATAGACGGAGGAAGTATATCTGTTCAGATGTCCTCGCTATTTGTGGCTCGAGCAAATTAATTAACGGCTATGAAAGAAGGACCCAAATCCATCCTAATTAACATTTTATTTTCTAATTGTTGTCCTTATCATTGCTTACCGGTACATATATTTTTTAGAAAAGATAATATATTAATATCCCAGCTTTTACATCGATCAATGCATATAGTTGTTCCTTATTACAAACAGGTATAAAACGGTCCAGGGAATCTCAAAAATAAAATTTTGAGCCATAGTGAAAAAAAATTCCAAAAACCACTACTGAAAAGCAAGTCTATTGCTAAATTTTCAGTCGTGTCTTGCAAACACCTCCATCGAAATTATCTCAATAGTCTTGCATTCCATCTTCATCAAATGGCGATCCTCCTCCTTCTGTAACAAGGACCAGGACATGGTCTAGTAAGTCCCCTTGAAGATAACCTACAAGTAAGATGGTGCTACTACCTTGTCAAACACGATGTCATTCCAGATTAACCAAATCGCCCAACATATTGCACTTGTACCCATAAGAATCTGAGATTTTAGTTTCCTATTTATCCCTTCTAACCAGCCTATAAACAAATTGTGTACACTAGTTGGAGGTATTAGATTAAAGGAAACATGAACAATTCTCCATATAAATTTAGCAAAATGACGGTCAAAAAATAGATGTTGTATAGACTCGTTCGAAGAACAGAAACAATACTTCCTATCTCCTTGCCACTGCCGTCGTGCTAAATTATCCTTGGTTAGAATTACTCTCTTGTACCAGTACCACGTAAAGACTTTGATTTAGAGAGGTATTTTTAGTTTTTAGATTAATGTGTTATACAGTATAGCTTCGGCTCCTAATAAGGCTCTGTACATGGATTTGACCGGTATATAGTACCCTTATTACCACCAATAAATAAACCAAAGCATAAGGAATCTCCACGCAAGCACCCATTAGGTAGAGTAGGGCACTAATTTTCTCTAGATGCTTCTAGATTCCTATGATTAACGAATATCATCAACCAACTGACATCAAGTCACAAAACCCTTTTATTTTATTCATTCGGTATACTGTGGCGGCTATCCAAAGCCTGAAAGGCCGCTCACCTCAGCATATCTGATAGCGTGAGACAGAGACCATGGGACTATAACCGGCCTCAGATCGGTCCATCAGGATGGATGATATGAGAAGCGGCGGCTCACATCCATGAAACATGTGGTATCTGCAACCACGTACAGGCCGATCGAATAATTGAGCTTTCGGGAACGGAAGCATTTTCCCCTGCATGATTCGGACGCTTTTGAGGCGGCTATGGAATTTTCCTAGAAGGTTGTTGACAGGAGAGAGAGAGAGAGCAAGAATAATACTCGACTATCATGGGACTGTGATTTATTTAGGATTTGGGAGAAAAAAAAGAACTGATTGGATCAGATGCTTGATTGGTATAAAATTATTGCCAGTATACATGTAAATAAATAAAGGACACGCTAATATAAGTGTTTTTCTCTATCTAAAAGAAGTGCCATTATTAAATTATTGTAAATAAATAAAGGACATGCTAATATCAGCCCGGCTCCCGCGGCTACGGCGGCAAGCAGCACCTCCACCACTTCTGGTAGATGAACAGGGGAAGGATATTTCAAGAGAGGAAGAGAGACTGAGAGAAACAAATTAACGAGCTGTTCAGCTGAGGGATAAGCCGGTTCATGCTGTTTTGTTATGCGAGAAAAATACTGTACTATAACCGATAAGCTGAACTGATAAGTTAAAGCGATCAAAGCGTAAGTTCAGAACGAGTCACGACGGCATAGGGCTCCCGATAACGCATAAAGCCACATGCACATAGACTAACTGGGCTGAAGGGGAAGCAAGCCCACGGTGACAAGCCAGCCCACAGTAACAAAGCCTAGCACGCAAAAAAGAATCGACTGATGAGGAAAAAAAACAGTCGACTGTGATGATGATTAGGCCAGTCTCAACGATGGGTTTCATTTCGCTGTTTTCAAGGCTGCCACATCAGCTTTGCAGACTTTGGATTGAGAAGTGAAACTAACTCTCTCAGCGGTGAGTTTCATTTCACTGTTTCATAGATAACATGTATCATTTAATGTATGCATGGTGCTGTGATCCAATGTACTGAGTAAACTATTAGCCATTTGAGGATGCTGAAATATATATCAGTCACACAGGCACGAGGTTCACACATGCTTCAAGCTTTAGGATAACTGAAATACCAGGTTTACACATGAGGACGCTGAATATATATCAGTTTGCCAGTTCTTTCAGGCTGCAAAAATTCTCTGATGTCACAATCTTCTTCCTTCCATTGTTGGATCAAGAAACTTGTATCAGCTTGCCCTCAGCTGGATCAAGAAACTGTAGCAGCCTATATCAAGAAACTACAAGCAAGATAGTACCAGGTTCAGATAACAACTATTAACTAAAACTGGGATAACACATGCATAGCATATATTTGATACTACTTGACCAACGATTAACAAGTTTCAGATAGGGACCATAGTCTTAGGTTCAGTACTTGACCAACGATTAGCTAAAGATAATTGAGATTAACTAAAGAAAAAAGAATCAAGGAGCACACAAGCATCAGATTCACACCAAGGAATTTGTTTAAATTGCAAATAGAAGCATATGCAACTACCAAGTTACTGTATTCAGATTTATATTGCAAGTTTTCTGAATTTTCTACTACATACAACACTGCTATCTGAATTTGCTACTAAAAATAGCATTGTAGAATTTGAAGAATGTCTAGCATTACTCAAAACGTGAGGATGCTGACAATGTTTCAATCAAGTTCACATCTCAAACAAAGAACTACAAGACTGCTACTGCAATTCATCAAACAGGTCGTAGTAGCTAAGTAACATAAGCACGAAAAACAATGAGAAACCATGAACAGTGAAAGCTTGGCAAGCTGAAGCTCACGGATGCGGCGATAGACAAGCTGAAGCAGATGCCAATGCCATGCATCGATTTGAAGTACTTCTTGAGCCTCCACGCCCCGCCCGCCGGGCTCTCACCCTGCTGCAGCTTCACTCCACGCCCGCGCCCATGGCGAAACCAGAATGCGCAGCGGCCAGCGCCCGAACTCTGGCTCTCACCTCGCTGCACCAGCTGCGCGCGACGTTGGAAGCGGGAGCCAGAGCGGCCAGCGCCGCCGACGCCGCCAGCGAGGGTGACGACTCGACGCCTCGGAAGCGCAGGGGTCGTCGCGCTGCCCAGGCCCTTCGCTCGCCATCTCCCCCTACGGCAGCCGTCGAGAGCAGGCACTGCTTGCAGACGTTGTCGCGCTGCCCAGGAAGGCGGGAGGCGGCGCCGGGACGGAGAAACGCGTCGCACGAGATCCAGATGAGCGAGCTGGAATGAAATTCGACGGCTGGGGGTTTCGACGGGTTTCATCGCCTGGGTACTCGAGTTGGGTTTCATCTCTCCTCCTCTCTCCTCGTCGATACCCTACCAACTCAGCCCTTGTTTAGATCGAAGAAAATTTCAAACCGATAAATAGTACCACTTTCGTCTTATTTGGCAAATATTGTCCAATCATGGACCAACTAGGCTCAAAAGATTCATCTCGTGATTTCCAACTAAACTGTGTAATTAGTTATTTTTTTACCTACATTTAATACTCTATGCAAGCGGTTAAAAATTGATGTGATGGAGAGAGAGTGAAAAAACTTGGAACTTTGAGGCAAACTAAACAAGGCGTCAGTAGTTTTTGTTGAGGTATCACATCGTTAAATGGAAATGAAACTCCTTTAAAACCCCGTTGAGATGGGCCTGAGAAACGTAACTGAGAACATAGCAGGTGGGCCCGCCGAGGCCGAGAGAAATTGAGCATGGGCTTCGCGTGCGCTGTTCCTCCGGTTTGGGGCACCCGACTGCACATTGTGGGCCCTGCTACAAGTCTACAGTTAGGTCCCATTTGATTTGAACGTTAAAGTTTAATAAACACTGTACCATTTTCGTCTTATTTGACAAAAAGTTTCTAATCTTGGACTAATTAGGCTTAATAGATTCGTCTCGTAAATTACTCATAATCTGTGCCGACATGCATGCAATTAGTCTACATTTAGTACTCCATGCATTTGAGGGAACATTGATGTGATGAGAGTTAAATTTTAACTCCTCCAAACAAACGGGTGGACCAGTTGCATTTACTGCAGCAAATAAAGGCCACGACGGCCCAAGCAAATAAAGGCTGACAACTATCTGACGAGTCGGCGTTCCGTAGTGTAGCGCGCTTGTAATTGTAATGATGACCGTGATCTCGACTTGCCGGTTGAGTACATACAAACCGGGCCCGTGTTTATAGATGTCCAACGGGCCAGCCCGACGGCGTGCCGTGCCGTGCTGGCCCGCGTCGTGCCGCCACGGGCCGCCGTGCCTGTGGCGTGCTCGTGTCTGGCCTCCGGCCCAAGGCACGGCCTGTGGACCGTCGGGCCGGCCCGAGAGCACGGCGTGCCCTGCGTGCCGCGGGCGGCCCGAGAGCAGCGCGCGGGGAAGGGAAGAGCGGCGCGACGGATGGGGAGGGGAAGGGAAGAGCAGCGCTGTCTCGGAGAGTGGGAGTGGGAGGAAGTTAGGGTTTGGAGTGATGAAGATATTATATATATGTATGGATTGCAGTGGGTTGTGCCAAATATTCATATAGTTATTAATTTAACGGGCCGCCTCTTGAACCGGGCCGTGCCCGTGCCGTGCCACGTGCCTAGGTGGCGGCCCAGGCCGGCCCGAGCCCGGTGGCCACCGGGCCGTGCCGTGCTCGGGCGGGCCATGGGCCGGGCCACCGGGCCTCGGGCTGCATGGCCAAGTATAGCCGTGTTCACTTCCTAAATTCGGGCGCCCGATTCGGGCACTGTAGCTACCGTGCCCGTGTCGGAATACTGTAGCAACTTTTGTTTTTAGTGCAAAAAATTGTCCAAAAATTGATTAATTAGACTCAAAATGTTTGTCTCGTAAAGTACAACAAAACTGTGCAATTAATTTTTTATTTCATCTACATTTAGTACTCCATGCATTTACCGGCATTTTGATATGATGAGAAATCTCCTTTTTGTATAGTAGAATTTGGAAGGAGAATTTGGGATCTAAACAAGGCCCGGGCCGGATAGTTGTCACTTGTCAGCCAATCATCATCGCCACGCGGAGAACAGCGGCCGGTGGAGGTGTCTTGTGGTGCGTCGTCGTCCCAGTCAGCACGGGCCTGTTTGGGAGGGCGTTCCTGCCCAGCCCGACCGGCTAGCCCGGCTGCGGCCAGCCGAAGCCTGGTCCGCATGGTGTAGATTCACGTGTTTTGTGTTGTGTTTCAGTAGAGCCGAGCCCACTCCAGGTCGGCCACCTTGATCCTGCAATTTGGTAACGTTACCCCCAATACTTTCCTTCCTCTTGTTATTGGCATTTTGTCGAGCACATGGTAAGCAGGAACAAGAACACCACTCGGCGGTGAGGATGAGGCCGATTCCAACTGAATGGTGGCCGATGACGACCACGGTGGTGCCACACGTCCATCTAGGGGCCCGCGCGCGTCCGTGGAGGGGACAGCTCCACCTGCGACGCATTGGGGCGACGAGGCCACGGCCGTAACATGTGCGGCCATGGAGAATCCGTGGCGTAGGCAGCCGGACACGGCGGTAGAGAGGGTGCTGCTGCTCAAGGCGCACCGCGCCGCGGGGAAGCTCACGGGTGCCGCCTTCGCTGCGCTGTACATCGCCGCCGCCGCGCGGAGGTGGGTGGCGGCGGGGCGGACCGATGCCGATGCAGGCGCCGCGCCGCACAAGGAGAGCCCCGCTCTGCGCACCAGGTTCTACGGCTTCCTCCACGCCGCACGAGGAGAGCCCCGCTCTACGCACCAGGTTCTACGGTCTCCTCCGCGCCTCCCTCGTGCTCTCCATGCTCCTCGCCGCCGACGTCGCCGCACACCTCCAGGCCTGGCACCTAGCCGTCGACGTCCCCAACCTGCTCACCGTCAAGGGCCTCTTCACCGCGCGGGTATGTGCCCTAGGTGCACGTCTGCCTCAAGTACCTTGCAGCGGCCGGATGTGCGCGCCGGCCGCACCTGGCAACGACTCCTAGAGGCCGGAGGACGCAGGGAGCAGCGTGCAGCTTCGCAATGCGTCGGGGTGAGCGAGGTGCGACGGACGACGTGGACTCAAGCGGGTGACAGAGTGGCCGCGCGGCGGCGTGGGGGAGGAAGAGGTCCGGGGCGGCGCGGAGGAGGAGGTGGTGTGGGAGGAAGGTGTTGCCGGCGCGTGAGGCCTCCTATCGGCTACCTCGACTGCTCTGGGGGGCAGTGGGCAGCGGGATGGGGAGGGAGGCCACGGCCACCGTAGTGGCGGCGGAGCTGGAGATTCGACTGAGCGGAAGGTGAGGGAAGGAGACGGGCGGTCATCGTATCGTTTCACCGAGGCCACGGAGCGCTGAAAGAAGCTGGGCTATGAAAAAACGAAGGGGGTTTTGTTTTCCTGGGGCCTAGCCCAACCTGCTTTAAGGTCCGTGCGGCGCAGGCTCCGAAGCTGCGCCAGGTTCACCAAACAGGGGAGTTGTAGCCCACGGGCGTAGCTGGGCTGTCGGGCCACCCTCCCAAACAGGCCCCACGAGTCTCTCGGTCTCGGTCTCTCCCTATCTCCCTATCGTGCCTGCATGCATCCACCCAATTCATGGGCAACGACGCAATGTTGCGTGCATTTGCGGCGGGCAAGCAGGCATGCAGCACCGGGTCCGAGATGACGATTTCGGAAAGCGACTGACAGGACAGCAGCAATGCAGGCATATAGCATCAACAGCCTCAGACTACCCGCACTCATGGACCTCTATATTCGACCTCTATATTCATCCTCTATACGTCCTAGTCAGCAAGATTCTCTCCTATATACTCAATTCTTCCGCACTCATCCATCCTCTATATCATCCTCTATCCACTCTATCCACTGTGGGACCCACTTGTTACTTTATCTAAATATATCCATGTGTGATCTAGTTTTGAAGGATTTATTAAGACGAATTTAATGGTGAAATCGAAATTTAATTTGGATTTTTGGTTTGTGAGTTATATTATTTTTTTCTTTGTTTAGCTAGTGGGGCCCGCCACTATAGAGTATAGAGTAAGCATAGTACCACTCTAAATATAGAGTGAGAGAAATGATAGAGTATCGTTTTAGAGTACCAAGTGCAGCACTTTTTACTCTATATTCATACTCTAAAGCTTTAAAGTATCGTTTTAGAGTACCCACTGCGGGTAGTCTCTGGAAAAATATGTGTTCCATGTATGAAAAGTGCTACTCAAGCCAACGTTTTCTCCAACAGAAGCACACAGCCCCATCTTCCCTCTTTTTGGTCTCTGTGCCCATCACTCTGTCCCAAAAGCATTTTTTCTGTGGCCTTGTTTAGATCCCAAATTTGGGGACCCAATTCTGCATAGTAAATGTCCCGTCACACTGTAGCAATTTTGTTTTTATTTGGTAATAATTATCCAAAAATTGATTAATTAGACTCAAAATGTTCGTCTCGTAAAGTACAACAAAACTGTGCAATTAGTTTTTGATTTCATCTACATTTAGTACTCCATGCATTTGCCGGCATTTTGATGTGATGGGGAATCTTCTTTTTGCATAGTGAAATTTAGGGTAAAATTTGGTAACTAAACGAGGCCTGTGTTTCTATGCTCCACAGGCTAATGCTCCGTTCCCACGACGCATACTCCAGTAGCTGCTCAGCGGCGTCCGGTACCCGGTATCGGAGGAAGAGTTTACCGTAAAAACCGCCGCAGCGGGGTGCGCTACCCAATCCGCAATCCAAGCGGATGGGCGCTCGTCCGGTACTTCTGGCGGAGGGAAAAAGGCGAACGGTAAGCGCCACGCAAGCGCGGGGCCCACGCGGCATCGTCCTCCGCGTGGAGCAGGGACGGAGGCAACGGGGAGGGAGGTGAGGGCGAGCCCGCCGAGAAGCGCCGCCCGCCGCGCCGCCTAGCTCGTGGCCATGGCCGTCCGCCATGGCCATGGCCTAGCTCGTGGAGCCCGCGCTGGCCGTCCGCCGGAGGACGCCGCTCGCGAGGCCACGCGCTCGCGCCGGCCGTCCGCCCGCCCGGGCGCCACCCGCGTGCCTCCAGCCGGCGGAGCTCGCCACCGCAGCTTGCGTGCCCCCGCCGCTCACGCGTGGCCCCGTTGGCCGAGCTCGCCACCACCGCCCGCCTACACCCCCGCACACGCGCGCTCGCCGGCCCGCGCTCGGAGGGAGGCCACGCGGGGAGGGAGAGAAGAGAGAGACCGTGGGGACCGGTGGGGAGGGGGAGAAGGAAGGGAGAGAGAGGGATGGTGTATGACATGTGAGACCCATGACATAGAGGATGAGATATAGAGGATGGATTGGTGCGGGAGAAATTGGTATAGATGAGACAATCTCGCTGACTAGGAGAGAATATTCCTTTTAGAGGATAAATTTAGAGTACGTAGAGTGCGGATAGACTGAGGCCGTCGACTCTTCTGCAGGATCCTCTGTCACACCGCAGAGCTACAAGTAGCTGTGACATGGACATCTAGTGCAGACGTGTATGAGCACGGCGTGCTGTAGCGTTGGGCAAGCCATGAGACTGACCTTGAGCAAACACCTTGGATTGGCAACAGTGGCTGAGGTTAAACAAGGAGAGCAGCCGCTCCGATCTGATGTGACCGCCCGGCGCCCGCCGGTTGAGGCCACGTTTAGTTAAAAAAATTTAGGTTTTCGTTACGTAGCACTTTTGTTTGTATTTATCAATTAGTGTCTAATCATAGACTAATTAGGTTTGAAAGTTTCGTTTCGTGATTTCTTACCCAACTGTGCAATTAGTTTTTTTCGTCTACATTTAATGCTTCATGCACGCGTCTAAAGATTCGATGTGATGGGAAAAAAACAAAAAAAAAAAATTGGAACTAAACGTAGGCTGTGTTTAGTTACCTGAAAAAAAACTATGCAAAAAAAGATTCTCAGTCACATCAAACTTGCGATACATGCATGGAGAAATAAATGTAGATAAAATCAAAAACTAATTGTACAGCTTGGTTGTACTTTGCGAGACGAACGTTTTAAACCTAATTAGTCAACGATTAGACACTATTTACCAAATAAAATTAAAACATACTATAGTACACTTTTCATGTTTTTCAGGACAACTAAACACAGCCGTAGCAGGAAACGAAACAGAAACAGCAGCGGGAGGAATCCGCGGAATTCCCACTTCCTCTGCATTATTAGAATTAGAAGGCGGGACCCGCCACACCCCCGTGCTAACCAACCGTGGAGTGGAGGATTAGCGTCCTGCCAACCACCTAGTGCTGTCCCGTATCTTCCAGAAATCGTATGGGATGAGACTAGCATATAGGTCGCCGCGAGGATCGAGCGCATTGTGCGTGCTGTACAAGGAAGGAAACGAAAGCGAGCTTACGCTATCCGCACTCATGGATCTATATATTCATCCTCTATATGTTGTGGTCAGCAAGATTCTCTCCTCTATACTCAATTCTTCCGCACCCATCCATCCTCTATCCACTCTATCCACTGTAGGACCCACTTGTCACTTTATCTAAATATATCCATGTGTGATCTAGTTTTGAAGGATTTATTGAGACGAATTTAATGGTAAAATCAAAATTTAATTTGAATTTTTGGTTTGTGAGTTATAATATTTTTTTTTCTTTGTTTAGCTAGTGGAGCCGCCACTATAAAGTATAGAGTAAGTATAATACCACTATAAATATAGAGTGAGAGAAAGAATAGAGTATCGTTTTAAAGTATTCAGTGCAGCAATTTTTACTCTATATTAATACTGAAAAATTTAGAGTATCGTTTTAGATACCCACTGCGGGTAGTGTTAGCTAGCTGTCCAACTCAAGTGTCCAACTCACCTTGCGAGAGGGATCGATCCAGGCGAGGAGCGAGGAGGACAGCAGAGGAGCCGGTCAGCCAGAGGTAGCTAGCGCCATGGCGGAGGAAGCAGCAGCGTCTGCGCCTGCGGCGGGGACGGAAGCGCCGCCGCCGGGAAAGATGACGATGGTGGTCGGGGTCGACGACAGCGACCACAGCTTCTACGCGCTGCAGTGGGCGCTGCAGCACTTCTTCCCGCCGGCGCCCCAGCCGCAGCAGTACCGCCTCGTCGTCGTCACCGCCAAGCCATCCGCCGCCTCCGCCGTCGGCCTCTCCGGCCCAGGTACGCGCGCGGATCTCCAACTCCATCCAATCCATCATCCATGTGCAGATTTATTCCGAGCCAGACTAGATGTGGCTTCCGATCTCTCTGATTCCATCGATCGGTTCATTCAGGCGCCGCGGATGTGCTGCCGTACGTGGAGGCGGACCTCAAGAAGACCGCCCTGCGCGTCATCGACAAAGCCAAAGCCCTCTGCGCACAGGTACATCGTCAAACGAATCCACCCCCACCACAGCTACCTGCAGTGATGATAACACTTAGCACGAATTGAAGCAAAAGAAAAAATAATAAAAAAACAGCAGGAGGTCATCTTGTTTTTATCCCTAATAATCTCATGTTCTTTATGTTGTGCGCGGACGGGTGTGGTGTGCCGCAGGTGAGCGACGCTGTGTTCGAGGCGGTGGAGGGGGACGCTCGGAACGTGCTCTGCGAGGCGGTCGAGAGGCACCACGCCGAGATGCTCGTCGTCGGCAGCCATGGCTACGGAGCCATCAAAAGGTCTCTGCCATCTCAATATCTCACTGCCTCTGCTCTGCTCTCTTCTCCCCTGTTTCCCAGCTACAGCCTACAGAGCTGTTGCTATCTTCACCTGTCACTGGTTGCAACTTGCAAGGAGTACCACTAACGAAAAGCTAATTTGTAAGATGAATGAAAACCATAATTGACATGCTCATCTCCTTGAAATTGCTTTTCACATCGATAGTGTGAGTTTAGTGATGTTCTTTTCACGTGCTACAGTACTACATTTCCTCTATTTGCCTTTCACATGGTTTGTAGCTTTGCATCTATGCGGCAAATAAACAGAAGAGAATATCAGAGAGTAATGTTTCCAGAACTTTTTTGGCAACATACAAAATACCAAAACTCTAGTATGTTCCATGACCAATGAACTAGCCTAAACAAGAATTATTTGCGTGTATTATTTCGCATTAACCAAGAATGAAGGAGGAGCCTAGTCCTTGAAATCTGATAATCTAGAACATAGTACCTCACAAATACCTCCTAGTATTGGAACAAAAGAAGTAACTATTTCAAAGGATCTGTACACTCGTTTCGACATGTCTTCTATACACATATCTTTTTCAATCTGTGTCTGCGTTCTAGGGATCAATTTACTACAGTTTACAATGGCCATTGCTTTACACTTCACGACTCTACATCCCTTTGCTCGTCTACTTCAAGTGTCTTTTTTTTTCTTCGAAAGATCTACTTCTTCAAGTGTCTTCTTGTTCTCGTTCACTTTCGTATTATTGACTTTCCTCAACCTCCCTCAGGGCTGTTCTTGGAAGTGTGAGCGACTACTGCGCCCATCACGCGCACTGCACCGTGATGATAGTAAAGAAGCCCAAGCAGCACAAGCACTGATCAATGCTCCAATTTGACTGAGATCACTACGTATACTGCAAATAATATGTACTGTAAAGTTTTGTATGCGTCCGTTTGTGAATAATCGGATCATCAACCATCAGACCTTCGGTTGCTTCTGCAAGTATCCGATGCATGCAATCCTTCTACATGGGGATTGGGAATTACAAATAATGAATTGTTCTCTGAACCTCAAAACAATATATGTATGAATGTGTTGAAGTACATGTGATTGCAATTTCTTTTCTGTTAGCCGTGGGCGTTTATGTACATTTTAGGTAGAGAAAATGGTCAGAGGCGGTTGCGGAACCAGACGAAAGACTTAGGGTGGGCCGAGATGAAGATAAGGCATATGGAGATAACACACTCAACAGCTCCTTCACTTGGAATTAATTACTACTGCAATGGCTGCAGCTGGTGTATTAAAGAAAATTTCAGGCGTTAGGGGGGATGGCCCCTGCTAGCCCCCGCTAGTTCCGCCACTGGAAATGGTATATCTACCATCACAACATGATAAGGGTGATGCACGTGGTGTACTCAGTCTGATACATGATCACTCCAAACTTGATTATACAGAGAATTTCTATCTAGACAAAAAGAAGAGATGAATAAAATAAGCAAAATGTGAAGACAGTGTGTCAGTGTTTTGAGAATCGACGAGTAAATTTATCACCACACTACTAAGGGAGTCAATGGCTAGCACTCAGGGACGAAGCCCTACGTCCAGTGCCTGAGATTGCGAGTACGTGTTCCTCAATGTTAAAGTGCTCCAACCGGCTTACAATAGGGGTATGCAAGCTAGGGTTCTACTGGTAGAAGGAATTCGAGGTAGAGGAAATCTCCCGTTTGGAAGAAGGCCTAGCTCCCCTTATATAGTCGCGGAGGCCAGTTACATGCAAAAGAGTAGGGTTCTCCTGGTTGAAAGCCCTAGTTTGGATTTGATAATTGATGAAACCTATTTGGACTAACCCTATGATCTAAGTGTATGATTGAGATAGGTGGCACTCATGGATGGAGATGGCCACATGAAATGACGATCAAGTGCTCCAACAAGGAAAAGAAGAAAGAGAAAACAAAACCCTATGGAGATCAAGACAAAGGTATAAATAGGGATTTTGTTTTGCCGATCAAGACACTACAGAGAGTGTGATCGAGTTTAGAATAGATGGCCATACTATGAGGGAAACTCTATTAGACAACTCTGTCATCTAGTGCCACTAGGTGTTGGACTTCATACATTGAATTTAGTCCTAGTGCACAACGGTGAGAAGTGATTAACCTTTAAAAAATGATTGTGAAAATGCTCACACACTTGCATGTGACAGTGAAACAATTAGAGTGTTAACACATTTGCAAAGGTGGAGAAAGGAGGTGAAACCGGGCATAAGGTGCTGCCCTGGGGGCACCGCCGTGCCCTGTCCGGTGCACCGCCCCCTTAGGGCGGTGACCAGTTGGTGTCGGGCCAGAGCCGCAGAGTGAGGGCTGGCACCGCCTCTGCCGGTGTACACCGCCCCTGGCACGGCGGTGCACTGCTAGGGGGTGTTCGGTGACACCGCCCTAATATTCCAAAAAGCGGGGATAACCGGGGTGGGCAACGTCGCGGGCACCGCCACCCCTGTCCGGCGCCACGACCACTTTTTTTTTTCTAGAGAGATGGGTTTTCGGGGGGTTGGCCTGGGTGGTCACCGCCCCTTCTAGGGTGGTGCCACCGCCACCCTGTCCAATGCCCCAACGGCTAGTAAAACTAGACATTGAATGACCATTGGAGGGGCACCGCCACCCCTAGGGCGGTGGCACACCACCCTGTCCGGTGCCCACACAGAATTTGTCCCAAGGGGTAATGGCTCTATTTTGAGGTGGGTCTTATAAATAGCCCCCTTGGCCAGCCATGGCCACTCTCTTAGAACCCCAAAGTGCTAAGAGATTTCATATTGTGAGCAAGCAAACACACTCCACTTACTTCTACACTTGAGTTCATCATCTAGAGTGAGATTGGAAAGCATCTAGTGCATTGCATAGCGGTTTTGCATCTTGTGGAACTAGTTGGTTGATTTGGGCTGGTGGAATTCTTGTTATTCTTGGTGTTTGCTAACACCTAGACGGCCCAGTGTTTGGAAGATCGTTGAGCGGCTATCGATGATTGTTGTCAGCTCTGATCGTGGTGTTTATGAGGGGTTCTTGTGCCTTCCCCGTGGGAGATCATGAAAGGCAACTCTAGTGAATTGCTCGTAGCTTATGGATCCCCACCTCGTGTTGGTTGTGCGGCACCCGGTTGCGGGTTAGGCGTGTGAAGCCTATTAGCATGTGAATTGAACCTCCAAGTGGGTGAATTGCTACAACGGGGACTAGCTCGCCAGCAAGCAAGTGAACCTCGGAAGAAAAATCATCGTGTCATATTGTCTTCCTTGATATTCTTGGGTATTTATTAATTGATCACTTGCCATGGTGGTATATCTCTGTGACCACTCTCTTGCATTACTTTTTGTATTTACCTTGTGTAGAGCTTGTGGTAGTTGTAGCTATTTGTGTAAGTGCATTCACCCCTGATGTGGGTTTTGGATAATTAATGACAATCAAATTAGGGACTAACATGTTTATGTAAGTGAATACGCAGGTGTTAGTCCGATAAAAGAATTTGAATGGTCACATTTGGTGATAATAGCACCCTCAATTCCATTGATTGGAAAGCGTTTCTTCTCAAGTGGATCGATTAGATTTTATATTTTGGCTTGAGTTATAGGAAACGCCGCACTATCAAGAGGGATACAAATTAGGGTATCTAGATGGGGAATTAGTGCTCAATATGTTTTGATTATGCGTGTGAGAGACACCTTTGCACTCACGGACACTTAGAGAGGTGTTTTATGCCTGGGAGCGCCGGTAGTACCGGTAAACAACCAGTAGTACCGGTAGGCATAAATTTCGTCGGTGGCAGTGCTTTAGTTCTGCGAATTTTTGTTCTAGCGGTAGTACCGGTGGTCGACCGGCAGTACCGATCGTGACCGATGGTACCGGTGAAAGTCCGGTAGTACCGATAGGCCAAATTCCCGCAAAACTCATCTTCGCTGTAAACTGTACTAGCGGTAGTACCGGTGGTTGAACCGGTAGTACCGGTCGTTGACCGGTGGTACCGGTGAAAGCCCGGTAGTACCGGTAGGCTATTTTATTCGCAAAATCTCTAGTAGGTTGACTGTAACGGTTGGAACCCTTGTGACCGGTAGTACCAGTTGGTACTGACCGGTAGTACCGGTACCGCTTCGAAGATAAGTGTATAAATAGCTCTCTCCTTCATTTCTAACCGTTACCCACGCCATTTACTCCTACCTACCTTCAGACAAACAGCTCCCAAGCATTGACTCACCCTCTCCCTCTTCCTCTTTGCTCCCAAATCCAATCCCTTGCAAGATTTGAGTAGAGAGAAGAGATTTGAGAGTGGAAAGCTTTGATTCGCATCTTGAGCACTTGGTTCCCCTCCTAGTTGGCTTGGTTTGTGTTCGTTACTCTTGGGTTCTTGGAACCCTCGCCGGCTAGGTGTTCTTCGTGGTTGCCCGTGTTGTTCTACTTGTGAGGGCACCCCGAAGTGTTTGTATCACCCTTGTATTCTTAGTGGAAATCTCGGGCTAACCTTTGTGGTTTCTTGAGGGAGGCAAGGAGGTGAAAGAGACTCCGACCTTAGTGGTCACCTCAACAACGAGGACGTAGGAACTCCTTTGTGGGGTTGCCGAACCTCGAGATAAATCATGTGTCCCGCGTGCTTGTTGTTGTTGATTGTGTTACTTGAGATATTACTTGTTCTTCATGTTCTTCCTCTATCCTTATCTCTCTCATAGGTTGTGGCTGCCCGATCTACAATTTGGTTAAGGAACAAGCAAAAGGGAGTTCATTAACTTCATCAACATCATCTTCGGTAGTGGGGTAAAACTCAGATCTGAAATCACAACTCACAAATCTCTGATTTTGTAGTTTCAGTAGGGTACCGGTAGTACTAGTGGTTTGTGTCAGTAGTACTGGTGATCTCTCATTGGTAGTACCGGTCCAAACCAACCGGTAGTACCAGTAGGCATTTAACTTTCGCTTTGAGTTTGAGTTTCCGGTTTTTTAGATTCACCTATTCACCCCTCTCTAGGCCTATTAGATCCTTTCAATTGGTATCGAAGCCTAATCCTCATGATTAGCGCTTCATCGCGTGAGGAGAAACCATGGCCACCTTTGCTGATGACACCTTGAATAAGCTAGTTGAGTTGCTTGTTAGGAAACTCAGTGATAAGCTTCAAGAGCAACAAAAAGAGCAAATGAACAAGATGCAAGATGAGTTGAACAAGTTGAAGGAAGCCATGAGCAAGAAGATTGAAGATGTAAGAAGTGGTCGTGATGGAGATGGTGAGCATGAATCAATCAAGACACCTAAAGGGTTTGTTCGTGTTCCATATGAGTACTCTTCATATGACAAATCCAATGCACACTTGTCAACCATCAATCCCGACAAACCACCTCAATTTGATGGAGTTAGATACACCGATTGGGCTCATAGAATGAAGATGCATCTCATTGCCGTAAGATGTTGGGAGATTGTGGAAGTGGATGTTAGAGCTTCGGAAGAAGATGGTGAGTTGACAACCGAAGACTACCTTGACATACAACAAAATGCTACAGCTGCCTCTTTGATCTTATCATGCCTCAATCAAGAAGATTACAACAAGGTCAATGGCATGGAGAGTGCAAAGCAAATTTGGGATACTTTGAGGGTATCATTTGAAGGTGATAAAAGTGTAAGAAAGGGAAACATTGAGCTACTCCAAAGCAAAATTGAGAACTTTGCAATGATCGAAGGTGAAACTACCCAAGCTATGTTTGATAGATTCATGATCTTGATCAATAGAATAAGATCTCTTGGTGACAAGTATTGGGATGACAACTCGGTGGCTAGAAAGTTACGTAGAGTGTATAGACAAAAGAACAACATTCTTGCTTTGGTTATCATGGAAAGAGACAACTATGACACAATGACACCACAAGAGATGCTTGCCAAGTTCAAACACCATGAATGCTTAGAAGATGAAGCAAAGGAAGCATCAAGTCAAAAGAAGAGTATCTCTCTCAAGGCATCTCATGGTAGAAATAAGAAGAAAGATGTATATGATCCATCAAGTGATGAAGAACAAGAAGAAGATTCCGATGAGGAAGAAGCACTCTTGGTTAGAAACTATAGAAAGTACTTGAAAAAGAAGAAGGAAAGGAAGAGAAGTGGAGGCAAGCCATACAAGAAAAGGTTTTGCTATGGTTGTGGAGAAATTTGTCACTTCATTGCCGATTGTCCAAAAGAGAAGAAGAAGCACAAGCACAACAAAGATGATGACAAGAAGCATAAGAGCAAGAAGAGAGGTGAAGCACATCTTGGTGAAGAATGGGAATCAAACGATGAAAGTGATGATTCAAATGACAAAGACAAGGAGAAGAAGAAGGGTGTAGCAACGATTGTTATTCAAGAGACTTCCTCCTCTTCACCCAAGCTCATCATCGACCATGCTTCGTCACCATCACTCTTCGCTGACTTATCTTCATCACCTAGGCTCTTCAGCAATCTCACCGACAATGACTACTACACTCCAACTTGCCTTATGGGAAAGGGGGAGAAGGTACCACATAACTCTCCTACTCACTCTAGTAATGAATGTAGTAGTTGCGATGAGAATGATGATGAACTTGCAAACAACATGATAAAGAAATTTGGCAAATCGGCCAGCTCTCAAATAATAAAGCTAATTCATAAGCTAGAGAAGCGGGAAGCATGCATCGAGTCGCAAGGGGAATTGCTCCTAGCGGAAAAGGAGAAGAACCTTGGACTTTAATCATGCCTTTCCAAGGAAAGGGAGGAGGTTGAGAAGTTAAATATAGAATTGTCTTTAGCCAAAGATTCATATGAACGTTTGACTAAGGAACATTCTTTACTTAATGACTCTATAGCTAGTCTAAATAATGAACATAGTTTGGTTCAAGAAAGCCTTACAAGCTTGAAAGACAAATATCATACTCTTGAACTAAACTATGACACTCTTTGGAATAGCACTTCCGTCCATCCTAAGGAATCTAGTGATTCCAATGCTTCAACTAGTGAAGGATGTAAAAGATGTTATAATCATGATATAAATGCTTGTGCTACTAACCTTGTTGAGCTAGAAAAGAAAGATAAGGAGATTCAAAGATTGAGCATGGTTATCAAGAATGGTTGCAAGGAGAAGCAATCAACAACCATGTACAAGTCATCAAGGCACCCCCTCATCAAGGATGGGCTTGGCTATAATAGGTATGATGGTAAAGCCAATGGAAGGAACATGATCAATGGAGTGCCTTGTGTGAAGTTCAACAAGGGTATGGCACTAGATGACCTTATCAACAAGGTCAACAATGTTGCCACCTCTCCAAGCACACTTGTCAAGAACAAGATCAATAACAAGAAGAAGCAAGTGGATGCCCCCAAACAACAAGTGCCCATCTCACGAAGCTATGCTAGTGATTATATGTGTTTTTGGGGGCAAGGATAGTAAGATTATTGTGAAGTATGTTGGTGCACTCAAGAAGAGGCAAATCATGAGGAGTGTTTGGTTGTCCAAGACTTATGTGACTAACCCCCTAGGACCCAATTCTATTTGGGTACCTAAAACCAAGGCTTAAATTATTTTTGTAGGAATACTCCTCTGGTGGAACAAGTTGGGTGCTAGATAGTGGATGCACTAATCATATGACCGGAGAGAAGATGTTCACCTCCTTTCAACTAAATCAAAGTACAAGTGAACGCATTATGTTTGGTGACAATGGTAAAGGAGATGTCCTTGGTTTGGGTAAAATTGCTATCTCAAATGATAATTCCATTTCAAATGTATTACTTGTGGAAGGGTTAGGATATAATTTGTTGTCCGTTTCACAACTTTGTGAGATGGGCTACAATTGTCTCTTTACCGATGTGGGTGTGGAAGTCTCTAAAAGGAAGGATTCTTCTATTGTCTTCACGGGTCATTTGAAAGGCAAACTTTATCTAGTTGATTTCACATCTAGTAAAGTGAAGCCCGAGACTTGTTTAGTGGCAAAATCTAGCATGTGTTGGCTATGGCATCGCCGACTAGCCCATGTTGGGATGAGGAACTTGCCAACCTTTAAAGAGGCGAACACATCCTTGGACTAACAAATGTTTCTTTTAAGAAAGATAGAATTTGCAGTGCATGTCAAGCGGACAAACAAATTGGAGCTAAGCATCCCGTCAAAAATATCGTGTCAACAATAAGACCACTTGAGCTACTTCACATGGACTTATTTGGACCTAATGCTTACATAAGCATTGGAGGTAACAAATATGGTTTTGTTATTATTGATGATTATTCTCGCTTTACTTGGGTGTTCTTTTTGAAAGATAAAAGTGAGACCCAAGAAATCTTCAAGAAGTTTGCAAGAAGAGCTCAAAATGAATTTGAAGTGAAGATCAAGAAAGTAAGAAGTGATAACGGGACGAAGTTTAGGAACACCAACATTGAAGAGTTCCTTGATGAAGAAGGAATCAAGCATGAATTTTTGGTTCCTTACACTCCTCAACAAAATGGTGTTGTGGAGAGAAAGAACTGAACGCTCATAGAAGTCGCAAGAGCAATGTTGGATGAATACAAGACTCTGGACAAGTATTGGGCGGAAGTGGTCAATACGGCATGTCATGCAATCAACCGCTTGTACCTTCACAAGATCATGAAGAAGACCGCCTATGAGCTCCTTACTGGTAACAAACCTAAGGTGCATTACTTTTGAGTTTTTGGATGCAAGTGTTTCATACTTAACAAGAAATCCAAAAGCTCAAAGTTTGCACCAAAGGTTGATGAAGGTTTCTTGCTTGATTATGGTACTAACGAACATGGCTATTGTGTTTTCAACAAGAACACCGGTCAAGTTGAAATAGCAATAGATGTGACCTTTGATGAAATCGACAGCTCTCAAAAAGAGCAAGTCAATATTGACATTGTAGGTAAAGAAGAGCCATCTTCTCAAGTGATCAAGAAGCTTGCTACCAGTGAAGTAAAGCCCATTGAAGATGATGATGAATATGCACAAGAGCAAACCATTCATGATCCATTTATGCATCATGGGTCAATAAATGCCCATGATGATGGTTCTACATCAAGAAGTGGACATGATTCAAGTGTTCAAGTCATTCAAAATTCACAAGTCGAAGATAGCAACCAAGTGGATCAAAATAGAAGTGAAGACAACTCCACACAAGATCTCAGTTTTGATCCTTCAATCAATCAAGACAAGGATGATGAAGATGAGGGTCCAATCCAAAGAAGAACTCAAGTGCCTCACCCTAGGAGTACATCATACCATTCAACGAGACAATCCCGTTGACAACATCTTGGGAAGCATTCAAAGAGGAGTTGTCACAAGGTCAAGGCTTGCAAGCTTTTGTGAACACTTCTTATTTGTGTCTCTAAAAAAGCCTAAAAAGGTTGAAGAAGCCATTGATGATGAGGATTGGATGATAGCAATGCAAGAGGAGTTGAACAACTTCACTCACAATGAAGTTTGGACATTGGTGGAAAGACCTAAACAAAATGTGATTAGAACCAAATGGGTCTTTCGCAACAAGCAAGATGAGCATGGTGTGGTCATAAGAAACAAGGCACGGTTGGTAGCTCAAGGATTCACTCAAATTGAAGGCTTGGATTTTGGAGAAACTTATGCATTGGTGGCAAGGCTAGAGTCAATTCGGATTTTACTTGTCTATGCCGTTCATCATAATTTCAAGCTATATCAAATGAATGTGAAGAGTGCATTTCTCAATGACCACCTCTCCGAAGTGGTATATGTAGAGAAACCACCGGGTTTTGAAGATCCAAAGCACCACGACTACGTCTATAAGCTCAACAAAGCACTCTATGGGTTTAAGCAAGCCCATAGAGCTTGGTATGATTGTCTTAAGGACTTCCTACTCAAACAAGGGTTTGATATAGGCAAGGCCGATCTAACTTTATTTACTCGCAAAGTCAATAATGATATCTTTATTTGCCAAATATATGTCGATGACATAATATTTGGTAGTACTAATGTGGCTTTTTGTGAGGAGTTTAGTAGGATTATGACGAATAGGTTCGAGATGTCGATGATGGGAGAGTTGAAGTTCTTTCTTAGTTTTAAAATCAAGCAACTCAAGGAAGGGACCTTTATTTATCAAACGAAGTACACTCATGACATGTTGAAGAAGTTTGACATGGAGAAAGCCAAACCCATCAAGACACCAATGCCAACCAATGGGCATCTTGACCTCGACAAAGATGGTAAGGTCGTCGATCAAAAGGTATATCGCTCCATGATTAGATCCTTGCTTTGCCTTTGTGCATCTAGGCCTGATATTATGCTTAGTGTGTGCATATGTGCAAGATTTCAAGCTAATCCGAAAGAATGTCACTTAGTGGCTGTTAAGAGAATTTTGAGATATTTAGTGCACACTCATAATCTTGGCTTGTGGTATCCTAAGGGCTCCACTAGTGATTTACTTGGCTATTCCGATTTGGATTATGCCGGTTGCACGGTAAATTGAAAGAGCACTACCGGGACTTACCAATTTCTTGGTAGGTCTTTGGTGTCGTGGAGCTATAAAAAGCAAAATAGTGTTGCCTTGTCAACTGCCGAAGCCGAGTATGTGGCGGTCGGTGCTTGTTGTGCCCAACTACTTTGGATGAAGCAGACCCTTAAAAACTTTGGTTGTGAGCTAACCAAGATTCCCCTCTTGTGTGACAATGAGAGTGTCATTAAATTGGCAAATAATCCTATAAACCATTCTCACACAAATCACATAGACATCTGGCATCATTTCTTGACAGACCACGAAGCCAAAGGTGATATCGCTTTACATCATGTGAGCACCGAAAAGCAACTAGCCGATATCTTCACAAAGCCCCTAGATGAGTCAAGATTTTGTGCTTTGAGGAGTGAATTAAATATCATTGATTCTCGTAATGTGGCTTGATATCTTGGACATATTTTGATTGATTCTAGCTAGGAGAAAATTCTTTGAAAATGTTGTGTGAGATTTCAAAATCTATTTTCACTTCTCAAGCATGTTCATAGTTTTGTGATATTTTTATGAAATATGGACATGCTTGAGTTGGTTCTAGTTCATCATATATGTTCACCAACTCCCTTTTACCTTTTGCTATGCTGCAACCACCGGTAGTACCGACGGGTGACCGGTAGTACCGGTCTCTGACCGGTAGTACCAATCAACCATCGGTAGTTCATTTCCTCGCGTCGTCTGTCTGCGGCTGTCGACCTCAGTACCGGTAGTACCGGTAGTATCAGTTTCTCTTGGGTATAATTAGGGGTTGTTACCTTTTCACCTCTCATCTTCTTCACCATGCCCCATCTCACTAGGCTGACGGTGCCGCCTCTATCTCCCTCCCCACTCGATCTCCCTCCTCCCTCCACCACTCTTGCAGATCTTTGAGGAGAAGTTTCCCCCTATCGTGGTGATCGTGTGGAGGTGCTTGGTGGTTGCCGTAATCCCTTCCCTTGCTTGGATTCGGCTTCCCTTCGACATCAAGCATGCAAAGGAAGAACCCCAAGAGGGCCGCTCATCCTAGTAGAGGTGATGGTGGTAGTGCTTCACGGCCTATCCGTGGGAGGACTACTGGCGGCCGTGGAGGTGTTGGTGGTGGCATTGGCGGCGGGGATGATGATGAGCCCCAGGGCGTGCCTGCTCCTATCTCGAGTATGGGACGTCCCAATCCCCCGCGTCGACATAGTGAGCAAGTTCAGGGTCAGCGTCCGGCAGGTGAGAATCCACAGCTTGTGGCTATACCGATTGAGGGTCGCTCCATTGACCCTAACATTGTGGCTCAGTCCCCTATCCAAATTGGGCTTGCCACTGCCAACCGGCTGCTTCTATTTCATCAGCATGCCAATCCTCATATGTCCGATCCTCAAGATCAAGGTGGTTACCAACCCTCTCTTCCTATTGATTATTCTAAGAGAGTGGGTGATTTGAGGGAGCAGCGCAGTGAAAATCCTTATCAGTTTATCCGAAATCCTAGTGTGGATCTTCATTTCTAGAGCCGCATGCACTCAGATTATTATTACAAGGTTCTTTTCAAGAGTGGGCAGCGTGGGTCTTCACCGCCGATCTTCCAGCATAAGTGGGTGCAGCGCACCTCTCTTGATAACATGAACAATCCTGATATCCACCGTTTGGTTGCCGATCTTGATGCTTGGCATTTGCTTCCTCTTATGACCTTTCAGCATAATTGGAATGAGGAAATTATTTGTTAGTTTTATGCAACCTTGTGGATTGACTCTCAAAACCTAGTGCTGCATTGGCTCACCCAAGGCATTCATTACAGATGTGATTATCAGACTTTTTCATGCCTTCTTGGGTTTACTTCTGAGATAGGGCTGCCTCAAGTCTCTTTGACATCTATCCTGATTCTGTCTCTCATGATGACTTAGAGGCCGCTCAGATATACAAGCCTGGAAGGCCGTTGACTTCACTACCACACATTTGAAGCCTTACTTTTATGTCCTCAACAATCTACTTCACCTCACCTTGGACCCGAAGATTGGAGATTCCATTCATATTATGCTTGATGCTCCTAAGGTCCTTTGCCGTTTTGGTGCTGGTGGTGATTGATTTTCTATCACGGACTTTATGTGGCGCAAGATTGAGCAGGCTGCAAATGACCCCCACAAGTCTATGCCATATGCTCCGTTTCTCATGTATATCATTGAGCAGGTGGTGGGTCATTCATTCCATCACAATGCAGTGCACAAGTCCTACTCCATGCGTCATTTGGGCCCAAAGGGTATTGGTGGTGGTTCCGCTCCTTCTCCCACTCGTGGTCCGGCCACTCGTACTTCCTCCCGCGGTGCTTACCGTGGTGGTGCCGCCACTGCTTGTACTCGCTCCTCCTCGGAGTGTCGTCGGCATGGTGGAGGTTTCATCAAGTATGCATTGGGGAAGCTTTGGGAGGCTTTCTGTTACAAGGCCGAGAAGGATGATCACCGCCTGAGGCATATTGAGCAGCACATGTAGATTGATCCACCTGAGAGTCCTCTCCATGAGTTTTGGGATCCCTTTGTGGAGTACAATGAGTTGTATGGTGCTCCTGTCTCTGGACTTAGTGAGGAGGCTGGCCCATTCGATGACCCTCGTGGTAAGAAGACAGTTCCCTGACTCGCCTAGATTGGTTGACTACTCGACCGACAACGATGACAACGACGACGGCAACGATAGCAATGACGACTATGACTACACGGAGCCATACTAGTTTTCGCTACCTTGCTCATTTCACGATGCCTACCCTTTTTGGCATTTGATGCCAAAGGGGAGTGTTAGGCTTATCTTTATTATAATAGGTAGTTAATGGTCGTGTAATAATTCCAAACCTTGTGGTGAACTACGTATGGTGGACTAAGAACTATGTGTGTGATGATGGATGATTGTAGGCTAAACATTTATGTTTATTTGATATTTCATGTTGTGATTGCCTAGATGTGATATTGAGATGATGATTGTTGGCTTGGAAAGGCTATGTTGTTTTAAGTCCTTTTCTTTCTACCTTAGCCTTTCTTGTTTTTGTGTGATAAGTTATGTCATTTGCATCACGATATCTTTCTTGTCACACACACTTAGGCACCCCATGAATTGCAAAATTTAGGGGGAGCTTCCCTTATGTATGCATATTGATTATGATCAATGTTGAGATTCAAGTTCAATGCATACACTAAGGGGGAGCCTCTCGTAAAGTTTGGAATTCAAAAAGCTTCAATTCTTTAAATCCTATGTAAGCCTAAGTTGGTTGTCATCAATTACCAAAAAGGGGGAGTTTGTAAGTGCATTCACCCCTGATGTGGGTTTTGGATAATTAATGACAATCAAATTAGGGACTAACATGTTTATCTAAGTGAATACGCATGTGTTAGTCCGATGAAAGAACTTGAATGGTCACATTTGGTGATAATAGCACCATCAATTCCATTGATTGGAAAGCGTTTCTTCTCAAGTGGATCGATTAGATTTTATATTTTGGCTTGAGTTATAGGAAACGCCGCACTATCAAGAGGAATACAAATTAGGCTATCTAGATGGGGAATTAGTGATCAATATATTTTGATTATGCGTGTGAGAGACACCTTTATAATCATGGACACTTAGAGAGGTGTTTTATGCCTGGGAGCGCCGGTAGTACCGATAAACAACCGGTAGTACCGGTAGGCATAAATCTCGCCACTGGCAGTGCTTTAGTTCTGCGAGTTTTTGTTCTAGCGGTAGTACCGGTGGTCGATCGGTAGTACCGGTCGTGACCGATGGTACCGGTGAAAGTCTGGTAGTACCGGTAGGCCAAATTCCCGCAAAACTTGTCTTCGCTATAAACTGTACTAGCGGTAGTTCCGGTGGTTGAACCGGTAGTACTGGTCGTCGATCGGTGGTACCGGTGAAATCCCGGTAGTACCGGTAGGCTATTTTCTCGCAAAATCTCCAGTAGGTTGATTGTAACGGTTGGAACCCTTGGGACCGGTAGTGCCGGTGGGTACTGATCGGTAGTACCGGTACCGCTTCGAAGATAAGTGTATAAATAGCTCTCTCCTTCATTTCTAACCGTTACCTATGCCATTTACTCCTTCCTACCTTCAGACAAACAGCTCCCAAGCATTGACTCACCCTCTCTCTCTTCCTCTTTGCTCTCAAATCCAATCCCTTGCAAGATTTGAGTAGAGAGAAGAGATTTGAGAGTGGAAAGCTTCGATTCGCATCTTGAGCACTTGGTTCCCCTCCTAGTTGGCTTGGTTTGTGTTCGTTCCTCTTGGGTTCTTGGAACCCTCACCGGCTAGGCATTCTTCGTGGTTGCCCGTGTTATTCTACTTGTGAGGGCACCCTGAAGTGTTTGTATCACCCTTGTATTCTTAGTGGAAATCTTGGGCTAACCTTTGTGGTTGCTTGAGGGAGGCAAGGTGGTGGAAGAGATTTCGACCTTAGTGATCACCTCAACAACGAGGATGTAGGAACTCCTTTATGGGGTTGCCGAACCTCGGGATAAATTGTGTGTTCCGCGTGCTTGTTGTTGTTGATTGTGTTACTTGAGATATTACTTGTTCTTCGTGTTCTTCCTCTATCCTTATCTCTCTCATGGGTTGTGGCTGCCTGATATACGATTTGGTGAAGGAACAACCAAAAGGGAGTTCATTAACTTCATCAACATCATCTTCGGTAGTGGGGTAAAACTCAGATCTGAAATCACAACTCGCAAATCTCTGATTTCATAGTTTCAGTAGGGTACCGGTAGTACCGGTGGTTTGCATCAGTTGTACCAGTGATCTCTCACCGGTAGTACCGGTCCAAACGAACCGGTAGTACCGGTAGGCATTGAACTTCCGCTTTTAGTTTTTGAGTTTTAGGTTTTTTTAGATTCGCCTATTCACCCCCTCTAGGCCTATTAGATCCTTTCAAGTTGAGTAGCTTAACGCTTCTTAGTTGTAATTAGTTTCTAGCTAGCTCAACTAGTGTAGAGAGTAGTGACATAGTCATTGAGTGCTTAGTGATCATTATTGATTAGAATTGCTGGTGGGTGGCTTGCCTTTTGAGTAGAGCTAGAGCAAGACACATTTTGCCATTTAGTTGTCTAACAAAGTTGCTCTAGTGTTTTTGTAGAATTTTTTTAGGCTATTCACCCACTAGCCATTTAGGACCTTTCACCGGCCCGAGTGGCCAGAAGTTTGAGGGAGGGAGAAGCTAGTAAGCTTGTTAGCAATCCTGTTGGTCTTGTCAGCATATCTAGGCATGGTCGTTGTGAGCTTGCTCCTTACACCATGGCATGGCTGATGAGGACATCACCAAGATGGAGTCGAGGACAACTCCAATTCAAGAAGGGGAGGATGATGAGGACATCGCCACGCTGGACACACCGACGTTATGGTCTTCTCCAAGTTGCAATTCGTCCCCAACTCAGCTGCCACGTCACCCTCGGATTCAACAGACACATCGTCACTGTTTCGGTCATAATTTTTTTCATATGACATCGAAACGGGGCGTTCTTGGATGCGTTGGAAAGGGGACGATGATGCCATCGTTTGGGATCTGGTCCTAGCTCCAGAAGGTCCATGGATCATTCTGTGTGACCACGGCAAGGTGTTGCGTCACCTATTTGGGCCAACTTGGCCATGTATCGTGTCGGGCCTTAAGCCCAAGTTGTGGGCACCCAACCCCTAGCCGTCCCCAATCCTAGGTCGAGTCTTAGACTATAAACACAGCTGCCGCCGCTGTTAGACAATAGGGTTTTGTTTAGAGTTTAGTTTTCCATCGAGAAACTGAATCGTTCATTGTAACTGTGGTGATAAATTCTTTTACAGTGATCCAGGGCCTCTGTTCTTGATCCCCTCCACTGTGTCAATTAGTCCTTTGGAACTGAGTTCTCGAACCCTCTATTGATATTCACATCATTCATATTTGCAATTCAGATTGCGTGTTTTACCTTCTTACTTGTGCTCTTCGATTCGCTTGCAGGAAAAGCCTTCTTGGCGAGGTCGATCAAGTTGTGCTTGGTTAATAACCAACGGAGCAGTGTTGTAACGGTTGCAGGATTCGAATCATGTCTGATTTGAAGCCGGATCGCCAACGTCGAGATCTCCACAAATCGAACTTACTGGCTACCTCTCGGAAGATCGGGCCTGTACTCATCAATGGCGTACCGTGGCGGCACTGTTTCGGCCGTGGCGGCGCTATGTGAGTGGTGGTTGTTCATTGACTCCCCTACACAGCATGGGCTCATTGATGTCATCGTGGCCTCCGTCCTGGCGTTCGTTTCTTCATGGTGAAGTCGTGATGTCATTGTACGGGGAGAGTGGTTGTCCCATCGTGGGTTGCTTGCTCTCAGGGTCACGGCCCCGTTGCCCTGACCTCTCATGGTCGGGTTGGGGGCATTGGATGCGACCAGATTGGGAGGAGCTGGCTCCCAGTCATGATCCCCATATCATAGTGGATGAGATCGTATGCCCGTCCATCCTGATGGATGGGATTTGGGCGGTGCAGAGCTACGCGGGGCGATGTAGCTGAGTCCTGGTATTGTCTTGTCCGTCAGTGAGTGCGGCCCAAGGTGACGCTCTATCCTAGGGCCTGGCGGCCTGACGAGGTGGTCGTCCTCCCCGTACCCGATGGAGGGCACATGCGCATCCCATCCGGACAGGTGTATTTAATGCGTCGACCCACCTCCTGTCCTTCCTTAGCGGCTAAGGCATGTAGTGGTCAAGGGCATCGCGCGGTGCAGGGTCGAGAGGCGGGAGAGGTCGAGGCTGACCTTGTATGGCTCGAGGCAGAGAGGTCGAGGTGGGCCATGGTTAGCTGGGCCGTGGCCAGCCGGGCTGTCATTACTGACTCTCTATCCGTGTCTTGGAGGCACCCCGGTTACATACCCTCGACAATGGCCCCCCGAGTGTTTTTATGATTAGAGATAATCGTGAAGGCACTCTCTCAAGAAGATGTTTGCGCTGAAAACGCATGTTGCAAGTGCATGTTTTAAGTGTTTCATATGCATGCTGCAAGTGTTTCATGTGGATGTTACAAAAGTAGATCGGGATGTTGCATATGTTGCAATGGCTATACATGTATGTTACAAGCGTCTGTTCCAAATGTTTCATCTATTTTTCAGACAGTTGTTGCAAATGTGTTTATTTGGATATTTCATATGTTTCACATATATGTTGCAAGTGTTTTATCTGGATGTTAAATATGCTTTGCAATGGCTATTCAAGTGTTTCAGGTTTTTTTTGTAGTGTTTCAGATGCATGTTTCAAGTATTTCATCTGTCTTCAGACGTATGTTGCAAATGTTTCATCTGGATGTTTCAAAAGTAAATTGGGTGTTGTATCTCCCTCCTTGCCTTGGTGTCTCCTCCTCCCGGCGTCAGCTGGATATCCGCTGCCCCATCCTCCTCTTCTCGATGCTGGTGGCGTTTGGGGTGGCGCGGGCCCGTGTAGGTGCAGGAAATGAGTGCACGTCCGGGTGCTAATAAGCTTGTTTTCTATACGATCTCAAGTTAAAGTTACCAGCACATATATAGCAGCTACAACAGAAATGTAATTGAGATAATAACATAATACTGGCATCATTGAACAGTTAATCCAGATACATTCCAGTCACAAATCAAGGCACCAAAACAACTCGACAAAATCAAATCTCTAGGTTCCCTTTGAACTCAGCCCGTGTCAGTGCAATTGAGTTTGGAAAAAGAGGAAGTCATTGGCAGCAACTGAAGAATGAACAGCAGGGGTGGAGCCCAGTAGAAGCGAAACTGGGCTCCCCCCACCCCTGGTCCAAATCAATTTCTCACGGCGCAACAGTTCCTTGGTAATTTGGCCTGCTTAACGCCTACTCCAGAAGCCAAGTCTGCTGGAGCAAACGCACGGCACCAGCCCACCAGACCACTCACGATCACGTACGCAGCCAAGCAGGAACGGAGTCACGGTTTCCTCAAAAAAAAAAAAAGAACGGAGTCACGGAGACGGAGCGACCAGCGTGACGGCGGCCTAGTACTCGCATCTCCCGGCTCTCCGCGTTACGGCGTGCTCCAGGCCATCCTACTGGTTGCCGCGGTGCTCAAGCTCAAGTCCTCGGCGTCGGCAAGGCGGCGAGATCGTCCTGCCTCTAGAATGTAGGAGAGCTCAGCGCTGGGCAGCTGCCCCTTGCTGGCTTGCTACAGGTAACAGGTTACACTACTAGAGAAAAACTTAACGCGAGACATTTCGTTTTGGGGGCTCGGAGGCCATTATTCGGTGGCCGGCAGCCTGCCCAGTAACCGTCTTGGTAAATCATTAACTGAGACGGATATTCTAACACAACCGCTTCGATAAATCAGGCCCAGCCCGCTAACCTACACCAGCCCACTACCATCACCAATATATAAACAAAATCAAAAACCGAAAAGACTCCATTCTCCCTCCTCTCCTCACTCCACTCTCCCCCAGCGACGGCGCCCGAGCGACTCCCTCTCCCCCAGCGACGGCGCTAAGGACCGTGCCCCTCTTCCTACCCCGTACCCCTCCCTCTCCCCCAGCGACGACACACAGCACCGTGCCCCTCCCTCTCCCCCAGCGGCGGCGGCCTGTGGCGCGCGGAGCCCGGCTCCTCCAACAATGATGGCACGTGGGGAGGCCGGCTCCTCCTCCAACGGCGGGGCGGCGCACGGAGCCAGCTCCCTCTTCTCCCTCCCCGACCAGCGGCAGCGGCATGTTGGGAGGTCGGATCCGGCGGCGGCGAGGCCAGATCCGGCTCAGCTGCCTCTTCTCCGTCCCCTCGCGGCGCAGATTCAGCAGTGGTGGCATCTGGGGAGGCCAGATCTGGCGGTGGCGGTGCGTGGGGAGGCCGGATCCGATGGCGGCGGCGTGTCGGGAGGCCGGATCTGGGGCGGCTCACTCTTCTCCCTCCCGAACAGCGCAGATCCGGGTGTGGATCGACGGTGGAGCACGCGCCCCGACGGTGGATCGAGCGACGGCGGCGACGGCCCGTGGATGGGCTCGGCGGGCCCGTAGATGGGCTTGCTGGGCTTGTCCATGAGTTTTCCTTTTTTTTGTTTTTTTATTTGATTTACTGAGGCGAGCGACCAACCGCCTCGGTTAAGTACGGATTTAGAGCATCTCCAAGAGTTCCCTAAATCCCTTCCTAATCCTTATTTTTCAACAAGATGAGAAAAAACTCCTCTCCAAAAACTCCTAATCCATTCTCCTAGTCTTTTAGAACTTGAAAAAAATCACCATATTCCGTGTAAAGTTACGTGCTTCCAAGTCGCGCATATCTTCTCTCTCCATGCGTGTTTGTCGGCCAATCTAAAGGTGGAAGGGCGTACAAAGAATAAAGAGTGGGAAATGATTCCTGATGCAAATATATAAGAGAGAAAGAATATATAAAAGAGATTAGGATAATTTAGAAATAGTATATGATTTCTGATGTAAAATTATCTTCTATATTTTAGAAGTGAATTATTAGAAACTCTTGGAGATGGCCTTCTTGATTCCTTTGAACACTTTTTTAGGACTAGCAAACATGCTCGTATGTTGCAACGGGAGAAAAAACTATCAAATGTTTAACTTGTTTGCTTTATCTTTTTGCACAACTGCAGCGGCCACAATAACTTAATTTCTATAATTGTTACTTTTGATGTTGTGAGTGGTTGCTGCAACAATCACAAACGCACAGGCACGTTAATGAAAACAATGATGACAATGTTACGCATCTATTTACTATTTATCTTTCTATATAATTAAAAGTTGTTATTTATTTTATGATGATCATGATATCTATAATATAAGTTATTTATTTTATGATGATTATGATATATATAATATTAGTTAATATTGACAATATCCTATGAATTATGTATTGAATTAAAATACAACCTTGATACATTTTTTCCATGGTAAAGAATGAAATATTTACTTGCAAAGTATCGTAACTTTAGTTTTTATACTGACTGTCCATGTGTTCATAGATTTGGATATCAAGTTATGTGACTTTTTTTAAGAATCCATAAAAATATGTAACTTTAATATTTAGTCGTCGTGTTTCAATTTCCACGTGTCAATCCTTGTTGAAAGTCGTACTGGTAGACATTTCAGAGATTTGCATTGGTATGTGCAGACAGCTTGGAGAAATATTTGTTTTGATTAGATTGAACGTGAGACCGCTCAAGATTTGACTTTACAGATTGATTAGTTAGATCATCGACTAATTCATGTCATATTATTAATTTATTTCTAATTAAAACCAACAACTTGATAGAAATATTTGTTTATATTAAGTAAATATCAAACTTAAAAAACCCATAATATTATATTACTATTTATCTTTATCTTTATAAGGAAAATTAGAGTTATTTTATCAAGGCAAATAAATCACGGTAAGGGCATTATGGGAGGGAGGCAGCACTTTCCTAACAGGACTCTCATCCTTGCAGAAAGAGCCTCCCGTTTTCCACCGCCCAAAGACTGCTCTCCAAAGGAAAGGAAAGGAAAATTATTTTTTTCCACGTTCGTCTTGCATCTGATTTTTGGTTGGATTTGAAAATAGCTTTTTACTTGATCTCCGTCGTCCTTAACGTATCGCGCTAGGAATCTTACATTTAAACGAGTAAGATCACGGACGATGGAGGGCTCGTATAACACGACGTCTAGATCGAATGGTTATTATAGAGGGAGAGCTATGTTCCTAAAATAGATGTATTTGAGATTGAATCTTGGTTTAGGAGGAGTCTTACATCTTATATGTAGGTGGAAAATAAATCTTGACAGAAATTTTGCCTCTTTATTATTAGGTATAGAGTTATAAAACTCTATGTTTTTGGGAAGAAAATATTGAGTACTCTTCGAGATGCTCTTACCGTGATCTGTAACACCCGGTTTTAAGAACAAAACTAGATACACACCATATGTGAGCCCAGGAAGTCAAATCTCACATATAACAACAAATAAGGGTAATATCAAAAGACAATGCTCAATATATAACGTACTTATTATAAAAGATATAACCTTATAAAGCAAACAACGGAAAGACAACTCCGGTCTTCAGGTGAAGACTCCACTCCACAGGGACAACTGACTGGTTGATCACAAGCCTATCTGCTCCAATCTCTCGCAATCTGGTACCCATCCAGGATTTTTCTAAAGTATTGAAAGTAAACAAGCGTGAGTACATTTCGTACTCCACAAGCATAACATGGGGATTCATGAGGCTCAAAAGGCAGACACGGTTTACTGCATTTAGCATTTTAGTAAGTCAACATTTTGTTATTGATCAATATCAAATTAAGCTTAAGCTCCCAAATTAACCCACATGATATATACTAGAATTAAACAGAGTCATTGATCAACATTATATCATCATCATCATCATAATACCTTCATAGTTCACCATGAACCACAACTTCACAAGTGACCATTTATTCTGTGAGTTTTCCGGGCCGCTTGTGACCGTGAGCACGGCTGTTATAATAGTTTTAACACTCTGCAGAGGTTGTGCATCTTTACCCATGAGTCGTGTTGCCCATATGCCCAGGTTAATTACTCCCATAACACTTTCAAGGTGAGCGGGCAGGGTACACTATGAAGCATTCCATAGGTCTCGTCTAACAAGTTAGGGCTGCGATGTTTCCTCGACAGGCAGATATAGAGAACCCCCTTTCTGTGGCACAATTCCCGCAGGCTATACACACCAGAACAGAGGCAGTTCTATACACAAAGTGGCAAGCCCTTTTGCGCCCTTTCGGGTAACCTCTAACAAGCTAGAAAAGATCCTATTACTGAGCTAAAGTCAGAGCCATATAACTCTCACGGTTGCACTGTATGTCCCAGCTTTTGCCCTACAGATAAGTCCTTACGGAGGGTTTAGGGCAACATGATCGACATCATTTGCACCATCACCCTATAGTTCAATTATTACCATCATGTTTATCCGTTTGTTCCATTAATCATAGTATTGATCATGTTTGAATAGAGCACTAGCATTCTACCCATATGCAATAAAACCCATAGGCATCAAGGTATAAGTCATCAATGGCTAGGATGTCCTTATAGTCGAGCAATATTAGACACATGCATAATGAGTAGATTATATAATGAATAGGAATCAAGGTAGGCCCATGCTATACTTGCCTTGGTTCATGAACTCCTGCTGGTCCTGCTGGTCTTCGAAGTACTTCTGGTTCCCAACGTACTCCTCACCGTCTGAACTCGACCAACACGGCAACATACACATTTCAGGGGCATTCGTGCATAGCAAACAAATCTATAATTAGAATAGTACACCAGCAGTATAAAAATAAGATAAAAAGTTTATGAAAATATTCTACGTCTCGCTATGATCACATCAACGCGAAGTGCACGAAAAACGGAGCTATAATGCGAAAGTTATGAATTATTTAGGGTTCCAAAAGCTAGCTATTAAACTAGACTTAATCGAGAAATTCAAAAGCCTCTGACAGGTCTAACAGTAGCACTCTCACGGTTCCACAACTGCCCCGTAGGGACTTTCGTGATTAGGGATTAACCGTGCCTACATCTACTCGAGGCGGCGGCCGCTCGCATACTCCTGGTGTCATCTGCCGATCCACACCATCCTCCTCTCTCCGATATCTTCCTCCAGTGGGCAACTTCCTTCCCTCAACCACATTCTTCAGATCCCGTGGCGGTGAGTATGCCAAGGAGACGACGGGATCTGATGGAGGATATCACAGCCTCTGTCGTCTGATCCAACCTAGACCGAGCCTGCCTCTCCTTGTGAGTTCGAGCATCAGGTATGTCTCTCCCTTCCTCTCAGTTTATCAGAAGATTATTGGTTCTATATTTTTTTAATACATCACGTTGTTGCGATGCGACAATTTGTGGCACTGTGACCTGCTGTGGACAAGCTGAGACCTCGTCTCCCGTGTTGGACTCTGTCAGCAACATGACGTTGTTCCCCTGATCTACAAAGTCACGTCCAATCTCCCCTTTTCTGATTCTTTTTTCTATCAGCACAATAATCTGTCCAATCCTCTCCATTCTGATTCTTCTTTTACCATCACAACAATCTGTCCACTATGTTTTCGATAGAATGCTTCACAGAGATTAAAAAAAAAGTTTCACTAATTTTTGTGATATGATAGTATGAATGTATGATTCCTTGGAGATTATCAAACAAGTCATGTTATTAGGAAATCTGAGAAAAAAATCAGTCAGAAGAAATTTACTTGTCTTCCATATATCTGAACTCACTCATTTTTTTTGGTTCCAGTCTTCTTGTTTTTAGGCAACAAACTGGATGATGCACTTATGGAAAATCCAATAGGCAGGGTGAATAGCTCAGGAATCATATGATTACCACGTGAAGGTGTGGACAATGGAAGAAAAGGTTTCTGCTATACCATTTTTTGTTAAGTATACCAGTCTTCTTGTTTCTGCTATACCATTTTTTTGTTAAGTATTAAGAACCGATTGATATCCCAAGTTGATATTTCTGTACATCACTGTAATTTTGATGGATATGGTGTTTCTAGCTTGTTCTGACTCCTCACTAGATTAGTTCTTCAGTTCTGAAATTTAAAAGTATTTGGTAATAGTTCAGTTATGCTTACTAACCGATGATGTTATCTTTTTTGAACTTGTGCAGACAAAGGTAAATCTTCTGAATTCTGTACTGTGATTCTGTGATATACAACTATGAGCTATGAGGAGGTGGCTGAAGAACAGATGTAGGAAGGTAAAGGTAATCCCTTCTTCAAGTACGTACAAAAGTTCTCTGGCTTTCTAAAAAAATTCCTGACTTGTTTCTGATGACAAGTCAATCCCATGTACAGGAGATGGATACCCTTGTTCAAGTACGTACAAAAGAACCGATCTAGCACATCCACCGGTTTCAGTTTATTTTTGCGTGGCTTTATTGGTTCTAATTTAGCTCAGCTTCTTTTATGTTAGGGTCGTTGTGTCACTGTAGACAAAGGGTATTAATGAAACCTTAATTCTAGAAGAGCTGCCAGGAACAGGTATATATACATTGGCTCAGTTATTTTCCTTCACCAAGATTTGTAAATTCATGGGAAAATCACATACTTTACTAAACATGTTCTTAACGAAGCACTATATGTTTTCACGCAGGATAAATATAAGATATTTTGGATGTTCAGATTATTGAAGGATCAAGAACAAGATTTCCTCTCAAGATTAGTTGTTTAGGAGTGGTGTTAACATGTGTACATTTATTTTTAGTAGGAACTTTGTAGTTAGTGAATCATTGTATACAATTATAGAGTGGTCCGTTTTCTTGTACCTATAAAATCATTTACATAGTTTCAGTTAATTAATATTATCTTAAGTTCCAAAGATATATATTTTTAATGCTTCTGGTTGCTGGGTGTAAGATATCCAATTAATATATCAAGCTATTTATACTAAAAAAAGAACATATATATGATTTAGTAACACATTCCAAAACCATGCGACATATTCTACTAGCAACATATATATATGTTGCTACGTATTCGTTGCTAGCATGCAACACTTACAGACCCCTCTTACCAACACATATATATGTGTTGCAATTGATCCTTGCAACGTCACTTTAAGCAACGCATGTCAGATGTGTTGGTATAGATTCTACCAACAATTATTCAGGCTTGTAGAAACGTATATATGTGTTGCTAAAGGGGGTGTCCTTTTGTAAGCTTTCCTCTCAGTTCGTGCATTCGCACATTCGTCGTGGTGGTGGTGGCATGCCGTGGTTGTAGATGTATCACAGTTGACGCGGCGAGGCCATACCCTGACACGGTGTCATGATGAAGAAGATTTCGTGGCCCTGAAGTTGCGCCGGCGAAAAGGTGGGGGGCTGGACTGCCGTTGCTCCCCGTCCCGTTGAGGTGGACATGGTAGGGCACGGCGTAGCGTAGCTTCTCCCTGTTACTGTCGTGGGGGGCAAGAAAGAACCGTGAAAGGCTTGACTGGATTATGAATCAGGTGTTACAAGTTCCCAGGCAATCCTGCATGACGCAGCGAGCTCCTGTTTTTTAGCAGGAAAAGGTAGGGGCCCGTGCGTGCCCGTGGCAGTGTGTTACAGTAGGGGGGTCGAGCGATGTGCAAAGGGGTCGAGCGCCTTGATGACGTCACAGGGCTCGGGCGCCTAGATGACGTCATGGGGGTCGAACGAGACGGAGAGGGGTCGGATGAAGCGGAGGAGCACTGGGGCTCGGACGCTTGTTCTCTGGCTTTGGTTTTGAGCAGAGCAAGGCCTGGGCCGGCCGTGATGGGCCGTGGGCCGTAATATTTGTCTCGATGGGTGGTTTTGCGATGAAAATGGGGTACCCTGTTTTACTGGTACCCGACAGTATTAGAAAGCAAAGTGGCAGCCCATGGCAATTAATAATTGTCAATTGGCCATTTATGCCTGGCCCCAAAACAAGGGCATCACTAATTATAGGAAGCAACATGTAACGCAACATTAGTGCTTGAGTTTATGCATCTGAAAATTGTTTTTAAGAGTTGATGGACCTAATTAAAATCCCTATGTAAGTTAATAGACCTCTAATGCATTTAACTCTTTAATTTATACAAGCACTTCATGAAATTCAGAATATTAGAATGAATTTTAAAGAAATTTATTAATTATTTATTTGATATGAATATTTTGATGATACTTTGCATCGAAGAATATTAGAAAGAATTTTAAGGCAATTTATTAATTATTTATTTGATATGAATATTGGATACTCTTTAAATGTTTATTGGTAACTAATAATGCTATGTTTATATAGGTGTTTATAAAAATATAACTATGGTTTTATATTAAGGGGCCCTGAGATTCAGTTTCGACCGACACTGGTTCTGACCTACTAAAAGCGCTATATACGTTTGGTTTTGGTAATTGAGACAACTAGTGGACTAACCTTTATCTAAGTATTGTGTTAGAGATAGGTTATATCCACACCAAGATTGAGCAATGCAAGTAGGGCACTCATGGAGGAGATGAGAATTGAAGTGACCACAAGATGATCAAGTAGTCAATTCTTGGAAAAGAAGAAAGAGAAAAACAAAACCCTATGGGTCAACACAAAGGTATAAGATATGGTGTTTTGTTTTGTCGGTCAAGATGCAATAGAGTGGATGATCGGGTTTAGAAGAGATAGTTGTAAGAGAGGAATTCCAAAGTTCAATTTGGTTATCTAAGTGCCACTAGGTAGATCAATTCATTGCACATGCATTAGACCTAGTGCAGACGTGAAAAGCCCTTTGAAAAATGTTTATGAAAATAGTAACTCACTTGCACAAATGGTTGAACACATTTAGAGTGAGCACATTTGAAATTAAAAAGGGGTTGAAACTCGAGCTAGGCATGCCTATGCGTAGGCATTGGACTGTGAGAGAGAGAGAGCGCGCGCGCATCAGACTGGCAGGCAGCTGCCCAGTTCGATGGGTGGAAACCCTAGCAAAGGGGCACCTCTAAGTCTCATCGGACGAGGGCCTTGGTCCGATGGATGTGGGTGGGGCCACACCGGACCATAAGCTAACACTGTTCACCAGGCCCTACCTGTCAACATGTGGGAGTTTTTAAAAGAGAGCATCAGACTGGCGCCGTTGGTCCAATGCAGAGCTTTGGCTTAGTCCGATGGCAAAAATACGCCTCTAGAACCTCTCTGTGGATTGAATTGGATTGGCGTGGTCGTTGGTCCGAGGACCATCGGACCGAGCGCGTTGAGTAGCCGTTGGGCGTTCAAACAGCTAGTTTCAACGGGAGAGTGCCACGTTAGTGCAAACAAGGGCATCAGATCGGTGGGTGTTGGTTGGATGGGGTCATTAGACGGTCCGATGCTCCTAATTTCGTCCCAGTGAGCAGCTCCAATAGCTAGCAGGGGTTATAAATGTGTGTTGCTCGGCCTTTGACCATCTCTTTTTGCTCTTTAACTAATCTAGCACCCTTTTGTGAGCTTGTGCAAACACCTCCCACTCATCTATATATTTGCCTAGCTCTTCATCCAAATTGAGATTGAGAGTGATTCTAATACATTTGCATCGAGTTCATGCATCTAGTGACACTAGCGATTGATTGAGCTGTAGTTTTTTTGTTACTTCTTGGTGATTACCGCCACCTAGATGGCTTAGAGCGGCTATAGGTCGCTGTGGTTTTTCTTGTAAGGTTTATATTTATCTCCGTGTCTCTCTTGCATGTGGGGCACTGGTCCATAGACTTCACCGACCGACCATGCATCATACCATATTACCATACTATCGTGCTTATCCTCTCCCTGTGTCTATGGAAGACATCTTTCTCCATAGAGCACAGCCACCGATGAAACACACTCCACCCAAATCTGTTTTTCTATTTGTGTTTCTTCTGCACTGAAATTTATATTGGTTTCCTTTTTTTCGGATTTGGAGTTCAAAACTTCTAATATGCCGCAATTAGTCAAAAATTGATACTGCTATTGGGTGCTTATTTATATGGGTGCCATTTGCTTCTTCCCTGTGGCATGAAAAAAAAATCAAAATCTTGATTGGTGGACTATATATCTATCTTGAGACTGTAGCACGTCGATGAAGAAGATGAACCGCACATAAACATATATCTATTGCGAGTGATGAAAGGAAGATTTCCCTTAGCTCGGAGCTCATTTCCATTTCCTCCAAAACCACATGTTGGCTTGCCTTTCCTCAGGAACGGCACTAGCTGATTCCTTAGTTTCAAACGTCGCTACAGTGAATAAACTTAGAGGAACCAGATTCCTCCATTTTCCCCTTGATCCAAACAGGGCCCGCATTGTCTCCCTATAAAACTGAATCTGGTCATACTCAGATTGGTAAACATGCTCCCTTAAAGATATGTATGTACTCATACTACCTTGACGGCTTGATTGTTTAACATACTTCCTTGAAGATATGTATGTACTCGTACTCCCTTGACGACGTGTATATACATACTCATGCTCCCTTTTTTTGTCACTTATAGGAAAAAAAGTGTGATCTGGATTCGGGTGGGGATGATGAGCAAAGAGTATTTACCCTTTACCACCGATGTGGTTTTTGGAAAAGTAGGACTTGAAGTAACTTTTAGTTTGGAGGAGGCAAATTTTGAGCCAGCAATTCCTCCACCGAATCCAGATTACTTTGATCGGGATGAGGATGCGGCTGGAAAAGATGACGCAAATCATGGGCGTGATGGTGGACAGGCCCAGAAAAAGCAGAAAACTATAGAGAACACGTCATCTTCATCTAATGCCCCTACTGGAGGTGGACCTGTGCCAATGCAATTGGCAACTGCGATGTCACTGCTTGAGAAAAAAGCCCTAGGGAAACTGAGCCAATTACTAAGCCTAGATGACATAGCTAAGCTACCGGCTGTGTATGTTACCCCTCCGGCCAAGAATGTCAAAGGCAATGCATGTTCAGGAAAGAGTCTTCATTCACCAGAGAAAGCTACTAGTGGTGAACGTACTAGTACTGAACCCAGTTTGGAAGCTACAGAACGATCATTAGTGGCAGGGACACAAACTTTGCCCTCAGATCAGTCACACTCGCCCAGGTTCAGCAAAAAGGTGACACCTACTCAGCCCATGCCAACCTCCTAGGCCAAAGGTTGGGACAAACGTCGACATCAGCTATTGCCATGCTGTGTGAAATTGATAGCAGTGTTAGACCGGAGATACCTCATAGCGGCAGTTCTGCTCCGACCTTCAGGCATACAGTTAAGCCCTGTTGATGTCAAGGTTGACGACTCCGTGTCCGTCAGCTTCAAGCAAGCCGGGCAAAGATGTTCCAGCTAATATTAATGATGGTCCAGGGTTACAATCCCCTTCAGCTGACGAGGATATGACAAGCAAAGCTATGCGAAGGGCTGCCATCCGAAATTTGGATATCCCTCTAGAGAAGAAGTCGGTGCCTGCACAGAGTGTGGTGCCGCATTCGCCTTCATCTCCGTCGATTCCACAGCCTGGTATGCACAGCTCCTGCAATGCTATTTCCTTTATTCCTATTTCGAATGTTTCTTGTGTTAGAAATCTCAGTAACTTTGGTTATAAATTAGGTAATAGCAGTGCAGAGTGTACTTTGTCTATCAACGCTTTTAAAAAAAATAGAAGTTGATAGAACGATTGTGACACCACCCACAAAACAATCGAAAAAAGGAGATATGAATGCGGGTGTTACTAAACCATTGATTCTTGATGCTAGTGATGACGAGGCCGTCGCAGATGATGACCTGCTTGCTCATTTGATCAAGGATGTGTCGAAGGTGGATTTTGAGGACATGGACCCGGACACAAAATTATGTGATCTGAAGGCCACTGTCCGAAAATCAAAATCTACCTCGAGAAAACGTAAGATCCAGAAAAAGGTCATAAATAAAACCTAGTTTACCAATAAAAGGTTTCTTTTGGAATAGCAGAGGTTTATCAGACCTAGCTAAATTCTGATATATTTCAGAGGCAGTAAAGGACCATAGTCTAGATTTCATTGCTATCATGGAAACAGGAAAACAAGACATGTCAAAGACGAATTTGGCACGACTCTCAGGAGGTGCGGATTTCGTTTGGCATTGTCTGTCACCTTGTGGTAGATCTGGTGGAATCCTTCTTGGAGTCAACGGAGAAATGTTACACCTTTCTTTGATAGTAGAAGGGGAATTCTATATTAAATTCCATTTATGCAACAAGGCAGATAATTTCAAATGGATCCTTATGGTGGTCTATGGTCCAACCCAGGACGATTTTAAATCCGCCTTTTTAGCTGAACTAGTTAGAGCATGACAACAAAATCCTTTACCCACATTAATTGGTGGAGATTTTAATATTTTGAGATCTAGCAAAGATAAAAAAATAATGATAGATATGTTGACCGTTGGCCTTTCCTGTTCAATGCTGTTATTGACAGTTTTGATCTTCAGGAAATTGATTTAACGGGATGACAATTTACATGGGCCAATTCACTGCCTAAACTCACATACGAGAGATTGGATAGGGCTCTTGTGTCAACTGAATGGGAGTTTAAGTATCCTTTAGTCTTGCTATAGGCCTTGGATAGGGGGGTGTTGGACCACACACCCCTACTCTTAGATACGGGAACACAAGTCTTTAAGGGGAATGGAAAATAGTTCAAACTTGAATTAAGTTGGTTCACTCATGAGGATTTCAATGATCGAGTTATTGAGATCTGGAATAGGCCGGTGAAAGGTAGAAATTCAGTCCAACCTTAGAGCAATAAGTGCAGTGCCTTGTGGAGACACTTACATGGATGGACTTCCCATTTTAATGGAGTTTATAAGCAAAGAAAGGTCGAACTTCAATCAACAATTAATGACCTAGACATTGCTGCAGAGGTTAGGGATTTGATTGAACCTGAACAAGAAAATCTTGCTCAATCTCGGGATCAACGAAACAAATTACTTAGAGAAGAGGAAATCAAGTACTATGAGAGGGCAAAGGTAAAAGATATCCTTTTGAGAGATAAGAACACTAGATACTTCCAAATGGTCGCCAATGGTAAACATTGGAAAAAAAGAATTTTTCCCTTGATCAAGCAAATGGCATTGTTGAGGGTCAGGCAAACCTAAAAGCCTATATCACTAGGTTTTATAAGGAATTTTTTGGAGAACCAGAGGTTATTTCCTTTACTTTGGAGGAGGACATGATCTTCGATATTCCTCAGGTTACACATACTGAGAATGGCATTCTAACCACACCCTTTACTGAGCAAGAAGTGCAAGAAGCTATTTTTGATATGGAACATAATAAAGCACCTAGTCCAGATGGTTTTCTAGCTGAATTTTATCAGAAATTCTGGAATACCATCAAAGGGGATCTAATGCAAATGTTTCATGACCTATATGCAGGAGATTTACCGCTTTTTAGTTTAAACTTTGGGGTAATTACCCTTATCCCAAAAGTCCAAGAAGCGAACGTGATTCAACAATATCAACCGATCTGTCTGCTTAATACGTGCTTCAAAATTTTCACAAAAGTTGTAGCCAATAGGCTAAATTTAGTGGCAGACCATATTAGTCCAACTCAAATAGCGTTTATGCAAGGACGAAACATTCTAGAGGTGTTGTCATCTTGCATGGGATTATTCATGAGTTGCATTGAAAGAAACAGAGTAGGATAGTCCTCAAGATAGATTTTGAAAAGATGTATGATAAAGTTAAATGACTCTTTCTCTTTCAAGCACTACGAATGAAAGGGTTTTCTCCCAAGTGGATAAATTGGGTTAAAACTTTCATTTCGGGTGGGAGTGTAGCAATTAATGTTAATGACGATGTTGGGCATTTCTTTCAAACTAGGAAAGGCCTTCGACAGGGTGATCCTTTATCCTCATTGCTTTTTAACATTGTAGCAGATATGCTAGCTATTCTTATGAATAGGGCCAAAGTAGACGGGTAGATTAGTGGAGCAGTACCTCATCTCGTCGATGATGGATTACTATTCTACAATACGCTGACGATACAATTATTTTTATGGATCCTGACCTTGAGAAAGCCCAAAACATGAAGCTGCTGCTTAGTGCCTTTGAGCAATTATTAGGTTTAAAAATCAATTTTTATAAGAGTGAATTGTTCTGTTTCGGAAATGCCCAAGACCACCTTGATCAATACGTCGAACTGTTTGGCTGTAAGTATGGTGATTTTCCAATTCGGTATTTGGGAATTGCTATACATTTTAGGAAGCTTAGGAATGCTGAGTGGAGGAAGGTTGAGGAATGTTTTGAGAGGCGACTAGGTAGTTGGAAAGGAAAACATCTTTCGATTGAGGTACGCTTAACATTGATAAATTCAGTGCTTAGCAGCCTACCAATGTATATGATGTCCTTTGCCTTGCCAAAAGGTGTCCAAAAGAAATTGGATTATTTTTTGTCTAGATTTTATTGGCAAGGAGATGAACAAAAAAAGAAATATCGTTTAGCTAAATGAAGCATATTATGTCAGCCCAAAGACCAAGGAGGTCTTGGAATTCATGATCTGCATATTAAAAATATTGCTCTACTTAATAAATAGTTGTTCAAGTTACTTACCACAGAGGGGACTTGGCAACAATTACTCCGCAATAAATATTTAGGCTCCAAACCATTAATATAAGTGGAATAGAAAAATGGTGATTCACATTTCTGGTCTAGTCTTATGAAGGTGAAGCGAGACTTTTTCCGCTTTGGATCCTTCATTGTAAAAGACAGAACACAAGTGCGTTTTTGGGAAGACAAATGGCTAGGGAATTCGTCTTTACAGGAATAGTACCTGTGTCTTTACGACATTGCTAGACCTAAACACGTTACCATTGCGGAGGTTTTTTCTGGTCCTTCACCAAACCTATCTTGGCGAAGAGACCTCATTGGTCCCAAATTAGTAGCGTGAAACAATTTGTTGCCCCGTATTGGTAATATAGAGTTAGCCCATGAACAAGATGCGTTTCACTGGAATTCAAATCCAAATGGAAAATTCTTGGTGAAGTCACACTACCAAGCGTTATTACATACGGATATCCTAAACATTAACAAACTCATTTGGAAAGTAAAAGCCCCACTGAAAATAAAATTTTTCCTGTGGTACCTACGACGAGGAGTTATATTGACAAAGAATAACCTAGTAAAGTGTAATTGGCAAGGTAGTAAAATTTGTTGCTTTTGTCACAAAGAAGAGACAATTAAGCACTTGTTCTTTGACTATTAGTTTGCTTGTTCAATTTGGTTTTTTATTCATGTTGCGACAGGTCTTTTAAAATCCCACAGTATAGGTCATATGTTCAATGCTGTCTAAGAGGTGTCAACAAAGATGTCAAGATTTTACTCCTGCTAGGAGGAGCTGCGACTTGTTGGTCTATTTGGCTCAGCAGGAATGATATTGTTTTTGAAAAGAAAAAATATGTTTTTCCTGTGCAGGTTATCTATTTGGTTACCCACTGGCTACGTACTTGGGCTATCCTGCAGTAGCCAGACTTGCAGGATACAGTTGTAGCGGTATCACAACAGTTGACGTAGGTGGCCTAGGATTTTTTCTCCCAGGCACATGGGTGGCGGTCTAATTTACGAATTGATAGTCACTAGATTGTGCTAGGTTTCTTCTCTTTCTTTGGCTGTGTACCTCATGTTAGGCAGAGGCCGGAAGTTCCCCTCTTTGACTTTGTATCAACTCGATGTATTGCTTCTGAGGTTTTAATAAAAGCTTCCTTTATAAAAAAAAACTCCCTTTTTTTGTCTAACAGTATATACTCATACTCCCTTGTTATATATACATACTACCCCATGTACAAATTTGCATCCTTCAGTTCGGGTATATGCCTATGTCATACTATCTATCCTTTGCATTATATATTTTCTGAAATTTGTAAAGCCAATGCTACGGTACAAAATTAATTCCATGCACCCGTTATACCAGAAATCAAGGAGGTCCCTGTCATGCATTCGTAAGCTTCCTGAAGGTCCGTCAGGACGTAAATCACGTGATAATTAGTTGGCTGAATATCGGGTTTAGTGGTACAATACAAACCCGATTAGTAGTCAAACAAATAGGGACTAGTTACTCAGTAGAAAATACTCTTTTGGGTGTAGTCACTCACTATGCCAAAAAGGCTAATTAGTGACGCGTCAACTAAGACTCAGAACTAAAACGCGCCACTAATAAGTAAATTAGTGACGCGGGTGAACAAGACGCGTCACTGATTAGTTGTTACCCATGCCCTAGGAACCAGACTCGTCACTAATGACAAGGTATTAGTGACTCTTCATATGAAAACGCGTCACTGATAACATTGGCGACGCGTTTTATCTAGCCACGTCACTGATATGTGGCCACATTAGTGACTCTTATCAACAATACTCATCACTGGTAAGAAAAGTGACGCGTTTTGTCTAGACGCGTCACTGATATCTAGACATATCAGTGACTCTTCTCAACAAAAACGAGTCACTGATAGAGCAGAGGCATGACAACAAGTGGGATGTATTTGGGCCGCAAACCTGGCAAGCCCAAGTACTACGCGCATCCCTTCTCGGACCCGAAAATACTATTAAGTTTGGTATAGATGGACTCAAGTCCGGACTCTACAAGCCGCCCCCATCTCGTCGCATCCCTCACCACCGCAGCCCCTCTTCGTTTGTCTCCTCATGTCGCATCCGCCCCCATCTCTCGTCGCATCCCTCACCACCGCAGCCCTCTTCATCCCTCTGTTGCCGCCACTGCTCAGTCACCCCCACCCCTGCCCTTGCCCCCACCCTAACCCCGGTTCCCTCTCTCTTGCCATGAATGATGCGCCACCCATGGGTCCAGCACAGCATGGGCGGCCCCACATCACCCATCGAGGACGGGATCTCTGACTCCGGCAGCAGTGAAGGAATGATTGGATCCAAGGAAGGGAGGCGCAGAGGACGGGGAGCCCCTCCGGCGGCAGCGTGGGGCCTAAATCCCAGATGGACACGGAGCGGGGTGCCTCCGGTGGCGGTGCGGGGTAGCTCCTGCGGTTGCGCGGTTGCGCGGGGTGTCTCTGGCGGCGACGTGGGTCTTGGACCCTGGCTTGATGCGGGGCGTGGCCCCTTTGATGGTGGCGCGACCAGAACCGCCGTCGGCGACCTCGGCGGCCAGAGAGTTCCTCCGGTGGTGGCGCTCGTCTCAGGTCTTCCCTCAACCCAGGTACTCTGCTCTGTATTTTTCTACTTGCTTCTAGCCTCTTCTCTCGAGCAGGACAGCAGCATGCCAATTTGTTAAGAGCCCCCACTTCCTCTGTCATTGCAACTGCTCGATGAACACACCCAGGGTGTTTGATGAAATGTCCATTTGAACGCGGTGATTGGAAACCCATTTATCGCTCCTTTTGCTTGAACCGTTAATTTTGTTAGGGTTCAGTTTAGGTGCAGTGGATGTGAGTGCTTGCTAACCTCAAAGCAAACCTAAAGAATTATATGATCGTCCTTGTGTACTTTCCTTCTTAATTGACTTCCATGCGTGGATGCCTCGTCTAATTCTTAGTGTGCCAAATGTGATTTGTCTGTTCCATCCGGTGATTTGCTGTTGCTGAACAGAATCTGATTACTGGATAGATTTTTTTTCCCAATTGGAGTGTATCAAGATTTGATCTGTGGATAAGATTTGATCTGTCGACAATAGCCAGTAGCCATAGCCTTGTATTACCATCTTAGCACCACAGCCAGTGGCGGATCCAGGAATCAAAACCTGTGGGGCCAGCAAGCAGAAGCTATGGGACCAAACCATATATGCTACAGTAAAATTGCACTAGATTCGTCAAAACCTGTGGGGCCAGGTGGCCCCACAGGTTCTGCCTACATCCGCCACTGACCACAGCTACTGTTGCCTGTTGGTCAAAGGACGAATTACAAAATTCTCACAATTTATCGGCTCAAGGTTTGGAGATTCGGCTTGTTCAAAAGTCAATTTGCCTTGCAACACGATTCCGAATTTGGGATGGCCTCATCCGAGCAATATAATGCTTAGCAGTTGTGCGTAGTGATTTACAGTGAACTGTGAAATATGTGCGAGTACCTATGTTTTACTTCCATGTAAGATCTATATGCTTCTCATACTTCAACCTTTGTCTAATGTTTGTGTGGGAAACATTTTACTATCTATCGATGTCGTATCACAATCATGAATTGTCAGGACACATATTTTTTTTATTTTAAAATAATTCATGACTACTTTTCTAGGTGTGAGCTGCTATCAAAGTTAAGGCATCAGTCATCATTTGCTTCACCTATTCTGAGCGGACTGCAATGTATATATATATATATATATACACACAAATGAATATTGCTTGTACAGGGCTGCAAGGTGATCTTACTTATTTAGTTATTTACAAATGTTCTTTCCACTTCTACAGCTCTGCTCTTCACTTTACTCATGTAGTCATGTGTTTTAGGCACTAGAGATAATTGCAGCTCCTAGGTTTTTTAGGCATAAGTTAGGCGCAACTAAATCTGAGTTATCCTTATAATTAAACCTGCAGTTTACTTGCAGCCTTGGATACAAGAAATGTCAGCATATATTAAGAGTTTGGACACAGAGCATCATTACAGTTGGTATTGAAGGATTTCATGGCCCTGGGAGAGGTGAGACGCTGGGTGTAAATCCTGGACACTGGCCACCTTCACTCTGCTCTGACTTCATACAGAACTCAGCTCTCAAAGATGTTGATTTCGCCTCGGTTCATGCTTATCCTGATACCTGGTCTGTATCGTTCCATCTTCCTTACTGAATAAATTTAATTGTATCATGTCACTGACGCATCTTTTTTACAGGCTACCAAAGGCAAGTAAGCAAGAAGTCATGAATAAATTTAATCTGTCCGGGTTCATTCACACTTGAATGATAGTGAAAATGCTCAGGTTTTTCTACAGGAGTTATCTTATCTAGCCATGAATCATATGACTCTGAAGTATCTACAGGAGTTATCTTATATTTTTTAATAAAATATAGTGGTCAGAGTTAATTTCAGTATGGCTTAGTGATTTTATGGATCTCACGAGTTGATTTCAGTATATGTTGCATAATTAATGCTTATTAATAATCCGGACTTACAATCCTTATAAGAGGAGCTGTCGTTAAGGCTTCATCTATCTTCTAACTAGGCAGGGGGTACTCTTGTTTACCCTTTTCTTAGAGCATGTAGATTTCACCTTCATCACATTAGTAATCATGCACTGTCAGTACATGATCCCTTCTCTGCAAAGAGAAGACTTGGCTTTGCTTTACCAGTAAGTTAACACAGCAGCTGGGTACTCTAATCTGCTAGCATGTGGCATATTTCTCCATAGCCTGTAGTTTGTTGTACCGTTCCTTATAGAAGGCAGGACTAGGTGTTTCTGTCATTACTCTGTATACTGAGTGTTCTATGCCTCTGTTTTCGTCCTCTGATGTTGGTCATCGTTCATATTCCGCTTTAGCAACTTGTAGCACTTGATAGAAGTTAATTGCATTTGAATTTTAAGCAATGTAATCAGATTTCCTCATTGCCTGGTATTGATTCAGTCTTCATTTTGTAAAGTCCCTAACTGATATTTGGATTTTTGTGATTTTGCATGATATTTTGTGATCAACAAGTGTACTTCCATTGTAACTAGGCTATGTGTTTTTCCATTCAGAGTGGTACTCTGAATGAGTTTTTTGGTTCCTCTGCAGGCCTCTTCCACTTCTTCCTAATCTTGAGGTTTCAGATGGGGTTCAAATAGCTGCAGATCATGCTCTTGTATGGATCAATAAGCTGTTGGCCATGACATCACCACCGAGAAAGATAGGAATGTTTTTATAAAGGTATGTCTCTTTCTCTGAGAATCTCAGTTTCTCACACACTTTACTGTATATCTGTTCCTAATTATGTATGCTCTTCCTTTTCCCTGTTCTCCTTGGTGCAAAGGAGTAGCACTGTACTTCACGCAGACTCTGCAGCATGTAACATGTGCATTTCTGGAAGGAAACTCATTCAGTTCTGTTGGGCTACTACTTTTCTATAAGAAGTCGTTATATAGGCTGCCTAGCTGTGGCTAGCATGCATAATAATAACGTGAATGGTCTATTGTTTTTCCTCTGATTCTTTAAAAGACAAATCCTTATAAATCCAAGATCACTCGAGGCTAGCATGCATAATATGTTAGTATGAGCTTTACACATGCTGTTGAATCAAGTATGTCTAAATCTTTCCTGCCTCCCTGTGCCACTGAGGTGCAAGCATTTTGAGATTGGTGGAGACAAGAAGGGCAAGGGAATATATGTGCATTGATTTTTGTTAATCTGAGTTGTGCTCAACTGCTGATGTGGTAAATGTGTAGTGTTTTAAGCATAGTCAAGATTGTGCAGATCATCAACTGGAATGGAAAACTTAGTAGATCTTTCCTGTACCTATTAGCATTTGTTAGTGCCAATGAAATTTGTAAAGAATTTGATTATTGTAATGGATAAAATATGTGGAATGCAAAAAGGACCAGGGCAGAGATTTTTATTTTTTTTTTGTTTTCGTCAATTGTCATTAGTGACGTGTTTAGCCAAGAAGCGTCGCTGCGGAGACCAACACCAGTGATGCGTCCTGGGTGTACGCATTTTCGTAAATTGTCATTAGTGACGCGTTTAGCCAAGAAGCATCGCTGCAGAGACCAACACCAGCGATGCGTCTTGGGTGTACGCGTCACTGATAAAGGTTATCAGTGACGCGTCTTAGCTGTATGTGTCGCTGTTAAAGGTTATCAGTGACGCATCTTGGACACACGCGTCGCTGATAAAGGGTCATCAGTGACGCGTCTTGGACACACGCGTCGCTGATAAAGGGTTGTCAGTGACGCGTTTTTGATTTGCCCTTATCACAGATGCAAGGACAGTGACACGTCTTTTCTACGTCACTAATGACTGTCTGGACGCGTCACTGATAAGCTTTTCTAGCATAGTGACTCCTATCTTCAATAAACCACGCATTGTGTATGAATGCATACTCATTTATTAGTTTGAGTATGTTTACTCATTGTAAGATACTTGAAATCTTACTATGTAATTCTTTTTTTTCAAAAGAGCTCATATTTTTTAATGTATTATTATAATACCATTATAGTAGTATATAAAATAAGTATAACTATATACTCTATGTATACTTACATGCTTGACATAAATACTATTCTTGATAGTCTAGTATGATCACATGCTCCGTAAGGCCATATACTGAAAATATACACACGGTAATAACTACACCTTGAGAGTAGGAAATAATTTCCCTATATATATGTGCATGCATTAATAATTGTACAATTACATATTTCCACTGTTTAGAAATCATGAAAAATATTTCCTTAAAATCACCCGATGACACTAATTAATTGTAATGATGCATTTTAAAAATTATTTAATACTCCAAGACAATGTATTTATTAAGTTGTTGATTTAGATAATTTATTACATTTTGACTACAATATTACAATATAATCAACATTGGTAGTTCAATTATAAGCACTTTATTTATTAATAAATATACTACTATCACTACTAGAGAGTAGACCTTCAGTTCAGCATAATAGTCCCAGCTAGAGTTAGGCCTAGGACCATGGACGTCAGAGAACCTTTAGTCCCGATTGGTGTGCCAATCCGGACTAAAGATCTTAGTTCAAAAGGAAAGCATTCCATCCAAAGTTGCATGTGTTGTCTTGGTGTGGTGGAAGGCTACACACGATGCAATACATGAGGTCTTGGGTTCGAGTCACAAAGGTGGGATGCGTTAATTTTTTTAGCCTCGGAGAACCCTAGTCCCGGTTCAGGCAGCCGCCCAGGACTAAAAGCCATGTTTTCTACTTGTGTATACACATAACTCTTTTATAGAAGGAATTCGATTCTTGAGCACTGACGTAGTATAGGTTAAAATAACTATTTATACAACAATAGTATAGAATCGTTATTTAATAATATAAAAAAGAGTTTTGGCTGTACAAAAAATTCATTCACCCTGGTGCACACAGGACGAGGGTTCAAAGGAAGTTATATTACTATTTGTTCGAGCTATGAAAATTGCAGGTAGCTGCAAAAAAAATGGCATGATTAGCAATTTACTTGATCACTGTCAGTCATTCGATGTACCTCATTGGCCTTCTCTGGCTTGATCACTGTCAGTCAAGCAATAAGTACTTGAGAATAAAGGGAAAAGGGAAAAGAAACTACAAACCAGAACCACCACCAACAACGGGAAAAAGAAAAAGGGGAAACAAATTTGGAACCGCAAATTAAGTACCCCTCTATCTAGAAAAGAAATGAATGCAATTTTAGAATAGTACCTAGTTAAAGGATCTTAACTTTGACCAACTATTAGAGATATAAAGTATAAATTTTTATGATATCAAATAAGTATTATTAGATTAGTAAGAGACATATTTTCATAAATATATCTATATATGGTGTACGTTATAAACGTTAATATTTTTATTAATAAACTCGGTCAAGCTTTAGATACTTCAACAAAATGCGAATTTAGAATTGCATTCTTTATGGACGGAGGTAGTACGTTTGAATGCGATCATGCATATGCATGCAGGTTGGAATGGTCTTACAAGCAACTGCATATATAGAATGCAGGTTGGAATGGTCTTACTAGCAACTGGCCAACTGCTTATATACACTACTACAGATTCAGTCATCAGTGTCGGCCACATCACTGCCGAAATTAGGACAACCGGCAGTGATGACCCTTCACTACCGGTTCTAGGCTCTGACAACCAGAAAATAATTGGGGGGTGCGAGAACCGGCAGTGATGACAACTATCACTGTCGGTTTGTGCCTCCCGCCGGCAGTGATGACAACTCCACTTATCACTGTCGGTTCAAGCCAAGAACCGACAGTGATTTGATTCTATCACTGTCGGTTCTTGATTTGATTCTATCACTGTCGGTTCTAGGATAGAACCGATAGTGATGAGCCTGACAGCACAAAAAAGGTTATAGCCGTCATCTTCTTCCTCCACTCTTTTATCCCGAGAACAGAGGCGCGCGTTTGGGCCACTCCCTCCAATGTTGCGGTCGCCCAAATCCGTGAAGCTACCACTTGGATTTGGAAGAATGGCTTGATCTTTTTGCTTTAAGGTTAGTAACCAGCCTCCATTCCTTCGATTTTGTTGCTTAATTAGCTTTGTTTTGATGGCTATAATGCTTGATTCTCATTCTTATTTCTCCATTCTTCTACAGAGTACTTTTCTAATTCATGGCTATAATGCATTGTTAGTATGTGATATTATAATTGGTTCTTAGGAGTAGAGTAGATTCTTTTACAATGTTGATGAGCAAATTAACCCATGTGTCACCAAACAATGTATTGTTTGGAGCAGTAGTGGCAGATCTACAGGGGGCTGGGTGGGCTCCAGCCCCCCTAATGACTTGATTTACTACTAGAAACACTGTAACAAAAATCTCAAATCACCATTAAATCTTCATGCAAATCAACATTTCCATTGTTTTTAGCCCCCCCTTGATTATCATCCTGCATCCGCCACTGGTTTGGAGCTACATTGTTGTTCATGATCATGTCTCCAATTTTAGTATTTTTTTAAATTAATGTCTCTATTTTTATGTGGCATGGAGTAGAATAATTGTTCTACAATATTGTGCAATAATTATTTTTTATGGGGCTGCGATTTTTAATTTATATGGGCATTGTTTGGAGCTACATTGTTATTCATGATCATGTCTCCAAATTTAGTCTTTTTTAAATTAGTGTCTCCATTTTTATGTTGCATGGAGTAGAATAATTGTTCTTCAATATTGTGCAATAATTATTTCTTATTAAAACTTTCCTATGTTTCCTTTGCCCGGCCCATTTTACCTGTGCAGACATGGATCGAGGGTGGATGTACGATCTGTCATGTACAGACCAACGGTACTTGACGGGCATCGACGATTTCATCAAGCTCGCTAGAGCCAATACTGGGGACTCACAGCCTGTATTCTATCCATGCAAAGATTGCAAGAATACAAGAAAATGGGGCGACATGGAGCATATACGATTGCACTTGATTACCAGGGGGTTCATGAGAGACTACACGATTTGGACTTTGCATGGGGAGGTTGGTCAAAATGTTGCACAAGAAAACAATGATGATGTGCCCATGCCTAGCGTATCCCTAAACGCATTTTTGCCTATTGATGATTACCAATGCTACACAGTACCTGTGCCTACCAACGATAATGTGTTTAGGAATACATTAGTTGACGACACAGAGGAAAATAATGGCATTTCACAGTTTCTACATGATGTGCATGGCGGATTCCTTAGTGCTACACAATTGAAAAAATTGGAGATCATGAGAAAGGATGCAAAAACACCATTGTATCCGACCTGCCCAATAAGCAAACTGGAAGCCAACATCATGCTATTAGAGTTCAAATCAACGAATGAATTGAGTGATAAAGGCTTCGATAGCTTGTTAGGTATACTACATAAACTGCTCCCGAAGGGTAGCGAGTTACCAGAAAAGACTTACCTGGCCAAGCAAATGATTTGCCCAATCGGCCTCGAGGTTGAGAAAATACACGCGTGTTCCAACAATTGCATATTGTACCGTGGAGAAAAATACAAAGACTTGGATGCGTGTCCCAAGTGTAAAGCTCCCCGATACAAGCAAGGGCCGTCAAATCAGGGAAGCAAGACCAGAGGAGGGCCCATAAAGGTTGTATGGTATTTTCCTATAGCTCCACGAGTGCATAGGTTGTTTGCAAATGCAAAGTCAGCCAAACTGTTGCGTTGGCACGGCGAAGAGCATAAGAAAGATACAATGTTGAGGCACCCCGCCGACGGGTCGGACTAGAGGACTATCAACACTATGTTCTATGAGAACATCGGTGGAGAGGTAAGACATCTTTGGATAGGTTTGAGCACAGATTGGATGAATCCGTTTGACCAGGTTAGAAGCAATCATAGCACTTGGCCAGTGACGCTATGTATATACAACCTTCCACCCTGGCTTTGTATGAAACGGTCATACATCCAGATGCCACTACTAATCCAAGGGCCAAAACAACCTGGTAATGATATCGATGTGATTCTACAACCAGTGATCGATGAACTACTACAGATGTGGGAGACGGGTGTGAAGGATGTTTGGGATGAGTACAAAAAATAACATGTCACGATAAAGGCTATACTTATCGCTACAATCACTGACCTGCCAGGGCGAGGTTGCTTGTCTGGAGAGAAGACAAAAGGATACACTGGGTGTGTCGAGTGCTTGGACGAGACTGATGCTATACATCTACCAGAAAACAAGAAGATGGTCTATATGGGACACCGTAGGTTCCTACGAAGGGATCACCCTTACCGTAGGAATAGAAAAGATTTTAATGGGACTACTGAGAAACGTGGACATCCAAAGTATCGAGACGGGAAACAGATACTTAAACAAGTAAGCAAACTCACAGATGTTGTCCTTGAGAAGGGGAAGGTGCAGTACCAGCGCCAGCCGGTAGTATCTGAAAGAAAAAATCAATCTTTTGGGAACTACCTTATTGGCCACTTTTGAGTGTACGTCACTGTCTTGATCCAATGTACATAACTAAAAACGTGTGCGGTAACACACTTAACATGTTGATGAACACCGGGGGAACAACAAAGGATTCTCTCGCGACACGCTTGGACATGCAACACCTGGGCCTCAGGAAGGAGTTGCACCCAATAACTCTTGAGGATGGCCACTTGAAACTTCCGGTGGCATCATGGACACTGAAAAAGGAAGAAAAGGCCATGCTTATTTCTTTCTTCAATGATCTCAAAGTGCCAACTGGCTACTGTGCGAACCTGAAGAGGCTAGTTAACATGAGAGAACTTAAGTTTAACTATGGTTGTATGAAGGCCCATGACTGTCATGTCATTATGACTCAGCTACTCCCAGTTGCCCTGCGAGGTATCCTCCCTGACAAGGTCCGTGCCCCAATCATAAAGTTGTATTCGTTCTTCAACGCGATCTCTGAAAAGGTCATTGAAGGGGCCAAGCTAGACCAGCTGAAGCAGGAGATAACCGAGATTCTATGCAGGCTTGATATGCATTTCCCACCGACTTACTTTGACATATCAGTGCATCTACTTGTTCATCTTGTGTACCAAATTAAAGTCCTTGGCCCAATGTACCTACACCAGATGTTTCCTTTCGAGAGGTTGATGAAAGTTTTCAGGCGGTATGTTAGGAATAGATTCAGACCAGAAGGGAGCATGGTAGAAGGATGGACAACGGAGGAGGCCATTGAGTTCTGCACATATTATATGGACATCAATCGGGTCAGAGTTCTAGTATCTCGTCATGATGGAAGACTAGGGGGCAAAGGAATGATAGGTGAGAAAGCTGTCAAAATAGTCGAAGTGGTTTCCTTCAGACAGGCACACTTCACTATTCTCTAGCAGGCCGACGGTGTGATGGCATACATTAATGAGCACAAGCAGTTACTGCAAAGTAAGCACATCGGTAGGTCACAGGCTTGGCTTGAGAAAAAACATAAGGAGGAATTCGGTGACTGGTTTCGACGCCGCAGGCTAGGAATGGTGACGGGATGTCAGCTAGATCTCTTAGCTCCCGGACCTTCAACTACGGTGATGATGTACCAAGGTTATGATATAAATGGTTTTACATTTTACACAAAAAAACAGGATGGAAAGAGCACCAACCAAAATAGTGTTGTTCGTTTCGACGCCCACGATGAATACGGCACGGTGGAGGCAACATACTATGGTTTCATAGATGAGATATGGGAGCTAGACTATGGACGATAGTTGAAGGTCGCTCTTTTCCGTTGCCAGTGGGTCCGGCTAGATGAAATCAACACCGACAATGATGGGTTCACTACCGTTGATCTATCTAAGACCGCATACAGAGATGACCCCTTCGTCCTTGCAGAGGATGTTTTGCAAATCTTCTATGCAAGGGATAACAATACAAAGGGAAGACTACAAGTAGTCATGCAAGGCAAAAGGAAGATTGTCGGTGTTGAAGGAGTGACGGACGAAGAAGAGTACAAAGGTTATCAAGAAATGACTCCTTTTCGGGTAGGCATTACCCTACCTATCCTTGAAGAGGGTGACGAACCTGCTTACCTCCGGAGTGATCACGATGAGGCCACCATAGTTAGAATATCATAAACTATGTAATCCTTAATGAAATGTTGTTTTAGTAATTTGCATCGAATTTGAGATCATATGGTGTTATAGAGATTGATGAGTTCTACCACTATTATTTTGGAACTTTGTTGATATAACGGATGCCATGTTTCCAACAAAGTGACATAACTTTGTGTGAGACAGAGCACTTTATGAGACATGCCTAATAAAACTTTCTTAAATTGAGAAATGACTAAAATAAAAGTTGTAGACATTCATGAGTTCCACAACTTTGTTGTTTACAACTTTTCCATTTGAGATCAATTGGGGACCCAAAATGTTTAAAAATAATCAATATCACTGCCGGTTCTAATAACCACCTGGTAGTGATGTCCCATATCACTGCCGGGAACCCGCAGTGATATGGGACATCACTGCCGGGTGGTTATTAGAACCGGCAGTGATATGGGACATCACTGCCGGTTCTAATAACCACCCGGCAGTGATGCGTGGGTTATATAAGGCGCTGGCGCGCTCCAAGGCCAGTGCACGACATTTTACGCGCTCGACGCTGTTCGCCAGTGCACGCCGCCGCTGCCCGACGCGCACTGCACGACACCGCAGCCCAACGCCGCCCTTCACGACGACGTCCCCTACCGCTTCCTCAACGCCACCGTCCCCTACAGCTACGCCGACGCCACGAGGAGCTCCTCCACGTCACTATTGAGCGTGCCACCCCTGCTTACTCGGTGAGTGCCCATAAGGTGTTCGATAGAATGTCCACCTCAATGTTGCTTTCTGGGAGGGTGGCTGAATTGCTTGTTAGGTTCGTGATGCCTTTGATTGCTAATAAAACTTGTGTGCTTTGGGTTCTTCTTACCTGCTGAAGTGCTGACTGGCCTACTAACATGTATAATGAATTTGGATATGGCAACCTTCTTGCAGAATGCAATTTCCCTTTTAGTGCTGAATCACATGTTGTCTAGAACTCAATATTTATGATATCAAATTAGTATTGTTAGATTTGTCATAAGATATATTTTTGTAGTATACTTATTTGGTGTCATATATATTAATTTTTTTACCAATATATTTGGTCAAACTTTAGGCACTTTAACCAAAGAATGCATCAAGAATTGCATTCTTTTTGGGACGGAGGTAGTATGTTGCTCATGCCTAATTGTAAGCAGTACAGGGACACGCTGTGTTATGACTTTTGGTGATTTAGTTTGCTACTTGTAGTGAATCCTATAATTTTGTTTGCACAACATGTTTGCCACTAAAATTGCCAATCAACTATACTACTATAGCATTAGAATATATATGTATTATATTCTGGGTGATTGTTAAAAGCCATCTGAAAATCAGTATCTGGTGGCATGAAAAGCAAGACGAGGTGGCAGCGTGTCGGCAGATGGAGAGGTATGGTGGGTGGTAAAATAGTTGATAGAAAAGTAGGTAGCCACATGTGGGAATAGATAAGTGAGGAGGGATTTGGAGGGTCTCTACTTCTAAGGGGTCGGATAGGAAGCGTTCAATAACTTGGGGCACATATTATCAAAAGATAACTCTGTGTTTAATCTGGAATACCGTCAAATAATGAAAACTTATACCATGTTACTTCAATAATAGATTGCTAGTTTCTAACAAAAAAATGCAGTCCTTGAATAGATTGCCAGCAGGCTTACCATATGCCTACATGGAAGGACAGTAGTATCCCTCGGCTCTGAGAGGCAAATAAGGTTTCTATTTTTTTAATTGCCTATCGAAATGCATGTCCAGAAACATGACTCGTCATCACCAATTCACCACCCGTCGCCGAACTATTGATACCCCACAAGCAGAGAGCACTGCGACAGGAGCGCCGCAGGATCCAACTAATGGTGGTGGTAACAATCAGGACGATTGGAGCCCTAGCCATTCTCTTATCTGCAAGATCCTCATTCTCCCTCTCCTGCCTCGAAAGAGAAGACACCTCCTCCACCGCCAAAGGAGAAAACACCTCCTCTACCTCCTCCACCGCCAAAGGATAAAACACCTCCTCTACCTCCTCCACCTCCTCCACAGCCAAAGGAGAAGACACCTCCTCCTCCTCCGCGAAAATTCAAAGTGCGATCAGGTTCGACCTCGCAACACAAGAGGTCATCAGTTTCGGTTGGTAATGCTCCCCAGACAAGTAAAAAGAAGGTGGATGCTAGCATTACGAGTAAGATGAAGGACCCGACTGTGGAGCCTCCAAGCAAGAAAGCCGCCGTTGCCTTCTTTAATCGAATAGCCAGTCTACCTAAGTGGAGACAACAAACCGAATTTGAAAGGCAACACAACAAAGAGAGTAATCAAATCAGAGCTAGAGAAATACAAACCAAAGAATTGCTAGAGATACAGAACTTGGCCAATAACATGGGCATATCCATGGAGAGGGCCACAGAGTTGTATTACGGAACGAGAGATTTTGAAAAAGCCACGGTCGCATACAAGTATTCAAGAGGCAATCCTTTGGTCGCCACCGAACAAGAGTATAGAGATTTGCCAACATACATGCGACAGTTGCATGATTATTACTCCCTGGATACTACCAACGGAGACTGTGTCGGTTTTGAAGTTTGCATCCCTCCCGGACTGGTTTTTAATCATCCTGAAGAAACGGTGCATATTATTTATTATGAACACCTCTTTTAGCTCTTCCAACGGCGCTCGCTCGATACGCAGATTTTGATGATATGGTCTATGTAAGTACCCTACCCTCACAACGTTATAATAAACTACGTGATTTGCATTTGAATATATCATATGTTTATTATGCAGGTGTATGGCAAAATGGTGCCTAAAGAAGCAATTGAGCAATATAGACTTCTTGGATCCCATATTTGTAAATGAGACAACATGCACCGCCCCTGGTGAAGATGACTATGTACCAACAAGTTTGAAGATTGAGTTTGAAAGGATGTTCAGAAACAACAAAACAAACGTACTCCTACCCTACAACTGCGAGTATGTGTTCTCGACCCTTATTTTAGTGTTTCTTTTCTTGATATGTCATTTAATAACATGGACTTTGTGATTGCAGCAACCATTTCATTCTCGTAGATATCTATCTTGAAGATTCACATATCGAGGTATGGGACTCAAAGAAAAAGCCACTTTCTCTTATCGACCCCCTAGTCAAAGTGCTGAATAAGTAAGTGAACCCAATATCACAACACTTTCTAATCACATAGGATATTGTAATGTCCTCGGTCTTCACACTTTATTTACAATGTAACATAGAATGAAGGCATTACCTAATTAGAAAAATCTCGATAGCAAGATGCAAAAGCAATGGAGTACCCCATTCAGTGTAAAGTATATGGAGGATCTCAAGACCCTAGATCAACCGATGGGGAACAACGAATGCGGGTTCTATGTGATGTGGGCAATGCTAAAATACTTTGGCGCAAAAACAAATAAGGGAGATGACATGGTACGTAGGCATCCCATTTCTATTGTTTTATCTTACGTTTGTGCATCTCAATATCATCTTGCTTCAATTACAGCGCAAAGCAAACAATCACAACCAGTTGCTAGATTTTGAGATGAGAGGAATTCAAGAGGAGATAGCAAGGTTTGTGATGGATGAGATATTGACCAAGAAAGGATCATTCTCCATTGCGAGGACTAAGAAGTACAAGGCGCAGTACGGAAGAGACCACATTGATAGGCTATTGTAATGCGACTCTTAATTCGATATTTAAAGTTTTTTTTTAAACTTTTGTAATATAAATGTTGATGGGTTTGTATTGTCGCTGATCAACAACCACCTTCACATCGATATCAAATTGATCGATAGCAACCACCTCCACCTCCCCGACCTCCCACCCCACCACCTCCCCTCGAAATGAAAATAAAACAATTATTAAAATGCAAATTGTGAAAAGTATATCACTACCGGTTCAAAGAAAACCGGCAGTGATAATATAATCTACACAACCGGTTGGTTAAAACAACCGGCAGTGATGGCTCAAGTATCACTGCCGGTTTGTAACACGAACCGGCAGTGATACATGAACTATCACTGCCGGTTTGGCATAACCGGCAGTGATGTGATCAGCTCATCACTGCCGAGTTGGTTATGGCGGTTCAAAATCCGCCAATGAAGGGGTTTTTGAACCGCCAGTGATGTCCTTCTCTGCTGTAGTGATAGAAAGACGTGAAAGGTGATAGGGAAAAAACAATGTACACCATCATGCATTTGCAATAGAAATTGCATGATAGACGTCATGCATGCATGTACTGATGATGTATACACCACAACAAAGCTGAGTCAGAGCCCCCCGGCCGGCCGGCCCTAGCTAGCGTACTACATGCACCTTGTAATATGTAGATGAGGACAAATCTCTCACTTCAGTTATGGCTTGTTTGGTCTATCCCCTCCCAAGATCGGGGAGGATTTTGACATGTAAGTGCCTGTTTAGATGCATTTGGTATGGCAAAACTTTTGGTCCTAATCTTTTGCTGCAAATCTTTAGGCATTCAAACATTACATTTTGGTGTTTAGATGCATGGCAAAACTTTAGCACTGTACCGAACAAAGACTGATTTGCCCTCATTTAATGACTGATTTGCTTTATTAATTAGCAGTCATGCACGGCCATGCAGGGGTAGCCAGCTCGTGCCCCAAGACGTTTTTGCCCAATTTTGGGCCTCTTGGTTCCCAAATAGCAAAAGTTTTGCAGCCCAAGTTTTGCCCTTTTTTGCCTTTGTTGTTTAGATCCATTTTGCCAAACGATGGGCTAAAAGTGCTAAAGTTTTAGCAAAAGATGGGAAATAAACAGGGCGTAAAGGATTTAGTCCCCACAATCCCTTATAATCTTCTTATAAGTTCCGCTTCAATCTCCACCAAACCTAACAAGACTATAGTATCATTATCTAAAAAAAAACAAGACTATAGTATGACAGTAGTATCCAAAGTCTAAACCTGCTACCAATAGTGACGACTTCCTTTCCGAACGAATCCTAGCGAGTAGCGACTACTCTACTGCCATTGCATGGCTATCGCCTTAGCAAGAGGGAATATACATATATGACAAGTGCTTATATATATTTTGAAAGATCCCTTGGGTTCCTCACCGCGCTACTCGTCAAGTATTGAGACAGAAAACCAAGATAAGCTTCGTCTGTTTTGGATGATCACATGCTTGTCTGACCTCGCATTGCCTTGTTTAATCACGGTCTCGATCAGACAACGAAGCAGTGAGTAAATTATGTTCAGCACCTTTGAGCCAAGATGACACTAATAGAAAAAGAACAATTTTTCCAAGAACCCGCCTACATTTCGTTATAGGTCCCCTGTACAGCTATGGTTGGCGATGGTGGTGTCCCGTAGCTTTGAACCGTCCGTGGAACAATATTGTCACGGGTGGTTCCATATGCAAACGCTATAAATTGACGATTAAAACAGGCAGTTTTCATAAGGAACTGTACATGTGTAAAGTATGTTTACACTATACCACAGTCCAAACTAGCGTCGGACAAAGGGTCGGTAAAAATATCGAAATGTCGTTGGATGGTCAGTCGGTATAGCTTAGTAACATACGGTCGGTCGCTATATTTTATTTTTTCGTCTGATGGTTGGTTGATATTTTTATTTTGGTTTACCGTCAGATGGGCGGTCGATATATTTTGTTATTTAGGTCCGCCAGTCCGTCGGAACATTAGATTGGGCTTGCGCGCGCCTAAAATTTAGTGGAGCCCACCTGGCAAACCAAAGTTGGCGCCGCTCTCTATCTCGATCTGGGCTTGGAAAACCCTAGTGCCTCTTCATTTTTCCCTCCGCGCCGCCACACGCCCCCACCGCAAGCCCACTTCCCCACAGCCGATGATTTGATCCCCTGCAGTGCGGCACTGCGCCCGCGAGCGCCAGTGCCACGCGCGTGGCCCCAGCCCGGCGGCTCCTGGCACCCCTGCGCGGCCCCCGATGAGTCGCGATGACGACAAGCGCTTTCGCTCAATAGCTCGTCCGCTCCTATGTTCCCGGGCGCTCCTCGGTGTCTTGGCGGCGGTGCCATTTGCGGCCTTGCCCTGGCGCGCCCTAACCCCTGGCCCCAAATGGGCAGATGGCCAGACTTGGCGGGCAGCGCCGCCGCTCCTAGCCTGGCCGCCCGGCGCCCCGTCCACGGCATCCTGACCGGTGGCCTGCCTCAACCTGGATCCGCCCTGCCTGCTGGTGAAGTGGTGAGCAGCTTTGTTCTCTACAGCTTGTTGCCTTGTTCCATGTTTCCCCAAATCCCTAACCCTAACTAGATCTGCCACTGCAGCGAGGTACTTGCATGTCGTGAGCCCTCCCTCAAACCTCCCCTTTCTTCATGTGTGGATGTGATGACCTCTCCGTTTTTTTCATCTGGATTTGAGGTATTTGAGGTATTTGTGGTGGTGTGAATGACAGCCCCCTCCAACCATGACCCGCTGTGCTTCTTGTGCAGCCATGAGCAGCTCTGCTTCTCGTCCAAGCATAGCTGGCCAACGAACCCCACCTGCTGCCTGGTATGCAGAAGAACACATGTGAACTGCACTCAAACATTTGTGGGACAGTTGCTGCTTGTCTTTGCTATTACAATTTTTTACCGTTTGGGTTATGAATGCACATGGGTAGGTTGCAGTATCCAAATGTTGTATGCTAATGGATTGCTCTTAATAGGAATCACAGTAAGTAACTCTAAACGTGTATTAAATACACAGGCCTTTATGTACAAGTGGTTAATAAGGTTTGGACTAGGCCATATGTTCTTGCTGGTATAATTTTCTTGTCAAAAGTAGATTATTGATTTTGAGTTTACTTGCAGAACATTTTTATGCTGTCCAAAAATATGGAAAATCCTTTTGAGTTCTAAAAACTGGGAGTAACCTATGATCATGAGTTACATTTAAGTTCTAAAAACTGGGAGTGTACATACCTATGATCATGAGTTACATTTAAGTTTGTGGTGGCTGTTTCTTACAATATGTCCTTATATTAGTTGTACTGCTTGTGAATTAGTTAATGCTTTGTTTTCAATTTTTTAAGTTTATAGCTTGTGTGATTTGCTTATGTGCTGATGAGTGGAGAAACCATTATTTAGTTGCTTTTCTCATCTTAGCTGTTGCTTCTAAGCTAAAAGTATATATGATGCAATATGGCTGTTGTCAATTCCCATTTGATTTCTGAAAAATAGGTGTAGCAAATGTAGATTCCTATTTATGATGAATTCATAATCCCAGTGTGATATCTCTATTGATTCATGTGTGAAGATTAGTGCATACCATTTTTCCATCTCCAGTGACACGAAAAGTTGTGTTCTTGATGATATAAGATGTTTTTTTATATAAATTGGATATCGAGTTTTAGGTATTTTTCCATCTTCTACTGCTGGTTTCGTGGAAGAGAAAAGAACAGAGAGAAGGACTGTCTAAAGGATGTCTATTTTGCTGCTGGTTTGTCATTGTTCAGTCAAGGTCTTGTGGAATTTATTAAAAAATTATGCCAACTCTTATACATACGATTCAAGTTCTGTTAATCCATTCGATTGGTTCTCAATTATTATTAGTAGAAGTGGCACTGCAGAGAAAGGATTGTCTAAAGGATGTCTAACTCTACTGCAAACCTTGCTTTGTATGCTTGTAGAGTTGGGTTACATATATGAAAATCCCAGGGTCAGCTCTAGCATAGCTTTTATGGCTGCTTGGCTGCTTTTTATCTTATTCCCAAATTTCCCATTCTATTATTATGCAAACATTTTCTTTGTGTCCATGAGGACTGTGCAAGCTGCAAGCAATTTTTATATGGCATGATAGGCAGGCCAATCCAGTAGCTTGCTACCACTGTAGTGATCAATTTACTGGCGCACTATTATACCTCAACTTTGATATTATGGTTAGTGAATTATTGTGTAAATCACACCTCAACTTTATGGTTAGTGACTTATTGTGTGAGACTGAATGTTGCTAGCTGTAGAACTCAACTTTGGATCATATATAGGCGAAGTAGATTCAACTCTACATCCTTTAAGCTATTTTCTCTAATATCAAGTTTCATGTTGTATTCTTGATGGATGTAAAATTTTATTTTTCAGGTGGGAGGTAATAGATAGAGGTAGCCTGATGCATGCAGCAAGCGGTTGGATCGAAGTGCTCATGGTCAGTGAATTGTTTAGCTAGAGATAAAAACTCTTGTAGGGACTTTCTAGTGATGAAACAATTTGTAAAGAGTGCCAGCAAACCATATGAGATGTATGCTGTGCAACCAAACATCTTGAGCTATGTGTAATTGTGTAGTTCTAGCATGTTGGCCAAAACTGATGGTTATGTAAAATGGCACAAGGCATGTGTTATGATTATAATATAATTGTGAGCTATACATTCATTTTATGTCTCGTGAGTGTGTATTGTCTAATATGGTTAACATTGACTGTATGATTAATGTATGAACAAATGATATTATATGGTTATTTTTTCTATATGGATAGAATTAGACAATCAGTCGCTATAAATATATATAGGCAAACCATTGGTCGGTATAAGTTTACAATAGGCGTCAAACTATGTGTCGGTATATCTACACAGTATCGTCTAATGGTCGGTCGGTATAGGTAGGTCGGACGGTATAAGTTTATAGCGACGCCACTATCAGCGACACATAGAGTCAGTCGGTATAGGTCTATACCGAGCGACCGTAGGTCGCTATAATGACTTATACCAACCCTCCGTAGGACGCTATAGATGGGTTGTGGTATAGTGTTAGTCAGCGATTTCCCTAGGAATCGTGTATCGACATGTAGAAATAAATACATGACTTCCTCCTTGTGAAGTTCGAACCAAGCTCCACAGCTCCCTAATGGCATGCCGGAACTTGAAAAACAGTGGGAGGTTGTGATCTCAAAATCTGTTGAGGAGTTGGCTCCCTAAGTTAAGTGCATCCCATTAAAAGTATATATATATATTTTAAAAAAGTTCCATGTAGAGTTCAGATATTTAGCTTCTCTTTCTAGATCTAGATATGACGTTCTAACCATTTTTGTTGTTATTGCCTTGTGACGTTAGAAGATACAGTATATAAATTAATTTTTGTTGCCGGGTTGATTGTTGGTTTTCCCTCAAGAAATATTTTTAATCTGTGCTGTCGTGATACTCATTGGGGGAGTGGAGATCGTTATTTTGGTTGTATAAAACTCAACTTGTCTGCGTCTCGAGGGCTAGTCGACAAATACACAGATTAAACTGACAGAAAAATACATATTGTTTTCTATGAGTTAACCTAAACTGATAGAAAAATACATATTTTTCTGTGTGTTGATTTCTTTTTTTCTGTGTGGATATCCACACAGAAAAATTATGTTCGCCCAGATTAAAAATATTTTTTCTGTGCGTGTAAGACCGACAGAAAAATTATTTTTGACGGCGAACCGACAGTGTTAGAAAATATTTTTCTGTGGGTATTTGCATTTTTCTGTGGGTTTTTGCACACACAGGAGTATTCGAGTTTCTAGTAGTGAAATTACAGCTGCAAGATTAATCTATTGGTCGCTATAAATGCTACTCCGAATTGATCCAACAACACTATAATAATTCAGATCTATTTCTTGGCGTTTGTATGAAAAATCAAGGTTTCGTTATTTGATTAATCATGTAAAATCGTATTAGTGTTTATTTGTTCTGTGGGCTACTATCTTAAGCTTGACTAACTATAGATAAAAGAACATATCAATATTTATTATGATATCCCCGGCTGAGGCTGCAATTATTTTTTCTTGTTCTGTGCTTTTTTTTTTGCTTTCCTTGTCTAATAAAAATTACGGCAAGTCTCTTGCTGTCCTTTCAAAAAATATTTATTATGATATCAAATAAGTATTATTAGATTAGTCAAGGGATATATTTATGTATATATATATATCTAATTGGTGTCATAAATGTTCATATTTTTATCAAGATCTTGGTAAAACTTTAGATGCATTAACAAAGAGTAAATCTATATAATTGTGGATTCTTATGTGGATGTGGAGGTAGTACGTACGTTGGAATGCCATCATGCATATGCTTGCAGTTTGGAATGAGTATGGTCTTACTGGCAACAAGTGCATATATAGAAAGGCGTTGAAAGCTGGCAGCGAATAAACAATCTACACTATCATGCATTGCAATAGAAATGGCGTGATAAACGTCATGCATGGATGTACTGATGACGTACACCACACCAAAGCTAAGTCAGCCCCCGGCCGGCCCTACCTAGCGTACTGATGCATGCACCTTGCAATATGGAGATCAGAATAAATCCCTCACCTCACTTATGGGTGGATTATTTGGTCTATCCCCTCCCAAGAGAGTTTGACAAGGAGGACTTTGACATGTAAAGGATTTATTAGTCCCCACAATAGTCCCCACAATCCCATTTAGGGTCCGTTTGGTTCGTCCTGTTAAACTTTAACAGGTGTTGACCATGAGGTTGATCATAGGGTGTTCGGATACTAATAATCGACTAATTGGGCTTAACAGATTCGTCTCGTAAATTAATCTCAATCTGTGCAATTAGTTTCGTAATTAGTCTATGTTTAATACTCCATACATGTGTCACACATTCGATGTGATAGGTGTTAAAAAAAACAAGGGGAACCAAACACCGCCTTAATCTTCTTAGAAGTCCCCTTCCAGTCTCCACCAAAGCTAACAAGGCTCTAAGTAGTAAAAGTGCTACCAACTAGTGATGACTTCCTTTTCGAACCAATCCTAGCGACAACTCAACTGTCATTGCATGACTATCATCGCCGGCCTCAGCAAGAGGGATTATTCATACTCTTCTGTCCCTAGATATCTGTCGTTTTCGCTTCCCGAGAAACAACTTTAACTAAATATATATTAAAAATATTAATATTTATGGTACATAATTAGTATTATTGGACAGATTTTTAAATCTAGTTTTTTAATAAATTTATTTAGAGATACAAATGTTGCATGCATTTTTCTACAAATAAAGTCAAACTTGTGGTACACACACCAATAACGATAGATATTTAGGGACAGAGGGAGTATACGGTAAGGGCTTATATTTTAGAAGATCCATTGGGGTCCCCCAACGCTTCATGATTACATAGAGTTTGAACGGGTCATGGGACCTTGAGGAAAGAGCTGAAGGAGACTGACAGATCTAAGACATAAAACTATAAGATAAGTGTGGACTCATGTGACGGTTTGATGCAGTGTTCACCTAAACGGCCTAAATGGCCGCTAAACGGTAAACGGTGATAAACTATTATGTTTAGGGGGTAAACGGAAAATTAAACGGTTGACCGTTTAAAAGGTCAAAAAAATGGGGAAAAACGGTCTAAACGGCCTAAACGGAACGGGGATAAATGGTATTAAACGGGCTAAACAGCTGTTTAAACGAGTGTTTAGGCGAACACAAGGTAAATCTAGTTAAGTTTTACATGTATAAATTTGTATACTTAAGTTTATTATATTTATAAATATGTACACTTGATTTGTTACATGCATAAATATGTACATTTGATTCTTTTCACATGCATAAATATATATATACATAGTAAAATAATTGATTTTTACTTGGATTAATATTTATAAATGCTAGAATAATTGATTTTACATAAAAAATATGCATATTTGGGTAATATTGTGTAAAACTATTTAGACCGTTTTAATCCGTTTAAACACCGTCTAAACCGTTTAAACGCTAAACAGAGGGTGACCGACTGTTTAGCGTTTAGCGTTTAGGATAACATTGGTTTGATGTAGTGATACTCTATCAGTAGCTTGGTGCTGATATGTGAAATGTTAATTGTTGATATTTGATTGTCAGGTTGAACAATTATGTAGTCAGTCTGCAGTAGTGATGATGTCGAATTACTTTACTGATTTAATTATTGTCGTGCATGCGATAGAACCATGACTGGCCGCCACGTGATCAAATAAAAATGCGATATGTAGACGAACCAGTGTATAACACGAATAGCCAGGGCACGACACGTGGGCTATTAAAAATCCGACACGTGGAAGGAAGTCGTCAAGTCATGTGGCCGAATAAAAATACGAAACGTGGACAGACAACAGCACCGTGACGCGTGGTCGAATAAGAAACGGGCAACCAATAAAAATACGACACATGGTCCAGTAAAGAAGTGACATATGACCCAACTGCAACACGACACGTGTGCCAATAGAAAACTAACATGTGAAACAACAGGGGACCGACACGTGGTCCAGTAAGAATATGAAACTTGCAAGAATCAGAGATGGCCACGTTGTGCAATAAGAATGTGACACGTACCCGAACCATCTCCAATACAACCGGCTATAGTATATACACGTGGAAAACATCTCCAACGGAAGCACCCACCAGCGTGGCAGCCCCCTGCCTTGCATACCAAAATAATTCTATGACACTCTACTTTTCGTTACAGATCAAACCACTTCTACGACGAGTTGCTTAGATTCTTCATGGAAGTTCAAGTATGACGCGACTTTTTTGACGAACCGTTTTTTTGTCATAAATTTGTTATAAAACTAGAATTATGATGAATTTGGCTTTTTCAGTGACGAAAGCTGTTCATCGTGAAAGTGCAGATTCCCAAGTAGAGAGACGAAGAAAACACAACAAAGGTCACAAGCCATAGAGGCATAGACTTAATTATTATTAGATCTACTAGCTAGCTGGAGGGGATTGCGACCCCTCCCGTCGTCACCAGCAAGCCGTCGGTGGCCGAATAGGGAGGGGCTCGACAGGATCTGGCGAGGGGAAAGGGTGGAGTCGCTTCAGCGTTGTTTGACCTTCCGGGCTTATGGTTTGTGTTTATGATTATCGGTTTGCAGTCTTGCAGAGCTGAGAGTAAGCTCAAGATATTTGCTGCTAGATGGCTGGTGCAACAGTCATTGTTTGGGCTGTTTTGATGTTAAACGCTCTTCAACATTGGTATTTGCTGATGTTGATTGCTGGCCGAGGGAAAAGGGGAAAGATGGTATTTGCTGAAGCTGCTGTTTGCTTCACGCCTCAACGTAGGCGCGCTGCAGTCCTCCGTGTTGTTTTGCAATTAAATTGAGCGCCGCAGTTCGCCAAAATGCGTGGTGCGACACCCAGCTGTTTAGCGTGGAAGCTGCGGAAGCAGACCAAACGGAGCCTTAGTCCCCACAATCCCTTATAATTTTCTTATAAGTTTAGCTTCAATCTCCACCAAACCTAACAAGACAATACTCCTTCTGTCCTATAACATGGTACATTAAAAAAAATTAAGACAAGTTATGGGAATCCTCAAATGATGCATGTACCCATTGATTAATACCAATTAAGGTGTTTCTCCTCAAATTATGTTTTTCTTTTTAATAAACTTTGCCAAATCTAGGCATTGAAACCTCTAAATATATTATATTTCAGTACAAATTTTAAAAGTCACAATCCACTATATTCAGGACCGCGGGAGTACTATGATCCAAAGTCTAACCTACTAGTGAGAACTTCCTTTTTGAATCAATCCCAGCGGGCAGCAACACCTCTAAAGTATAGATGGCAACAGGTCTGGGTGGAGCATCCACAGACCCGCACCCAAACCCGATTCGTGTGAAAATCCGCCCCCGCCCCCGAACCCGATGGGGACCTGAAACCCAACGGGGAACCCGAGACCCGAGTTCATCAACATGCCAGACACCCAAAGTCCGCAGCGTGTGCTGGCATCATCGCGTCCGCTCGCCAGCGGAGTACTCGGTGTTCGAAAAGCCGTGTCTGTGGCAGACCGACGGAGCGGAGGGGCGTGGCCGCGCGACGGACCGATGGATCGGTGGAGCAGAGGGCCGGGTGTGGCGGATCGATGACCAGTGGAGCGGAGGGCCGCAGGGGCGTGGCGGACCGGCGATGGAGCGGTGCGTCGGTGTGGTGCTATGCGCGGTGGGTGGTGCAGTGCACCCGTGCGGCACTTTGGGTGCGGCTGCGGCAGGATGTTGGCCAACTGGGAAGAGGAGAGGGGAGCGGGTTCCCGACGGGCACCCGTGGGGGAGAATGAAAACCCAACCCCGACCCACCCTGTTTCAGGTTCCCGAACCATAAAACCTGCGGGGTGAGAAGTAGACCCGCCCCTGCCCCGCTGGGTCTAAAACCCACGGGTTTCGGGTTCAGCCCGCTCTGTTGCCATCTATACTCTAATATAAATGCACTAGCGCCAAGTACTAACTGATGAATTATTAGAGGGACAACTATCAATTTTTTTCATCAAATAAATCACTACCGGAATCCGCTTCTTTGCCGAGCGCCGGAAGCTTTGCCGAGCGTTTTTTTTCGGGCGCTCGGCAAAGAAGGCTTTGCCGAGAGCCAAATAAAAAACACTCGGCAAAGGCTCTGCACTCGGCAAAGAAGCCCAGCCTTCGGCTTTTACGGGCCTCCGCTTCGCTCCGTCGGAAGCCGGCCTATATCTTGCAGTGAATTTGGAACAACTTCAACACGGTTTACGCTACCATGGCCTCCAGTTTCTTCCAAGATCCAAGTTCCTCCGAGTGATTGATCTGGAAGGAATGCGGATCAGGAAGCTGCCTAATGAGATTGGGAACATGATCCACATAAGATACCTGGGGATCAGGAGCCGCTCTCTTGTTGAGCTCCCTTCAACAATTGGGCGACTGATCAATCTCCAGACTCTTGACATAAAGAGATCCCAGGTTGAGAATGTCACACAGGCATTCTGGGAGATTGCTACTCTGCGCCATGTCATGGCAAACAAGCTCAAGTTTCCCAGGTCAGTAGTTGGAGCCTTGAGCAACATGCAAACGCTCACTGGGCTTGTGTGCTCGGATCCCTGGAAGAAAAACATCAGCCCTTTGCACCACATGGTTTATCTTCGGCGTCTCCGGATCACAGGCCTGACCTCTGTGCATTGGGACGTACTTGCTGACGCCTTCAAGAAGCTGGAGTCACTTGTTCACCTGCACCTAGCTGTGAAATCTGAAGATGATAAAATTCCATTCAATATGTTGACCAAATTTACTCTTCAGCGTCTGCAAATCCTAGAGCTCAACGGGGGGATTGAAATGCCAGGTCCAGAGATCAAAGAGCGGTACACGTTATCAAACCTCAACAGGCTAGTGCTCAATCTGTCAATGGTTAACCAAGAATTCATGGACAGGATAGGTGAGCTACCGAGCCTGAAGGAGCTAGTGTTATCTGAAAATTCATATGCTGAGAGTAAGCTCATTTTCTCTGATAGTGGATTCAACAGTGTCACAAACCTGGTGATGTCGGACCTGAAAGATTTGGTGGAGTGGACGATAAGGCCCATGTCCATTCCATCCATCAAAAGGATTGTCCTATCTGGTTTCTCTGGGCTGAAGATTAATCTTGAAGGAAACGAGGCTCCAGGAAGCCTGAGAGGCCTCATGGATCACCTGAAGGAAGTTGTTGTCTGCAAAATGAAAAATGATATTGTTGTGGAGCCTGTCAACAGTGAATTCAGTCAAAAGATCAACCGTGTGGCCATCAAAACAAATAGTGAACCGTGTGGCCATCAAAACAAATAGTGAAGACATAATGGACGCCACACTGAGAGCTGGAAGGTGGAGGGAAAGTATGGTGGCGGGAAGCATGTACCAACAAGTCCCACACTAGACCTCTCAGCTTGGACTTGTCTGTCTGCCTGCTGCCCCTGGCCGCATCTCGAAGGGCCTATGTTTTATCTCTCCGTATCTGTAGTCCATACATTACACAAGATATGATTTGTTCACCCGTGCATTCCTTAGTCATCATCTCCGTCTAATATGCATAAATCTGGGAGTTCAGTTGTCTTGAGTGTGTCAGTATGTTGTAGTATTGCCAATAATTAGCACGTCCCTGCAGTACTGCTTATACTTCGCCTGTAATAAGTTCCTTGTATCTGTCAAGACAAAGGCCCTGTTCATCTGGCTTATAATCCGTCTTATTCAGCTTGTTTTTTCAGCCGGAACAGTATTTTTCTCTCACAAAAAATCAGCCAACAGTGTTTTTCAGCCGGCTTATAATTCCAGCCGAACGGCTCCAAAATATTGTGTGGTTGTGCTAATAATGCTATTTTCTTATTATACATGGGGTGTGCTTGCTCAAATATTCTTCTTGTTATCAACAGATTTTTCTTTTTTTTTCTTGGGTTACTCCAGTGGTGCACCGGAGAGTCCTTAGAGGCGAAAAAGGTACCACATAGATTGTCTTGGAGTACGGAGTTCTCCGTTGGTACACCGGAGAAATCACCGGGATGATCCTGTACACTAATCACCAGTAGAGAAACGACTTTCGGTTCGCACCTTTAGTTTAGGTTGTGTTGGGGTTCGATATTAGTGTGAGCATTAGTCCCGGGTCAAAATTTTACAGGCACCGAAAGCTCTTTCATCCCGGTTGATAATATCAATCGGGAATAAAAGCCACTCTTTAGTCCCGGCTGGTAACACTGTTACCAACCGGGACTAAATGGTGACTTTTTAGTCCCGGTTGGTGTCACCAACCCAGACTAAAGGGGTGTGACTAAAGGTCCCCACAGGTTAATTCAAAAGGAGAGCGTCCAGGACTTTGTCACATGTGGTGTGTAATTGAGTTGGTAAATGTCCTACGCATGAGGCAAGAGGTTTTGGGTTTGAATCTCACGCACCACAAGAGAGGTCTCCCAGGATTTAAACTATTTTTTTAGTTTCAAGGATGGACGTTAGTCCCGGTTCCATGACCCGGTTTTAAAGGTCACAGTCAACCAGGACTGAAACCACCTATACACTAGTGAATAGAGCCTTTATTATATTTGGAGGCGGCCGGTCTCTAGGCAGACTGCCGGTTGTTTTGAGTGCTAGCTGTTGGCGGCGGGTGGCCTGACTGCCAGGCGCCAGTACTTTGCAGCTCGGGATCAAAGCCAAGAAAGGGTAAGTTTTGAAGCCCCCTCTATAAATAGAGCTGTGGCCGGCTTGCAAAGTTTCTTGGTCACTTGGGGAAGTTTAATACTTAGTGGGAGCTCCAATTTTACTCCTCTCATACTTTGCAAGAGAGCATCATTTGCATTGTGAGAGGGCGTTCCTAGTGTGTTCATTACGAGATCAATTGATAGAGTTAAGGCCTATCTTTGTCCCAATTTTGCCTGACACTCCTCTCTACTAGCCAAGCCAAGTCCACATAGCTAAGTTAGGATCAGAACACTAAGCTATCAGCCAAAAAAAGCATGTAAAGAACACCTAATTATTTTGCTACTGTAGCTAGATTGTGACTTATCATGAAGTTCAAAGCAGAAGTGTCCAGTGACTGAACCTGCTGCTGAATTTTGTTAATAGTCAGCTACTATCTGCAAAATAGTACACAACCAAACAAACATGCTGCAAATTGATCTTGAACTGCAATTGACAACAGTTGGACAGATTAACAGGCGCAAGAAGTCATAAGCAGGAATTTGTTGCGGCTGCAGATAGAACCGCGAGGAAGCTGCTGTTGAACAAAACTGCTGCTCGCTGAGACAGAGGAGATGGACGAGCAACTGCTGCTCTGCTGCAGACCTGCCGCAAATGAAAGAAGCCAGCCAAGTTGCCAATTGAAAATAGAATTTAGCAAAATGCTACTGCTGCTGAAACACTGAAGTCCCAACCAGAACGAGCAGAGGAAAATCCAAGTGGTTGCTGACCATAGAGAAATCCATCCTGGTGAACTGAAACAGCACGCAGCAAAACAGTGACGAGAACAGAGGTAGCACAACCGAGCTAAACACCTCAAAGATTTTTCCCAAAGACGATCAAATTAATTCGGATTGAGATGATATTTTAACCACAGCCTCGTCATATCACCTGGGAGCCATCCCAGTAGCAAGCCCTCGGCAAGGCTGAGAATTTAACCATCAATTTTGGAAAAACGCAAAACCCTAGGTGAAGAACAAATTCTGGGGAACTTCAAATTCGTGGTACTCAGGTGAGGGATTTGTTAGGGGATCACCCTAGCCTTGCTCACATATGTCCTAACTCCAACCTGCCCCAAGAAATTTCTCCCAAATCACAGTCAAATCCGACGAACGAAACATTCCCAAAAAAGCTCCGAAAATCACAAAAAAGAATAACTTCAGATTTGGGGAGGAGACCAAGTAGAGATCCAAATTGATATTTGGATTACTTTATGAGGTCTGATTACTGGATACTCCTTAGCAAATCAAAACAATGAAAGAAGCTCCTCCACTTATATGGCTGCTCCAACAGCCACTTCATGTATATATAGCGCCTATTAAAAGAAAAAAACACTCCTACATTAAGCACATAACTCAAATACCCACTAGGGTTAAAACCTTAGATCTTTTTATTGCTACATCAGACGGATCCAGCGCCTTCACACTTTGCTTCACCTCGCCGCGAGCTTTTTGCGATGGTGCCACACATCCTCCGACTCCGTCACTTCCGGTTTTGAGGCCCAAACCGGTCAAACCCGCCGTCAATGGTTTTGAGGCCCAAATCACTAATCCGTCCGCGCTTGGTTTTGAGGCCCAAACCAGCAAACCCTTCTCTGATGGTTTTGAGGCATAAACCACCAAATTGTCCATCCCCAATTTTGTGGACCAAACTGGCAAACCCTTGTGCACGCCTCGCTAGCTAGGTGTGACTAGCCGATGTCGACGTGTGTCCAACTTTCATCAAGCTTGATGTCTTTGTCTTCCTTCTTGACTTGACTGACACTATGCATCTATATCACCCACGCAGATGCATATCGGCATCCGCCAAGTGCCATGACACCATCATCCTCCTCCTTGACTTGGTCGACGCCATCTTCATTACCCATGTACTCTTGCTCTTCCAGTGCCCAATGTGAGCCACACTCGGTCCGTTCTCCAGCCTCTTGTCCCTTGGTCCAAGCCATCTTGTCCGCCCTTCACCGCTCCTGATCCATTGCACACGGACTCCACACTTGACCTGCTCCATTGTCGTCAATTGTCTTGGCGTACCCAACACTTGCACATTCATAAGCCAAGAGACATGTTGCACAACACACTCAACGCAATACAACTCAACACAACACCTCCGGTTAGCCATTAGCATAATCAAGACATATGAAATATGATTCAATCGAGAAACCCTCAAACCTCTCACACATTTGTCAATCATTCATCACACACGCATGGGCACATCTCCACCTTGTGTTCACACGAAATACAAAGGAGACCAAGATTTGACCACCGAATATGGGGCTTCCACTTGAGCCCTACGTCTCCATTATTGAGGAAGCCGCCATGAGTGATCACTCTAGGATGCACTCTAGCCAGGTTTCTTTCAACTACTTTCCTTGATACACTATCCCGATCGCTTCCCCAAGATTGGGGCGTTCACAATCTTGCCACAGCACTCTACAACCTTGGGTGCTCGCCGACGACTCGTAGCCATCTAGGATCCAAGCTCCAAGTGTAACAAATGCTTCAAGAATGATCGGTGAAGTTAAACAAGTGCTCAAGAATTTGGATTGCTCTCTTGTTCTCACAAACTTCCAATTTTTCACCTTCTCAACTCAACTCACAAGATCTCACTTGAATTCTCATAAAGGTGTAAGAAGAGCTAGAGAGGCTTTTGGTAGATATGGGCGTGGAGAGACAGCAGCAAACTCCCTCCAAATAAGGGGAGGGGGTATAAATACCCCTACACTCCTGGCGTCTCTTAGTGACGACGCAGGGTAATGGCGATCACGATGTGGCCAAAGCGGCAAAGGCAACTGTAGCACGTGTGAGGCGAGGGAGATGGTGGCACAACGCAAGCAGCAAACGGTACAGGGCTTTTGTAATGCTTGGGCCGACACGAGCACGCTGGTTGTCATGTCCGTAGTGCTGGCATGGCATGGCTAACAGGCTATAGGGTCATGCCTAGGCCAAGATTTGGTACGACAGCATTGCATAATACGGTATATAGGTAAGGCATAGTGTCTAATAGTGCCATGTCTAGTAGTACCATAGCCGGGCCAGAAGTGGGCCGCCGATTTGCCCTTTTGTATAAGTACTAGCAAAAATGTCCGTGCGTTGCAACTGGACAAAAAAAATGGTTAAAATAAAACATAGTGATATACTTTTCTCAAAATGGCACACACCATTATTACTTGACAAAAACATCACATGGTTAAATGCAAAATGGCCAGTGAGGTTATTGGGATTTTTTCCCCCTGTTTATACGTATGCATGCCTGTGCGTTGTAAAGGAAGTGGAAAGAAGCAAATATCTCAGTCTAAAGGATAGTGTAAATTATAAGTTGTTTTAGCTTTTGTAGATATGAGTATAGTTTGGAGATGTTTATTTAGACCGGATTAGATGACAAACTGCTCAAGATTTTAGTTTACAGTTTCATTACTGAGACCGCTCACGGGACTATTGGCTCATCCAGATTCTAATAAGATAGTATAAACTCTTCTAAATAGTTTAACTTCCAAGAGGAGGTTTGTGCGAACGTGGACATCCAAGCGTTTCCCGCGCTCCGGAGTCTCCTCCCGGCCGCTAGTCCCTGCTGCTTGGAGGGGCGGGCAGTTAAGTTCGTTACACAAATAGCCATCCTCCTCACCTTGTTCCCCTGTTTCGTCCATCACCATCAGCCATCGTCCCCGCCCTCACGTTCAGTCTCCGGCGGCGTATCGTCCAACAAATCGAAGACATGGCGGAGGAGGCAGCAGCATCAGAAGCAGCAGGAGGCTCGTCATCATCATCAGGGAAGCCGGTGATGGTGGTTGGCATCGACGACAGCGACCACAGCTACTACGCTCTGGAGTGGACGCTGCAGCACTTCTTCGCCGCGGGGCAGCCGCAGCAGTACCACCTCGTGGTGCTCACCTCCAAGGCCCCCGCGGCCTCCGTGATCGGCATCGCCGGCGTGGGCTCTGCCGACCTGCTGCCCACGGTGGAGGCCGACCTCAAGCGCACCGTCGCCAGGGTCATGGACAAGGCCAAGAAGCTCTGCACCGAGGTAATTTAATTATGGTTTGCAAAAGCTTACCCAAGAAAAACACGCCGCACGATGGCATCATCAATCGATTGCCAATCAGCACTGATGCATACATGAAACGACGACAACCTAGCTGATGATCTCGAGCTCCATGGGTGGGTGGGCGCAGGTGATCGACGTCAGCTACGAAGCGATCGAGGGGGACGCCAGGAGCGTGATCTGCGATGCGGTTGATCGGCACCACGCCGAGATCCTGGTCGTCGGCTGCCATGGCTACAGCAAGTGGAAGAGGTCCATCCATAATCTCTTAATTAAGTTTGATTGAGCAACCTACTACAATACGTATGTTTGATCCAAATGGGCGCGACGTCTGACATAATTTTGTAGGTTGGATTTGTCGATCATCACCCATGCTTTGTCCGCTATCAGCTTATATATATATATTTTCCACGGAATTGAAGACTCGTTAAACTCGTGCAGGGCTGTCCTTGGGAGCGTGAGCGACTACTGCACGCACCACGCGCACTGCACCGTCATGATCGTCAAGAAGCCAAAGCACAAGCACTGAGACACATATGGGCTCCTGGATATATTGGATGCCAAGCGGCGGCTCGATTTCGGAGATCTGTGTATCTTAATTAGTTGCGCGCGTCAGTGCGAGAATAAAATGCTACGTGAGCCTAGAGTAACATATTACTTCGTCCAGTCTTAAATATAGGAATTTCTAGCCAGATCTGTACGAGTCAAATCTTTTCTATTTTTAACAAGCAATATTTATGAAAAATATAATAATTATATTAGAGCAAAATGCATCACAGGTTCATTAACTTTTGGAGATATGTCATCTAGATCCATCAACTCTCAAAGCATTTTTTTTTGCTCCTTAATTTTTTATGTTATGCACTGTAGATCCATGATGGTTCGGAAGCTTGGTAAATTTTTTTTTGATAAAACACTTAAAAGAGTGTTTCGTATCTGATATATCTCTCGAAAAACAAAGGCTAGTACAAACGATGGACAAAAGGACACAAAACAACCTCTAGAAAATAAGAGTACATCAAAGACCAAAACAGTCATTTTCTACCTTCGGACGTCCACTACCTGCCGGAGCTTGAAGATCGCACTGCAAAGACAAAAAAGAAAAGGGCCACCTCCAAACACCCTCACTAAATATGGCTTTTGAAGACCGCAAAAATGCACTCACTGCTGACAAAGAGATCTAGTATCTACTGAAAGAACATCGTCTGGAGGAATCCTCCAAGGAACACATGCTCACAATCCTTCACCATCAAAACAGAGTGTTAAAGGTTCCTCACCTTGTCCCTCAAAAAAAAAGGTTCCTCGCCTTGCGGTAGAATAGACAAAAAGAAGAGGTCGAGATCACCGCATCGAAAGCCAATCAATTGCTTCCTCTAATAAGCACATCAACTGCCAAGATCTAAAGAAGATCAACAATCGGGCAAACCAAACTCTCACTGGTCCTTCGCCGATGCCAGATCGAACATCATCGAGGTAGATATAGAACCAAGCCCTGATCAACGTCCTCACCACCCCGTCGATAGCACTAGAACCAAGCCCTGATCAACAAGCACTACAGGAGATATGACCTTCTACGACATTCCATTTATGTCGCAGAAAGTGAAAATTATGCCGTATTTCACAATTTGCGACGAATGCATGACAAAAATGCATTCGTTGCCTATCCCCGTTAGCTAAAGGTGTTTTGCGACAAAAGTAATCTTATCGTCGTAATTTTGTGATGTTCATACTTATGTCGTTGATTTATGATGTTCGATCTTCGTCGTTATCAAGTAGAGAAAACATTGCAAAAAATTGACCATAGATGACTATACATGTTCCACGTAGGACAAAACAATCATCGTAAAATATTGTTGCCATATGATGCGGCAGGATCTGACATGGCACATTGCAGCTCCCAATACACATTGAAGTCCATTGAACAATATACAACCCATCACAACATTGCAAATAGAAATCAATTGACAACCATCAAGCAAATTTAAAGTGCTCACATTCATTACATCATAGATCCATTTAGAGTTACATGTTCAACAATTTCACATGTCAAACTCAACCCAAAATACATTAAACTTGTGTCCAAGTCACTACCAGATCCAACCAAGTGGCAAAAGCAGCAGCCACATATCCAAGGCATTACCAAATAGACAACCAGATGCAAACCATTACCAGGTCCAATCCATGTACCAAAATAAATAAACAGCCACATATCCAAGCCATGTTGAGGTCATGCATCATGATCAGTAGGATAAAAGGAAAAGGGTAAGGAGTGACCTAGTCCTTGTTCAAGGTGAACAACCAACGAAGAAGAGCATTGGTTTCCTCTTCTTGTTTCTTCAAATTTTCAATTTCTTCTGTCTGTTTCTCCCTTGCTTCCTCTGAATCCTCAACCTTCTTCTTCAACACTTCTAACTCATCCTGCTGACCATGAAGTTGATCTCTAAGTGCTGCAGCACCTAGCTTCTCTGCCACAACTTCAACCTCCAACTCTTGTACACGTGCAGCAGCGGTAGCGCTTCTCTTGGGGACCGATGTCTCAAGGCCAACATTTCAAAGAAATTTACTTGATGGCAAAGCATGTGCATGGTCGTTCCCCTTCTGGTGTAGGCTGAGCCATCATGGTATCCATTTGGTCCTAACATGATAAGAAAAATAGTTTGCATTAGTATAAAAATGTAGGTACTAAAAGGTACTTTAATATATGCTGCTGCTGCAACTGTAGCATGAAACGACTGTTCTGTATGCATAATTAAACTTTTGATAAAGAACTTGTAGCAAGTACTTTAAGTTATTAGACTAGAACTTAAAAGATAGATAAAGGTTGAGCATTGTTTTGAGGGGCAGGGGGGTGGATGAAGGTTGAGCTGAGTCTGGTAACCAACGTGGAACTCAGATTAGATTACAGAGATAAGCTAACTGTATGTTCTTAATGTTATATTTTATTTATCTGACATGCTAGTGATAAGCAAGCATGCACAGATCTGTTTAAATTCTTGTAGGTGTGAGTATGGGTTTGCATCATCTTCTCCCGAGAAGGATTGTTCCTGAATCATGTTTATAAAACACAGGCGCAACTCATAGTCGGGTGCTAGGATACGCTCTAAAGATTCTGGTGGCTCAAAGCTTGCACTCGTGGGTTGAGCGTATTGATAGATAGGAGTGGAATTCATAATAAAAAAGAAAAGAAAGAATGAAGGGATAAGTAGATAAAAGGATAAAAGTATAATATAAGGTTAAGCTAGGCTCGTAATTAATTTCACAACCGTTTCCCCGGCAACGGCACTAGAAAGATTGATGGTATTTTTAAGACGCACATAGATAAATCCGTAAGCACACGGATACCGCTGTAGCTTCCACCCGAGTGTATTTCAAGTATTGTATCCACAAGAAAATGTGTGAGATTAACTACTATCTAACTTAACCCAGAGTAGCAACAAGACTTAAGAAGGTCGGGAATGTAGAGAAAATTGCCAAGGTCTTCTTATTCTAATCTCAGTAAGCTATATCTTCTACTGTTCTATCTGGGGACATTACTTAAGAAAAGACACTAGCATAGGATACTTTCCTTAGCAACCAGGTTCTACTCGGCCTACAAACGGGAGGTGGACTATAGATGATTCAACGAATGTGTCACTATTGTGTTCTAATGCTACTTCGCGATCTACCACCGATTCAGAATGCAGGGTGCATCTACAAGTAACCAGGTCTAAGCACCACGCTTACACCGACAATTACTACTTTAACCTACAACGTCCTATAGATTAAAGTACTCAAAGGAGTTGCAAGCCAAGAAAACAATATGAACAATGGTGCTTACTGAAATAAGAAGTTGATTACCAGAGAAGTCTCAGACGTAGGTTGACTTTCGCCAAGGTACAAGCCGTAGAGGGAACACCGACAGGCAAGCACCTCCTCCAAACTCTTTCCTCTCTCTACCTCTCTATTTCTAAAGACTAGATCCTAATGAGGACTAATCTTCTCTTGAATGTTGGTTCTTGAGAGATTGATCCTTTCATAGGACCCCTCTCAATTGATCCTGACTAGAGAATATGAATTAGGGTTTCAGGATGTCTTTGCCTCAGAGGGTATAGGGCTGTTTATATAGGCCGGAGCGATGAACCAAAGCCCTCGATCAAACTGACCTTGATCAACGGCATAGATGCAATCCTTAAGGTGGCGGAGGACCGACGTACGAAGGCGGCTGACAAGTGGGCCTAGGGGTGGCTGGCCGGCCATGCCCTATGCCAAGTGGCCCCTCTTTGGTGGGTCACCTTCTCGTGTCTTCTAGAGTCTTCTCCAGTTGGTTCCCGCGTAGAATATGCTTTTTAGTTCGACGTGTGGATCATCTTTGGCTCTTTTCCTGTTTAATCCCTACAAAACTTAGATTCACCAAAACTCGTAAAAATTATTAGTTTAAACCCTTAAACCTATGTTGGTGATCATGTTTTTGCATTTATACAAGTTATGTTGACGGTTTATAATTGTGGTTAACTATCGTCAACACCGGCATTCGCCGCCGCAGAGCCGCTGCCAAAGTCAGAGACGACGACGCCCCGATCATCTACACCGGCGCAGCTGCTCGGCACGGCACTGCACCGCCTTGAAACTGTACCAACCCGCCACCACACCGCTATCCTAACCCCCATGAGCCCCACGGTGAGCCCCCGCACCCCTGCTCTATTTCGCCGGCGTGCACGCCATGGCTGCCGTCATGTTCTCCCTACATGGGAGGCTCAAAGGTGGAGCCTTTGACCATCACCAAGCATCGCGCACACACGCACACGCCTAACGGCTATAGCACAGTGACACAGAGCCACCTGGGCTTGGGAACGCGCAAGCCGGCGTACCACACGCAGACACACTTGCTGCAGCCAGACCCTATCGTTGTGGAGCTTCGTTCCGGTGGATCCAGAGCGGTAGGACGCGCGTAGCCTAGCAGCGCTAGCCTAGGAAGCCTGAAGGTGCTAGACATGCTCATGACGCCAGCGCAGCCGTGCACTTTGCTGCAGCTGTGCCGGAGCTGTTCCAACCAACTCCGGCCAGCTCACGCGTTGAAGAGGTGCCATCGAGCTTCGTCGTGATCCCACGCACTCGTAGCATTGATGGTTGAACGAAAATCCCTGCCTTGGCCCTACTTCATCGTAGCCGACCGCTCGCCGGAGTTTCGCCATGCGCATGGTCACAATGCAGACTCCGCCGTGCTTTTTGGTCACCGCTGTCGAGTCCTTTGTCTCGCCCGTGACCCCAATCTAGCGAAAGGAGCCGCTTTGTGCTTCAATCGCGAGCCTAACCCCTCCGTCATGTCCCACCGCCGCCGCCATGTCGCCGACGCCGTGGCTAGCCTCGTCCAAGCCTCTAGAGCCGTGCCTTGTGACCTTGCTACACTCACCGGAGCTCGAGGAAGCCGTAGAAGCCCCGCTGACGCCAAATTAGCGTGGGCTGCGCATTGCCATCGCTGTCGTGATGCCGCGCTAGCTGTGTCGCCATGGACGGCCACTCCAAGCCGCTCCAGGAGAGTGGCGCGGATGCTGGCGCACACAGGGCCAATCAGGTCGGCCTGTTGACTAGGAATATAGGAGGAGCGGCTATGTGCTCACCCATGAGGAGGCGCGTGCAGCACGGGCCTGCCCTGGCAGAAAAAGTGGATCAGGGAGGCGCGCCAAACAGTGCATTGACCACACAAAGAGGAGAGGGTGCCGCTTCTGCCGCTCATCTAGCTGCCCGCGTGTGGGGACCCACGCCGAGTTGAATTGAGGCAGCGCGTAGTCGTGCCTGGCCCACGCGTGAGACCATTGGAGCCGCTGCTTGTGACACCGTTTGCTACCATTTGCTTGTGTCGTTAGGATCCGGTCCTTTAATTTGACCTTTGACTGGCTAGGTATAAGTATATTGTGCTTGTGTTGTTGTTGCTCTTATGCTTGCTTAGCTTGTGTAGTTAAGTTGTTGTACCTCACTAGTTTAGTTTGTGTAGCTTTGCTAGTGGAGTTGTGCTAGTGTAAGTACTTGATAGTGTTGCTTAGGTTTTGTGTGCTTTGCTCATTAGTACGTGTAGGAGCGCCCAGTGTGCTTAAGTTAACTAGTTGTATAGGTTTGTGTCACCTTACTAACTAAAACTGTTTAGATGAGCTCCTGCTAGGTCGGCACCTTAGAAATAACTTGCATAGGATCTTTGCTAGAGTGCTTAGAATATAGATAGAGGGGTGTAGTCTTGGCTATATCGTTTAGTTTAATTCTGCTTTTGAACTGGCTAGCCGACATAATTAATTTTAGAAAGGACTGTTTATCCCCTTCTACTCTGCCATCTCGACCCTACACAGTCCCTAATAGGTCATGTTTTTTTATTTATTAGTTGAAATAATATGCTATACTGAATGAGCATGTTACGTATGATAGGTATGTGGTGCTTGCTGTATATCCCCATTTTCATGAACAAACCCAAAATAAAACAAGAAAACAATTAAAACACGTGCGTACGGATGCCCAATAATGATCGCCTAGGATTCAAGCATCCCAGCCACCATTAATCATCGTGTCCTTCATGGCGCCGGCCTATAAAAAGCTAGCATGGGATCCTTTGCATCGGGAGTGGGAGCGGAGCAAAACAAACAATACTACTCCTTGGAGAGTCAAAGAATCTCAGGTTTGATTAAATTTATATGATAAGATAATAATATTTATGATACTAACTAAATATCATTAGATTTTTCATTAATTATACTTTCATAGTATACCTATTTGATGTTATAAATCTTTATAATTTTAGTCAAACTTAAGATGTTTTGACTCTCCCAGATTTTTAGAATGCCTTATAATTTAGAACGGAGGGAGTGCAAAGCATACTTCGGCCGAGTGGTAGTAGTCACAGCAAGCAAGCAAGCTAGCATGGAGAGTGGTGGCCGCATGAGGAGGGCAGCCATGGCCATAACGACGCTGCTGCTTCTGCAGCTGATGGCGGCTCCTCCGATGGCCATGGTCATGGCCGCCCGCACACTGCCGCCGCCGCAGGAGGAGGGTACCACCCCCGTCATATACTTGAACACCATTGCGAGGGAATTTGCCAAGTGAGTGACGTCATTCAGCTGTTTAGAAACTTGTATTTTTGTAGAGTGCTACACGGGTCTCCTTGGTTGCCAACTTGCCAATGAATTCAAAACCGCTGCACATACGTATCCGCCACACGCCCAAATATAAACTCGTGATGCATGGCAACTTGTTTCTTGGCGCTTGCTTGCTTGAAACCAACCATCCCACGCGACGTTACAGTACTGCAATCATTCGTCCCCCGGAATAATGTTCAAACGTGCTTGTTGTTGCTTTCAATTCCTTCTCTCATCGTCGTTTGCGTGTTTGTTAATTACAAATTAGCTAGCTAGTTGTCATGTTTCCAGGGCCCTTAATTAGTTAATTGTCATTTATCTGTGAACTGTGTGTGTGTGTGTGTGTGTGTGTGTGTGTGTGTAAATTGTAATTCGTGTTTGTGTTGGGAGGAAGAGAAAGGTGGTGTGTTCAACTTATCATTATATATGTATGTTCGGTGATTCAGTTTTTAAATAAATAAAGAGTGAAATACAGTAGCAACCCTTTAACTTGCGGCTCTGTGCTACTTTGGTCCATGAACTTGCAAACTCGAAAAAGAGACCCTTTAAATTGTGGCATTATGCCACTTTGGTTCACGAACTTGCAAACTCAAAAAAGAGGCCCTTTAACTTATGGCCTTGTGCCAGTTTGGTAATTAGTTACAACAAAACTGTATAATTAGTTATTTTTTTACTTATATTTAATGTTTCATGCATGCGTCCAAAGATTCGATGTGACGAAAAATCTTGTAAAATTTTTGGAACTTTGATGCAACTAAACACCCCCTAAGACTGACCGCACTGCTATCCGCTGTCTGGAACGCTACTAGCCACGTACGCTGCATGCCGGAAAAATGAGCTACAGCGGGTACTAGAAACATGCCGTTAAAAGCAGCTTCCTCGGCTATCCGTGGAGGAATACAGGAGCTATGCTAAAGCAGACCCAGCAGCAACGCGCGCATGCACGCGCATGCAGGAGATTCTAGTGGTGGGCCTCACTACTTCAACCAACAAAAAAAATGTTATAACTCGCAAATCAAAGAACTAAATTAAATTCCGATTGCACCATTAAATTCGTTTCAATAAATACTTCAAAACAAGATGTCACATGGATATATTTCGATAAAGTGACAAGTAGGCTTCACAGTAGATAGATGATGATATAGAGGATGGATGGATGTGGGGTATATTTTTGTGGTGATTAGGATGCAATATTCCTTTTAGAGGATGAATATAGAGGTCCGTGAGTGCGGATAGTCTAAGGCTGTCCGCACCGCGCGACGGTAAAGGCGACTGAACGCCACAGGCAGCGTTTGAGCGCCTGCACCGGGAGGCGGTAAACGCGACGCTACAGTAGCATATGCTACAGTACGTGCCATAGGAAGCGCTCGCCTGTGCGCACCTGTAAATGGGGAGGAGAGAGAAAGAGAGATGAGAGAGGAGGGAGGAGAGAGGATATGAGATGGTTGTTGATATAGAGTATGATATAGAGTAAATATGGGTGCGGGAGGAGTTGGTATAGAGGTGAGAATCCTGGATGACTAGGACATAATATTCCTTTAGATGTGTGTTTAGAGAGTGGTACGGTGCAAATAGCCTAATGCTCCATTCCCATGACGCATACTCCAGTAGCTGCTTCGCCTTTTCCTCAGATGAGGCCGTCGACTCTTCTGCAGGATCCTCTCTCACACTGCAGAGCTACAAGTAGCTGTGACATGGACATCTAGACCTTGTTTAGTTCCCAATTCCTCTCCAAATTTCACTATACAAAAAGGAGATTCCCCATCATATCAAAATGTCGGCAAATGCATGGAGTACTAAATGTAGATGAAATCAAAAACTAATTGCACAGTTTTGTTGTACTTTACGAGACAAACATTTTGAATCTAATTAATCAATTTTTGTACAATTTTTTGCACTTAAAAACAAAAGATGACAGGAACACGTAGGAGCAGGAGCCGATTCCGCCAGCCCGAATCGGCAACTGAACCAGGCCGTAGTGTAGACGTGTATGGCCCTGTTTAGTTTTCCAAAAATTTTGCAAAATTTTTTAGATTCTCTGTCACATCGAATCTTTGAACACATGCATAAAGCATTAAATATAGATAAAAAATAAAACTAATTACACAGTTTAGAAGAAATAGACGAGACGAATCTTTTAAGCCTAATTAGACCATGATTGGACACTAATTGTCAAATAACAACGAAACTTGCTACAGTGTCATTTTGCAAAAAATTTCGGATCTAAACCAGCCCTATGTTGGGGGCAGGACGCCGTGCTGCAGCGTTGGGCAAGCCCGGAGACTGACCTTGAGCAAACACCTTGGATTGGCAACGGTGACTGAGAGCAACCGCTCCCATCTGATGTGACCGCCCGGCGCCCGCCGGTTGAAACGAAACAGAAACAGCAGCGGGAGGAATCCGCGGAATCCCCACTTCCTCTGCATTATTAGAAGGCGGGACCCGCCACACCCCCGTGCCAAGCACCTAGGGCCGGTTTAGATCCAATTTTTTTTTATACAATGACACTGTAGCAAGTTTCGTTGTTATTTGACAATTAGTGTCTAATTATGGTCCAATTAGGCTTAATTGGATTTGTCTCGTCCATTTCGTCTAAACTGTGTAATTAGTTTTATTTTTTATTTTTATTTAATGATTTATGCATGTGTCTAAAGATTCGATGTGACAGAAAATCTAAAAAATTTTGCAAAAAATTTGGGGACTAAACAGGCTCTAGTGCTGAAATTGTGTGGGATCAGAAGACTAGCATATAGGTCGCCGCGAGGATCGAGCGCATTGTGCGTGCTGTAAAGGAAGGAACCCAGGAAAGCGAGCTGTCCAACTCCAAGTGTCCCAACTCACCTTGCGAGAGGGATCGATCCAGGCGAGCGAGGAGGACAGCAGAGGAGCCGGTCAGCCAGAGGTAGCTAGCGCCATGGCGGAGGAAGCAGCAGCGTCTGCGCCTGCGGCGGGGACGGAAGCGCCGCCGCCGGGAAAGATGACGATGGTGGTCGGGGTCGACGACAGCGACCACAGCTTCTACGCGCTGCAGTGGGCGCTGCAGCACTTCTTCCCGCCGGCGCCCCAGCCGCAGCAGTACCGCCTCGTCGTCGTCACCGCCAAGCCATCCGCCGCCTCCGCCGTCGGCCTCGCCGGCCCAGGTACGCGCGCGGATCTCCAACTCCATCCAATCCATCATCCATGTGCAGATTTATTCCGAGCCAGACTAGATGTGGCTTCCGATCTCTCTGATTCCATCGATCGGTTCATTCAGGCGCCGCGGATGTGCTGCCGTACGTGGAGGCGGACCTCAAGAAGACCGCCCTGCGCGTCATCGACAAAGCCAAAGCCCTCTGCGCACAGGTACATCGTCAAACGAATCCACGCCCACCACAGCTACCTGCAGTGATGATAACACTTAGCACGAATTGAAGCAAAAGAAAAAATAAGAGTTAAAAAAAACAGCAGGAGGTCATCTTGTTTTTATCCCTAATAATCTCATGTTCTTTATGTTGTCCGCGGACGGGTGTGGTGTGCTGCAGGTGAGCGACGCTGTGTTCGAGGCGGTGGAGGGGGACGCTCGGAACGTGCTCTGCGAGGCGGTCGAGAGGCACCACGCCGAGATGCTCGTCGTCGGCAGCCATGGCTACGGAGCCATCAAAAGGTCTCTGCCATCTCAATATCTCACTGCCTCTGCTCTGCTCTCTTCTCCCCTGTTTCCCAGCTACAGCCTACAGAGCTGTTGCTATCTTCACCTGTCACTGGTTGCAACTTGCAAGGAGTACCACTAACGAAAAGCTAATTTGTAAGATGAATGAAAACCATAATTGACATGCTCATCTCCTTGAAATTGCTTTTCACATCGATAGTGTGAGTTTAGTGATGTTCTTTTCACGTGCTACAGTACTACATTTCCTCTATTTGCCTTTCACATGGTTTGTAGCTTTGCATCTATGCGGCAAATAAACAGAAGAGAATATCAGAGAGTAATGTTTCCAGAACTTTTTTGGCAACATACAAAATACCAAAACTCTAGTATGTTCCATGACCAATGAACTAGCCTAAACAAGAATTATTTGCGTGTATTATTTCGCATTAACCAAGAATGAAGGAGGAGCCTAGTCCTTGAAATCTGATAATCTAGAACATAGTACCTCACAAATACCTCCTAGTATTGGAACAAAAGAAGTAACTATTTCAAAGGATCTGTACACTCGTTTCGACCTGTCTTCTATACACATATCTTTTTCAATCTGTGTCTGCGTTCTAGGGAACAATTTACTACAGTTTACAATGGCCATTGCTTTACACTTCACGACTCTACATCCCTTTGCTCGTCTACTTCAAGTGTCTTTTTTTTTTCTTCGAAAGATCTACTTCTTCAAGTGTCTTCTTGTTCTCGTTCACTTTCGTATTATTGACTTTCCTCAACCTCCCTCAGGGCTGTTCTTGGAAGTGTGAGCGACTACTGCGCCCATCACGCGCACTGCACCGTGATGATAGTAAAGAAGCCCAAGCAGCACAAGCACTGATCAATGCTCCAATTTGACTGAGATCACTACGTATACTGCAAATAATATGTACTGTAAAGTTTTGTATGCGTCCGTTTGTGAATAATCGGATCATCAACCATCAGACCTTCGGTTGCTTCTGCAAGTATCCGATGCATGCAATCCTTCTACATGGGGATTGGGAATTACAAATAATGAATTGTTCTCTGAACCTCAAAACAATATATGTATGAATGTGTTGAAGTACATGTGATTGCAATTTCTTTTCTGTTAGCCGTGGGCGTTTATGTACATTTTAGGTAGAGAAAATGGTCAGAGGCGGTTGCGGAACCAGACGAAAGACTTAGGGTGGGCCGAGATGAAGATAAGACATATGGAGATAACACACTCAACAGCTCCTTCACTTGGAAATAATCACTACTGCAATGGCTGCAGCTGGTGTATTAAAGAAAATTTCAGGCGTTAGGGGGGGGGGGGGGGCGTGGCCCCTGCTAGCCCCCGCTAGTTCCGCCACTGGAAATGGTATATCTACCGTCACAACATGATAAGGGTGATGCACGTGGTGTACTCACTCTGATACATGATCACTCCAAACTTGATTATACAGAGAATTTCTATCTAGACAAAAAGAAGAGATGAAAAAAATAAGCAAAATGTGAAGACAGTGTGTCAGTGTTTTGAGAATCGACGAGTAAATTTATCACCGCGCTACTCAAGGGAGTCAATGGCTAGCACTCAGGGACGAAGCCCTACGTCCAGTGCCGGAGATTGCGAGTACGTGTTCCTCAATGTTAAAGTGCTCCAACCGTCTTATAATAGGGGTATGCAAGCTAGGGTTCTACTGGTAGAAGAAATTCGAGGTAGAGGAAATCTCCCGTTTGGAAGAAGGCCTGGCTCCCCTTATATAGTCGCGGAGGCCAGTTACATGCAAAAGAGTAGGGTTCTCCTGGTTGAAAGCCCTAGTTTGGATTTGATAATTGATGAAACCTATTTGGACTAACCCTATGATCTAAGTGTATGATTGAGATAGGTGGCACTCATGGATGGAGATGGCCACATGAAATGACGATCAAGTGATCCAACAAGGAAAAGAAGAAAGAGAAAAACAAAACCATATGGAGATCAAGACAAAGGTATAAATAGGGATTTTGTTTTGCCGATCAAGACACTACAGAGAGTGTGATCAAGTTTAGAATAGATGGCCATACTATCAAGAGGGAAACTCTATTAGACAACTCGGTCATCTAGTGCCACTAGGTGTTGGACTTCATACATTGAATTTAGTCCTAGTGCACAACGGTGAGAAGTGATTAACCTTTGAAAAATGATTGTGAAAATGCTCACACACTTGCATGTGACAGTGAAACAATTGGAGTGTTAGCACATTTGCAAAGGTGGAGAAAGGAGGTGAAATCGGGCATAAGGTGCTGCCCTGGGGGCACCGCCGTGCCCTATCCGGTGCACCGCCCCCTTAGGGCGGTGACCAGTTGGTGTCGGGCCAGAGCCGCAGAGTGAGGGCTGGCACTGCCTCTGCCGGTGTACACCGCCCCTGGCACGGTGGTGCACTGCCAGGGGGTGTTCGGTGACACCGCCCTAATATTCCAAAAAGCGGGGATAACCGGGGTGGGCAACGCCGCGGGCACCGTCACCCCTGTCCGGCGCCACGACCACTTTTTTCCAGAGAGATGGGTTTTCGGGGGTTGGCCTAGGTGGTCACCGCCCCTTTCTAGGGTGGTGCCACCGCCACCCTATCCGGTGCCCCAACGGCTAGTCAAACTAGACATTGAATGACCATTGGAGGGGCACCGCCACCCCTAGGGCGGTGGCACACCACCCTATCCGGTGCCCTCACAGAATTTGTCCCAAGGGGTAATGGCTCTATTTTGAGGTGGGTCTTATAAATAGCCCCCTTGGCCAGCCATGACCACTCTCTTAGAACCCCAAAGTGCTAAGAGATTTCATATTGTGAGCAAGCAAACACACTCCACTTACTTCTACACTTGAGTTCATCATCTAGAGTGAGATTGGAAAGCCTCTAGTGCATTGCATAGCGGTTTTGCATCTTGTGGAACTAGTTGGTTGATTTGGGCTGGTGGAATTCTTGTTATTCTTGGTGTTTGCTAACACCTAGACGGCCTGGTGTTTGGAAGATCATTGAGCGGCTATCGGTGATTGTTGTCAGCTCTGATCGTGGTGTTTATGAGGGGTTCTTGTGCCTTCCTCGTGGGAGATCATGAAAGGCAACTCTAGTGAATTGCTCATAGCTTATGGATCCCCACCTCGTGTTGGTTGTGCGGCACCCAGTTGTGGGTTAGGCGTGTGAAGCCTATTAGCATGTGAATTGAACCTCCAAGTGGGTGAATTGCTACAACAGGGACTAGCTCACCAGCAAGCAAGTGAACCTCGGAAGAAAAATCATCGTGTCATATTGTCTTCCTTGATATTCTTGGGTATTTATTAATTGATCACTTGCCATGGTGGTATATCTCTGTGACCACTCTCTTGCATTACTTTTTGTATTTACCTTGTGTAGAGCTTGTGGTAGTTGTAGCTAGTTGTGTAAGTGCATTCACCCCTGATGTGGGTTTTGGATAATTAATGACAATCAAATTAGGGACTAACATGTTTATCTAAGTGAATACACAGGTGTTAGTCCGATAAAAGAATTTGAATGGTCACATTTGGTGATAATAGCACCCTCAATTCATTGATTAGAAAGCATTTCTTCTCAAGTGGATCGATTAGATTTTATATTTTGGCTTGAGTTATAGGAAACGCCGTACTATCAAGAGGGATACAAATTAGGGTATCTAGATGGGGGAATTAGTGATCAATATGTTTTGATTATGCGTGTGAGAGACACCTTTGCACTCACGGACACTTAGAGAGGTGTTTTATGCCTGGGAGCGCCGGTAGTACCGGTAGGCATAAATCTCGTCGGTGGCAGTGCTTTAGTTCTGTGAGTTTTTGTTCTAGCGGTAGTACCGGTGGTCGACCGGTAGTACCGGTCATGACTGATGGTACCGGTGAAAGTCCGGTAGTATTGATAGGCCAAATTCCTGCAAAACTCGTCTTCGTTGTAAACTGTACTAGCGGTAGTACCGGTGGTTGAACCGGTAGTACCTGTCGTTGATCGGTGGTACCGGTGAAAGCCCGGTAGTACCGGTAGGCTATTTTCTCACAAAATCTCTAGTAGGTTGACTGTAACGGTTGGAACCCTTAGGACCGGTAGTACCGGTTGGTACTGACCGGTAGTACCGGTACCGCTTCGAAGATAAGTGTACAAATAGCTCTCTCCTTCATTTCTAACCGTTACCCACGCTATTTACTCCTACCTACCTTCAGACAAACAGCTCCCAAGCATTGACTCATCCTCTCCCTCTTCCTCTTTGCTCCCAAATCCAATCCCTTGCAAGATTTGAGTAGAGAGAAGAGATTTGAGAGTGGAAAGCTTCGATTCGCATCTTGAGCACTTGGTTCTCCTCCTAGTTGGCTTGGTTTGTGTTAGTTACTCTTGGGTTCTTGGAACCCTCGCCGGCTAGGTGTTCTTCATGGTTGCCCATATTGTTATACTTGTGAGGGCACCCCGAAGTGTTTGTATCACCCTTGTATTCTTAGTGGAAATCTCGGGCTAACCTTTGTGGTTGCTTGAGGGAGGCAAGGAGGTGGAAGAGACTCCGACCTTAGTGGTCACCTCAACAACGAGGACGTAGGAACTCCTTTGTGGGGTTGCCGAACCTCGAGATAAATCATGTGTCCCGCGTGCTTGTTGTTGTTGATTGTGTTACTTGAGATATTACTTGTTCTTCATGTTCTTCCTTTATCCTTATCTCTCTCATAGGTTGTGGCTGCTCGATCTACGATTTGGTGAAGGAACAAGCAAAATGGAGTTCATTAACTTCATCAACATCATCTTCGGTAGTGGGGTAAAACTCAGATCTGAAATCACTACTCGCAAATCTCTGATTTTGTAGTTTCAGTAGGGTACCGGTAGTACCGATGGTTTGTGTCGGTAGTACTGGTGATCTCTCACCGATAGTACCGGTCCAAACCAACCGGTAGTACCAGTAGGCATTTAACTTTCGCTTTGAGTTTTTGAGTTTCTAGTTTTTTAGATTCGCCTATTTACCCCCCTCTAGGCCTATTAGATCCTTTCAATTGGTATCGGAGCCTAATCCTCGTGATTAGCACTTCATCGCGTGAGGAGAAACCATGGCCACCTTTGCTGATGACACCTTGAACAATCTAGTTGAGTTGCTTGCCAGGAAACTTAGTGATAAGCTTCAAGAGCAACAAAAAGAGCAAATGAAGAAGATGCAAGATGAGTTGAACAAGTTGAAGGAAGCCGTGAGCAAGAAGATTGAAGATGTGAGAAGTGGTGGTGATGGAGATGGTGAGCATGAATCAATCAAGACACCTAAAGGGTTTGCTCGTGTTCCATATGAGTACTCTTCATATGACAAATCCAATGCACACTTGTCAACCATCAATCTCGACAAACCACCTCAATTTGATGGAGTTAGATACACCGATTGGGCTCATAGAATGAAGATGCATCTCATTGCCGTAAGATATTGGGAGATTGTGGAAGTGGGTGTTAGAGCTTTGGAAGAAGATGGTGAGTTGACAACCGAAGACTACCTTGACATACAACAAAATGCTACAGCTGCCTCTTTGATCTTATCATGCCTCAATCAAAAAGATTACAACAAGGTCAATGGCATGGAGAGTGCAAAGCAAATTTGGGATACTTTGAGGGTATCATTTGAAGGTGATAAAAGTGCAAGAAAGGGAAACATTGAGCTACGCCAAAGCAAAATTGAGAACTTTGCAATGATCAAAGGTGAAACTACCCAAGCTATGTTTGATAGATTCATGATCTTGATTAATAGAATAAGATCTCTTAGTGACAAGTATTGGGATGACAACTCGGCGGCTAGAAAGTTGTGTAGAGTGTATAGACAAAAGAACAATATTCATAAGCTAGAGAAGCGGGAAGCATGCATCAAGTCGCAAGGGGAATTGCTCCTAGCGGAAAGGGAGAAGAACCTTGGACTTCAATCATGCCTTTCCAAGGAAAGGGAGGAGGTTGAGAAGTTAAATATAGAATTGTCTTTAGCCAAAGATTCATATGAACGTTTGACTAAGGAACATTCTTTGCTTAATGACTCTATAGCTAGTCTAAATAATGAACATATTTTGGTTCAAGAAAGCCTTACAAGCTTGAAAGACAAATATCATACTGTTGAACTAAACTATGACACTCTTTGGAATAGCACTTCCGTCCATCCTAAGGAATCCGATGATTCCAATGCTTCAACTAGTGAAGGATGTAAAAGATGTTATAATCATGATATAAATGCTTGTGCTACTAACCTTGTTGAGCTAGAAAAGAAAGATAAGGAGATTCAAAGATTGAGCATGGTTATCAAGAATGGTTGCAAGGAGAAGCAATCAACAACCATGTACAAGTCATTAAGACACCCCCTCATCAAGGATGGGCTTGGCTATAATAGGTATGATGGTAAAGCCAATGGAAGGAACATGATCAATGGAGTGTCTTATGTGAAGTTCAACAAGGGTGTGGCACTAGGTGACCTTATCAACAAGGTCAACAATGTTGCCACCTCTCCAAGCACACTTGTCAAGAACAAGATCAATAATAAGAAGAAGCAAGTGGATGCCCCCAAACAACAAGTGCCCATCTCACGAAGCTATGCTAGTGATTATATGTGTTGTTGGGGGCAAGGATAGCAAGATTGTTGTGAAGTATGTTGGTGCACTTAAGAAGAGGCAAATCATGAGGAGTGTTTGGGTGCCCAAGACTTATGTGACTAACCCCCTAGGACCCAATTCTATTTGGGTACCTAAAACCAAAGGCTTAAATTATTTTTGTAGGAATACTCCTCCGGTGGAAGAAGTTGGGTGCTAGATAGTGGATGCATTAATCATATGACCAGAGAGAAGATGTTCACCTCCTTTCAACTAAATCAAAGTACAAGTGAACGCATTGTGTTTGGTGACAATGGTAAAGGAGATGTCCTTGGTTTGGGTAAAATTGCTATCTCAAATGATAATTCCATTTCAAATGTATTACTTGTGGAAGGGTTAGGATATAATTTTTTGTCCGTTTCACAACTTTGTGAGATGGGCTACAATTGTCTATTTACCGATGTGGGTGTGAAAGTCTCTAAAAGGAAGGATTCCTATATTGTCTTCACGGGTCGTTTGAAAGGCAAACTTTATCTAGTTGATTTCACATCTAGTAAAGTGAAGCCCGAGACTTGTTTAGTGGCAAAATCTAGCATGGGTTGGCTATGGCATCGCCGACTATCCCATGTTGGGATGAGGAACTTGCCACTAAACAAATCTTGGGCTAACACATCCTTGGACTAACAAATGTTTCTTTTGAGAAAGATAGAATTTGCAGTGCATGTCAAGCGGGCAAACAAATTGGAGCTAAGCATCCCGTCAAAAATGTCGTGTCAACAACAAGACCACTTGAGCTACTTCACATGGACTTATTTGGACCCAATGCTTACATAAGCATTGGAGGTAACAAATATGGTTTTGTTATTGTTGATGATTATTCTCGCTTTACTTGGGTGTTCTTTTTGAAAGATAAAAGTGAGACCCAAGTAATCTTCAAGAAGTTTGCAAGAAGAGCTCAAAATGAATTTGAAGTGAAGATCAAGAAAGTAAGAAGTGACAACGGGACAGAGTTTAGGAACACCAACATTGAAGAGTTCCTTGATGAAGAAGGAATCAAGCATGGATTTTCGGTTTCTTACACTCCTCAACAAAATGGTGTTGTGGAGAGAAAGAACCGAACGCTCATAGAAGTCGCAAGAGCAATGTTGGATGAATACAAGACTCTGGACAAGTATTGGGCGGAAGCGGTCAATACGACATGTCATGCAATCAACCGCTTGTACCTTCACAAGATCATGAAGAAGACCGCCTATGAGCTCCTTACTAGTAACAAACCTAAGGTGCATTACTTTTGAGTTTTTGGATGCAAGTGTTTCATACTTAACAAGAAATCCAAAAGCTCAAAGTTTGCACCAAAGGTTGATGAAGGTTTCTTGCTTGATTATGGTACTAACGAACATGGCTATTGTGTTTTCAACAAGAACACCTGTCAAGTTGAAATAGCGATAGATGTGACCTTTGATGAAACCGACAGCTCTCAAAAAGAGCAAGTCAATATTGACATTGTAGGTAAAGAAGAGCCATCTTCTGAAGTGATCAAGAAGCTTGCTACCGGTAAAGTAAAGGCCGTTAAAGATGATGATGAATATGCACAAGAGCAAACCATTCATGATCCATTTATGCATCATGGGTCAATGAATGCCCATGATGATGGTTCTACATCAAGAAGTGGACATGATTCAAGTGTTCAAGTCATTCAAAATTCACAAGTCGAAGATAGCAACCAAGTTGATCAAAATAGAAGTGAAGACAACTCCACACAAGATATCAGTTTTGATCCTTCAATCAATCAAGACAAGGATGATGAAGATGAGGGTCCAATCGAAAGAAGAACTCAAGTGCCTCACCCAGGAGTACATCATACCATTCAACGAGACAATCCCGTTGACAACATCTTGGGAAGCATTCAAAGAGGAGTTATCACAAGGTCAAGGCTTGCAAGCTTTTGTGAACACTTCTTATTTGTGTCTCCAAAAAAGCCTAAAAAGGTTGAAGAAGCCATTGATGATGAGGATTGGATGATAGCAATGCAAGAGGAGTTGAACAACTTCACTCGCAATGAAGTTTGGACATTAGTGGAAAGACCTAAACAAAATGTGATTAGAACCAAATGGGTCTTTCACAAGAAGCAAGATGAGCATGGTGTGGTCACAAGAAATAAGGCATGGTTGGTAGCTCAAGGATTCACTCAAATTGAAGGCTTGGATTTTGGAGAAACTTATGCATTGGTGGCAAGGCTAGAGTCGATTCAGATTTTACTTGCCTATGCCGTTCATCATAACTTCAAGCTATATCAAATGAATGTGAAGAGTGCATTCCTCAATGACCACCTCTCCGAAGTGGTATATGTAGAGCAACCACCAGGTTTTGAAGATCCAAAGCACCCCGACCACGTCTATAAGCTTAACAAAGCACTCTATGGGCTTAAGCAAGCCCATAGAGCTTGGTATGATTGTATTAAGGACTTCCTACTCAAACAAGGGTTTGAGATAGGCAAGGCCGATCTAACTTTATTTACTCGCAAAGTCAATAATAATATCTTTATTTGCCAAATATATGTCAATGACATAATATTTGGTAGTACTAATGTGGCTTTTTGTGAGGAGTTTAGTAGGATTATGACGAATAGGTTCGAGATGTCGATGATGGGAGAGTTGAAGTTCTTTCTTGGTTTTCAAATCAAGCAACTCAAGGAAGGGACCTTTATTTATCAAACGAAGTACACTCATGACATGTTGAAGAAGTTTGACATGGAGAAAGCCAAACCCATCAAGACACCAATGCCAACCAATGGGGATCTTGATCTCGACAAAGATGGTAAGGCTATCGATCAAATGGTATATCGCTCCATGATTAGATCCTTGCTTTGCCTTTGTGCATCTAGGCCCGATATTATGCTTAGTGTGTGCATGTGTGCAAGATTTCAAGCTAATCCGAAAGAATGTCACTTAGTGGCTGTTAAGAGAATTTTGAGATATTTAGTGCACACTCCTAATCTTGGCTTGTGGTATCCTAAGGGCTCCACTAGTGATTTACTTGGCTATTCCGATTCAGATTATGCCGGTTGCACGGTAAATCGAAAGAGCACTACCGGGACTTACCAATTTCTTGGTAGGTCTTTGGTGTCGTGGAGCTATAAAAATCAAAATAGTGTTGCCTTGTCAACTGCCGAAGCCGAGTATGTGGCAGTCAGTGCTTGTTGTGCCCAACTACTTTGGATGAAGCAGACCCTTAAAAACTTTGGTTGTGAGCTAACCAAGATTCCCCTCTTGTGTGACAATGAGAGTGTCATTAAATTGGCAAACAATCCTATAAACCATTCTCAAACAAAGCACATAGACATCTGGCATCATTTCTTGAGAGACCACGAAGCCAAAGGTGATATCGCTTTACATCATGTGAGCACCGAAAAGCAACTAGCCGATATCTTCACAAAGCCCCTAGATGAGTCAAGATTTTATGCTTTGAGGAGTGAACTAAATATCATTGATTCTCGTAATGTGGCTTGATATCTTGGACATATTTTGATTGATTCTAGCTAGGAGAAAATTCTTTGAAAATGTTGTGTGAGATTTCAAAATCTATTTTCACTTCTCAAGCATGTTCATAGTTTTGTGATATTTTTATGAAATATGGACATGCTTGAGTTGGTTCTAGTTCATCATATATGTTCACCAACTCTCTTTTACCTTTTGCTATGCTGCAACCACCGGTAGTACCGACGGGTGACCGGTAGTACCGGTCTCTGACCGGTAGTACCAATCAACCACCGGTAGTTCATTTCCTCGCGTCGTCTGTCTGCGGCTGTCGACCTCACTAGTAGTTCCGGTGCCCTCCCACCGGTAGTACCGATAGTATTAGTTTCTCTTGGGTATAATTAGGGGTTGTTACCTTTTCACCTCTCATTTTCTTCACCGTGCCCCATCTCACTAGGCCGACGGCGCCGCCTCTATCTCCCTACCCACTCGATCTCCCTCCTCCCTCCACCACTCTTGCAGATCTTTGAGGAGAAGTTTCCCCCTATTGTGGTGATCGTGTGGAGGTGCTTGGTGGTTGCCGTAATCCCTTCCCTTGCTTGGATTCGGCTTCCCTTCGACATCAAGCATGCAAAGGAAGAACCCCAAGAGGGCCGCTCATCCTAGTGGAGGTGATGGTGGTAGTGCTTCACGGCCTATCCGTGGGAGGACTACTAGCGGTCGTGGAGGTGTTGGTGGTGGCATTGGCGGCAGGGATGATGATGAGCCCCTGGGCGTGCCTGCTCCTATCTCGAGTATGGGACATCCCAATCCCCCGCGTCGACATAGTGAGCAAGTTCAGGGTCAGCGTCCGATAGGTGAGAATCCACAGCTTGCGGCTATACCGATTGAGGGTCGCTCCATTGACCCTAACATTGTGGCTTAGTCCCCTATCCAAATTGGGCTTGCCACTGCCAACCGACTGCTTCTATTTCATCAGCATGCCAATCCTCATATGTCCAATCCTCAAGATCAAGGTGGTTACCAACCCTCTCTTTCTATTGATTATTCTAAAAGAGTGGGTGATTTGAGGGAGCAGTGCAGTGAAAATCCTTATCAGTTTATCCGGAATCCCAGTGTGGATCTTCATTTCTAGAGCCGCATGCACTCAGATTATTATTACAAGGTTCTTTTCAAGAGTGGGCAGCGTGGGTCTTCACCGCCGATCTTCCAGCATAAGTGGATGCAACGCGCCTCTCTTGATAACATGAACAATCCTGATATCCACCGTTTGGTTGCCGATCTTGATGCTTGGCGTTTGCTTCCTCTTATGACCTTTCAGCATAATTGGAATGAGGAAATTATTTGTCAGTTTTATGCAACCTTGTGGATTGACTCTCAAAACCTAGTGCTGCATTGGCTCACCCAAGGCATCCATTACAGATGTGATTATTAGATTTTTTCACGCCTTCTTGGGTTTACTTCTGAGGACAGGGTTGCCTCAAGTCTCTTTGACATCTATCCTGATTCTGTCTCTCATGATGACTTAGAGGCCGCTCAGATATACAAGCCTGGTAAGGCCGTTGACTTCACTACCACACATTTGAAGCCTTACTTTTATGTCCTCAACAATCTACTTCGCCTCACCTTGGACCCGAAGATTGGAGATTCCATTCATATTATGCTTGATGCTCCTAAGGTCCTTTGCCGTTTTGGTGCTGGTGGTGATTGATTTTCTATCACGGACTTTATGTGGCGCAAGATTGAGCAGGCTGCAAATGACCCCCACAAGTCTATGCCATATGCTCCGTTTCTCATGTATATCATTGAGCAGGTGGTGGGTCATTCATTCCATCACAATGCAGTGCACAAGTCCTACTCCATGCGTCATTTGGGCCCAAAGGGTATTGGTGGTGGTTCCGCTCCTTCTCCCACTCGTGGTCTGGCCACTCGTACTTCCTCCCGTGGTGCTTACCGTGGTGGTGCCGCCACTGCTCGTACTCGCTCCTCCTTAGAGTGTCGTCGGCGTGGTGGAGGTGTCATCAAGTATGCATTGGGGAATATTTGGGAGGCTTTCTGTTACAAGGCCAAGAAGGATGATCGCTGCCTGAGGCGTATTGAGCAGCATCTGTAGATTGATCCACCTGAGAGTCATCTCGGTGAGTTTTAGGATCCCTTTGCGGAGTACAATGAGTTGTATGGTGCTCCTGTCTCTAGACTTAGTGAGGAGGCTGGCCCGTCCGATGACCCTTGTGGTAAGAAGACGGTTCCCGACTCGCATGGATTGGTTGACTACTCGACCGACAACGACGACAACGACGACGGCAGCGACAGCGATGCCGACTGCGACTACACGGAGCCGTACTAGTTTTCGCTACCTTGCTCGTTTCACGATGCCTACCCTTTTTGGCATTTGATGCCAAAGGGGAGTGTTAGGCTTATCTTTATTGTAATAGGTAGTTAATGGTCGTGTAATAATTCCAAACCTTGTGGTGAACTACGTATGGTGGACTAAGAACTATGTGTGTGATGATGGATGATTGTAGGCTAAACATTTATGTTTTTTTTGATATTTCATGTTGTGATTGCCTAGATGTAATATTGTGATGATGATTGTTGGCTTGGAATGGCTATGTTGTTTTAAGTCCTTTTCTTTCTACCTTAGCCTTTCATGTTTTTGTGTGATAAGTTATGTCATTTGCATCACGATATCTTTCTTGTCACACACACTTAGGCACCCCACAAATTGCAAAATTTAGGGGGAGCTTCCCTTATGTATGCATATTGATTATGATCAATGTTGAGATTCAAGTTCAATGCATACACTAAGGGGGAGCCTCTCGTAAAGTTTGGAATTCAAAAAGCTTCAATTCTTTAAATCCTATGTAAGCCTAAGTTGGTTGTCATCAATTACCAAAAAGGGGGAGTTTGTAAGTGCATTCACCCCCGATGTGGGTTTTGGATAATTAATGACAATCAAATTAGGGACTAACATGTTTATCTAAGTGAATACGCAGGTGTTAGTCCGATGAAAGAACTTGAATGGTCACATTTGGTGATAATAGCATCCTCAATTCCATTGATTGGAAAGCGTTTCTTCTCAAGTGGATCGATTAGATTTTATATTTTGGCTTGAGTTATAGGAAACGCCGCACTAGCAAGAGGAATATAAATTAGGCTATCTAGATGGGGAATTAGTGATCAATATATTTTGATTATGCGTGTGAGAGACACCTTTGCACTCACAGACACTTAGAGAAGTGTTTTATGCCTAGGAACGCCGATAGTACCAGTAAACAACCGGTAGTACCAGTAGGCATAAATCTCGCCAGTGGCAGTGCTTTAGTTCTGCGAGTTTTTGTTCTAGCGGTAGTACCGGTGGTCGACCGGTAGTACCGGTCATGACCGATGGTACCGGTGAAAGTCTGGTAGTACCGGTAGGCCAAATTCTCGCAAAACTCGTCTTCGCTATAAACTGTACTAGCGGTAGTTTCGGTGGTTGAACCGGTAGTACCGGTCGTTGATCGGTGGTACCGGTGAAAGCCCGGTAGTACCGGTAGGCTATTTTCTCGCAAAATCTCTAGTAGGTTGACTGTAACGGTTGGAACCCTTGGGACCGGTAGTACCGGTGGGTACTGACTGGTAGTACCAGTACCGCTTCGAAGATAAGTGTAGAAATAGCTCTCTCCTTCATTTCTAACCATTACCTATGCCATTTACTCCTTCCTACCTTCAGACAAACAGCTCCCAAGCATTGACTCACCCTCTCTCTCTTCCTCTTTGCTCTCAAATCCAATCCCTTGCAAGTTTTGAGTAGAGAGAAGAGATTTGAGAGTGGAAAGCTTCGATTCACATCTTGACCACTTTGTTCCCCTCCTAGTTGGCTTGGTTTGTGTTCGTTACTCTTGGGTTCTTGGAACCCTCGCCGGCTAGGCGTTCTTCGTGGTTGCCCGTGTTGTTCTACTTGTGAGGGCACCCCGAAGTGTTTGTATCACCCTTGTATTCTTAGTGGAAATCTCGGGCTAACCTTTGTGGTTGCTTGAGGGAGGCAAGGTGGTGGAAGAGATTCTGACCTTAGTGGTCACCTCAACAACGAGGATGTAGGAACTCCTTTGTGGGGTTGCCGAACCTTGGGATAAATCGTGTGTTCCGCGTGCTTGTTATTGTTGATTGTGTTACTTGAGATATTACTTGTTCTTCATGTTCTTCCTCTATCCTTATCTCTCTCAGAGGTTGTGGCTGCCCGATATACGATTTGGTGAAGGAACAAGCAAAAGGGAGTTCATTAACTTCATCAACATCATCTTTGGTAGTGGCGTAAAACTCAGATCTGAAATCACAACTCGCAAATATCTGATTTCATAGTTTCAGTAGGGTACCGGTAGTACCAGTGGTTTGCGTCGGTAGTACCGGTGATCTCTCACCAGTAGTACCGGTCCAAACCAACCGGTAGTACCGGTAGGCATTGAACTTCCGCTTTAAGTTTTTGAGTTTCAGGTTTTTTAGATTCGCCTATTCACCCCCTCTAGGCCTATTAGATCCTTTCAAGTTGAGTAGCTTAGTGCTTCTTAGTTGTAATTAGTTTCTAGCTAGCTCTACTAGTGTAGAGAGTAGTGACATAGTCATTGAGTGCTTAGTGATCATTATTGATTAGAATTGCTGGTAGGTGGCTTGCCTTTTGAGTAGAGCTAGAGCAAGATACATTTCGCCATTTAGTTGTCTAACAAAGTTGCTCTAGTGTTTTCGTAGAAAAATTTTAGGCTATTCACCCCACTAGACATTTAGGACCTTTCCCCGGCCCAAGTGGCCAGAAGTTTGAGGGAGGGAGAAGCAAGTAAGCTTGTTGGCAATCCTGTTGGTCTTGTCAGCACATCTAGGCATGGTCGTTGTGAGCTTGCTCCTTACACCATGGCATGGCTGATGAGGACATCGCCAAGATGGAGTCGAGGACAACTCTAATTCAAGAAGGGGAGGATGATGAGGACATCTCCATGCTAGACACACTGACGTTATGGTCTTCCCCAAGTTGCAATTCATCCCTAACTCAGCTGCCACGTCACCCTCGGATTCAGCAGACACGTCGTCACTGTTTCGGTCATAATTTTCTCATACGACATCGAAACGGGCCGTTCTTGGATGCGTTGGAAAGGGGACGATGACACCATCATTTTGGATCTGGTCCTTGCTCCAGAAGGTCCATGGATCATTCTGTGTGACCATGGCAAGGTGTTGCATCACCTATTTGGGCCAACTTGGCCATGTATCGTGTCGGGCCTTAAGCCCAAGTTGTGGACACCCAAACCCTGGCCGTCCCCAACCCTAGGTCGAGTCTTAGACTATAAAAACAGCCGCCACCACTGTTATACAATTAGGTTTTGTTTAGAGTTTAGTTTTCCATCGAGAAACTGAATCATTCATTATAACTGTGGTGACAAATCCTTTTACAGTGATCCAGAGCCTCTGTTCTTGATCTCCTCCACTATGTCGATTAGTCCTTTGGAACCAAGTTCTCGAACCCTCTATTGATATTCGCATCATTCATATTTGCAATTTCAGATTGCGTGTTTTACCTTCTTACTTGTGCTCTTCGATTCGCTTGCAGGAAAAGCCTTCTTAGCGAGGTCGATCAAGTTGTGCTTGGTTGATAACCAACGGAGTAGTGGTGTAATGGTTACAGGGTTTGAATCATGTCTGATTTGAAGCCGGATCGCCAACGTCGAGATCTCCACAAATCAAACTTACTGGCTACCTCTCGGAAGATCAGGCCTGTACTCATCAATGGCGTACCATGGCGGCACTGTTCTGGCCGTGGCGGTGCTATGGGAGTGGTGGTTGTTCATTGACTCCCCTACACAACACAGGCTCATTGATGTCATCGTGGCCTCCGTCCTGGCGTTCGTTTCTTCATGGTGAAGTCGTGATGTCATTGTACGGGGAGAGTGGTTGTCCCATCGTGGGTTGCCTGCTCTCAGGGTCGCGGCCCTGTTGCCCCGACCTCTCATGGTCGGGTTGGGGGCATTGGATGCGACCGGATTGGGAGGAGCTGGCTCCTAGTCGTGATCCCCATATCATAGTGGGTGAGATCTTATGCCCGTCCATCCTGATGGATGGGATTTGGGCGGTGCAGAGCTACGCGGGGCGATGTAGCTGAGTCCTGGTATTGTCTTGTCTGTCAGTGAGTGCGGCCCAAGGTGACGCTCTATCCTAGGGCCTAGCGGCCTGATGAAGTGGTCATCCTCCCCGTACCCGATGGAGGGCACATGCGCATCCCATCCGGACAGGTGTATTTAATGCGTCCACCCACCTCTTGTCCTTTCCTTAGCGGCTAAGGCATGTAGTGGTCAAGGGCATCGCGCGGTGCAGGGTCGTGAGGCAGGAGAGGTCGAGGTCGACCTTGTATGGCTCGAGGCAGAGAGGTCGAGGTGGGCCATGGTTAGCTGGGCCGTGGCCAGCCGGGCTGTCATTACTGACTCTCTATCCGTGTCTTGGAGGCACCCCGGTTACATACCCTCGACAATAGCCCCCGAGTGTTTTTATGATTAGAGATAATCGTGAAGGCACTCTCTCAAGAAGATGTTTGCGCTAAAAACGCATGTTGCAAGTACATGTTTTAAGTGTTTCATATGCATGCTGCAAGTGTTTCATGTGGATGTTACAAAAGTAGATCGGGATGTTGCATATGTTGCAATGGCTATACATGTATGTTGCAAGCGTCTGTTCCAAATGTTTCATCTATTTTTCAGACGGTTGTTGCAAATGTGTTTATTTGGATGTTACATATGTTTCACATATATGTTGCAAGTGTTTTATCTGGATGTTAAATATGCTTTGCAATGGCTATTCAATTGTTTCAGGGTTTTTTGTTGTGTTTCAGACGCATGTTTCAAGTGTTTCATCTGTCTTCAGACGTATGTTGCAAATGTTTCATCTGAATATTTCAAAAGTAAATTGGGTGCTGTATCTCCCTCCTTGCCTTGGTGTCTCCTCCTCCCGGCGTCAGCTGGATATCCGCTGCCCCATCCCCCTCTTCTCGATGCTGGTGGCGTTTGGAGTGCACATCCGGGTGCTAGTAAGCCTATTTTCTATACGATCTCAAGTTAAAGTTACCAGCACATATATAGCAGCTACAACAGAAATGTAATTGAGATAATAACATAATACTGGCATCATTGAACAGTTAATCCAGATACATTCCAGTCACAAATCAAGGCACCAAAACAACTCGACAAAATCAAATCTCTAGGTTCCCTTTGAACTCAGCCCGTGTCAGTGCAATTGAGTTTGGAAAAAGAGGAAGTCATTGGCAGCAACTGAAGAATGAACAGCAGGGGTGGAGCCCAGTAGAAGCGAACTGGGCTCCCCCCACCCCTGGCCCAAATCAATTTCTCACGGCGCAACAGTTCCTTGGTAATTTGGCCTGCTTAACGCCTACTCCAGAAGCCAAGTTTGCTGGAGCAAACGCACGGCACCAGCCCACCAGCCCACTCACGATCACGTACGCAGCCAAGCAGGAACGGAGTCACGGTTTCCTCAAAAAAAAAAAAAAAAGAAACGGAGTCACGGAGACGGAGCGACCAGCGTGACGGCGGCCTAGTACTCGCATCTCCCGGCTCTCCGCGTTACGGCGTGCTCCAGGCCATCCTGCTGGTTGCCGCGGTGCTCAAGCTCAAGTCCTCGGCGTCGGCAAGGCGGCGAGATCGTCCTGCCTCTAGAATGTAGGAGAGCTCAGCGCTGGGCAGCTGCCCCTTGCTGGCTTGCTACAGGTAATAGGTTACACTACTACAGAAAAACTTAACGCGAGACATTTCGTTTTGGGGGCTCGGAGGCCATTATTCGGTGGCCGACAGCCTTCCCGGTAACCGTTTTGGTAAATCATTAACTGAGGCGGATATTCTAACACAACCGCTTTGATAAATCATTAACTGAGGCGGCTAACCTACACCAGCCCACTACCATCACCAATATATAAACGAAATCAGAAACCGAAAAAACTCCATTCTCCCTCCTCTCCTCACTCCACTCTCCCCAGCGACGACGCCCGAGCGACTCCCTCTCCCCCAGCGACGGCGCTAAGGACCGTGCCCCTCTTCCTACCCCGTACCCCTCCCTCTCCCCCAGCGGCGACGGCCTGTGGCGCGCGGAGCCCGGCTCCTCCAACAATGATGGCGCGTGGGGAGGCCGGCTCCTCCTCCAACGGCGGGGCGGCGCACGGAGCCAGCTCCCTCTTCTCCCTCCCCGACCAGCGGCAGCGGCATGTTGGGAGGCCGGATCCGGCGGCGGCGAGACCAGATCCGGCTCAGCTGCCTCTTCTCCGTCCCCGAGCGGCGCAGATTCAACGGTGGTGGCATATGGGGAGGCCAGATCTGGCGGCGGTGGCGCGTGGGGAGGCCGAATCCGATGGCGGCGGCGCGTGGGGAGGCCGGATCTGGGGCGACTCACTCTTCTCTCTCCCGAACAGCGCAGATCCGGGTGTGGATCGACGGTGGAGCACGCGCCCCGACGGTGGATCGAGCGACGGCGGCGACGGCCCGTGGATGGGCTCGGCGGGCCCGTAGATGGGCTCGCTGGGCTTGTCCATGGGTTTTCCTTTTTTTGTTTTTTTATTTGATTTACTGAGGCGAGCGACCAACTGCCTCGGTTAAGTACGGATGTAGAGCATCTCCAAGAGTTCCCTAAATCCCTTCCTAATCCTTATTTTTCAACAAGATGAGAAAAAACTCCTCTCCAAAAACTCCTAATCCATTCTCCTAGTCTTTTAGAACTTGAAAAAAAATCACCATATTCCGTGTAAAGTTACGCACTTCCAAGTCGCGCATATCTTCTCTCTCCGTGCGTGTTTGTCGGCGAATCTAAAGGTGGAAGGGCGTACAAAGAATAAAGAGTAGGAAATGATTCCTGATGCAAATATATAAGAGAGAAAGAATATATAATAGTGATTAGGATAATTTAGAAATAGTATATGATTTCTGATGTAAAATTGTCTTATATATTTTAGAAGTGAATTATTAGAAACTCTTGAGATGGCCTTCTTGATTCCTTTCAACACTTTTTTAGGACTAGCAAACATGCTCGTATGTTGCAACGGGAGAAAAACTATCAAATATTTAACTTGTTTGCTTTATCTTTTTGCACAACTGCAGCGGCCACAATAACTTAATTTCTATAATTGTTGCTTTTGATGTTGTGAGTGGTTGCTGCAACAATCACAAACGCACAGGCACATTAATGAAAATAATGATGACAATGTTACATATCTATTTACTATTTATCTTTCAATATAATTAAAAGTTGTTATTTATTTTATGATGATCATGATATCTATAATATAAGTTATTTATTTTATGATGATTATGATATATATAATATTAGTTAATATTGACAATATCCTATGAATTATGTATTGAATTAAAATACAACCTTGATACATTTTTTCCATTGTAAAGAATGAAATATTTACTTGCAAAGTATCATAACTTTAGTTTTTATACTGACTGTCCATGTGTTCATAGATTTAGATATCAAGTTACGTGACTTTTTTTAAGAATCCATAAAAATATGTAACTTTAATATTTAGTCGTCGTGTTTCAATTTCCACGTGTCAATCCTTGTTGAAAGTTGTACTGGTAGACATTTCGGAGATTTGCATTGATATGTGCAGACAGCTTGGAGAAACATTTGTTTTGATTAGATTGAACGTGAGACCGCTCAAGATTTGAGTTTACAGATTGATTAGTTAGATCATCGACTAATTCATGTCATATTATTAATTTATTTCTAATTAAAACCAATAACTTGATAGAAATATTTGTTTATATTAAGTAAATATCAAACTTAAAAAGCCCATAATATTATATTACTATTTATCTTTATCTTTATAAGGAAAATTAGAGTTATTTTATCAAGGCAAATAAATCACGGTAAGGGCATTATGGGAGGGAGGCAGCACTTTCCTAACAGGACTCTCATCCTTGCAGAAAGAGCCTCCCGTTTTCCACCGCCCAAAGACTGCTCTCCAAAGGAAAGGAAAGGAAAATTAGTTTTTTTCCACGTTCGTCTTGCATCTGATTTTTGGTTGGATTTGAAAATAGCTTTTTACTCGATCTCCGTCGTCCTTAACGTATCATGCTAGGAATCTTACATTTAAACGAGTAAGATCACGGACGATGGAGGGCTCGTATAACACGACGTCTAGATCGAACGGTTATTATAGAGGGAGAGCCATGTTCCTAAAATAGATGTATTTGAGATTGAATCTTGGTTTAGGAGGAGTCTTACATCTTACATTTTGGTGGAAAATAAATCTTGACAGAAATTTTGCCTCTTTATTATTATATAAATATATATATATATATATATTAGGTATAGAGTTATAAAGCTCTATGTTTTTGGGAAGAAAATATTGAGTACTCTTCGAGATGCTCTTACCGTGATCTGTAACACCCGGTTTTAAGAACAAAACCATATACACACCATATGTGAGCCCAGAAAGTCAAATCTCACATATAGCAACAAATAAGGGTAATATCAAAAGACAATGCTCAATATATAACGTACTTATTATAAAAGATATAACCTTATAAAGCAAACAACGGAAAGACAACTCCGGTCTTCAGGTGAAGACTCCACTCCATAGGGACAACTGACTGGTTGATCAAAAGCCTATCTGCTCCAATCTCTGGCAATCTGGTACCCATACAGGATTTTTCCAAAGTATTGAAAGTAAACAAGCGTGAGTATATTTCATACTCCACAAGCATAACATGGGGATTCATGAGGCTCAAAAGGCAGACACGGTTTACTGCATTTAGCATTTTAGTAAGTCAACATTTTGTTATTGATCAATATCAAATTATGCTTAAGCTCCCAAATTAACCCACATGATCATAAACTAGAATTAAACAGTCATTGATCAACATTATATCATCATCATCATCATAATACCTTCATAGTTCACCATGAACCACAACTTCACAAGTGACCATTTATTCTGTGAGTTTTTCGGGCCGCTCGTGACCGTGAGCACGGCTGTTATAACAGTTTTAACACTCTGCAGAGGTTGTGCATCTTTACCTGTGAGTCATGTTGCCCATATGCCTGGGTTAATTACTCCCATAACACTTCCAAGGTGAGCGGGCAGGGTACACTATGAAGCCTTCCATAGGTCTCGTCTAACAAGTTAGGGTCGCGAGGTTTCCTCAGCAGGCAGATATAGAGAACCCCCTTTCTGTGGCACAATTCCCGTAGGCTATACACACCAGAACAAAGGCAGTTCTATATCCAAAGTGGCAAGCCCTCTTACGCCCTTTCGGGTAACCTCTAACAAGCTAAAAAAGATCCTATTACTGAGCTAAAGTCAAAGCCATATAACTCTCACAGTTGCACTGTATGTCTCAGCTTTTGCCCTATAGATAAATCCTTATGAAGGGTTTAGGGCAACATGATCGACATCATTTGCACCATCACCCTATAGTTCAATTATTACCATCATGTTTATCCATTTGTTCTATTAATCATAGTATTGATCATGTTTGAATAGAGCACTAGCATTCTACCCATATGCAATAAAACCCATAGGCATCAAGATATAAGTCATCAATGGCTAGGATGTCCTTATAGTCGAGCAATATTAGACACATGCATAATGAGTAGATTATATAATGAATAGGAATCAAGTTAGGCCCATGCTATACTTGCCTTGGTTCATGAACTCCTGCTGGTCCTGCTGGTCTTCGAAGTACTTCTGGTTCCCAACGTACTCCTCACCGTCTGAACTCGACCAAAACGGCAACATACACATTTCAGGGGCATTCGTGCATAGCAAACAAAACTATAATTAGAACAGTACACCAGCAGTATAAAAACAAGATAAAAAGTTTATGAAAATATTCTACGTCTCGCTACCATCACATCAACGCGAAGTGCACGAAAAACAGAGCTATAACGCGAAAGTTATGAATTATTTAGGGTTCTAAAAGCTAGCTATTAAACTAGACTTAATCGAGAAATTCAAAAGCCTCTAACAGGTCTAACAGTAGCACTAATCCGTAGATTACGAAATTACGAACCTAACGCAAGTTGAACGGGTCAAAACAGAGCTAAAACAATGATTTTATAAGCATTTTACTGCAATGGCAATTCTGTAAATAGATTGAAAGCATTTTTGGAATGAAAATAAAACAAAAATCAGGAAATTCATTTGAACTAAGGACTGCGGGTTCGATTTATAGATTCTTGGGCGTCTCTTTAGCAAATTGACCCATGAAGGGGTATGGTGTGCTCGTGGCCGTAGGATTTAAAACGAGCGGCTGAGATTAGACAAGCGAAGGGAAAGGGGAGCAAGACACCAGAGTTGGGGGAGGACACGGCGGTGCCGCCATTGCCGCGGCGGAGGGCTCGCCAGAGTTGCCCAATCGAGCTCTACGGTACACGGTTTTCAAGTCCGATGGCATGGGGATGAAGCGGAGAGAAAGGCGACCTCGACCGTGCCATTTTCGTGGCCGGGGAAAGTCTCGTACGGCGCTCGCCGTGGCCGGCGGCAGAGGGAGCTCGCCGAAGTTCGCGAAACCGGCCCTAGAGACCACGACTCACCAAATTGAAGGCACCGAGAGAGAGAGAGGAACAAGGCGACCTTGACTAGGCCCTTAGTGCGGCCGGGGAAGAACCTGAGTGGCTCCCGCCATGGACGGCGGCGAGAAGGTCGTTGGAGCGAGCGAGAACACGTCACAAACGTCCATAATTGAGAAATTGAGAGCATAGAAAGGAAGAGGAGGTCAAGGCGGAGCTCACCACCACTTCAAATGGGACAGAGGCGGCTCTAGAGCGGCGGTCCACGGGAGCGGCGGATGGCGACTCTAGCGGCGATTTTGCGGCCTCTGCGCGCGCGAGCGAGGGAGAAAGCTAGGGCTAGAAGCGGTAGGAGAGTAGTGACGGGTGTGGGCTTCCCTTTTGAAGGCCGGGCGTGGGGTGCAGAGACGCTCCCACGACGCGAGGAAGAGGTGGGCGCGGACGGTGGTTGCATCTCCGTGCGTGCGAATTCGAACGACGGAGGTGGGAGACGGCGCCGATAGGCGGGCCCGACGCGTCAGTGACTTAGAGGAGTAGAGAAAGGTGTTGGTGGTTTTCGGTCGGTGATGGGCCGGCCCATGTAGGAATGAGGAATGAGGGCGAGGGGGAAAGGGATGCTGGGCTGGGCTTCGGCCAGGAATAAAAGGAGGATGGCGAGCGAGCCTTGGAGAGGGGAGAATCGACCAGCGGGCCAAAATGGAGAAAAGAGGTAGGGAGAGAAAAGAATTTCTTTTCTTTTTCCAAATCAAGTTTTCCAAAGTCATTTTCAAAAGGGTTTTTGAAACCTTTTCGCTTTTGGATAAAAGACCCATCAACACAGTAAACAGTATGCAGCGACATGATCAAGGAGTTGCTAACCTTATGATAAATTTTAATTTCACAAAAATTTATTATCTCCTATATTTGAATGCACACTCAAATACATAAATTAATCAATTTCCACTATTTTGAAACAATGCAAATTTTAGGGTGTCACATGATCTTTCGGCGGCGGTGGTTGGCATGCCCGCCTCAGTTAAAATTGCTGCAGTAGTGTTAGTTAGATCCCAATCTCTTTCCCTAGTAAATTTGGCATGCTTTTGGTGAATCGACAATGAAATTCGCCCACCCTAAATCCGCTTCACCCTCCGCCACTATGCGATAAGTCAAAAAAATTCAAGGGATTGAATATTTTTAATGACCAACAATGTTAATGATAATTGACTCATTATTTTATTAGTTCAATAAATTATTACCGACATGTAGAGACTAGTTTATGGTCCAATTTTGTATAGGAGTGCACCTTCAAGTCGGAGTGGACAATGCCTCTCCCCAGCAAAGCCAAGAAGCCTCCATAAATCCTCGCTGACGCATGGGAGCAAGAAATTCAATCCAAGCAAAAAAAAGGAGAATGGGGAGGTGTTGACAGCCAAAATTGTCGTCATCCTGTGCGGTAATGATCTCTACTGAGTGTCTGGCTGGCCGGAAGCACGCCTTCGCTAGGCCTACGGACCAGGTCTGACCGGCCCAACACGTGGCTTCACGTCGTCCATTTACTGTACCCACCACAAATATCTGATACTCCACGTTGCCTCCGAAAATAAAAATCTCCCACTCCACAAGCTACCAGCCGCAAGATGCAACACATTCTGCTTCTCCTAGATCCAGTCCACTCCCACTCTCCCCATGTCCTGCAGTCAAAGCATAGCTGCGGCGATGGCGTCTCCACCCACTCAGTCGAGGTCCGGACCCCGGTGACTCGCCACGGCCCACCGCCGCTCTCCTTTCCTCCTCCATGGCCGCACCATAGCCCCCATTCGACCCCTGCCTCCTGCTCCTCCTCACCATGGCCCTCGCCGCCGCCATAGCCTTCGTCCTGCTCCACCTGCCCCTCACCGTCATGACCGCGACATCCGCTGCCATGAGGCCGCTCTCCAAGCTTCCCCAAGCCCGTGGTGTTGCTCATATCCTTAGATGGCTTCCGCTCCGGGTACCAGTACAAGATCCCTCTCCCACACATCCACTGCCTCATCACTGGTGTGGGCACCAGCATCCTCCTCATCACCTCCTCCTGCAGCTAGAGACGACAAGGGCTTCGTGGCCTTACCGTATTTCACGACCGCCTCAGGCTCGCCCGACATGGTGGTTGTCGTCCACTAGAGTGTCACGCCTGACATGTTGCATGCGTATGTTTCAAGTGTTTCATATGCATGTTGCAAGTGTTTCATGTGGATGTTGCAAGATTAAGATATTGCATATATGTTGCAATGGCTATACATGTATGTTGCAAGCGTCTATTCCAAAGGTTTCAGCTATTTCAGACATATGTTGCCCTGTTTTATCTAGGTGTTGCATATGTTTCACACCTATGTTGCAAGTGTTTTATCTGGATGTTGCATATATTTTCACACATATGTTGCAAGTGTTTCATCTAGATGTTGCATACGTTTTGAAATGGCTACACATGTGTTTCTCTCGTGTTTCAGACGTATGTTGCAAGTGTCTCAACTGTTTTGGGTGTATGTTGCAAATGTTTCATCTAGATGTTGCAAAAGTAGATCCGGTGTGCACATGTTGCAGTGGACCCCATCTACAGTAGCCACCTGTTGTAGCTTCAAGGCCTGCCTGCATGCGCGTGGGTGTGAAGGGGGCACGAGCGACATGCATGGGAAACCATGCGGGCGCAGATCGAGACAAAGTGGCGCAGGACATGGAGTAGGCACAAGACACGAAGCAGTGTGGGCCCCCACGTAAAGCAGGCGAAGGTGTGCAGTTCAGACGTCCGGACGCTAGCCCCCGTCCAGACGTCCGGGTGCTAGCCTTTCCCACATCTTGTGCCTTTAGGCTCAGAAGTTTTGGCGGACATCGGAAGCTCCCACTAGGGTCGCCAGTGGAAGGGGGGTGAGCGGGGAAACCGCTCCAAGCCCTCTCAACCAAGGGCATATGTACGTTGCAGTAGTAGTATTTGGTATAGCCGTATAGTATGTATATATATGTATTATACTATCATTATCTACTACATGCTAGTATACTAGTAGTAGCACCTAAGAAGCTTGGTGCCGGTATTTGTTGGTGTTCTTGAACAGGGGGGTGTCTAGAGATGGGACAAGTTAATGATGCTGCGCGTCGAAGCTTCCGATGGTGTGTAAGGCGGACACAAGATTTATACTGATTCGGGCTGAATGACCCTACTTCCAGTGCTCGCTACTGCTCGTGTTGCTTTGCACCGAAGTGCTTGTAGAAGGGGGATAAAAGCTGGTCGAGAGAGGGATAACTCCTAGGTTTCTTTGTGTGTGCGTGTTCGAGTGTTTGAGTGTATGCTTAGTACATTGCCATTGCTAGGTATTGTCCAACCTCTCTTGTCGAGGGTCCTTCCCTCCCCTTTTATAGTATGCAAAGGGATGGGTCAGGTTACAGTATCTGGATGTATAAAAATAGAAAGAAAAGGCCCTAAGGTGCTCCCTATTCCTAGCTTTCCTCTTAGTTCATGCATTCACACAGTCGTGGTGGTGGTGGTGGTGGCATGCCGTGGCTGTAGATGTATCACAGTTGACGTGGCGAGGCCATACCCTGACACGGTGTTAGGATGAAGAAGATTTCGTGGCCCTGAAGCTACGCCGGCGAAAAGGTGGGGGACCTGGACGGCCGTTGCTCCCTGTCCCATTGAGGTGTACATGGTAGGGCGTGGCATAGCGTAGCTTCTCCCTGTTATTGTCGTGGGGGGCGAGAAAGAACCACGGAAGCCTTGACCGGATTATGAATCAGGTGTTACAAGTTCCCAGGTAATCCTGCATGACGTGGCAAGCTACTGTTCCTTAGCAGGAAAAGGTAGAGGTCATGCATGACCATGGTAGTGTGTTACATTTGGGGGGTCGAGCGAAGCAGTAGCTGTGCAAAGGGGTCGAGCGCCTTGATGATGTCATAGGGCTCGGGCGCCTAGATGATGTCACGGTGTTTGGACGAGACGGAGAGTGGTCGGACAAAGTGGAGGAGCGCTAGGGGGGCTCGGGCGCTTGTCCTTTGGCTTTGGTTTTGAGCGGAGTAAGGCCTGGGCCGGCCATGATGGGCCGTAATATTTGTCTCGGTGGGTGGTTTTGCGATGAAAATGGGATACCCTATGTTTGCTGGTACCCGACAGTAGCCCCTGAGCCTTTAGAGGAATAAGTTTTATTCTTCGAGAGGCTTAGAGATGAGCGAGCGATTTGTTTTGTTTTCTCGAGGATTTTTCCAGTGGGTGCACGCGAGCGCACCCGCCGGGTGTAGCCCCCGAGGCCTTATAGGGGTAGTGTACCCCTTCAAGGGCTAAGATTCGAGTGCATGATAATAGAGTTGTGGGCAACCTTGGCCGTTCGCTAGGCTAACAAGGTGGGGTCAGCCCCCGAGCCCTTGCTCTATGGAAGTTGGAATGCTTCAGAGAACGGGCATCCTTGACTAGCTGTTGGCTAGTCACGGTGGGGTTCGCCCCCAAGCCTCTTCTCTTTGCAATGGTTCTTCACACCAAGTCCTTCGATTTTCTCCACAGGCCTCTGAAACTTGGCTTGAAGTATGTGGGCCGTCCTAATCACCGTCCATAGGCTCTTGGTACAGTTTTGTGTATTCTGGTGGGCCCAAAGAAGGCCTTTCTGGGTGAGTCTTTGGTGAAAGGTGTTTTTCCTTTTACCACGGCCCATGGTCAGCCCACAGACGTGCTGTTGATTAGTGGTGTGGAAAGAAAGGTGAAAGTGTGCAGTGGTGGTTTTTGTCAGAGGTAATTAAGTGTGGTTTTGACACGTCGTGGCTTGGTTGGTGGAAAAAGTGGGCAACGATTTCGTAATTTGGAACTTTGTGGTCTTGGTGAGAGGAGAGGACGACAGTTCGTGAATCAAGACCACATTGATCGCCCATGGAGGCCGTGTAACTGAATGGTCGCTGGGGGTCTATTTATACCCATCTCGGAGCCCGACCCTTTCACTATCCTTCCCTTCCTTCCCCTATTTCCTCTCCCACTTAGTTCATCCTTGATGGAGTGCGGTGACTCATCGAGGGGGTCTTGGGCATCCGAGGAGGTGGACAGCCCCTTGGAGGCGCAGCGCCACCGTACTGATGACCGAGCCTTCATTGGGTTAGGTCACGTGCTGAACACCAATGCCCTTTCCACCGGCGACCTCTTTCGTATTGCCGCCATGGCCCGAGCCGGCCCGTCGGAGCCGGTGGTGAAGGAAGCGGAGGAGCGGGCGCCGGCGGGCGCTGTGGCCGCAAACGCCCTCATCAAGCAGCTTGAGGACATTGATTGCCATGGCGTTCGTATGTTCTCTATTCTTCCTCTTGTTTCTAGTTTCTTTTGTGCTTTCGTCTGATGGGGGTTTTTTCATCAGAGGCGACGGCGGAGCTAGAGCGTCTCCCTGCGGTGGCGGACACTTTCCTCGACTTCCTAGGGGTTGCGCCAGGCGCCCGAGAGGAGCACCTCTAGAACGCGCGCCGCTGTGTCCTCGACGCCATCGAGAGCAGCGTCCGTCGTGGCACTAGGGTTACCCTAGCCATGGCGGAGGTGTCGGTGGAGGCGGACCTCACCAGAGTCAGTGGCTTCCCTACGGGGGAGGAGTTGCGCTACCACGAGGACTTGGTAGCGCGCTACGGCCCGGTGGGGGAGGCGGTGGCCGCCCATGTCCTTGCTGCGCAAGTGCTGGCGAGGCTCCCCCTCATTAGGGTTTTTTTGTGTTTTGCTTTGCTTGTGGCGCATCGACGTGTTTCATTTTGTAATGGACTTTTTGTGATGTGAATTAATCAGTGTTTAATTTTATCATTTTTGTCTACATTTTTGGGTTAGCATGTGGTTAGTATAAAACGTCACCGCAGCATCATCGACGGCGAGTTTGGCAGGGTTCCCTGCGAGGAAGGAACCGCTCCTAGGTGCGCGTAGCATATTAGGGTCGATGCGACTACTGCCACTGTCGCGTCCCGAGATGGGGGTCGTTGTCCCTTAATACCGACGCATGAAAGGGACAACCACCAGCCATACTTTTTTGCCCTCGGGCGCTTTCGGACTTAGGGCGATGGCTCGAGTAGATGTCGTACCTATATATGGGCCTCGATGGGCCTTTGAAATGAGATAATAGTTATGCGTATGAATCTGGGCCTCCAAAAATCTTCGCCCATGCGTCGATCTGGTCAAGAGGTCCAATGTAACAGAACTGCCCAATTATACAAGATTAAGTAGGAAAATTATCCAACGGAAGGACAATTTAACAAACTTAAGCCCATATAACCCGGTAGTTCGTGAAATCTCGACGGATTTCAAACCATTTCACATAACAACCAATATCGTACTAAGTTTAGCGGTCACCATCATAAGTTACATAAAAGTTCATGGCATAAAATACATCGGAGTTTAAACATAGTTATTACAAACCAGGTTCGAATAAAAGTAGCGGAAGCGGTAGTTCAAATCACGCACACACACAACATTTTGAAATAAAGTGCCAGCTTGTGATCATCTCTAGCAAAAGCATCAGACGAGAAGTAGCGAATGACCATTGCCCATTGTCCTAAGCTTCGCCCATCACAGGATAGAGGCAGGTGATACAGTAGCCGTAATACATCTGCCCTTCTGCAACAAGTGGGAACAATGCCCTGAGTACGAGAAGGTACTCAGCTAGACTTACCCGTCATAAACTAAAAATAAAAGACACCAAGGAATCATGATAGGCTTTCTGGTGGGATAGCTGACTCATTTGCAAGAAAAGCGTTTTTAACTTAACAATTCCTTTCCAAAAGCATGCAGTAATTAAATCTTTATTACCCTGTCAATTATGTTTGCACTGGTGCTAGAGTAACATGTAATTAAGCAAGTAAGGATTACCATTGATCATTAACAATAGTTATCATGTCATCTTCCACATAACTATCCATGTGATTCATCAAGATTACTACGATGAAGTAGCTCAAGTCAAGTGTTCACTATCCAGTGAACGATGGCGATTCGAATCGATTGTTAACCAGCTGGTAAGTTATTCCTCACACAAACCTCACTCACCCGCTAAAGTGAGGTGTTGGTCACCGAGTCAACCATTCAGGTAAAGTCACGAGCTTGCTAGGAACCACTTGTACCCGGGGGCCGCTCGACTGCTCTTTGGCCTTATCATCGCGCCCCCATATCCTACCACTACTGCTCCGGTACAGTGCATTGCGGGCAATCCACTCGGCCCGAATAATCTCCCAGTTTCGCGGTCGGAAGGTACTTTATCTGGCCTGCTAAATGTGAGGCATGCGTTCAACATGACCCGAGGGACAACAACGGACTGTCCTTAATCGACACAGACGGAAAACACTACAGTCCGAAACCCTGCAAGTTTCCGCCCGGTCTCAAATTCATTTCACACTTAGTTATACCATGACTTCATAGTCATCCAAGCAGATCCAGGTAACCACCTATAGCTCGCAGGTGACAGGAAATCACCCGACTTCTACCGGTCTAAGCCAGCTAAGCATTGACTCGACTGCGGATACCAGGGTAACAAGGATATAGTATAACAAAGGTAAGCAAGGTATAATGCAGCAACGTTTGCAAACAACTCCTAAACGTAATGCATCAAATTAAGTAAAGTTAATAATAAATTATTTGCAAATCAGGAGAGAAATGCTCCGGGGCTTGCCTCTCTCGAAGGAGCTCGGACGGTGATCGGGGCACTCTGGGAGCTCTTCATCGACCTCCTCTTTGGCTTCTGTCACCTCCTGCTACTGCACCTCGAGCTGCTCCTCTGGCTCCTCGGGTAAGACGACTGGGTTCTCGATTTGCGATCCTGTATGATGCAATGCGCGTAAGTGCTTATGCAAACAGTGCATCGAAGGAGATGAATGCAATGGATATGTTTAAAGGCAAGGTAGTCAACATCATCTAAGGAAATATACTACAAGCACATGTCATCTACTACATTCTCCTCTACTACTAACATGTCAAGTTAACATATCTTATGAAATGCTTCAAAGATACACCAAAGCTTTACTAATTTCTTAATCAACTTAAAGCAACACTTGCTTAAACCCTAAATAATAATAGGTTTGAATAGCAACATATATTTATGATGCTCCTAAAAATCTAAGAAAATTACAGTAGCATAATACTACCCTAAACCGACTTCCATAAAAATTTCATGGCATTTGGATAAGTAAACTATCCTGTACAAAAATGACAAGCTATAGCATAAAAATGAGTATGAAATTACTTTGTACTATGAAAAGTGTCAAACAACAGAATTAATATTTTTCCTAGGTTCTTCATAGCATATAATGACTTTACAAAAATTATCACATGCATGTTTTATACAAATTTTGCTCTCTAGCAAAAATAACAAAAATCAGCCATTAAAGGTACTTGAACTACTCCTCCAAAGTTTTCCACAGCACATGCATGAAATATATTTTTCCTAGGAAGTAAATTATATAAGAAGATTAACAAACTTGGAAATCATATTTTTTTGAAAACTATAGATTTTTCTACACATTTTTTCAATTTATCCGCAATATCAAGAATTAATTAAAGCTCTACAGAAAAGTATCCCAAAAATGACATGCAATATTTTTATATTGTAGATCTGGTTCCAATGAGTCCATAGAAATTTATTTCACAATTTTTGGAGCACATTTAATCACCCAAACAATTACTAAAGCATTTTTATTTCCACTTAATAAAAGAAAAGAAAACTTGAATCCTCTTTTTGAAAACGGGCCGACACAGTACGGGGCAAACGGCCCGGTCCGGCTCAGCCCAAGGACAAGCGCGCACGGGAGAAAGAAAACGGGCCGTCTCCTGTTGGAGCAGGCCGGCCCATTCACTCGCTTCAACCGCAGACGAGCGGGGACAGCGCGCGCGGCCGAGCCGGTGCTCACCACCGCGGCGGTACGACGTCCGCCGACGGCCAGCGGCTGTCTCCGGGCTCGAGCGAACAAGGCGAGGCGCGCAACACTATCATGGGGACACGGTGATCATCAACGCGCAGTTCAAGAGAGATGAGGAGGAGCGGAGGCGACGGTGGCCGGAGCGCGAGCGCGGCGGCTCCGTCACGGTGGCGCGGCGAGGAAGTCAAATTGATGTCCTACCGGAGTGAGCAAGGGGATGGTGGCGGTCGTTCGAAGGAGGCAAGAGGGTGGCGAAGCTCGGTGCAAGACGAATTCGGTGGCGGTGGATGGTCGACGTCGGAACGGGGGAGCGGAGGTGGAGCTCTCGGCGGTGAGCCGCTCGCCCGCTCGATTTTTGGAGAGGGGGAGTGGCTGGCGAGCGAGAGTGGAAGTGAGGAGGCGAGGAGGGTTCGGGCAGGCGAACTTGAGCGCGCTCGAGCTGGCAGGAGGGCAGAGCAGAGGCGACGCGCGGCGGCTCCGACGGCGCATGGCCGACACGCGGCGAGCGCGGTCTGCCGCGGCGTCCAGCGAGGCACGGGGCGAGCGGGAGGAGGCGGCCGAGCAGACGCGGGCCAGGCCGAGGCGGCGGCTGCGGTGCGCGCGCGCGGGTGGCGCCGGCCGTTTCGGCCAGCGGGCCAAAAGGGAGGCGGAGGCCCGCTTAGGTGAGAAATTGGTTTTTCAAATTATTATTTTCAAATAAATTCAAATAATAGTTTTCAAATCTCATTTTGAGCAAGAAAAAAGACATTTTCTGGAAATGACCCAAAAATAAAAGTTGCTTAGAATTTACTTCTCTCCAACTTTGATTAAGGGGCCAACCTCAAAACTCTTATAGATTTTGATTTTTAGAATAAAAGCTAATTTAGGGAGGATTTTTGAATATTTTCAAATAACATTTTTAAAACAAATCTTTGACAAAACTTTGAGTGATTTAGTGGCTCCAAAAATTTGACCTATAATTCTAAGTGATATAAAATTTTTTAGTTGCACAATTTTGATGAAAGGTAATTAGCACATTATCACAACATGTTATGCAATACTAGTTTCCACACTTTTATTTTACTAAAGGTACACCCTAAGCACATATGATTATGAATGATATGAAATGTCATGCTTATGATTGCAATGCAAATGCTTGTGTAACACTAGAGTGTTACAACCCTCCCCCCTTATAAAAAATCTCATCCCGAGATTTGGGTTACGAACCATTTATTATAAAAAATTTTCGTATGCTTTTTGTAGGTATTCACCCGTTTCCCAAGATGCATCTCCCTCATCATGATGACTCCATTGTATCTTATATGTTTTTACCACACTGTTTCGAGTAGCCCTTTCTTTGGAATCCAAAACTCAAATTGGCTGCTCACGATACACCAGATCTGACTTAAGTTTTATACCTCGAGGTTCAATTATTTCCTCTGGAATGCGCAAACATTTCTTGAGATGTGATACGTGAAAAACTGGGAATATAGCACCCATTGATTCTGGTAATTCCAATTTGTAAGCCACTGGACCCTTCCTTTCCAAGATTTTGTAGGGTCCTACAAATCTGGCGGCAAGCTTTCTGCGTATTCCAAACCGTTTCTTCTTCATTGGCGTGACTTTCAGATAAACATAGTCACCAACTTCGAACACAAGTGGTCTCCTTCTCTTATCCGCATAACTTTTCTGACGTGACTGAGCTGCTCTCATATTTTGTTGAATGATATGAACTTTCTTTTCGGCTTCTTCCACGAATTCAATACCATAATACCTTCTTTCCCCTGGCTCAATCCAGTTTAAAGGTGTTCTACACTTTCATCCATATAGAGCCTCAAAAGGTGTCATTTTGATACTTTCTTGATAGCTATTATTATACACGAATTCTGCTAAAGGTAACCATGACTCCCATGAACCTCTGGAAGACAACACACAAGCTCTTAACATATCTTCTAAAACAGCATTAACTCTTTCAGTCTGACCATCTGTTTGAGGATGATAGGCAGTGCTACGAATCAGACTAGTCCCCAAACCTTTGTGCAAATGCTCCCAAAAGTGAGTAGTGAACTGTGACCCTCTGTCAGTCATGATAGTCTTCGGTATGCCATGCAATCTCAAAATCTCCGCAATATACTTCTCGGCATATTGAGGTGGTCTATAAACTGTCTTGACAGGCAAAAAGTGGGCTGTCTTGGTAAGACGATCCACGATTACCCAAATTGAATCATGGCCTTTCTGAGTAGTGGGCAAACCTGTGATGAAATCCATACTTTTATCATCCCACTTTCAACTAGGTACTGACAAAGGTTGCAACAATCCGGCAGGTCTCATGTGAATAGCTTTCACTCGACAACATGTGTCACATCTGGCTACATAAGCTGCAATTTCCTTCTTCATCTTTGTCCACCAATAACGAGGTCTTAGTTCTTGATACATTTTACTACTGCCAGGATGAATGGACAACTTAGAGTGATGAGCTTCATCCATAATTTTATTCTTAAGCTCTCTATCCTTTGGAATAACAAGACGGTTGTTGAACCACAACACGTCCTGCTCGTCCACTCTGAAGTGTTTTGAAGGTTCTTCTTTAATTTTCTTTTTGATGTGGAATATCCCTTTGTCTGCTTTCTGACCTTCTATTATCTTACTCTCTAAGGTGCAACTGATCTGAATACTATGTAACACGGCAGGGTGCATTAGATTAAAACCATCTTCGAGTAAGGGTTGCATATTCAGACAATGCGACTTTCTACTCAAAGCATCGGCTACCACATTGGCTTTCCCAGGGTGATACTGTACATTCAAGTTGTAATCTTTAATTAGTTCTAACCATCTTCGCTATCTCATGTTCAATTCTGGTTGGGTGAAAATGTACTTGAGACTCTTGTGATCGGTGAAAATGTTGCACACATTACCAAGTAAATAGTGTCTCTAAATCTTTAAGGCATGCACCACAGCGGCAAGCTCAAGATCATGTGTCGGATAATTGATTTCATGTTTTCTCAACTGACGGGAGGCATAAGCAATGACTCTTCCTTCTTGCATCAGAACACAGCCTAATCCTGTTTTTGATGCGTCACAGAACACATCAAAAGGTTTCTCGATGTCTGGCTGTGCAAGAACTGGAGCAGTGGTCAATAGTTTCCGCAAGGTGTGGAAAGCTGTCTCACACTCCTCTGTCCACACAAACTTGTGATCTTTCTGTAACAGACTTGTCATTGGCTTGGCAATCTTCGAGAAGTCTGGGATAAAGCGGCGATAGTAACCAGCTAACCCTAGGAAACTCCTGACTTCTGGCACTGTGGTTGGAGTTTTCCAATCCATAACCTCTTGCACTTTGCTCGGATCTACCGAAACTCCATTCTCAGATAGAATATGACCAAGGAAAGGAACTTTCTTCAACCAAAATTCACATTTGCTGAACTTAGCGTACAACTTATGATCTCTCAGTCTGGTCAAGACAATTCTCAGATGCTCTTCATGATCTTTCTCATTCTCAGAGTATACTAGAATGTCATCAATGAAGACAACTACAAACTTGTCCAACTCTGGCATGAAAACCGTATTCATCAGATACATAAAGTATGCAGGAGCATTTGTTAAGCCAAAAGACATAACAAGATACTCATACAACCCGTATCTGGTAGAAAAAGCGGTTTTCGGGACATCTTGTGGCCTGATCTTTATCTGATGATACCCTGATCTTAGGTCTATCTTGGAGAACACTCTAGCTTTAGCCAACTGATCAAACAAAACGTCGATATGAGGCAAAGGATATGTATTGTTGATAGTAACACCATTAAGAGGTCGATAATTCACACACATTCTCAGAGTACCCTCTTTCTTTTTCTTCACGAACAAGGCAGGACATCCCCACTCAGACTTACTCGGTCAGATAAACCCCTTCTTTAGCAATTCTTCCAGTTGCTTCTTTAGCTCAGCTAACTCATCCGGAGGCATCCGATAGGGTCTCCTCGAAATAGGAGCTGTCCCGGGGATCAACTCGATTCCAAACTCAACATCTCTATCTGGAGGAAGGCCAGGTAACTCGTCTGGAAACACATCCGGGAACTCACACACTACCGGGATCTGGTGGACAGGAACAACTTCCATGACACAGGTCACACTCACAAGGTCTGTTCTTTTGGGCAATGGTACCAGGAAAGTACCCTCTGCCTGGGGATCCTTAAGGGTAAGCAACCAACTGCTTGTGTCTATGACTGCCCCCTAGTTCTTCATCCAGTTCATTCCTATTATTACATCCAAAACTAGTCCAGGCATAACTATCAGGTTCACTCGAAACTTCCGACTACCTAACTCAAGGGTTGCCCATCTAACCATCTTATTGGTTAACACATCAGCCCCGGCTGAACTTATGCGATAACCATAACTCAATTCTGTGCATAGTTGTTCATGCTTCCGTGCAAATGCTTGACTCATAAAAGAATGCGAGGATCCAGAATCAAATAGAACAACTGCAGGGTGATGGTTAACAAGAAACTTACCGACAATTACATGCTCTCCCTCAGGAATCTCATCAACGGTGGTATGGTGCACACGGGCAGTGTAAGTCTGTTGCTTCTTTTTAGGTGGATAAGGGCAGAACTTTGAAAAGTGGCCTGGCTGACCACAATTGTAGCAGGGCCCCTTCACTGTACCAGCAGATCCTATAGCTCCCTTGGAGTTGCTCTGTTCTGCAGCTGCGGTGATCTTTGCTGGCGGCACGACCATCTTGTACGGCTTCTGTGGTCCCCTGTAGTTCTGGGTTTTATGCTGTGGCGGCCTGAACCTTGCACCAGGTGCGGACGGACAATAAGAAAGATGATTTGTAGTGACAACTCTAGACGGGGATGGTCCTGACTCAAACACCCTCTTACGATTCTTGGATGCAGTGTAGGCGTTGTTGTTCTTTTCTTGTTTCAAACAATCACTAACAAAGTCATTGAACCTGGCGCGGATATTGGTACCTACATGCTTCATCATCTTCAGACTTAACCCTCTCTTGAAACTAGCAATTCTCTTTGCATCTGTGTCGACCATGTCTGGAGCATAGCGGCACAAGCTATTAAAGGAATGCAGATACTGTGTTACAGTCTTGGTACCCTGATTTAAGGCCAAGAACTCTCCGAGCTTCATCTCAACCAACCCTGGGGGAATATAAACTCCCTTAAACGCTTCAGTGAACTCTCTCCAAGTAATCTGGGCATTGGGAGGAAAGGTGGTGCGGTGATGCTTCCACCACATCCCTGCCGGTCCCTGTAGCTGATGTGCAGCATATTCTGTCTTCAGAACTTCTGTCAGTCTCAACACATGAAACTTATCTTCCATAGTGTTGATCCATTCTTCAGCGTCGAGTGGCTCTGCTGCTTCCTTGAAAATAGGTGGCCTGGTGTCCATGAAATCCTTGAAATTGCTATACTGGTTCACCCCATGGCCACCACCTTGATTATTTCCTCTCTGAACATTTTCAGCGATGGTACGCAGAAAATCTTCCATATTCCTTTGTGACTGCTTGGTGTTGCGCTGGCTTCCAAGGAACTGTGCGAAGAATACCTCTGCAGTGAGCAGTGGAGGAGGGGGCAATTGTGGCTCTGGTTGTGGCTCCTAGTGATTGACGTTGTTTGCACCACCCCCACCAGCCCCTGCACCGTTGCCACCAGTTTCAGTGGCCTCATACGTGGCACGGCGAGTGTTTGCCATCTGCATATTTCAGCAACAAGTAATAATTGAGCGAAGTGGTAGTAATTGTATTCGAATGAACAATCATGCCATACTGAATTTATTGGAGAGAACAAGTCATGCAATAAAACAGAGGCACAATAATCACATTCTAATTAAAACAACATCACTAATCAAATTACTTCGAATGCAACATCGCGTTCCATACAACCACGTTGCCAGCATACATACACTGGACTTTTATGCATTCGAGCATCGCATACACAACCAAGATCCAAAAGATCGCCAGTCTCAAGATCAAACAGGATACAACATGATACATGGAAACCAAAAGAAGGCTATCGCGACAGAGCCTATCACTAACGCAAGGCAACTAGCCTACTCCTCGGGGCCGTCGTCGAGGTCGGAGGCATCACCATTGCTACCATCAGTAGCGGCGTCGTCATCGACGTCCATCTGGGCGGCGTCCGGAGGAGCATACGGGCCCATCCCGTTGTAGAGGGCATGAAACTCTTCATGCAAGTTGGCATTATACCCTTCTAGCTCCTCGACCCTCTGCCTCAGAAGGTCCCTCTCGTTCCAGGCTTCATTCCTTTCCTGCACTAGCTGTCCCATCATGCAGTCTGCATTTTTGTTGGCCTGAGTCAACGTCTGTACCCGCTGCATAGCACTCTCACCTCTCTCGAGAGCCTGATCTCGCTGCAAGTTCATGTTGTCCAACTGCTCCTGCAAGCTAGCTATAGCACGTGCTTGCTTCTTCTTCTGCTTCCTTGCTTCAAGCCGGTCATTGCCACGTAGACCAGTCAAGGTCCAATAGGTACTCTCAAGACCCTGGTATGCTCTGATGGCTGCATACATGGCACTCATTATGTGGTTGTCGCTAGCCCGTCCTTCACTTGGGCCTCTAACCAGGGCACTTCCTTGCGGCTACACCCAAATGGCATCACGAGGATCATCTCTCGGGAAAGTACCAGCCAAAGCTGCTGCCAACTCATTAGGAAACCTACTCATTATGTCTCGGATGACGTGAAAGGTTGCACCCTCTGCACCCTCAACTGGAGTGCGTCCTTCAAACTCCAAATGCCAACCATCCCATTCTGGCGCATCACCAAGAGCACGGACGGTGATTTCCACTACCGCAAGTCCATCCTCAGCTAACTGGCTCTCACTCCAGGAGTACACCGGCTCTTGACCCTCTGGGTACCCCACATCATGGAGCACTCTCCAAAGCAAGGTGGGCATGCCAAACTCACTTAGAAAAGTGTCCGTGCTGCGGCGCTCCCGCGACGCCATCTGGTGATAGGGTGCTCTTCCGCCAGTGGACTTACGGACAGTTTTCTTCGTGCGGGCCATCTGTAGCACAAGTTTTAAATTACCCGATGAGAACATATTTTAAGTTGATGTCACTTTTATCAAACTGGGATAATCCTTTTACAAGGGGAGGAATGCATGTTATGAATGAAATGCACAGGCAATATGATGCATGCGCGAGTCTTACGTTCTCACAAACTTGGAAAATAAAGACATCTAACGATGAATTCGGTGGCATACAAACGATCTCTCATATACGTAACTAATTCGATCTACACGATAAACGTTGTTATGAACCTGCAGAAAATTCATTTCAGCCCATTCCCCATGAATGCATGAAAGCAGTAAATCTACCTACACGCTCTACACGAATCCCCAGATGCGTGTACAACGGCAGTAACTACCCAAACACATCGTCCTATTGACGGCATCGCCTCAACGGACAGAACACCCATACATGCGATACTTTCATAAAAACATGTGTAAAACATGTAATTATTCTAGTATCATATAAGCACTCTCCCTAGATCGGCGGTGTATCCGATCATGCTCTCACAGCTCACACTTACCAAAGCGTAGAGGTAACTGATCTATACATTACCACTCAATTAAGTGGCACTCATACAATAGCACGCCGTATGAGCAACGAAAGAGAAATATGGTGCAAGAACCCCAAGTTAGTACTTAAATAGCCACCTAGAGTCCTTAACTGGGCATACAGGATATGACCACTGACACACCTTTAGTTTTAAAATCACACTTTTTAAATAGAATTTTGTTTTAAATACACTTATGAACAGTAATCACGCTAAACCATTCTCCGATGCCAGCTGTAACAGAACCGCCCAATTATATGAGATTAAGTAGGAAAATCATCCAATGGAAGGACAATTTAACAAACTTAAGCCCGTATAACCCAGTAGTCCGTGAAATCTCGACGGATTTCAAACCATTTCACATAACAGCCAAGATCGTACTAAGTTTAGCGGTCACCATCATAAGTTACATAAAAGTTCACGACATAAAATACATCGAAGTTTAAACATAGTTATTACAAACCAGGTTTGAATAAAAGTAGCAGAAGCGGTAGTTTAAATCACGCACACACACAACATTTTGAAATAAAGTGCCAGCTTGTGATCATCTCCAGCAAAAGCATCAGACGAGAAGTAGCGAATGACCATTGCCCATGGTCCTAAGCTTCGCCCATCGCAGGATAGAGGCAGTTGATACAGTAGCTGTAATATATCTGCCCATCTGCAACAAGTGGGAACAAAGCCCTGAGTATGAGAAGGTACTCAGCTAGACTTACCTGTCATAAACCAAAAATAAAAGACACCAAGGAATCATGATAGGCTTTCTGGTGGGATAGATGACTCATTTGCAAGAAAAGCGTTTTTAACTTAACAATTCCTTTCCAAAAGCATGCAGTAATTAACTCTTTATTACCCTGTCAACTATGTTTGCACTGGTGCTAGAGTAACATGTAATTAAGCAAGTAAGGATTACCATTGATCATTAACAATAGTTATCATGTCATCTTCCACATAACTATCCACGTGATTCATCAAGATTACTACGATGAAGTAGATCAAGTCAAGTGTTCACTATCCAGTGAATAATGGCGATTCGAATCGATTATTAACCAGCTGGTAAGTTATTCCTCACACAAACCTCACTCACCTACTAAAGTGAGGTGTTGGTCACCGAGTCAACCATTCAGGTAAAGTCGCGAGCTTGCCAGGAACCACTTGTACCTGGGGGCCACCCGACTGCTCTTTGGCCTTATCATCGCGCCCCCGTATCCTGCCACTACTGCTCTGGTACAGTGCGTTGCGAGCAATCCACTCGGCCCGAATAATCTCCCAGTTTCGCGGTCAGAAGGTACTTTATCCGGCCAGCTAAATATGAGGCATGCGTTCAACATGACCCGAGGGACAACAACGGACGGTCCATAATCGACACAGACGGAAAACACTACAGTCCGAAACCCTGCAAGTTTTCTCCCGGTCTCAAATTCATTTCACACTTAGTTATACCATGACTTCATAGTCATCCAAGCAGATCCAGGTAACCACCTATAGCTCGCAGGTGACAGGAAATCACCCGACTTCTACCGGTCTAAGCCACCTAAGCATTGACTCGACTGCAGATACCAGGGTAACAAGGATATAGTATAACAAAGGTAAGCAAGGTATAATGCAGCAACGTTTGCAAACAACTCCTAAACGTAATGCATCAAATTAAGTAAAGTTAATAATAAATTATTTGCAAATCAGGAGAGAAATGCTCCGGGGCTTGCCTCTCTCGAAGGAGCTCGGACGGTGATCGGGGCACTCTGGGAGCTCTTCACCGACCTCCTCTTCGGCTTCTGTCACCTCCTGCTGCTGCACCTCGAGCTGCTCCTCTGGCTCCTCGGGTAAGACGACTGGGTTCTCGGTTTGCGATCCTATATGATGCAATGCGCGTAAGTGCTTATGCAAACGGTGCATCGAAGGAGATGAATGCAATGGATATGTTTAAAGGCAAGGTAGTCAACATCATCCAAGAAAATATACTACAAGCACATGTCATCTACTGCATTCTCTTCTACTACTAACATGTCAAGTTAACATATCTTATGAAATGCTTCAAAGATACACCAAAGCTTTACTAATTTCTTAATCACACTTAAAGCAACACTTGCTTAAACCCTAAATAATAATAGGTTTGAATAGCAACATATATTTCTGATGCTCCTAAAAATCTAAGAAAATTACAGTAGCATAATACTACCCTAAACCGACTTCCATAAAAATTTCATGGCATTTGGATAAGTAAACTATCCTGTACAAAAATGACAAGCTATAGCATAAAAATGAGCATGAAATTACTTTGTACTATGAAAAGTGTCAAACAACAGAATTAATATTTTTCCTAGGTTCTTCATAGCATATAATGACTGTAAAAAAATTATCACATGCATGTTTTATACAAAGTTTGCTCTCTAGCAAAAATAACAAAAATCAGCCATTAAAGGTACTTGAACTACTCCTCCAAAGTTTTCCACAACACATGCATGAAACATATTTTTCCTAGGAAGTACATTACATAAGAAGATTAACAAACTTGGAAATTATATTTTTCTGAAACCTATAGATTTTTATACACATTTTTTCAATTTATCAGCAATATTAAGAATTAATTAAAGCTCTACAGAAAAGTATCTCAAAAATGACATGCAATATTTTTATATTGTAGATCTGGTTCCAATGAGTCCATAGAAATTTATTTCACAATTTTTGGAGCACATTTAATCACCCAAATAATTACTAAAGCATTTTTATTTCCACTTAATAAAAGAAAAGAAAACTGGAATCCTCTTTTTGAAAACGGGCCGACACAGTACGGGGCAAACGGCCCGGTCTGGCTCAGCCCAAGGACACGCGCGCGCGGGAGAAAGAAAACGGGCCGTCTCCTGTTGGAGCAGGCCGGCCCATTCACTCGCTTCAACCGCGGACGAGCAGGGACAGCGCGCGGCCGAGCCGGTGCTCGCCACCGCGGCGGTGCGACGGCCGCCGACGGCCAGCGGCTGTCTCCGGGCTCGAGCGAACAAGGCGAGGCGCGCAACACTATCGTGGGGACACGGTGATCATCAACGCGCAGTTCGAGAGAGATGAGGAGGAGCGGAGGCGACGATGGCCGGAGCGCGAGCGCGGCGGCTCCGTCACGGTGGCGCGGCGAGGAAGTCAAATTGATGTCCTACCGGAGTGAGCAAGGGGATGGTGGCGCTCGTTCGGAGGAGGCAAGGGGGTGGCGAAGCTCGGTGCAAGACGAATTCGGTGGCGGTGGATGGTCGACGTCGGAACGGGGGAGCGGAGGTGGAGCTCTCGGCGGTGAGCCGCTCGCCCGCTCGGTTTTTGGAGAGGGGGAGTGGCTGGCGAGCGAGAGTGGAAGTGAGGGGGTGAGGAGGGTTCGGGCAGGCAAACTTGAGCGCGCTCGAGCTAGCAGGAGGGCAGAGCGGAGGCGACGCGCGGCGGCTCCGACGGCGCATGGCCGACACGCGGCGAGCGTGGTCTGCCGCGGCGTCCAGCGAGGCGCGGGGCGAGCGGGAGGAGGCGGCCGAGCGGACGCGGGCCGGGCCGAGGCGGCGGCTGCGGCGCGCGCGCGGGTGGCGCGGGCCGTTTCGGCCAGTGGGCCAAAAGGGAGGCGGAGGCCCGCTTAGGTGAGAAATTGGTTTTTCAAATTATTATTTTCAAATAAATTCAAATAATAGTTTTCAAATCTCATTTTGAGCAAGAAAAAGACATTTTCTGGAAATGACCCAAAAATAAAAGTTGCTTAGAATTTACTTCTCTCCAACTTTGATTAAGGGGCCAACCTCAAAACTCTTATAGATTTTGATTTTTAGAATAAAAGCTAATTTAGGGAGGATTTTTGAATATTTTCAAATAACATTTTTAAAACAAATCTTTGACAAAACTTTGAGTGATTTAGTGGCTCCAAAAATTTGACCTATAATTCTAAGTGATATAAAAGTTTTTAGTTGCACTATTTTTATGAAAGGTAATTAGCACATTATCACACATGTTATGCAATACTAGTTTCCACACTTTTATTTTACTAAAGGTACACCCTAAGCACATATGATTATGAATGATATGAAATGTCATGCTTATGATTGCAATGAAAATGCTTGCGTAACACCGGAGTGTTACATCCAAAGCATTCCCCTTGCGCTTCTTCTCTGCAAAAAAGGAGGGGTTGGACAACGGCACGTCATCCCTCTCGCCTAGGGTCGAAACGTGGTGCCCGTTTGAGTTGCTAACGGATTTTTCTATTCGAGCGGGGCCTCGGTTCCCATTCGATAGGGATCCAACGGAGGTAGCTAGTGACCGACCCTGAACTCTTAACGACTGGTTTAGCAGGGTAACCAGGGTCATTCGACCGTCCCCGTTGGCTCGTTGCCTTTTTCCGATAAAATACCCTGGACCAGTGTTCATCAAGACTCGAACATGGATCGAAGAGTCCCATATGGTGCTCGGTGCAACCGGGTACTGGCTGCTAGTGTACCACTCCTCATTCCATCCCTCATTCTGTTGGCTTGGAGTGACTGTCGAAACCTCTCCGCAGGGCTAGCCTACGAACTCCAGAGCTGGATTCGAACCATGTGCAAATGATGTAGCATGATGCATGTATGACCATGATGCATATGATGACTTTGTATATACAACATTGCAAGGGATGTGAAGAGCAACTTAAAGGAAGATTTTTAAGAGCAGCTTAATAGCAGTATTAATAATGAAAACAACAAGAGGTGGGCTCGACGATTGTTTTACCAACTTCTATCTAGGGACCTAGTTGTTCCCTTTATGGCCATGAAAGCTTGTGGCCGTCGAAGCGATCAACGAAGTCGTCATTGCATGGCTCATCGTCGAGGAGGTAGTTACTGATGTGCAAAAAGCGTTGCATCTCTTGAAGCCTGGTGAAGCCGGTACCGCCTTTGCCATCGTTGTCGTTGTCGGAGTCGAGGAAGTCGGAGTTGGAGCTTGTCTCCGCCGATGCCAGGACGTCGGTGATGGAGCGCATGAGCTGTTGGGGTAGATCCTTCGGTACCTCTCCTGCCTCTAGATTGAGATAATAGATGTTTGTTGACGATTTATGAACCTTCTTGTCGTGGCAGGGCTGGCCGACTTTTAGTACACTAGGGTAGCTGAACTTGTTAGGCCATGTGCCCTTCAATTCGTCAGAGCGGAGTCGTAGGTTGGCCATTAGCTCGGAGAAGCTGGCGGGCTCGCCAGTCGGTGGAAGGAGGTCGAGGTCGTAGCCCTTCCCGACGACGACGAACTCAAGGCTCCCATACCAGATGTGGGAGCCTGGAGCAAAGTTGATGTCGTTTCTAGCCATTGGAGACTTGGTGGAGTAGAACGTGACGCGCAGAGTTCCCCTACCTGGCGTGTCAACTGTCGATGTTCTAGACCAGGGGGTGTCTAGAGACGGGACAAGGAAATGATTCTGCGCGTTGGAGCCTCCGATGGTGTGCAAGGCGGGCACAAGATTTATATTGGTTCGAGCTGAACGTCCCTACTTCTAGTGCTTGCAGCTGCTCATGTTGCTTTGCACCAAAGTGCTTGTAGTAGGGGGATACAAGCTGGTCGAGAGAGGGATAGCTCCTAGGTCTCTGTGTGTGTGCGTGTTCGAGTGTTTGAGTGTATGCTTAGTATATTGCTGCTGCTAGGTGTTGTCTAACCTCTCTTGTCGAGGGTCCCTCCCTCCCCTTTTATAGTATGCAAAGAGAGAGGTCGGGTTACAGTATTTGGATGTACGAAAATAGAAATAAAAGGCCTAAGGTGCTTCCTGTGGAACTACAACACGAACTCCCCTCTATCAACGAATGCCTAGCAACAGAAATAGGATCCATTGCTATATGACATATCCCATGTCACACACCGCGCCCGCTCCCCTAATAACTTCATGTGCGCAGCCCATGAACGCGTGGATAGTCCACAACTGCCCCGTAGGGACTTTCATGATTAGGGATTAACCGTGCCTACATCTACTCGAGGCGGCGGCCGCCCGCATACTCCTAGTGTCATCTGCCGATCCACACCATCCTCCTCTCTCCGATATCTTCCTCCAGTGGGCAACTTCCTTCCATCAACCACGTTCTTCAGATCCCGTGGCGGTGAGTATGCCAAGGAGACGACGGGATCTGATGGAGGATATCACAGCCTCTGTCGTCTGATCCAACCTAGACCGAGCCTGCTTCTACTTGTGAGTTCGAGCATCAGGTATGTCTCTCCCTTCCTCTCAGTTTATCGGAAGATTATTGGTTCTATATTTTTTTAATACATCACGTTGTTGCGATGCGACAATTTTTGGCACTGTGACCTGCTGTGGACAAGCTGAGACCTCGTCTCCCGTGTTGGACTCTGTCAGCAACATGACGTTGTTCCCCTGATCTACAAAGTCACGTCCAATCTCCCCTTTTCTGATTCTTTTTTTTTCTATCAGCACAATAATCTGTCCTATCCTCCCCATTCTGATTCTTCTTTTACCATCACAACAATCTATCCACTATGTTTTCGATAGAATGCTTCACAGAGATTAAAAAAAATCACTAATTTTTGTGATATGATAGTATGAATGTATGATACCCTGGAGATTATCAAACAAGTCATGTTAGTAGGGAATCTGAGAAAAAAATCAGTCAGAAGAAATTTACTTGTCTTCCATATATCTGAGCTCACTCAATTTTTTTGGTTCCAGTCTTTTTGTTTTTAGGCAACAAACTGGATGATGCACTTATGGAAAATCCAATAGGCAGGGTGAATAGCTCAGGGATCGTATGATTACCATGTGAAGGTGTGGACAATGGAAGAAAAGGTTTCTGCTATACCATTTTTTTGTTAAGTATACCAGTCTTCTTGTTTCTGCTATACCATTTTTTTGTTAAGTATTAAGAACCGATTGATATCCCAAGTTGATATTTCTGTACATCACTGTAACTTTGATGGATATGGTGTTTCTAGCTTGTTCTGACTCCTCAGTAGATTAGTTCTTCAGTTCTGAAATTTAAAAGTATTTGGTAATAGTTCAGTTATGCTTACTAACCGATGATGTTATCTTTTTTGAACTTGTGCAAACAAAGGTAAATCTTCTGAATTTTGTACTGTGATTCTGTGATATACAACTATGAGCTATGAGGAGGTGGCTGAAGAACAGATGTAGGAAGGTAAAGGTAATCCCTTCTTCAAGTACGTACAAAAGTTCTCTGGCTTTCTAAAAAATTTTCTGACTTGTTTCTGATGACAAGTCAATCCCATGTACAGGAGATGGATACCCTTGTTCAAGTACGTATAAAAGAACCGATCTAGCACATCCACTGGTTTCAGTTTATTTTTGTGTGGCTTTATTGGTTCTAATTTAGCTCAGCTTCTTTTATGTTAGGGTCGTTGTGTCACTATAGACAAAGGGTATTAATGAAACCTTAATTCTAGAAGAGCTGCCAGGAATAGGTATATATACATTGGCTCAGTTATTTTCCTTCACCAAGATTTGTAAATTCATGGGAAAATCGCATACTTTACTAAACATGTTCTTAACGAAGCACTATATGCTTTCACGCAGGATAAATATAAGATATTTTGGATGTTCAGATGATTGAAGGATCAAGAACAAGATTTCCCCTCAAGATTAGTTGTTTAGGAGTGGTGTTAACATGTGTACATTTATTTTTGGTAGGAACTTTGTAGTTAGTGAATCATTGTATACAATTATAGAGTGGTCCATTTTATTGTACCTATAAAATCATTTACATAGTTTCAGTTAATTAATATTATCTTGAGTTCCAAAGATATATATTTTTAATGCTTCTGGTTGTTGGGTGTAAGATATCCAATTAATATATCAAGCTATTTATACTAAAAAAAGAACATATATATGATTTAGTAACAAATTCCAAAACCATGCGGCATATTCTACTAGCAACACATATATATGTTGCTACGTATTCGTTGCTAGCATGCAACGCTTACAGACCCCTCTTACCAACACATATATATGTGTTGCAATTGATCCTTGCAATGTCACTTTAAGCAACGCATGTCAGATGTGTTGGTATAGATCCTACCAACACTTATTCAGGCTTGTAGAAACGTATATATGTGTTGCTAAAGGGGTGTCCTTTTGTAAGCTTTCCTCTCAGTTCGTGCATTCGCACAGTCGTCATGGTGGTGGTGGCATGCCGTGGTTGTAGATGTATCACAGTTGACGCAGCGAGGCCATACCCTAACACGGTGTCATGATGAAGAAGATTTCATGGCCCTAAAGTTGCACCGGCAAAAAGGTGGGGGGCTGGACTGTCGTTGCTCCCCGTCCCGTTGAGGTGGACATGGTAGGGCAAGGCATAGCATAGCTTCTCCTTGTTACTGCCGTGGGGGGCAAGAAAGAACCGTAAAAGCCTTGACTGGATTATGAATCAGGTGTTACAAGTTCCCAGGCAATCCTGCATGACGCAGCGAGCTCCTGTTCCTTAGCAGGAAAAGGTAGGGACCCGTGCGTGCCCGTGGCAGTGTGTTGCAGTAGGGGGGTCGAGCGAAGCAGTAGCTGTGCAAAGGGGTCGAACGCCTTGATGACGTCACAGGGCTCGGGCGCCTGGATGACGTCATGGGGGTCGAACGAGACGGAGAGGGGTCAGACGAAGCGGAGGAGCACTGGGGGCTCGGGCGCTTGTTCTCTGGCTTTGGTTTTGAGCAGAGTAAGGCCTGGGCCGGCCGTGATGGGCCGTGGGCCGTAATATTTGTCTCGATGGGTGGTTTTGCGATGAAAATGGGGTACCCTGTTTTGCTGGTACCTGACAGTATTAGAAAGCAAAGTGGCAGCCCATGGCAATTAATAATTGTCAATTGGCCATTTAGGCCTGGCCCCAAAACAAGGGCATCACTAATTATAGGAAGCAACATGTAACGCAACATTAGTGCTTGAGTTTATGCACCTGAAAATTGTTTTTTAGAGTTGATGGACCTAATTAAAATCCCTGTGTAAGTTAATAGACCTCTAATGCATTTAACTCTTGAATTTATACAAGCACTTCATGAAATTCGGAATATTAGAATGAATTTTAAAGAAATTTATTAATTATTTATTTGATATGAATATTTTTATGATACTTTGCATCGAAGAATATTAGAAAGAATTTTAAGGCAATTTATTAATTATTTATTTGATATGAATATTGGATACTCTTTAAATGTTTATTGGTAACTAATAATGCTATGTTTATATAGGTGTTTATAAAAATATAACTATGGTTTTATATTAAGGGGCCCTGAGATTCAGTTTCGACCGACACTGGTTCTGACCTACTAAAAGCCCTATGTACGTTTGGTTTTGGTAATTGAGACAACTAGTGGACTAACCTTTATCTAAGTATTGTGTTAGAGATAGGTTATATCCACACCAAGATTGAGCAATGCAAGTAGGGCACTCATGGAGGAGATGAGAATTGAAGTGACCACAAGATGATCAAGTAGTCAATTCTTGGAAAAGAAGAAAGAGAAAAACAAAACCCTATGGGTCAAGACAAAGGTATAAGATATGGTGTTTTGTTTTGTCGGTCAAGACGCAATAGAGTGGATGATCGGGTTTAGAAGAGATAGTTGTAAGAGAGGAATTCCAAAGTTCAATTTGGTTATCTAAGTGCCACTAGGTAGATCAATTCATTGCACATGCATTAGACCTAGTGCAGACGTGAAAAGCCCTTTGAAAAATGTTTATGAAAATAGTAACTCACTTGCACAAATGGTTGAACACATTTAGAGTGAGCACATTTGAAATTAAAAAGGGGTTGAAACTCGAGCTAGGCATGCCTATGCGTAGGCATTGGACTGAGAGAGAGAGAGCGCGCGCATCAGACTGGCAGGCAGCTGCCCAGTTCGATGGGTGGAAACCCTAGCAAAGGAGCACCTCTAAGTCTCATCGGACGAGGGCCTTGGTCCGATGGATGTGGCTGGGGCCACACCGGACCATAAGCTAACACTGTTCACCAGGCCCTACCTGTCAACATGTGGGAGTTTTTAAAAGAGAGCATCGGACTGGCGCCGTTGGTCCAATGCAGAGCGTTGGCATAGTCCGATGGCAAAAATACGCCTCTAGAACCTCTCTGTGGATTGAATTGGATTGGCGTGGTCGTTGGTCCGAGGACCATCAGACCGAGCGCGTTGAGTAGCCGTTGGGCGTTCAAACAGCTAGTTTCAACGGGAGAGTGCCACGTTAGTGCAAACAAGAGCATCAGATCGGTGGGTGTTGGTTGGATGGGGTCATTAGACGGTCCGATGCTCCTAATTTCGTCCCAGTGAGCAGCTCCAATAGCTAGCAGGGGTTATAAATGTGTGTTGCTCGGCCTTTGGCCGTCTCTTTTTGCTCTTTAACTAATCTAACACCCTTTTGTGAGCTTGTGCAAACACCTCCCACTCATCTATATATTTGCCTAGCTCTTCATCCAAATTGAGATTGAGAGTGATTCTAGTACATTTGCATCGAGTTCATGCATCTAGTGACACTAGCGATTGATTGAGCTGTAGTTTTTTTTGTTACTTCTTGGTGGTTACCGCCATCTAGATGGCTTGGAGCGGCTATAGGTCGCTGTGGTTTTTCTTGTAAGGTTTATATTTATCTCCGTGTCTCTCTTGCATGTGGGGCACTGGTCCATAGACTTCACCGACCGACCATGCATCATACCATATTACCATACTATCGTGCTTATCCTCTCCCTGTGTCTATGGAAGACATCTTTCTCCATAGAGCACAGCCACACACTCCACCCAAATCTCATGCTCATCTCCACATCTCGACAAACTGATGCGCAGGAAGACGCGGGCCGACCTGCTTTTCTGCTAGGCCCGCCTCAAAAACAGCCTTAATGGCCCATGCAGACGCCTGCTACTAGTGTTGCGGGTCTAAACAGATTAGCCTGCCAATCCTGCTGGGCTGAAGCAGGTGTACCTGCCAATCCTGTTGTGATCGACGTGTTCAAGTGGGCACTTTTCGGGGGACCTGTCCGACGCTAGGACGCTGCGCTCGAGCCGCTGGAACTGGAAGGCAGGAAGGATTCTACGTCGCCAATCATTTGCGACATGTAAGATGGGTCCCATTTTCTGGAAAAAAGAATTCGTATTCACGCTTGCTTTCCTTGCCACGACATGTATATACTCGTAGCTTGTTGCCGTGCTAGCTTGTTGCAGACTCCTGCGGCGTCTGCATGCCCTGCAAGCTTGTTGCTGGCTTGCTGCAAAGACCAGCAGGACAACGCGGTAAGTAGAGTAGGCCCAACAGGCTACTACAGGATGTGCAAGTTCTGCTGGTGGCCGTTGCATGCCGAGCGGGCCGCCCTCAGGAGCGCATGCTTGCATCCTTATCTGTTTTTCTATTTGTGTTTCTTCTGCACTGAGATTTATATTGGTTTCCTTTTTTTCGGATTTGGAGTTCAAAACTTCTAATATGCCGCAATTAGTCAAAAATTGATACTGCTATTGGGTGCTTATTTATATGGGTGCCATTTGCTTCTTCCCTGTGGCATGAAAAAAAAAATTCAAAATCTTGATTGGTGGACTATATATCTATCTTGAGACTGTAGCACGTCGATGAAGAAGATGAACCGCACATAAACATATATCTATTGCGAGTGATGCAAGGAAGATTTCCCTTAGCTCGGAGCTCATTTCCATTTCCTCCAAAACCACATGTTGGCTTGCCTTTCCTCAGGAACGGCACTAGCTGATTCCTTAGTTTCAAACGTCGCTACAGTGAATAAACTTAGAGGAACCAGATTCCTCCATTTTTCCCTTGATCCAAACAGGGCCCGCATTCTCTCCCTATAAAACTGAATCTGGTCATACTCAGATTGGTAAACATGCTCCCTTAAAGATATGTATGTACTCATACTACCTTGACGGCTTGATTGTTTAACATACTTCCTTGAAGATATGTATGTACTCGTACTCCCTTGACGACGTGTATATACATACTCATGCTCCCTTTTTTTTTTGTCACTTATAGGAAAAAAAGTGTGATCTGGATTCGGGTGGGGATGATGAGCAGAGAGTATTTACCCTTTACCACCGATGTGGTTTTTGGAAAAGTAGGACTTGAAGTAACTTTTAGTTTGGAGGAGGCAAATTTTGAGCCAGCAATTCCTCCACCGAATCCAGATTACTTTGATCGGGATGAGGATGCGGCTGGAAAAGATGACGCAAATCATGGGCGTGATGGTGGACAGGCCCAGAAAAAGCAGAAAACTATAGAGAACACGTCATCTTCATCTAATGCCCCTACTGGAGGTGGACCTGTGCCAATGCAATTGGCAACTGCGATGTCACTGCTTGAGAAAAAAGCCCTAGGGAAACTGAGCCAGTTACTAAGCCTAGATGACATAGCTAAGCTACCGGCTGTGTATGTTACCCCTCCGGCCAAGAATGTCAAAGGCAATGCATGTTCATGAAAGAGTCTTCATTCACCAGAGAAAGCTACTAGTGGTGAACGTACTAGTACTGAACCCAGTTTGGAAGCTACAGAACAATCATTAGTGGCAGGGACACAAACTTTGCCCTCAGATCAGTCACACTCGCCCAGGCTCAGCAAAAAGGTGACACCTACTCAGCCCATGCCAACCTCCTAGGCCAAAGGTTGGGACAAACGTCGACATCACCTATTGCCATGCTGTGTGAAAATTGATAGCAGTGTTAGACCGGAGATACCTCATAGCAGCAGTTCTGCTCCGACCTTCAGGCATACAGTTAAGCCCTGTTGATGTCAAGGTTGACGACTCCGTGTCCGTCAGCTTCAAGCAAGCCGGGCAAAGATGTTCCAGCTAATATTAATGATGGTCCAGGGTTACAATCCCCTTCAGCTGAGAGGATATGACAAGCAAAGCTATGCGAAGGGCTGCCATCCGAAATTTGGATAGCCCTCCAGAGAAGAAGTCGGTGCCTGCACAGAGTGTGGTGCCGCATTCGCCTTCATCTCCGTCGATTCCACAGCCTGGTATGCACAGCTCCTGCAATGCTATTTCCTTTATTCCTATTTTGAATGTTTCTTGTGTTAGAAATCTCAGTAACTTAGGTTATAAATTAGGTAATAGCAGTGCAGAGTGTACTTTGTCTACCAACGCTTTAAAAAAAATAGAAATTGATAGAACGATTGTGACACCACCCACAAAACAATCGAAAAAAGGAGATATGAATGCAGGTGTTACTAAACCATTGATTCTTGATGCTAGTGATGACGAGGCCGTCGCAGATGATGACCTGCTCGCTCATTTGATCCAAGGATGTGTCGAAGGTGGATTTTGAGGACATGGACCCGGACACAAAATTATGTGATCTGAAGGCCACTATCCGAAAATCAAAATCTACCTCGAGAAAACATAAGATCCAGAAAAAGGTCATAAATAAAACCTAGTTTACCAATGAAAGGTTTCTTTTAGAATAGCAGAGGTTTATCAGACCTAGCTAAATTCTGATATATTTCAGAGGCAGTAAAGGACTATAGTCTAGATTTCAGTGCTATCATGGAAACAGGAAAACAAGACATGTCAAAGACGAATTTGGCACGACTCTCAGGAGGTGCGGATTTCGTTTGGCATTGTCTGTCACCTTGTGGTAGATCTGGTGGAATCCTTCTTGGAGTCAACTGAGAAATGTTACACCTTTCCTTGATAGTAGAAGGGGAATTCTATATTAAATTCCATTTACGCAACAAGGCAAATAATTTCAAATGGATCCTTATGGCGGTCTATGGTCCAGCCCAGGACGATTTTAAATCTGCCTTTTTAGCTGAACTAGTTAGAGCATGACAACAAAATCCTTTACCCACATTAATTGGTGGAGATTTTAATATTTTGAGATCTAGCAAAGATAAAAAATAATGACAGATATGTTGACCGTTGGCTTTTCCTGTTCAATGCTGTTATTGACAGTTTTGATCTTCGGGAAATTGATTTAACGGGACGAAAATTTACATGGGCCAATTCACTACCTAAACTCACATACGAGAGATTGGATAGGGCTCTTATGTCAACTGAATGGGAGTTTAAGTATCCTTTAGTCTTGCTACAGGCCTTGGATAGGGGGGTGTTGGACCACACACCCCTACTCTTAGATACGGGAACACAAGTCTTTAAGGGGAATGGAAAACAGTTCAAACTTGAATTAAGTTGGTTCACCCATGAGGATTTCAATGATGGAGTTATTGAGATCTGGAATAGGCCGGTGAAAGGTAGAAATTCAGTCCAACCTTAGAACAATAAGTGCAGTGCCTTGTGGAGACACTTACATGGATGGGCTTCCCATTTTAATGGAGTTTATAAGCAAAGAAAGGTCGAACTTCAATCAATAATTAATGACCTAGACATTGCTGCAGAGGTCAGGGATTTGATTGAACCTGAACAAGAAAATCTTGATCAATCTCGGAATCAACGAAACAAATTACTTAGAGAAGAGGAAATCAAGTACTATCAGAGGGCAAAGGTAAAAGATATCCTTTTGGGAAATAAGAACACTAGATACTTCCAAATGGTCGCCAATGGTAAACATTGGAAAAAAGAATTTTTCCCTTGATCAAGCAAATGGCATTGTTGAGGGTCAGGCAAACCTAAAAGCCTATATCACTAGGTTTTATAAGGATTTTTTTGGAGAACCAGAGGTTATTTCCTTTACTTTGGAGGAGGACAGGATCTTCGATATTCCTCAGGTTACACATACTGAGAATGGCATTCTAGCCACACCCTTTACTGAGCAAGAAGTGCAAGAAGCGATTTTTGATATGGAACATAATAAAGCACCTGGTCCAGATGGTTTTCTAGCTGAATTTTATCAGAAATTCTGCAATACCATCAAAGGGGATCTAATGCAAATGTTTCATGACCTATATGCAGGAGATTTACCACTTTTTAGTTTGAACTTTGGGGTAATTACCCTTATCCCAAAAGTCCAAGAAGCGAACGTGATTCAACAATATCAACCGATCTGTCTGCTTAATACGTGCTTCAAAAATTTCACAAAAGTTGCAGCCAATAGGCTAAATTTAGTGGCAGACCATATTAGTCCAACTCAAATAGCGTTTATGCAAGGACGAAACATTCTAGAGGGTGTTGTCATCTTGCATGGGATTATTCATGAGTTGCATCGAAAGAAACAGAGTAGGGTAGTCCTCAAGATAGATTTTGAAAAGACGTATGATAAAGTTAAATGACTCTTTCTCTTTCAAGCACTACGAATGAAAGGGTTTTCTCCCAAGTGGATAAATTGGGTTAAAACTTTCATTTCGAGTGGGAGTGTAGCAATTAATGTTAATGACGATGTCGGGCATTTCTTTCAAACTAGGAAAGGCCTTCGACAGGGTGATCCTTTATCCTCATTGCTTTTTAACATTGTAGCAGATATGCTAGCTATTCTTATGAATAGGGCCAAAGTAGACGGGTAGATTTGTGGAGCAGTATCTCATCTCATCGATGATGGATTACTATTCTACAATACGCTGACGATACAATTCTTTTTATGGATCTTGACCTTGAGAAAGCCCAAAACATGAAGCTGCTGCTTACTGCCTTTGAGCAAGTATTATGTTTAAAAATCAATTTTTATAAGAGTGAATTGTTCTATTTCGGAAATGCCCAAGACCACCTTGATCAATACGTCAAACTGTTTAACTATAAGTCTGGTGATTTTCCAATTCGGTATTTGGGAATTGATAAACATTTTAGGAAGCTTAGGAATGCTGAGTAGAGGAAGGTTGAGGAATGTTTTGAGAGGCGACTAGGTAGTTGGAAAGGAAAACATCTTTCGATTGAGGTACACTTAACATTGATAAATTCAGTGCTTAGTAGCCTACCAATGTATATGATGTCCTTTGCCTTGCCAAAAGGTGTCCAAAAGAAATTGGATTATTTTTAGTCTAGATTTTATTGGCAAGGAGATGAGCAAAAAAAGAAATATCGTTTAGCTAAATGAAGCATATTATGTCAGCCCAAAGACCAAGGAGGTCTTGGAATTCATGATCTGCATATTAAAAATATTGCTCTACTTAATAAATAGTTGTTCAATTTACTTACCACAGAGGGGACTTGGCAACAATTACTCCGCAATAAATATTTACGCTCCAGACCATTAATATAAGTGGAATGGAAAAATGGTGATTCACATTTCTGGTCTAGTCTTATGAAGGTGAAGCGAGACTTTTTCCGCTTTGGATCCTTCATTGTAAAAGACAGAACACAAGTGCGTTTTTGGGAAGACAAATGGCTAGGGAATTCGTCTTTATAGGAATAGTACCTGTGTCTTTACGACATTGCTAGACCTAAACACGTTACCATTGCAGAGGTTTTTTCTGGTCCTTCACCAAACCTATCTTGATGAAGAGACCTCATTGGTCCCAAATTAGTAGCGTGAAACAATTTGTTGCCCCGTATTGGTAATATAGAGTTGGCCCATGAACAAGATGCGTTTCACTGGAATTCAAATCCAAATGGAAAAAATTCTTGGTGAAGTCACACTACCAAGTGTTATTACATACGGATATCCCAAACATTAACAAACTCATTTGGAAAGTAAAAGCCCCACTGAAAATAAAATTTTTCCTGTGGTACCTACGACGAGGAGTTATATTGACAAAGAATAACCTAGTAAAGTGTAATTGGCAAGGTAGTAAAATTTGTTGCTTTTGTCAGAAAGAAGAGACAATTAAGCACTTGTTCTTTGACTGTCAGTTTGCTTGTTCAATTTGGTTTTTAATTCATGTTGCGATAGGTCTTTTAAAATCCCACAGTACAGGTCATATGTTCAATGGCTGGCTAAGAGGTGTCAACAAAGATGTCAAGCTTTTACTCCTGCTAGGAGGAGCTGCGACTTGTTGGTCTATTTGGCTCAGCAGGAATGATATTGTTTTTTAAAAGAAAAAATGTGTTTTTCCTGTGCAGGTTATCTATTTGGTTACCCACTGCCTACGTACTTGGGCTATCCAGTAGTAGCCGGACTTGCAGGATACAGTTGTAGCGGTATCACAACAGTTGACGTAGGTGGCCTAGGATTTTTTCTCCCAGGCACATGGGTGGCGGTCTAGTTTACGAATTGATAGTCACTAGATTGTGCTAGGTTTCTTCTCTTTCTTTGGCTGTGTACCTCATGTTAGGCAGAGGCCGGAAGTTTCCCTCTTTGACTTTGTATCAACTCGATGTATTGCTTCTGAGGTTTTAATAAAAGCTTCCTTTATAAAAAAAACTCCCTTTTTTTGTCTAACAGTATATACTCATACTCCCTTGGTATATATACATACTACCCTATGTACAAATTTGCATCCTTCAGTTCGGGTATATGCCTATGTCGTACTACCTATCCTTTGCATTATATATTTTCTGAAATTTGTAAAGCCAATGCTACGGTACAAAATTAATTCCATGCACCCGTTATACCAGAAATCAAGGAGGTCCCTGTCATGCATTCGTAAGCTTCCTGAAGGTCCGTCAGGACGTAAATCACGTGATAATTAGTTGGCTGAATATCGGGTTTAGTGGTACAATACAAACCCGATTAGTAGTCAAACAAATAGGGACTAGTTACTCCTAGGAGTAGAAAATACTCTTTTGGGTGTAGTCACTCACTATGCCAAAAAGTCTAATTAGTGACACGTCAACTAAGACTCAGAACTAAAACGCGCCACTAATAAGTAAATTAGTGACGCGGGTGAACAAGACGCGTCACTGATTAGTTGTTACCCATGCCCTAGGAACAAGAATCGTCACTAATGATAAGGTATCAGTGACTCTTCATATTAAAACACGTCACTGATAACATTGGCGACGCGTTTTATCTAGCCACGTCACTAATATGTGGCCACATTAGTGACTCTTATCAACAATACTCATCACTAGTGAGAAAAGTGACGCGTTTTGTCTAGACGCGTCACTGATATCTAGACATATCAGTGACTCTTCTCAACAAAAACGAGTCACTGATAGAGCAGAGGCATGAGTGGGATGTATTTGGGCCGCAAACCTGGCAGGCCCAAGTACTACGCGCATCCCTTCTTGGACCCGAAAATACTATTAAGTTTGGTATAGATGGACTCAAGTCCGGACTCTACAAGCCGCCCCCATCTCGTCGCATCCCTCACCACCGTAGCCCCTCTTTGTTTGTCTCCTCATGTCGCATCCGCCCCCATCTCTCATCGCATCTCTCACCACCGCAGCCCTCTTCATCCCTCTGTTGCCGCCACTGCTCAGTCACCCCCACCCCTGCCCCTGCCCCCACCCTAACCCCGGTTCCCTCTCTCTTGCCATGAATGATGCGTCGCCCATGGGTCCAACACAGCATGGGCGACCCCACATCACCCATCGAGGATGGGATCTCTGACTCCGGCAGCAGTGAAGGAATGACTGGATCCGAGGAAGGGAGGCGCAGAGGATGGGGAGCCCCTCCGGCGGCAGCGTGGGGCCTAAATCCTAGATGGACACGGAGCGGGGTGCCTTCGGCGGCGGTGCGGGGTGGCTCCTGCGGTTGCGCGGTTGCGCGGGGTGTCTCTGGCGGCGACGTGGGTCTTGGACCCTGGCTCGATGCGGGGCGTGGCCCCTTTGATGGTGGCGCGACCAGAACCGCCGTCGGCAACCTCGGCGGCCAGAGAGTTCCTCCGGTGGTGGCGCTCGTCTCAGGTCTTCCCTCAACCCAGGTACTCTGCTCTGTATTTTTCTACTTGCTTCTAGCCTCTTCTCTCGAGCAGGACAGCAGCATGCCAATTTGTTAAGAGCCCCCACTTCCTCTGTCATTGCAACTGCTCGATGAACACACCCAGGGTGTTTGATGAAATGTCCATTTCGAACGCGGTGATTGGAAACCCATTTCTCGCTCCTTTTGCTTGAACCGTTAATTTTGTTAGGGTTCAGTTTAGGTGCAGTGGATGTGAGTGCTTGCTAACCTCAAAGCAAACCTAAAGAATTGTATGATCGTCCTTGTGTACTTTCCTTCTTAATTGACTTCCATGCGTGGATGCCTCGTCTAATTCTTAGTGTGCCAAATGTGATTTGTCTGTTCCATCCGGTGACTTGCTGTTGCTGAACGGAATCTGATTACTGGATAGATTTTTTTTCCCAATTGGAATGTATCAAGATTTGATCTGTGGATAAGATTTGATCTGTCGACAATAGCCAGTAGCCATAGCCTTGTATTACCATCTTAGCACCACAGCTACTGTTGCCTGTTGGTCAAAGGACGAATTACAAAATTCTCACAATTTATCGGCTCAAGGTTTGGAGATTCGGCTTGTTCAAAAGTCAATTTGCCTTGCAACACGATTCCGAATTTGGGATGGCCTCATCCGAGCAATATAATGCTTAGCAGTTGTGCGTAGTGATTTACAGTGAACTGTGAAATATGTGCGAGTACCTATGTTTTACTTCCATGTAAGATCTATATGCTTCTCATACTTCAACCTTTGTCTAATGTTTGCGTGGGAAACATTTTACTATCTATCGATGTCGTATCACAATCATGAATTGTCAGGACACATATTTTTTTATTTTAAAATAATTCATGACTACTTTTCTAGGTGTGAGCTGCTATCAAAGTTAAGGCATCAGTCATCATTTGCTTCACCTATTCTGAGCGGACTGCAATGTATGTATGTATGTATATATATATATATATATATATATACAAATGAATATTGCTTGTACAGGGCTGCAAGGTGATCTTACTTATTTAGTTATTTACAAATGTTCTTTCCACTTCTACAGCTCTGCTCTTCACTTTACTCATGTAGTCATGTGTTTTAGGCACTAGAGATAATTGCAGCTCCTAGGTTTTTTAGGCGCAACTAAATCTGAGTTATCCTTATAATTAAACCTGCAGTTTACTTGCAGCCTTGGATACAAGAAATGTCAGCATATATTAAGAGTTTGGACACAGAGCATCATTACAGTTGGTATTGAAGGATTTCATGGCCCTGGGAGAGGTGAGACGCTGGGTGTAAATCCTGGACACTGGCCACCTTCACTCTGCTCTGACTTCATACAGAACTCAGCTCTCAAAGATGTTGATTTCGCCTCGGTTCACGCTTATCCTGATACCTGGTCTGTATCGTTCCATCTTCCTTACTGAATAAATTTAATTGTATCATGTCACTGACGCATCTTTTTTACAGGCTACCAAAGGCAAGTAAGCAAGAAGTCATGAATAAATTTAATCTGTCCGGGTTCATTCACACTTGAATGATAGTGAAAATGCTCAGGTTTTTCTACAGGAGTTATCTTATCTAGCCATGAATCATATGACTCTGAAGTCTCTACAGGAGTTATCTTATATTTTTTAATAAAATATAGTGGTCAGAGTTAATTTCAGTATGGCTTAGTGATTTTATGGATCTCACGAGTTGATTTCAGTATATGTTGCATAATTAATGCTTATTAATAATCTGGACTTACAATCCTTATAAGAGGAGCTGTCGTTAAGGCTTCATCTATCTTCTAACTAGGCAGGGGGTACTCTTGTTTACCCTTTTCTTAGAGCATGTAGATTTCACCTTCATCACATTAGTAATCATGCACTGTCAGTACATGATCCCTTCTCTGCAAAGAGAAGACTTGGCTTTGCTTTACCAGTAAGTTAACACAGCAGCTGGGTACTCTAATCTGCTAGCATGTGGCATATTTCTCCATAGCCTGTAGTTTGTTGTACCGTTCCTTATAGAAGGCAGGACTAGGTGTTTCTGTCATTACTCTGTATACGAGTGTTCTATGCCTCTGTTTTCGTCCACTGATGTTGGTCATCGTTCATATTCCGCTTTAGCAACTTGTAGCACTTGATAGAAGTTAATTGCATTTGAATTTTAAGCAATGTAATCAGATTTCCTCATTGCCTGGTATTGATTCAGTCTTCATTTTGTAAAGTCCCTAACTGATATTTGGATTTTTGTGATTTTGCATGATATTTTGTGAGCAACAAGTGTACTTCCATTGTAACTAGGCTATGTGTTTTCCATTCAGAGTGGTACTCTGAATGAGTTTTTTGGTTCCTCTGCAGGCCTCTTCCACTTCTTCCTAATCTTGAGGTTTCAGATGGGGTTGAAAAAGCTGCAGATCATGCTCTTGTATGGATCAATAAGCTGTTGGCCATGACATCACCACCGAGAAAGATAGGAATGTTTTTATAAAGGTATGTCTCTTTCTCTGAGAATCTCAGTTTCTCACACACTTTACTGTATATCTGTTCCTAATTATGTATGCTCTTCCTTTTCCCTGTTCTCCTTGGTGCAAAGGAGTAGCACTGTACTTCACGCAGACTCTGCAGCATGTAACATGTGCATTTCTGGAAGGAAACTCATTCAGTTCTGTTGGGCTACTACTTTCCTATATGAAGTCGTTATATAGGCTGCCTAGCTGTGGCTAGCATGCATAATAATAACGTGAATGGTCTATTGTTTTTCCTCTGATTCTTTAAAAGACAAATCCTTATAAATCCAAGATCACTCGAGGCTAGCATGCATAATATGTTAGTATGAACTTTACACATGCTGTTGAATCAAGTATGTCTAAATCTTTCCTGCCTCCCTGTGCCACTGAGGTGCAAGCATTTTGAGATTGGTGGAGACAAGAAGGGCAAGGGAATATATGTGCATTGTTTTTTGTTAATCTGAGTTGTGCTCAACTGCTGATGTGGTAAATGTGTAGTGTTTTAAGCATAGTCAAGATTGTGCAGATCATCAACTGGAATGGAAAACTTAGTAGATCTTTCCTGTACCTATTAGCATTTGTTAGTGCCAATGAAATTTGTAAAGAATTTGATTATTGTAATGGATAAAATATGTGGAATGCAAAAAGGACCAGGGCAGAGATTTTTATTTTTTTTTGTTTTCATAAATTGTCATTAGTGACGTGTTTAGCCAAGAAGCGTCGCTGCGGAGACCAACACCAGTGATGCATCCTAGGTGTACGCATTTTCGTAAATTGTCATTAGTGACGCGTTTAGCCAAGAAGCATCGCTGCAGAGACCAACACCAGCGATGCGTCTTGGGTGTACGCGTCACTGATAAAGGTTATTAGTGACGCGTCTTAGCTGTATGCGTCGCTGATAAAGGTTATCAGTGACGCGTCTTGGACACACGCGTCGCTGATAAAGGGTCATCAGTGACGCGTCTTGGACACACGCGTCGCTGATAAAGGTTTGTCAGTGACGCGTTTTTGATTTGCCCTTATCACAGACGCAAGAATAGTGACACGTCTTTTCTACGTCACTAATGACTGTCTGGACGCGTCACTGATAAGCTTTTCTGGCATAGTGACTCCTATCTTCAATAAACCACACATTGTGTATGAATGCATACTCATTTATTAGTTTGAGTATGTTTACTCATTGTAAGATACTTCAAATCTTACTATGTAATTCTTTTTTTCAAAAGAGGTCATATTTTTTAATGTATTATTATAATACCATTATAGTAGTATATAAAATAAATATAACTATATACTCTATGTATACTTACATGCTTGACATAAATACTATTCTTGATAGTCTAGTATGATCACATGCTCCGTAAGGCCATATACTGAAAATATACACACGGTAATAACTACACCTTGAGAGTAAGAAATAATTTCCCTATATATATGTGCATGCATTAATAATTGTACAATTACATATTTCCACTGTTTAGAAATCATGAAAAATATTTCCTTAAAATCACCCGATGACACTAATTAATTGTAATGATGCATTTTAAAAATTATTTAATACTCCAAGACAATGTATTTATTAAGTTGTTGATTTAGATAATTTCTTACATTTTGACTACAATATTACAATATAATCAACATTGGTAGTTCAATTATAAGCACTTTATTTATTAATAAATATACTACTACCACTACTAGAGAGTAGACCTTCGGTTCAACATAATAGTCCCAGCTAGAGTTAGGCCTAGGACCAAGTTTGATGGACGTCAGAGAACCTTTAGTCCCGATTTTAGTGCCAATCCGGACGAAAGATCTTAGTTCAAAAGGAAAGCATTCCATCCAAAGTTGCATGTGTTGTCTTGGTGCGGTGGAAGGCTACACACGAGGCAATACATAAGGTCTTGGGTTCGAGTCACAAAGCTGGGATGCATTAATTTTTTTAGCCTCGGAGAACCCTAGTCTCGGGTTCAGGCAGCCGCCCGGGACTAAAAGCCATGTGTTTCTACTTGTGTATACACATAACTCTTTTATAGAAGGAATTCGATTCTTGAGCACTGACGTAGTATAGGTTAAAATAACTATTTATACAACAATAGTATAGAATCGTTATTTAATAATATAAAAAAGAGTTTTGGATGTACAAAAAATTCATTCACCCTGGTGCACACAGGACGAGGGTTCAAAGGAAGTTATATTACTATTTGTTCGAGCTATGAAAATTGCAGGTAGCTGCAAAAAAAATGGCATGATTATTAGCAATTTACTTGATCACTGTCAGTCATTCGATGTACCTCATTGGCCTTCTCTGGCTTGATCACTGTCAGTCAAGCAATAAGTACTTGAGAATAAAGGGAAAAGGGAAAAGAAACTACAAACCAGAACCACCACCAACAACGGGAAAAAGAAAAAGGGGAAACAAATTTGGAACCGCGAATTAAGTACCCCTCTATCTAGAAAAGAAATGAATGCAATTTTAGAATAGTACCTAGTTAAAGATCTTAACTTTGACCAACTATTAGAGATATAAAGTATAAATTTTTATGATATCAAATAAGTATTATTAGATTAGTAAGAGACATATTTTCATAAATATATCTATATATGGTGTACGTTATAAACGTTAATATTTTTATTAATAAACTCGGTCAAGCTTTAGATACTTCAACAAAATGTGAATTTAGAATTGCATTCTTTATGGACGGCGTTTGAATGCGATCATGCATATGCATGCAGGTTGGAATGGTCTTACAAGCAACTGCATATATAGAATGCAGGTTGGAATGGTCTTACTAGCAACTGGCCAACTGCTTATATAGAAAGGCGTGAAAGGTGATAGGGAAAAAACAATGTACACCATCATGCATTTGCAATAGAAATTGCATGATAGACGTCATGCATGCATGTACTGATGATGTATACACCACAACAAAGCTGAGTCAGAGCCCCCGGCCGGCCGGCCCTAGCTAGCGTACTACATGCACCTTGTAATATGGAGATGAGGACAAATCTCTCACTTCAGCTATGGCTTGTTTGGTCTATCCCCTCCCAAGATCGGGGAGGATTTTGACATGTAAGTGCCTGTTTAGATGCATTTGGTATGACAAAACTTTTGGTCCTAATCTTTTGCTGCAAATCTTTAGGCATTCAAACTTTACATTTTGGTGTTTAGATGCATGGCAAAACTTTAGCACTGTACCGAACAAAGACTGATTTGCCCTCATTTAATGACTGATTTGCTTTATTAATTGGCAGTCATGCACGGCCATGCAGGGGTAGTGGGCGTCCAGCTCGTGCCCCAAGACGTTTTTGCCCAATTTTGGGCCTCTTGGTTCCCAAATAGCCCAAGTTTTGCAGCCCAAGTTTTGCCCTTTTTTGCCTTTGTTGTTTAGATCCATTTTGCCAAACGATGGGCTAAAAGTGCTAAAGTTTTAGCAAAAGATGGGAAATAAATAGGGCGTAAAGGATTTAGTCCCCACAATCCCTTATAATCTTCTTATAAGTTCCGCTTCAATCTCCACCAAACCTAACAAGACTATAGTATCATTATCTAAAAAAAACAAGACTATAGTATGACAGTAGTATCCAAAGTCTAAACCTGCTACCAATAGTGACAACTTCCTTTCCGAACGAATCCTAGCGAGTAGCGACTACTCTACTGCCATTGCATGGCTATCACCTTAGCAAGAGGGAATATACATATATGACAAGTGCTTATATATATTTTGAAAGATCCCTTGGGTTCCTCACCGCGCTACTCGTCAAGTATTGAGACAGAAAACCAAGATAAGCTTCTTCTGTTTTGGATTATCACATGCTTGTCTGACCTCGCATTGCCTTGTTTAATCACGGTCTCGATCAGACAACGAAGCAGTGAGTAAATTATGTTCAGCACCTTTGAGCCAAGATGACACTAATAGAAAAAGAAATTTTTCCAAGAACCCGCCTACATTTCGTTATAGGTCCCCTGTACAGCTATGGTTGGCGATGGTGGTGTCCCGTAGCTTTGAACCGTCCGTGGAACAATATTGTCACGGGTGGTTCCATATGCAAACGCTATAAATTGACGATTAAAACAGGCAGTTTTCATAAGGAACTGTACATGTGTAAAGTATGTTTACACTATACCACAGTCCAAACTAGCGTCGGACAAAGGGTCGGTAAAAATATCGAAATGTCGTTGGATGGTCAGTCGGTATAGCTTAGTAACATACGGTCGGTCGCTATATTTTAATTTTTCGTCTGATGGTTGGTTGATATTTTTATTTTGGTTTACCGTCAGATGGTCGGTCGATATATTTTGTTATTTAGGTCCGCCGGTCCGTCGGAACATTAGATTGGGCTTGCGCGCGCCTAAAATTTAGTGGAGCCCACCTGGCAAACCAAAGTTGGCGCCGCTCTCTATCTCGATCTGGGCTTGGAAAACCCTAGTGCCTCTTCATTTTTCCCTCCGCGCCGCCACACGCCCCCACCGCAAGCCCGCTTCCCCACAGCCGATGATTTGATCCCCTGCAGTGCGGCACTGCGCCCGTGAGCGCCACTCCCGTGCGAGCGCCAGTGCCCCACGCGTGGCCCCAGCCCGGCGGCTCCTGGCACCCCTGTGCGGCCCCCGACGAGTCGCGATGACAATAAGCGCTCTCTCTCAATAGCTCGTCCGCTCCTCTGTTCCCGGGCGCTCCTCGGTGTCTTGGCGGCGGTGCCATTTGCGGCCTTGCCCTGGCGCGACCTAGCCCCTTGCCCCAAATGGGCAGATGGCCAGACCTGGCGGGCGGCGCCGCCACTCCTAGCCTAGCCGCCCGGCGCCCCGTCCACGGCATCCTGACCGGCGGCCTGCCTCAACCTGGATCCGCCCTGCCTGCTGGTGAAGTGTTGAGCAGCTTTGTTCTCTACAGCTTGTTGCCTTGTTCCATGTTTCCCCAAATCCCTAACCCTAACTAGATCTGCCACTGCAGCGAGGTACTTGCATGTCGTGAGCCCTCCCTCAAACCTCCCCTTTCTTCATGTGTGGATGTGATGACCTCTCCGTTTTTTTCATCTGGATTTGAGGTATTTGAGGTATTTGTGGTGGTGTGAATGACAGCCCCCTCCAACCATGACCCGCTGTGCTTCTTGTGCAGCCATGAGCAGCTCTGCTTCTCGTCCAAGCATAGCTGGCCAACGAACCCCACCTGCTGCCTGGTATGCAGAAGAACACATGTGAACTGCACTCAAACATTTGTGGGACAGTTGCTGCTTGTCTTTGCTATTACAATTTTTTACCGTTTGGGTTATGAATGCACATGGGTAGGTTGCAGTATCCAAATGTAGTATGCTAATGGATTGCTCTTAATAGGAATCACAGTAAGTAACTCTAAACGTGTATTAAATACACAGGCCTTTATGTACAAGTGGTTAATAAGGTTTGGACTAGGCCATATGTTCTTGCTGGTATAATTTTCTTGTCAAAAGTAGATTATTGATTTTGAGTTTACCTGCAGAACATTTTTATGCTGTCCAAAAATATGGAAAATCCTTTTGAGTTCTAAAAACTGGGAGTAACAAGTGTACATGCCTATGATCATGAGTTACATTTAAGTTTGTGGTGGCTGTTTCTTACAATATGTCCTTATATTAGTTGTACTGCTTGTGAATTAGTTAATGCCTTGTTTTCAATTTTTTAAGTTTATAGCTTGTGTGATTTGCTTATGTGCTGATGAGTGGAGAAACCATTATTTAGTTGCTTTTCTCATCTTAGCTGTTGCTTCTAAGCTCAAAGTATATATGATGCAATATGGCTGTTGTCAATTCCCATTTGATTTCTGAAAAATAGGTGTAGCAAATGTAGATTCCTATTTATGATGAATTCATAATCCCAGTGTGATATCTCTATTGATTCATGTGTGAAGATTAGTGCATACCATTTTTCCATCTCCAGTGACACGAAAAGTTGTGTTCTTGATGATATAAGATGTTTTTTTATATAAATTGGATATCGAGTTTTAGGTATTTTTCCATCTACTGCTGGTTTCGTGGAAGAGAAAAGAACAGAGAGAAGGACTGTCTAAAGGATGTCTATTTTGCTGCTGGTTTGTCATTGTTCAGTCAAGGTCTTGTGGAATTTATTAAAAAATTATGCCAACTCTTATACATACGATTCAAGTTCTGTTAATCCATTCAATTGGTTCTCAATTATTATTAGTAGAAGTGGCACTGCAGAGAAAGGATTGTCTAAAGGATGTCTAACTCTACTGCAAACCTTGCTTTGTATGCTTGTAGAGTTGGGTTACATATATGAAAATCCCAGGGTCAGCTCTAGCATAGCTTTTATGGCTGCTTGGCTGCTTTTTATCTTATTCCAAAATTTCCCATTCTATTATTATGCAAACATTTTCTTTGTGTCCATGAGGACTGTGCAAGCTGCAAGCAATTTTTATATGGCATGATAGGCAGGCCAATCCAGTAGCTTGCTACCACTGTAGTGATCAATTTACTGGCGCACTATTATACCTCAACTTTGATATTATGGTTAGTGAATTATTGTGTAAATCACACCCAGGCCCGGCCCGGGGGGGGGTGCGAGCTGTGCAGCCGCACTGGGCCCTCCAGGCCAGGGGGCCCAACTTGATATATGTATGTAGTACTAGTATTCTTTGTATGGCCTATTATTAGCCCATAGAACAGGTGAACCAGCCAACCAGGCGTATGAGATACGAGTCCCGAAAATCGCGTTGATTGCGTTCCGCACTTCCGCGTCCGCGACTCCGCCCTTCCGCCGCGCGGCCTCGGCGACTCCGTTCCTGCGTGAGCAGAGCAGCGACGATCGCGTGTGTGTGTCTTCGTGATCTTGGCGATCGAGCGTGAGTGGCTGCCGGCCGGCGATGGCGCGATGCACACGCACTGACTCTGTCCATCCGTGTTCCTGGCTTCCTGCGGAGGTAACAAACTGACCATTGGCCCTAAGCTCCCAAGCCCCTCTAATCTCCCCATTCCCCAATCTTTATTCTTTATACTTCTTTAGATTTGGGATTTAAGAATGAGGAATCCAATATAAGTAGCAATTATGTTGAATTTTGTATGATATTTTTTTAATTACTAGGTACTTTTCTGGATCTACAGTGAACTCATGTTGCCCAAAAAACATGCATCTGGAAGTGAGAAAAGAAAAAAGAAGAGAAAGATAGAGGCCTTGAATGAATCACAAAGGGGATCTATTCATAATTTTTTTAAGAGCAGTACAAGCACTACAAGAAATCCAGATGAGTGGGCAATTGTTGCTGTGGAGGAACAAACTACGCATCTAGAAGACCAAAGCCCTATAGAAGATAGTGTTGGCACCGACACCGATGATAATAATGTGAGTGGCCATGAGCCTGTACTTAATTCTCCTACAACGCAATCTACTCGTGTTGATGAAGAACCAGTTTTTACTATTGATATGTATGATCCAATAAATTGGGGCAATCTTGATAACAAAGCAAGGGACATATTAGTGGAGAAGGGGCCTATTAGAGAAGAAAATATTGTGTTTCCTATGGATGACAGATCAAGACGTTTTGCATACACTCATTATTCTAGAAAAATGAGCAACGGCGAGGTACGTGATAGGAAATGGTTGGTCTATTCAAAAAGTGTTGACAAAGTGTTTTGCTTTTGTTGTAAGTTGTTTGGTTCTAGTAACCGCAAGAGTTCATTGGGGCATGATGGCTTTAGAGATTGGAGCCATGTTAGTGAAAGACTAAAAGAGCATGAAGTTAGCGTGGATCATATGACCAACATAAACTCTTGGAATGAATTGAGAGTTAGATTAAGCAAACATAAAACAATTGACAAGGAGTTGCAACATCAAATCACAAAGGAGAAAGAACGCATAAGGCTAGTTCTACTAAGAATTGTTGCCATTGTAAAGTTTCTTGGTAAACGCAGTTTAGCTTTTAGAGGATCTAGTGAGCAACTTTACAATGATGTGAATGGTAATTTCTTAGCTTGTTGTGAGATGGTTGCTGAATTTGACTTGATAATGCAAGACCACCTTAGACGCATTCAAAACAAAGAACTGCAGTATCATTATCTTAGTCATAAAATTCAGAATGAGTTGATTTCACTTATGGCTTCTAGAATTACAAGCTCTATCATAAAGATTGTTAAAGAGGCCAAATATTTCTCAATTATCCTTGATTGTACCCCTGATGTGAGTCACCAAGAACAAATGAGCTTGTTGGTTCGATGTGTTGATATGTCTGATGGGAAAATAAAAATTGGGGAGTACTTTCTTGGTTTCTTGAAGGTGGATGACACATCTGGTGAGGGGCTTTTCAATGTATTAGTTGACTCCATCAAATCATTTGGCCTTAATGTTGATGATATTAGAGGTCAAGGTTATGACAATGGCTCTAATATGAAAGGAAAACATAAGGGGGTACAAAGTCGTTTGCGTGAAATAAATCGAAGGGCTTTGTATATGCCATGTGCATGCCACAATCTTAATCTCACTCTTTGTGATATGGCTAAATCATGCAGTAAAGCTATTTCATTCTTTGGAATTGTGCAGAGGATATATGTATTATTTTCAGGTTCTACCAAAAGATGGAATGTTTTGCTTGAACATGTTCCAGATTTGACCGTGAAATCATTAAGCAATACTCGTTGGGAGAGTCGCATCAAAAGTGTCCGAGCAATTAGATATCAAGCTTCTCAACTAAGGTCAGCTTTGTTGTGGCTAAGTGAGGATGGAGATACTGAACCAAAGGATAGAAGTGATGCAAAAAATTTATATGACGTGCTTGGCAGCTTTGAGTTCATACTTGGTATGGTTATTTGGCATGACATTTTATACTCTGTAAATATTGTCAGTAAGAAGTTGCAATCACCATCCATGTGCATGGATTCTACCTTGCAGCATATAGAAGGTATGGTGAATTACTTTGAGAACTACAGAAATACTGGGTTTGCTGATAGTGTGGTTGCTGCCACAGAAATTGCACTTGAAATGGGAGTAGAGGCATCATTTCCAGTAAAGCGTCGTTCTGTTAGAAAGAAACAATTTGATGAAACTGAATGCAATGAAGCTATCTTGCAAGCTGAGAAGGATTTTGAAACTTTTTATTTTTTGGTTATGGTTGATATGGCAATTAGTTCATTGAAAAGCAGATTTAAAGAACTCCAGTCATTCAATGAAAAATTCGGATTTCTAATGAATTCAATATCCTTGAAGGCAATGGATGGTGCTGATCTAAAAGACCATTGCATTAAATTTGCAAAAACTTTCTCTTCAGATGGTTCATCGGATGTTGATGTCAATGACATGATTTCTGAGTTAGCTGTTATGCAGTCTACTCTGCCAGATAAGCCAATGTCTGCTATTGAGATTTTTGAGTTTGTCACAGAAATGGATTGTTATCCTAATATTTCTATTGCTTATCGGATCCTATTCACTATGCCTGTGACTGTGGCCTCAGCTGAAAGAACCTTTTCAAAGTTGAAATTATTGAAGAATTATTTGAGGTCTATAATGTCCCAAGAAAGATTAAATGGTTTGGCAACTTTATGCATCGAGAAGAAATTATTAGATGAAATTGATATTGAGGCCATCATCAGTGACTTCGCAGCAGCAAATGTTAGAAGAAATTTTTAAGGTAATATAAGATGTATAACTTTTTTTGTTGTTTCATAAGAATTTTTTTTATGCATTACACTTATTAGAATTGTTATTATATTATTAGACTTATATTAAGGGGACCATCGCCTGTGGCTTCGCTCCAAGTCTATAATTTGACAGGGCCGGGCCTGATCACACCTCAACTTTATGGTTAGTGACTTATTGTGTGAGACTAAATGTTGCTAGCTGTAGAACTCAACTTTGGATCATATATAGGCGAAGTAGATTCAACTCTACATCCTTTAAGCTATTTTCTCTAATATCAAGTTTCATGTTGTATTCTTGATGGATGTAAAATTTTATTTTTCAGGTGGGAGGTAATAGATAGAGGTAGCCTGATGCATGCAGCAAGCGGTTGGATCGAAGTGCTCATGGTCAGTGAATTGTTTAGCTAGAGATAAAAACTCTTGTAGGGACTTTCTAGTGATGAAACAATTTGTAAAGAGTGCCAACAAACCATATGAGATGTATGCTGTGCAACCAAACATCTTGAGCTATGTGTAATTGTGTAGTTCTAGCATGTTGGCCAAAACTGATGGTTATGTAAAATGGCACAAGGCATGTGTTATGGTTATACTATAATTGTGAGCTATATATTCATTTTATGTCTCGTGAGTGTGTATTGTCTAATATGGTTAACATTGACTGTATGATTAATGTATGAACAAATGATATTATATGGTTATTTTTTCTATATGGATAGAATTAGACAATCAGTCGCTATAAATATATATAGGCAACCATTGGTCGGTATAAGTTTTGATGAGGTCATGACCATGCTTGGAGAATTACATGGAGGCCAAGGAGATCAGCAAGGGCATCCAAATCGAGAAGGAGGTCTAAAACTTATCCGGTTCGAGTCAGCAAGGTGGAGGCCCAAATCAAGTTTGAGTCCACCTCAAAATCCAGGACCAGTCTGCCTTAACTGGTCACCCAGGACGCGTACGGACTCCATTTTCGATGATCTATATATGGATGGAAAGCTTATTTGATAAGGAAGCCAACCTAGGTGGTCCTACGTCAAACGATGTTCGGAATCAATAGAAATCATCGAAACAAGTCACCGTCCAGAATCTGTCAGGGCGCTGTGTCGCCGTCTTTTGGGCCGTTTGGGCCTTGTAACGTGTCGGCTCCCCAGAGACGCGAATAGGGGTCCTTGGACATCCCTTAGGCTATATAATCAGTAGTCGCCGTCTACATTAGGGTTAGGTTTTGTTTAGAGTTTAGTTTTCCATCGAAAAACTGAATCGTTCATTGTAACTGTGGTGACAAATCCTTTTACATTGATCTAGGGCCCCTGTTCTTGATCTCCTCCACTGTGTCGATTAGTACTTTGGAACCGAGTTCTTGAACCCTCAATTGATATTCACATCATTCATATTTGCAATTTCAGATTGCGTGTTTTTACCTTCTTGCTTGTGCTCTTCGATTCGCTTGCAGGAAAAGCCTTCTTAGCGAGGTCAATCAAGTTGTGCTTGGTTGATAACCAACGGAGCAGTGGTGTATTGGTTGCAGGGTTCGAATCGTGTCTGATTTGAAGCCAGATCGCCAACGTCGAGATCTCTACAAATCGAACTTACCGGTTACCTCTCGGAAGATCGGACCTATACTCATCAATTGGTATCAGATATTTCAGGTTTACCGTGAGGTATAATCTCGTTTGCCTTAGATTCATATTTGTTCGTTACCTAAAGTCCACAAAAAGCCCAATAATATTTCAATTTCTGCTGTCCTATCACCTTTGTGCCTTTGCAATTTCGTTTCAGATTCGCGTTGTTCAGTTTGTGTCCGTGGTCGAGTCTTGTTGCTGGTTTAGGATTGTGTTCGTAGTCATAGTTCAATCGCCCGTTGCTGTGATTTTTGTTTTTCCGCTGCTATCCCATCCATCATTTCCAAACAACAAGTCGAAGCCACCACATTACTCGACTTGCCCCGCTAGCCGCCTTGTGTAACTTCTCGCCAACGCGTAAACCCTAGATAGATTGCCAGCCGCTCTTATTTTGCCTGCATCGCAGCCCTCCTTACATCATAAGGTGAATACCTACTGCTGTTAGTCACAAGAACCATCTTGTGCTCGGTGTTGGAGTTTAGGGACGCTTTGCCCTAACTGCCGCTGCCGTATTGTGCCTTCCGATAAACATAACTTGAGATACCTTCGGTAAAACAGGTATAACTTTTTGCTCGTTTATCAGAAAAATCTGAAATTTTTACAGCAGCTTCTTGACACCATTTGGAGCTGACCCAAACTCGGCTTTGCCCTGTTTGGTTTCATCAAAATTGTCAAAAAAAATTTAGGAAAATAAAGAAAAAAAATTTGTCAAAGTTTTTGCACGCTTTTCAGAGAACGTGCTGTATTTCTGTAGACCACATCTCACCTCAGTTGTAGGTGCCAATTTTTGTGGTTGCATTTTTTTTATCCTTGTTCAGAGAAAAATATAAAAAATAGCAAAAAAATAAAAAAAAAGTTTGATTCCTACTAGTGCCTTTTGGAAAATTCTGGAAAAAATTCAGAAAAAAGGAAAAATTCGGGTTATTTGCTTGTTCTGTGAGTTCTTTCCATCGTCCTTTGTTTTCACCTTATTGCGCTGCGTCTCGACACGTCTTAGCCAGCACCTATGATTTGTACTTTGGATCTGGATTGAACAATCGTTAATCTGCATTCGTTAATTGCTAATCCTTGCTGTCATATTGTGTGCCTACCCATAGCTCCACATATTCTTCTGTCAGCACAGGTTCATCTTGCAACTGTTACCCACGCTCAACAACAGATTACTTCGCCACTTTGGTTTGGCTCCTGTTTGGCGTTGGTAAGAATACAGGCAAGACGGTGATAAGCCGCTTGTGATTTTGCATTCCACTTTCACCACCACCACTTGTTTCCTTTTAGTAGATTATTAGGGATAACTTTCACTGTTTGTTCCTATTTTATGTCTACAATGACAGGTTACAACACTCATCGATACGAGACAACAATGATGCATGACCCACACACTATTGCTGCTACACCTCCTTCCGCTGGTCGTTCTATTCTTTCTTCTCCATCTACTTATGATGGTGTTGGTGCTGATGAGTACATTAAGTGGGAAAGTAAAATAGATAATATTTTTGCACACTGTCATATGTGTGAGCGGAGGAAGATTAATAATGCATCTAGTGTTTTGAGACATTTAGCATCCATTTGGTGGGAGTCTTTAAGTTCTTCAGATAAACCTCATACATGGAACGATATGAAAAATCTTATGAGAGAAAATTTTATTAATCCATCTCTTGTAATTAATTTATATGATGAGGAACATCAACTAGACCAATATCCTATTATTCCTCCTGCTATGCCTAACCTTTTGCAGGACAATGCACAAAAAAGCGGGGATGACATGACAGAAAATGAGGTGCTCTCAGTTTCATGTGAACATTCAACACGTGTTACTTCCGCTGACAGTGAGAGCAAAGGTATTACCAATGATGCTAATCTCACAGAAAATGAGAGTTCTCTTGATGTGCTGAATTTTTCCACCAATCATGTTATGATAGAGCAAATATTAGTGGAACCTTCGCTTGATTTACCTTTGTCACAAGCTGATTTGCTTAATGTTCCTTGTGATAAAGATGACTTGAATGATGATATTTATATTATTCCAATAATGAATGATCATGCTATATGTATGTTGGAATCGAACACTACTAATAAAAATAGACATGTTATTCATAATGCTAGCTATGTTGATGAGCTAAAGTTGATGTCTTCTTTAAATACATTGGGATACATTGATTTTCATGTTCTTTGCAATCTTAATTATTTAGAGGAAAAACTTTATGCATATGCTGATTTTCCATGATTGTCTAGACATACATATCATGTTTTTGGCAAATATAACAATCAAGGACAATATATGGTACAACGAGTTTATATTTGTACAACTATAAATTCTTCTTTTGTTGTGCAAAATAATGATCACTTAGAGGACTATAAAATCAACAATGTTGTCATGCCATATTTCTCTTGTTTTGCTTTACAATCCCAAGTGGAATCCAAAGAAGGGGAGCATATGTTTCTTGTTAGTACTGATCTTTTGCAGGATAGTATTGACAAAAATCGTGTGTATTTTAATCGAGGAGACTATATGTTTGTAGGAGAAGGCATGCTGCAAACCAAAACATGTGGTCATATTCTTTCTTCCAACATTGTCAATTCCCAATATTTTGGCAACCTCGTTTGTCTTCATGTTGTGCAGAATGGAATTCAAGCAACATCGACGCCGAGGACGGCTTTTCATCAAGAAGGGGAGGATGATGAGGTCATGACAATGCTTGGTGAATTACATGGAGGCCAAGGAGATTAGCAAGGGCATCCAAATCGAGAAGGAGGCCCAAAACTTATTCGGTTCGAGTCACCAAGGTGGAGGCCCAAATCAAGTTTGAGTCCACCTCGGAATCCAGGACCAATCTTCCTTGAACTGGTCACCCAGGACGCGTACGGACTCCGTTTTCGATGATCCATATATGGATGGAAAGCTTATTTGATAAGGAAGCCAACCCAAGTGATCCTACGTCAAAAGATGTTAGGAATCAACGGGAATCATCGAAATAAGTCACCATCCAGAATCTATCAGGGCGCTATGTCGCCGTCTTTTGGGCCGTTTGGGCCTTGTAACGTGTCGGCGCTCCCCAGGGACGCAAATAGGGGTCCTTGGACGTCCCTTAGGCTACATTAGGGTTGGGTTTTGTTTAAAGTTTAGTTTTTCATCGAGAAACTGAATCGTTCATTGTAACTGTGGTGACAAATCCTTTTACAGTGATCCAGGGCCCCTGTTCTTGATCTCCTCCACTGTGTCGATTAGTCCTTTGGAACCGAGTTCTTGAACCCTCAATTGATATTCGCATCATTCATATTTGTAATTTCAGATTGCGTGTTTTACCTTCTTGCTTGTGCTCTTCGATTCGCTTGCAGGAAAAGCCTTCTTGGCGAGGTCAATCAAGTTGTGCTTGGTTGATAACCAATGGAGCAGTGGTGTAACGGTTGCAGGGTTCGAATCGTGTCTGATTTGAAGCAGGATCACCAACGTCGAGATCTCCACAAATCGAACTTACCGGTTACCTCTCGGAAGATCGGGCCTGTACTCATCAAGTTTACAATAGGCGTCAAACTATGTGTCGGTATATCTACACAGTATCATCTAATGGTCGGTCGGTATAGGTAGGTCGGACGGTATAAGTTTATAGCGACGCCACTATCAGCGACACATGGAGTCAGTCGGTATAGGTCTATACCGAGCGACCGTAGGTCGCTATAATGACTTATACCAACCCTCCGTAGGACGCTATAGATGGGTTGTGGTATAGTGTTAGTCAGCGATTTCCCTAGGAATCGTGTATCGACATGTAGAAATAAATTCATGACTTCCTCCTTGTCAAGTTCGAACCAAGCTCCACAGCTCCCTAATGGCATGCCGGAACTTGAAAAACAGTGGGAGGTTGTGATCTCAAAATCTGTTGAGGAGTTGGCTCCCTAAGTTAAGTGCATCCCATTAAAAGTATATATATATTTTTAAAAAAAGTTCCATGTAGAGTTCAGATATTTAGCTTATCTTTCTAGATCTAGATATGACGTTCTAACCATTTATAGTGGTTTAGAGAGTGAGAGAGAGACACACACGAGAAAAAGAGAGGTTCTTCAGATATAAATGACGTTCTAGCCATTTATATTGGTCAGACTTGTCTTATCGTGGGATTGTTTTCCTGTCGAGCTGTCGCTCCAGTTAACTTAAGATAGGTTCTTCCTATTAAAAATTATCTTCCCGGCCAGATCTTTGTGCGGATTGTGTTGGTATGAAATCGGGAAATCGATTTCTCTAGATCGTGCCTGAATTGGTGCGCGGATTAGAGAATTTTGCTGCTGCTGCTTCGGATTACGTACATCTTCCATCAAGTGTTTGTAAGCCTGCTCTTGTTATCTACTTGCTGATTTATCGCTTGTATGATCAGTTCTCCGTGTTAACTGTGATCTACTATCGTTGCTTCGCTGTTATTGCCTTGTGACGTTAGAAGATACAGTATATAAATTAATTTTTGTTGCCGGGTTGATTGTTGGTTTTCCCTCAAGAAATATTTTTAATCTGTGCTGTCGTGATACTCATTGGGGGAGTGGAGATCGTTTTTGGTTGTATAAAACTCAGCTTGTCTGCGTCTCGAGGGCTAGTCGACAAATACACAGATTAAACTGACAGAAAAATACATATTTTTTCTATGAGTTAACCTAAATTGATAGAAAAATACATATTTTTTCTGTGTGTTTATTTCTTTTTTTCTGTGTGGATATCCACACAGAAAAATTATTTTTAATCTGGGCGAACATAATTTTTCTGTGCGTGTAAGACCGACAGAAAAATTATTTCTGACGGCGAACCGACAGTGTTAGAAAATATTTTTCTGTGGGTATTTGCATTTTTCTGTGGGTTTTTGCACACACAGGAGTATTCGAGTTTCTAGTAGTGAAATTACAGCTGCAAGATTAATCTATTGGTCGCTATAGTTGCTACTCCGAATTGATCCAACAACACTATAATAATTCAGATCTATTTCTTGGCGTTTGTATGAAAAATCAAGGTTTCGTTATTTGATTAATCATGTAAAATCGTATTAGTGTTTATTTGTTCTGTGGGCTACTATCTTAAGCTTGACTAACTATAGATAAAAGAACATATCAATATTTATTATGATATCCCCGGCTGAGGCTGCAATTGTTTTTTCTTGTTCTGTGCTTTTTTTTGCTTTCCTTGTCTAATAAAAATTACGGCAAGTCTCTTGCTGTCCTTTCAAAAAATATTTATTATGATATCAAATAAGTATTATTAGATTAGTCAAGGGATATATTTATGTATATATATCTATTTGGTGTCATAAATGTTTATATTTTTATCAAGATCTTGGTAAAACTTTAGATACATTAACAAAGAGTAAATCTATATATAATTGTGGATTCTTATGTGGATGTTGGAGGTAGTACGTACGTTGGAATACCATCATGCATATGCTTGCAGTTTGGAATGAGTATGGTCTTACTGGCAACAAGTGCATATATAGAAAGGCGTTGAAAGCTGGCAGCGAATAAACAATCTACACTATCATGCATTGCAATAGAAATGGCGTGATAAACGTCATGCATGGATGTACTGATGACGTACACCACACCAAAGCTAAGTCAGCCCCCGGCCGGCCCTACCTAGCGTACTGATGCATGCACCTTGCAATATGGAGATCAGAATAAATCCCTCACCTCACTTATGGGTGGATTATTTGGTCTATCCCCTCCCAAGAGAGTTTGACAAGGAGGACTTTGACATGTAAAGGATTTATTAGTCCCCACAATAGTCCCCACGATCCCATTTAGGGTCTGTTTGGTTTGCCCTGTTAAACTTTAACAGGTGTTGATCATGTGGTTGATCATAGAGTGTTCGGATATTAATAATCGACTAATTAGGCTTAACAGATTCGTCTCATAAATTAATCTTAATCTGTGCAATTAGTTTCGTAATTAGTCTATGTTTAATACTCCATACATGTGTCAAACATTCGATGTGATAGGTGTTAAAAAAACAAGGGGAACCAAACACCGCCTTAATCTTCTTAGAAGTCCCCTTCCAGTCTCCACCAAAGCTAACAAGGCTCTAAGTAGTAAAAGTGCTACCAACTAGTGATGACTTCCTTTTCGAACCAATCCTAGCGACAACTCAACTGTCATTGCATGACTATCATCGCCGGCCTCAGCAAGAGGGATTATTCATACTCTTCTGTTCCTAGATATCTGTCGTTTTCGCTTCCCGAGAAACAACTTTAACTAAATATATATTAAAAATATTAATATTTATGGTACATAATTAGTATCATTGGAAAGATTTTTAAATCTAGTTTTTTAATAAATTTATTTAGAGATACAAATGTTGCACGTATTTTTTCTACAAATAAAGTCAAACTTGTGGCACACACACCAATAACGATAGATATTTAGGGATAGAGGGAGTATACGGTAAGGGCTTATATTTTAGAAGATCCATTGGGGTCCCCAACGCTTCATGATTACATAGAGTTTGAACGGGTCATGGGACCTTGAGGAAAGAGTTTAAGAAGATTGACAGATCTAAGACATAAAACTATAAGATAAGTGTGGACTCATGTGACGGTTTGATGCAGTGTTCGCCTAAACGGCCTAAACGGCCGCTAAACGGTAAACGGTGATAAACTATTTTGTTTAGGGGGTTAACGGAAAATTAAACGGTTGACCGTTTAAAAGGTAAAAAAAACGGGGAAAACGGTCTAAACGGCCTAAACGGAACGGGGATAAATGGTATTAAACGGGCTAAACAGCTGTTTAAACGAGTGTTTAGGCGAACACAAGGTAAATCTAGTTAAGTTTTACATGTATAAATTTGTATACTTAAGTTTATTATATTTATAAATATGTACACTTGATTTGTTACATGCATAAATATGTACATTTGATTCTTTTCACATGCATAAATATATATATACATACTAAAATAATTGATTTTTACTTGGATTAATATTTATAAATGCTAGAATAATTGATTTTACATAAAAAAAATATGCATATTTGGGTAATATTGTGTAAAACCGTTTAGACCGTTTTAATCCGTTTAAACACCGTATAAACTGTTTAAACGCTAAACAGAGGGTGACCGACTGTTTAGCGTTTAGCGTTTAGGATAACATTGGTTTGATGTAGTGATACTCTATCAGTAGCTTGGTGCTGATTTGTGAAATGTTAATTGTTGATATTTGATTGTCAGGTTGAACAATTATGTAGTCAATCTGCAGTAGTGATGATGTTGAATTACTTTACTGATTTAATTATTGTCGTGCATGTGATAGAACCATGACTGGCCGCCACGTGATCAAATAAAAATGCGACATGTGGACGAACCAGTGTATAACACGAATAGCCAGGGCACGACACGTGGGCTATTAAAAATCCAACACGTGGAAGGAAGTCGTCAAGTCATGTGGCCGAATAAAAATACGAAATGTGGACAGACAACAGCACCGTGACGCGTGGTCGAATAAGAAACGGGCAACCAATAAAAATACGACACATGGTCTAATAAAGAAGTGACATATGACCCAACTGCAACACGACACATGTGCCAATAGAAAACTTACATGTGAAATAACAGGGGACCCGACACGTGGTCCAGTAAGAATATGAAACGTGCAAGAATCAGAGATGGCCACGTTGTGCAATAAGAATGCGACACGTACCTGAACCATCTCCAATACAACCGGCTATAGTATATACACGTGGAAAACATCTCTAACGGAAGCACCCACCAGCGTGGCAGCCCCCTGCCCTGCATACCAAAATAATTCTATGACACTCTACTTTTCGTTACATATCAAACCACTTCTACGACGAGTTGCTTAGAATCGTCATGAAAGTTCAAGTATGACGTGACTTTTTTGACGAACCGTTTTTTTTGTCATAAATTTGTTATAAAACTAGAATTATGACGAATTTGGTTTTTTTAGTGACGAAAGTTGTTCATCGTGAAAGTGCAGATTCCCCAGTAGAGAGACGAAGAAAACACAACAAAGGGCACAAGCCATAGAGGCATAGACTTAATTATTATTAGATCTACTAGCTAGCTGGAGGGGATTGCGACCCCTCCCGTCGTCACCAGCAAGCCGTCGGTGGCCGAATAGGGAGGGGCTCGACAGGATCTGGCGAGGGGAAAGGGTGGAGTCGCTTCAGCGTTGTTTGACCTTCCGGGCTTATGGTTTGTGTTTATGATTATCGGTTTGCAGTCTTGCAGAGCTGAGAGTAAGCTCAAGATATTTGCTGCTAGATGGCTGGTGCAACAGTCATTGTTTGGGCTGTTTTGATGTTAAACGCTCTTCAACATTGGTATTTGCTGATGTTGATTGCTGGACGAGGGAAAAGGGGAAAGATGGTATTTGCTGAAGCTGCTGTTTGCTTCACGCCTCAACATAGGCGTGCCGCAGTCCTCCGCGTTGTTTTGCAATTAAATTGAGCGCCGCAGTTCGCCAAAATGCGTGGTGTGACACCCAGCTGTTTAGCGTGGAAGCTGCGGAAGCAGACCAAACGGAGCCTTAGTCCCCACAATCCCTTATAATTTTCTTATAAGTTTAGCTTCAATCTCCACCAAACCTAACATGGTACATTAAAAAAAATTTAAGACAAGTTATGGGAATCCTCAAATGATGCATGTACCCATTAATTAATACCAATTAAGGTGTTTCTCCTCAAATTATGGTTTTCTTTTTAATAAACTTTGCCAAATCTAGGCATTGAAACCTCTAAATATATTATATTTCAGTACAAATTTTAAAAGTCACAATCCACTATATTCAGGACCGCGGGAGTACTATGATCCAAAGTCTAACCTACTAGTGACAACTTCCTTTTTTAATCAATCCCAGCGGGCAGCAACACCTCTAAAGTATAGATGGCAACAGGTCTGGGTGGAGCATCCACAGACCCGCACCCAAACCCAATTCGTGTGAAAATCCGCCCCCGCCCCCGAACCCGATGGGGACCTGAAACCCAACGGGGAACCTGAGACCCGAGTTCATCAACATGCCAGAAACCCAAAGTCCGCAGCGTGTGCTGGCATCATCGCATCCGCTCGCCAGCGGAGTACTCGGCGTCCGAAAAGCTGTGTCTGTGGCGGACCGACGGAGCGGAGGGGCGCGGCCAAGCGACGGACCGATGGATCGGTGGAGCAGAGGGCCGGGTGTGGAGGATCAACGACCAGTGGAGCGGAGGGCCACAGGGGCATGGCGGACCGGCGATGGAGCGGTGCGTCGGTGCGGTGCTATGCGTGGTGGGTGGTGAAGTGCACCCGTGCGGCACTTTGGGTGCGGCTGCGGCAGGATGTTGGCCAACTGGGAAGAGGAGAGGGGAGCGGGTTCCCGACGGGCACCCGTGGGGGAGAATGAAAACCCAACCCCAACCCACCCTATTTCAGCTTCCCGAACCAGAAAACCTGTGGGGTGAGAAGTAGACCCGCCCCTGCCCCGCTGGGTCTAAAACCCACGGGTTTCGGGTTCAGCCCGCTCTGTTGCCATCTATACTCTAATATAAATGCACTAGCGCCAAGTACTAACTGATGATTATGTTCGCGAACCTCTTTAATGTGTTGGTTGCTCAAAGGCTCCATTATCGATAGCTGATGTAGGGCGTTGTGATGTGTCTCGAGAACTGTATTGTAATCGTTTGGGAGCAATGTTTTCTTTCCCATCCTCCCTCTTCCAGTCGGCCTACCCTCGTGTCGTGATGGAGGTAGACCTATTGCAACCTGGTCTTTTAGGACCCTGTTGTAGAATGGACCTCCGGACTCAATAGCCTCTTCGGTTAAGTACCCCTCTACCATAGACGCCTCTGGACGAGCACGAGTTGATACATAGCCATTTAGTATTGACATGAAACACTCATATGTCCACATCTCATGCAAGTACATGGGACCCAGTGCCTCTATTTGTGGAACCAAGTGCACCACAAGGTGAACCATCATATCGAAGAATGCTAGGGGAAACACATCTCAAACTGTGACACTGTCTCCACTGCAAATTCCTTAAGAGACGCCAACTCATCACAGTCTATCACCTTCTATGAGATCCTATTGAAGAAGTAGCAGAACCGTGTGACTGCAACCTTTATCCACACTGGGTTTATAGCCCTGATAGCAATAGGGAGGAAAGTGGTTAGCATGACATGACAATCATGTGAGTTGTAGTTGGTGAGTGTAAGGTCTTTCATTGACACAATACTCCATATGCTAGAGCAAAATCCAGATAGGACTTTTAATTTCTTTAACCACACACACATTGCATGTTTCTCATCATTGTTGAGGTTGTAGCTTACTGTAGGGAGGTGGTACTTGCCATTTTCTAGACAAACAGGGTGAAGTTCTTTTTTTATGCCTAACTGTACCATGTCCATGCGTGAATTTAGTCCTTCCTTTGTCTTGCCCTTCATGTCTAGCAAGGTGCCAATTAGACTTTCAAACATGTTCTTCTGAACGTGCATACCATCGATCGCGTGGCGTACGTCTAACTCTAGCCAGTATTCCAAATACTCAAAGAAAATAGACTTCTTCTTGAATGTAGCCCCTAGAGCTAGTTTGACATTCTTTCTTGGTTTTCCATCTTTTGTCTTCTTTTCGAAAACAAATTTAAGTTTGCTAATTATGCTGAAAACTTTTTTGCCTTTACTGTTACCGGATGGAGCAGTAGACTGTAGTTCACTAGTATTGTCAAAGTACTTATTCATCTTTTTCTACCGGTACCTGTGTCTTTTCGATAAGAAGCATCCGTGCCTCATGTACGCTATCTGCTTAGATGCAGTAAGGTACACATAAGCGGTGCCATCTATGCATACCACGCAACCAAGCTTCCCTGATAATGTAAAGAGAGCAGGGTAGTCATTGATCGTAACAAAGATAATTGCTCTGAGAGTGAATGATTCTTTGCGGTACTCGTCCAACATTTGAACACCTGTTTCCCATAGTATCTTCATGTCCTGGATTAAGGGCTCTAAAAAAACATCCATATCAACTCTAGGCTATGTAGGTCTAGAGATAAGAATGGTTAACAAAAGGTACTTTCGCTTCTACATCAAACATGGAGGAAGGTTGTAGATGGTGAGGATCACCGACCATGTGCTATGCTTGCTACTCCTCTCAGCAAATGGATTCATTCCATCAGTACTCAGTGTGAACCTAACATTCCTTGATCCCCTTGCAAAGTCATTCCATCGGCGTTGTACTCTTTTCTACTAGTGGAAATGAAGACTTTTGAGTAACGATGGAAGTGAGCCGATGGAAGTGAAGCCGAGTCATCGTTCATTTGGTGCCGGCTAACTTCGAGACGAATGAATCGTGAAGCTGAGCTCCGAATTAGATGGCTGCTTCGTTTGCTGCTATCGTAGGATGAAGACAGTGTCCACGCGGCAAGCATCGAGGTGGGGGGCGCATGCAAGGAACGGACACTAGTAGAAAAGAGTACAACGCTGATGCCCCCTTTTTATACCACATGCGGTTTTAGTTATCACGTGCTTGTGGTATAAAAAGGGCGGTCTTAGAGCTGCCAACCACCTGTGAAGATGCATTCCCACAGGCGTGTAAATGTTTCATTTACACAGGTGGTTGGATAAGCCAACCGCCTGTGGTAATGCATCTTCACAGGCGGTTGGATAAGCCAACCGCCTGTGTAAATGATACAATTAAACAGCATGTGAATATGCAGTACCACAGGCGGTTGGCTTATCCAACCACCTGTGATTTCTCTGGGTATACATACCCTTTCTTCCTTCCTGAGCAATACTGTATCTCGCAGCCACCTTCCATTGGAGGCGATTTTGGAGGTCCAGATTTTACAAAATACAAGGGGGAGGTTTTGATCTTGATTTCTTGGAAGGAGGTTGCCAAAATAGGTTAGTTTATGTCCCAATTGCCTCAATTTGCTCATTAATGCTCAATTAGAGCCACTTTTTGGGTCTAGGGTTTCACCATGAGCGTGGGAGAAGAATAGCTAGCTTCTTGTCTTTATTTCTTAAGATGGTTAGACAAGGTTGCTCAAGATGGTTGGATAATGCCTCTCCTCTCTCCCTTTTAATGTTTGCTTCTCAATTTTTAGATAGTTTATGCAAGATTGAATCAATGGTGTGTTCTTATATATTTATGTAGAGAGAGAAATGTAGATTTTTTTTATTTTTCAATTATGTGGTACTTTGGTTTTTTACTTCAATATCTCTCCTTATTTCTCAATTTATTTTTTCCACATCTATACATTTCTAATGAATTGTGTGTTTCTATAATTATGCTATATACTTAGATTTGTTTTAATTATGTAACTTAGGTTTTTTCCTTTAATCCCAAGCTAAACCATAAACCCTAGATAATAAACCCTAGATAAATCCTATCTCAACCCTAGATCATGAATGGTGTTTTACAGGTAGTGATGGAGAGATCATTATGGATGTATAATTTATCAAGACTAGATCCATCATACATAACTGAGGTCCAGAGGTTTATTGATGCTGCTAAGAACCATGCTTCAAGAACAAGAAAGACGCGCATACATTGTCCATACATGGATTATAAAATTTTTTCTGTATCTAATGACATTCAATAAATCCTTACTCATCTAATCCGTCGAGGATTTATGAAGGATTACTTGATTTGGATAAAGCATGGAGAGGGTAGCTCTGCGCCTTATGCAACTAGAATTCCTATGAACATCGATGTCGATGGTCCAGAAGTGCTTGTTGACAAGTTTGAGTTCGTACGCGAGACACAACAATCTCACACCAATGGTCTTGCCGCTGAACATGTTGTGCCAAATGTTCCTGATCATGGTTTCGCTAGAGGAAATGAAGATGGCGTCGAAACTAATATGGTTGCGGAAGATGCAAAATTTCTAGAGGCAATTTTGCATCGTCATGCGGAAGAGCCATCAGTGTTCTTTATGAAAGGTAAGGAGACCCTGATGAAGGTAGAAGAATTGCCTTTGTACGATGAGTCCAAGGGTTGCACCAAAGAGTACACGACGCTGCGGTATGTGCTAAAGTTGTTGGTGTGCAAAGCTAGATATGGTCTTTCTGATGCTAGATTCGATGTGTTCTTGAGCATTATCGCAGACATGCTTCATAAGGAGAACAAAGTGCTTGCTAACACGTACTATGTAAAGAAGCTAATCAGTCCACTCACAATGGGTGTTGAGAAGATCCACGCTTGTAGAAATCACTGTATCCTATATCGGGGTGATGATTATAAGGACTTGGACAGCTGTCCGAAGTGTGGTGCAAGTAGGTACAAGACAAATAAAGACTACATAGAGGAAGAGTGTGCTGCCTCCGTGTCTAAGGGAAAAAACGAAAGAAGACCCAACAAAAGACCCAGAAGAGTAGTTCAAAACTCACCGGCAAAGAAAAGGAAGAAGTAGACTATTATGCACAGAAAAAGATTCTTGCTTTGGTGATGTGGTACCTTCCTGTGGTCGATCGATTGAGGTGTTTGTTCGCTAACCTAGAGGATGCCCAACTTATGAGCTAGCATGCTTCTGATGAGCACAAAGACGATGGAAAGCTTCGGCACCCAGCCGATGGCCAGCAGTGGAAAGATTTCAATGAAAACCATAATGACTTTGCAAGAGAATCAAGGAATGTTAGGTTCACACTGAGTACTGATGGAATGAATCCATTTGCTAAGAGGAGCAGCAAGCACAACACATGGCCGGTGATCCTCACCATCTACAACCTTCCTCCATGGTTGATGCAGAAGCAAAAGTACCTTTCGCTAACCATTCTTATCTCTAGACCTACATAGCCTGGAGTTGATATGAATGTTTTCTTAGAGCCCTTAATGCAGGACATGAAGATACTGTGGGAAACAGGTGTTCAAATGTTAGACAAGTACCGCAACGAATCATTCACGCTCAGAGCAATTATTTTTGTTATGATCAATGACTACCCTGCTCTCTTTACATTATCAAGGCAGTTCAAGGGGAAACTTGGTTGCGTGGTATGCATAGATGGCACCGCTTACGTGTACCTTACTACATCAAAGAAGATAGCGTACATGAGGCACAGACGCTTCTTATCGAAAGGACACAGGTACCGGCAGAAAAAGATGGATAAGTACTTTGATAATAATAGTGAACTACAGTCTACTGCTCCATCAGGTAACAGTAAAGGCAAAAAAAATTTCAGCATAATCAGCAAAATCAAATTTGTTTTTGGGAAGAAGACAAAAGATGGAAAACCAAGAAAGAATGTCAAACCAGCTCCAGAGGCTACATTCAAGAAGAAGTCTATTTTCTTTGAGTATTTGGAATATTGGCCAGAGTTAGACGTACGCCACGCGATCGATGATATGCACGTTCAGAAGAACGTGTTTGAAAGTCTAATTGGCACCTTGCTAGACATGAACGACAAGGCAAAGGAAGGACTAAATTCATGCTTGGACATGGTACAATTAGACATAAAAAAAGAACTTCACCCTGTTAGGCTAGAAAATGGCAAGTACCACCTCCCTGCAGCAAGCTACAATCTCAACATTGACGAGAAACATGCAATGTGTGTGTGGTTAAAGAAATTGAAAGTCCCATCTGGATTCTGCTCTAGCATACGGAGTATTGTGTCAATGAAAGACCTTACACTCACCAACTACAACTCACATGATTGTCATGTCATACTAACTACTTTCCTCCCTATTGCCATCAGGGCTATAAACTCAGTGTGTATAAAGGTTGCAGTCACACGGTTCTGCTACTTCTTCAACAGGATCTCACAGAAGGTGACATACCGTGATGAGTTGCCGTCTCTTAAGGAATTTGCAGTGGAGACAGTGTCACAATTTGAGATGTGTTTCCCCCTAGCATTCTTCGATATGATGGTTCACCATGTGGTGCACTTGGTTCCACAAATAGAGGCACTGGGTCCCATGTACTTGCATGAGATTTGGACATATGAGCGTTTCATGTTAATACTAAATGGCTATGTATCAACTTGTGCTTGTCCAGAGGCGTCTATGGTAGAGGGGTACTTAACCGAAGAGGCTATTGAGTCTCGAGGTCCATTCTGTAATAGGGTCCTAAAAGACCAGGTTGCAATAGGTCTACCTCCATCACTACACGAGGGTAGGCTGACTAGAAGAGGGAGGATGGGAAAGAAAACATTGCTCCCAAACGATTACAATACAGTTCTCGAGGCACATCAAAACGTCCTACATCAGCTATCGATAATGGAGCCTTGGATCAACCAACACATTAAAGAGGTTCGTGAACATAATCATGGGCGCACGGAAGAATGGTTAATGAAGGAACACAAGAATCGGTTCACTTCATGGCTAAGGGAGCAGGACATACCAAATGGGGAAACACTCGAGGAACGCACCATCAAGGTGTTAGCATCTAGACCATCACGCTAGGTCAGGACATGACAAACCTATGACATTAGTGGCTTCATGTTCTGTACCAAGTCCAAGGACCAAAATAGCATGGCACAAAACAGTGGGGTTCGATGCGACGCCATAGACTCTAAAACTGGTGAGGAAACTACATACTTTGGCTTTATTGAGGACATATGGGAACTAGACTATGGTATATTTCAGATCATGTGTTTTGATGTTAATGGGTTGAAGGCAAACATATCACAGTGGACAACTATGGGGTCAGAGTTCTTGATCTAAGTAAGGTAGGCTACAAAGATGATCCATGGATAATGGCTAATCGCGCTGCACAAGTCTTCTATGCTGAACAGATCCTGTCTCCTAATGATCAAAAGAAAAGTACCGACAAGCCAGAGCATGTAGTTTTCCATGGAAAGCAATAAGCCATAGGAGTTGATGGTGTATCTCACCTGGATGAATTTAACCAGTTTAGCAACATGTCTCTCTTGGTAGACGACCATCCGGTAAAGATAAGGAATGTTGAGCGAAGCATTCCACAGAGCTCGTTGTCCTAGGTGCGTCACAATAGACAAGGAAAAATAGTAGCTGCCTAGATTTTATTTGTCATTTGTCATGTAATCCATTTATGATAAAATGTGTACCTTATGCTATGTGTCCTTCTCTATTTCTACATGCTATGCATCACGATAGACAAGGAAGAACAGTAGCTGCCTAAATTGGATGAATGGCTTGGTCACTAAGCTTTGTTGAGTCCATGAGCATTCCGATGTTGTATTGGTCTCAAACTTTTTCTAAGTCTTACTAGTGCAATTGATGTTCAACCCACCAAGTTTGGGATTTTTCTGATGTGGTTTGGTACTTTATCCGGTTTAATTGAATTTCTGCGCGACGTCACCCGGTAATTAGCGCTTGAACTGAGTCTACGCCTGAAACGACTCCAAATGGTGCCAAACCTCTCCATAGGATCTCATCTACCCTAGGAAACAAAACTTTGTTGCAGTTGATGGAAAAACCTAGTGGGATCTAGGTGTAGTCCACCATTTTTCATCTCATTTAGCGCAAAGAAAAATGTAATAATAGCTTGCATGACTAGAAAATCCTGAGATCTTGTGTTGGGCCATCATTTGGGTGTAGGAGGTTGCCAAAAAAATTTAAGACATTTGGAGATAGGCATAAGATACATGCTTAACATACGTAGAAGAGCCCTTTCACGGAACCATGATCAAACATATGGGTCCCTTAGCTTTATATTTTTAATGATAAATTGCACCAAGGACTATATTTTTTGTAGCATTTACACACTACAATAAAGCTAACAAAATTGGATTCATATTTTTCTGGTCTTCCTAGAATTATTTATGTATTAAACAAGATATTAGACACATATTCAATTTAAATCATTTTAAATAAAGCTGCATACAAAAGTACTTCAAACATGAAATTTCATATTTTTTAACATGTATATCTAGTCAAGAGGAACACAACAAAAGTTTTTTTTCACTAATTTAGGACAAATATTTTTGAAGATATGATTTTTTGAATCATTTAAACAATTTCTGAAAATATATATAAGAAAAACTTAAAATAAATAGAAAATAATTTCTACGGACGGTTTTCTTTCGGAACCGCCTGTAGAAATACGTTTCTACAGGCGGCCCTCGTAGAAATTCGTTTCTACAGGCGGCCATCGTAGTGAACCACCTGTACAAATCATTTCTACAGGCGGTGGTCAACACCAACCGCCTGTAGAAACTCCCCCTGTATATATTTCAGCTCATCCGCCCGAAATTTTTCTAAGACCCTGGCACATAGTTCATTTGAAACAACACCGACAAGCTGCTCAATTTTTTTCCATGCCGCCGCCGCCCTCGACACCGTCTAGCCGGTCCCCTTAGTCTTCCTCGCACCCGACCACCGTCGAGCACTACGGTGAGATTCTCCTCGCTCTCTCTCTCTATGCGTGCGTGCGCGACAGCGGTGGCGGCTATGGCATGCGGCGGCGTAGGTGGCGGCGGCTGTGGTGGTGGCGCGATGGTGGGGCCAAACATGGAAGGGGCGGCCGCGGTGGTGGTGGCGGACGGGGAAGGGGCGGGCGCGGTGGTGGTGGCGGACGGGAAGGGGCGGGCGCGGTGGTGCGGCGGCGGACGGGGAAGGGGTGGGTGCGGTGGTGCGGCGGCGGACAGGGAAGGGGCGGGCGCGCAGTGGAAGGGAAGGGAGGGGAGGATTTTTTTACTTTGGCAATTCTTTTTTTTAGTGAAAAATTTATTAGAACCATAAAAAATAGTTAAAATTATAAAACAAATTAGGAAAAATATAAATAAAATCAGAGAATATTATTATGTCTTTTACATGTAATTTTATTCATAATTATTATTTGTGCCTATCCTTTTTATAAATACTTGTTATTATTTTTCTTTGTATATGTAATAGGATTCATAATTATTATTTCATATGTGATTATGATGTATGGAAATATATGTATGTATTATTTGTGCCTATCCTTTTAAAAATACTTGTTATTATTTCTCTTTGTATATGTAATTGGATTCATAATTATTATTTCATATGTGATTATGATGTATGGAAATATATGTATGTATTATTTGTGCCTATCCTTTTATAAAAACTTGTTATTATTTCTCTTTGTATATGTAATAGGATTCATAATTATTATTTCATATGTGATTATGATGTATGCAAATATATGTATGTATTATTTGTGCCTATCCTTTTATAAATATATGTCCAATGAATTTGATATGCAATATAAATCGTGTTTCTCGTTTACATAGATTTCTGCGATGAGTTCTCCGCACAAGGATGAAGCACTACAGTCCCATCCCACGGAGCAAGTAGAAGGTTCATCCCACCCTATGGAACAAGATCCAGGGGTCATCCCACCCCACGAAGCAAGTAGAAACGGGCAAGTCATTAGGGTCGTCATACGAACAGGAAGCTAACGATGACATGGAGCCTCCAGAAGTGAGGAAGGCTCGTCGTGAATTGACACGTGACCCTGATTACAATCCAGAAGCCGATGAGGTAAATTAGAGACATTCATGATTTCATGTAATTAAATGATTTCGATTCATAGTTTCTACATAGAAACCCATCCATAGTTCACATGTCTATACTCAGGAGACAATGTCTCAGTTTAGAGATATGATGTCTCAAGAGGAAGTGGCATACGAAGACGCACCGGAACCGACGACCATGACGAAGAGCACTGAGAGGCCATGTCGGCCTAGGAAAAGGAAGCGACTAGGTTTGAAATGAGGCGAGAGAGGGTTGAACAAATTTCTAGATGACACATATGCCATCACAGATGTGAGCCCGATCGGACAGCCCCTAGCTCCAGAGGAGGCCCTACCCAACTACCGGAACGCAGTTGGTTTCTATGTGAGGGACATTCTTGACATCATAATTAAGGACTGGTCCGGTGTGTCCGATAATGACAAGATAAAAATTTGGGATAAGATGAAGACGAGGTTCCAGTTTCCTCGGAACATGCCAGATGATCTAGTGAAGGCATATACAATGAAGCAGTGTGCGATTAGTTTCCGAGGTTGGAGGTCGAAGATGAATGTCAAGTATGCAAAGACAGGGATGGATCTGACAACAAAATACAAGATTTCTAAAGGGCAGTGGGCTGTTTTTCTAGAGCAAAGGAATGACCCTAACTTCTTAGCTCGGAGCGAAGCCAACTCCTAGCTCGCAAAGAGGGACAAGTACCACCACCATCTAGGCACAGGTGGTTACCAGCGTCAGGTTCCCAAATGGAGGCAAGAAGAGGCTGCGAAAAAGATGGCATGGTTGCCGACGCTGTCCGAGCAAGTCGGTGAAAGGTTCGCGAATTGGATCCGTGCTCAGAAACCAAAGGAAACCGAGACCAGTGTGTCCTTTGAAGACCCAATACTTGACGAAGCATCGAAGAGCATCTTTGGAGTGGCAAGCATGCAGTAGGAAGGCAAGTTCACGCCACGAAGGGAGAGGGACATCCTGAGTGTTGGCCTCGGTAACCCCGAGCATCCTGTCCATGTTAGAGGCATCTCATCCAAAGAAGGATGGAAGGATGGATTCAGCCCTTAGTGGAAAAATGAGTATAAGAAACATGATCGGTACAAGGAACAAATGGCAACTTATTTTCAGGAATAGGCTAAGAAAGACTTCCAAGAGATGATGGAGAAGTTGCTAGAAAACCCTCCTCCTGAGTTGATGCAGAAACTGGCGAGTGCGGTGTCAAATCAACAGATCAGCACTGAGGCTCCCCAAATGCAGCTAGTCCCAGTGGTGTCACAACCGTTGGTGGCACAGAGTGAAACAATCATTCCAAGCAGTGTCGCATTTACGGCAAACAAGGATCACTATCCAGTTGACGACATTGTTACTTGTACGCCTTGCTCCCTAGTCATAAGATATGGGATTAACAATCATCGTACAAGGGAAGTAGCCACGGGCAAAGCAATCCCAGGAGGACCTAAATACCATGGTGCTGACATTCCTAAAGACTACTATAGAGTAGAGGTATCGACCATGGTCCAAGGATATGAGGACGAGATTCTAGACATCCCTCGTCCCGAGGACATTGTGAAACTCAGACAGGCAATAAACAATTTCATCCTTTGTCCTCAGAGGGATGTGCAACTGAGGGAGCCACCACCACCCTCTCAAGAGATGCCACTCACCCAGGAGTCATCAGCTCATGTCGATCCTCTTCCTAACCCACCGCCTTCACCTCCCCAGTGTCTTCCTAACCCACCAGAATCACCTCTCCATGTTTTCTCTAACCATCAACCATCTCCTCTCCATGATCTTCCTACCCCATAGTCAACACAATCTCCACCACCATTCAATTCCACCCTTTCCCCACAACCCAAAGATCTAGAACCAAGAAGTGAGCCACCAAAGGTGCCAAAGAAGAAATTTTTGATACCCAAGTTGGTTTCACCATACGAGCCAAAGAAAAAATCAGTTGGGCAAGTGAGATTTTTGTCAGGCATTGCTTCAAAATGCACTGTAGAAGAGCATGAGATTTATGAGCTAGCGAAGTTAGAGGTGCCGGCGTCTGAGGTCATAACTCCTGTCAAATTCAAGGTGCCAACTGTAGAAGACTACAAGCATATCCCTAAAAAGTACGTGTGGGGAAAGCCTCTACTTAGTCGGGCCAAACTCTTGAAGAAACCAAGTGGTATAAAAAGGTTTCATGACTGGTACATGAGAGCCTCTTATGCTGGCATCGACACCATCAGCATGTGCATACCACAAATAGCATTTCTCAGCACGGGTACTAAGAAATACATGCTTACATTCGATGACATGTGGGCACTGATGAACCACGAGATGCTAGACGTATAGATCGTAACGACATTTGCATTGTAAGTGTTACATAGTTACACACATTGTAGTTAGAATGTTATATGATCAACAGGATACATATTTTGGTTCAGACTTTCAATATTGTGTCGATGAAAGGAATGCCTATCTCTGCCCAATAGATATAGCAGAAGATTGGCACACATTCCGAATCGGGGATGGCAACAAAGAGTTACAGGGTTTGGAAGGTGTAGAACGGGATGAGAAACTCTAAAAGTTGAAACTTGATTTTGAAGCCAAATACGCCTTCTACATTGGAGATTCTCTAAAAAGTTTCAAGACAGGAAAGTGGTGGTGGCCCCGTACAACTTTGGGTAAGTGTGAGTTTGCATTTATCTATCTAAACTATTCCAATGCACAAATGCATCATGAATTTGATTCGACCAAGAACCACTGGATATGCTTCATCATTTATCCCAAGGAGGGAAGGGTGTTGGTACTAGACTCCGCAGATTACCCAAAAGAAAGCTATGCTCCATTCATCAAACTGCTAGAGCTGTAAGTCGAGCTATGCATGCATACTTAAGCATAGTGAGAGTTTGAGAATAACATGGTGATTCTATTTGAGATCATAGGGCATACAGGTTCTATAAGATAAATAATGGAAAGTGCGAGTCCAACAGACCAGGGCAGCCATTGGAGGTTATACATAACTGGCCGGTACGTATGAAAATTTACTCTTATGAATACAAATCATACACATAGGACCATGGTTGCAACTATAAATAACCACTCTCCTATTATACAGTGCATGAAGCAACCACCCTTATCTGTCCTCTGTGGCTACTACTGTGCGAGAACATGAGAGAGAACGGACGATACGAAAGGAACCCTACCAAGGTAATATAAGTAATAGTCCTGTATACAGTTCCGACATTAAAGTTGCAAGTCATACAATATACGATGTTTATAAACTTTTTTTGTAGGTATATAAGCAAGGACGGCGGAGCGCATGGACGAACGTGCTTTAGACAACATAGTTGAGGACATCTGCACGTTCCTCATAAAGCATGTCATTCCATGTGAAGGCAAATATCATGATGATGAAAGCCAATTATCCATGCCACAGTTTTGGATGCTAACAAAGATTAGTAAGCTCAAACTTACTAGAGAGGGTTATTAGAGAACAGAAACAAACTTTGATGTATATATAATGTGTGATGATGTATGTACTCTTGTAATTAACTTTGTCTTTGAGCACCAAACTTTGATGTATATAAATGTATGTATGAAATGAAATATTTAAATTACATGTTGCTATGTTTGAACACCAACAAATATCAATATATTTAAATAATAATAATATAAATAAATAAATGTATAATAATACAATTTTAAAATATGTTTCCACATGCGGCTCTCTTAGGGAGCCGCCTGTGTAAATGGCAGCGGTTCCCTAAGAGAGCCGCCTGTGGAAATGGCACATTTACACAGGCGGTTCCCTAAGAGAGCCGCCTGTGGAAATGTTTTCTACAGACGGCTCACAATGAACCGCCTGCTGAAAAACGCCAGTAGAAATAGGTTACCAACCGCCTGTACAGTATGCCCGTGTACCAGTGGGAGAGCCCATCGCCGTGAATAAAATCCTGCTCAAGAAGTGGTCGCCCCGTACTGCTAGGGCGCCTTCAGAAACGCCTGATAACTGCTTCGCAGAGAGATTCTGGAAAACCTCGTGGAGCCGCTGTCAGCCACCAAGAGAGAGGCCATGGAAGTGCTCTTCCCCTGTAGGGCTACCGGACGGAGGAAGGTTGCTACTATCGTCTGCTGACCAGCGTAGTGATTGTGTCGCAAAATTGTTGTAACCACGAGTATTAACAATGTGTTTGTCTAACGCGCGAGATCTAAATGACCAGGGCTTTGTTGTGGAACCCTCAAATAACTGTAAGCCATCGATCTGCATGATAATTATGAGAAAATGTGAGAAATATTTATTTATGTATTTTTTTAATTATTTTTAAATAAGAAAATATCTTATAAATCCCAACAAGGTAAATCTTCCTTATTAGATCTGACTTGTATATCCTAGATCTAACTTGGAGGTCTAATTGTGATCAACATGACTAAGGTGATGTGTGAGGTGCATTGGGATGATCAACATGAGGTGATCTGTTCACTTGACATTGACGAGTTGTGGTACATGATAACGTGAATATGCTCCTACTTGAAGCATTGATTATTTTTTCCAACGTAAAAAAAAAGAACTTGAGGTGTGTCCACTTTGGAGACAAAAATTGATTTTTATCGTGAAAATTGCCCCAAAAAATTCTATGGTGCATTGCATTATTGTGTGAAGAATGCCCAAAAAATATGTTTAGAACCTCGACGTGACAAGTGAGTAAGTGAGTTAGTTTTGTAACATAATAAGAGATAGATGTACGGTGACTATGTGACACATAGGGGGGCAACACTTAATATCTTTAAGGAAATCAGTGATTAAAGCATTGTAATGGCCATGTATAACACCAAGAATCATGGATTGATTGCTTGAGAGTAGATACTGAAACATGGATTGATCGCTTGAGACTAGATATTGGTTCTTTCCTTTTTATAAAAAAATCATTTTTATTTCTATGGTGCATTGCATTATTGTGTGAAGATTGCCCAAAAAATATTTTTTAGAACCTCGACGTGACAAGTGAGTTAGTTTTGACATTTCACCACTTTTCAAAGTTCACATATAAGTCTATCTCAAATTCAAATGATGAGAGATGGAAATTGATTCTATAGATCAATATTCTATGTTTCTATTTTGGAACTTATGACACGCTATTCAATTCGCTCCCTGCGGTAGAAATACAACACATAAGTATCTCTCGTATAGCCAACAATAATATACAAATATAATACACATACAACCATATTAGCTTAATTAATAGGTATCTAAGTTATGATTATTAAAATGAATTCAATTCCAAGAATCCAAACGGAACCTTATTCGATTCAATTAAATTTTATTATGTCTTGTATGTATAATCCAATGGTCCAGATTTATCTAAGCTCAGAGGCGGAGCTCCCCATACGGCAGGGTGGGGCAGTTGCCCCACCTACCGTCGGCAAGGAGCCCCTAGTACCCCTCTCTTCGAGCGGCGGCGCGGCAGTCGAGCGGCATGGCTGGACACTGAAAGACTGAACAGTAACGCGTTCTTTTGGAGAGGGTTAGAGCCAGAGGACCTAGGGGCGCATGACGGAACGAGCGAAGGCCAAAGGCCCAATACAAGGAGAGAGCCCATCAGCCTAGAAAATCGCCAGCCACTGCACTGCCTTAGCTCTCGATCCCCAGTCGTCGCACGGCCCTTAGCGCGCCGCCGCCTAGCTGCAACCCGCCCCTTGCTGCCGCCTACCACGGTGCCACCGCTCGCCGACGACCTTGCTGCCTGTGCGGCCCACCGGCGCCCCTTGCCAAGCTAGCCTACAGGCTGCCGCCTGGTGCCCGCTGCTACCTATCTGCCTCAGCAGTTCAGTCCTGCAGTGCAGGGCCAGCAGGTTATGGAGGACAGGGTGATATGTCTCCTCGTTGTTGTGTGCTAATTTTAGATAATCATATATATCATATACTCTGTATTATACTCTAACTAATTTGTTGTTCAAATTCAGAGGTCTTTTAGCTCTTGGACAGTTGGATTTTTTTTACACTTGTTTAGTCGGTATTTGTTGAATTGATAGATTATATTTGACATTCATGTGTGGCCGTACGATGTTATTAACAAATTATGCCCCACCTAAATTTCTGGGCGAGCTCCGCCACTGTCTAAGCTACCTCTTAGAAGGTAATGGAGGTACCGTAACATTGCCCCTCCATGGTCTGCCTCCAAGAGAAAAGGTTGCTGATCTCAATGTAACACTGATGAATGAAATAGCAGGTACTGATTTGGATTATTGCTGTTTGCCTGCTGTCGGGTTGTCAGGGGGATTGCTAGTGGATTGGAGGCGCGACCTGTGGTCCGGAACAATGTCGTTCGTCCGACAGTATTCTGTGACTGTGCGCGCGCAGCCACTGATCGGTGAGGAATTGAAGCACCATGGTGGGTAACAACGGTGTGTGGCCCAAAACAGAGAGTCGAAAAGGAGTTGTTTCTAGTGGAATTACCAGGCACTGGCCCTCTAGCTTTTTATGCTAAATAGCAAGAGGCTCGTGGGCTAAGCATATATGCTTCACCTGCCGGTGACGCGTATTGATTTTAAGAGCACATCATGGTCTCTCTCAAGAAAGTACTCAGATGAAATTAATTCTACTCGGTATTCTCCCAGTGATTCAAGAAGACTTTCAAGATCAACCATGAAGAGCTCGGGGGCTTGACGGATCAGGATCCTATGAGTTTCCTATTGGGCCGACTACTCGGTGCAATCCTGGGCCGGTCTAAGGTCTGCTTGGTGAACACAAAACAAGGTGGTGTAATCTTCGAGTACTCAAGGACCAACCTAGTCAGACATTTAGAGAAAGTAGTCGATGTAATAGAACTAGGACTCTCTAATTATAACCGACTAGGACTAGAACAACCGCCCTGCCCTCTAAGCTAGATAAAGAGAAGCAGGCGGCACCCCTTGTACATCAACTCAATCATACAATCCAACACAAAGGCATTACGCCGCACTGGACGTGCAGGTATTACTCGATCACGAGGGCCCGAACCAATATAAATCGTTTGTCTTCACGTTTACTGTTGAGTTCTGCATACGCCGAAGCTCATGAAACTCTATTCTGGGTAACCCCATGACAGGTTGTTGGTCGTCAAACACCGACATATACCTCCTTTCATATTTTGCATCACTTTAATGTGCAGATGCTCCAATTTGTTCTTTCAGCCCAATATATTTTAATATTTTTCCTAGAAAATAGTCGGCCAGCAACTAAAGATGGAAGGACCCTGCGGTAATAATAATTCTAGAAATCAAGTTTGGTTGCTCTATGTTTCAAATAAATATCTATTTATTAGGAAATATGGCCGTGCATTGCAGATAGCAATAAAAACTTACTTGCTCCAATATGTAATTAACATTACAAATAATGCTAGGTAATTATTTGTATCTTCCTTCAACTGTTGTGTTTATATACCCATTGTGCTCTCGCCATTTACCACAAACCCATCAATGAATCACATAGTGAAATGCTTTTAGATATAAAATCATAGATCCGCCGAGCTGTGGACCACAAGCTGTCACGATACATACTCCACTCAAACGTGGCTGATCGATTCCTTTTACCGCAACATTTTTTTATAAGTCGACGCAGGGAGAGGGGGAAGAGAATCCCCCACCTAAATGATATATTGATGGTTGGCTTTTAAATAGCCATTTGGTTACCAATACACTTTTCGGATTTTAGGTGCCAAGAGTACAAAGTGCCAGCTATTATATAGCACCAAAATGTGGCAAACTGACAAAGTTCCTATCATCTCGTGTAGCAGAGTATCCCATAGGTAAGCTTCAGTTTTGTGCATCGTGGTTCACTGACAACACCACAACCAAGAGGCTGAACTCCGCAACCTCCACTCCAACGGCGACTGTTAAGCTTTGAGTCAATTCAGACAGACGATAGTCATGATTGCATTGTCTTAGAAGCACATCCAGGACCCAACTGATGTCCGCCAACACCCAATGAGGGGAGGAATTCTCAATGGAGGGAGGGCTGGCAAAAGGAGCACAAGGAGATCCAAGAGAGGCACTCAAGGATCATGGAGAAAGGCAAAGCTAGCCACTGGAAAAGCATGACAGCAAGAACTTGTGCAAAACATAAGAAAGGAAGGGTTGGAACCTAGGTGCAAAACATGTCATTGTGCACAGACAAACAACACTCTCAAGTGATAGTACTCTGATGACCTCCAATCTCCAATCAACTGTTAAGCTTTGAGCCAAGAAGGCTAACAGTACTCTGATAACCTCCAATCCCCAATCAACTGTTAAGCTTTGAGCCAAGAACACAGATGACAGTCGTGAGATTTGCACTATCTAGAGGCACTTCCGGGATCCAATCGACACCCACTAACGCTCGTCAAGGGAAGGAAGCCTCAAAGGAGGGAGGGATGACAAAAGGAGAACGAGTAGATCCAAGAGAGAGGATCATGGTCCGCTAACCTAGCATTTGATGAGACAATGAAATCAAGGCTCATGGATGATGGTAGAGTAAGAGCACTGATAGTGATATTTGGGCAGCACGAACAAATATTGGCACCATTTGCCATACCTGAGACTGACGATGGCGAGCAGCCCCACATCCACCTCGATGGAGGACCACTGCTGCCATACGGTGGCAAACCGCGAGACATCCTATGGCGGCCTGTGGCACAGAGCCACGGCTATCCTCCTTGCCTACAGCCAGGACGCCACAACAAGAGGTTCTTTAGCGACGCCTTCAAGAAGGAAAACGTCGTCGTTGGCCCATCCGAGAGCTAGGCTGAGCTTTCGCCCAGAACCATCGCAAAGTGCTCTTGAAGTTGATGCCCCGGTGCCGCCCCACACTGACATTGCCACCACGGGCACTGACATGGGCGACGCCACCACTGTAGAGAACTGGTGCTCCGCCCTCCCTTACAAGAGGCACATGGGGACGGCATCCGCAGACATGCAGCCCCACCACAGGCTCGCCTGTGGCCAAACTGCATGCACCACACAAGCATGTGAAGACTGCACTGCTGCTAGGGCACCACCTACGCCCCTATCCTGGTGGCCAAACAGCGGATCCAACAGGTTCGAGCATGCGGTCCAGTGAAGGAGACACTCACACGTTCGCATCCCATCATCGGCATGCCTGCGGCCAAACCATGCGCCCAGGGTCCCTACACATGCACAAGAAGAAGAGCACGGAAACACAGAGCAACACCACCAGATCCTGCCATAACGCCGCAAATCTAGCGATGGGGTGACAAGCTACTGGCCTAGTTGAGTAGACACCTGTGCTGGGGGCTCCCATGCCCGGGAGCACCACACAAGGATCCCGCTGACTAAGGACGCTGCCAAGCCAGAGGACGGGGTCGCCTGAGCAGGGGCTCCCACGCCCTAGAGGGTCTCGGCCCAGTCGATGGAGGTCCTGACATTGCCACGAGCACGTCGGGCAGGAGCTCCCATGGCGAGAACGGATTGGCCGGGTCGAAGAACTTCACCAGCAAGGCCATGCGCCACTTGGGTGTGCTACCGACCGGCAGCAGCCACACGTAGTGCCAGCCCGAGGCGAAGGCGGCAGATCCAGGCCCGAGGGCCCGGATATGACCCTCAGTTGCCCTAACTCGCTACCGACCTGGCCACATGCCATTGCGGCACTCAGGCTCGGGCCGCACGGCACGCCCCACCAGAGACAGATTCTGGCCGGATCTAGACTGTGAGGACGTGGATCCGGTGATGCATCGGTCTTCTAGGCCATCGCCAGTTGTCCTTGTTCACTACTACAAAAAAATCTTTTGCAAGGCGTTTTAGAATTTTTTTCGGAGGTGGGTAGCACTTTCAATTGCCTCGATTAACGCCTAGATTAACCAAGGCGGTCATTTTTTATTAACTGAGGCGATCACAAACAACTGCCTCGCAAAATCGATTTATCGAGGCGGTCGTCTTAGTTCAACCACCTCTAAAAATAGTATATTTTTGGAGGCGGTCGCCTTATAATAACCGCCTCCTAAAATCGATTTACGGAGACATACAGCTATAAGGCCCGCCTCTATTAATTGTCGTAGAGCCCAACTAGCCCATCTAGGCCTGGTAACGATTCATAGTATATATACCGCGAACCCTAGTAAACCCTAACTCTCATCCTGTACTCCCTCTCCCTTAGCCGCACAGGGCGCCTCCCTCTGCTTCTCAGACACATGAGCGACACATGATGCCTCCCTTAGCCACCTAGCGCCCCTCTCCCTCATCCTCCCTCTCCCTCACCTCGTCTCCCTCTCCGACACACATGACGCATGATGCCTCCCTCTGCTTCTCTCTCGCATGCGCGCGGAGCACGGTCGCCGGTGGCATGGCACCTTCCTCTCCCTCTCTCGCGCGGATCATGGCGGCTGGTGGTGCGCCTCCTCTGCTTCTATCTCGCGGGCACGCGGAGCACGGCGGCTGGTGGCGTAGCGCCCCCTTCTCCCTCTCTCGCGCGGAGCATGGTGGCAGGTGGCATGGCGCCTCCCTCTCCCTCTCCCAGCGGTGGCAGCAGGGAGGCTGAGTTGACCAGATCCAGGCCGGATCCAGGTCGTGGTTGGCTTGCTGCTTCTCCCTCTCTCTACCATGGTGGCACAAGGAGGATGAGGAGGTATGCCCCTCGACTTTCTCTGCTCGTCGTGGATCCATCCCTCACCATCCCTTCCTCGCAAATCCAGTGGAGGGACGCAGCGGCAGCTCGATCTACGGCAGATCTGACCAAGAGGTGCATGGATTCGGCGAGCTAGAGCCCTACATCGTCGGATCCGGCTGCATGGCATCGATGGGGCTTTGATCTGCGCTTGCTGGCGGCAGATCTGATGACGTGGCGGTGTGGTGTGGATCGATGGCATGGCGGCATGCTGCTACTAGAAGGGACCCAGATCTAGGCCTAGACCTGGTTTCTAACCAAGTTTGGGCTTTTTTTGTTTTTCTATTTTTATTAATGGAGACGGGCATCTTAACCCGCATGCATCTGTTAATCGATTTACTGAGGTGGGCAGGGCAACCACCTCCATAAAGTCACGATTAACCGTGACCTTTGATTGGAGGCGGTTGCAATACCCACCTCCATTAATCGTTTTTGCCCGCCTCCGTTAAGATTTTTTGTAGTAGCGGTTGCGGGAGATGCAGAACTTGCCAAGAGGAAGAAGAGGGCAGGAGAGGAGGGAGGAGATGGAGGGAGCTGTAGGGTAGCCTTGTTGAGCGCCTACATTATGCCACCACAACCGCTAGCCGGAGGGCGACGGCAGCCGGGGAGGAGAAATGGCGCTGGAGCTTTCGACGGTTGAGGCGAGTCGCCCCACAACTTCGATAGATAGATAGATCTATCTTTATGGCAACATCATCCCACAAACACATGACTTATGTGCGTTGACGTGCATAGGACCCGTGCATACATGCAAACGATAGCATCCACTATATCACCTATAAGCCCTGAGTTTCGGCAGTGATTGGTGGGCCCACTAGTACAAAGATGATTTTTTCTGGCGCCTGTTTTTTTTTACTGGTGGTTTTAGTTATCACGCGCCAGTAGAAATGAAACGGTGGACCCCAAGACAAAAATCGTCTATAGAAATGGATTTGTACAGGTCGTTTGTTAAGACAACCGCCTGTGAAAATAAGACATTTCTACAGACGGTTGTCTTAACAAACCGCCTGTAGAAATCCATTTCTAAAGGCAGTTTGGTAAGAAATCCGCCACTAGAAATACCCGTGTTTTTTAAAAATTTGATTTTTTTTAAATGATCTCGGATGAGAAAACACCAAAAATAAAAGTTGTTCGTCTTGAAAAGTTATGAAACTTTGTAAATTATAACTTTTAAATTAAAAATCATCTTGTCAACGAAAACTACGTTTGAATGGTCTCAAATTTTAAATTCAAATTTTAAATTCAAATTTTATAGACGACCTCGGATGGAGAAATGACCAATACAAAAGTTGTTCGTCTCGAAAAGTTATGAAACTTTGTAGTTGACAACTTTTTGATTTGAAATCGTTTAGGACCTCAAGCAAGCAAATTACACTCGGATTTGTATAATATGTGGGGAACCGAAAGGGTATAGGAGTGTGTGGTGCAGTGGTAGAGGAGGCTCCGCGCGAGGCCAGGTCGTGGGTTCGAATCCCACCGGGAGCGCGTAGCGCGCGATTTTTGCACGACTTACGACTTCGACGGAGACGGGCGGGCGCTAGGCAGTGGGGTCCTCCCCCCTAATTAAAACCTTTTTTTGCTATTTATTTTCGGATTTTTTCGGGAATTTTTTGTACAGGCGGTTCGCCTGTGGATTTCCCCAGGCGGTTCAAAAGCAACCGCCTGTGTTGTGGTCCCATTTCCACTGGCCTCCAGCGCAGGCGGTGCTAGAAAACACAAGTGGAAATGCGTATAGACCCCGCCTGTATAGTATGTCTCTATACTAGTGGCCGTGGGGGTTGTCTGACTCATCACTGAATCGCATAGTGAAATGCCAAATGATTTTTACAAAATTATATATGAACTTTTTATGGTATACTCTTGCGGAGGACAAGCTGTCACGGTACATACTCCATCCAAGCGTGGCTGATCGGTTCCATTTACCGCAGCATCCTCCCACAAACACAAGACTTGTGTTGATGTTACGTAGGCCCCGAAGACATACGAAAAAATCTTCAACGGCGACCCCAGCCCGGTAATATGTAGGCGCTACGTGAGTTGTTCCCACTAGACAGTGACATGGGTGTGCACAAGCAGCGCCACTGCCACTCGGCAGCCCGGCCATAGGCCTCCTAGCCATTGCAGAAAGTCAGGTTGATCGGTGTCCAATGTAACAACATAACTTTTAGTATACTAGGAAGTGTCCGAGTGTCCATGTACTACTCTTCTGACCGCCTAGAATGCCGCTAAGACATATTGTATTAAACTTTTTTCTCTACCTTAATATAGACACGCAAACTTTTTTCGCGGTCCAAAAAACTCGTTCATAGGACCCGTGCATACACGTAAACGGGTAGCATCAGTTTATTCTAACATCAGAGCTGAGACCAACAACTGCTAGCCATGCATGAATCCACACGTGCATCCGTAAGGCTAGCTATCTGAGGATCACATACATACATACACATATGAGTACATAGGTAAGCAGTACTACTTTATTCTGTATGTATATACGTACCTTATTACGCCTGAAGACTGTAGTGTTGCTTAATCAGCTCGCCGTGGTGAGGTTGACGCTGATGGACTGGAACAGAGTGTTGGTGGTGCTGTTCAATTCGTTGATGAGCTCGGTGAGATCATTCGAGATGAAGTTTTGGATTTTGCCGACTCCTGCAGAATGTCGGCAACCGTAGCCGGCAGACTGATGGTCACCTCCCATTCATTGGAACCGGCTGCAGCAGGCACTACTGCAGAAAATCTTTTGCACAGCATTTGCATTTAGGACTCCGAGGTGGGCCACCTGGTTGCCCGCCTCGGTTACTCGAGGCAGGGCAGCCGGGCCAGCATAACTTGTGTTGAGGCGGGCATTATAAAATAACAGCTGTCGTGTACCAAAACAAGGGGTACCCACAATCAACGATCAAGAAAAACGAACCCCTGAGAAAACCACGCCAAAAACTCTGCCCACAAGGACGGGACGAGCCAAAACGACGAACAAAACGTCTCGACCACGTTCCGACTCGCACGAGACTCTCTCGACGGGACGCCTCGACCACGTTCCAACTCGCACGAGGCTTGCTCAACAGAACACCTCGACCACCGAGAAATCTCCGACTCGCACGACCCTGGGTCGAGCTGGTCGATCCACCTCACTCACCAACTCTGAGACAAAAGTCAGAGCATTTAATGCAACCGCCAACCACTTCCTACCCCCATGGCTACAACAATAACCGGCATGAAAGTAGTATCAGTGTCAAATCTCACTTTTTACTGCTCATCCCGGGATGAGCGGTGAAAACCTATCATTGTACGCACCATACCGAGCACTATTCCGCCACTGATCACCCTCGAGGGAGAATACGACGAGTATCGTACCCTGAAATTCCCGGGACTCGGCCTTATCCATTCATCGTCGACCCATCTCGACCCATCCTCGACCCGGCCTCGACCAACCGCCGGTCAAACAAGAAAGCAAGGCTTGCATGACACAGGATCCGGAGTCTTTTCACCGTCTCATCCTCTACGTCACCATGGTGTCTGGGGATGGCCGGCCATTCTTGGGGCACGTCGCTACAACAGCCTCTACAACGCTCAACAAAATTTCACTCCTAAGGCACTCCCGGCGTCCCTGCCTCCTCTTGACCCTATAAAAGGGCAGGCAGGAGACTCTACGAAGGGGGGCGGACAACGGACAATAAAAAGTCAGTCACCATCCCACCGTAGAAGATCAATATCTTAAGCAATCTCCTTTGTACTCTCACTTTTTCTCTCTGAGACCTAAGATCGGCTCCCTCTCTCACAGCTTGTAACCCCTACGCAAGCACTTAGGTGTAAGGAAATACAATACTCCCCCCTCCCCACTGGACGTAGGGCCTTCTTTTGCCTGAACCAGGATAAATCCCCGTGTACTCTCCTTGCATCATCATCCAGATTAGGGACACGCAACACTGATTCACTCATTGGCTTAGGACCCTCGCAGGACCAGACGCCGATAGTTGGCGCACCAGGTAGGGGTGCGCTGCGTGCCAACATCGTTTTCCCACCATTTTTCTGGATGGCTGACCCCGAACGTACACTCCCGTTGGCTACGGTGATCTGGTTTGGGAGCTTGGAGTTCATGTCCCTTGGCCATGGCTACGACATGGTCCTCCCGCCTAGGCACCCAACCGATGGCGACCACGAGCTCTCCCAACCTGGGGGAGCGTTGCGCCGGTATCATCGCTCTCGTCAGGCACGCGCCGCCAGGCGACGGTGAGCCCAGCGCAACCGCCGTCATCGCCTCGTGGAGGGCGATGGTATTCCTTGATCCGGCGCCTCTCAGCCAGACGCCGACACAGAATTCCTCACTGAGGATCTGTGTAGGATGAGCTTGGCTAAGGGTAAGATGCCGACAGGGAGTCCCGTCGCTCCACCGCCCCGTGCGGCGCTGCCACCAGCCAGTTCGACTACTCCGGTACCAGGAACTATGTCTTCATCAGCATTCCCATTTAGACTAGACTCGGTTGCCTCGGCGTATGCTTCTTCTGTAAGCACCAGCATGAGTGCTTACGAGGAACTCCCCGAACACCATCTACGTTCCGCCCTCGACCTCGTCGCATCCACGCCAGCTTCCGAGTACCTGGACTCCACGGAGACCCCGGATATGGAGCTCTGTGCGACTGCCTTTCGACATCACGACCCCAGAGACGCACGACCTTACATGCACCCGTTGTACTACTATTTCGGCGCTCTAGACTCTGACTCTGCCGATGACACCTATGACCCGACTCATGAGTGCTTCAATATCAATGGAGCTATCGTGTCAGATTCAAAGGATGAGGCAGTCGTTGGAGGAAGGAACATGCCGCCTCAGGTCGAGCTCCCTGCTGCACGAGATGAAGCTTAATTCCTTGTGGACCAAGGAATGCAACTCAAGCAAATCTACAAATTGCAGGACAGGCTCGACGAGGAATGAGAGAATCTGCGCCTACTTCAATAAACCCTCGAGCATGACCGCGTGACACATGCACATGGCGGAGGTGCTCGAGAGAGAGCTCGCGACGTCAATCGTCGCATCATCGAGGATCGGGCGGGTGAGCCCCCGATTTTTGACCGAGCCAGCCAGAATGTTATCGCAGCCACCATACTCCTTCGTAACATGCCCGAGCCATCGAACCCCGAGGCCCATCGGGCCCGTGATGAAATCTGAGGACTCCTCGAGACCGCTGCCATGCAGCAGGCCGAGAGTTCCGCCTCGAGGCGACGCGGGCTTGCCTCGGAGGAGCCTGCTGAGCCCTCCTGATAGGAGAGAGAGGCCTCGGTTCATCCCGAGCACGCCCAACGGAACAAGGTGGCCTCTGTCCTTGAACGCATCGTCGACAACCAAGAACCTCGAGACGCCCGTGACAACATCACCGAGCGCCGGAGGCGCAAGTGTGGTGACAGTGCAGCTCGAGGCTACCACGAGCACAGGGGCGGGCGCTACGACAGCTCGGAGGATCGAAGCCCTTCACCCGAGCCACCAGGCCCTCAGGTCTTTAGCAAGACCATTCGTGAAACACTACTTCCGGCTCGGTTCTGCCCCCTCATGACTCTTACCAAGTATAACAGTGAAACCAAACCCGAACTTTGGCTCACTGATTTCCGCTTGGCTTGTCAGTTGGGTGGGGCCACCGACGACCGGGTCATCATTCGACAACTCCCCCTGTTTCTGTCGGACACCGCTCGAGCCTGGCTTGAGGACCTCCTACCTCGACAAATCCATGACTGGAGCAACCTGGTGAGAGTGTTTGAGGGGAACTTCAAAGGGACCTACATGCGCCCTGGTAACTCATGGGATCTCCGAAGCTGCAAACAGAAGACGGGTGAGTCCCTCCGGGACTACATCCGGCGTTTCTCCAAACAGCGTATCGTGCTTCCCAACATCACCGACTCCGACGTCATCATGGCCTTCCTCTCTGGTACCACCTGCAAGGAGTTGGTCCGAGAGCTAGGCCGCATCACTCCCATCACTACCAACGATTTGATGGACATTATCACCAACTTCGCCACCGGCGAGGAGGCGGTTGGTGCCATCTTTGGCAGCGTCCAGGACAAAGGGAAGCGCAAGAAAGAGGATCCCACGAGCTCTAGTCAAGGCTCGAAGAGGAACAAGAAGAAGAAGAAAAATCAGTAGGGCAAACAAGAGGCCCCGGCCGACGATCTTGTTGCTGCTGCTGATCGTAAGTAACCCTAAGGACCCCCCAACGGGGGCATTTTCAACAATATGCTCAAGGAACCATGTCCCTACCACAAAGGGTCCACGAACCACAACCTTGAGGACTGCGACATGCTCCGGACGTACTTTGAAAGCCTAGGCATCAAGAAAGATGACAAGAAGGAGGATCCCAAGGGAGACGACAAGGACGAGGGATTTCCTGAGATTCATGACTGTTTCATGATATACGGAAGACCCTCGATGCGCCTCTCAACACGGCAGCGCAAACGGGAACGTCGAGAGGTCTTCTCCATATAACTCGTGACCCCCCTGTTCCTTGACTGGTCTGAGGTGGCCATCACTTTCGACCATGATGACCACCACGACTACATCCCCAATCCTGGGGTCTACCCACTTGTCGTCGATCCCATCATCGCCAACACACACCTCACCAAGGTGCTCATGGACTGGGGCAGTAGTCTTAACATCATCTATGCCTAGACCCTCGACCTTCTGGGAATCACAAGGATGCACCTTCGACCCAGCGTCGGGGGCTTTCATGGAGTCATGCTAGGGAAACAAGCAGAGCCTGTCGAGCGGGTCGACCTACCTGTCTGTTTCAGCACTCCCGCCAACTTTAGGAAGGAAACTCTCACTTTCGAGGTGGTTACATTCCATGGGACATACCACGTCATTCTTGGGCGCCCCTGCTACACCTGGTTCATGGCGGTTCCCAACTACACCTACCTCAAACTCAAAATGTCGGGCCCCAATGGTGTCATCACTATCGGGCCCTCCTATGAGCACGCCTACGAGTGCGACATGGAATGCGTCGAGCATGGGGAAGCCATCTTGGAGTCAGCGACCTTGGCGGCGAACCTCGACGGTTTGGCCAACGAGATCCCCGACCCCAAGCACCACGTCAGCAACTTCAAGCCCGTGAAAGATGTCAAGCTCATACCCCTCGATCCCACCGACTCAAAAGGAAAGGCGTTGAGCATCAGCGCCACCCTCGATCGCAAATAGGAAGCAGTGCTCGTCGACTTTCTCCGTGCAAACATCGACATCTTTGTGTGGAGTCCCTCGGATATGCCGGGCATACCTAGGGAAGTCACCAAGCACGCCTTGGAGATCCGAGCCGGCTCCAAACCGGTGAAGCAACGCTTGCGCCGCTTTCGACGAGGAGAAGCGTAAGGTCATCGGCGAGGAGGTCCATAAGCTATTGGAGGCCAGATTCATCAAGAAGGTTCATCATCCCGAGTGGCTGGCTAATCCTGTATTAGTTAAGAAAAAGAATGGGAAATGGAGGATGTGTGTAGACTATACTAGTTTGAATAAAGCATGTCCGAAAGTTCCTTTTCCTTTACCACACATTGATCAAATCGTTGATTCTACTGCGGGATGTGAAACTCTATCATTCCTAGATGCGTATTCCGGCTACCACCAGATCAAAATGAAGGAGTCCGATCAACTCGTGACTTCATTCATCACCCCATTTGGCATGTATTGCTACGTTACTATGCCCTTCGGTCTCCAGAACGCGGGGGCTATGTACCAACGATGCATGCAACATGTTTTTTGGGAACACATTGGACCAACCATCGAGGCTTATGTCGACGATATCATTGTCAAAACCAAGAGGGTCAGTAATTTGGTAAACGACCTCGATGTTGCGTTCAAGTGCCTTAGGGCAAAAACATTAAGCTCAACCCAAGAAGTGCACCTTCAGCGTTCCTCGAGGCATGCTCCTAGGGATCATCATTTCCGAACGTGGCATCGAAGCCAACCCAGAAAAAAAACATTGCAATAACCAAAATGGGCCCTATCCGTGATCTAAAGGGCGTATAGAGGGTCATGATCTGCCTCGCGGCCCTTAGTCGCTTCATTTCACGCCTTGGCGAAAAGGTGCTCCTGCTGTATCGTCTCCTAAAGAAATCAAAATGCTTTTCGTGGACCCTCAGGCAGAAGAGGCCCTTACAAAGCTCAAAGCTATGTTGTCCAACTCACCGATCCTCGTCCCTCTGACCACAGGGGAACCCCTCCTGCTTTACGTCGCCGCAACGACACAAGTGGTCAGCGCAGTCTTAGTTGTCGAGAGGGTAGAGGAAGGACATACCTTGCTCGTTCAGAGACCAGTCTACTTCATTAGCAAGGTGCTCTCGGAAACCAAGGTTCGCTTCTCGCAAATCCAGAAGCTGTTGTACGCCATCGTCTTGACGCGACGCAAACTTCATCACTACTTTGAGGGCCACCCGGTGACCATGGTGTCTTCTTTCCCCTTGGGAGAAATAGCCCAGACCGGGAAGCCTCGGGTAGAATAGCAAAATGGACGGTCGAGCTCATGGGTGAGACCCTCTCTTATGCGCCACGCAAAGCCATCAAATCCCAGGTGCTGGCAGACTTCCTAGCAGAGTGGACCGACACTAAACTTCCTCTAGTTCATCTCCAGGCTGAGCTTTGGACCATGTACTTCGACGGGTCGCTGATGAAAACAAGAGCGGGTGCGGGCTTGCTCTTCATCTAGCCCCTCGGAGTCCACGTGCGCTATATGATTCAGTTTCATTTTCCCACCTCCAACAACGTCACCGAGTACGAGGCACTTGTCACGGGACTACGCATCGCCGTCGAACTAGGGGTCCGACACCTCGACGTTCGTGGTGACTCCCAGCTCATGATCAACCAAGTCATGAAGAGCTCAAGCTGCCGTGACCCCAAGAGTGAAGCCTACTGTGAGGAGGTATGGCGCCTTGAGGACAAATTTCACAGCCTCGAGCTCAACCACGTTGCACACAGATATAATGAAGCCACCGATGAACTCGCAAAAATCACTTCTAGTCAAACCACAGTTCCACCTGACATTTTTGCGAGAGATCTCCATCAACCGTCCATCAACATCAGGGTAGACGGAGGGGCCGATGGACCATCACTCGAACCCCCACCTAAGGCAGAAGCTCCCTCGACTAGGGCCGAAGCCATGCAGGCGGAAGGCTCGACCCCACTAGCCAACCTCGAGCGCGACTGGCGTGTTCCGTACCTCGACCATCTCACTCGAGGGGACCTCCCCTCGGATAAGACCGAGGCTCGACGGATCACCCGCCGGGCCAAGACCTTTGTGATATTTGGCAACAATAACGAGCTTTATCGACGCAGCCCCACAGGCATCCAACAACGTTGTATCACAAATGAGAAAGGCAAGAATATGCTCAAAGATCTACACTCGGGGGCTTGCGGTCATCACGCGGCACCTCGAACGCTCATTGAAAACGCATTTTGACAAGGTTTCTATTGGCCAACCACAGTCTTCGACGCTGTCAAGCTAGTACGCTCCTGCAAAGGAGGCCAGTACTACACAAGGCAAACCCATCTCTCGGCTCATGCCCTGCAAACTATTCCCATCACATGGCCGTTCGCTGTTTAGGGGCTCGACTTGGTCGGACCCCTGAAGAGGACAACTAGTGGCTTCACCCACTTGCTCATCACCATTGACAAGTTTTCTAAGTGGATCAAGGCCCGTCCTATCACTAGCATTAGGTATGAACAAGTCGTGCTATTCTTCACCGACATCATCCACCGCTTTGGGATTCCTAACTGCATCATCACGAACAACGGCACCCAATTTATCGGCAAAAAGTTTCTGGATTTCTGTGATAACCATCACATCCGTGTGCTCTAGTCGGCCATGGCTCATCCAAAAACAAATGGCCAAGTAGAACGTGCCAATGGCATGGTTCTACAAGGCCTAAAGCTGAGAATTTTCGACAAGCTAAACAGACATGGCAAAAAATGGGCTGCCGAGCTCCCCTTGGTCCTATGGAGCCTAAGAACGATGCCGAGTCGAGCCACGGGGTTCACTCCGTTCTTCTTAGTCTACGGATTAGAGGCTGTGCTCCCAACCGATGTAGAATATGGATCTCCAAGGCTGAAAGCCTACAACGAGCAAAATAATGACACCACAAGAGAGGATGCCCTCGACCAGCTCGAGGAAGCTCGCGATGTGGCTCTGTTACACTCTGCAAGGTATCAGCAAAGTCTCCGACGCTACCACGACAAACATGTCCGCAGACGGGACCTCAATGTCGGTGACTGGTGCTATGGCGAAGCCAGAACAACAAGGGATGACACAAGCTTACTCTACCATGGGAAGGGCTATACATCGTCGTGGAAGTATTGAAGCCCGACACCTACAAGCTATCGAACGAGAAAGGTGAAATCTTCACCAACGCATAGAACATCGAACAACTACGTCACTTTTTTCCCTAAAGCCTCGAGGCTCTGTAAATTGTTTCGCAATCCCATGATAGAATAAAGAATACATCAATGTTCAAAGCATTCTTTCATAAAAACCAGAAAGGATCGACCCTATTTTCTCAGAGTCGACCCTCCCTCGGGGCTGCAAGGGGGGAACCCCCTACGTATCCCCAAAAAACTCGCATTTTTTTCAAAAAACAAGAGAACTTTTACATAAGTCGATAAAACCGCAAGCGCACCCTAAGGCTCGAGGGCTGCCGAGTCACGAGATCGGCTACGCCTCTGAGCTATGGTACCTCCACTCACTCCCCCGCATCAAGGGGTGCAACCGCACGCTAAGTAGACCTAATAATAGTTCACAATTTTGAAAAAGCTCACGTCTAACATTCCCGTTTGCTTCGAATCAAGTTCTTACATGATCCATGAGGCCGCAAACGCACCCTAAGGCTCGAGGGTTATCGAGCCACGAGATCACTTACGCCTCTAAGGCTACGGTACCTCCACTCACTCCCTCACACCAAGGGGTGCAACCGCGCGCTAAGAAAATCATGCAAGAATACGATTCAAGCGAGAAACGGAAGAAAAAACTCGAACGAAAATGAACATATACATTTACATATTCTTGTTTCAGGGCCCTTGAGGCCATCACAGTGCAAGTCGCAAGTACTAACTACCCTATTACATGGGCCTTCATGCCCAGGTTTGGCTCACAAGCCCTCATCGTCAGCAGGCGGGACCACCTCGACATCGAATACCTTCACAAGGCGACCCCCGGGCTCCTCCGTGGCCTCGATCAGGTTCAGGCAGGCTACTTCATTCTCCTTGTCAGTTCGGTCTGGATCCGTGATGAAGCCATCGGCAATGAGGCCCATGTCATACTCAAACCCAGACCGAACGACCGCCATGGCTCTCTTCACGCCATGATGCAGCCCGCCTCGTATCTTCTCGTGAACGAGGCAACCCATCGCCGCCATTTGGTGAACAAACGAGTTCCCCGGTGCGTCCTCCTTGGTATTGGCATCGGGCTTGACCCCCAGTCCATCGCACACCGAGGTGATCGCACCCTGGAGCAGCTGAGTCCACCCGGCCTTGGCCTCAAAGAGGTTCTAGAATGAGGTAGCTGTCGCCTAGCCCACGTGTTGCTACTTCTCCAACTCTGAAACACAAACACTAAGTTAGCAAAGTCCTGGGACCTTGAGGCCAAAACGTGACAAAAAGCTTACCATCAGCATGGGTCTGCCAACTCACGACCTCATCGCGGAACTCCTCGTGCGCCTTCTCCGCTGCCTAAAGAGCCACGTCCTTGTCACGGACCGCTGCCCTCAATGTCTTAATCTCCCGACCGGTGCCCGAGAGAGCCTCGTCCCTCTCTCGGACCGTACCCTTCAACGTCGCAACCTCATCCTCCAAGGTTCCGATGCGAGCGGACACCATCTCAATCTGGATGTTGAGGGCATCGTGTTGACTGCTGACTGAAGTGACGTCCTCCTCAAGCTCCTTCACGCACGCCAGCAGCGGCGCGAGGTCCTCACGAGCCTTGGTCGCCTCCACCCGAGCCTTGGCCGCATCTTCACGCGCCTTGGCCTCGGCTTCCCGAGCCTGCACCGCCTTCTCCCTAACCACCGCCTGGACAACGCGGAGCTCATCCACTTTAGCGCTCTTCTTGGATAGCCGCTCATTGGCTTCCTCGACTAGAGCCCGTTGGCGAGCAAGCGCCGCCCATGAGCCACTCTCATGACGAATGAAGAGTGACTTGCGGCGAGAACACTCCTTGAGCTCCTGACCACAGTTAAAACCTAAATATCAGAACCAAGGAGAAAGGAAGGATAAAACGCAAGAAAAGACAAACGAACCCGACTCACCTCAAAAGCCTCCGACATACCCCGCACCAAGGTATCTACGACCATGCGCAGAGACTGCACGGAGTGCTTATGGAGTCCCTCGACGAACTCCTAGTGCTGCACTTTGTCCTTGTTGTCGAGGGCGAAGAAGGGCTCGGCGCTGGGGTTAGATGCGTCCCTAAACTTGAGGGTCGACCGACCCCAGCGAGGGAGCTCCTCCTCCACCCGTACAAGCGCCAGCCCTGCGTAATCGGGCCACCTGGCAGACGCCTCGGCCAGGTCATCCCCCGATGTCACGGAAGTACTAGGTCGATCCGGGGCATCGACCATCTCGACGTCCGCCTTCTGCTTCCCCTTGTCAGAAGGGGATCATCGATGGTAAGATCGATTATAGCCGAAATCGACCCTTCGGGCGGGGCTGATGTCTCGACTGTTGGCGCCACCGCCTGCACGTTGGACGGTGGCACGACCACCCCCGTTACGCCCCGACCGCCTGCTCCGTTTGTTTGCATTTTCTAAACAGGAGTACGGGAACAACATGTGGTCCTTGTGGGGACGGAGGGAGCACATGCACGCATACATTCGCCTGGACAATATTAGCATGTGGCGATGATATTAGGCGTGTTTGGTCCGAAGAATGAGTTAGTTTTTCATCTACTCTTATTCCTTAATTTATTTGTTTGGTTTGTGAAATGGAATAGGATGGCGCATCATTTTATTCCTAATAAGAGTCCGTTCAGTTACCTCAGGTTGGATGTAGGAATAATTCCAACTTATCAAAATTATACAAATTAGTGGCTTATGAACCATTCCAGCTTATTAAGATATACAAATGAGTAAACCATTCCAACTTAAAATTGTTCCAAATTCTTGATCTAGTAACCAAACGAGCTCTAACTGAATAATGAATACTATTATAAGGAATGGATCCATTCCACCAAATTTGAAAAATCAACCCATGACACATCACCTCATTTAAGATAGAACGGTTCTTAAGGTCTTGTTTAGTTCCAGAAAATTTTACAAAATTTTTTAAAATTCTCCATCACATCGAATCTTTGGACAAATGTATAAAGCATTAAATATAGATAAAAAAATAAAAATAATTACACAGTGTAGCCGTAATTCACAAGACGAATCTTCTAAGCCTAATTAGTCCATGATTGGACACTAATTACCAAATAACAACGAAAAATGTTACAGTAGTATTTTGTAAAAATTTTCACCATCTAAACACAGCCTAAGTGAAACACCCCAGTTGACCTTGCGTCTCGTGCCCGTCAACCTGGTCCCACAACACTCGGCAGCCGGCAGGCAGCAGTGGGCAGTGGCATACTGGTAGGGATGAAAACGGAACAGAAATATTTCAAATTGACCGTTTTTGTTTTTTATATTATGAACCGTTTTTTAACATGAAAAATTGTCAGTTTCAATTGGTTTCACAACTATTTTCAACCATTTTTTATACTCTTTAATTGCTAAATGTAGAAATATCCTGAACCGATCATTTTCGTTTTTCTATATCGTAAGTCCGTTTTCGACCGTTTCCGACCGTTTTCATCCTTACATACTGGCATATCCTTGTGCTGCGGCGCTGCACGCCTTAATTAACTCCGCTTTGAGGTTTCATTATGCACCAACCGTATGATGAAGACGGGTTTTTTTTTTAGACGGTATGACGAACATGGGTGAGATGACCATTATATTGTAGGCTGAGACGGTATTATAGTGCACGTCGTACAGAAGAAAAACAATAACATAGGTTTGCAGATACGGTCATAAAAATGATAGGAAGGCATATCCTACTTTCAAAGTCTTAATATCTTCACACAACTTGGCCCCTAATCATGCCTCCTTAATCAACTTATAGAATCTTGGTGCCATTCTCAAATACGATTATGCTAGGCCGGCACATTAACAAACTATACTACTATCTTCAACCAAAGGCTAAAATCTTGAATTTGTTCAACATGTACAGACCAAATTTATTCTGACATAATCCTGGATTTACTCATTAATCTCGTGCCTTAAGTGATTAAGTCACGTCCCTCGAATTTCTTGCAATGGACTTTGTGAGCCACCGGCGTTCCTCATCGCCCGACACTACCACCGGCTAGCCCAGTCTTCCGCCGCTTGTCCCTCGCCTTCCTCTCCTCCGAGAGGTCCCTCGCCAGCTGTTTGAGCGCCTGAGCGTTGCTCTTGCTCTCCTTTCCCGTTACCTCCTCGTACCTCCCGGTCTCCACGTTGACCCGCGACAGCGGCTGCTCCAGCATGCGCTTGCCGACGGCGACGAGGTTCCGCATGTTCTCCGGCGTCGCCGCGTCCACGGCAGCCGCTGCGCCGCAGAGGGTGCTGTCCTGGTCCTGGATGCGAATGTAGTTCCTCTCGCTGTGAAACAGCTTGAACTTGACGGCGACGTGGATGTCGACGAGGTCAGAGCTGGCGGCCATGAAGATGTCGATGATGGGCTTCTTGTCCTTGCTGCGCAGCCACCCAAGGTTGCCCCACCTGGAGCACGCCTCCGCGGTGTACAGCCCCGCGTCGGACGTCAGGCCGGTGCCGATGGACAGCACCAGAAACCGGCCGCAGTCTTCCTCCGCCGTCTTGAGCAGGAAATGGGCCGCCTTTTCCTTGGCGATGATCTCCTCCTCCGTGATCATCGTCATGGCAACCATGGTCTGCAAAGCGTACAACCTTTGATTATGGCCTAGAAAGGAACAAAACATCAAATAAATGTTACTGTGCACTGTACATACTGGATTGTTGGCGGCGACACCGCCGTCGATGAGGTTGTACTCCCGCTTGCCTCCGTCGTCGTCTTGGGTCTGGAAGTAGTGCGCCGGGAGGTAGGTCGGAGCAGCCGACGTGCCGATGCACACGTCGGAGAGCAGCGCGTTCTTCAGAAGCGTCTTGTTGGCCTGCGTACGTGCAGAAACGCATAAAGACACCATGGCATGAACTTGAGTGGAGACTGCGTACGTACGTCGTAGGTGGAGAAGATGATGGGCTGCAGCAGCTTGACGTCGAAGGTGGGGATGACGACGTTGGTGAGCGTGTCGCCCACCCTCGTCTCGCCGAGCTCTTCTCGGACCACGGCGCGGAGGTACGCGCCGTCGTACTTGGGGCCCCACCACGAGGAAGCGAGGCTGCTCCACTTCTGAGGGAAGATGCCCGGGCCGTGCTTGAGGTAGAAGGGGTTGATGTCCCCGGCAGCGAAGAGCGGGCGGCGCCTGTCCTCTCCCGGCCCCGGCGAGGCCAGCATCGCCGTGATGAGCCCGCCGGTGCTCGTCCCAGCGATGTAATCGAAGTAGTGTGCCAGCCTCGCCTCCGGCCCGTCGATCTTCTGCAGCTCCGTCTCCAGGTAGGCGAGCACAGTGCCCGGGATGAGGCCACGGATGCCGCCGCCGTCGATGGTCAGGACCGTCACCCGGTTACCGGGGGTGCCGCACGCCCCTGCCGCTCCGCTGCTGCATTGGTGGTACACGCGACGCTGCCTCGTCCTCACCTCGAATTCATAACGTTTCGTCAGCCGCCGCTGCCACGAAGAGCCAGCAAGCACAGTTGGAAGCTCAGATCTCGCACGGTGGAGTTGACGGCAACACTTTAGACGCCAAAACATGGCAGGCGATGGATCGATCGAAGTGAGCTCTGATGGCAAATTGGCAATGGCAATGGGGACGGGGAATGGTTGGATGATACTACGATCCACTAGTTATGAAGCTAGAGGCCGGGGGTTATAAAGACTTGAGCTAGATATAGACTTACTTTTATTTTGTTTATTTCACGGTTGTTTTGGTAGTAGGTACACAGAGAACGACCAAGGGTGCAATATGAGTCAACAATAATACAAGTCAATAAGAACCAATTTGGCGGCTCAACTGGCCCATAATATGGGGGGGAAAAATTGGGCGACGACCATACGCCATACGGACTGTGCAGCTGGTAGGTGAGCCACGATATTCTTTTTAGCATACGGATGGTAATTCAGATATCTTATGGGCCATACGCGAGCCACACATCCCCATTGTGTTTCCATAGGGGTGGTCCGTATTTAATTTTTTTCCCATAATATAGAGACTACATGCCCAGGTCATCTCGTAGGGCTTCTACTGTGGCAAAAACAACTTTAGTTGTAGCTTCTCTGGTGGATTAATTCTCTAGTGAAGCTGAATCTATTTTGAGAAACTGTTTGGCTGAACGGCTTTGCCTATCTTAGGATAAATGGCTAAGAGATGAGAAATATCCAAGATGCCCCTAGGTATATTACTTGTTTCTATATGTGAGTGCTTTTGAAATAAAAATTAATATAAACTAGAAGAATGTCCATCATGTTGCTACGGGAATCGCAAGTGAAATCATACTGCTTATATTTACTTATATGAACAAACAAATATCATAACACATGTTAGTGGATGATTTTTGGTATTCTAGTGTGGCAACTAAATATATGTTAGTAAATGATTTGGTCTGCTAATGTGAATAGCTCGTGAATACATTATGGCATATGCTAGTTGGATGTGTTAGATCCCTAAAAAAATCAGATGTGTCAGTGGATGCTGATGTGGACGCTTTGCATGTGTACAGTTTACACGGTGAGATAGATTGCCAGTGGGAATTGAAAATATAAGATATAGATGGATATATAGATTAATAATTGGTAGTTGGTAGATACTAAGATCCAGTAGTTACAAAACTAGAGGCCGGGGATAGAACCGCGGATCGATCTGTTTTCACTTTTCACTTGGGCAATACAGACTTTATTTTGTTTATTTCACGGTTCCTTCGGTAATTGGTAGTAGGTAGATACAGAACGACAAAGGGTGGATGGAAATAATAATACAAATCTAAAAATCAATTTGCCGGCTCAACTGGCCCACAAAAAGCAAGTGGAGACTTATTTAGCATGATGTCCTTCAGCCTGTTGGTCGACTACCAGCGTGGCCTTTCACTAATAAAAATGTCATTTTCGCGAACGCTATTTCACCGAAACAGATAAGCAGGCAGGGACATAGCGCCACAGCTAGCGGTAGTTTCCCATGGCCTGTACATGCTGTAGGGGCGAGTTGGTTTGCCAGGCTGTCCACAATTTTATATGAGCAATTTTGTGTAAAAATGAAGAAAGACTTAATGTTCATGTGGCAATTTTATATGAGCAAAACTTAAATTGGCAAGTGGATGAGTGACAACCGTAAGGGCAAATAGTTAAAAATCCCCATAAAAACTAGCATTGGTAATCTATCACAACACGCTCACGTATGAAGGGTAAATCATCTCCACATACTTGGTACCTTAAGCTAAACTAGATTGATGGGCAGATAACTATCACTGACTAGATTAACAATATGTGTATGCGTACTGTACTGGGAAATGAACAAATTAAGAGAAACTACATGCAAATTGTTATAAGTAATTTTTATTACTCATTGCTATTAAACACTAATATCTAACGTTTATGCCTCCTGATAACTAATAAAAATGTAAACTGGGTAAGTGCGTCGATTAATAATAGAGTACTATACTTAGAATAATGCAACAGCAGACGTCACCACGTTGAATACAGATCCTAAACCCTATTGCAGTGAGTAACCTATCCTGAAGCTTCCTCTGGAACAAAGGAAGCCGTCAGCGTATTCATTCACACCGTTTTACTGAAAGTTCCCCATTTTCAGTGTTGTGGCCTGCCTGGATGATGACGTAGTTTCAAAAGAAAAGATTGTATCATGATGAAGCTTTGGTTTGTTTTTTAAAACTGAAGCTTTAATTGGTTTTAGAAGTCAATGCAATGCCACGTGTTGACAACCAATATGTACCAACAGAGAGATTGGGCTTAACTAATAAGTTCCTAGTGTCAAGGACATGCAAGAAAATATTTGGTGCAACAAGGATCAAAAGCCCAAGCGAGAGAGGAGGATTTGGGCCTCTGCCCTGCCCAAACTGGCTAGGCCTGTTTCCCTGTGACCAGCCCAGCTGATCGCCGATCGAGGAGGCTAGACCCCGTGAAAACGAGATATGCCAGTTCCAAAACTGGCCAGGCTGGTTTCCATGTTTACTTTGATTTGTTTCCAAATCGGTTTTGGATCTATTTTTTATGTAGAAAACATAGAGATTGTGTACTAGACATGTTTCTACTCGGACAATACCATCCCCTCTATATAAACGAAAGGATCACGGCCGATTGAGAGATCTAACATTCAATCGACTGTATTTACATTAATTACCTTTTTTGCCCTACTTTTCCAATCTCTTGCTATACATTGCATCTCTTTGTGAAATCCAGCAGCATTCTAGGTGACATTGCTGACTCTAGGACAACCTCGACATGATCTTCCCAACGGGTCTTCCCGGGAGGTGCTCTCAAGCTTATTTGCGGCAAAGGATGGGCTTCCAATCGACCTAACTGAACTGTTGATCGGTCTCACTAATCTTAGAGTAATTTTGCTACTTGCAATAGGTCCTGTGCGACCTCGGACGTGCTAGTCCTTGGGTGTGTGATCTAGTTTGGCATCAACAATATAAGACCGTGGTTTAGAAAAACTATCTTACTATTACTAATAATTAGAGGTCCCAACGTAGGCATCACGTTAATTCTCACCAGACGCGCTAGGAAATAAGATAAATCCTAGAAATTCTCACAATAATCAGAAAATCTGACTTTTGATTTGGTAGACCCTAATCATCTTCACCGATAATAGCCATTGGATCTATTGTCGTTTATTATAAAATTACCCATCACTGCCATTATAAAAAAATAAAGTAACCCCCTAGTTTTCCATATAAATTAATGTAACAACCCAGATTTTCCAATAACCAAAAATCTAAACCTAAAATTTTTTCTAACAAAACCCATACATGGTGAGTGTGCATACTAGGAAACCATCCTTGTAGTTGCACAAGTAGATCCCAAGCTAGCATGTTTGAGCATTTGCATATTAAACAACTTATGAGTTGCATCTTCTTGATTTTATGTGATGAATTAAAACCAACTAAACTTTTATAATAAACTTGATGTGTGTGAGTTGCCAGCCCTTGATATGGATCCTAAAACCCTAGATGACCCTAAGTGGACCCCACAGTGATGTGTATATGATGGCAACACATATCATGCATAGGTGCACAAGGTGTAAATATAAATAGGATATAGAAATAGAAAAGTAATAAGAAAAAGGGAGAAAAGGAGAAAAGGGAAAGCAGCCCAGCTGGCCCAGCCTCGTAGCTTCCGCTGCCCAACTCCCCGCCCGCGCATGGCCATAGCCGGCCCAGCAGCAGCCCGCCGTCGCCCTTCCCTGCAACCGCTGACCAGTGGACCCTGCCTATCATTCCCTTCCTCACCTCCCCTCTCTGCTTTTTGCTGCACTCAAAACTGGCGTGAAGCAGAGGGCGGCAAAGGCCACCACGGCTGTTCCCATCCACTACCGCCTGCGCACACCCTGGTTGGCCGCCATGTCAGCGATCCACGCCACCACCTGCCCCACCTAGCGCCCGCTTGCCCGCTGACGCGAGCGCCATGGCCCGTGCCCTGCCGCACCCCTCTGCCACCACCGTAACCGCCTTGAACGGCGCCATTCGAAAACAGGAGCGCCAAGGCAGCCGTGCTCACCCCCACTCCCCTGAACCCTGGCCAGAGCCCCTCGATCACCCTACACGTGTCCCTCCCCTGCTCCTCACTGTCTGTCATCGCCATGATCAAGCTTGGGCTATAAAGGCCCCAAGCCAGTGCCCTAGCCCTTCCCCCATCCACCCGCCGCCACTAGTGGCAATCCAACCACCAAGACAAGACCAAGAAGGAAGGAGAAGAGGGGGAGAAGAGCAAGAGGGAGGAGGACCGAGCCACCGGAGCACCGTCGAGGTCACTGGAGCAGAGGACGCTGCCCCGAACAACTACACCGGCGAATTGGCTCTCCCTGCACTGTACTGCCCCGTCATTGCACCGCTTCATCACCGCGCCACTAGCCTAGCGCCATTGCCACCACCGGTGAGCCCCGAGTTCCCCTGCTCTAGCCTTGCCGGTGTGAACACCATGGCCGCTGCTGTGTTCTCCACCGTGGAAGAGCCAAAGGTGCCGCCTTTCGTCATCACCTAGCACCGCACACACGCGCACGCCGAATGGCCGCAGCGCAACGATGCCGAGCCACATTGGCTTGGGAACGCTTGCGCCGGCACACCCACAGACGCTCGCGCTCGCCGCAGCCATACCCTGCCAAGGTGATGCCCTGTTCTAGCGGATCAGGGATGGTAGAGGTGAAACCACCACCATGACGAGCTTCGCCTCATCACGAGACGCGTATAGCCTAGCCACGCTGGCCTGGGAAACCATAGGGGCGCTAGTCACCTTGCGACGCCGGCACGGCCGCACGCTCACGTTGCCATCGTTCCGACCGACTCTGGCCACCTCACGCGACGGGGACTAGCCGTCGAGCTTCGCCTTGAGCCCGCACACCTCGCCGTGAAGATGGTTGAGTGCAAAGCTCTTGCCTTTCCCTAGTTCATCATAGCTGTGGCCTCACCGGAGTTTCGTCGTGAAGTGGGCTCCGCCATGCCTTATGGTTACCGCCGTTGAGTCACTCACCTTCCCCATGGCCCTAATCGAGGCCGTAGTGACCTCGCCACTGCCCGCCGTCACCGCTGCATCACCGCTGCGATGGTCAGCTTCATTGGAGCCCTTAGAGGCATGCCTAACCCCTTTGTGGCGTCCGTCAGAGCACCCGGGAGCCGTAGGAGCCCCGTCGAGGCTGTGTCGATGTCCCAAGTGCCCTTGCCGTCAACCGGCGCCGCCACACCACCTACGTCGGCCACCTGGAACCCCAAGTAGTCCTCCAGCCTCGCCTCCGACCCATCGAGGTCCTACAGCTGGTGAAAGTCCTCTGTTTGGTGTTGGTAATTAGTGACAATGCCTAAGTACTAATCCTATGCCTAAGTTGTATGTAGCATAGGAGGATTAGTACATTCCAAGGTTGATTGTGAAAATGCTCTAGGTGTGCGTTTCATAATCATATGCATTTGGATAGAACTAATATCACCTCGAAAAATGATTGTGAAAATGCTAACACACTCACACATGACGAGATCACTTGGTGGTGTTAGCACGTTTGCGAAGGCGGTGGAGTTTGAGCGGTAGAGAGGGTTTGGGGTCCTCTCTCCCTCCCGCCTCGCAAGCTCGGCGGGATTCAGGCGTTTTCGAGGAGTTGAAACGACTATTTTCCACTACGCCAGAAGTTGGAAAAGAAACGGAGGCGAACGGAGGTCACAGAGGTGACCGGACGCTAAACCGGACGTGGTCTTTGCATGACCGGACGCGTCCGGTCAGTGTTCAGTCTCTGCGCAGTTTTTAGTTTGATGATCGGACGCGCAACGCGTCCGGTCACTGACGATCGGACGCGTCCGGTCGTTCAGGGAGCTTACTAGACTCTAACCGGACGCTGGCACTGTCGCGTCCGGTCATGTTTCTTTAGCGCGTCCGGTCGTTGTTTCGTTGAGCGCTGCTTAGGCGACCAGCGCGTCCGGTCATTCACGGGACCAGCGCGTCCGGTCGTTCGCAGCGCGTCCGGTCTGCGGGATGAGCGCGTCCGGTTGTTGCTTCGCAGTTAGCCGTTGGGCAACCGATGCGTCCGGTCAGTTGGACCAGCGCGTCCGGTCAGTACTTCGTGACTTAGCCGTTGTGCGACCGGCGCGTCCGGTCAGTTAGACCAGCGCGTCCGGTCAGCACGATTTTAGTTGTTTAAGTTTCTAACGGCTCTATTCGAAGGGGTACGTCTATAAATACTCGTTGGCCGGCTCAAGGCTCTCTCTCTCTCGAACTTTTGATATACTTGTGAGCACTTTGAGCTAAGCAACTCCCCTCCCACTCATCTCTCTTGCTTCTTTGTATATTCGAAGTGAGATTGAGTGATCCAAGTGCATTTGCATTGTGAGATAGCATCTAGTTGGCACTTGGTGGTTGATTTGCTGTGGGATTCTTGTTTCTCTTGGTGGTTGCCGCCACCTAGATGGCTTGGAGCAGCTTGGAGGCATTGGCAAGAGTTGGTGATTGTTCTTGGCCACCTCCGGTGATTGTGAGGGGTTTGTGCCTACCTCGGCGAAGTGCCAAAGGCAACGTTAGTAAATTGCTCGTGTCATTACAACCTTTTGCCATTTGGTAGGTTCTTGTGGCGCCTTTTGAGAGGCTCGGTGTGAGACCGATTAGCCACCGAACCACGTGGTGAAGAGGGACACAATAGGGACTAGCGTGCCGGTAAGCACGTGAACCTTAGGATAAATCTTTGTGTCATCACTTTCATATTGTGATTGATTGATCCCGGTGGTTGTGTATTGTGGTATTCATCTCTTGATCATATTGATTGGTTAGCTCAATACTTCGCCCCTCGGTGATACCCTCCTAACTCTCTCTTGTATTAATTTCTTAGTTACATTGCTAGCTTGTTAGTGTAACTCTTAGCTTGTGTAACTAGCTAGCTTTAGTTATAGTTAAGTTGTGCGGTTTGACTTGTGTGGTTGAGTGCAATTACTAGAATTGTGTTTTGGATAGGTGGCTTGCAAACACCCCGTAGGCTAAGCAAAACTCGCATCTCGCTATTTGTTATATTGATAAACTTGTTTAGCTTGTCTTTGTAGAAAGTTTTAAAAGGCTATTCACCCCCCCTCTAGCCATCAAGACCTTTCAAATGATATCGAAGCGGTGGTCACCGTTTGTAAGGCTTAACAACCTCGGTGTAAGATGGCTCAAGTTGTGTTCAACCATGTCGGGGGCAAGCCTCCATTCTTTGATGGTGTCACATCTTTTGATCATTGGAAAAGAAAGATGAAGCAATATCTTGGCTCTATTCATGAGAATGTTTGGAAGGTGACACACTATGATTATGCTATCATTAATCCCGACAACCTCACCAACAATGACCGCATCAACAACCAATGCAACACTATGGCTCTCAATACTCTCTACAATGGGATTGATGCAAAGGTCTTTGAGGAAATCAAGGATCTTGAGATGGCAAGTGAAGTGTGGACAAGATTAGAGGAAACATATGAGGGCACTTCAACGGTAAAGAGTGCCAAGCTCTATATGCTCAAGGATAAGTTTGCAAGCTTCAAGATGAAGGATGATGAGTCCATACCAGAGATGTTCTATAGGCTATAAGTTATTGTCAATGATCTCAAGAGCCTAGGAGAAGATGTCAAGGACAAGGACTTCTCACATAAGTTCTTGATGAACTTACCTAAGAAGTTTGCTATCTTGAGGAAGATGATCCAAAGAGAGGGTTTGGACAAGGTGACTCCAAACCAAGTGCTTGGAGATGTCATGACCGATGCTTAATATGATGATGATGAAGATGAAGATGAGAAGAAGGAGATCAAGGTCAAGCAAGAGAAGACCACCGCATTCAAGGCTTCTTCTTCCAAGGGCAAGAGCAAGGTTGATGATGATGATGATCCATTTGATGATGAGATCATGGCCCTTCTAGTGCAAAAGATGGGTCGGTTCATAAAGAAGAGAGGCTATGGTGCAAGAAAGAGAAGGGACTTCATGAAGGCAAAGGAGGTGCTTTGCTACAATTGCAATAGCCCCGATCATGTAGTGGTGAAGTGCCCCTATAAAGACAAAAGATATCATGATGGGGAGTTGAAGCTCAAGAAGAACAAGAAGGATAAGAAAGAGAATGAGAAGAAAGCAAAGGAGAGCTTCACATTCAACAAGAAGAAGAAGGGTGGTGGTTATGTAGTCACTTGGGATAGTGACAGCTCCGATAGTGATGATGATGCAAGCTCTAGTGATGATAAAAGGACCACTCGGCGAGCAATTGCAAACATCGCCCTCTCCAACAAGCCATCCATCTTCGACACTACATCAACATGCCTTATGGCCGAGCCTACCAAGGTAAAATATAATGATAGTGATGATGATTCTTGTGCTAGTGATGGTTGTAGGAGTGATGATGAGGAGGATGAGGACTACTCCAAGGATGATCTATTGGGCATAATAGATCAAATGAGCAAGGGCTATAAGTGGACCACCAAGAAATATAAAATCTTGGAACAAGAGCTTATTGCCAAGAGCAATGAAAATGATGCCTTGATGAAGAAGCTTGTTGCTCTCAAAAAGAGTAAGGAGTGCAAAGGAATTGAACAAGAGCTCAAAGCTCTTAGGAAATCCTTTGATGAGCTAGAGGCCTCTCGTGAGTGTCTAAAGGAAGACCACGAGGACCTTGAAGTTGCTCACACTAGGCTTAATGAAGCTCACTCCACTCTACTTGAGCTCATCAAGGATTGGAGAAGTTCATGAAGGAAGCTAAGGAGGAGCAAGTGATTGTCACTTGTGATATTGGACTAACATGTGATATTATTGATGATTCTTTATTTGTTAGTCCTACTAATGCTTCATGTAGCTCATCATCATCCACCACAACCAACTCTACCTCTACTACTAGTGATTCATGTCCTTGCTGCGCAACCACCCAAGGTTGCCCCACCTGGAGCACGCCTCCGCGGTGTACAGCCCCGCGTCGGACGTCAGGCCGGTGCCGATGGACAGCACCAGAAACCGGCCGCAGTCTTCCTCCGCCGTCTTGAGCAGGAAATGCGCCGCCTTTTCCTTGGCGATGATCTCCTCCTCCGTGATCATCGTCATGGCAACCATGGTCTGCAAAGCGTACAACCTTTGATTATGGCCTAGAAAGGAACAAAACATCAAACCGTCGTCGTCTTGGGTCTGGAAGTAGTGCGCCGGGAGGTAGGTCGGAGCAGCCGACGTGCCGATGCACACGTCGGAGAGCAGCGCGTTCTTCAGAAGCGTCTTGTTGGCCTACGTACGTGCAGAAACGCATGAAGACACCATGGCATGAACTTGAGTGGAGACTGCGTACGTACGTCGTAGGTGGAGAAGATGATGGGCTGCAGCAGCTTGACATCGTCCCAGCGATGTAATCGAAGTAGTGTGCCAGCCTCGCCTCCGGCCCGTCGATCTTCTGCAGCTCCGTCTCCAGGTAGGCGAGCACAGTGCCCGGGATGAGGCCACGCATGCCGCCGCCGTCGATGGTCAGGACCGTCACCCGGTTACCGGGGGTGCCGCACGCCCCTGCCGCTCCGCTGCTGCATTGGTGGTACACGCGACGCTGGGATGAGTAGCTCATCATCCTCACCTCGAATTCATCCCGTTTCGTCAGCTGGCGCTGCCACGAAGAGCAGAGACGGAACCAGCGAGTCTGATTAGGGGGACCAAACAATTATGATCATATTTTTTTAGTATGCTAAAATATATGTAATTATATGATTCAACAATTTTTTAAATATTTTACACTATTTATAACCAAAATCATAATATTTGAATAAAAAAAGGTGAAAATTGATATTTTTTCTGTAAATTTATATATTTATATAGGTATTAAAGGAAACTTACTGTGCTTGGGGGGCCACGGCCCCTGCTAGCCCCCCTGGTTCCGTCAGTGACGAAGAGCCAGCAAGCACAGTTGGAAGCTCAGATCTCGCACGGTGGAGTTGACGGCAACACTTTAGACGCCAAAACATGGCAGGCGATGGATCGATCGAAGTGAGCTCTGATGGCAAATTGGCAATGGCAATGGGGACGGGGAATGGTTGGATGATACTACGATCCACTAGTTATGAAGCTAGAGGCCGGAGGTTATATAGACTTGAGCTACATAGATATAGACTTACTTTTATTTTGTTTATTTCACGGTTGTTTTGGTAGTAGGTACACAGAGAACGACCAAGGGTGCAATATGAGTCAACAATAATACAAGTCCATAAGAACCAATTTGGCGGCTCAACTGGCCCATAATATGGGGGGGGGGAAATTGGGCGAGGACCATACGCCATACGGACTGTGCAGCTGGTAGGTGAGCCACGATATTCTTTTTAGCATACGGATGGTAATTCAGATATCTTATGGGCCATACGCCAGCCGCAAATCCGGCGATGGGGTGACAAGCTACTAGCCTAGTTGAGCAGACACCCATTCTGGGGGCTCCCATGCCCGGGAGCACCACACAAGGATCCCGCTGACTAGGGACGCTGGCAAGCCGGAGGACGGGGTCACCTGAGCAGGGGCTCCCACGCCCTGGAGGGTCTCGGCCCAGTCGATGGAGGTCCTGTCATTGCCACGAGCACGTCGGGCAGGAGCTCCCGTGGCGAGAACGGATCAGCCGGGTCGAAGAACTTCACCAGTAGGGCCATGCGCCACTTGGGCGCGCTACCGATCGGCAGCAGCCACACGCCGTGCCAGCCTGAGGCGAAGGCGGCAGATCTGGGCCCGGATACGACCCTCAGTTGCCCTAGCTCGCTACCGACCTGGCCACATGCCGTTGCGGCACTCAGGCTCGTGCCGCACGGCACGCCCTACCAGAGACAGATAGTGGTCGGATCTAGACTGTGAGGACGTGGATCCGGCCGGTGATGCATCGATCTTCTAGGCCATCGCCAGTTGTCCTTGTTCACTACTACAAAAAAATCTTTTGCAAGGCGTTTTAGAATTTTTTCGGAGGCGGGTAGCATTTTCAATCGCCTCGGTTAACGCCTGGATTAACCGAGGCAGTCATTTTTTATTAACCGAGGCGATCACAAACAACTGCCTCGCAAAATCGATTTACCGAGGCAGTCGTCTTAATTCAACCACCTCCAAAAATAGTACATTTTCGGAGGCGGTCGCCTTATAATAACCGCCTCCTAAAATCGATTTACGGAAACAAACAGCTATAACGCCCGCCTCTATTAATTGTCGCAGAGCCCAACTAGCCCATCTAGGCCTGGTAACGATTCCTAGTATATATACCGTGAACACTAGTAAACCCTAACTCTCATCCTCTACTACCTCTCCCTCAGCCGCACAGGGCGCCTCCCTTTGCTTCTCAGACACATGAGCGACACATGACTCCTCCCTCAGCCACCTAGCGCCCCTCTCCCTCATCCTCCCTCTCCCTCACCTCGTCTCCCTCTCCGACACACACGACGCATGACGCCTCCCTCTGCTTCTCTCTCGCATGCGCGCGGAGCATGGTGGCCGATGGCGCGGCACCTTCCTCTCCCTCTCTCGCGCGGAGCATGGCGGCCTGTGGTGCGCCTCCTATGCTTCTATCTCGCGGGCGCGTGGAGCACGGCGGCTGGTGGCGCAGCGCCTCCTTCTCCCTCTCTCGCGCGGAGCATGGTGGCAGGTGGCGCGGCGCCTCCCTCTCCCTCTCCCAGCGGCAGCAGCGGGGAGGCTGAGTTGACCAGATCCAAGCTAGATCCAGGTCGTGGTCGGCTTGCTGCGCCTCCCTCTCTCTACCATGGTGGCGCAAGGAGGATGAGGAGGTATGCCCCTCAACTTTCTCTGCTCGTTGTGGATCCATCCCTCGCCCTCCCTTCCTCGCAAATCCAGTGGAGGGACGCGGCGGCAGCTCGATCTGCGGCAGATCCGGCCAAGAGGTGCATGGATTCGGCGAGCTGGAGCCCTACAACGTCGGATCCGGCTGCGTGGCATCGACGGGGCTTTGATCTGCGCTCGCTGGCGGCGGATCCGATGATGCAGCGGCATAGTGCGGATCGACGGCGCGGCGGCGTGCTGCTGTTAGAAGCAACCCAGATCTAGGCCCAGACCTAGTTTCTAACCGGGTTTGGGCTTTTTTTTGTTTTTCTATTTTTATTAATGGAGGCGGGCATCTTAACCCGTCCGCCTCGTTAATCGATTTACTGAGGTGGGCAGGGCAACCACCTCCATAAAGTCACGATTAACCGTGACCTTTGATTGAAGGCGGTTGCAATACCCGCCTCCATTAATTGTTTTTGCCCGCCTCCGTTAAGATTTTTTGTAGTAGTGGTTGCAGGAGATGCAGAACTCACCAAGAGGAAGAAGAGGGGAGGAGAGGAGGGAGGAGATGGAGGGAGCTGTAGGGTAGCCTTGTTGCGCGCCTACAGCAGGCCACCGCAACCGCTAGCCGGAGGGCGGCGGCGGCGGCGGCCGGGGAGGAGAAATGGCGCTGGAGCTTTCGGTGGTCAAGGCGAGTCGCCCCACAACTTCGATAGATAGATAGATAGATAGATAGATAGATAGATAGATAGATAGATCTTTACGACAACATCATCCCACAAACACATGACTTATGTGTGTTGACGTGCATAGGACCCGTGCATACACGCAAACGACATCATCCACTATCACCTATAAGCGCCGAGTTCCGGCAGTGATTGGTGGGCCCTGGGGGCCGTCTGACCCCATCACTGAATCGCATAGTGAAATGCCAAATGATTTTTACAAAATTATATATGAACTTTTTATGGTATACTCTTGCGGAGGACAAGCTGTCACAATACATACTCCATCCAAGCGTGGCTGATCGGTTCCATTTACCGCAACATCCTCCCACAAACACAAGACTTGTGGTTGATGTTACGTAGGCCCCGAAGACGTATGAAAAAATCTTCAACGGTGAACCCGGCCCGGTAATATGTAGGCGCTACGTGAGTTGTTCCCACCAGACAGCGACATAGGTGTGCGCAAGCAGCGCCGCTGCCACACGACAGCCCGGCCATAGGCCTCCTAGCCGTTGCAGAAAGTCGGGTTGATCAGTGTCCAATGTAACAGCATAACTTTTAGTATACCAGAAAGTGTCTGAATGTCCATGTACTACTCTTCTGACCATCTAGGATGCCACTAAGACATATTGTATTAAACTTTTTCTCTATTTTAATATAAAGACGCGCAAAAAAATTTTGCGATCGAAAAAACTCGTTCATAGGACCCGTGCATACACGTAAACGGGTAGCATCAGTTTATTCTTACATCAGAGCTGAGACCAACAACTGCTAGCCATGCATGAATCCACACATGCATCCGTAAGGCTAGCTATCTGAGGATCACATGCATACATACACATGCCGTTGTCGAGAACGGATCAGCCGGGTCGAAGAACTTCACCAGTAGGGCCATGCGCCACTTGGGCGTGCTACCGATCGGCAGCAGCCACACGCCGTGCCAGCCTGAGGCGAAGGCGGCAGATCCAGGCCCGAGGGCCCGGATACGACCCTTAGTTGTCCTAGCTCGCTACAAACCTGGCCACATGCCGTTGCGGCAATCAGGCTCGTGCCGCACGGCACGCCCTACCAGAGACGGATTGTGGTCGGATCTAGACTGTGAGGACGTGGATCCGGTGATGCATCGGTCTTCTAGGCCATCGCCAGTTGTCCTTGTTCACTACTACAAAAAAAATTTTTTGCAAGGTGTTTTAGAATTTTTTCGAAGGCGGGTAGCATTTTCAATCGCCTCAGTTAACGCTTGGATTAACCGAGGCAGTCATTTTTTATTAACCGAGGCGATCACAAACAACTGCCTCGCAAAATCGATTTACCGAGGCAGTCGTCTTAATTCAACCACCTCCAAAAATAGTACATTTTCGGAGGCGGTCGCCTTATAATAACCGCCTCCTAAAATCGATTTACGGAGACAGACAGCTATAACGCCCGCCTCTATTAATTGTCGCAGAGCCCAACTAGCCCATCTAGGCCTGGTAACGATTCCTAGTATATATACCGTGAACACTAGTAAACCCTAACTCTCATCCTCTACTACCTCTCCCTCAGCTGCACAGGGCGCCTCCCTCCATGAGCGACACATGACGCCTCCCTCAGCCACCTAGCGCCCCTCTCCCTCATCCTCCCTCTCCCTCACCTCGTCTCCCTCTCTGACACACACGACGCATGACGCCTCCCTCTGCTTCTCTCTCGCATGCGCGCGGAGCATGGTGGCCGATGGCGCGGCACCTTCCTCTCCCTCTCTCGCGCAGAGCATGGCGGCCGGTGGTGCGCCTCCTCTGCTTCTATCTCGCGGGCGCATGGAGCACGGCGGCTGGTGGCGCAGCGCCTCCTTCTCCCTCTCTCGCGCGGAGCATGGTGGCAGGCGGCGCGGCACCTCCCTCTCCCGGCGGCGGCAGCGGGGAGGCTGAGTTGACCAGATCCAAGCCAGATCCAGGTCGTGGTCGGCTTGCTGTGCCTCCCTCTCTCTACCATGGTGGCGCAAGGAGGATGAGGAGGTATACCCCTCAACTTTCTCTGCTCGTCGTGGATCCATCCCTCACCCTCCCTTCCTCGCAAATCCAGTGGAGGGACGCGGCGGCAGCTCGATCTGCGGCAGATCCGGCCAGGTGCATGGATTCGGCGAGCTGGAGCCCTACAACGTCGGATCCGGCTGCGTGGCATCAACGGAGCTTTGATCTGCGCTCGCTGGCGGCGGATCCGATGATGCGGCGGCGTGGTGCGGATCGACGGCGCGGCGGCGTGCTGCTGCTAGAAGCAACCCAGATCTAGGCCCAGACCTGGTTTCTAACCGGGTTTGGGCTTTTTTTTGTTTTTCTATTTTTATTAATGGAGGCGGGCATCTTAACCTGTCCGCCTCTGTTAATCGATTTACCGAGGTGGGCAGGGCAACCACCTCCATAAAGTCACGATTAACCGTGACCTTTGATTAAAGGCGGTTACAATACCCGCCTCCATTAATCATTTTTGCCCGCCTCCGTTAAGATTTTTTTGTAGTAGTGGTTGCAGGAGATGCAGAACTCGCCAAGAGGAAGAAGAGGGGAGGAGAGGAGGGAGGAGATGGAGGGAGCTATAGGGTAGCCTTGTTGAGCGCCTGCAGCAGGCCACCGCAACCGCTAGCCGGAGGGCGGCGGCGGCCGTGGAGGAGAAATGGCGCTGGAGCTTTCGGCGGTCAAGGCGAGTCGCCCCACAACTTCGATAGATAGATAGATAGATAGATCTATCTTTATGGCAACATCATCCCACAAACACATGACTTATGTGTGTTGACGTGCATAGAACCCGTGCATACACGCAAACGACAGCATCCACTATCACCTATAAGCGCCGAGTTCCGGCAGTGATTGGTGGGCCCTGGGGGTCGTCTGACCCCATCACTGAATCGCATAGTGAAATGCCAAATGATTTTTACAAAATTATATATGAACTTTTTATGGTATACTCTTGCGGAGGACAAGCTGTCACGATACATACTCCATCCAAGCGTGGCTGATCGGTTCCATTTACCGCAACATCCACTCACAAACACAAGACTTGTGGTTGATCCGAAGACGTACGAAAAAATCTTCAACGGTGACCCCGGCCCGGTAATATGTAGGCGCTACATGAGTTGTTCCCACCAGACAGCGACATAGGTGTGCGTAAGCAGCGCCGCTGCCACTCGACAGCCCGGCCATAGGCCTCCTAGCCGTTGCAGATAGTCGGGTTGATCAGTGTCCAATGTAACAGCATAACTTTTAGTATACCAGAAAGTGTCCGAGTGTCCATGTACTACTCTTCTGACCGTCTAGGATGCCACTAAGACATATTGTATTAAACTTTTTCTCTATCTTGATATATAGACACGCAAAAAAATTTTGCGATCGAAAAAACTCGTTCATAGGACCCGTGCATACACGTAAACGGGTAGCATCAGTTTATTCTTACATCAGAGCTGAGACCAACAACTGCTAGCCATGCATGAATCCACACATGCATCCGTAAGGCTAGCTATCTGAGGATCACATACATACATACACATATGAGTACATACACTATGCCAGAAAAGCTTATCAGTGACACGTCCGGACAGTCATTAGTGACGCGGAAAAGGCGCGTCACTATTCTTGCGTCTGTGATAAGGGCAAATCAGTGACGCGTAAAAACGCGTCACTAATAATGGTCAGCAGTGACGCGTATAGCCAAAACGCGTCACTGATAATGGTCAGTTGAGTGACGCGTATAGCCAAAACGCGTCACTGATAATGGTTAACAGTGACGTGTGTAGCAAAAACGTGTCACTGATAATGGTCAGTTGAGTGACACTTATAAACAAAACGCGTCACTGATAATGGTCATTTGAGTGACGCGTATAGACAAAACGCGTCACTGATGCCAATTTACAAAAACAAAAAAAAAGGAAAATCTCGGTCGGTGGCTGTTTATACAATCAGACCATATCTATATATACAACTAGCCAGTTCCCCCACGCATTGCGTGGGGAGGAGCAAGAACAGGAGAAAAAATACATGAAGTATTATGTACAGGTCAAAAATACATGAAGTATTATGCAGGGGATACAAAGAATTATAAAAGCTTCAAGTTACACTGGTCCATCACGCGCGCCCTCGCGTACCGGGAATTAGCTCGTAAATGCCTGAGCAAAAATATGTGTACATCAGGTATAGAAATTATAGTACGAACCAAATATTTAAGTTGCAGCCTAAACTGGACACCAGACATAGAAATGACAGCAAAAAACCACAGAAACAGCAAGAACGGACCATGGAACATATCAATCTGGTTGCATGGAAATCAACACAGAGACATGGCAGCTATGCAACGGCTCATGCATAGAACATATGCATTCAAAGTTACTGATGGATGATGCATATAGCAAAAAAGGATCCCATAGGCCATAGTAGGTACACGGCTAAATACAGTTTAAGAAAACAGGTGCGAAGACAGCAGGGTCGTTCATATGTGCTGATAAAGGTACTGTTGTGATTATGCATACCTTTTTCTTCAGTAACAACAGAGATTTGCGTCTACATGGAAAGCCGGAGAATACAACATCTGATTGTTCCTCTACGGCTACCTTTAAATCTTTCGATTTTATTGATTGAGTTGGGGCCTGGAAAGAACAAGAACTGGTAACCACCAATATACCAGAGAACAACAAATGAAGTGGTCATCATATAGTATAGAGACTATACCTGACGAAAATGACAATAGCAAAGATTGAAAAAATAGCAAAATGTAAATGCAAATTTAGTAATGTCTATTATATATTCTCACTTCAATACATACAAACTAATTATTCCTGTACTTCCCAATAAAGTGTGCATTTACCACTGATGTCCTGTGTAGCCCAGGGATCAAGAACTCGAAAATACATGCAACATAGATAAAATTCAAATGAGTAACCAAAGTGTATTCAATGCCAGGATGAGGCTGGATGACAATGAACTATCTCAATGGTTGGCAGCATAACGCATAATGTAAATAAAAAGGTTCCGAGGGAGACCTGCGGTATCGAGGCAGAGGCTACTGGCACTGGATCAACGTATTCATCAACCTCTACTATGCAATGGCCGCTGGAGGTCCTCACGTAATATTGATTCAATCACGTCGTATGGGACGGCTGGTACTCACTCAAAACTGCTATGGAATTCCTGAACATACTCCGCAAGAAAGAACAGTTCTGTACGATCACCTGTAAACACAATAAAGTAGCGTGTGTCAATGGCTGTGGTCCGTCTTTCATCTTGCTTGTGTATGTTACAAAAGCCCTACATGCAAGACTACTGTAGAACTTTATATCTATCAAACTTTATGTTGTCCAGTGACATCACTTGTGGATCAAGAAAGGCCACAGGAATATCCTTAGCCTTAGCTTCCACAACCAGTGATCTAAAAATAAGAAAGAACATGTAGAGAACAGGAGTAGAGAAACTAAAAGGGATATGTCTAGAGAAAATGAGTACAGAACAGCCGATGAACTGCAAGCATATGTATTGAGGTCCATTTAACAACACTTTAAATTACTTTCCGATGAAAGGTGGAACAGTATGGATTAATCTTTCAACTATTGTTAGGTCACATTCCAGAGAAGCAGAGTCTGAATTTCTAGGAATTCTGTTTGTAAAGGGCATATAGTTCTTACACCATAGCCATGTGCAGTATCAACACCAAATAAGCAGAAACATCAATAGCAGGGATGATGAGCTCCAATCATACCAAAAATACAAACATACATCTATGCTAACAGGAGAAGTGACGAATACACAACAATCTCTGAATATTGATATTACCCTTCACAGCTCAAGCCAGACACTCGAGCAATTGCTGAGCAACAGCAGACTGTCCAGGTTTACACAGTAACACATCATAGGCAATAATCTTTACATGCTAGATCAATAGCATGTATAAAAATGAGCAATAACTGTGTATGAGAAAGCCAACTCAATATCAACATGTGTATGAGAAACTGGAATTCTTAGCTAAGAGTTACAGATCTAAATAAGGGGTATCAGTCTTTGTAAACATCAAGTGATCTGAACAAGCATGTAGAGGATGGCCTTAAAGCACACATACCTGCACAACTGCTTTAGGACAACGTTCATGGACAGCCTCCATGAATTCATCTACAACAGCCAAGTATTCTTCTCCTTCCAGCAGAGGTTGCCTCAGTCCTAAATCTACGTAAACTTAACTGAATAAGGTATGCAACCATGGACTTATCTGCAAGAAAATACATTTTTTCTAAACAAACAGCATTCAGAGGAAGCATTCAGAGGTTGCATTCAGATGTTCATATATTACAAAGTATGAACAACACATTCTTGCTCACCACATCATAATTTATTTTCCAACGAAACATCTCAAAATGAATTCCTAAGAGAACCAAACCCATGAATACTTTCAGTTTATTTAGGTTCACTCAAAGTACAGAGATCTATGACAAAAAAAAATTAATTGTGTATAAGTTCACGACAAAATTCTATAGCACAACAAAGATTTTGTATTACGAGCTTCTACCTTGTAAGCTGTAACAGTTTAATTAGTATCCAGAAATATAAAAAATGCATCAATGCTCAGATACAGACCATGTGGCATCATTCATAAGTCAATTGGTAAATCGAGCTCATACGGGCACTGCATGATATTGAAGGGTCCTTTAATTCCTTGAGGATACATTTCGTTGCCATGATAAGCCCTGCATTGACCACATTTGCATACTGTGACTAGTTAGTCGTAAATGACAAATACAATAGTTCAAACAAATCTTGTACTAATGCTACTTAGATAAAATATAGTGGCACTCTAGCAGCATGAGTAAACAGATTAGTTTGGTCACCTGCATCCATTGAGCCCCCCAATCAGGTTAATAAGTCCACAATTTAGCCTAAATACTACAAGAGAGCTAACGAAAGAGCTCGGAATTCCTCGCCAGATGTGAGAAGATACTCCGTACCTGCCAGGGAGTGGAATCGGGACGCCAGGTTGTCGAATCGCCGCCGCCACCCTAGATTCTCTTCTCCTTGTCGAATCGGCACGCCGGGCCGCGGAACCAGCCACCACAACCATGGATCTACTGCGCCCCCATCGGATCAGGGCGCCGAGGATCCTGCTGTAGCCTTGGCCTTCTACTTCCATGGAGATGAGCGTGGCCAGGGGCAGGTGGAGCAGGAGACGGCGCATCGATCCTGCCGACCTCACCCGAGCCGGCGGCGACGCCATGGTCGCAACGCGGGTGGCGGGGAGGCCCATGGGGCGGCGACGCGGGCAGCGGGGAGGCCCCCGGGGGCAGTGGTGCGGGCGTCGAGGAGGCCCCTGGGGGCGGCGGTGCGGGCGTCGAGGAGAGTCGGAGCTAGGGGCACGTCGGAGTTCATTGCGGTGGCACATAGGGTTTTGGAGGATTCGACGGGTCCGATCTGAGAGAGAGAGAGAGGAGGTGGCGTGTGTTCTTGGTGGCGCGCTTGTAGAGCGCGAGCGCCAAGCGGAGAAGGTGGTGGCGGCGGGCTAGCAGGCCGCCAGCGGTGGCGAGAGAGATGGGGAAGACGAGGAGATAGACGGAGGAGACGAGAGAGTGACTGGGGATGAGAGAGTGATTGTGGGGAGGGGGTGGGGTGCTCGCGGCGGACGCAAACTTAGTCCTCGGTTAGCTGCGTTTTATCTTTTTTTTGGACAGTGACCTTGACCGGCTAACGCGGACTTTACGAGTGACGCGTTTTATCGAGAACAGTCACAGGTATTTCCTCTATCGGTGACGCGTCGAGGAAAACGAGTCACTCTCCTTAGCTGTGACACGTTTTGTTCATCCGCGTCACCAATACGCTATATATTTGTGACGCGCCTGAGTAATACGCGTCACAAATATTATCAGTGACGCGTTTCCTTTGCAAGAGTCACTGATATATTGTTATTAGTGACGCGTATTGTTCCTAGAGCATGGACAACAACTAATCAGTGACGCGTATCGTTCACCTGCGTCACTAATATTCTTATAGTAACGCGTTTCTTTTCTGAGTCACTAATCGAGGTGTCACTGATAAGCTTTTCTGGCATAGTGATAGATAAGCAGTACTACTTTATTCTGTATGTATATACGTACCTTGGTGAGGTTGACGCTGATGGACTGGTACAGAGTGTTGGTGGTGCTGTTCAATTCGTTGATGAGCTCGGTGAGATCATTCGAGATGAAGTTTTGAATTTTGCAGAATGTCGGCAACCGAAGCCAGCAGAGTGATGGTCACTTCCCATTCATTGGAGCCGGCAGCAGGCACTGCTGCACAAAATCTTTTGTACAGCATTTGCATTTAGGACTCAGAGGTGGGCCACCTAGTTGCCCGCCTCGGTTATTTGAGACAGGGCAGCCGGGCCAGCATAACTTGTGTTGAGACGGGCATTATAAAATAACCGCCTCGGTTAATCATTAACCGAGGCGGGCATTTAAGATAACCACCTTGGTTAATACATTTTCGGAGGTGGGCACGTTATATGGCCTACCTTAGGAAATAGTGGCCCAGACAGCCTATATCTTGGCCTGATATCACGTCTGAGTATATATACAATGACTTAGTTAGGGTTTCACTCATTGACTCAGACTCTCCCGTCCCCGACTTCGCCCGAGCGCGTGCGGCGCTCCCTCCCCCGTGCAGCGCTGCCACTCCCTCTCCCTCTCCATAGCCAGCAGCCAGGGCGGCGCCCATGGGTGGACCCACAGTTTTGCTTGGGTATTCCCAGGCATACCCAGCGTTTTTGGGAAAAATTTTAGTAGTTCTTAGAAGTATATACATGTACAATACAGTTAAGGTGTCAAAATTGCTATTCTTTGTTGTTTTTAGGCTCTAATTCACGTCAAACACAAAGCAGCCCACACAGGTCACACCCCGCCGGACGGCCCAACGGCCCATCTGGCCTTCCCACTCCCCACTCCCCCATTCCCACTCCCCCACTCATCTGGCCCGCTGTAGGGCAGCAGAGCAGCTTCGACGGATGCGGAATCGCGCCGCGCGGCGGCCACCCACGCCTCCACCCTCGCGGCCGGTCGCGGCATCGGCGCGCCGCTCGACGCGACCCCACGGCCCGTGCGTTCGGCCGCCGCCCGCTGGGCGAAATCCCACGCAGCGCGTGCTCGGCGCGACGGCCAGCGACCGAGCGACAGCCTCCCGAGCCGCAGGAGCCTGGAGCCGGCTTGCCGACGAGCCCGACTGCTCCAGTTCTCTACTTTGAAATCCGATTAAGGAAGTGTCCGACCTCGATTTGATATCTTCGTTCAGACTTTAGAGGTAATCAAAATTCAAACCCCATTTGGCCTTGCTATGTTCTATCAAGCGCCAAATGTCATTGCCAATTGCAAAATTCATGTATGCGCTTACGGTTCCTTGTAGGCAGCGGCATTTCCTCGTAGCCACGAGCATACCCTACTCTGAAATCCTGGGTCCGCCACTGGCGGCGCCCCTTCCTCTTCCCCAAGCGGCAATCTCCCCTATGCGGCGCTCCATCTCTTCCCTGTGCAGCGCTGCCCCTCCCTCTCCCTCTCCACAGCTGGCAGGCAGGGCGGCGCCTCTCCCTATCCATCTCCCGGTGCGGATCCGGCGAGGAGAAGTCTACTGGTGGCAGATACGGCGGGAAGGAGCTCTCCGGTGGAGGATCCGGCGAGGAGGAGTCCGCTGGTGGCAGATCTGGCAAGCATAAGCCTGCCGGCGGCGGATCCGGCGGGGAGAACGCGAGCTCGACGCGGCTTCAGCGTGCGAGCGGACACGGCGGCGCAGCCCCAGCGAGCGACAGCGGATCCAGACCTAGATCCAGCGCTGGTTTGGGCTGCGGGGTTTTTTCTTTTTTATTTGATTAACTGAGGCGGGCATTTCGACCGTCTCGGATAAAGCCACGATTAACCGTGATCTTTTTACCGAGGCGGTTGGCTTGTCCGCCTTGGTTAAGCTCTTTTGGCTGTCGCGGTAAAAGTGAGAGGGTGCACCTTGGGATGGTGCTACCGTAGAAGCCACGAGCAGGACGACCATGGCGACGGCGATGGCGGCGAACAGGACGGGGGACACTCTGGATTTGGAGGCCATATTGTGCTGAGCTGCTGATCGATGATGCTCGATCTCGGCCGGGTCATGCCGTTCTATGGGCCACGCACCGAGTATTTATACGCGTACGGGACAGCTGCTATATATACGCAAGCGTGCAGAGCGCGATGTACGAGTGGCCGTGCGCGGAGCCGCGTATGCTCGTGTTGCCCGCACCCATGGCAAAATTTGGGTCCTCTCTATTTTGATTAGGGATCAGCTCCGAAAGTCAAAAGAGATAAGAAGGTCTACGAACGCGCTCTTCAAATGGGTATTGCCGCCGTGACTTGCATGGATATTGCAAGTACGTACGAACAATACGCACGTCCATCTATTCAGGTACTGCTACTCTACTTATAAAGTACTTCATCACAAAATAAGTGATGCTACTGGATGGTACTGGTCAAACTTTTTCAACTTTAATTAGGTTTATAGAAAATATTAGCAAAATTTATATATCTAAATAAGTTTACAATTTATTACGAAAATATACATTTTCAACAATTTATGTAATGATACTAATTATGCAATATAAATATTTTTTTTCTTACGGTGGTGAGGCCAGTGTGCGGAGGGGCAGAGACCGTCGTCATAGGGAGCCAGTGCGGATAGTGTGTAGGGAGAAGAGAAATAATGGTGGGAAAAATAAAGGAAGAAAAGAAAAAAGAGAGAAATAAAAATAGAAGGGTATAAAACACTTCACTATTTTCAACAATGATGAGGACCTATGTTATCAAACAATTTTCTAAGTATAAAAAAAACTGAAGCAAAAAAGACTGGTTTATTAAAGAAGCTATGGCCGCAGCTTTTTTTGGCCAAAGTCGAAGTTCATCTAGATCCCAAACACATATTGCGCCCCAGTTTTCTTCCTTCCCTTTTCAAAATATCGATCAAATCCATAATTTTTTCATCAATATAAATATATGCATCGTTGTTAAATTTTGTTTGCATTTTCTAAACAGGAGTACGGGAACAACATGCGGTCCTTGTGGGGACGGAGGGAGCACATGCACGCATACATTCGCCTGAACAATATTAGGGCATGTACAACGCCGTCTCTTGCCCCGTCTCTATGTTGCTATTTTTGCAAAAAGCACCCCCGTTTGGCTTGGAGACGGATGCCCCGTCGTCTCGTGAGGCGACGGCGATGGCCCGTGCTCCGAGGCCCAATAGCCGGCGGGAGCAGCGCTGTAGGAGCCGTCTTCTCGATTCGACGATGGACACGGATCCCACGCGGGAACATACGGATCTGGTACTCGCGCGCGGTCGAGCTCCACCGCGACGTGGGCTGCGCACAGCGACCTTCGCCCTGGCCGCCGCGAGCCGCGCTGCACGACGACCTCCGCGCCAGACGCCGCGAGCCGCGCAGTAGGCTGCGAGCGGCGCAGGCAAGCTCCGCCGCGGGCGCCGCACAGGCGAGGTCTGCCTCGACCACCGCGAGCCGCACGGGCGAGTTCCGCCATGCTTGCCGCAAGCCGCGCAGGCGCGCTCCACCGCTCCGCCCCAGCCACCGCGAGCCACGCGGGTGATTCTTGCTAGCTTCCTCTCGCGAGTATCTTGCTGTCCTATTCTTGCTAGCTTCCTCCTGCTCATAGTAGTAGTTCATGGATACTACTATATTCAGATTCCTTTTTCAGTTAACAGGTATGCTAAATTTTTCTGACATTTGCTGGCTAATCTGTGGTACGGATTTGCTGGGCTCTTTTGGTTCATTGTAGTAGTAGCTCAGGGAAGGCATCCATTCGATGAAATGCTCAGGCGACGTTTTTTTTTTTTTTGGAAAAATCATTCAATCCATTGGAGTAGTTTTGATCCATTGTCATGTAAATGTTGTTAGTGTGAATTGAGCGTAGTTGTGATTGTGATCAATTATCTGTCAAGTAGCAATACAATGGTACACAAAATAGTATTTATGATTGATCTTAGCTACATACACTACATTAAACAGCTTAGAGACGAACACCTGTATATGGGTTGTATGACCCATCTTTATACCTGTCTGTACGATATATTCGAGATGCTTAGAGACAGACCTCCGTCTGTGGGTTGTACATGCCCTTAGCATGTGGCGATGATATTAGGCGTGTTTGGTCCGAAGAATGAGTTAGTCTATCATTTACTCTTATTCCTTAATTTATTTGTTTGGTTTGCAAAATAGAATAGGATGGTGCATCTCTTTATTTTTAATAAGAGTCCGTAGGTACAATTCCAACTTATCAAAATTATACAAATTAGTGGCTTAGGAACCATTCCAGCTTATTAAGATATACAAATTAGTAAACTATTCCAACTTGAAATTGTTCCAAATTCCTGATCTACTAACCAAATGAGCTCTAAGTGAACAATGAATACTATTATAAGGAATGGATCTATTCCACTAAATTTAAGAAATCAACCCATGGCACGTCACCTCATTTAAGATAGAGCGGTTCTTAAATCAAACACCCTAGTTGACCTCGCGTCTCGTGCTCGTCAACCTGGTCCCACAACACTCGGCACCCGGCCGGCAGCAGTGGGCAGTGGCATACTGGCATGTCCTTGTGCTGCGGCGCTGCACGCCTTTAATTAACTCCGCTTTGAGGTTTCATTATGCACCAACCGTATGATGAAGACGGTTTTTTTTTGAGACGGTATGATGAACACGGGTGAGATGACCTTTGTAGGCATATCCTACTTTCAAAGTCTTAATATCTTCACACAACTTGGCCCCTAATCATGCCTCCTTCATCAACATGTAGAATTTTGGTGCCATTCTCAAATACGATTATGCTAGGCCGGCACATTAACAAACTATACTACTATCTTCAACCAAAGGCTAAAATCTTGAATTTGTTCAACATGTACAGACCAAATTTATTCTGACATAATCCTGGATTTACTCATTAATCTCGTGCCTTAAGTGATTAAGTCACGCCCCTCGAATTTCTTGCAATGGACTTTGTGAGCCACTGGCGTTCCTCATCGCCCGACACTACCACCGGCTAGCCCAGTCTTCCGCCGCTTGTCCCTCGCCTTCCTCTCCTCCGAGAGGTCCCTCGCCAGCTGTTTGAGCGCCTGAGCGTTGCTCTTGCTCTCCTTTCCCGTTACCTCCTCGTACCTCCCGGTCTCCACGTTGACCCTCGACAGCGGCTGCTCCAGCATGCGCTTGCCGACGGCGACGAGGTTCCGCATGTTCTCCGGCGTCGCCGCGTCCACGGCAGCCGCTGCGCCGCAGAGGGTGCTGTCCTGGTCCTGGATGCGAATGTAGTTCCTCTCGCTGTGAAACAGCTTGAACTTGACGGCGACGTGGATGTCGACGAGGTCGGAGCTGGCGGCCATGAAGATGTCGATGATGGACTTCTTGTCCTTGCTGCGCAGCCACCCAAGGTTGCCCCACCTGGAGCACGCCTCCGCGGTGTACAGCCCCGCGTCGGACGTCAGGCCGGTGCCGATGGACAGCACCAGAAACCGGCCGCAGTCTTCCTCCGCCGTCTTGAGCAGGAAATGCGCCGCCTTTTCCTTGGCGATGATCTCCTCCTCCGTGATCATCGTCATGGCAACCATGGTCTGCAAAGCGTACAACCTTTGATGATGGCCTAGAAAGGAACAAAATATCAAATAAATGTGTTACTGTGCACTGTACATACTGGATTGTTGGCGGCGACACCGCCGTCGATGAGGTTGTACTCCCGCTTGCCTCCGTCGTCGTCTTGGGTCTGGAAGTAGTGCGCCGGGAGGTAGGTCGGAGCAGCCGACGTGCCGATGCACACGTCGGAGAGCAGCGCGTTCTTCAGAAGCGTCTTGTTGGCCTACGTACGTGCAGAAACGCATGAAGACACCATGGCATGAACTTGAGTGGACACTGCGTACGTACGTCGTAGGTGGAGAAGATGATGGGCTGCAGCAGCTTGACGTCGAAGGTGGGGATGACGACGTTGGTGAGCGTGTCGCCCACCCTCGTCTCGCCGAGCTCTTCTCGGACCACGGCGCGGAGATACGCGCCGTCGTACTTGGGGCCCCACCACGAGGAAGCGAGGCTGCTCCACTTCTGAGGGAAGATGCCCGGGCCGTGCTTGAGGTAGAAGGGGTTGATGTCCCTGTTAGAATTGATCTCCTCCGAGTCAAGCCCAATGGCCGACTCGGGTCCTGATCTTCGCCCTAATCGGGGGCGTCCAACCCAACAGGGTTGGTGGGCCCTCGTCGCACAATGCCATATAAGAGAGAGTGGGGGCCACGGGCTCAAGATACGAGGTTCGCCTAGCTGCCACCCCACTCCGAACCCTAGCCGATCTAAAGGGCGGCACTGCCAGCGACGGGAAGCCCACTGTCGACGTCACTTCGCCACCACTGCATCACCGGACTCCAGCTTCTCCACCAAGCCCTCTAATGGTCGGCAACATCACCTTCCACTCTCCTCTCTTCTCCCAAGATCAAACTCCCACTTGTATATATTGAATAGAAATGACTCTACCCACCGGATCTACACTACTAGACGATCCACAGTTTTAACAATGGTATCAAGAGCCTGGTTGTTTACTAAGGTGTAGATCTGGCATTGGGGTAGGAAAAGCAACAGAAAATTAAGAAAGAGATGAATGGTTCGGTTTCGATTCGGAAAAGAAAATGCTCAAACCCTAACCCTAAGAAGATGGACGGGCGAAGGGGAGGGGCACTCACCTGGGGCTCCTCTCGCCGTCACAGACACCGCCATCAGGCGGGAACCGCGCCGCCGCTCGCCGGCGCATGGGAAGAAAGGGCCGAGCCACCCGCTGGCCGGTGCTCCGCTGCGTAGTATGTATGAGCGCAGGGCTCAAAAGGCACCACCGCGGTACCACTCGAGTAATATATGTCTGCGCGTCGGGGATCCGGATGGTGTGCAAGAAGAACACAAGCGATTTATACTGGTTCGGGCCGAAGAATACCCTGCGTCCAGTGGGGGAGGGGAGTCTTGTATTATCTTGCACCAAAGTGCTTGTAATAGGGGGTTACAAGCAGGTGAGAGAGGGAGAAGCTCCCAGGTCTTAAGATGTGAGTGGAGTGTGTGTATTCACTTCCTCCTCTTTGGAACGGTCCCTGCCCGCTCCTTTTATAGTTTCAATGAGGTGCAGGGTTACAAAATGTTTATGGGCGATGTGATCCTTGTCGAAGAAGGAGCCCGAGGCCTTGGGAGGGCCTTATCCGGTGGCGGCGTGGTTTGTACTGTAAAGGCATGGTGCTGGTACTTTTGGTACTGTCGCTACATGCCCAGGCATGCGCACCACTGTGGCCTTTACTTGCCGTTGCATGGTACACTTTTTGACCTGCACAGTGATACGGGATGGGTGAAACAACGTCAATAGCCAGGATGTGCCTGGGGTGTGGGCGCGGGCCGACATAGAGGCGATATGACTCCTGTCTTGTTGACCCATGTCTTGGGGTTGCCTCCTGCGGGTGAGTCCAAGGCGGTCTCGGGCGAGACGGTCGGTGATGCTCACAGACTGGCCCGTGTCCGAGGCCTTGCCACGCTTGGCCCCGTGGCTGGCGTGGCTTTCGCATGCTCGTCCTTGCAGATTGACTGGCATAGGGAACTGAGGCCTTGGAGGCGGGAATCACGGCGTGATCTTGCCCAGATCGTGGGAATAGTGGCCTAGAACAGCACCTCATACGCCGCGCAAGCCTAGATCGTGCGTATAGTGCTCAAATCGGCAACACTGTGACCGGAAGCTTGTTCCCATGTTGTTTATGGGCGACGGCGTCGTGACTTGACCCCTGTCTCTTCTGGCCTGTCCGGTTGGTCGGAGCGGGGACGTGGGTGACGTCACAAGGGGTCTCGAGCACGCCAATGGGAGAGCAGCATCAGAGGCCAGTCTCGGGCGAGGCGGAGACAGACGACGTCATCTTTGGGGCTCGGACGAGACAGTGATGATGATGCGGGTTGGCCTGTGCCCGTGGCCCAGCGCTGGGTCTCGGACGAGTCGGAGATGTTCCGAGACCCCTTGTGCCTAGAACAGCACCTCGTACGCCGTGCAAGCCTAGATCGTGCGTATAGTGCTCAAATCGGCAGCACAGTGACCGGAAGCTTGTTCCCATGCTGTTTATGGGCGACGGCGTCGTGACTTGACCCCTGTCTCTTCCGGCCTGTCCGGTTGGTCGGAGAGGGGACGTGGGTGACGTCACGGGGGTCTCGAGCACGCCAATGGGAGAGCAGCATCAGAGGCCAGTCTCGGGCGAGGCGGAGACAGACGACGTCATCTTTGGGGCTCGGACGAGACAGTGATGATGATGTGGGTTGGCCTGTGCCCGTGGCCCAGCGCTGGGTCTCGGACGAGTCGGAGATGTTCCGAGACCCCTTGTGTGAGGCCTCGGATGAAGTGGAGAGATGGGCTGGTACGCTCACGCGGCTCGCTGGAGACCCAACAAGGGGAGAGTTAGCCCGTGGGCCTCCTTAGTTGATTTTTTCCTTAGATGAGACAGATTAATGTTTGTGGTACGTTTGGTTTGGGAGGCCGGGTGAATTTTCATCCTAATTTGGGTATCCCTAATTATAGTACCTGACAACTCTAATTAATTACTTCACTAATTTTATTATTTTATTTTATATTTTATGATATATGGTATACCTACGACGTCGTGCGTGTTGGCAGTTGCCGGGCACCCCGAGCGTGCCTGCTGCCTCCGACTACGGCGATAGGCGTGGACCCATAATGTGGGAGACGGACTAGACAAACGGCTCCGTTTTCTCCTGACGTGGGGTGTGGACGGGAAAAACAGGAGGCCTTGAGGGCCCTCCATGCGTCCGGGGACACGGATGGGCACACGCCAAGGAAACACAGAAGTTGCGCCAATTGTGGGATCTATTTCTATTTTCTAATTTATTTTTGTGTCCGCTGATTTTCTGTCTGCAACAACTTTTTTTGCAACTCTCGAATTTTAGGTCTGTTTTTTTACCGGATCTTTCGCTACTAACTTCTTTCGGACTTTAATCAGATATGAGAACTTACATATTTTTATGGGTCCTCAAATAAATATATAGAGCTTGATATTTAAGTGTAGCACCATATGAAAATTAAAGTTATGATACATTTGCGTCTAAATATTTATGTGCTTCGCAACTAAAGAAAAAAATCTATCACAATTTGAAATGGGCTTAATAGGACATTGCTAAACCAACATTAACATATACTCTATTATGAATATCATGGTCAACATAAAATAAATTAGATTCAAAGCTTTACAGAAAGGATAAAATTAAATAGACATATAATATTTTTGTCGTTGTTTCGCATGAACGTTTGATAGCTTTTTTCTCCATTGCAACTCATGGACATATTTTACTAGTAATAAATTAAAAACCGACTATATCAAATACATGTTATGCCATCACATAGATGAAGTACACACATGACTGATAAATATATATGCTATGTTTGAGGTATCACAAAAAAATTCTTTTAATGGCTTACATTCGAATGATATTAACAAAATATTTAAAATTATAATAATATCCATGATATATAATCGTAGGCACTCTATTTTTATAATAAAGCAATACGCCAATTGTTCACATTGTTTTTGGCACGTGTCAAAATGATCAGAGTGGGCTAATCGGCAGAAGGAAAGTTATTGTATTACGCTGGTAGAAGGGTGCCGATGAAGATCAGTTTGTGAGGATTGTTGCTGATGAATGGTGGTAAACGATGGAAAGGTTGTCGTTTGACTTAAACTCAAGAGGCGTTGCTGACAAGATCGGAGATATTATTGCCGATGCTGATGAAGGAAGATCTGAAGACTACTGCCGATGAAGCTAGTGATGACGGAAAGCATGCCGATGGAGAGGAGACCGATGAAAATTTCATCGTAATTAAGACGTATAAGGAAGTAGATAGGTGTTGTTTTCCTTTTCTATATTTATTAGAGTATGATTCATGTAAGAGTCACGTTTTTCCTTAGATATAAACTCGGTGTCCTAGTCGTGTCTGGTTATGTTTCTTCAGATCAGGGTATAAATATAGACTAAGGGACAATGTAAAACATATATCAATCAAATATCAAACCAATTTTACTCCTATTTGCATCTACTTACTTTTTGGCGACTTCGTCAATTTGCATATTTTTCTTTTTACGAGTTCTCATCGATTCTACGAGCTGCATCGCTTCAGTGCGATCTTCGACGATCCTCAAGTTCCGTGTGAGTACCTCTTGGTCGTGGCTTCTGGGCATATCGCTGTTGTCAGGACCAAAGTACTCGAGTTATCATCCTTGTCGATTAACAGGTCAAATTGACTGGCACGCTTTGGATATCAGATTGGGTATTAGCCCTTTGTGTTTGTAGATCCACTTTTGCATCAACATATCTTTTGGCACGCCTGGTGGAACAAATCAACACGATCAATATGTTCAATCCTGAGATCGATTCAGGGAACATCATCGCGATTTCGGAAGAAGATCTTAAGGAAGATCAGAAGCAGGCTATGCAAAAGGCTATAGAGGATTACAGGCAGCTTTGCCTGAAATCATTCAGCTTGAACAGGAGCGGAGATGTCATACAGAAGCAAGATCTGTCGTTGTCTCGGCAGGTTACCTTTGACTCCAATCCTGGTAAACTTTAAGAGATAGTTAATTCTGCAGTAAATCATGCTTAACCACTCCAATGTGCTGTCCAATACTATTCACAATGCTGTGGTTCGAACTTTTAAAGAGGGACAAGTGCCACCACATTATGTTGGGTCAGCTTATCATCAACCAGAACCGGCATCGGTCAATGCTCCATCGGCTCCCTCAGCCGTTGTGGGTACAGAAGTTACTTCTCCTCCAGTCTCGATAGATTTATCTAATGTTCAATCTATACCGATAAGATCAGATCCAGTACTTTCAGGAGGATGAGTTCAGCTCAATACAGATCTATCGGCATCAGCTATGTCAGGGCCTGTGTCTCAAAATAGCTAGATTTCTGCTAATTGGTGGGGATATGGTATGCCTCCAGAGTTGTCTGCCTTCAACTTTGGTTTACCTCAAGTATTTGACGCAGCAGGAAAAGCTCCTATATCATTGGCTGTTTCACCGATAAATCAGGTACCTCAATATGCCACATCAACTACTGTGCAATCAACTTCAGGAGGTTTTCAGATGCCTTCATTTCAAGCACCCAATACAAGTCCATCAGCAAGCCTACTGTCGATGCAACAGAAGGCCCCTGCTATGAGTCAACCTGTGATGCAGTTCATGCCTCAAGCCGGTTATGCTAATTGTTATCCAACAATTTCAGCAAGTTACCAGCCATCGGCAAGCTTTGTACCAATGAGTTCTAATAATGGTTGGATAGGACAGTTACCTGTTCAGCATGTAGTTCAGCAGAATCAGCAAGTTGCAGGAATTCAGCAAGGTCATATGCAAGCTGGTTTTTAGAATCAGGCATCGGCAGCTCAGCCGATGAATCCTTTCCAGCAGGTTAGTGGGCCACAAGTGGCGGCAAATATACCGATTGCTAGAGATCGTGTGCCATAAAGATACGTGGAGGGATATCAACAGGCACCTCCTGTAGAAATTCAGTCAGTTCGTCAGCAGGAGGCTGATGCTTTTTAGGTCGATAAGATAGCAGAAATCATGAGAGATCAGTTTGGGATAAAACCCAATTTTAATACTTATTCTTATCGGATTCCATACCCTTCAGCATATGATTTAATTACTCTCCCAAATCGGTAGAAGGTACCAGATTTCACCAAATTTTCTGGACAAGATGATACATCAACGATGAAACACGTCAATCGCTTCATTATTCAATGTGGAAAGGCAGCTAGCAGAGATGAATTAAGAGTTCGATTATTTTTATCATCTTTGTCTGGATCAGCACTCACATGGTTCATATCATTGCCACCAAATTCTATTATTACTTGGGCTAATCTAGAAAAACAATTTCATAAGTATTTCTTCGCTGGAATCTATGAAAAGAAGCTTACCGATTTAGTAAAATTGAGTCAACGTAATGATGAATTGGTAGAAAGCTTTGTGCAGAGGCTACGAGATGTAAAGAATAAGTGCTACAGCCTGGTGCTGGATGATCGGCAGCTTGCCGATCTGGCTTTTCAAGGGTTATTGCCACATCTCAAGGATAGGTATGCTTCTTAGGATTTTGAAAGCCTGAGTCATCTTGTACAAAGGATCTCTGATCAAGACACTAGGGTTTTTGAGCCTAAAAAGAATTGGTGCAAAAAAGTATCATTTGTTGATGAGGTAGAAGATTCTGATTCTGATGAAGAACCAGTTATCGGCTTAGCTGAGTGGGTTAAGAATAAAAGGCCGATATCTTGTCCTTTTGTTTAGAAAGAGCCAGAGAAATTTACCTTTGACATCACCAAAGCTGACAAGATATTTGATCTTTTACTTCAAGAAGGTCAAATTAAGTTGTCACCTAATCATGTGATTCCATCAGCAGAAGAACTGAAGAAGATCATGTTCTGTAAATGGCACAATGCAACTTCACACAGTACAAATGAGTGCAAGGTGTTCAGGCAGCAGTTTGTAACACCCTAAAATTTGCTTATCTGGAAATAGAGCTAAAATGAGTTAATTTTGAATTTTTGTGCTCATGAAAACATAGGGAAATAATATTTTTCACTAAATTAAAATTTATCATAAGGTTTAGCAACTTGTTGATGCATTTGTGTTTTTGTATTGCATCCATGAAAATAATTAATTCTGAAAATAATAAATCTATCATTTTCCCCAACGCTCAAAGCTCATGTTCAATAATCCTAATAAATCTTGAAGGCCCATATATTTATTTACTAATGGGCTTTGATGATTAATTAGGCCCGTTAGTAGAGACGGAGGGTGCAACTTTAATTAGTACCATATTGCTAGTTGATGTGAAGGTGGAGAGTTTTTCTCCCAATAAGTATAGACCTACCCCATGGGCAAAGCATACCAAAACTACCGTAAGAGGAGCCCCTAGTTTAGGAAATCTCTCGTGTAGTAAATTATATTTTTCTCCTCTCTCTCGCCGTCGCCATCGTCGCGCCGCTGCCTAGCCCGGCCATACTCTCCTCGACAACAAGTAAGTCCACCGTCGTTCATGTATTCTTGAAAAGTAAACCCGCAGTCCAAAATATGTTTACATATTTTGTTTTCTTCATTTGAAAGCGTATTTTGTTTCGGTTAAGAATAAATTACGTTTTCAGCTATTTACAGAATTCCCACTGATTTTGTTTTAGTCATAACTTCTCCGTTTTAACTCCGATTTGATCCGTTCAACTTGCGTTAGGTTCGTAATTTCATAATCTACATGTTAATACTACTGTTAAGTAGGTTTTCAACTTTTAAAATTCATGATTAGATTTACTCTATTATTTTAATAGAGGAAATCTTGTTTATTTCATATCTTCTACGTTTCAACTCCGTTTTGAGCCATTCAAGTTGCGTTAGATTCATAGCAACGAGATCTACGCATTTGTAATAGTGTTTATCATGTCACTAATATTAGAATTTCAAGGTTTGAATTATATCTTAAATAACAATTATGCAATTGGGTTTTGTAAATAAAAAATGATTTGTTTTACTTTAGTTTTATAATTCGAATCTAAATTTGACTTAAATTATAATCTCTATAAAATATCTTATATATATTTTTATACCATTAAGATACATGAAGCTAATAGTTTTATGGGTAAATCTATCGGTAGTTGTACCTTTTCAACCGTAGCTCCGATTAACGTGCTTTTCGCGACTTTGTGTTCATAGCGATGCGTAGAATCATATTTCAAACTCTTTTACTTATTTTTGTATGATTCGTGTACTGTTCTAATATAGACCTATTGTTTGCTTCATGTATGATTGTATGGATGCTTGTGTGGTGCTATATGGTTCAGTCAATCGGTGAGGTTTACGTGGTGATTAAGAAGCTATTCTCTGAAGACTAGAAGCTGAGAATTGGAAGCAGAAGATTGAAAGTTGAATACTAAAAGCTTTCGAGCGTATTGCTTTGGGGGAAAAGCAAGTTAAGGCAAGTATAGCATGTGATCATCCTTGTTACCTAATCACTTTTAAAGCACTTAAATCATTATGCATGTGTCTCCTTGTTAAGGATGCCTTATAAATTAATCTTGTACCTTGTCGCCTATAGTTTTGCATTAGGTAGCTATTGCTAGTGCTCACATAAACAATGATCTTGTAATTTGATTAATGATATATGCAATAACACTAAAAGATAATTTTTAGCAACAGAGAACAAGAGGGCTAGAGTTTTCTCTAGATCCCTCTCGATAAGGACTTATCTGTAAGCGAACATCCGGGACTTACAGTACGGCTGTGAGGGCTACATGACTTTGGCTTTAGTCATATAAGAGGACCTTTTCTAGCTTGTTAGAGGTTACCCGAAAGGACGCAAAAGGGGTGTTTATCAGGTTGGGTGTAGTGCGGCTTCTGTCCTTATGTGTATAGGCTGCGCGTCATTGTGTCATACAGAAGGGGAGCTCTACATTCGCAGGTTATAGAAACCTAGCGGCCCTAACTTGTTAGACGAACCTTGGAAAGACTTCATAGTGAAACATGTTTGCCTATTGAGGCCTTGCAAACCTCGGGCTTACGGGGATTACGACTCACAGTGAAAGTGTACAACCTCTGCAGAGTGTAAAACTGGTATATCAGCCGTGCTCACGGTCATGAGCGGCCTTGGACCCTTACGGAATAGATGATCACTATTGAACTGTAATATGCTTATGTTTTTGCTATTCATTCTTCATATTACCTGATCATATATTTATTCTAGGATTAAAGACATCTTGATGCTACTCATATGCTAAAACTTTGCCAACTAAAAGCTACATGCAGTTAAACCCGTGTCATGTCTTTTGAGCCACATGAACCCTGTGCTATGCTTGTTGAGTTCGACATGGACTCACCCTTTCTATTTCCCCCACATCTCAGGAAGGGTACCAGACTACTAGATTCTGGAATTGTTAGGCTTGTGATCAACCAGTCAGTTTGATCCTGGAAGTGAAGGTTACACCCAGTGTTCGGAGTTGTCTTTCCGCTGTGTTGTTCTCTAAGGTTATATCTTATACTATTGCGTTATATTTAATAAGCATTTGTTTCTTGATATTACACTTATCTGCAGCTATATGTGAGATTTGACCTCTTTATTTTACATATAGTGTATATCTGGTTTTATCCTTTAAACCGGGTGTGACAGAGTGGTATCAGAGCAATGCTGACTATAGGACGCAAGCCTAGTTAGAAAATGGTCGACTTAAGGTTTTGAAATTGCCACTAAAATCCTTGTTCTATAAACCTTGGTATTTTCTTACATACTGTATCCTTGCCCTTGATATTATCCCCACCTTGTTGCTTATTTTAAAAATGTTTGTTCTCATCTTCACTCCTTGATTTGGTATGCTTTTAGAACCTCATCTTACCATCTTCTTGCGACATCGGAAGAGAAGTATTAGGATCTTTTCCCTTTATATGAAGAAAACGATAGCATCGCAAGTTGAGTCAATGTTGAGTTGTGCTCCTATATTGCCTTGTTGGATTATCTTTATGCCTATGCTTGTTTTGGATCTTTATAATGATTGCAATGAACTTGTTGGGTGTTCCCACAATTTCATTTAGTTTATAGGCCTAAGGTATAAGGATTAGTAAAATAAATAGTTGGGATATGGTTTTCTTCTATTCTCTCCATCCTGTCTTTTTGAAGCAGCCTGCACTCTTCGCTTTATATCTTTGATTTTGGACAATCATAAATCATGAGAAAATTCTGGACAATATTAGACTTCAATATCTTTCTCTGAGTGCAAGAATCACCTTCATAGCTATTATGGTTTGGGAGTTATTAAAATCACAAGTTGATGCAACTGCGCTGCCTGAACCCTGGAACAGTTTCTGTTGGGCACTATGTTCGACTACCTTAACTATAGAATATGGGAAAGTGTTCTATACAAAAGTTGCTGAGGATTCCATAAGATTTTCAACCAAGTAAGGCATGTCATCATATAAGTTTTGTAACTCTAGATACAACTGTCGCATGATGCCGCATCTGCGCTGCCAGACTTTCTAGACAGATTTCATGTCTCACTCTAAAACCATATTTTAAAATCGGAATCTGGGGAGGTGATCATAACAAAGTTGTAGAAAATTTGATAAGCTTTCCAACGGTATAAGGTGCAACTTAATTGGATTAACAGAACTCGAGTTATGGCTATTTTTCTACACTGCTGTTTATCTACCCGCGAGGAATTTCATATCACTTGTTCCTGCTTATAAACATGAGTATCCTTGGGATATCAGAAGATCTTTATGATGGTTAATTCACTCGAAAGAAGATGCAAGCTATCCTTTGTTGTTCCCCTAGTTTATCTTTTCTTAAGGGGGGTAGCCAAGTTTGAAGAATTTGTAAGATGAAGTGTCTTACGTTCTAGATTATGCAGCGGAAGCGTGGTGGTACCGAAAGATATGAAAGGAGTTTAGAGTCTCAATGAGGTTTGACTAAAGATTCAAGGAAAGTTTATCCAAGATCATCAAGATTTTGGTAGAGCAACTGGAGAAGTTTTCAAGTTAGTTTGGATCAAGAAACCTTAGCTAAGTGTTGATGGAGTCCAAGAAAAGGGTGAAGTAAAACCTAAGTATTAGCTTTGCTAGATCCTGACAAAAGCTTCATATCCATAATGATGCACCTCGTTAGGGTGTGGGATGTGTCCTTATGCAAGAAAGAAAATGTGATGGCTTGAGCATTAGGGAAGCATGGGAAATGTGAGTTGAACTACCTGACACAAGGAAGTGGAGATATCAGTTTATGCTCTGAACGTTTTGGATATATTATCCTATTGGACACAAGTGTGGTATTTACACGGTTCATAAGAGTGACACCTACATAGATTGTAAGAATATAAAGGACATCATTACTAAGTTGGGGTTGAGTTAGTGACATTATCATTGGATTTGAGTTGATTATGACATGGAAGGTGCTATCACTTGGAGAAGCAAAGTAAGAGTCATTGTCGATGCCCTTAGCAAAGGAGAGCTATGCTAATAAGGATTCGGACTACACCTAGGTTTGAGAAGTGGCATGTGGAACTTGAATGATGTTACTAATACTACAAAGGCGGTAATTAATGGAGCTCACCTTTGAACAAGAGGAATAATTATGAAGGTTAATTGGAAGTAACGGTAGAAAGGACTAAGGAATAATGTTTAAGAGTTGAATAAGCCATTTGGATCAAGGTTGTAACAACGTGCAAAGTAAAGCAAAATCCCTACCAAGAGGAGGTAACTACTCGAGGAAGAGAAGAAGATTCTACAGTGAAGTATCCCTATCTCTTTGACCACTATCTTCCGAATCTCGGGACGAGATTCATCTTAGGGGGGTAGAATTGTAACACCCTAAAATTTGCTTCTCTGGAAATAGAGCTAAAATGAGTTAATTTTGAATTTTTGTGCTCATGAAAACATAGGGAAATAATATTTTTCACTAAATTAAAATTTATCATAAGGTTTAGCAACTTGTTGATGCATTCATGCTGATGCATTTGTGTTTTTGTATTGCTTGGTTTTGACCAAAGATCAAAATGAATTCAAGTTGTTCTTTCAAAATGCGTTTAGGTCGATTTTCCTTTCCCGATATACATATATCATTTTTCTACAATCAAATTCCTTGTTTCTCATCCGTCAATCAACCTCTACAAACTTCTCGGGAATTTTTCTGACTTTTTCTATAGCTTGTTTTCACTTGTCTATGAGCATAATCTAATTTTTAGATGCTCCAAAATATCTTATCATGAGCTCTAAATACTTTATTTGGGTTCCTTATGTTCCATAATGTTTCTGGGAATTTTTCCCGAATTTTCGGAGCTTTCGGAGTATTTTTCGCGGCTTAAATAATAATTCTGAACTTTTCTAGAATTATTTTATCCATGAAAATAATTAATTCTGAAAATAATAAATCTATCATTTTCCCCAACGCTCAAAGCTCATGTGCAATAATCCTAATAAATCTCAAAGGCCCATACATTTATTTACTAATGAGCTTTGATGATTAATTAGGCCCGTTAGTAGAGACGGAGGGTGCAACTTCAATTAGTACCATATTGCTAGTTGATGTGAAGGTGGAGAGTTTTTCTCCCAATAAGTATAGACCTACCCCATAGGCAAAGCATACCAAAACTACCGTAAGAGGAGCCCCTAGTTTGGGAAATCTCTCGTGTAGTAAATTATATTTTTCTCCTCTTTCTCTCGCCGTCGTCGTCGCCGCCGCGCTGCCTAGCCCGGCCATACTCTCCTCGGCAACAAGTAAGTCCGCCGCTGTCCCTGTATTCTTGGAAAATAAACCCTCAGTCCAAAACATATTTACGGATTTTATTTTCTTCATTTGAAAGCGTATTTTGTTTCAGTTAAGAATAAATTACGTTTTCAGCTATTTATAGAATTGCCACTGATTTTGTTTTAGTCATAACTTCTCCGTTTTAACTCCGATTTGATCCGTTCAACTTGCGTTAGGTTCATAATTTCATAATCTACATGTTAATACTACTATTAAGTAGGTTTTAAACTTTTAAAATTCATGATTAGATTTACTCTATTATTTTAATAGAGGAAATCTTGTTTATTTCATATCTTCTACGTTTCAACTCCGTTTTGAGCCATTCAAGTTGCGTTAGATTCATAGCAACGAGATCTACGCATTTGTAATAGTGTTTATCATGTCACTAATATTAGAATTTCATGGTTTGAATCATATCTTAAATAACAATTATGCAATTGGGTTTTGTAAATAAAATATGATTTGTTTTACTTTAGTTTTATAATTCGAATCTAAATTTAACTTAAATTATAATCTCTATAAAATATCTTATATATGTTTTTATACCATTAAGATACATGAAGCTAATAGTTTTATGGGTAAATCTATCGGTAGTTGTACCTTTTCAACCGTAGCTCCGATTAGCGTGCTTTTCGTGACTTTGTGTTCATAGCGATGCGTAGAATCGTGTTTCAAACTCTTTTACTTATTTTTGTATGATTGGTGTACTATTCTAATATAGACCTATTGTTTGCTTCGTGTATGATTGTATGGATGCTTGTGTGGTGCTATATGGTTCAGTCAATCGGTGAGGTTTACGTGGCGATTAAGAAGCTATTCTCTGAAGACTAGAAGCTGAGAATTGGAAGTAGAAGATTGAAAGTTGAATACTAAAGGCTTTCGAGCGTATTGCTTTGGGGGAAAAGCAAGTTAAGGCAAGTATAGCATGGGATCATCCTTGTTACCTAATCACTTTTAAAGCACTTAAATCACTATGCATGTGTCTCCTTGTTAAGGATGCCTTAGAAATTGATCTTGTACCTTGTCGACTATGGTTTTGCATTGGGTAGCTATTGCTAGTGCTCACATAAACAATGATTTTGTAATTTGATTAATGATATATGCAATAACACTAAAAGATGATTTTTAGCAACAGAGAACAAGAGGGCTAGAGTTTTCTCTAGATCTCTCTCCGTAAGGACTTATCTGTAAGCGAACATCCGGGACTTACAGTACAGCTGTGAGGGCTACATGGCTCTGGCTTTAGTCATATAAGAGGACCTTTTCTAGTTTGTTAGAGGTTACCCGAAAGAGCACAAAAGGGGTGTTTCTCGGGTTGGGTGTAGTGCGGCTTCTGTCCTTATGTGTATAGGCTGCGCGTCATTATGCCATACGGAAGGGGAGCTCTACATTCGTAGGTTACAGAAACCTAGCGGCCCTAACTTGTTAGATGAACCTTGGAAAGACTTCATAGTGAAACATGTATGCCTATTGAGGCCTTGCAAACCTCGGGCTTACGGGGATTACGACTCACAGTGAAAGTGTACAACCTATGCAGAGTGTAAAACTGTTATATCAGCCGTGCTCACGGTCATGAGCGGCCTTGGACCCTTACGGAATAGATGATCACTATTGAACTGTAATATGCTTATGTTTTTGCTATTCATTCTTCATATTACCTGATCATATGTTTATTCTGGGATTAAAGACATCTTGATGCTACTCATATGCTAAAACTTTGCCAACTAAAAGCTACATGCAGTTAAACCCGTGTCATGCCTTTTGAGCCTTATGAACCCTGTGTTATGCTTGTTGAGTTCGACATGGACTCACCCTTGCTATTCCACCACATCTCAGGAAGGGTACCAGACTGCTAGATTCTAGAATTGTTAGGCTTGTGATCAACCAGTCAGTTTGATCCTGGAAGTGAAGGTTACACCCGGTGTTCGGAGTTATCTTTTCGCTGTGTTGTTCTCTAAGGTTATATCTTATACTATTGCGTTATGTTTAATAAGCATTTGTTTCTTGATATTACACTTATCTGCAGCTATATGTGAGATTTGACCTCTTTATTTCACATATAGTGTATATCTGGTTTTGTCCTTAAAACCAGGTGTGACATAGTTGCAATCGGCTATCGAATCTGGGAGAATTAAGTTTAGCAACTCCAAGACCCAGAAGCCGATGAAAATTGATCAGCACCCTTTTCCAGCAAATATGTTGGATGCCAAGGATAAGACCAAGGTATTGACATTAGAGGCTGTTGAGAAAAACACATCAGTGGATCCCCAGCATCGAATAATTACCGATGACGCAAAAAGCAAGGGTCTGCTGGGAGAAAGTGGTAGTTCCAAAAAACCTCCTCAACCTGGCATTGTGATTACCCATCGAAGGCAGCAGGAGGATTGACGTTAGCATAGGGACCGATATCAACAACAGCAAGAAGAGAGACGTTGGGAAGAGTGGTATCGACATAAAGATCATTGGAGGTGTCCGTTTTTCATCCATTGCTTGAAAGAAGGCATTAAATTGCTAACTGTTGAAAATTATCCTGAGTGCAATGGTTACTATGGGGCCAATCGGCCAAAAAGGAGGTTTCAGCCTGGTAATCAGGGTTTATCTATCAATGAGCCAATCAGAGGTGGATCATCAGTACATGATCGGCTGGGGGGCAAACTTAGTGTACATGAAAGGCTTGGTAAGCGCGCTGGATATTTTCTAAGGAATCAAGAGGAGCTTGAGATGGCAAACACAAGAGTTCCCGATGAAGAAATATTCTATAGGGACCCTAATATACGTCGTGTAGAATCAACCGGGACCTGTTATCAGCCAGTTTTGAAAACTAATCTTCCTCGATGGTGCTCTAAGGGTCTAACAAAGACATAGAAAAGGAGGATGCAGCGTGAGCGTCAGGAGGACCTATACCAAGAGGAAATCTCTTCCAATGAGAGGTCCGGACATCGGCAGTGGCAGGTGAAACACAAAGATAAGGGCACATCTGCAGATGTTAATATGGTATTTATATTGCCGATGGAGTTTCTAGCACTCTCTGATGATGAGGAAGAAGTTGTTCTCTCTGATCAAGTAGCTCAGGTGGCACTAGATCCAATGATGGTTGTTTTTGAGAAACCTACCGATGACGAGAGACAGCATCTCAAAGCTTTGTTTGTGAAAGGCAGAGTTGATGGGCAGACTGTATCTAAGATACTTATCGATGGAGGAGCTACGATTAATATTATGCCCTATGTAATATATCGAAAACTTGGCAAAAGAGATCAAGACTTGACCAAAACCGATATGATGCTAAAAGATTTTGAAGGCAATGTATCACCAGCTAAAGGGGCAGTATGCGTTGAATTGACTATCGGCAGCAAAACATTGTCGACGACGTTCTTTGTTATCAATAGTAAAGGTGCATACAATCTGCTTCTAGGAAGGGACTGAATTCATGCCAATTGTTGTGTTCCTTCCACAATGCATCAATGCCTCGCACAGTGGGTTGGGGATAAGATTGAGGTTGTCCCTGGTGATTCTTCTTATATCATTGCATCGGCAGAATCAGATACTTATGAGCGAACCAAATGCATATCAGGAGAAGTTTAGGAGAAAGAGTTCCTCAGAGTTGCTAATTATGAAATTCCACCGATCCAAGCAGTCAGTTCTGAGGAGTTTTAATGGATAGGTTTGCCGATGATGGAAAATTAGGTCAGTGGTTCACATCGGCTGATGATTTAGTGGAGATAGATATTGGTAATGGTGATAGGCCAAGGCCTACTTTTATTAGTGCTAAGTTAGATTCCAAGTGTAAGCAGCAAATAACCAATTTGTTAAAAGAATATAAAGATTGTTTTGCTTGGGATTATATTGAAATGCCTAAATTAGACCGATCGATAGTTAAACATCGGTTACCTATCGAATCTGGATTTCGGCCATATCAGCAGCTAGCGCGCCGATGCAACCCTAATATACTTCCTGACATTAAGGCTAAAATAACTAAATTAATTGAGGCAAAGTTTATTCAGCAATGTCGGTATGTGGAGTGGATTTCTAATGTGATTCCTATTTATAAGAAAAATGGGAAACTTCATGTTTGTATTGATTTCAGGAACCTCAACAAAGCCACACCGATGGATGGTTATCCAATACCTATTGCTGATTTGTTGATTGATGCTACAGCTGAACATCAGATTATCAGCTTCATGGATGGTAATGCAGGTTATAATCAAATATTCATGGCTGAAGAAGATATTCCCAAGACTGCTTTCAGATGTCCAGGTCATGTGGGGTTGTTTTGAATGGATAGTCATGACCTTCGGTTTGAAAATGCCGGTGCTACTTATCAGAGAGCTATGAATTTTATTTTTCATGAGTACATCGGCACATTAGTGGAAATCTACATTGATGATGTAGTGGTTAAGTCTAGGGATATCACAAAACATCTAGCCGATCTACGAAAGATACTGGAGAGCACGAGGAAGCATGGATTGAAGATGAATCCAAATAAATGTGCGTTTGGTGTATCGGCAGGTCAATTCTTGGGTTTTATGGTGCATGAGAGAGGTATTAAAATCAGTAGAAAGTCTATTGATGCAATTAACAAGGTGGTTGCTCCTGCCAATAAAACTAAATTGCAATCTTTGATTGGCAAGATTAATTTTATTAGAAGGTTCATATCTAATCTATCAGGTAAGATCAAAACTTTCAGTCCATTGCTTAAATTGAAGGCCGATCAGAAATTTGTATGGGGAGCTGAGCAGCAGTTAGCCCTAGATGAAATTAAGAAGTACTTGACAAATCCTCCAGTGCTAGTTTCACCCTAACATGGGAAACTCTTCTGGTTGTATTTGTCAACTGATGATACTGTTATTGGTTCAGCTCTTATTCAAGAATTTGAAGGGAAAGAACGTGTTATTTGTTATTTGAGCAGAAGATTGGTGGATGCTGAGACAATGTATTCGACCATCGAAAAACTATGTCTATGTTTATACTTTTCTTGTATTAAATTGAGGCATTATTTGCTATCGGCCGAATGCACTGTCATATGCAAGGATGACGTGGTCAAATACATGTTGTCGATACCGATATTAAGTGGTAGAATCGGCAAGTGGATTTTAGCATTGTCAGAATTTGACCTACGTTACGAATCGGCTAAGGCAGTTAAAGGGCAGGTTATGGCTGCTTTTGTCACTCAACACTGTAGCACAGTAGACTCTCTGAAAGTTGCTCCTTGGACACTTTTCTTCGATGGGTCTACATGTGGTGAAGGAGCAGGTATCGGCATTGTGTTGATTTCACCTCAAGGAAGGAAGTATGAGTTTTCATTACCAATTGTTGCTACATCGACAAATAATCAGGCTGAGTATCAAGCTTTGATAAAAGGATTGGAATTACTTAGGGAGATACGTGCCGATGCTATCGAAATCTTTGGTGATTCTATGCTAATTATAAGTCAATTAGCTAGGATTTATGAATACTTAAATGAAGTGTTGATCTCATATCATGAGAGATGTTTGCAATTATTGAAAGAGTTTAAAGATTTTCGTCTTGAACATATTTCTCTATTGCATAATGAAGAAGCTAATCGGCTAGCTTAGCATGCTTCAGGGTATCAGCCTATCTAGGAGGTGTTGACATCAGCAGTTGATACCAATGACTGGAGAAAAGAGATTGTCGATTACTTAAGGGATCCATCTAAGAAGGTTGAAAGACGTATAAGATTTCAGGCCACTAAATATGTGCTCCTCGATGATGAATTATATTATCGAACTATAGATGGAGTTTTACTCAGGTGTCTTAGCGGGGATGAATCGAAAAGCTTGATGGGTGAAATTCATGGAGTGTGTGGGGCACATCAATCGGCTTTCAAGATGAAATGGATGATCAGAAGGAATGGATACTATTGGCCAACTATTCTAGAAGATTGCTTTAAGTATTTTAAAGGATGTCAGGGGTGTCAGAAGTTTGGTAATATTCAAAGAGCGCCTGCATCGGCCATGAATCCTATAATTAAACCTTGGCCATTCTGGGGATGGGCTATCAATCTCATCGGTCAGATTTATCCACCATCGAGCAAAGAACATAAATTTATTCTTGTTGTTATCGATTATTTCACAAAATGGGTTGAAGCAGTTCCTTTGAAAAAGGTGACATCAGTTAATATGATCGATTTTGTGAAAGAGCATATTGTTTACTGATTTGGTATTCCTCAAACTATCACTACCGATCAGGGTACTATGTTTATATCGGGAGAATTTGATGAGTTTGCTATTGGTATGGAGATTAAAGTTTTGAATTCCTCTCCCTATTATGCTTAAGCTAATGGTCAGGCTGAGGCTTCTAACAAAGGAATTATCAAACTCATTAAGCGTAAAATTAAAGAAAATCCTAAGCGGTGGTGAAAGGTCCTTGTTTGGTTTTGGTAATTGAGTGATAACTTAGGTGGACTAATATGTGGTTATGTGAGATACACAGGCGATTAGTCCACAGGTGATGGTGTCATGAAAGAGCTCATTGCATATGAGACATGACATGGAGTCATGTGACCAAGGTGACAAAGATCAAGATGAGGCTTGGCTCGACGGACTGGTTGCAAGTGTGAAGGGCAAGTTAGAGGCTTTGAAGTGAGGGACCATGTGTGACGGTGAAGCTTGAGCATGACTTGGTGCCGATGGACCGACGCAACGGTGAAGAGCAAGTGAGGTCAAGATCGATGAACCAAGGTCACATGATGATATGATGTGGATCATATCATTTGTGATATGGTTGGTGCATGTGTTGCATCAACGTCGGAGGAGATGGAGTGGAATGCGCAAGGCAAAGGTATAACCTAGGGCATTTCCATTTCATCGGTCAAAGGTGTGTAGAGAAGTTTATGACCGGGTTTAGGATAGATGGCCGTACTATCAAGAGGGGCAAACTTGTTTGCATATCAGTCATCTAGTGCCACTCGTGTGATCTAACTATGCATCGTTGCTAGGATCGAGTGGTGTGGCAAGTTGAGTGGTTAACTCCTTCAGTAAAATGTTTGTGAAAATGCTAACACACGTACACAAGGTGGTGATCACTTGTTGGTGTTGGCACATTTGCGAAGGCGTTGGAGGTTAAGCGGTAGAGAGGGTTTGGGTCCTTCTCTCCCTCCCGCTGAGCTTGCGAGCACGGGATTCAGGCGTTTTCGAGGAGTTGAAAAGCCTATTTTCCACTACGCCGGAAGTCGGAAAAGAAACGGAGGCGAACGGAGGTCACAGAGGTGACCAGACGCTGCACCGGACGCGGTCATGGTATGACCGGACGCGTTTGGTCAGTACAGCGCAGACGCGGGTGTTAGGGTTTGCAACCGGCGTGTCCGGTCACTCGCGGGACTGGCGTGTCCGGTCATTCGCCCAGAGGAAACTGCGGTTCACAAGGATGATCGGACGCGAGGCGCATCCGGTCACACATGATCGGACGCGTCCGATCGTTGAGGGAGCTTACTGGACTCTAACCGGACGCTGGCACTGTCGCATCCGGTCGTTGCGTGGAGCGCGTCCGGTCGTGTTGTTGCGCGAGCGGTGCTGTGCGATCGGCGTGTCCGGTCATTTCCTAGAGCGCGTCCGGTCGTGGCAGCGGCGCGTCCGGTCGTGGCAGCGGCGTGTCCGGTCATGGCTTTTGACTGTTGGCGTGCAGTGACCGTTGGAGGATCGTACGTGGTTGAGCGTGTCCAGTCAGTTATGACCGGCGCGTCCGGTCATCCCGAAAAAAGACCCAGTGAAGGGGTAACGGCTCTATTTGACCGTGGGGTTATAAATAGATGCCTTGGCCGGCTGTGGCCAGGAGCTGAGCACACTTTGGCCTTGGTGGCCTATGTGGTAGTGCTTGGAAGCCCTCTAACTCACTCATGCTTGATAGTGTTCATCGGATCGAGTAAGAGAGCGATTCTAGTGCATTGCATCGAGAGGATTGCATCGAGTGGCACTAGGTGATCGTGTTGCAAGCCGGTGGTGCTTGTTACTCTTGGAGGTTGCCACCTCCTAGACATCTTGGTGGCTTGCGACTCCGTTGAAGCACGCGTGGAGATTGTGCGTGGCTCCGGAGGAGAATTTGTGAGGGGGATTGTGCTCACCTCGCGGGGATCGCGAAGAGCAACTCTAGTAAAGATCGTGGTTTGGAGGATCCCCATCTTGAGAGTGGATGTACGGCACCCGCTGAGGGTTTGACTCTTGATAGTCAATTAGCTCATGATCCATCAAGTGGGTGTATCGCCACAACGGGGACTAGCTTGGTGGCAACCAAGTGAACCTCGGTGAAAAACCGCCATGTCAACATTGTGTACATCTTCTCGGTGGTTTGTTTTCGATTCATAAGCTTGTTTTTACATTCATATACTTGTGCTTGTGTAGTTGCTCTTGTAACTAGTTTGCTTGTGTAGTTAGCTAGTTACCTTCTTGCTTAGTTTGTGTAGCTAAGTAATTTGCGCTCTCTAGTTTGGCATTAGTTGCCTTGCTATTGAGCATTGCTAGTGAGCATAGGTGGCTTCGTGCTTTTGCTTACTAGAATTGTGTAGGAGCTCCCCGGCTTTGCTAAAGTACTAGTGCATAGGTTTGTGTGACCTTGCTCTAGAATTGTTTAGGAGAGCTCTTGCTAAGGAAAGCATCTTAGTTACATAATTAGGATCTTTGTGAGGTGCTTGTGAACTTAGATAGAGGGGTGTAGTCTTGGCTAGACCGATAGTTTTAATTCCGCATTTGTTTCAGTTTGCCAACATGATTAATTTTAGAAAGGACTATTCACCCCCCTCTAGTCCACCATCTCGACCCTTCAATTGGTATTAGAGCCTGGTCTATCATTTGTGGTCTTCACCGACCCGAGAGGATGGCAGAATATGGACTAGATGTTGATTGTCCTCACATGTTTGATGGCACACACTTTGCACGGTGGAAAAATTGGATGATATGCAATTTTAAGTTTATTTGCCCTCAAATGTGGTGGATGGTAGATGTAGGCTTTTCTCATGTGTTGGATGAAGATAATCTAACTCAAGCACAAGAGAAATGCCTAGATCTTGACATCCAAGCTACTAACATCATGTATAGATCTTTGGATGATAGCATCTTTGGTAAGATCATGGACCTCAAATCCGCTCATGAGATATGGACCTATCTCAATGAAAAATATGGAGCTATCACCGATGATGACGATGATGTCAAGGAGGTTGCACATGATGATGTTGAGCATGACCACAACACGGTGGTTGTGGAGTATTGCTCCACCTCATGGTCAAGTGATGATGATGATCGATCTACCACAAGTTCACTTGACAAGGATGGTGATGATGCATCAAGTGTTGCAAGTGACATTTCTACACCAAGCACACTTGATGGTGACAACGTTGATTCATGCTCAGGCCTTGATGATGCTACTACAAGCCCATACACTACATCGCATTGCTTCATGTCACTAGGTGACACAAAGGTATCAAATGATAATGTGATTGATCATGTTGATTCATATGATGAGTTTGTTAGTAGACTTACTAGCATGAACAAGTCTTTAGAAAATGAGAAAGCTAAAACCATAAAATTGGAAAATAAAAACTCTTTTCTAAAAACCACATGTGAACAACAAAAGCATCTACTTTATGTTACTACTTGTTCACATGAGGAGCTAAAATTGGCTCATGAGGAACTTAGTGTTGCTCATGATAATTTGGCACAAGAACATGCTTCTCTCTTTAAGATGTTATTGAAGAAAATTAAAAATAATGAGAGCTCATCACATGGATCAAATGATCAATTGCAAAATATGACTAACCCATGTGATGTAGGGAGAAAGCATGTATCCACCTCTTGTGATGACTTATTAGATATGCCATGTTCTTCACATATATATGCTTGTTCTACTTCTATGTCTTGTGAGACTAACCTTTTGAAGGAGAACAATGAGCTCAAAAATGAAGTGAAGAATTTGAGCAACAAGTTAGAGAGGTGCTATAACTCAAAAGTCACCTTTGAGCACATGTTGAACAACAAAAGAAGCTACGATGACATGAGCGGCATTGGCTTCAACAAGAGCAATATCATAGGCAAAAGATGGAGGAAGAGAAGATATGAAAGAGAGATGAAGAAGCAAGAACAAGAGAAGCTCTCTCATTTTATGTGCTTTAAATGCCATGAAATGGGACATCTTGCAATTGGTTGCCCTAATGAAGAAAACCTCAAGTTGAAGAAAGAAGAAGAGAGGCTCAAGCATGTCAAGTGCTTCAAGTGTCGCACTTGGGGTCATCTCACCTCAACGTGCCCAACCAAGAAACTAGTGAAGCAACAAAAAGAGTCTCAACCAAAGCCACAAGTTGAGCAAGAAACCACACCCCAATCTCAAGTCAAGATCAACCACAAGGATGATGATGGTGACTTGATGAAGAAGAAGAAAACAAGAAGGGGTGGAAGAGGAAGGCATCCAATGCAAATCCAAGATACTAAGATGATGAGCACGAATCAAATTGAGAAAAGAAATTTGGCTCACATCAAGAGCTTCAAGTGTGAAGATATGGGACACTTTGCCTCGGGGTGTCCTACCAAGCTTGAGAAGAATGCTCAAGCAACTCATGAGAGGCAAGGCAATGAAGAGCATCACATGAGCAAGGAAGAAAAGGCTCAACCAAAGAGAAGATGATATTCATGCCGGGAAAGGGAACACATGGCTCATTCATGTCCCCTAGGTAATAATTCTAAGCCTAGTTCAATTAATAATACTAACATGCTTAGAAAGGATGGCAATGGTACCTCATTGGTTGGAATTGCAAAACATCCCGCTACCCATACTAAGGCTTTGCCTAAGTATGTTGCTCCTAACTTGAGAGGACCCAAACTTGTTTAGGTACCATCAAAAAGTGGATGATTGTTTGTAGGTACCATCAGCATTGGAGGCTTGATTCATTTGGATTCATATTGGTCATCATATGTTGAATAAAGTTTTAAAGCTTAGTGCATATTCTATCTCAATGCCAAGTCAAAATAAGTGGAGTCCAAATGCTACAACATACAAGTGCAACATTCAAGATTGTGGTGATTTATTGGATATATTTGATGACTTGCAAATATTCAAGTTGAAAGCTTGCTATTGGATGCTCATGAGCTAACCAAGGTATATCTCTTGTTGATCATTTCACTTGGGTGCATATGAGTTGATTGAATTGGATATGTATGCAATGTTGCTTGCTATGAGATGTTTGAATGGATTAAATGCTTAAGTAATCAAGTTTGAATTGATTTGTATTGGATAAATTCATGAGATGAAATTTAGTAAGTGGACTGGATGGATATATGTCTTGTGAAAGTATTCAAACAAGTTAGTTTCAAGTTTGATTCATATTTGATGAAGTATTGCTCAATGTATTGAAATCTGTCCAAACTTAAAAATCTGAGCTAGCAGTGATCAAGTCTGAGTTTGAGTGACCAAATCATATTGGATTGGCTTGAAATTTGTTATGCATGCTCTAGACTTATGATATGAGATGCTGTATAAATTTCATGATAATTGGACAAGAAATGCTATGATTTTGGAGTACATCTTGTCAGCCATAATGCAGCAGTTTTCAGCATGTAGCAGTGGTGGAAGATTTGAAATCTGGTAGCAATCTAGATGTCAACTGAAGCTCAAATTTTTACAGCTGCTAGATGACTTACTAATACACATCTCCACCAAATTGCATGGCATTTGAATTCGTAAATTAGGAGATATGAATTATTCTTTAAAGGGTACAGAATCTGCCAGAAAAGTGACATTTATTGGATATATTTGGAGTCACTTTGATTGAAAGGTCCTCAAGTTGGAATCATGTTTACAAGAGTTTGAAGCACCTAAGCTTGGTTTTGGATTGATCTAGAAGCTTGACAAGAAAGGAGTACAAGGCACTTGATTGTGGAATGTACTTGGTGTACATGTTTGGTATTCAAATTTGAAGATCAAGATCAAACTCAAGATGAGAATAAAGTTTAAGTTCTAGTAATGATTGTAGATCATTTGGTAGAAAGAAAAGGACTTAAAGAAGTAGAAAGAAAAGGACTCAAAGAATAATTCAAGGTTACTCATCAAGTTAAGTCCATAGATCAATCAATCAAAGGCAATTCAAGTAAGTGTCAAGGATGGTTATTTGGAGAGAGGTCACTTCTCCCTGCTGAGGGGGCTTGCCGCCCATGGGTGGGTAAACCGAGCACCGGCTTGGAAGGCTAACATGGAAGTGATGAATTCAAGGGACATTTGAGATGCTTAATTAAAGCAATCAATAGGGTTGATCAAGAAAAGCAAGCAACACCCAAAAGAGAGCTAGTCATGGTTATAAAATTGGTATCATAAGTACTTCTCTCATGCAAGCATTGATCAAAGAGAAAAAGCAAGCCAACCACAATCAGAGATAATGCACTTGATTATTAGTGGTCTCATTTCATATGGGTGAAGAATGGATTTCTCTATAATGATTGGTCTTCACTAAGCTTATAAATTGGACTTCACATTGCTATTGGAGTAAAAAAAATTGGATCTATGTGACTATCCTCTACTCCAACATAATAAAGGTATCATTGCAATGTGCATGATCATTTCATCCCTTACTAGTATGCGATTAGTGCATATAGTACATGCTTACTAGGATCATGCATAACAAATGAAATGTTTAAATTCATAGCCTACCACTATTGCTTGAATTATTTAAATGATCTAGTGGTATGTGTATGAATTTGTTCATGAGCTAGTGAACTCAAGTACTTGATCTAGTTTGGATTGCTAACAAGTGACAAGTACAACATTGGCAAGATAACCCTTAGTACGAGGAGTGAAGAAGCTTGTCATTGGATCAAACTGGACTTAGAATCTTAGGCAAATCAACTTAGTTTAAGTCATACTAGAAGCTCATGACAATGATATGGGTACAAGCACAAGACAACAATGCAAATGGATATCTAGGGTGTTTCAAATGGTATCTAGACTCAAAGTATTTCTTCAATTGGTATTTACCAGTGGTGTCTAGATCATGATCTACAAGTGATATTCTACAAGTGGTACTCATAAAGATAGAAAATGTTCAAGAAAAGATCATATTGACAAATCCTACAAGTGGTTCCATGATAGAGGATTCTTCAAATTGGTATCACACACTTATTCGTGATATTTCTACACATGATATCATTTATACAAGACGGTGGTTCCATAAGTGATCCTCAACTTTAAGTGATCATCAAATAAAGAAAGTTCCCTCACACACAAGAGCTCAAGATTATCAAGTAAATGACCCATGCTATGACATAGGGGGAGGAGCCCCACCTAATGGTATCAAGGTCAAAGATCCTAAGTGGTATCTCAAGAGCAACATACAAGTAATGTCATTCCAACATGTGCGGTGATGTCCATCAACAACGCAATATTCAAGTCTCAACCATCTACCCCAATGCAAGCCTTTGCATCAATGAGATGTACACCCTTTATGGAAATTGATGACAAAGGGGGAGAAGTTGGAACAAAGATATGTCAATACACCAAGAGAGAGGTTTGGGAAGAGATTGAACAAAAATATCATGAGAAGATGAGTTTGGACATGGAGATGGACAAAGAGGGAGCAACATTGAAGAAATGAGAAGGATCAAAATTCTTGGACAAAAGAAGCACACAAGTAAGGGGAGCAAGCTCATGAACATTGTTTGGTTGCATTTGATATGTGCATATTCATGTGCTTGCTTGCATTGCATAAGTTTTATATTTAATATGCATGCTTGTATGTTGTATGCTAGTTATAGAACTTGAATGATATATGATAACTAGCATGCATAGGATGATAGCTAGACTTGTATTTCTACACGTGGTACTAGAACCTTGCTTATAATGTTGATCTCATGGGGTTTCTAGTATTTTTGATGTCTAGCTACTCATGATGCTAAGGATGATGACAAACTTGTGATTTTCAAATGGTATTGAGCTATCAAATGGTATCGAACTACAAAGGTTTATTCTATACACCTTAGCATCATTTAGTAGTGCTAACCCTCCCACAAATTTCATATTCATACATATGTGTGAGCTTGAAACCAAACCATTTGAGCACATATGTAGGGGGAGTTATCACTACAAAGTCAGATTTTATGGTGCTTATCTAAATCCTAACATAGAGCTTAAATGTTGGATAAGTGGCATAAAGTCCAAAAGAACTTAATTTCCATATCTTTGTAGAGTTGTCATCAATTACCAAAAAGGGGGAGATTGAAAGGTCCTTGTTTGGTTTTGGTAATTGAGTGACAACTTAGGTGGACTAATATGTGGTTATGTGAGATACACAGGCGATTAGTCCACAGGTGATGGTGTCATGAAGGAGCTCATTGCATATGAGACATGACATGGAGTCATGTGACCAAGGTGGCGAAGATCAAGATGAGGCTTGGCTCGACGGACCGGTTACAAGTGTGAAGGGCAAGTTAGAGGCTTTGAAGTGAGGGACCGCGTGTGACGATGAAGCTTGAGCATGACTTGGCGCCGATGGACCGATGCAACGGTGAAGAGCAAGTGAGGTCAAGATTGATGGACCAAGGTCACATGATGATATGATGTGGATCATATCATTTGTGATATGGTTGGTGCATGTGTTGCCTCAACGTCGGAGGAGATGGAGTGGAATGCGCAAGGCAAAGGTATAACCTAGGGCATTTCCATTTCACCGGTCAAAGGTGTGTAGAGAAGTTTATGACCGGGTTTAGGATAAATGGCCGTACTATCAAGAGGGCAAACTTGTTTGCATATCGGTCATCTAGTGCCACTCATGTGATCTAACTATGCATCGTTGCTAGGATCGAGTGGTGTGGCAAGTTGAGTGGTTAACTCCTTCGGTAAAATGTTTGTGAAACAGAGGCAAATGGAGGTCACAGAGGTTTTCGAGGAGTTGAAAAGCCTATTTTCCACTACACCGGAAGTCAGAAAAGAAACGGAGGCGAACGGAGGTCACAGAGGTGACCGGACGCTGCACCGGATGCGGTCATGGTATGACCGGACGCGTCCGGTCAGTACAGCGCAGACGCGGGTGTTAGGGTTTGCAACCGGTGCATCCGGTCATTCGCCTAGAGGGAACTACGGTTCACAAGGATGATCGGACGCAAGGCGCGTCCGGTCACACATGATCGGACGCATCCGATCGTTGAGGGAGCTTACTGGACTCTAATCGGACGCTGGCACTGTCGCGTCCGGTCGTTGCGTGGAGCGCGTCCGGTCATGTCGTTGCGCGAGCGGTGCTGTGCGATCGGCGCGTCCGGTCATTTCCTGGAGCACGTCCGGTCGTGGCAGCGGCGCGTCCGGTCGTGGCAGCGGCGCGTCCGGTCAAGGCTTTTGATCGTTGGCGCGCAGTGGCCGTTGGAGGATCGGACGCGGTTGAGCGCGTCCGGTCAGTTATGACCGGCGCGTCCGGTCATCCCGAAAAAAGACCCAGTGAAGGGGTAATGGCTCTATTTGACCATGGGGTTATAAATAGATGCCTTGGCTGGCTGTGGCCGGGAGCTGAGCACACTTTGGCCTTGGTGGCCTTTGTGGTAGTGCTTGGAAGCCCTCTAACTCACTCATGCTTGATAGTGTTTATTGGATCGAGTGAGAGAGCGATTCTAGTGCGTTGCATCGAGAGGATTGCATCGAGTGGCACTAGGTGATCGTGTTGCAAGCCGGTGGTGCTTGTTACTCTTGGAGGTTGCCACCTCCTAGACGGCTTGGTGGCTTGCGACTCCGTTGAAGCACGCGTGCAGATTGTGCGTGGCTCCGGAGGAGAATTTGTGAGAGGGATTGTGCTCACCCCGCGGGGATCGCGAAGAGCAACTCTAGTAAAGATCGTGGCTTGGAGGATCCCCATCTTGAGAGTGGATGTGCGGCATCCGCTGAGGGTTTGACTCTTGATAGTCAATTAGCTCATGATCCATCAAGTGGGTGTATCGCCACAACGGGGACTAGCTTGGTGGCAACCAAGTGAACCTCGGTGAAAAACTGTCGTGCCAACATTGTGTACATCTTCTCGGTGGTTTGCTTTCGATTCACAAGCTTGTTTTTACATTCATATACTTGTGTTTGTGTAGTTGCTCTTATAACTAGTTTGCTTGTGTAGTTAGCTAGTTACCTTCTTGCTTAGTTTGTGTAGCTAAGTAATTTGCGCTCTCTAGTTTGGCATTAGTTGCCTTGCTATTGAGCATTGCTAGTGAGCATAGGTGGCTTCGTGCTTTTGCTTACTAGAATTGTGTAGGAGCTCCCCGGCTTTGCTAAAGTTCTAGTGCATAGGTTTGTGTGACCTTGCTCTAGAATTGTTTAGGAGAGCTCTTGCTAAGGAAAGCACCTTAGTTACATAATTAGGATCTTTGTGAGGTGCTTGTGAACTTAGATAGAGGGGTGTAGTCTTGGCTAGACCGATAGTTTTAATTCCGCATTTGTTTCGGTTTGCCGTCGTGATTAATTTTAGAAAGGACTATTCACCCCCCCTCTAGTCCGCCATCTCGACCCTTCAGGTGGCATACAATATTGAATGAGGCCCTATGGTGATATCGGATGGCATGTCATGGTGCAATCAAAGTAACGCCTTATCAGTTAGTATATGGCCACGATGTAGTATTGCCTTGGGAAATTAAAACTGGCTCTAGGCGGATATTTTCTCAAGATCAACTGACAACCGATGACTATGATACTCTTATGAAAGACAAATTAGAAGATGTGGCAGGTCATCGGTTGAAGGCTTTAGTTAGCATCGAAGAAAATAAGAAAAGGGTAGTCAGATGATATGACAAGAAGGTGAAGGTAATGGAGTTTGCCGATGGAGATCTGGTTTAGAAGTTGATTTTACCGATTGGGACTAAAAGTTCAAAGTTTGGGAAGTGGTCTCCTAATTGGGAGGGTCCATATCGGATAAACCAATCTGTTCCTGGCAACGCATATATTCTAGAAACCCTCGAAGGGGTTGTATTTTCCAGAGCATTAAACGAGAAATATTTAAAGAAATATTACCCTATTATCTGGATGGATACATAAAAGCATAATTGCTGATAACAGTCCTATCGGCCAGAATCATACAAGGGTATCAGTGTTTCATAGAGCGCCGATGCAATGAACAGGGTTTACAAATTTAGTAAAGATTGGATGGCCGATATCGCACGCAGGCGAATTTGATCGGCTTCCTTTATCTCTTTGATATCTTCGTCGGCAGCACCCTCCACTGGCTTAAGTTTTTTCTTTATTGCCAGGGCTTTGCGAGCTTGGATGTCTCTTTCTTGCTGAAGAGCCTTGATAGCATCGGGTAACTGGCTTTCTTTCTGCCTAGCATTAGTTAGAGCTGCCTCGACTTCTTTCAGTTCAGCCAGTAGAGCCATTCTCTTTGCTGATAAGTCCGAGATTTTCTGCTTAAGTTCGGCACCTGAAGTCTACAAACTGCCGATGTTCTTATGCTTCTCATCGGCGATCTGTTTCAATTGTATCATCTCTTCTTTAAGCTGAGCCTGAGCGACTCTATTGGCAATGCATTAAGCAGCCCTCTGATATTGGAGTTGTCGGCTTTCTAAGTGGGTTGCTGGGAAGAGTGCCTCTTCGATGTTGGTAGGGACCTAGCCACGGATTGTTTTGAAGATCGCTTTTGCAGGGTCCGAATCATCTACTAGCTAGGCGGTATCTTGCTACAGCAAGTTCAGTAGAGCCTCCAGCTTGGACTTGACTTCTGCTGATATTGCCCCCAATGCAAGAGAAGAGCTTGCCTCCTCTCCGTCATCGTCTGAAACATCGATGGCAAAGGAGAATAGACTGTCTGGGGAGTCTTGTTCCTGAAAGAAGAAAAGGGGTCAGTTGAAGATAAGTATGAATATTATATATCAGCTAGGTCAGTCAGCTTACTTGCTTCAAGGTAATTTCTTGTCTTTGACTGGAGGAAGCAACCTGGAGTATGCCATGTGAAGGATCGGCTAAGCTTGCCGATGGGATATCTTCAGCTTCAGGATTAACTGGTGCTAAGTTTGATGGCAATTCCTCTATGGTCTCATCAATAGTTGGTCCTTGGGATATGACGGCCGATGATGTGCCCTGTGCAGGAGGATCGACTGCTTGCTTAGTTGCATCGGCTGATTTTGGTTGGCTCGGAGGTGCTGGATCAGATGTCAGGATCGGTACGAACTTCTGCCGTTTTGGCTATGCCTCAGTATCTGTTGAAGCTTTGCGCTTTGTTTGGGCCTCAGCAACGGTTGGCTGGGGGCATCAGTACTTGTTGGTTGTGAAGGCTAGACATCTAGTATACTTGCCGATGTACCCGTTTGTTGCTGCAAAAACAGGTGTAAGACATGATTTTTAACAGATTAAATATAAAGTCGAAGGATTACATCTGAAGGTTTGTCAGAGATGGTAGTACTTGATGCTAGAGGAGTTGTCGATGATGATCCAGCAGTAGTTCTTACATCCTGAAAATTAGTGTTAGTACAGTCTGAGATCGGCGTGAGTTGGAATAAACATGGTTGTTACCTTGAACGCTTTTATCTGGGTCGCAGCGGCAGTCGATGGAGTGGCTCTAGCCTTAGCCAGTTTTGGCTTGGTAGTGATGTTCTTGGCACGGGTTCTTTGATGAGTCAGAGAACCTAGGGTAGGGGCGTTGTAGCCGATCGGTGATATCGGGGATACGAGTCGAAGGTCAAAGGGTCTCCCGCTCTTGCTCGTGGATGGTGCTAGGTCATTGACCTATCACAAGAAAATTAGTTGCCGATGAAATTAAAAAAACTAGTGTTAAAAGAAACTTACTGCGTCATCAGGTATAATATGCTCAGGGTTGATTAGATGCCGATATGTATGAACATATGCTGCAAACAATTGTCTCTTCCACTCTTGCCACCATAACTTATATGATTCAGTGATAAAAGAGGCTGGCACCCAGGTGGATAGATCAACATCTGCAGTATCGACATCAGGGGAGAGTCGCACTACCTTGCTCTAGTCCGATCCGCTGGAGATTGTTTCTCTCGACTTAATCACATCGGCAAAGCAAAGTTTAATTGACAGCTGTCCAAAGGCCAATTGACGTGATACTGCCGATGGATTGTAGAATTCATGGGTGATGTTGGTGTTCTTCCCACTGCCGAATGTATTCACTGGGATTGCCCGGGGAGTAATGATGGCCATCATAAGTTCATCATCCTTGTTCAAGGCATCATCGGCGAAATTGAAAAGAAGGGGGAATCTGGCTTCTTCATCTATATAGGGCATCCATGTCCGATGATCATGGGAGAGGCCATTGTAAAAGCTTTGGAAGAATCGGCCGATCTGATCTTCATTGGCCTCTGTCCTAGGAAGAACTATTATGGCTTCACCAAAATTGAGGGGTGGGCATGTTGCTGATTCTTCATCTCTAAGTTCATAGTCTTCAGCGATATCTCACGGGAATTGCTGAGCAAAGAAATCCCATTGCAAGCGTTTGTGCATGTGGGCATTCAGCCACATGTTAATGAACCACCACGGGCCTCCTAAGTTGCCGATGGGTTCACCAAGCAGAAGCTTCTGAGACACTTGATGTAAGAGGTGATAAGTGGAACTCAGGAGATATCGGCCAAGAAGGAACCTTACAGCGTTGGCCAGTAGTTCAGCTGCAGGGAGGTAAGCATTGGTTGACCCTACCGATCGTCCATAGAAAAATGAATTTTTCTAACCACATGTTTAGGAATGTGACGTGTTCCCTCTGACCAACTATCCCAGTCTTCCTGTGTCACACCCATTTTTAAGGACAAAAATAGGATGCATAAAAGACTCATGTGTGCCCCAGGAAACAGTCGCACACATAAGTTGACAAATTACAAAGTATCATCACAGTGCTTATTACATAACGAATAAGTATTTAAGACATAGTCTTGAACGATAGGTAATAATAACTAATAGTAATTCTTCAGCGGAAACTCCACACAGGGACACGGTTGACTGGTTGACACCAAGACTAGTACTCATTCCGATAATCTTCCTCTATATCTTCATCTGTTATGGTGGAAATAGCAAGAGTGAGTCCATGTCGAACTCAACAAATATAACACAGGGTTCATGAGGCTCAAAAAGGCTAGACACTGTTTAACTGCGTTTAGCTTTTAATCATATATTAGCAATTGAGTAGCATCAAGATAAACCGCTTCCCATTAAAGAACCAATGATCAATTGTAATAAGGATAATGAATAGCATTAACATGAGCAAATTATAATCAACAATAATTAAGCATGATATAGCAGTTATGATCAACTATTCCATAAGAATCCCCAAGGCCGCTCGTATCCGTGAGCACGGCTAGTATACCAGTTTTTAACTCTGCGCAGAGGTGTACACTTTCACTGTAAGTCATGATTTCCAAATGAGTGGGGAGATCAAGCCCAAACACCCAAGAACCATATAAAGCCACTCAAAAGTTCGTCTAACAAGTTAGGGCCATTAGATTCACTCGGCAGGCAGATGTAGAACCCCCCTTCCCTGTGGCACAACAACCGCAGCCTATACACACTAGGCCAGGGGCTCGCACTACACCCAACGTGGCAAGCCTTTCTTACGTCATTTAAGGTAACCTCTAACAAGCTAGAAAAGGTCTCTTGAACAACTAAAGCCAGAGCCATATAGCCCTCACAGCTGTACTGTATGTCCCGGTTATCACTTACAGATAAGTCCTTATGGAGAGAAACCAGAGCATCAAAATAATACACATGCTCTAGCCCCCTTTTAACAGTAATAAAATCATCTTAATAGTTGATTGCTTAATCCATTAATCAAATTACAAGATCATTGTTCTTAGTTTAAGCACTAGCAATAGCTACCCATATGCATTCCCAAGGTTGACAAGGAATCAAGATAACAATCACTAAGTTATAATCTCTAAGGTTGTTAAGGTAAGCACATGCATATGTATGACAATTCAATGTATAGGTAACAAGGATAGTCCTGTGTTATACTTGCCTTGATCAAAGCTCTCCAAGTGATACTGCTGACTTGGCTCAAAGTAATACTCCGAATCGTCCAAATACTGCTCACCTTCTATATTCGATCATCAATCAACACATACATGCATCCAATCAAACATACACGAAGCAAACAAAGAGATATAATTAGAACAGTACACCAACAGTAGCAAAACAGTAATAAAAGTTTATAAAACTCTTCTACACGTTTCTACGATCACACAGACGCAAAGATCACCAAATTCGGAGTTAAAACGTGAAAGTTATGAATTTTCTAAGATTTCCTATAGATAAATAAATACTCAATTATAAACTCGAAAAATAAATTATCAAAACCAACTGTACAACTACAATAACATGTAGAGCTCGCAAATACGAACCTAACGCAACTTGAACGGATCAAATCGGAGTTAAAACGAAGTTTTTATGACCAAAACAATTCTAGTGGCAAAACTGTAATTTCCTGAAAACGTATTTTTGAATAAACCGGAAAAAAAAATACGCTTTCAAAACGCGAAAACGCATTTTCTGACATACGCTATGGACCACGGGTTGATTTCTAAAAACCCGAGGGTCTCTTTAGTAAATCTGCCATGTGAACCGGTATGTTCTAATCCTGACCGTTGATTCACGATCGGACGGCCAATATTCGATCCAAGAGAAGAAGAAAAAAAAATAGAATCCCGGCCATCTTCCTCTCTACCGGCAGGCCAGCGCCATGGCCGACGCCAAGGCTCACCGGAAAACTTCGGCCCCACCTTTTCCGACCACCATTCAACCCGCCACCAACTCCAATCGAAAGAGGAATCAAACCCGAACTATCTTAAGCGGTTTTGGTGAGCTATGACTAACCGAGGAGAGAGCGCGGCAAGAGGAGAGACGGTGGCGCCATTGCCGACCGACTGGGAACTTCAAAAAAAACCTACTTCGAAGCCTCTCCAATCAAAAAGAAAGCACCAAAAGAAAGAGAATACAAGTGCGGACTCACCCACGCGAAAAATTTGGCCTCCGGTCCACCCGAAAACACCTCAACCGATCAACCGCCGTGCTCCAACTACCTCAAACCCTAAACCTCGATTTTTCACGGTGGAACTCACGGTTTAGATGAAAAACGGAAACTAGAGGACCTATGCGACCTATTTATAGCTTCTATTGGCCGTGTTCGGGTAGGATTTTCCGGAGATCGCGAAATCAACCGATGTCAACAACTTCGGTTCAGAGTCCGGTGTCTTCACGGAAGGTGGAAGACGACCGACAACCGGGCCCCACCGGTCAGCGACCATGAGAGGGCGCGCGGCTTGTCTCAGCGACGCTGGGCCGGCCCACTCGGTGTCATGCGCGGAGGAACGGAAGGTGGCAGCGGCCCACTCGGAGCGGCCCAGGCTCCAGCGCGGGAGAGCAGGCCGTCGGCCCGTCGACTGCCAGGTAAGAAGGTAAGTATTTTCTTTTTTTTTCTTTTTCTTTCTCTTCTTTATTTACTTGTTTACAAACTATTCCAAATAAAATTTCTAAACCAAATCAAAATAAAATAATTCTACTACACAACAGTAAATGAATGCAATAGCATGAATGCAACACCAAATATATTTTATTATTATTTTAATTTGCCATTTATTTCAAATCAAATTTAATCAAAATTCATTATCTCTAAAATTTGGGTGTTACAAATTCTACCCCCCTTAAAAGAATCTCGTCCTCGAGATTGGACTGCTTACTCAAACAACTGCGGATATGATTTCCTCAATTCATCCTCTCTTTCCCAAGTTGCCTCTGCCTCTGAATATCGATTCCACTGTACCTTGCACATTTTAATAACCCGACTTCGAGTAACTCTCTCAGCAGTCTCTAAAACCTTGATTGGAAACTCTTCATATGTAAGATCCTCTTTAACAGTCAACTCTTCTAAAGGTATCTGCTCCTCAGGCACCCGTAAACACTTCTTAAGTTGTGAAACATGGAACACATCATGTACTCCAGATAAATTCTCAGGCAACTCTAATTGATAAGCAACTTCCCCACGTCTAGTAATAACTTTAAATGGTCCAACATACCTTGGTGCTAGTTTACCTTTCATGTTAAACCTCTTCACACTTTTCATAGGTGACACCTTCAAATAAACATAGTCACCTACTTCAAAAACTAAATCTCTTCTTCTATTGTCAGCATAACTCTTCTGACGAGACTGTGCTACTCTCAAATTCTCACGAATCACTCGCACTTGATCTTCTGCGTTTCTAAGAACATCTGTACCAAACACTTGAGATTCACCTGTCTGATCCCAAAACAATGGAGTTCTACACTTACGTCCATACAAAGCTTCAAACGGTGCCATCTTAAGACTCTGTTGATAACTGTTATTGTAAGAGAATTCTGCATAAGGCAAACTCTTATCCCAACTAGTTCCATATTGCAATGCACAAGCTCTCAACATATCCTCTAATACCTGGTTGGTCCTTTCAGTCTGTCCATCTGTCTGTGGATGATATGCTGTACTAAAATTCAATTTTGTTCCTAATGATTCATGCACAGCTTTCCAAAAATGCGACGTAAACTGCGATCCTCGATTAGATACAATCTTCTTTGGTACTCCATGCAAACAGACTATTCTCTCCATATACAATTCTGCCAATTTTGGTCCATGGTAAGTAGTCTTAACTGGTATAAAATGAGCAACTTTAGTTAACCGATCTACTATCACCCAAATAGAGTCATAACCTTTCTGAGTACGAGGTAACCCCACTATAAAGTCCATACCAACTTCCTCCCACTTCCATTCAGGAATCTTCATTGGTTGCAACAATCCAGCAGGTCTCTGATGCTCTGCTTTCACCCTCTGACAAGTGTCACACAATGCCACATACTCAGCCACATCTCGCTTTAATCCAACCCACCAATATTTCTGTTTCAGATCCAAATACATCTTAGTACTACCAGGATGAATAGAATAAGCTGACTCATGAGCTTCGCGAAGAATTGCCTGTCTAACAGTTTGATCCTCAGGTACACACAGCCTCTTTCCAAACCACAAAATTCCATTATCATCCATTCGAAAGCCTGGTGACTTACCAATCACTATATCTTCCGCTATCTTCTTTAGTTTCTCATCCTTCAACTGACCCTTGTAGATTTCTTGCTCTAAAGTAGGCTCTATCACTAATTCCATTGTATTAGTAATAATTCCCAAATTCAAATATTCAAATTCAGCACATAACTCACTAGTCATAGTCAATGTCTGTATCTCATTGACATAACTTTTCCTACTAAGAGCATCAGCTACTACATTAGCCTTACCAGGATGATAGTGTATCTCAATATCATAATCCTTAATCAACTCTAACCATCTGCGTTGCCTCAAATTCAGATCTGACTGAGTGAAAATATACTTCAAACTCTTATGATCAGTGTATATATCACTCTTATGTCCAATCAAATAATGTCTCCAAATTTTTAAAGCATGAACTACAGCTGCTAACTCCAAATCATGTGTAGGATAATTCAACTCATGCTTTCTCAACTGCCTAGATGCATAAGCCACTACTCTGCCTTCTTGCATAAGAACACATCCCAAACCTTGACGAGAAGCATCACAATAAATAGAAAACTTCTTACTCAAATCTGGCAAAACCAAAACAGGCGCTGTAGTCAACCTCTTCTTCAATTCCTCAAAACTAGCTTGACATTTATCTGACCACACAAACTTGGCATTCTTCTCTAACAGAGATGTCATAGGTTTAGCAAGTTTAGAAAACCCTTCAATGAAACGTCTGTAATATCCAGCTAATCCCCAAAAACTACGAATCTCGCTAACATCATTAGGTGGTTTCCAATTTAATACATCCTTTACTTTTCCTGGATCCACTGATATCCCTCCATTAGAAACAATATGACCAAGGAAAGAAACTTCCTTCAACCAAAACTCACATTTACTTCGCTTCGCATACAGTTTATGCTCTCTAAGCTTCTGCAATACCAACCTCAAATGTTCAGCATGCTCTTCCTCTGTCTTGGAAAATACCAGTATATCATCAATAAACACTACCACAAACTTATCCAAATATTCCATAAACACTTTATTCATCATGTACATAAAGTATGCAGGTGCATTGGTCAATCCAAATGACATAACAGTATACTCATACAATCCATACCTTGTAGTAAAAGCTGTCTTTAGAATATCAGAAACACGAATCTTCAACTGATGATAACCAGAACGTAAATCAATCTTAGAGAACACATAAGCACCTCTTAACTGATCAAACAAGTCATCAATCCTGGGCAAAGGGTACTTATTCTTGATAGTTACCTCATTTAGTGACCGGTAATCAACACACATCCTCTGACCGCCATCTTTCTTATCAACAAAAATAACTGGTGCTCCCCAAGGTGATGAACTAGGTCTTATAAAACCTTTATCTTGTAATTCTTTAATTTGTTTCTTAAGTTCTTCTAATTCATCTACTCCCATCCTATATGGTCGTTTGGCTATAGGTGCAGTTCTAGGAAGTAATTCAATAAGAAATTCAATGTCTCGGTCAGGTGGCATACCTGGCAATTCATCAGGGAAGACATCCGGAAATTCCTCAATCACTAAATTCTCCTTAATAGTATCTTCAAGCTGATTCACCACAGCGGTTGGTTGCTTCTGCACTGCTACATCCACATTGATTTTATCTCCATTAGGTGCAGTCACAACTACTACTTTCTGCTGACACTGAATCTCTGCCTGATTTTACTTCATCCAGTCCATACCCAATATCACATCAATACCAGATGTCCTCAACACTATAGGAGTTATCTTAAACTCTACCCCCCTTAATACCATACTAATTGGAAGACAACGATTACTGGTTTGCATGGTACCTCCAGGTGAATTTACTAAGAGAGGTTCTTTCATAGCTAGCATGGGTATACTATGCATTTTAACAAAAATGTTGGATATGAATGTATGAGATGCTCCAGAGTCAAAAAGAACAGTTGCAGGAGTGGAATGTACATTGAACGTACCAATCATAACTTCTGGTGCATCATGAGCTGTATCAGAAGACACGTGATTCACCCTTCCAGTACCAGATTGCCTCTGGTTGCTCTTCTAGCTCTGAGGAGTCTGCTGGTTCTGCTTCTCAAGACAATGGTAAGACATATGCCCCTCTTTACCACAGACAAAACATCTAGTAGGCGTGCTGGGGGCACTATTCTTCATGGGGGTAACATTGGAATTCCCAGTGCGAGGAGTCTGTTGCCCAGTCTGCTGATACTATTGACGCTGTGGATATGATGAACGCTGTTGTGACTGATTACTTTGCCAATTCTAGGACCACCTCTGATTCGGATTACGATTCCACTGAATAACCGGTCCCTGAAACTTCTGATGGAAACCATGCTGAGGATTCGTGCGCTGACGGTTGTTGCTTCCTGAGCCTTGTACCTTCATCTTCCTCTTCCTGTCCATCTCTCTGCGCTCATTATCAAGCACAATAGCTTTGTTTACCAGCTCTTGAAAACTAGCATAGTTGTTCCCCTTCAACTGCAAGCGAAGATCATAATAAATTCCCTTCAAGAAAAGACGTTGCATGTCTGCATCTTCCCTCACTTCATTAGGAGCATAGCGAGCCAACTGGGTGAACCTGTCATGATATTCACTAACGTTTATCTGTCCCATCCTAAGGTTTCTGAATTCTTCCTGCTTCAGCTCAATTATACCTTCAGGAATATGACGAGCTCGAAAATCTCTAACAAACTCATTCCAAGTAATAGGAGGAGCATTGTCAGGGCGTGCAGCTTGATACGACTCCCACCAAGTCTGAGCTGTCCCCTGTAACTGACCAGATGCATATAACACCTTCTCCATATCATTGCATTGGGCTATATTCAGCTGTTTCTCCACTGCCCTCACCCAATCATCTGCCTCTAAAGGATCAGCAGCATGAGAAAACACTAGAGGGCGTCCCTTCAAAAATTCCCCACGCTTATCCCTCACTTGCACAGGCGGTGGTCCTCCTGCAGGGGGATTGTTCTGCATGTGCTGCATAAACATCTGCATCATCTGGTTCTGAGTTTGCATGAGTTCCTCCATAGTAATGGGTAGGTTAGCACCTCCACGACCTCTGCCACGTCCCCTGCCTGACATCTGTTTCCAAAAACACAGAAATTGAAATTCAGTACGATCCGAGATGATGTATTCAATAGATAAGCAAAATCTGATTTTTCTGGGCGAACTCCAATTTCAGCAACTCAGTAAAACTGTCATATCTCGAGCTAAAGACGTCCAATTCAGATGATCTTTACATGGTTGGAAAGCTTACAAAATTACCTACAACTTTTATTCACAACACTTTTTCTGATCCTGTCAATAAATTGGCCAAAAACTGAACTTAACCGAAACTGTTTCTGAATTCCAGACTGTGCAGTAACTCCAACTTGGAACAGGTATATCTCTTAACTTATAATAGATATTAAAGTGATTCTTGTGGGGTTGGAAAGATATAGAAGTATAATTATTCCCAGTAAAATTTCTTAAATTTCTCATGAACGGATTTTAAGTTATTTCTAAAACATCCCAGACTGATCTAAAAATCAGCAAAGGACAGAACTAAGTTAACCTCATATTCAACTAATATATTTTGATCAAACTTAATATTTTTAACCATGGAACTTGTAGGCATGTCTACAAAACTCCAGCACACATTACAAAGATCCAAATCACACATTATCATAATAACAATCCATCAATCACACAATTGTTCACACCACAAACTGATTCTTAAAACAAACCAAACTTAAAATTAACTCGCAACTACTATCGTTCCTATTACGTAGGGATTTTTCCTATTTCCTAATTAAGCTTCTCATAAATCTTGGGATGACCTAACTCCGCCCTTAATTGGTCAATCTCCTTATAAGCTTGCTCCTTAAGTTCTTTTTCCTTCAGCAACTCATCCTTCAAATCCACCTCATGGAGAGCCAATTCACGAGCTAATCCCACCGTAGCTTGTAAAGTCAAGGAGGAATCATCTGCAGGTGGCACGGTCCAAATACCCTTGTCATGTAAGAAACAAGGAAAATGCCGGAGTGCACCCTTTAACGCCTTGTCCGAGCGTAGACCATGGTAGTAAACAAATGCATTGAAAGCGACATCCTCCATGCTTATCTCCACGGTTGCCCGGCTCACTCTGGTAATGAACTTTGACTCCACCTTAGACTCCTTAGTGGTAGGATCCCTTTTCTTAACCCATAACTCCGTTTCCCAATAGGAATCCATCCATGGATGACTGTACTCTGCACTACGATACTCCAACGTAGCTTCCCAGTCGTAGTAGTAGTTGTCCAAGGTTCTTGTCAACATGTCATGGAAGAAAGCATCAGCTTTAGGAACCAGGAGATGAAGCTTCGTAGTCCACCCCATAACTAAATCCTCCATTGGTGTATCACCAACTCTTGATTCAGCATCAGATAGCTCTTGATCACCATCTTCATACGGCTCCTGAGGTTTGAAACGGGCAACGTACTGTGCAGCTGACAAACGGGGATGAGGAGGCATCTATAAGATTTAGACATAGATTAGATAGAATCAATGTATTTCCGCAATAGAATAAAGTAGAGGAAGCTTAAGACTTTAGTAATTAACAAGGTGAAAAGAGGAAGCATGAATTAAGTGAAGTATGGATGCTATTAATGACCATTCTAACTAGGCTCGCGTCCTACAGTCAACATGGCTCTGATACCAATCTGTCACACCCATTTTTAAGGACAAAAATAGGATGCATAAAAGACTCATGTGCGCCCCAGGAAACAGTCGCACACATAAGTTGACAAATTATAAAGTATCATCACAGTGCTTATTACATAACGAATAAGTATTTAAGACATAGTCTTGAACGATAGGTAATAATAACTAATAGTAATTCTTCAGCGGAAACTCCACACAGGGACACGGTTGATTGGTTGACACCAAGACTAGTACTCATTCCGATAATATTCCTCTATATCTTCATCTGTTATGGTGGAAATAGCAAGAGTGAGTCCATGTCGAACTCAACAAATATAACACAGGGTTCATGAGGCTCAAAAAGGCTAGACACTGTTTAACTGCGTTTAGCTTTTAATCATATATTAGCAATTGAGTAGCATCAAGATAAACCGCTTCCCATTAAAGAACCAATGATCAATTGTAATAAGGATAATGAATAGCATTAACATGAGCAAATTATAATCAACAATAATTAAGCATGATATAGCAGTTATGATCAACTATTCCATAAGAATCCCCAAGGCCGCTCGTATCCGTGAGCACAACTAGTATACCAGTTTTTAACTCTGCGCAGAGGTGTACACTTTCACTGTAAGTCATGATTTCCAAATGAGTGGGGAGATCAAGCCCAAACACCCGAGAACCATATAAAGCCACTCAAAAGTTCGTCTAACAAGTTAGGGCCATTAGATTCACTCGGCAGGCAGATGTAAAACCCCCCTTCCCTGTGGCACAACAACCGCAGCCTATACACACTAGGCCAGGGGCTCGCACTACACCCAACGTGGCAAGCCTTTCTTACGCCATTTAAGGTAACCTCTAACAAGCTAGAAAAGGTCTCTTGAACAACTAAAGCCAGAGCCATATAGCCCTCACAGCTGTACTGTATGTCCCGGTTATCACTTACAGATAAGTCCTTATGGAGAGAAACCAGAGCATCAAAATAATACACATGCTCTAGCCCCCTTTTAACAGTAATAAAATCATCTTAATAGTTGATTGCTTAATCCATTAATCAAATTACAAGATCATTGTTCTTAGTTTAAGCACTAGCAATAGCTACCCATATGCATTCCCAAGGTTGACAAGGAATCAAGATAACAATCACTAAGTTATAATCTCTAAGGTTGTCAAGGTAAGCACATGCATATGTATGACAATTCAATGTATAGGTAACAAGGATAGTCCTGTGTTATACTTGCCTTGATCAAAGCTCTCCAAGTGATACTGCTGACTTGGCTCAAAGTAATACTCCGAATCGTCCAAATACTGCTCACCTTCTATATTCGATCATCAATCAACACATACATGCATCCAATCAAACATACACGAAGCAAACAAAGAGATATAATTAGAACAGTACACCAACAGTAGAAAAACAGTAATAAAAGTTTATAAAACTCTTCTACACGTTTCTACGATCACACAGACGCAAAGATCACCAAATTCGGAGTTAAAACGTGAAAGTTATGAATTTTCTAAGATTTCCTATAGATAAATAAATACTCAATTATAAACTCGAAAAATAAATTATCAAAACCAACTGTACAACTACACTAACAAGTAGAGCTCGCAAATACGAACCTAACGCAACTTGAACGGATCAAATCGGAGTTAAAACGAAGTTTTTATGACCAAAACAATTCTAGTGGTAAAACTATAATTTCCTGAAAACGTATTTTTGAATAAACCGGAAAAAAATACGCTTTCAAAACACGAAAACGCATTTTCTGACATACGCTATGGACCGCGGGTTGATTTCTAAAAACCCGAGGGTCTCTTTAGTAAATCTGCCATGTGAACCGGTATATTCTAATCCTGACCGTTGATTCACGATCGGACGGCCAATATTCGATCCAAGAGAAGAAGAAAAAAAAATAGAATCCTGGCCAACTTCCTCTCTACCGACAGGCCAGCGCCATGGCCGACGCCAAGGCTCACCGAAAAACTTCGGCCCCGCCTTTTCTGACCACCATTCAACCCGCCACCAACTCCAATCGAAAGAGGAATCAAACCCGAACTATCTTAAGCGGTTTTGGTGAGCTATGACTAACCGAGGAGAGAGCGCGGCAAGAGGAGAGACGGTGGCGCCATTGCCGACCGACTGGGAACTTCAAAAAAAACTACTTCGAAGCCTCTCCAATCAAAAAGAAAGCACCAAAAGAAAGAGAATACAAGTGCGGACTCACCCACGCGAAAAATTTGGCCTCCGGTCCACCCGAAAACACCTCAACCGATCAACCGCCGTGCTCCAACTACCTCAAACCCTAAACCTCGATTTTTCACGGTGGAACTCACGGTTTAGATGAAAAACGGAAACTAGAGGACCTATGCGACCTATTTATAGCTTCTATTGGCCGTGTTCGGGTAGGATTTTCCGGAGATCGCGAAATCAACCGATGTCAACAACTTCGGTTCGGAGTCCGGCGTCTTCACGGAAGGTGGAAGACGACCGACAACCGGGCCCCACCGGTCAGTGACCATGAGAGGGCGCGCGGCTTGTCTCAGCGACGCTAGGCCGGCCCACTCGGTGTCATGCGCGGAGGAACGGAAGGCGGCAGCGGCCCACTCGGAGCGGCCCAGGCTCCAGCGTGGGAGAGCAGGCCGTCGGCCCGTCGACTGCCAGGTAAGAAGGTAAGTATTTTCTTTTTTTTCTTTTTCTTTCTCTTCTTTATTTACTTGTTTACAAACTATTCCAAATAAAATTTCCAAACCAAATCAAAATAAAATAATTCTACTACACAACAGTAAATGAATGCAACAGCATGAATGCAACACCAAATATATTTTATTATTATTTTAATTTGCCATTTATTTCAAATCAAATTTAATCAAAATTCATTATCTCTAAAATTTGGGTGTTACATCCTGTATTCTTGGATATACCCTGTCCAACCACCGACGTTACGGGTATTCACCCTGTACTCAGATTTTCTGTCGTAAACGGAGGCATCATCGGCAGTTGAAATATCTAAGTCGGTGAGCATGTGCACATCGGCAAGAGTGGGAGTAGCTGGGCCGTGTCCAAACATGAAGGTATTTGTTGTGTCTGACCAGAAATAAGCGGCAGCGATCATCATCGACTCATTCTTTTGCATATCGGCAATGGATAGTTTGATGCATTGGTCTAGTTTTCGCTCTGCCCAGTACACCTGCATCGACCCGATTACCCTCAGATACCAATCTTTCCACCCCTTGGTGGTTTTAGGCCAAGATCGGAAGGTATCCTTCCATAAATTTAAAGAGAAATTCTAGGCTCTGAAGGGAATTCTGTTAGTCTCTGCATTAATCAAATCGGTTGGATTTGGATTGCCCATTGGACCTAAACATTGGATGTGCGGCTGATTGGTTGGGATGACTAGCTTATTGCATAGTTTGGAGGATCAAAAGAACAGAGGAAAAGAGAAAGAAAATCACCAACTATATGAACTTGCAAGGACAAAAGGAATTGCAGTAAAAGGGGATGAAGGTGAAACAAACCGCAGGGACATCGAAGTTGATTGCCATTATCTTGAGAAGGATAGAGACGCGGTTGGAGACTCGAGGTTGCCGCTGGGGAAGGTTCTTGCTGGTTGGGGTCGCATGGTTACTCGTTGGGGTCGCCGCCGGAGAGAGAAGGTGTTGAAGGTTGGAGTCTAAGGGTAGAAGACGAGCATTTGGGAGAGATGTATTTATAGGCCGATTGGAATGGGGGCATTCTGGACCTATCTCTCTGCCACGCGCATGTAGGTCGAGGTAGTTCAGATGGATATGGTAACTGTTCGTACGATAATCAAGGAATTGTGCAGGTGGTTTGATGGCAAGTAATCATGACTCAGAAGAAATCTCGGTGTACAGGATATTCTAATTCCAAGATCGGCAGCGGTACTGTGTTAGGTTCTTGCCGATGGACTATTGCTTTTGTATCTTAACCATAATCGGAATGAGAGTGATTGAAGATTGTGCGATATTTACTGAGACGCGTGAATCAGGGCTGGATTCGATTGGATTTGGTAACAAATTATGTCATGCTTGGAGGATGAGTTAGATAATTGGGTAAAGGCAATCGTTGTCTGGAGTAAATTTCGGAACATTAATGATTTTATACTCCAAAATTGGGGGGCATGTGTTGACACCGTTTTCGGCACATGTCAAAATGATTAGAGTGGGCTAATCGGCAGAAGGAAAATTATTGTATTATGCTGGTAGAAGGGTGTCGATTAAGATCAGCTTGTGAGGATTGTTGCCGATGAATGGTGGTAACCGATGAAAAGGTTGTCGTTTGACTTAGACTCAGAGGCGTTGCTGACAAGATCGGAGATGTTATTGCCGATGCTGATGAAGGAAGATCTGAACACTACTGCCGATGAAGCTTGTGATAACGGAAAGCATGCCGATGGAGAGGAGACCGATGGAAATTTCATTGTAATTAAGGCGTATAAGAAAGTAGATAGGTGTTGTTTTCCTTTTCTATATTTGTTAGAGTATGATTCATGTAAGAGTCACGTTTTTCCTTAGATATGGACTCGGTGTCCTAGTCGTGTCTGGTTACGTTTCTTCATATCAGGGTATAAATATAGACTGAGGGACAATGTAAAAAATATATCAATCAAATATCAAACCAATTTTACTCCTATTTGCATCTGCTTGCTTTTCGGCGACTTCGTCAATTTGCATATTTTTCTTTTTACGAGTTCTCATCGATTCGACGAGCTGCATCGCTTCAGTGCGACCTTCGATGATCCTCGAGTTCCGTGTGAGTACCTCTTGGCCGTGGCTTCCGGGCGTATCGCTGTTGTCAGGACCAAAGTACTCGAGTTATCATCCTTGTCGATTAACAGGTCAAATCGACTGACACGCTTTGGATATCGGATTGGATATTAGCCCTTTGTATTTGCAGATCCACTTTTGCATCAACACCAATACTACTACACTTATAATTCTATAAGCAATCTTCTTGAGAAGTGGGTAGGTTAGTACATACCAATAATAGTTATGACCTTTCTAGTCTTTGAGGTTCTTTTAGGTAGACAACAATTATAAGGCTTAAATAATAATATTCTATTAAAGTTAGCACCATTACCCCCATCTCAATGAACCTCTACCATTAGGCGTAGTCCAGCAACTATGTGCACACGGACTAGAATCTTAATGGACTAGCACTATTACTATTTAGTACCTCTAAGTAATAATAAAATTTATTTATATTAAATTGTAATGGTTTATCTTTGTTCATTTTATAATACAATAGACATAGATACTACTCTATAGTGTCTATCTAGTGGTTATAAACTAGCCCAACTTATCAACGTTATTGCGATTCACATTGTCCTCTGTAAATCAGTTTAGTGGCATCCATGCCATGGCCCATAGCTTGGCCTTTCTTCCTATAAATGATCTCGCTTGCAACACTTCATTAACAGGGTCTTCGATTTCCTTTTAAAGGAAAAGGCAAGTGACATTGTGAATTCTTTGAAGGGCTTGTTGGCTGCTGTAAGTGGCGCAATCGTCAAGAGACCATTCACAGAACCATCGAATGCACGAGCCGTGCTAGCAGTTGTTTTATTGGTTGTTCAGATGCTGGTGCTTGCCATTGTCTTATGTCCTCTGGTGGTTCTTTATGTGCTTGGGTTGTATCTCTCTGCTGGGATTTCTTTATGGCGCCTGATACAACATGATTATGGTAACCCCGATGGAGGCGCCAACAACCTAAAGCCAGCGCTCAATGTCTTGTACTCCTTAGCCGTGGCCCAAGGTGTGGTTTACGGCTATAGGGCCATCTATGATTCAGCGGCAAGAGCCGGATTGGTGGAAGATGTGGCCAAAGATTATCATTCACTGGAGGGGGAGACCGTCCTGGTTTCAGACTACCTGGAGGAAACTGTGGCAGGATGTACGAAGGATCCGTCGTTTGCGAGAGGAAGGAACCTCGTCACATATGCTGTGGACTCATTGGTGCAATCTAAGTCAAGGTACGACTATATTTCTGGGGTTCTGATTCTTGGTGCAATCCTCGATATGAGATCTCCCCTTGGACAGCCGGGTCTGCTAAAACAACTACTGACTGAATCAGCATCCTTTAGCCATGTGGTGCGGCGACGGCTGGAGACATTTGGTCAGAGAAGCCCATATAGCACAGAGATCAGGATGCGAGCTGCTAGGATAGTGGCAACTGTTGCTGGCAGTATCCGTTTGGACCAGTTACCTCAAGGCATGATAATTGAGTGCATATCAACCCTGCTCGACACATTTGAGGAATACAATTGGCGACCTGAGGGATATTATAAGCCACTTTTATTGCAACAACTACGCAGTGAATACGAGCGAGACTGGCTGCTAGATGAAGATGAGCGGTACTACAGTTACCATGTCGTCGCAATTCCAGGAACATTGTCCGCTTGGAGGAAGGCACGGGAAAGTGACGGTGGTAAGCTGCGGCTCCAGGGCTACAAAGGTCTGGTGATGCAAGGCCTGCGTATCCTTGAGGGGCTCGCCGTCAATGAGGAAAACTGCAGAGTCATAAGCAAGACTGAAGATCTGCTATCCAAGACCATGGCACCTCTGGTCTCAGACAAACTCCACAGGGACCATCATGATGAATGGTCCATCATAGCAGTGGAATCACTAGAATTCATGAAACGGCTCATGGCTACCCATGTCTCTAGGAGGGACCGATGATGCAACAAAGCTGAGAAGTGAGATCTCAAGCAACAGCAGCCAAGCGACGATCTTCAGAACCCTAGAGTGCCACAAATGTCAAGTGTTGCTGAAAAGACAAGCCGCACAGGTCTTCTTACATCTGTCTCCAGCAGATACACCGCCCTCCATTGTATTTATCTGGATACTGCTGGACATTTTTCTTCTGCCAGATTATCGCTTTGACAGGATGTGCGGTGCCACTCACTTTGCAAAAAAGGATAGCGACACCACAAGATTAGCAGGTGAAAAGATGCAGGCCATGGTATCTTCGATAACGGAGGCAAGTGACATGAGCATGCTACCATCAGTTGGCTATGTTATTGGCAGCCTCGCCAGAACAGTTGCAGGTGCCGAAAACAATGCATACAGAATACATGCAGCAATGATTCTGGTGCATCTCTGTGTAAATTACACCAAGGATGATGAAATTCTCAAGGAGCTGAAGAAAGCTGTGGTCAATGTGATGGAAGAGGTAATTAACATACATGTGCTGTGCACAAACATTTTTTTCTTTAAAAAAAACCCCCTTTCTTTCCTATATTACTGGCATCATGTATATTTGTATAGAAGAGTACTAACGTTATCAATCTGAAGTCTGAACTACCATTATTGGTGCCTCAGGTGCTCAAAGAAATTGTTCTTCTGGCACAGAAGGGCTCGAACTTCCGTTACTGGGATATACATGATAATGGACAAGAACGCATCTCTACTACTCTTCAGCGAAAGGGTGAGCAACACCTGGGAATAATCCAACTGCAGGAGGCCCTGATACAATTGTGTAAATGGATTGACGAAGACAAAGACGAAGATTTGACTCGTCAGTTCAACGAGATCGCAGCCAAGATATGTTCGAGACGGGGGATGCCTCACAAGACTTTCAGAGAATTTCTGGGCAGAGCACAAGAGCAACTTCTAGACGACAAGAGGCTGCACCAGGCAATGGCTGAAATGGTACAGAAACCTGAGTAACAGGACTAGTTGACTGCGCTCCAATACCTGAAGCCTTCAACATCCGCATGCACTTTGCTCCCGTCAGGATTCTCAGTATAAATGTCATAAGATTGAAATAATCAAACACAAAGGATATCTATTTATCTTGTGTGTGCTTTGTTATGTTTCATTTGCCTGGAGACCATGTTATATATTATCCTAATTATATATCCTCTGTTTTCATGCGCATATTATATATCCTCTGTTATGGTGCACGAATTTATGGTGTTTGTGTTTTATTCTCTCTTCTGTTTTCTTGTTATTGCCACTAGATGATAAGAATCCGTTGTCATTGTGTGCACTTATGGTATTTGTGTTTATTTTCTAACATCTTTCTTACTATACAGATGACAAGAAATCTGTTGTCATTGTGTGCATTTATAGGACCCACACGTATATATTAGCTAGCCAATTTCATTGTTGCTGGGCATTGCCGACCACAACCTTGTCTGGATGCAATCCTGTGAAGAACTGCACCTACAGACTGCAGTGCAAAATAACAGGCTTTGGCTATACTGCATTTTCACCCACATATTGTTTTTCTCATGCAAGAAGGGAATTCAGTTTTGCTTCATGATAATATATGTTCCACGTATACCATTATATTGTATCTGAAATAGAACAAAATGTGCTACTATTTGTAACTTTCTTGCTTTAATTGACTTTACATGTAAATGTGAGAAGAAATTAGCTTCTCAACATGAACAACTGATCAAAGGTTTCAGTTGCACAAGTACAAATCCTCAATATTGCAAAAAGAACCTCCAGGTAAAAGGTACCGATAATTTCAGCACTCATGAGCTAATTTACTTAGCCGAACTAAACTCATACGCTCATACATCGCTCCTTGAATCAAGTTGAACAGAAAAAAAAAACATTGAATACAGACTCTCGAAGTGATTAGCAAGGGTTACTCTATAAGCCACGGTGTTTGAACTGATTCCCATTGGCAGAGCTCGCCTTCTTTGAACCACAAAGCTGCAAGTAGGAAACTAGTTTCAGCTTGTCCTCGTATTGTTAAGAATAATAGCTGGCAGGAAAAAACAGGTCCAAGCTAATACGCTAGCCATATCACTATACGCTAGCCATATCACTAAGTACATGACACCATCAGTTTCATATTCTTAATCCTGCTCCTGATTGTTATGTCAATTATTCCAACCCTCAGTGCAGTTCTTAAAGTTTGAACAAAACATTACTATACCTTGCCACTCCAGTACCTTCCAATTGTTTAAAATGATCATCGACTCAAGAAATCACCTAAAAGCGACATAGAATCATACTGAACTATTGCAGAACTTACCAATTTCACGCTTGCCGTTATCAGGGCTATCACTTCCGTGGACAACATTCCTGAAATGTTCCGTTCCATCATAATATATTTGATATATGCAGGTAAAGTGTAAGCACATTCCAACTAAAGTTTAACAGGTGAGTTACATGATTAAATGTTACAATATATAGACATGGAAGAGGGTGGCTGCCAACCTTCCAGTTTGAACTGCAAGATCACCCCTTATGGTCCCTGGTTCAGCTTGAAGGGGGTTAGTAGCTCCTATTAATTTGCGAGCTGATGCAACAACACCACCACCCTCCCAGGCCTAACAGGATAGAGAACAAGATTGTAGCTGTGAACTCTGTGTTGGTGAAAGTGTGGAGTTACAAATATGTCTAGTTCATAAGAAAAATATATACCATGCAGACAACAGGGCCAGAAGTTATGTAATCGATCAGCTTAGGAAAGAAAGGTCTATCCTTCAAATCCTTGTAATGCTCCTGAGAGAAAAGGAAGGGTGAACAAGACAGTATATGAGAATAAGTGAGCTTATTCAACATAATGAACTGCTCGGCCAATTTTGATGTGAAAACAAACATAATATTGTGTGCACCAACGAAGCACAGAAAGAACCAAAGAAAGGTTGACTAGATTCCATTGGTGTTTTTGTGAAGTTAATGAAGAAGAGAAGTGTGGGCAATGTCTTTATCAACGATTAGTACAAAACGAACACAAAACAGAGCAGACACTCTAAGAAAAAGAATGATATGGTTTAGCAGTAACTCATTCTGGCACTTAATATAAGATAAAATGGCAATTGAGCGCTATTACAGCATCAGATCAGTACTTAGGATGCCAAAAATCAAAGATACACAATAAAATTATGGAACTTACTGAATACCAGGAACTTCTATAAGAGAATATCTGATGAATAGTAGAATAAATGAAAGTTGGACAGTGTTTCTATGTAGAAAGGATACATATTAAGATCCTAAGCTAAAATTTGTGGCACTGGGAGATATATTTGACAGCCAAAGATGATAATGATGAGCAACTTTGCAAGAACCACAATAGTTGTGCAACATTGATGTGTTTTGGGAAGCAAACCTGAGCCAAGTCCTTGGGACACTGGAAAAGTTTTAAGCCTTTCAACAAAAATCCTTTCTTCTCAAAGCGAGAAATAATCTCTCCAACCTATATGCATCAGATACAGTATGTTCTATCTGAACTGAGCCAAGAAGGTAACGAATAGCACCATACTAGGAAAAGTGTGGGTGTGGGGAACTGGGGAATGCATACCAGACCACGCTGAACACCATCTGGTTTGATCATAATGTAGCTTTGCTCAACCTCCTACAGATTGTAAGTTCTTATTAAGCAAGGTCTCATTATGGATAAGTAAAGAACTAGATGAAAGTGGAGTGCTCAATTTCTCATAATTGGGGTCACAGGATTTCAGCATCATCAAAAAGTTTCAAACATTTTATGAATTCTAAACTTCTTTGTAGAAAAAAAAAAGGATGATTGAGTTTCATAGAACGAAAGGATAAGTGTGCCATACAGATGGCAACAGAAATAAGACATTCTGTAAATTCATGATAAAGCTGCTGATAAACAACAACTATTTGTCCAATCTGAAATAATGTTTCCATGTGTGCCTCAATAGAGTTCAACGACAAATCTGAAATCGCTTCCCTAAATGAATCACTGGTGACATGAATCTGGACTTTCAGGGGTTAAATGGATGAAACTACTAGCACTATTTTATCCAATCACATGTGCCTGAGATTTGTGTGGAGAAAATGGTGATTAGGCTTGACACCTTTAGAAAATAACTCAGTTGCCTTTGCTATGTTTTGAAGATCTCTTAACACAACAAAATTAACTAATTTGGAAGTATATAGAATTCCACAATGTATATCACTAAGTTGTGTAAAAGCATTTAATTTAACTAGCACATATCATGTTTAAGTTGAAAAATGGTTGGCAGAGAAAAACTTGCTTCCATTGTAAATTTACTGCAAGTATCCACTGTCCAACACATGGTTGTCCAACACATGGTTGGATAATTTCAGTATCCACTGTCCACAGGTATCCTTGCATTTGTCAGAAGAAAGCAAGTCAAACTTTGACTGGAAACAAGAAGAACATTACACTGGGGCCACATAAGGTCCAACACATGATACAGAAGTCAGGAGACACGTTGTAACTACATATCGACAGCGACGAAAACGTGAGCCCTCTTCATAATTTACAAAATGGAGCATGTTTGAATGGTGCACTTTCAGCATTGACTGCGACAGGAAGCCCAAAAGCTCAGTTTCACCTCATTCCAAATTCCTGGAAGAATAATCGTAGAGAATTCAAGAATCGATGCTAAAATCCTTGGTGAAATTTTTTAAAAAAAAATGGCACATTGTGCATTTTCCTTTAGTTCTGGTGCTTCTAGCTAGCCTGTTCAAAACAAATTCTCCATATTCAAGCTCATCAAATACCAAAAGATCAAGCAAAGCAACCAAAACATTAAAAAATTGCTCTCTGAGCCGGCCCTAATAATACTATAATAATAAGAAAAGCAGCAGAACCAAAATAAACCTATTCACCATTTACCCACCCTCGAGGTAATGCAAGTACCCAATCAGACCAAGTATGCAGGGGGCCGGGGGACCAACCGAGGAGGCGACGATGCGGCGCTGGACGGCGCGAGCCCTGGCCGCCCTCCCGCTCCCCGCTGACGCCGTGCTCAGCCCCAGCCCGAGCCGGCCGAGGGGCGTCGTGGAAGCAGCGGCGAAGGAGAGGGACGCCGTCGGCCGCAGCGCGCAGGAGGGCCGGCGAGTGGACCCGGCAAGAGGCGGCACCGTCCTCGCGAGCGCGGCCATGGTCTCCATCCCTTTCCCAGAGATGAGTCCGTGCGAGCAGAGCACGCGACTTTTGGATTAGGAGAGAAAGGTAACGACCAGCACAGTACAAGGCGCCCCTCGCTTAAGTACAGCCAGGAAGCCGCTTCACCTGAACATTTACGTATCTACAGTTTACGTTTTGTAGAATACCAGTAAATATAAATATGCCTATGTGTTGTTACGGTTTTTTTACGTTCATTTAGGTTGCTGAAAAATAATTGTGGTTTTTTTCTGATTGAACATGGGATTGCCTGAAACCTTATTTGATTTAGCCTTCTCTGTCGACGAAGTTGCCGTAGATCAGAAAGGAAAGTAGAGAAACAGGAGCGAGGCTACTTGATTCGTCTCTATAGACCAGACAACGAGTCCGAGAAGAACTGAGTTTCCCACCTTGTTCAGGGCACCGACGAACGAGCATAGCTACTTCTGCTGGCCGGTCCTGCGAGGGGCCTCCGGCGTATGACTTGACGATGCAGGAGTGCAGCCGGACGGCGATGTGTTTGTGATGGGTGGTTGGTAGCCTGACGGCGCTCTGTGTTGGTTGAGCAGCGCGGCAGCCTGGCGGTGTTTGCTTTGCTGATCAAGGGTCTGAACAACCAGGACAAGAACTCACGTAAGATTGAAAAGTAATATGCATGGGATTGTCATTTCTCACGTAAACAACCAGGACTTTATGTACTTGATATATGTTTTGCATCCTATTTATCTTGGGATTGGATTAGTGCCTTAGATGCATGTGGGCATATAAGGAAAAATTGGAGTCCACGGCAACAGAGAGAGCCCTATCAAAAAAGTATGTGTGGAAAATATGAGACTTCACGACAGCAACAAAGCGAGTTGGAGTTGGATCTATTTGGATTAGTATCAACCTAGTCTTACATATAATCTTAATTGAGTAGGAGTCTTACTTACATCTTACGCGAAAATTTTGCCTCTTTATTATTAGGTATATAAATAGCTCTATGTTATCTTACGGGAGAATAGCCATTAATGGCCGTTTTAGTCCTCAAACTCTACTTTTAGGCTCAATTTCATCCTAAAACTACGAAGATGATCATTGTCCTCAAATGTCGATGTTTTACCGCCGATAGCCTGCCATGGGGGTACCCGGGATAGTTGTTCGGGCTTCGGCGTATGCTATAACTCGACGGTGAACGCAGAGACAGTCGATTTATACTGGTTCGGTCCCTCGACCGTGATCGAGTAATAGCATTTATGTCCAATCGGTGTTAACCTTTTGCGTTGAATTGATTGGTACGTTCTGTTGTCTCTTACAGGGGTTTGGACCATGAGGTCTGTTCCTATTGAGTGATCTATTTTTCTCTCTTTAGGGAGTCTTGCTCTCCTTTATAGTTTAGGAGGCGAGAGTCCTAGTTAGTTTAAAATGTAGAGTCCTAGTAGGATTACATGATAGCAACGTTACTAGGATTACATGGGAGGAATCCTAGTCAAACTAGATCTTCTCCCTTCCTTGCAGGGTACCTCATGAGTCCCCCGAGCACTTCATGGTTGAACTCTGAAAGTCTCGTCTTGTTTTCTTCAGGTCTTGCTGGGTAGGAACTAGCTTCGTCCGAGTGCTTTCTTGAGTGAAACCGTGTAACGCTTCTTGAGATCTTTGAGTAGTGTACACTTTTTGAAAAAGTGCACTCACTGAGTGTAGCCCCCGAGCCTCTTGATATTTAGAACAAAGAGTTGGAGGATCTTGGATCTTTATCATTAAAAAACTAAAAATCTCTTCTGAGGATATGTACCCTGCAGCCCCCGAGCATATCTCCAGGTCCTTTTATTCGAGAAGAACGTGGATAGAGGGTCTTTTGTCATGTTCTTAGGTAGCCTGCTTTCCGTCAGAGGTAGGTGGTAGGTGGTGGTTGAGTTGGTTGAATGCTACGTAGTCACGGATTGTACAGTGTTGTCATATTCTTTCGGATATATTGTCCTTAAGTATTGTGTCTTCACATGTGGTTGCTTTTCCTTTACTATTTTCTATCACTTCTCTGAATCTTTTGTTGTTGGTGCACTTGTTCCATGTACACCAATCCTTGGCCTATAAATATCCCCTACCGAGCATCGGCGCTAGGTCAATTGTGTTCTTTCATCCGGTGTGGCGAGCTCAAGCTTGGTTGATAGGGCGAGCTCAAACTTCTTTTCAGCTCTTTTGCTCTCGTTCGGGTTGAATAACACTAGGATAGGGCAAACGCTATCTGGCTCTCATTCGTGTTGTGAAAACAACTCGGGATAGGTCGAGTGTTGGCTTTGTCAGCCTTCTTACTCTCATCCAAGCCTAAAAAAATTAGGATAGGCGAGCTCAAGCATCTTTTCAGCTCTTTTGCTCTCATTCAGGTTGAATAACTCTGGGATAGGGCGAGCGCTATCTGACTCTCATTCAGGCCGTGAAAACAACCTAAGATAGATTGAGTGTTGGCTTATCGGCCTTCTTACTCTCATCTAAGTCTTAAAAGACTTGGGATAGGCGAGCTGTAATGTCCCGCCTCCTCGAGGAAGGGTCCGCTTACATCTGGCCGCTTTCTAGGACATAGACTGCCCTCACAGACCCACATAAGTCTTTTATACACACTTTGTCCTCACTTGTGCGCACCCAGGAAGAATTTCTCGATCGGTCACCCATCGCTCCAGGTCAAGCACGCTTAACTTGAAGTTCTTTGGGGATGGGCTTCCAAAAAAGAAGTTGCAACTTGTAGGTATGAGTATCCTATTAATCCTGTTAAGCCTTGGGCTGGGATGTTACATGAGCTCAAGCATCTTTTCATCTCTTTTGCTCTCATCCGGGTTGAATAACTCCAGGATAGGATGAGCGCTATCTAGCTCTCATCCAAGCCGTGAAAACAACCCAGGATAGGTCGAGTATTGGCTTATCAACCTTCTTACTCTCATCCAAGCCTAAAAAGAATTAACTCCGGGATATAGTTCTTCCTTCTTCGAATTATCCGAGTAGCTTCTTCTTTATTTGCCGGTAACTTATTTTCTTTGATGTAGTCGATGAAATCTTGTGTCCATGATATTGTGACTACCAAAATATGAGTTGTTGGTGTTGGAAGTTCAGGGGTTATCGCATCGGGTTATTTGGAGCTGACAACTCCTCTACGAACACATCGGGTGCGACCTTCCCCTGTCTGATCCGAGCTGGAGCAACGACTAGGATCTGAGTGGTTGGAGCTGGGAGTTTAGGAGTTATCACACCAGGTTGTTTGACGAACACACCGGGTGTGACCTTCCCCCGTCCGATCTGAGCCTGAGCAACGACCAGGATCTGAGTGGTTGGAGCTGGGAGTTCAGGGGTTATCGCACCGGGTTGTTTGACGAACACACCAAGTGTGACCTTCCCCTATCCGATCCAAGCTAGAGCAACGACCAGGATTTGAGTGGTTGGAGCTAGGAGTTCAGGGGTTATCGCACTGGGGTGTTTGATGAACACTCCGGTTGTGACCTTTCCCCGTCCGATCCGAGCTTGGCTTGATCTTGTGTAAAGGAGAGTCGGTCTATGGGCACTTGTGGATGGGTGCTTGTACATACATGTCTCTCATTGATAGAGTGGTGCACATGCCCATGTAAATAACTTAGTCGGCTTCCATGAAGATGTATGCCCTCCTGTTTGCTGCTATCTTGCATGTATCTTGGCCTTGTACGAGTATAGGATCCTCTCATCGTTCGTGTTGGTCATTTGTTAGCTTGTAGTCAAATGCTCTATGAGGACGTATCAGGGTCGGGAGTCTGGCCAGAATCCTGTTTATCGGGTGATGATCCGCGTAGTAGTCAATAATCTTCATGTCCAAGCCCCTTATCCCCTGGGTTGTCCTCATCTTTCTTATGGTTGTCTTCTTTCTTGTCTTCGTTGTTGCCCTTCCTTGTATATTTGTCGAGAAAGATGCGACAATCTCCAGTTATGTGATTTCCTTGAGGGTGCCATATACAGTGCATATTCTCAATGTCTTCAAACTTCTTGAATTTTGAGAATTTCTTTGATTTGTCAGCCATAGCTACGGTGTTGTCCAGTCCACGCTTTTCTGTCTTGATGCCCATTATTTCGATGATTTTGCCTGTCCAGGTTGTCTCGGTTATTTCTATCTGGGAACCTTTCTCGTGTTTTCTCCTCTGCAGTGTAAACTCTGCAGACGAACATCACTGAACAATCATCTTTTTCTACTGTGCATCTAAACTCTTCATTATTTCTCGGGTTCTCTTTGCAAAAGTCTTGAAACTGCCACTTGGCCATGATCCCATTGGAGAAAGCTTCAATTACTTCTTGCTCAGTGATGTCGTGTATTTGAGCACGTAGTTCACCAAATCGACGATAATAATCTCTGAGGCTTTTGACACCTTCTGTTTGAGTCCCTTCAGTTCTGCATGGGTGATAGAGTGTGTGATGATGCCTACGAAATTTTCATAAAAAGTTCTCTGCAAGTCCCCCTATCCCCTAATTGATTTAGGGCTTATCATGTCAAACCATTGGAGAGGCATAGTCTCTAATGCCATAGGGAAGAAGAGTGCTTTGATGTCGTCATCTCCGCTGGCTAGTTCGATTGACTGAGAGTAGGTTCTGAGCCATTGTTTGGGTTAGATTTTGCCGTCGTATTTGGAGTGATTAGAAGGCTTAAATTTGTGAAGTAGTCATACCAAAGCAAGTCAGCTTGCAAAGCAAGGGAACCTGTCGTGTGCTCTGGCTTCTCTATACTTTGATTCAACCTCTTCTTCCTGCCAGCTATCGTTTTGGTGAGAGTAGTTCCGTGGGGCTGTTTGGATAGGTACTCTGCTCATGCTTTCCCTCGGTTGCTCAACTCGATTGCTTTGACTATGGTTCCTTCTGCTTTCTCTGTTATGGCTTCCGTTTGGCCCTAATCTTTCAAAAGCGGACCTCCTTTGACTCTGATTTTCTTGTCTATGAGATGCTGATCTTGTGGGTAGTCTTGAGCGGGTCATCCCGTTGTGTGCTCTTAAGCCTGTCGACCGGAGAATCTCCCTGAGTCATTCTTGTTCTTCATTGGGGTGAGAAATAGCTTCAAGTTCTTCGGCTAGTTCTCTGATCCTGTCATGTGGAGAGTTGTTTGTCTTCCTAGCTGAAAGCCCTAGTTTAGTTTTAAATAATTGATGAAACTTAGAGACTAATCATTATGCTAAGTGTGTAGACACGAAATGATAAAGTCTCGTACCAAGTGGTGGAGCCAAGAGATGATCATGGTGATGATGGTGATGACCAAAAGATGATCAAGTGCTTCACATTTAGAAAAAAAGAAAGAGAAAAACAAAGCCCGATGGAAATCAAGGAAAATGTATTGCTAGGGTTTTGATTTTTATGATCAAGACACCATAGAGGGTGTGATCACGTTTAGGATCAGTAGCCGTATTATAAAGAGGAGAATTTCTGGGGCTATTGATCACTTAAGTGCCACTAGATGAGGATTCATTTGCATATGCATTTATATCTAGTGGAGAGCTAACCTAACTCCTTCAAAATAATTGCAAAAAATGTTAACACACATGCACATGGTGATGTACACTTGGTGGTGTTAGCACATTTGCGAAGGAGGTGAATTTTCAGAAGTGTTCTTCACTGTTTTTAGTGCACCGGACGCTGGGTTTGGGAGCACCGGACGCTGGTCCCAGCGTCTAGTCAGTTGTGCAGCGCGGCGCATGACCAGTTTTGGTCATCGGCGTGTCTAGTGCAGAAAAGAAAGTGAGTACCGGACGCGTGACATCAGCGTCCGGTGTGAGCGGCTCTAACGCAAAGAAATGTTCATGTACCGACCGGATGATGGTTGCGTCCGATCAGTACCCAGCGGATGCATCAGGTGAGTCTGGGAGCTCTCTGTTCCGCACTAGACGCAGGAGGCTTAGCGTCAGGTGCGATACTGTGTTGCATCCAGTGCAACTTACTCAACAGCATGATATTGTATTGTCCAGACGCCGAGCGTGCATCAGGTGCTATGCACCGGTGCATATGGTGCTATCTTAACGAGCGCGGTGCTTTGAACTTGATCGTTGGAGATCAACGCATGAGATTTAAACGATGACACGTGGCAGCGATCTAGCGATCGGCGGGGTGGTGACCAGACGCTGGTCAGCGTCAGGTGCGTGAGCACCTGCGCGTCAAGTGCACCCACGCAGAGAAGGGTTCAGTGCCTAACAACTCTATTTCGTTGGAGACCCTTAAAAATATGTATTGGCCAACTAAGGGGAGTCTCTCTTGGACTTTTGATCATCTTGACATCATCTTGAGCTGAGCATACTCCCTCCCACTCATCTCCCTTACTTGATTGCTAATCCAAAGTGAGATTAAGTGATCCAAGTGCATTGTGCTTATGAGTTTGCATCTTAGTGGCACTTGGGTGATCTTTAGCTGCAGGATTCTTGTTTCTCTTGGTGGTTGATGTCACCTAGATGGCTTGGAGGCAGCGGAGGAGTTGTGGCAAGAGTGGTGCTTATTCTTGGCCACCTCCCGATGATTTGTGAGGGGTGTTATGCCTTCCCCTGTGGAGCACCAGAGGCAACTCTAGTAAATTGCTCGTGTCATTGAGTTACCTCACTTGTGGGTAGGTTCTTGCGGTGTCCACAGGTTGGACGAGGTTCATGCTACACCTCTTAGCCGCTGAACCACCAAGTGTTGGTCGACACAACGGGGACTAGTGTGCCAGCAAGCACGTGAACCTCGGGAGAAAAATCTTGTGTCCATCTTGTATTGGATTGACTTCTCCCGGTGATTGGTTTTCATATTCATTGATTGGTTCATCCCCTACGCGGCGGTATAAAGATCACATCCCCTCCATTTACATTCTACAAACTAGTTGTAACAAGCTCTTTAGTGTAATTAGTTTTGAGAGCTTGTATTATCTTTGCCAGTGTAACTTCTCACCTAGTTGAGCTCTTTAGTGTAGCTAGTTTTTGAGAGCTCGTAGTGACTTAGCAATTGATTATTGTAGTGATCATAGTGAACAGAATTGTTGGATAGGTGGCTTGCAACCCTTATAGAGCTAGAGCAAAATTGCATTTCGCCATTTATTATACTAATCTTTTGAATTTGTAGAATTTTTAATAGGCTAACCCCCTCTAGCCATATTAGGACCTTTCACTTGCTGTGTATCTTTCTTCTGCTTCTTGTTCTGACTTCTTTCTATCATATTCAGCCAGGTTAGACTCGTATCTTGTCTAGGCTTCTTTGCGTTGCCTTGTGTGGCATCTGCGACCTTCTTTCAACTTATTCTTTCTTTTCCTGGCATGCTTCTTGCTTTTAGTATCGCCATCATATTCTAGAGTGTTAGGTGATATGTTGGATTCTAACTCGTCTAAAGATCTGACATTGGGTGCTCTTGGTGGTATCAATGGTGATCACCGAATCATGAATACTTCTCGGGCATGAACTGTGCATGCGTCATCAAAGTCGTTGAGGATCTTGGTGGAATCTTCGACATCACAGATTGTACTCCCCTCTTGGTAAGGTAGGACAGTTGCTATGCCAATAGGAAGGGTGTCGTTACACTACAAATTAGGAGCATGAGCATCATCTTGCATATATAATCACATGAAATATAAAGGAAACATTAGTTTGAAACATAGCTCTGCAACATGGATGTTGCATTTGTTTGTTTAAATAAAACTATACTATGATTATGCTTGTTAGGTCAATAAACATGTTTATTTGGTAGTGCAAATAATTTAGAAAGGTTTAGCATGTAATTTGGAGCAAGTTTTGTATTCAAAGTTTTCTCAAATTTTGCATTTAAAAATAATTTAGAAAAATAGTATTTTGATTTAAATAAACTTTGAATCTTTATTTCAAAATCTAGTTAGAATTTTAAAATGCACCTTTAAGCAAAGTTGTAGAGTTCAAAATTCTAAACAACTTTTGTTTTGGGGTCAAGATTTGAAAATGCTTTTTACTTGTTCAAATTTGAATTTGTGGGGCTATTTGTTTAAAAAAAGAAAAGAAAAAGCAATTTATTTTGGAATTGGGCCAAGCCGGCCCGGCCCGCTCACCCCGCCCACCTCCTTCTCCCGCGCGCCGCGCGCCCGCGTCCTACCGGCGGCAGCTCATACCCGCCGCGTGGTGGCCCGTCGCCGGCGTCGACCACCCGGTGGCACGCTGTGGCCCCCGCAGTCGTGCTCGCCTTCACCCACGCCCTCAGCTCGCTCAGCCACACTCGCCCACTCCTCTTCCCTCTCCTCCTCACCTCGCTCTCGCCTCATCAGCACCAACGTAGCGTAGCGCCATTGCACGCTGCCGCACCATCGCGCCGGCGTCGAGCGCTCTCCCCGCCATGTCATTCCCCGATTCCGCTTGCCCATGGTTCCGCCTCGACCTCCACCATCCCGTGCACACGCTCTCGCCCTCGTTTTCGTCGTGGTAAGGCCCGAGCAGGCATTTCCCTCCGCGGCGGCACCATGGCGACCGAGCTCGGCCCTCCGTGGCTAGAGCTTCCTTCTTCCACTTTTCCTCTATTTTTTCTTCGATTTTGCGCCCGCCTTGACCTCGCGAACCCCGCGCGCACCTCGCCTGCCTTCGCCATGGCCGGGGCCGACGTACCGCTGGTGAACTGCGCCGGTGCACCGCCATGCAAGCCGTCGAACTCAACCTGGAGCTCCTCCGGCGCCTTTGGCTAGCGCATCGGGTTCGCCTCGTCACGAGGGAGCCGCTGGTGGTGACCTCACCGCTGGCGAGCTCACCGGCGGCGAGATCAGCGCGGTTAGCGCCTCCCCTACCCCGGTGTGACTGGCAAGTGGGGCCAGTTGACCACGGGGACCCGCTGGTCAATAGCTCGGGTGCACCTTTGGGTGCAGCGCCTGGTGCACCCAGCGTTTTTAGCGGCAGGATTTTTAAAAGGATTTGAGAAATGATTTTCCAAAAAATATGAAAATGCTTGTAAAAATTGTATCTTGAGAAGTATTGCTCCAAATTAGATGAGACAAATTTTGCTATGCTCCTTAGGACTAGATCTATCTGTTAAAAATATTGCATGTCAATTTTGTGATACTTTTATGTGTAGCTTTATTTAATTATTATAAATGCTAATTTCTTAGAAAATGCATAATAAATAAAATATTCATCAGAAAAATATGATTCCAATTTGATTGATCTATTTTTGATAGGTACTTTCTGTGAAAAATATAATTCATGTATGTTCTGTAGAAAAGTATAGCTATCTATTTTTGGTGCATTTATTTGTTATTTCTTGAAAAATTATTAGAGCCAAAAATATGAATAAAACATGTATATGAAACTTTTTGTACAGTGTTTTTATACTATGTTGATCATGGAAAAAATACTAAATTTGTTGTTTGATCCTTTTCATAGTACAAAGTATTTTCATGTTTATTTATACACCCTAGCTTGTCATTTTTGTGTAGGCAGTTTTACTTATCCAATTGCCATGAAAATTTTATGGTAGGCTACTTATGGTAGGAGTATGCTAGTGTATTTTTTCTAGATATTTTTATGCACTAAAAATGCATATTGCTGTTGTGACCTTAGTTTAAAGTGAAATGAAATAATATTCTTTATGCATGATTAGTTTAATGGTGTAGCTTTGATATATTTTTGAAGCATCAAATAACTTGTTGATGTCACTTGCATGTTAGTAGGGTTGTGGTGATGAAGTGTAGTGGCACACATGTTGTGGCTTTATGGTAGTTAGCGGTAGCTAACAGGGGTTAGTAATAGAAAAGAATGCAGTAGATAACATGTACTTGTGGTACATGTTCTTGGATGATGTTGACTACTTAATAGAAGAAGTTTTACATTTATTCTATCCAATAAAGCTAAACATGTTCATCTACATTTCATGCAATCATGATCATCATATGTCATCTTATCTGATGCACCAATTGCATAATCACTTACACAAATACATCATACTTTATAAAACGTGCAAGTAGCAGTGCAAGATGAGCAGACCGAAGTCGACCCACAGAAAATCTAGGCACAGGAGGTGCCAGAGGTCGAGGAGCAAGAAGAGGATCTACCTGAGTGCGTGGATCTAACCTAGTTCCTTCGAGCGAGGTAAGCCCCGGAGTATCCTAAGTCTCCTACTTTATAAAAGCAATATTTATATATGAGTTTTATATATTGTTGCATTAAGTATAGGAGTTGAGTGAAACCGATGCTATATTTGTTACTATCATTGCCTACATTATAATATTCTTACCCTGTTAGGTATAGGACTGAATAGCCCTGCTTAGACCGGTAGCGATCGGTGATTTCCTGTCACTTGCAATTATAGGTGATTATTAGAATACTTTAGCTATAAAATGGATGATGTCCTGGAAATAACCATGTGTTGATGGATAATTGGAGACCAGACGAAAAAGTTGGAGGCAACCAGACAGGGTTCTGGGTGCTATTAGTTTTTCATCTGTGTCGGTTAAGGATAGATCGTTGCTCGTCTCTCTTATCATATTGAACGCATGCCTCACATTTAGCTAACCAAATAAAGTACCTTTCGACTGCGAAGCTCGTGACACTATTCGGGCTAGGATAAACTCGGGCTGGCAGATTGGTGCTGAAGGGGTTAAGACGGGGACGTGAACAGTGAGCCTAAGGTGCATCCTGGTTGTCGGGCGGTCCCTGTGTATTGCGGTCCATAATTGTTATCCCGCGACGTTTACCTAGAAAGTGTCATTGGTGACCGGTAGCTCACTTGATCGGTGAGTGTGGTTTATGTGAGGAATAAATCACCAGCTGGTTAAAAATCGATTCGAATCGTCATCGCTCCTGGACAGTGAGCACTCACTAATGGTTATATGGATGATGTGGAAAGGCTAAATTTAAGTTGGTAACTGGATGTTAACTGTTAATCAAGGGATTGCTATAGCATAGGTGCTTATCTAGATTAATAGTTATAATAAACATGATGCAAAGTATTTAAAATGGTTTATTCATGATAACTTATGCTTTTCGTAAATAAATCAACTAGTCCACTAAAAGAAAGTCTTGCATACCCCTTGGTGTCTCTTTATTTTAATTTAAGACGAGTAAGTCTAGCTGATTACTTTCTCGTACTCAGGGTGTTGTTCCCATTGTTGTTGCAGATGGTCAGATGTACTACGGTTATTGCATCAACTACCTGTTGTAACACCCCTGGTGTTACTAGCTTAGTTAGCACGCGATTAAGACCTAAAAGAAATTAGCAAAATGAGTTCTCGGATTTTTAAAATTTTAATCGCACATGAAATGATACTGAATCTTATATGACTCATTCTGTAGTTAGGAAAAACTACATGAGTATAGTAACTTAGTTTATTTTAGATGAAAATATGCTGTTGTGATCTTAATAAGAAAAATAGAATAAGTTGTTTTAATCACTTAGCGCGAAAACAAATTCTATAAAACAAGTGTGGTATACACTCACGTATTTCGTTTTGATAAGCGTGTTGCTATATTATTTAAAGTAGTGTAGAAATTTATTTCTTTCCGAGTGTATCTTTATAGATAAATATATGTATAATTACATAATAGATATATACATGTGTGTATTTAGATTAGTACCAAAGGAATAATGGGATGCTGTAATTTACTTAATTACGTATATATTTTAGTAAGAGAAAAGAAACGAAAAGAAATTAGAAACAAAACACACGCACACCACACATATTCACGCACGCCTGCTGCCCTCCTTCATGGTCCTGCTGCTGGCCTGCTGCCACACGCCTGTGCAACTGTTTGCATGCACTGCGAACGCCGATGCGGGGCCGCTGCTTGTGCTCACCCCCGTCTTGCTGCTTTGCTGCCCTCTGCGTGCATGCGACCGGTTTATTTGTTTGAGAGGGAGCCGAGAGCCCTGCGAGCCTGTGCAGCTGCCCGCTGTCCGCACACGCGTGCTGTCGCTCTGCCGTCCGATGAAGCACGTCATGCTGAGCACCAGAAAGTAAACCGGAGCACACGTCGCGCTAAGCACCAGAAAGCCAGCAAACCAGAGAACACGTACAAAACACTGTAACGCACAGAATTACTGTTCACCCATAGTTGTACTGTTCACCTAAGGCAAAAGTCAGTCGCCTGTATGCTGAGAAATTGATTCACGCTTGTCGCGCGCCGGTCATCCTTTCCATGCGAGCTCCGCCTCTATCCTGCGTCTCTTCTCCTTAAAAGGAGACGTCTCGCGATCGCGAGCTCTCCAACCACCCACTTTGTTGTCCACCTCTTCCTCCCTGAGTCAAGTTTTCTTCGTTCTCCAGGAGAATCCCGAAGCACGAGTCGACTGCGGTGAGTATCCCGTAAGTCCCTCCAGTATTTCATCTGTCTCCCTAGCATCGCCATCCTTCTTCATTATTCTTTGATTAAAGACCACCAAGTCTCCTCTAGTACAACCATGAGCATGTCACGAAGGATCAAGTCATGAGTTAATTAATCCCCTTTGATTTTCTAGAGATGATTAACAGCTACTTTGCGCAATCAATATCTCCACCATACGATATCCGAATCACTCGATTCTTCTTCCTAAAATCATTATCTGCATGTTAGTGTAGTTAGATTATACATATCTATGGTGATGCTAAAGTCTATTAAATCAATCAAAAGCACTTAATATTAATATGATAAATCTTGTAGAAATTTTTGTGACAAATGGGTAATAGCTTTAGCTTTGAAACTTTTGCGATAGCTTCATGGTTTTATTAGGTGCTTGCTGTAGTTTTGTAGTCCTTGAATAGCTTACTAGATGTGATAGCTAAGTTTTTCTAGCCGTAGTAAATATTAAATCAGAAACAAATAAAGAGTATGCAATTTAATGAGTAAAGATTAATTGGATCAGTTTACTCTTGCTTAGTAAAAATAGTAGACAACCTGGTATGTTAGTCATTAGAGCTAGCTTAGTAGCTCAGTATTAGTTATTATTATTTTAAGAGCTGATGTTGTCATTGCATTAAGTCATGAGATAGTGGAGTACGTGGCTGCGGAGGAGCCGGAGTACGAGGATATCGTGGAGGTGTACGAGGAGGAGGTCCCCATGCAGGAAGGAGCTCCGGAGCCGTCAACCACTAACTTTGCTGCACACCAGGATGCCTAAGGCAAGTCTCGGTGCATAACCTCTATTATTCTGCACTTTATCTATGCTTATGCATTAAGTTTTAAGGAGTTGAATGAAACCCACTTGCATATATATATATATATATATATATATATATATATATATATATATATATATATATATATATATATATATATATATATATATATATATATATATATATATATATATATATATATATATCCTGATCCCATGAATCTTACTAGTATGTCAGGAACGTATAGATTGCTATGCTACAGGACTCCGGTAGAAGTCGAGTGATTGTCTGTCACTCGCGAGAGATAGAAAATATATTATTGTACTATTATCATGTAACTATCACATAGATTATATACGGATAATAACAGGAGACCGAACAGGACTGTACTTGGAATTTGATATGGACTTGGTTGGGTAATCCGAGCGAGGCTCTAGTTGCAATTGTCCCGCCTGTGTCGATTAAGGACCGGTCGTTGCATTTGAATGGTCGTCAGGTCACAGATCTCCTTATCCTGAGCATATACTAGCGGATGGGGGCTAGAAAGACTTATTATTCTCTTGTCATGGGTTCTGGCTCCATTCGGACCAACTAAAGGTGGATTATATATGGGTATTAGGAGGTCTAAGCATCGCGAGAGGGCGGGGGCTTGGAGTCCCAGTATGGACGGGGACTCAGTTCTCTTGACAGGAGGATAATGGGTTGGTCCCGTTTGTACCTCGGTACGGGCGGGGCGTGTGTTTTTTGGGATACCCAGCTGGGCTGCATTGATTCGTGAATCACTACGTAAGCGGTCCGATATGACTTGATCCGGGCACCGTAGTAAGAACTGAAAGATGAAAGATGGAAAGATGGTTCTGATGGCTCAACCTTTGCTTGAAAGTAGAATAGGTACTTACCTAGAATGGTTGGTTAATAAACTACTGATAACAGCTAATAAAAATTAAATATAAAGATGCACCTTTAGTAATGCTTCTTGCAGTTGCAATAACCCATCAGACAGATAGCCTTGCATATCCTTGGAGTCTTTTCTTTTCTTCTGACGGATAAGTCTTGCGGAGTACAATTGAGTACTCAGGGTTTTTTCTACCCTATTGCTAACACTTGGGTGTGGAAACCTCCTGGTGGACTCAGCGAGGATTTCCTTTACGTGCGTACGTAGTTTTTATTTAAACTCCCACCAAAAAAGTTTTCAAAGGAAAAACTTATAACCTATTATCATTTCATGTATATAAATGTTCATCATGGTAATGTTTAAACTTGACCTTCAATTATTTCCATTCCGCTAAAGCTCTGATAATGTTTTATATTCCGCTGTTATAATCAAATAATGAATTACTCTGATGTTGTACTAAAAGTGATGTAAGAAATGGCAGGATGTTGTAAGCTTTATCTCTCATTTATGATCCTAATGGAAAAATGTGGATTTTCGAGTTCTCCCGTTGGGTGTGCTCGACAGAATCGCTGAGTTTAGTGCTCTCTCTTGGGTACTTAGTGTCTAATGGAAGACAAGTACTCTTGGGAGGGCATTAGATTAGGTGGTTCTGTCACACCTGTACCCTGCGATGGGTGACAACTAGGACCAAGGGCATGGTCGCTCTGTATGTCTTTTCTAATGCTTTTGTTGGAAATGGTGAAAGCCCAAGTTTGGTTTTGGTAATTAATGACACCAAGTTGCTAATGTCATGTGTTAAGTGTTTTGAGTTAGGCATAAGTAACACATGTGATGAAGGTGTATGTGGCAAGGAGTGATGGCCACAAGATCACAGAGAGATGGTGCACGGACATGAAATGATGATAATGGTGGAGATGCACATAATATGATGGACATGATGTTCAAGTGGAAGAGAAGGAACTAAGAGCGCAAGGCAAAGGTATAACCATAGGGTTTTCCTTTTGCCGGTCTAAGATGAGTAGAGAAGTGATTGACCGGGTTTAGGATACATAGCCGACTATCATGAGGGCAATCACGGTTAGCTCGAGAATCAAGTGCCACTAGATCATTGTCTTGAGCATATGCATTAGGATCTAGTAAAAGAGCTAACATAATGCCTTGAGAAATAATTGTAAAATGCTAACACACATGCACATGGTGGTGTACACTTGGTGGTGTTAGCACCTTTACGAAGGCGGTGGTGTTTGAGCGGTAGAGAGGGGTTTGGGTTCCTCTCTCTCTCCCACCGAGCTTGCGAGGCGGGATTCGGCGCTTTTTGGGGAAGTGAAATGCCTATTTTCTAGTGCGCCGAAAGTCGGAAAAGAAACGGAGGCGAACAAAGGTCACAGAGGTGACCGGACGCTAGACCGGACACGGTCTCTGTATGACCGAACGCGTCCGGTCAGTGTTCAGTGTCTACGCGTGTTTTAGGTTGATGATCGGACGCGCAGCGCGTCCGGTCACTGTCGACCAGACGCGTCTGGTCGTTCAGGGAGCTTACTGGACTCTAACCGGACGCTGACATTGTGGCATCCGGTCAGTTCTATAGCGCGTCCGGTCGCTGTTTCGTTGTGCGCTACTCAGGCTTGACCAGCGCGTCCGGTCAGTTGCGGGACCAGCACGTCCGGTCTGCGTGACCAGCGCGTCCGGTCGGTGCTTCAAAAATTAGCCGCTGTGCGATCGGCGCGTCCGGTCAGTATGACCAGCGCGTCCGGTCAGCGCGATTTTGGCTATTTAAGTTCCTAATGGATAGTTGTGTACCCCTTCGTTATAAATAGACGTTGGCCGGGGTTTGAGGGCAACTCTTGCACATTTTGAGACCTAGAGACATCCTTTGAGCTAGAGAACAATCCCTCCACTCATCTCTTTGCTTAGTTGGACATATTGAGTGAGATTGAGTGAGATTCAAGTGCATTGCTTGAGAGTTACATTCTAGAGGCACTTGATCTTCGAGTTGCTGCGGATTTCTTGTTACTCTTCCGTGTTTCCCGATACGGTAGACGGCTTGGAGCAGCGGAGGTGATTGAGCTCGCAATTGGAGATTGTTGGAGCCCTCACCAAGTGTTATAAGGGGTTCTTGATCCTTCCCCGCGGGAGTTCGTGAATTGGATACTCTAGTGGAGCTTGTGGCTTGGAGGATCCCCATCTTATGTGCGGTTGTGCGGCGCCCGTCGAGGGCTTGACTCTTGATAGTCGATTAGCTCGCGAACCGACAAGTGGGTGTATCGCCACAACAGGGAGTAGCTTGCCGGGAAGCAAGTGAACCTCGGGATAAATTCTTGTGTTATTCTCTTCCTGAGGATTTCTCTTGTGTGATTGATTGATTGGCACTTCTCATCTCTACACGGCGGTATAATCACTCAAAGCTCTTCTCTCGTATTACTTCTTGTTTCTAGCTTGTAGTTGTTGTTGTGTTTAGTGGATAGCCTTGTACTAGACTTGAGTAGGTGGCTTTCTTAATTAGTTAGAGCTAGTGCTTTTGCTTCACCACCTTTCGTACTAACTTGTGGTTAAGTAATTCGTGTAGAAGTTTTAATTAGGCTATTCACCCCCTCTAGCCTATTTGGACCTTACAAGTGGTATCAGAGCCGAGGCACCGTTTATTTGAGGCTTAACAACCAACGGTGAAAAAGAAATGGCTTAATTAAGCTTGCACATCAACAACACCAAGAAGGCACCTCACTTTGATGGCACAAATTATGCATATTGGAAGGTTAAGATGACCGCACACCTAAAGTCAATCAATAGAGAAGTGTGGAAGGTCACCGAAACAAAATTTGAGGTTGCTAATCTGGAAGCACCTACACCGGTGGAGGAGAAGAAGCTCCAATGCGATGACATTACCATTAGTGCTCTTCATGAGGCATTAGATGACAAGACATTTGAGCAAGTGAAGAACATAGAAATTGCTCATGATGCTTGGGCCAAGCTAGAAGAAACATTTGAGGGCACCGAAGGCACAAAGACCGCTAAAGTATATATCTTGCAAGAAAAAATTTTAAGCTTCAAGATGCAAGATGATGAGAGTGTACCGGAGATATTTCATAGGTAGCAAGTCATGGTCAATGAGCTTAAGGCACTTTGTGAGGAGGTCAAGGACAATCAATTCTCTATGAAGTTCTTGAGAAGTCTACCCAAGAGATTTGATACATTGATCACCGTGCTAGTGAGGACTACATTGAAGGATTCAACTCCTCAACAAATATTCCAAGAAGTGATGACCGATAATTCATATAGAGAAGATGATGAGAAGGATGAGTTGGTCAAGAAGAAGAAGAAGGAAAATGAGAAGAAAGATGATGAAAAGAAGAAGAGTGTGGCATTCAAAGCCACCACATCCAAGGGCAAATCCAAGATTAAATCATCAAGTGATGAAGACTCAAGCTCTTATGATAGTGATGACATTGATGAGAAGATGGCTCTCTTTGTCAAGCAATTTGGCAAATTCATGAAGAAGAAAGACTATCGTGCAAGAAGGAGGAAGAACTCATCCAAGAAGAGTGAGCATACCATGAGATGCTTTAGATGCCATAGCAAGGACCATCTCATTGCAAAGTGTCCTTATGATAGTGATGATGAAGATGCTATCAAGAAGGAGAAGAAGAAGCAAGAAAAGAAGAAGAGCTCTCATAAGAAGAAGAATGATTCTCATGTTGCTACTTGGGATAGTGATGATTCCTCAAGTGATGATGAGGATGACAACAAGAGCAAGAAGAAGGGACATGCTAGCATTGCCATCCAAGAGAAGGTCTCCCTCTTCGACACTCCATCGTGCTTCATGGCTAAGGCCGCTAAGGTATTATCCGATGATGAGAGTGATCATGATAATACTAGTGATAGTGATAGTGATGAAGAAGAATTTACTAAAGATGAACTAATCACTGTGCTAGAAGATTACACTCAATATTTTAAAGAAACTAGAAAGGAGTGCAAGGGCTTGCTTAAGGAAAAGAAAAACCTTATGCAAGAACTTGATGAGCTTAGGGCATCTTATGAGAGTCTAAAGGTAGACCATAAGAAGCTTCAAAAGTCTCACACTAAGCTTGAAGAAGCTCATTCCTCTCTAGTTGAAAATGTGAAAACATACCAACTAATGTTGAGAAAGCTAAAACTTACAACATAGGCATATCATGTGATATAATTGATGAAACTTTTCATAAGCCTATTATTGTTGCTCCCACTAACCCTTCATGTAGCTCATCTATTTCATCCTCATCTAGTAGTGGCAGTTTCACTTGTGACTCCACACTAATAGTTGAGAATGAAAATCTCAAGAAGGAGGTAAAAGAGCTAAATCACACATTAGCTAAGGCTTATGGTGGTGAGGACCGCTTGCTTATGTGCTTGGGTAGCCAAAGAGCGTCTCTCTACAAAGAGGGATTGGGCTATAACCCCAAGAAAGGTAAGGCCGCTTTTGCTCCTCACAAGACTCATTTTGTGAAGAACAATGATAGCTATTGCAAAAGTTGCAAGCAAGTTGGTCACATAAAGCAACAATGCATGAACAAGAAATCAAATGCTAATGTATCATCAATTAAGTTTGATTCTTTCTATATGCTTACCAAGGGTACAAATGGTGTTCATGCTAAGTTCATTGGTACACTATGGATGGGCTCAAAGAAGAAAGTCATTTGGGTACCTAAGAGCTTGGTCACTAACCTTGGAGGACCCAAACAAGTTTGGGTACCTAAAAAGAATTGATCTTGTCTTGTAGGTCAATTACAAAGCCGGAGAAAGGCATTGGGTGCTTGATAGTGGGTGCACTCAACACATGACTGGGGATTCTTGTATGTTCAAATCAATTGATACAAGTCAAAATGGTGGTTTTGATGCTATCACTTTCGGCAACAACAAGAAAGGCAAGGTCAAGGGGCTTGGTAAAATTGCTATCTCAAATGACATGAGCATATCTAATGTGTTGCTAGTTGAGAGCTTAGATTTCAATCTTTTATCGGTGGCACAACTTTGTGATCTTGGCTTCAAGTGCATATTTGGTAGTGATGATGTTGAAGTCATAAGTGTTGATGGATCAAATTTGATATTCAAAGGATTTAGACATGGTAGCTTATACTTGGTTGACTTCAATGATAGTGAGACACAATTGACATCATGCTTGCTTAGCAAATATAGTATGGGTTGGTTATGGCATAGAAGGCTTGGTCATGTTGGAATAAAACAATTGAATAAACTTTTGAGGCATGACTTAGTTAGAGGCTTGAAAGATGTCACTTTTGAAAAGGATAAACCATGTAGTGCTTGTCAAGCCGGCAAACAAGTTGGAAATACACATCCTAGCAAGAGTGAAATGAGCATATCAAAGGCGTTTGAGCTATTGCACATGGACTTGTTTGGGCCAACAACATACACTAGCATTGGTGGCAACAAGTATGGTTTTGTGATTGTGGATGACTACACTAGATACAATTGGGTGTTCTTTCTCTATGACAAGAGTGATGTTTATGATCTATTAAAGTCTTTTATCAAGAGGGTGCAAAATGAGTTTGAGACTACCATCAAGAAGATTAGAAGTGACAATGGTAGTGAGTTCAAGAACACAAGAATTAAAGATTTGTGTGATGATTTTGGTATTGGACATCAATTCTCATCAACATACACTCCTCAATCAAATGGTGTAGTTGAAAGGAAAAATAGAACCTTGATTGATATGGCTAGATCAATGCTTAGTGAATACAATGTTAGTCATTCATTTTGGAGTGAAGCCATCAACACGGCTTGCTATTGTAGCAACCGTCTCTATTGCCATGGGAAGCTTGGGAAGACACCATATGAGCTATTGAATGGAAGAAAGCCCAACATTGCATACTTTAGAGTGTTTGGTTGCAAATGCTATATTTTTAAGAAAGGCACTAGATTGAGCAAGTTTGAAAAGAAATATGATGAAGAGTTCTTACTTGGTTATTCTACCACAAGCAAGGCATATAGAGTTTGGAATCTCATAAATGGCACCTTGGGATAAGTTCATGATGTTGAGTTTGATAAAACCCAAGGATCTTAAAATGAAGCTCAAAACCTTGATGATGTGAGAGGAGATCAATTGTCAAATGCAATGAAGAACATGGACATTGGTGATATAAGGCCGATGCAAGTTGATGATGATGATATTCATGTGATCAACCAAAATGTGCAAATTGATACAAATCAAGCAAGCCCTAGTGGTTCTCATGATGAAGTGCAAGATCAAGGTCAAGCAAGTGGAACCAATCAACTCCCAATACTTCAACCTACTAGCATTATAAGAGATCATCCATTGGACCAAATCATTGGTGGAATTCAAAGTGGTGTTCAAACTAGATCAAGGCTAGCATCCTTTTATGAGCATTACTCATTTGTGTCACTTGAAGAACCTAAGAAATTAGAAGATGCTTTGAAGGATTCCGATTGGGTAAATGCCATGCATGAAGAACTAAACAACTTTGCTAGAAATCAAGTTTAGAAATTTATTGAGAGGCCAAAGAACAACAATGTGATTGGTACTAAGTGGGTCTTTAGAAATAAGCAAGATCAAGATGGCATGGTTGTGAGGAACAAAGCAAGATTAGTAGCACAAGGATACACTCAAGTTGAGGGTCTTAACTTTGGAGAGACATATGCACCGGTTGCAAGATTGGAGGCAATTAGAATCTTATTAGCATATGCTTGTGCACACAACATCAAGCTCTATCAAATGGATGTCAAGAGTGCATTTCTCAATGGCTACATCAATGAAGAAGTTTATATTGAGCAAACTCTCGGTTTTGAAGATGATAAGAAGCCTGACCATGTTTACAAGCTAAAGAAGGCATTGTATGGTTTAAAGCAAGCACCTAGAGCATGGTATAAGAGGTTGAGAGACTTTCTCCTCTCTAAAGGGTTCAAGATGGGAAAGGTTGACACTACTCTCTTCACCAAGAAGCTTGGAAATGACTTGTTTGTGTTGCAAATCTATGTGGATGACATTATCTTTGGATCAACTAACCAAGACTTTTGTGAAGAATTTGGAAATATGATGGCTAATGAGTTTGAGATGTCTATAATTAGAGAGCTTAGTTACTTCCTTGGACTTCAAATCAAGCAAATGAAGAATGACACTTTTGTAAGTCAAGGCAAGTACATCAAGGACATGATCAAGAAGTTTGGATTGCAAGATGCTAAGCAAATGAGTACACCAATGGGCACTAATGATCAATTGGGTATTGATGATAGTGGAAACATGGTAGATCAATAGCTATACCAGTCTATGATTGGAAGTTTGCTCTATGTCACCGCTTCTAGGCCGGATGTGATGTTTAGTGTGTGCAAGTGTGCAAGATATCAAGCTTCACCTAGAGAAAGTCACTTGAAAGCAACCAAGATGATATTGAGATATCTTAAGGGCACTCATGATGTTGGATTATGGTTTCCAAAGGGGTCTAACTTTGAGTTGATTGGATATTCAGACTTCGACTATGGTGGTTGCAAGATTGATAGAATGAGCACAAATGGCACTTGTCAATTGCTTGGAAGGTCTCTTATTTCATGATCATCAAAGAAACAAAATAGTGTTGCACTATCTACCGCCGAGGCCGAATACATTAGTGCTGGTAGTTGTTGTGCACAATTGCTTTAGATGAAGGCCACCATGAATGATTTTGAAATCAAGTTCAAGAATGTGCCATTATTTTGTGACAATGAAAGTGCTATCAAGATGACACAAAATCCGGTTCAACATTCAAGAACCAAGCACATTGACATAAGGCACCACTTCATAAGAGACCATCAACAAAAGGGTGATATTAGCATTGAGAGCATTGGCGCCGAAGATCAACTAGCCGACATATTCACAAAACCACTTGATGAAAAGAGATTTTACAAGTTCAAGAATGAATTAAACATACTTGACTTCTCCAACTTGAAATGAGTGCACCCCACATGCTTATATGACATGCCTCTCCTCCAACATAGCAAGGTAAAGTTGTTTGGCATATCATTCATACTTTGCTAAGGACATGGTTAGAACATATAGACATATTTGCATGACAAATAGGCTCATTCATAAAAATCAAATGATTTTGATGTATATGGTATCACTATTGCTTCTATGTTTGATTGATCTAGTGGTAGCATAGGACATGTTTGTGGGCTTGCAAACCTAGTGTTGAATCTAGAAAATGAGCTCATGATGTGTAATTCAACATGCTCAAGATAACCCTTATACTTTATGAGGTGTGAAGAAGCTTGTGCTTGGATCAAACCGAATTACATATTCTAGGCAAGTGATCTAGATTGAACCATAATTTGGACTCCCTCATATTGATTGACTTATCTCTCACTAAAATTGGCACCTTTTTGTGATTATTGACAAAGGGGGAGAGAAAAGTCACAAAAATAGAAACGTCACAAGATAAAAAGTTAAGTTGTGAGAGAAAGATATAATAAGGGGGAGAGAAATCAAGGGATCAATTAAAATTGAGCACACAAGTAGGGGGAGCAAGCTCATGAATTATTTGTTGCATTTGTATGTGCATTAACATGATAAATTGTTGCATTGCAAAGCTTAAATTCATATTCATGTTTGTATGGTGTATGCTAGAAATAGAACTTGAATGATGATTTGTTGAGAGTAGCTTTACAAGTGGTATCTAGACACCTTTTGCTTATAATGTTGATCTCACGGGGTACTTTAGTGTTTGTGATCTTTACAAGCGATGTATTACAAGTGGTGTCTAGCTACATCGATGCTAAGGATGGTATATAAAGGCAACTCCGATTGGTATCACGCTTCAAAGGTCCATTCTATATACCTTAGTTTGAATAGTAGTAACTCTCCCAAAAATCAAATCCATACATATGTGCACAATTGAACCAAACTCATGGAAGCACATATGTAGGGGGGCTAATACTATTAAAATTGAAAATTGATTTCATTTCATATCTTTGTGATGGTTGTCATCAATTACCAAAAAGGAGGAGATTGAAAGCTCAAGTTTGGTTTTGGTAATTAATGACACCAAGTTGCTAATGCCATGTGTTAAGTGTTTTGAGTTAGGCATAAGCAACACATGTGATGAAGGTGTATGTGGCAAGGAGTGATGGCCACAAGATCACAAAGAGATGGTGCATGGACATGAAATGATGATCATGGTGGAGATGCACATAATATGATGGACATGATGTTCAAGTGGAAGAGAAGGAACTAAGAGCGCAAGGCAAAGGTATAACCATAGGGTTTTCCTTTTGCTGGTCTAAGATGAGTAGATAAGTGATTGACCGGATTTAGGATACATAGCCGACTATCAAGAGGGGCAATGACAGTTAGCTCGGGAATCAAGTGCCACTAGATCATTGTCTTGAGCATATGCATTAGAATCTAGTAAAAGAGCTAACATAACGCATTGAGAAATGATTGTGAAATGCTAACACACATGCACAAGTTGCGGGACCAGCGCGTCCGGTCGCACCCAGCGCGTCCGGTCTGCGCGACCAGCGCGTCCGGTCAGTGCTTTGGAAATTAGCCGTTGCGCGATCGGCGCGTCCGGTCAGTATGACCAGCGCGTCCGGTCAGCGCGATTTCGGCTGTTTAAGTTCCTAACGGCTAGCTGCGTACCCCTTCGTTATAAATAGACGTTGGTCGGGGTTTGACGGCAACTCTTGCACATTTTGAGACCTAGAGACATCCTTTGAGCTAGAGAACAACCTCTCCACTCATCTCTTTGCTTAGTTGGACATCTTGAGTGAGATTCAAGTGCATTGCTTGAGAGTTGCATTCTAGAGGCACTTGATCTTCGAGTTGCTGCGGATTTCTTATTACTCTTCCGTGTTTCCTGACACGGTAGATGGCTTGGAGCAGCGAAGGTGATTGAGCTCGCAATTGGAGATTGTTGGAGCCCTCACCAAGTGTTGTAAGGGGTTCTTGATCCTTCCCCGCGAGAGTTCGTGAATTAGATACTCTAGTGGAGCTTGTGGCTTGGAGGATCCCCATCTTGTGTGCGGTTGTGCGGCGCCCGCCGAGGGCTCGACTCTTGATAGTCGATTAGCTCGCGAACCGACAAGTGGGTGTATCGCCACAACGGGGAGTAGCTTGCCGGGAAGCAAGTGAACCTCGGAATAAATTCTTGTGTCATTCTCTTCCCGAGGATTTCTCTTGTGTGATTGATTGATTGGCACTTCTCATCTCTACACGGCGGTATAATCACTCGAAGCTCTTCTCTCGTATTACTTCTTGTTTCTAGCTTGTAGTTGTTGTTGTGTTTAGTGGATAGCCTTGTACTAGACTTGAGTAGGTGGCTTGCTTAATTAGTTAGAGCTAGTGCTTTTGCTTCGTCACCTTTCGTACTAACTTGTGGTTAAGTAATTCGTGTAGAAGTTTTAATTAGGCTATTCACCCCCCCCCTCTAGCCTATTTGGACCTTACAAATGGCTATCTCCTGAAACTGTATCTGATCTAAAAGTGTGTGTGTAGCTTTAAAACTATTTGCTTCTACTACTTTATTGAATTTGGTTTGTAATAACTTTATGTTTTAAACTCCGATGTATCTCAGTGTTGTTGCGAACTTTATATAATATATGAATGTGGCTGCTAAACTTATACGATCTTGGTTTGTATGTGGGTTGGTATGAAATCCTTCGTGGTTTCACGGACTACCGGGTTATACGGGCTTAAGTTTGCTAAATTATCTGTTTCGGCAGGTGACTTGCTTACTTAATTTTGTATAATTGGTCGGTTTTGTTACAGCAGCTCGTCGGTGTTGGGGGTGGAGCACGCGCACCGGCCACCCTTGTCTGCGGGCCCGCCTGGCCGCGCCGGCTGCGCCTCGACGTCGTCGTCCGCAGCCACCAGACCTTCTCCGCACGCTCCGCCCGAGTCGCCGAGCTCCGAGGTTGCCGGTGTCTCCGTCCGTGGGCCTGCCTCCCCTCACTAGATCTAGCCGGATCTTCGGCTGCCCTCTCCTCCCCTCGCCGCCCTCAGCTCTGGTCGGCCATCCTCTCCTCCTCTCGCCGCCCTCAGCTCCGGTGAGGCCGCCATCTCCTCATGCATCGAGCCGGCTCTGGTACGGTGCGGCAAACCCGAGGCGCTACTTCGTCGTCCCCTTCAGTGGGCCCCACCTTGACCCCACCACTACGAGCGCCGAAGACATTGCGTCTCGGAGAAAGACGATGCAAATATGCCTCCCGGTTGGCCTCCTACCCAAAATGGGTACTCACGTTGCGTCTTCTTTTGGAGCCGGTTTTCTTCACCTATTTACATTGTGCACTACCTATTTTGGGTTTGAGTCTCACTTTGCATGAGCTGTTGGAGATAGTCTTACGAACTCATTGCTTGCAAATAAAATAGGTACTCCACTATACAAACTCAGCCATTTGTTTCTCTTTTATTTTACTTGCATATTGCTATGACTTAGGTCTTGTTTAGATCCAAAAACTTTTCACGAAAAACTACAGTAACGAATCTTGCGGCACATGCATAGAATATTAAATATAGATAAAATAAAAAAAACTAATTACACAGTTTGCGTGTAAATTGCGAGATGAACGTTTTGAGCCTAATTAGTCCGTGATTTGACACTAAAGTGCTACAGTAACAAATGTGCTAATGATAGATTAATTAGGCTTAATAAATTTGTCTCGCAGTTTCTAGGCAAACTATATAATTAGTTTTTTTTAATAGTATCCGAAAACGCCTTCCGACATTGCATGGAACATCTGATGTGACATTTTCTCTAAAATTTTTTCATCAACTAAACACAGCCTATCTACTGATATTCCACTGTTCCTCCAGCATGCCACCAAAGCCCACCGGGAATGTACCCAACCACCTCTATTCAGAGGCGAATTAAAGGCAACCGTGCTGCATCTGGCTTTTCTAGATGAGAGCCAAGACAGTAGCTTCTCATGCAGCCATCACAACACACACTTGCATTTGATCATCCATACTTCAAAGTTGAATACAACAAAAAGGGAGAAAAGACATGTGAATGTCATCCTTATCGAGGAAAAAAAACTCTCATTTCATGATTTCTCATTATATGCATCGCTACAAGTTCTCTGAAGCAACGCACGGGATATCATCTAGTATTCCTAGTTCGTAAGCGAGTTTTAGTTAATTTATTTGCAATTACTGCTACCCTGTTAGTTATTTTGTAGAATAATAAAAAAAGATCAAGGATGGTTGGTATATAATTACATAACCTAATGTTGCTGGAACATCACCACTTCATGCATTAAGGTGATCATCTCTACTATAAGGGACCAATCAAAACTATTTTTGGTACACCAAACAATTCATCCCCCACTGAGGGAGACAGCCATTATGTACCAAAGAAATTGCACCCAAGATTTCAACTTCATTAAAATCTATGGATCCTAATCCTTCCTTATAGGTTTGAACCCGATCCAATGGCCAACGTTATTTGGATCTCCCCACCCACCAGGCTTCAACGCACACTCCACCAAATGCGATGTGCGTGCAATCCATGTGGGATTTATTGTGGGCTTGACCCATAATATATTTAATAAATCAATAAACTCTATGGTCCGTAACATTATGTGGTGTATGATTTGTACCGTATAGGAGTCTGACTAAACGTCGACTCAACTTATATGATTGGATTTTATCCGTCTATATTGAGAGGATGTGAAAAGGATAAAGGTGTGCCACGCGCGCGCCGAGGCTACGGCAACATTGGGGTATATGCAAATTAGAACTCAAATGAATGCAAACCAAAACAACCGAATTACATTACAGGGGAAAAAAAGGCAAATATAATTATTGTGATTCGAACTTCTCCGCATGAGCGACTTAAAAACTACACAATTCATGGAAATGTCATATTTGTCATACCATATTATGATGCATACATGCCTAAAAAATATTCTAAAATGCACAGATATATTGTGGTATACATTCAACTTTATTGAAAAAGGATTATATAAGCCTACATGAACAACCTTGATGTCAAAGAACTGATTGTCAGCCTAAAACAATAAAAGATTTCAGATTACATTCCATCTATCAGAGCTAACTAAACACAAAATCAAAGCATCATTGCCGATTTTATTACACAATTTGCTAAAATGAATCATTCATCATAATCTAATGATCAATCCATTAGTATTGTACACATGGGTAGACAATGTTTTCTTGGTTGTTAAAATCCACTACCAATCCATGCATAGGTGAGCTACCCTTGCAGCTTGTCACGACGCAGATGCCCTCCGAACATCAGTTGGTAAACACGTGAAACAAAAGAAGAAAAAAAGTCAGGGAAGTAGAAAGGAAACTGACTGATCTGAAACAGAGAAGGTAAACTACAGCAGGTTAAAGAGGCTTTGCTATATCCTTCCAGTTGGATTTGGGAGCCAACTGGCCATCCTTGCAGCTTGTAGAAGGGCAAGAGAAGATTTTCAATAAAAAAAGGCAAAAATCTGCTATAAGAAATATTCATAAGGGGACAATTTAGCCAACAGCTCGTGGGTGTCTCGAAACCTTTTTGCAGAGGGTGAGCAATATTTAGAGGCAAGTCGAAGATTCCGATGATCCAAGCATGTAATTTGCAAAAGACTGAAATTTTGGGTGAAAACAAGTCGAGGTTCCTCTTCCGCGTACCTAAGAACTCGCCGAGCATCCAGTGCCTCCTCTTCCTCCTAGCCGCTGGTATGCTGGTCGCGCTCCACTCTCTCCATCGCTGCGTCGCCCTGCAGCTGCGCCGCTCCAACGCCGGTGGCAGCTGCTCCGCGGCCCAGTCGCGCTGGCACTTCGCGCAGGGCGCCCAACTCCAGTGCCACCGCCCCACGCTGCGCGCCCTCGACGCCGCCCTCACGCCGCCGCCCGCTCGCTCAAGGGTTGAAAGAGCATGGGCGCCCTCGATGCATAAGACTTAGCATTTGCCATGGACCTGTTAAAGACGGAGGCTGTAAGGTTATCACAATATTAAAAACTTGCCATGCTCAGTCAATTCAGTGCAGTTTTATGTACAATCATATAATAAACAAATGTCACCAAATCACTATCTGATTCTTGCACCTGAAACTTTCTAACTCTCTCCATATCAAATGTTCTCTCTTCATGAAACAAACGTTTTTGGCAAGTAGTACAAGTTAGCATTACTCATTTACACAAAACAAAGGCTAGTCGATACAGTTTGTCAATCGATTTCATCAGTAGATAAAGATGGACATATATCATTTTCTAAATTATGACAATAGGCAACCTGTTTGAATGGATTAGTTCCTTGGGCGAAACAGCTAAAGTCCCTGTCCTCCCATGTGATTTAGTGATACTGTAAAATGCAGATGAATGGATCAAACATTAGTACAACAACTTTCAAGAGACTTAAGATTGTAGCATACAAAAATTTTCATCTTTCTTCTTTCTGGTTCTGGAGTTTGTAATTTATTAATTACAGAATGAGTATTGTAGTTATCTTCTACAAATATTTATATGCCTTAAAACTCATAACACATTAAAGATACAAGTATTTCCAGTTGAGAAAGCATACCTTTTAAAGTTACCAGTGACATTCAGCATCTCCCAAGTAAGGCCCAAACTGATTTGGTATAAAAAGGAACCCACATGGTAAGAAAATAAACCAAGCCTGATCTTTAGATTGAAGCAGCAAAGCAAGCACACCTTGCACTTCTCCAGAAAAATGAATGACATTTCTTACTATTGATGTCGATAAAACAATTTGAAACATATTGGAACCTTAGTGGTTTTCAGAGATCTTACAGTTGGGTCAAGTTAGTCACGCTCCCGAGATAGTCAGGAATCTGTCCACTGAAATTATTGACTGATGCCCACCTGGATACCTGACAAGGGTGGGTAAGATTATTAGCTTCTACCACCGAAGGAAGAGCAAGTTCACAAGGTGCTATCTTATTTTACTAATTACAAGATTGACATGTTCTGCACTTGAGACAATGTCGATTTTAGATGATCGATTTTAGATGACCACTGAAGTCGTTACTATCAATGTATCTGCAACTCAAACATGGATAGCATTTTTCAGTTATGTCAACACTAGCAGCCGCAGTGGTTGCTAGACCTTACTCACTCGATGGACTATATGGACAAGGAAATAATTACACAAAGACAGGTGAGTTTTAACTGAAATGAGGAATTGCCTGCCAACCAATTATATTCAGGTTTGACAAGCTCAAAATCAACCCCAATAAAGAAACAGGAAATGCAACTATCATGCTAAAAGAAAATGCCTTAAAAACATACTCATACTTAAAAACAAGAAATGATTGGAAAGGCATGAATTTTTTTTATTGGAATGCATACAAAAAGGCTCCAGCCATGAGGACACGACCTTATCTCCATCCTACTTCGCAAGTACTACACAGCTTCAATAAGATTGGGATTCCTTCTCTCAATTCTCCAAATCCATGCAGAAAAAATGGGAAAACCGGGAAACTTATAGCCAAAGCGGAGCCATAATATGAGAGATTCTGGGTACAGGTCACCCAGTCAACCAATACTTCCTTCAATCCCAAATTCCAAATTCCCCACACCGTAAATCTGCAAGCCTATAGCAGTTCAACTGCAGCCCACAGCTGCAAAGCAGACCGGAGATCAAGAAGCCCATAGGGGTTCGAGAAGTACCATGAAGAGGTCGAGCTCCTCACCGCCGGACGGCCCTCCCACCGCGGCGGGCCCAGCGGCGGGTGGCACGCGGCGATCTGCGCATCGATGCGAGGGAGCTGGTCGAGGGGGGTGGCGACGCGGAGGTAGGCGAGGTGCGCATCCAGGGTAGCAGCGCTGCGGCCAAGGGAGGCGCGCCTCAAGCCAGGCTAGCAGTAGTCATGGCCAGGGGGTCTGCGACCCCAGCCACGTCTCGATGGCCTTGGCGGCGCCTGCCGGCTTCGCGTAGGCCTCGACGACTACAATCGGCGGGGAAGACGCGTCCTCCCTCATGCCCTCACACCACCGCATGCAGCATTCCGAGCCCGCGGCGGGGCGCCACCGCCGTCGCCCCGCGCAACCCTAGCCCCGCGGCCAGGAGCCGTAGCCGAAAAGCTGCCAGCACGGCGGATCGGGGGTTGCCAGCCAACAGCGTTGGGAGTTGCGCGGCGGCATGGGGCTTGGTGGGCAGTGAGGAGCGTAGGGCGAAGCAAGCAGCCGGAGGCATCACACACTCACGCGCTTCGGCGGGCGGAGGAAGACGAAGAGCTGGAGAAAGTTTTGGGCCTCGTTTAGTTACCAAATTTCCCCCAATTCCACTATGCAAAAAGAAGATTTCACATCACATTAAAATGTCGGCACATGCATGGAGTATTAAATATAGATGAAATTAAAAACTAATTATACAGTTTAGTTGTACTTTGTGAGACGAATCTTTTAAGCCTAATTAGTCAATGTTTGGACAAAAATTCACAAATACAAACGAAATGCTACAGTGCAGAATCTGACACTATGCAAATTTGGGTCATCCCAAATCAGGTCAACTAAACACGGCCTTGTTTTTTGTTTTGGAAATCAATTGGATAAGATGGGATCGAACCCAAGATCGCTCGCCGGGGCACGACGCATTGTGCGCTGCGGGCCTGAGGGGCGTGCGTTGAAGCCGGCCTCAAACAATGAACCGTGGCCACAGGATTGAGTTTGAAGTTGTGAGGGGTAGTTTTTAGCCCTTGATTTCAATGAAGATGATTTGTTATGTGCATTTTTCAGGGTGCACATGGCTGGAGGCTCTTAGCGGGGGATGTTTTTCTGGGAAACCTAGTATAATTTTGATTGGTCCATTATAGTAGAGATCTATGGCTCCTAATCCTTCCTCATAGGTTTCAACTCGATCCAATGTCCAACGTTATTTGGATCTCCCCACCCTCCAGGCTTCGACGCACACTCCACCAAATGGGGTGTGCGTGCAATCTCTGTGGGATTTATTGTGGGCTTGACCCATAATATATTTAATAAATCAATAAACTCTATGGTCCGTAACATTATGTGATATATGATTTGTACCGTATGGGAGTTTGACTAAACGTCGACTCAACTTATATGGTTGGATTTTATTCGTCTATATTGAGAGGATGTGGAAAGGATAAATGTGTGCCACACGCGCGGGTGCACCGTCGTGGCCGGGCCGAGGCGTAGGCGGGGCAGGCGAGCGGGCGTGGCATGGCATGGCTTGGTTTTGCCACTCATCTCTCATAATTGCAAGAGTTTCAACTCTTTTGCATTATGGTGAAGGTGAGTTGGTATTAATCCCATGAGTTATCATCTTCTGATCTCTCCCATGAGTTACCGTCTTCTAATCTCTCCGTTGACCCCTTCTTCTCCCCGCTGCGGGAATAAGAGTCTTTGCTTCTATCCTTCTTCTCCCGGGAAAAAGAGACGACACAGATAGACACCATATCCTCTGTTGTGAGATGGCTCTCCCCGTCTCGTAATTCTGCGCGCACGGAACCGCGAGAGAGCAGGTGTCTCCGAAGCCCTTGCCGCCTGAGAATCCTTCTTGGAGTGTGCAGCAATTAGGTTTTTGGGGAGCGACTACGCGACTGCTCGTTCGTCTTCTCGGCAACATCATCTTCTCGTTCTTCTTCCTGGAGGCGCGGACGGCACTGCGATCCTCTTCCTGCATCAACTGCGATCCACTACTTCAAGCAACTCACTGATTCTACCATGGGTAGTACAAGTGAGAATGGAGCCTCCAATGCCCTCGGCATGGGCCCCTCCTTTGGGTACACCCTAAACTCATCATCTTGTATTAACATCTTGATATTCATGCTTTGCACTATTTCTGTTGCGTTTACTATATCATGGATGTATGTGTTTATCCCTGTTTATGTTATGTTTATGATTTGTGCGCTTTCTGGTACATTTTATATAACATGGTTATATGTTTTTATCATGCTTTTGGTTCATACAGGTTTTATGATCTTGTTGGTATATATCTTTTTGTCATAGTTTGATGCTTATAATCATGTTGATCATGCTTATGAATTTTGGATGAACATATACGAGGCCATGATGTTATTGCTTATTTTCTCACATGACACCATCATGATACAATTATTTTTCTGGATTAAATTGACTTGAAAATTGTCTAAATATCTAACAATCCCCACCTAGCAATAGGAAATAGGAATAGGAAGCTAACGGAGTCGATCACGGCAAAATAGGGCCACAAGTTTGACTTGATTTGTAGAAAACACATGCAACATTTGTATCTCCAAATAAATTTATTAAAAAACTAGATTCAAAGATCCTTCTAATAATACCAATTATGTATCATAAATATTAAGGAAAAAGTCTACTTAACCCGTAGAACTATCGGTCAGTGTCTAACCTACGCCCCAACTATAAAACTATCGTTGGTTTGATAGGCGCGTCCGGTCGTTGCCTAGGGCGCGTCCGGTCGTTGGTTTGACCATTGGGGCTCAGTGACCGTTGGAGGATCGGACGCGGTTGAGCGCGTCCAGTCAGTTTCGATCGGCGCGTCCGGTCATCCCGAAAAGTATCTAGTGAAGGGGTACAACGACTCTATTTGCTTGGGATACTTATAAATACTTGTTGGCCAGCCCTTGAGGAGGCCTCTCGTGATTTCTAACATTCTTGTGCATCCTTTGAGCTAGAGCTTCTCCTCCTACTCATCTCTCTTGCTTGATTGCAAATCAAAAGTGAGATTGAGTGATCCCAAAGTGCATTGCATAGCTTGAGGGCATCTAGTGGCACTTGTGGGTGGTTTAGCCGGTGGATTTCTTGTTACTCTTGGAGAGTACCGCTCCTAGCCAGCTTGGAGATTGTTGGAGGCATTGGCAAGAGAAGGAGATTGTTCTTGGCCACCTCCGATTGATTGTAAGAGGTTCTTGTGCTTTCCTCGGTGGAGCGCCAAAAGCAACTCTAGTGGATTTGCGCGTGTCATTGAGTTACCTCACTTGAGAGTGGTGTCTTGCGGTGCCTTACGGGGTGTGCCTTGAGAGGCAAGTGACTTGAGGGTCACACCGAGGAACCATCTAAGTGTTGGTCGACATAACCGGTGACGTAGCTTGTCGGTGCACAAGTGAACACCGGGTGAACAAAAATATTATGTCTCTTGTCTCCCGGTGATTGGTCTTCATATTGTGTTGTTGTCAATATTAATTGATTGTATATCATCTTGGTGATTGGCAACATCTTCACTCCACCGTCGGTATAAGATTCACAATCCTATCTCTCGCATTTACATTTACTAGTTATCTTGTGTAGCTCTAGTGTTAGCCTTTGCTAGTAGTTGTTAGCTTGCTCTCTAGTGTAAGTTTAGTGACTTAGCCCTTGTGTGAACTAGAGATCATAATCTACTAGACTTGTGGTTAAGAGGCTTGCATCACTACCGTAGGCTAAGCAAAACTCGCTTTACGCCGTTTGTTATTCTAACAAGTTTGCTTAGTGTTTATTGCATAATTTTTATAGGCTATTCATCCCCCCTCTAGCCATCTAGGACCTTACAAGTGGTATCAGAGCCGTGGTCACCATTTTAATCAAGGCTTAACATCCTTCGATGTGAAAAATGGCTCAAATTGTGTTCAATCATGTTGGGGGCAAGTCACTATTTCTTTGATGGAGTTTCTTCCTTTGACTATTGGAAAAGGAAGATGACTATGTATCTTGGCTCAATTCATGAGAAGGTGTGGGAAGTCACCGAGAAAGACTATGCAATCCTTAATCCCAACAACCTCACTCTCAATAATAGAGACAACCGCACTTGCAACCGGATGACTCTCAATACCATCTACAATGGCATTGACTCAAAGGTGTTTGAGGGCATCAAGGATTTGGAATTTGCTAGTGAAGTGTGGACAAGGTTGAGTGAAACATATGAGGGCACTAAGGTTGTGAAGAGTGCCAAGCTATATGGGCTCAAGAGTGAGTTTGAGAACTTCAAGATGAAAGAAGAAGAAACAATTTTAGAAATATTTCATAGATTGCAAGTCATTGTGAATGATCTTAAGAGCTTAGGGCACAAGACACAAGACCAAGACTTTTGCCACAAGTTCTTATTGAGCTTACCAAGAAGATTCAAAATATTGATCATGATGTTACAAAGAGATGGGCTTGATGCAATAAAGCCTAATGATTTACTTGGTGAAGTCTTGACATATGGCAAGTATGATCAAGATGCCGATGAGAAGGAGAAGAAGGAGGAAGAAAAGAAGAAGACCGTGGCATTCAAGGCCATCTCCTCTAAGGGCAAAGCTATCATCATAGAAGAAGAAGACAATAATGAAGGTGAAGATTTTGAAATTGATGATGAGGCACTTGCTCTTGTAGTCAAGAAAATGGGTCACATGTTCATTAAGAGAAGAGGCTTCAAAAAGAGAAATGACAATTTTAAGAGCAATGAGCAACAAAGGAAGTGCTTCAATTGTGATAGCACCGAACATCTTCAAGTCGAATGTCCCTATGACAAGAAGAAGAACAACAAGAGGGGCAAGTTTGAGAAGAAAAAGAGAGAAGCCAAGATGACTTTCAAGAAGGGCAAGAATAGAGCCTATGTGGTCACTTGAAAAAGTGATGATGATGAAGAAGAAGAATCAACCAACAAGGCTTTTGCTTCCATTGCTATCAATAAGAAGCCATCACTATTTGATTCATCCTCTTCATGCCTCATGGTCAAAGAAACTAAGGTATTATATGATGAGAGTGATGATGAAAGTGAAATGGAATATGCTCGTGATAGTGATAGTGATAGTGATAATGATAATGATAATAATAATGATAATGATAATAAAAATGATGATGATGAACCAACTAAAGAACAACTATATGACTTGATGCAACAAACTAGAGACATAGCTATTGCCAAGGACAAGGAGTGTAAGAAGCTTTCAATGAAAGTAGCAATACTTAAGAAAGTTCTTAGTGAGCTTAAGACCACTCATGAGAATCTAGTGGAAGACCATGAGGATTTTGGTAAGGCTCATTCCAAGCTTGAAAAGGCTCACTCATTGCTACTTGAGCAACAAGCAAAGAAGGAGGTTGTTGTATCATGTGATATAGGTGTTACATGTGATATAATTGATGAATCCTCTTATGAACCTATTATCATGTCAAATGCTAATCCTTCTTATAGCTCTTCATCCACCACCACCGACTCTATCTCCTCTACAAGTGATGGTCTCACTTGTGATGCCTCACTAATGGTTGAGAATGAGACTCTCAAGAGAGAGGTGGATGAGCTCACTCATGCCCTAGGCAAGGCCTATGGTGGTGAGGCCCGCTTGCTTAAGTGCTTGGGTAGCCAAAGGTTCTCTCTTAACAAAGAGGGATTGAGCTACACCCCCAAGAAAGGCAAGTCGGCCTTTGCAACTCCAAAGCCTAGCTTTGTGAAGGGCAATAGTCGGTTTTGCAATAGATGCAAGCAAGTCGGGCACCTAGAGCATAATTGCAACAAAAAGAACCAAAGCAAGAAATTTGTTAATGCTATATCTTTTAATTCTTGCTATGTGCTTACCAAAGGTGTGAAAGGTGTGAAAGCTAAGTTTATTGGTACACCCATTGTTGGCCAAGAAGAAGGTTATTTGGGTACCAAAGAGCTTAGTTACTAACCTACAAGGACCCAAGCAAAAATGGGTACCTAAGCTTCATTGATTTGCTTGTAGGTCAATTACAAAGCCGGAGGAAGGCATTGGATTATTGATAGTGGGTGCACTCAACACATGACCGGTACATCAAGAATGTTTGACTCAATCAATGACAATGATAGTGGTGTTGATTCTATCACATTTGGCAATAACAAGAAAGGCAAGGTTATTGGCTTGGGCAAGATTGCAATATCAAATGACTTGAGTATCTCCAATGTGTTGCTAGTTGAAAGCTTAGATTTCAATCTTCTATCCGTGGAACAAATATGTGATCTTGGTTACAAATGTATCTTTAGGGTTGATGATGTGAAAGTCATTAGTATGGATGGCTCAAATATGGCATTCAAGGGCTTTAGATATGAGAATCTCTACCTAGTTGACTTCAATGCTAGAGAAACTTCTTTAACAACTTGCTTAATCTCCAAATCAAGCATGGGTTGGCTTTGGCATAGAAGGCTTGGTCATGTTGGTATGAAACAATTGAAGAAGCTTACAACTCACAATCTTGTCATTGGTTTGAAAGATGTTGAATTTGAGAAGAATAAGCTTTGCAGTGCATGTCAAGACGGGAAACAAGTTGGAAGCTCACATCCAAAGAAGAGTATAATGAGCACATGCAAAGTATTTGATTTGATGCACATGGATCTATTTGGCCCAACAACATACTCAAGCATAGGTGGTAATAAGTATGGATTTGTCATAGTGGATGACTTCATAAGATTCACATGGGTATTCTTTCTTAGTGACAAAAGTGAAGAGTTCAAAAATACAAGAATTGAAGAACTTTGTGATCACTATGGCATTGGACATCAATTTTCGGCCAAGTACAGTCCACAATCAAATGGCCTAGTTGAGAGAAAGAATAGAACATTGCTTGATATGGCTAGATCAATGCTTCATGAGTACAATGTGAGTCAATCTTTTTGGGATAAAGCAATCAATACCGCTTGCTACCACATGAATAGACTATATTGTCATCCGTTGCTAGAGAAGACCCCATATGAGCTACTTCATGGAAGAAAGCTCAATATTTATTACTTTAGGGTGTTTGGTTGCAAATGTTATATCTTGAAGAAGGGCACTAGATTGGGAAAGTTTGACAACAGATGTGATGAGGGGTTCCTACTTGGTTATTCAACTACAAGCAAAGCTTATAGAGTTTGGAACAATTCAAGTGGCATTTTAGAAGAAGTCCATGATGTGCAATTTGATGAAACCAATGGGTCACAAGATGAAGAAGAGAATCTAGATGATGTTGGTGGAACTCTATTGGTGGAAGCAATAAAGAACATGGGCATTGGGGACATTAGAGCAAAGCAAGTAATTGATATTCAAGATGATGATAAAGATCAAGTGCTCAATTCTCCATTCAAGCTAGCTAGTGACTCTCAAGTGCAAGATCATGGTGCTAGCTCATCTCATCGAGATACATCAAGTGATCAACCAAGCTTAAGCAATCAAGTGCAAGTACTCCAACCACAACATGTTGCAAGAGATCACCCCATTGATAGTGTTATTGGTGATATTAGAAGTGGTGTGCAAACAAGATCAAGATTAGCCATGTTTTGTGAGCATGCATCATTTGTGTCAACCATAGAACCAAAGAAAATAGAAGAAGCTTTGAAGGATGCTGATTGGATTATGGCTATGCAAGAAGAACTTAACAATTTCACAAGAAATGATGTTTGAGAATTGGTAGAAAGGCCAAATGACTACAATGTGATTGGAACCAAGTGGGTGTTTAAAAATAAGCAAGATCAAGATGGCATTATGGTGAGAAACAAAGCAAGACTAGTTGCTCAAGGTTACACTCAAGTAGAAGGTCTTGACTATGATGAGACATATGCTCTCGTGGCAAGATTAGAGGCAATAAGGATTCTATTGGCTTATGCTTGTGCGCACAACATCAAACTATATCAAATGGATGTCAAAAGTGCATTTCTCAATAGAATCATCAATGAGTTAGTCTTTGTTGAGCAACCTCTCGGATTTGAAGATGACAAGAAACCCAACCATGTGTACAAGTTGAAGAAGGCTTCATATGGCTTAAAGCAAGCACCTAGAGCATGGTATGAGAGGCTAAGGGATTTCCTTCTCTCTAAGGGATTCAAGATGGGCAAGGTTGATACAACTCTATTCACCAAGAAGATTGGGAATGATCTATTCATAGTGCAAATATATGTTGATGACATCATCTTTGGATCAACCGATCAAGCTTATTGTAAAGAATTTAGTGCTATGATGGCCAAAGAGTTTGAAATGTCTATGATTGGTGAACTTAGCTACTTCCTTGGTCTCCAAGTCAAGCAATTGAAGAATGGGACATTTGTGAGTCAAGAAAAATACATAAGGGACATGTTGAAGAAGTTTGGAATGCAAGAAGCAAAGCCAATTTCAACTCTAATGGGTACAAATGGCAATTTGGATAGTGATCTTGGTGGCAAAATGGTGAATCAAAAGGAATATCGGTCTTTGATTGGAAGTCTACTCTATGTCACCGCATCAAGGTTGGATGTCATGTTTAGTGTTTGTATGTGTGCTAGATATCAAGCCTCACCTAGAGAGAGTCATCTTACGGCCGCAAAAAGAATATTGAGGTACTTGAAGCAAACAAGAGATGTTGGACTATGGTATCCCAAGGGGTCGAAGTTTGAATTGATTGGATATTCGGACTCTAACTATGGGGGTTGCAAGATCAATAGAAAGAGCACAAGTGGCACATGTCAATTACTTGGAAGATCACTTGTGTCATGGTCCTCAAAGAAACAAAATAGTGTGGCAATCTCTACCGCCGAAGCCGAATATGTGAGTGCGGGGAGTTGTTATGCATAATTGCTATGGATGAAATCAACTTTGAAGGATTATGGCCTCAACTTCAAGAATGTGCCATTGCTATGTGATAATGAAAGTGCAATCAAGATGACACAAAACCCGGTTCAACATGGAAGAACAAAGCATATTGACATAAGGCATCATTTCATTAGAGATCATCAACAAAAGGGAGATATTGCCATTGAAAGTATTGGCACCGATGATCAACTTGCTGATATTCTCACCAAGCCACTTGATGAAAAGAGGTTTTGCAAGCTAAGGAATGAGTTGAACATTCTTGATTTCTCACACATGAGTTGAATGCACCCCACCCACTTATTGACATGTCTCTCCTTCGACATTGCAAGGTAAAGTTGATTGACATGTCATTCATCCTATGCTAAGGACTTGCTAGAGCATGTAGACATAATAAGTGGTACGCATGAGCATTCATGATAAATCAAATGAATTTGATGGATATATGTTACCACTATTGCTTCTATGCTTATTTTGATCTATTGGTGGCATATGACATGTTTGTGAGCTTGTAAACCTAGTGTTGAATCTAGAAGATTTGCTATACGTGTTTAATTCAACATAGGCAAGATAACCCTTATCATGAGGTGTGAAGAAGCTTGTCTTTGATTCAAATCAAATTAAATATCTTTGGCAAGTGTTCTAGGTTGAACCAAATTTGATAAATTCTAACCTACTCCATCAAACATTGTTTTTCTCTCCATAATTTGATCTCATTTTTGGGTAAGTTGTTGACAAAGGGGGAGAGAAAAAGATGATTCAACATGATAAAGGGGTAAATAAAATTTTGATGCACACAAGTAGGGGAAGCAAGCTCATAAACAAAGTTGTTGCATTTGTTTGTGCATTCTCATATGACTTGCTCATTACACATGTATTTAAATTCAATATACATGCTTGTGTGGTGCAATGCTAGTATAGAACTTGAATGATGAAATAATCTACTAGCATGCATAGGAATAGTTTATATGTGGTATCTAGACATGCTTAAAGCTTTACAAGTGGTCCAAGAACCTTTACATATAATGTTGATCTCACGGGGTTCTTGAGTTGTGATAGATGTCTAGTTACTTCATGATGCTAAGGATGGTGTAAAAGGCAACTCCGATTGGTATCACGCTTTAAAGGTCCATTTCTTACACCTTAGCATCATTTTGGTAGAATTACTCTCTCAACACTTCTATCCATGCATATGTGCAAAGCTTTCAATCCAAACTCTATGTACATATATAGGGAGAGCTAATGCTACCAAAACTGAGCTTGTGATAATTGTCCAAACTTTACTTATGAGCAAAATGATTGGACAAGTATGACAAGTTCAAAACTTTTATTATCAAAATCATCTTTGTGAGGGTTGTCATCAATTACCAAAAAGGGGGAGATTGAAAGTCCCTAGTTTGGTTTTGGCTAATTGATGAAACCTAGGACTAACCTTTGTATCTAAGTGGATGATTTAGATAAAGGTGGTCATTGAATATGAGACATGACATTAACTCATGTGACCAAGATGGTGAAGACCAAGATGATGCTTGGCTCGATGGATCGGTTGTGAAGGTGAAGGGCAAGTTGAGGCTTCGAAGCGAAGGACCATGCGATGGTGAAGCTTGAGCAAGACTTGGCGCCGACGGACCGATGCAACGGTGAAGAGAAAGTGAAGTCAAGGTCGATGGATCGAGACGGTCATGTGATGATATGAAGTGGATTATATCTTTTGGAAAAACAAAATGGGCTCAAGGCAAAGGTATAACCATAGGGACATTTTATTTTGCACTCAAGACACTACAGAGGGTGTGAGTGGTTTAGGATCGATAGCCGAACTATTAAGAGGGGAAGTCTTATCGGTTATTCGACGCACGGGTGCCACTAGGTGAATTCATGAAGTGCATTGCATGTAGGGCCTAGTGAGCTAACCAGAAAACCTTCGAAAATGATTATGAAAATGCTAACACACGTGCACAAGGTGGTGATCACTTGTTGGTATTGGCACATTTGCAAAGGCGTTGAAGTTTAAGCGGTAGAGAGGGTGCAGGATTCAAGCGTTTTTGAGGAGTTGAAATGCCTATTTTCTACTACGCCGGAAGTCGGAAAAGAAATGGAGGCGAACGGAGGTCACAGAGGTGACCGGACGCTACACCAGACGTGGTCATGGTATGACCAGACGTGTCTGGTCAGTTCAACGTAGCAGTCAGGCGCGCGGGTGTTAGGGTTTGCAACCGGCGCGTCCGGTCACTCGCGGGACCGGCGCATCCGGTCAGGCGCCCAGAGGGAACTGAGGTTCGCAAGGTCGATCAGACGCGAGGCACGTCCGGTCACACACGATCGGACGCGTCCGGTCGTTGAGGGAGCTTACTAGACTCTAACCGGACGCTGGCACTGTCGCGTCCGGTCGTTGCCTAGAGCGCGTTTGGTCGATGCTTCGCGGGCGCGCGATACTGTGCGATCGGCACGTCCGGTCGTTTGATGAGCACGTCCAGTCGTTTGATAGGCGCGTCCGATCGTTGCCTGGGGCGCGTCCGGTCGTTGGTTTGACTGTTGGGGCTCAGTGACCGTTGGAGGATCGGACGCGGTTGAGCGCGTCCGGTCAGTTTCGACCGGCGCGTCCAGTCATCCCGAAAAGTATCCAGCGAAGGGGTACAACGGCTCTATTTGCTTGGGATGCTTATAAATACTTGTTGGCCAGCCCTTGAGGAGGCCTCTCATGATTTCTAACATTCTTGTGCATCCTTTGAGCTAGAGCTTCTCCTCCCACTCATCTCTCTTGCTTGATTGCAAATCAAAAGTGAGATTGAGTGATCCCAAAGTGCATTGCATAGCTTGAGGGCATCTAGTGGCACTTGTGGTGGTTTAGCCGGTGGATTTCTTGTTACTCTTGGAGAGTACCGCTCCTAGCCGGCTTAGAGATTGTTGGAGGCGTTGGTAAGAGAAGGAGATTGTTCTTGGCCACCTCCGGTTGATTGTAAGAGGTTCTTGTGCTTTCCTCGGCGGAGCGCCAAAAGCAACTCTAGTGGATTGCACGTGTCATTGAGTTACCTCACTTGAGAGTGGTATCTTGCGGTGCCTTGCGAGGCATGCCTTGAGGGGCAAGTGACTTGAGGGTCACACCGAGGAACCATCTAAGTGTTGGTCGACACAATCGGTGACGTAGCTTGTCGGTGCACAAGTGAACACCGGGTGAACAAAAACATTGTGTCTCTTGTCTCCCGGTGATTGGTTTTCATATTGTGTTGTTGTCAATATTGATTGATTGTATATCATCTTGGTGATTGGCAACATCTTCACTCCACCGTCGGTATAAGATTCACAATCCTATCTCTCGCATTTACATTTACTAGTTATCTTGTGTAGCTCTAGTGTTAGCCATTGCTAGTAGTTGTTAGCTTGCTCTCTAGTGTAAGTTTAGTGACTTAGCCCTTGTGTGAACTAGAGATCATAATCCACTAGACTTGTGGATAAGAGGCTTGCATCACTACCGTAGGCTAAGCAAAACTCGTTTTACGCCGTTTGTTATTCTAACAAGTTTGCTTAGTGTTTATTGTAAAATTTTTATAGGCTATTCACCCCCCTCTAGCCATCTAGGACCTTACACTCGAGCGCAAGTGGAAGTGGCAGCATTCAGTGTCCCTTTTGCCATGTTCCACTGGTCTGGATTCAGAGCAAGCAACTGAAAGCCTAAGTTTGGTTTTGGTAATTAATGACACCAAGTTGCTAATGCCATGTGTTAAGTATTTTGAGTTAGGCATAAGCAACACATGTGATGAAGGTGTATGTGGCAAGGAGTGGTGGCCACAAGATCACAAAGAGATGGTGCGTGGACATGAAATGATGATCATGGTGGAGATGCACATAATATGATGGACATGATGTTCAAGTGAAAAAGAAGGATCTAAGAGCGCAAGGCAAATGTATAACCATAGGGTTTTCCTTTTGCCGGTCTAAGATGAGTAGAGAAGTGATTGACCGGGTTTAGGATACATAGCCGACTATCAAGAGGGGCAATCACGGTTAGCTCGGGAATCAAGTGCCACTAGATCATTGTCTTGAGCATATGCATTGGGATCTAGTAAAGAGCTAACATAACGCCTTGAGAAATGATTGTGAAATGCTAACACACATGCACATGGTGGTGTACACTTGGTGGTGTTAGCACATTTGCGAAGGCGGTGGAGTTTAAGCGGTAGAGAGGGGTTTGGGTTCCTCTCTCCCTCCCGCCGAGCTTGCGAGGCGGGATTCAGCGCTTTTCGAGGAAGTGAAAATGCCTATTTTCTACTGCGCCAGAAGTTGGAAAAGAAACGGAGGCAAAAGGAGGTCACAGAGGTGACCGGATGCTGCACCGGACGCGGTCACGGTTTGACCGGACACGTCCGATCATTTCAACGCAGTAAGGGTATGTGACCGGACGCTGGTCTAGCCTGACCAGCGCATCCGGTTAGTTCTCCTGTGCGCAGAAGAAGAGCGCGCGACCGGCGCGTCCGGTCCCTCACGGAACCGGCGCGTCCGGTCAGGTGTCCAGAGGGGCAGAGCGCAGCGGAGTGATGATCGGACGCGCGGCGCGTCCGGTCACGTACGATCGGACGTGTCCAGTCGTGTTGGGAGCTTACTAGACTCCGACCGGACGCCAGGTGCCTCGCGTCCGGTCTTACGCTAGAGCGTGTCCGGTCATAGCAACGGTAACTTCTGACGTGCACTGTTCATGCTTGTCCTGTAGTGACCGGACACGTCCGGTCATCCCGACCGGTGCGTCTGGTCAACATGTTTTGAACTGCGTCGTCCGTAACGGCTAGTTGCGTACCCCTTCGCTATAAATAGAGGATGTCCGGGGTTTGAGGATATCTCTTGCACATTTTGAGACCTAGAGACATACTTTGAGCTAGAGAACAACCCTCCACTCATCTCTTTGCATAGTTGCACATCTTGAGTGAGATTGAGTGAGATTCAAGTGCATTGCTTGAGAGTTGCATTCTATAGGCACTTGATCTTTGAGTTGCTATGGATTTCTTGTTACTCTTCCGTGTTTCCCAACACGGTAGACGGCTTGGAGCAGCGGAGGTGATTGAGCTCACAATTGGAGATTGTTGGAGCCCTCACCAAGTGTTGTAAGGGGTTCTTGATCCTTCCCCACGGGAGTTCACAAATTGGATACTCTAGTGGAGCTCGTGGCTTGGAGGATCCCCATCTTGTGTGCGGTTGTGCGGCGCCCGCTGAGGGCTCGACTCTTGATAGTCGATTAGCTCGCGAACCGACAAGTGGGTGTATCGCCACAACGGGGAGTAGCTTGCCGGGAAGCAAGTGAACCTCGGGATAAATTCTTGTCATTCTCTTCCCCGAGGATTTCTCTTGTGTGATTGATTGATTGGTACTTCTCATCTCTATACGACGGTATAATCACTCGAAGCTCTTCTCTCGTATTACTTCTTGTTTCTAGCTTGTAGTTATTGTTGTGTTTAGTGGATAGCCTTGTACTAGACTTGTGTAGGTGGCTTGCTTAATTAGTTAGAGCTAGCTTTGTACTAACTTATGGTTAAGTAATTCTTGTAGAAGTTTTAATTAGGCTATTCACCCCCCCTCTAGCCTATTTGGACCTTACAAGTGGTATCGGAGTCGAGGCACCATTTATTTGAGGCTTAACAACCTACGGTGAAAAAGAAATGGCTCAATTAAGCTTGCACATCAACAACACCAAGAAGGCACCTCACTTTGATGGCACAAATTATACATATTGGAAGGTTAAGATGACCGCACACCTAAAGTCAATCAATAGAGAAGTGTGGAAGGTCACCGAAACAAAATTTGAGGTTGCTAATCCGGAAGCACCTACACCGGTGGAAGAGAAGAAGCTCCAATGCAATGACATTACCATTAGTGCTCTTCATGAGACATTAGATGACAAGATATTTGAGCAAGTAAAGAACATAGAGATTGCTCATGATGCTGGGGCCAAGCTAGAAGAAACATTTGAGGGCACCGAAGGCACAAAGACCGCTAAAGCATATATCTTGCAAGAAAATTTTCAAGCTTCAAGATGCAAGATGATGAGAGTGTACCGGAGATGTTTCATAGGTTGCAAGTCATTGTCAATGAGCTCAAGGCACTTGGTGAGGAGGTCAAGGATAATCAATTTTCTATGAAGTTCTTGAGAAGTCTACCCAAGAGATTTGATACATTGATCACCGTGCTAGTGAGGACTACATTGAAGGATTCAAACTCCTCAATAAATATTCCAAGAAGTGATGACTGATGATTCATATAGAGAAGATGATGAGAAGGATGAGTTGGTCAAGAAGAAGAAGAAGAAAAATGAGAAGAAAGATGATGAAAAGAAGAAGAGTGTGGCATTCAAAGCCACCACATCCAAGGGCAAATCCAAGATTGAATCATCAAGTGATGAAGACTCAAGCTCTTGTGATAATGATGACATTGATGAGAAGATGGCTCTCTTTGTCAAGCAATTTGGCAAATTCATGAAGAAGAAAGGCTATCATGCAAGAAGGAGGAAGAACTCATCCAAGAAGAGTGAGCATACCATGAGATGCTTTAGATGCCATAGCAAGGACCATCTCATTGCAAAGTGTCCTTATGATAGTGATGATGAAGATGCTATGAAGAAAGAGAAGAAGAAGCAAGAAAAGAAGAAGAGCTCTCATAAGAAGAAGAATGATTCTCATATTGCTACTTGGGATAGTGATGATTCCTCAAGTGATGATGACGATGACAACAAGAGCAAGAAGAAGGGACATGCTAGCATTGCCATCCAAGAGAAGGTCTCCCTCTTCGACACTCCATCGTGCTTCATGGCTAAGGCCACTAAGGTATCATCCGATGATGAGAGTGATCATGATAATGCTAGTGATAGTGATAGTGATGAAGAAGAATTCACTAAAGATGAACTAATCACTATGCTAGAAGATTGCACTCAACATTTTAAAGAATCTAGAAAGGAGTGCAAGGGCTTGCTTAAGGAAAAGAAAAACCTTATGCAAGAACTTGATGAGCTTAGAGCATCTTATGAGAGTCTAAAGGTAGACCATAAGAAGCTTCAAAAGTCTCACACTAAGCTTGAAGAAGCCCATTCCTCTCTTGTTGAAAAATGTGAAAACATGCCAACTAATGTTGAGAAAGCTAAAACTTGCAACATAGGCATATCATGTGATATAATTGATGAATCCTTTCATAAGCCTATTGTTGTTGCTCCCACTAACCCTTCATGTAGCGCATCTACATCATCCTCATCTAGTAGTGATGGTTTCACTTGTGACTCCACACTTATAGTTGAGAATGAAAATCTCAAGAAGGAGGTAAAAGAGCTCAATCACACATTAGCTAAGGCTTATGGTGGTGAGGACCGCTTGCTTATGTGCTTGGGTAGCCAAAGAGCGTCTCTCTACAAAGAGGGATTGGGCTATAACCCCAAGAAAGGTAAGGCCGCTTTTGCTCCTCACAAGACTCATTTTGTAAAGAACAATGATAGCTATTGCAAAAGTTGCAAGCAAGTTGGTCACATAAAGCAACAATGCATGAACAAGAAATCAAATGCTAATGTATCATCAATTAAGTTTGATTCTTTCTATATGCTTACCAAGGGTACAAATGGTGTTCATGCTAAGTTCATTGGTACACTATGGATGGGCTCAAAGAAGAAAGTCATTTGGGTACCTAAGAGCTTGGTCACTAACCTTGGAGGACCCAAACAAGTTTGGGTACCTAAAAAGAATTGATCTTGTCTTGTAGGTCAATTACAAAGCCGGAGAAAGGCATTGGGTGCTTGATAGTGGGTGCACTCAACACATGACTGGGGATTCTTGTATGTTCAAATCAATTGATACAAGTCAAAATGGTGGTTTTGATGCTATCACTTTCGGCAACAACAAGAAAGGCAAGGTCAAGGGGCTTGGTAAAATTGCTATCTCAAATGACATGAGCATATCTAATGTGTTGCTAGTTGAGAGCTTAGATTTCAATCTTTTATCGGTGGCACAACTTTGTGATCTTGGCTTCAAGTGCATATTTGGTAGTGATGATGTTGAAGTCATAAGTGTTGATGGATCAAATTTGATATTCAAAGGATTTAGACATGGTAGCTTATACTTGGTTGACTTCAATGATAGTGAGACACAATTGACATCATGCTTGCTTAGCAAATCTAGTATGGGTTGGTTATGGCATAGAAGGCTTGGTCATGTTGGAATAAAACAATTGAATAAACTTTTGAGGCATGACTTAGTTAGAGGCTTGAAAGATGTCACTTTTGAAAAGGATAAATCATGTAGTGCTTGTCAAGCCGGCAAACAAGTTGGAAATACACATCCTAGCAAGAGTGAAATGAGCATATCAAAGGCGTTTGAGCTATTGCACATGGACTTGTTTGGGCCAACAACATACACTAGCATTGGTGGCAATAAGTATGGTTTTGTGATTGTGGATGACTACACTAGATACACTTGGGTGTTCTTTCTCTATGGCAAGAGTGATGTACATGATCTATTCAAATCTTTTGTCAAGAGGGTGCAAAATGAGTTTGAGACTACCATCAAGAAGATTAGAAGTGACAATGGTAGTGAGTTCAAGAACACAAAAGTTGAAGATTTGTGTGATGATCTTGGTATTGGACATCAATTCTCTCCAACATACACTCCTCAATCCAATGGTATAGTTGAAAGGAAAAATAGAACCTTGATTGACATGGCTAGATCAATGCTTAGTGAATATAATGTTAGTCATTCATTTTGGAGTGAAGCCATCAACACGGCTTGCTATTGTAGCAACTATCTCTATTGCCATGGGAAGCTTGGAAGACACCATATGAGCTATTGAATGGAAGAAAGCCTAACATTGCATACTTTAGAGTGTTTGGTTGCAAATGCTATATTCTTAAGAAAGGCACTAGATTGAGCAAGTTTGAAAAAAAATGTGATGAAGGGTTCTTAATTGGTTATTCTACCACAAGCAAGACATATAGAGTTTGGAATCTCATAAATGGCACCTTGGAAGAAGTTCATGATGTTGAGTTTGATGAAACCCAAGGATCTCAAAATGAAGCTCAAAACCTTGATGATGTGAGAGGAGATCAATTGTCAAATGCAATGAAGAACATGGACATTGGTGATATAAGGCCGATGCAAGTTGATGATGATGATGATATTCATGTGATCAACCAAAATATGCAAATTGATACAAATCAAGCAAGCTCTAGTGGTTCTCATGATGAAGCTCAAGTTCAAGGTCAAACAAGTGGAAGAAATCAACTCCCAATACTCCAACCTACTAGCATTGCAAGAGATCATCCGTTGGATCAAATCATTGGTGGAATTCAAAGTGGTGTTCAAACTAGATCAAGACTAGCATCCTTTTGTGAGCACTACTCATTTGTGTCACTTGAAGAACCTAAGAAATTATAAGATGCTTTGAAGGATTCTGATTGGGTAAATGGCATGCATGAAGAACTAAACAACTTTGCTAGAAATCAAGTTTGGAAACTTGTTGAGAGGCCAAAGAACTACAATGTGATTGGCACTAAGTGGGTCTTTAGAAACAAGCAAGATTAAGATGGCATGGTTATAAGGAACAAAGCAAGATTAGTAGCACAAGAATACACTCAAGTTGAGGGTCTTGACTTTGGAGAGACATATGCACCGGTTGCAAGATTAGAAGCAATTAGAATCTTATTAGCATATGCTTGTGCAAATAACATCAAGCTCTATCAAATGGATGTCAAGAGTGCATTTCTCAATGGCTACATCAATGAAGAAGTTTATGTTGAGCAACCTACCGGTTTTGAAGATGACAATAAGCCCAACCATGTTTACAAGCTAAAGAAGGCATTGTATGGTTTGAAGCAAGCACCTAGAGCATGGTATGAGAGATTGAGGGACTTTCTTCTCTCTAAAGGGTTCAAGATGGGAAAGGTTGACACCACTCTCTTCACCAAGAAGCTTGGAAATGACTTGTTTGTGTTGCAAATCTATGTGGATGATATCATTTTTGGATCAACTAATCAAGATTTTTGTGAAGAATTTTGAAATATGATGGCTAATGAGTTTGAGATATCTATGATTGGAGAGCTTAGTTACTTCCTTGGACTTCAAATCAAGCAAATGAAGAATGGCACTTTTGTAAGTCAAGGCAAGTACATCAAGGACATGATCAAGAAGTTTGGATTGCAAGATGCTAAGCAAATGAGTACACCAATGGGCACTAATGATCAATTGGGTATTGATGCTAGTGGAAACATGGTAGATCAAAAGCAATACCGGTCTATTATTGGAAGTTTGCTCTATGTCACCGCTTCTAGGTCGGATATGATGTTTAGTGTGTGCAAATGTGCAAGATATCAAGCTTCACCTAGAGAAAGTCACTTGAAAGCAACCAAGAGGATATTGAGATATCTAAAGGGCACTCGTGATGTTGGATTATGGTTTCTAAAGGGGTCTAATTTTGAGTTGATTGGATATTCGGACTCCGACTATGGTGGATGCAAGATTGTTAGAATGAGCACAAGTGGCACTTGTCAATTGCTTAGAAGGTCTCTTGTCTCATGGTCATCAAAGAAACAAAATAGTATTACACTATCTACTGCCAAGGCCGAATACATTAGTGCCGGTAGTTGTTGTGCACAATTGCTTTGGATGAAGGCAACTTTGAGTGACTTTGGAATCAAGTTCAAGAATGTGCCATTGTTTTGTGACAATGAAAGTGCTATCAAGATGACTCAAAATCTGGTTCAACATTCAAGAACCAAGCACATTGACATAAGGCATCACTTCATAAGAGATCATCAACAAAAGGGTGATATTAGCATTGAGAGCATTGGCACCGAAGATCAACTAGCCGACATCTTTACAAAGCCACTTGATGAAAAGAGATTTTACAAGTTGAAGAATGAATTGAACGTACTTGACTTCTCCAACTTGAAATGAGTGCACCCCCATATTTTTATATGACATGCCTCTCCTCCAACATAACAAGGTAAAGTTGTTTGGCATATCATTCATACTTTGCTAAGGACATGGCTAGAACATATAGACATATTTGCATAACAAATAAGCTCATTCATGAAAATCAAATGATTCTGATGTATGTATGGTACCACTATTGCTTCTATGTTTGATTGATCTAGTGGTAGCATATGACATGTTTGTGAGCTTGCAAATCTAGTGCTGAATCTAGAAAATAAGCTCATGATGTGTAATTCAACATGCTCAAGATAACCCTTATACTTTATGAGGTGTGAAGAAGCTTGTGCTTGGATCAAACCAAATTATATATTCTAAGCAAGTGATCTAGATTGAACCATAATTTGGACTCCCTCATATTGATTGACTTGACTCTCACTAAAATTGGTACCTTTTTGGTGATTGTTGACAAAGGGGGAGAGAAAAGTCACAAAGATAGAAAAGTCACAAAGAGGGAGAAAGATATAGTAAGGGGGAGAGAAATTAAAATTGAGCACACAAGTGGGGGGAGCAAGCTCATGAATTATTTGTTGCATTTGTATGTGCACTAACATGATGTTGTGTTGCATTGCAAATTTAATTTTGATATTCATGATTGAATGGTGTTTGCTAGAAATAGAACTTGAATGATGATTTGTTGAGAGTAGCTTTACAAGCGGTATCTAGACACCTTTGCATATAATGTTGATCTCACGGGGTATTTTAGTGTTTGTGATCTTTACAAGTGATGTATTACAAGTGGTGTCTAGCTACATCGATGTTAAGGATGGTATATAAAGGCAACTCCGATTGGTATCATGCTTCAAAGGTCCATTCTATATACCTTAGTATCAATTTGATAGTAGTAACTCTCCCAAAATTCAAATCCATACATATGTGCACAATTGAACCAAACTCATGAAAGCACATATGTAGGGGGAGCTAATACTATCGAAATTAAAAATTGATTTCATTATATATCTTTGTGATGGTTGTCATCAATTACCAAAAAGGGGGAGATTGAAAGCCCAAGTTTGGTTTTGGTAATTAATGACACCAAGTTGCTAATGCCATGTGTTAAGTATTTTGAGTTAGGCATAAACAACACATGTGATGAAGGTGTATGTGGCAAGGAGTGGTGGCCACAAGATCACAAAGAGATGGTGCGTGGACATGAAATGATGATCATAGTGGAGATGCACATAATATGATGGACATGATGTTCAAGTGGAAAAGAAGGATCTAAGAGCGCAAGGCAAATGTATAACCATAGGGTTTTCCTTTTGCTGGTCTAAGATGAGTAGAGAAGTGATTGACCGGGTTTAGGATACATAGCCGACTATCAAGAGGGGCAATCACGGTTAGCTCGGGAATCAAGTGCCACTAGATCATTGTCTTGAGCATATGCATTGGGATCTAGTAAAGATCTAACATAACGCCTTGAGAAATGATTGTGAAATGCTAACACACATGCACATGGTGGTGTACACTTGGTGGTGTTAGCACATTTGTGAAGGCGGTGGAGTTTAAGCGGTAGAGAGGGGTTTGGGTTCCTCTCTCCCTCCCGCCGAGCTTGCGAGGCAGGATTCGGCGCTTTTCGGGGAAGTGAAAATGCCTATTTTCTACTGCGCCAGAAGTTGGAAAAGAAACGGAGGCAAAAGGAGGTCACAAAGGTGACCGGACGCTGCACCGGACGCGGTCACGGTTTGACCGGACACGTCCGGTCATTTCAACGCAGTAAGGGTATGTGACCGGACGCTGGTCTGGCCTGACCAGCGCATCCGATTAGTTCTCCTGTGCGCAGAAGAAGAGCGCGCGACCGGCGCGTCCGGTCCCTCACGGAACCGGCGCGTCCGGTCAGGTGTCCAGAGGGGCAGAGCGCAGCGGAGTGATGATCGGACGCGCGGCGCGTCCGGTCACGTACGATCGGACGTGTCCAGTCGTGCTGGGAGCTTACTGGACTCTGACCGGACGCCAGGTGCCTCACGTCCGATCTTACGCTAGAGCGCGTCCGGTCATAGCAACGGTAACTTCTGACGTGCACTGTTCACGCTTGTCCTGTAGTGACCGGACACGTCCGGTCACCCCGACCGGTGCGTCTGGTCAACACGTTTTGAACTGCGTCGTCCGTAACGGCTAGCTGCGTACCCCTTCGCTATAAATAGAGGATGTCCGGGGTTTGAGGGTATCTCTTGCACATTTTGAGACCTAGAGACATACTTTGAGCTAGACAACAACCCCTCCACTCATCTCTTTGCATAGTTGCACATCTTGAGTGAGATTGAGTGAGATTCAAGTGCATTGCTTGAGAGTTGCATTTTATAGGCACTTGATCTTTGAGTTGCTATGGATTTCTTGTTACTCTTCCGTGTTTCCCAACACGGTAGACGGCTTGGAGCAGCGGAGGTGATTGAGCTCATAATTAGAGATTGTTGGAGCCCTCACCAAGTGTTGTAAGGGGTTCTTGATCCTTCCCCACGGAAGTTCACAAATTGGATACTCTAGTGGAGCTCGTGGCTTGGAGGATCCCTATCTTGTGTGCGGTTGTGCGGCGCCCGCTGAGGGCTCGACTCTTGATAGTCGATTAGCTCGCGAACCGACAAGTGGGTGTATCGCCACAACGGGGAGTAGCTTGCCGGGAAGCAAGTGAACCTCAGGATAAATTCTTGTGTCATTCTCTTCCCGAGGATTTCTCTTGTGTGATTGATTGATTGGTACTTCTCATCTCTACACGGCAGTATAATCACTCGAAGCTCTTCTCTCATATTACTTCTTGTTTCTAGCTTGTAGTTGTTGTTGTGCTTAGTGGATAGCCTTGTACTAGACTTGTGTAGGTGACTTGCTTAATTAGTTAGAACTAGTGCTTTTGCTTCGCCAGCTTTCATACTAACTTGTGGTTAAGTAATTCTTGTAGAAGTTTTAATTAGGCTATTCACCCCCCTCTAGCCTATTTGGACCTTACAGCAGCGAGGTAGTAAGGGGCAGTGGTTTCTCAAGTGCCCGTACAACATCTGGGTAAGGCTTTTTGACATTAATAGACCTCACTGTGAATTTTGCTGGTGCTCTGACCGATCTATTTTGAATGCAGGGTGGTCCAACTACATGTGGTTACATTCGCCCTGAGATTCCGGTTGTGAAGTTTGAAGCACAAGAACAACAATTGAAGGCTACCAAGGAGGCATCATGTGACTGTTGCTCTGAATTGAAATTAGAATTTGAAGAGTTGAAGCAAACACTGACAGTGTTGTCAGTGAACTTTGTAGACTGAAGGTGAAGCCTGCAGAGCCGATTCATGAGCCAAAGCCTATGCCGAAGCAAATTGTCATTGATTATTTTGTTTTGGTGGGCTTCGTCGGTGTCCTGATTGGTGTTGTGGTTGCCTGTATATGGAAGTGAACTAATGTATGTGGTAGTCAGCCATTGTGTGTGTGAGTTAGGTCTTGCTTATTAGCAAGGGAAGCCTGTGTTGTAAATTTCAGCTTAGTCTTCCGTAATGAACATGATGTTTTTCTTGCAGTGAGTGTTAAATAACATGTTAAATCTGACTATTCTCCATGAGTGATCACTAGATTCACAAAAAAATATGTTAACGACAAATGAGCTGAAAATGAACTGATCATCCAAATTGAAGTGTTGTTATTAGCTATTACCAGATCTTCTTAGCCTAACTAATAATAGTACCCATAATTGGTGAATGAGGGCATGCTAGTTCCTTATGTCACGCATAGCCTGCAGTAGTGGTTATTTCAATTTGTTTTGATTAGGTCTTCTTAGCCTAACAAAGACTAATACTCAGAAGTCAGAACCGGTGACTGGGGGCTTTAATTCCTTATTGATGATTAACCCCCAGTAGTTACTTGATTACTTTAATTTGCTATAATCCAGTCTTCATAACCTAAAAACTAAAAACTACTAGAACTCAAAACTGGTGACTTAAGTTCCTTGCTGACCGGTAACCCACGGTACATAATAATTTGCTTAAATATATAATATATATGTGGTGCCAAAGCATACCTTTTCAATTAGATCGTTGTTGTTAAGAGGGAAAGGCTCCTTGTCCAAGAACCCACGGTCCTTAAAAAAACAACATTCTTTAAGTTTGGAAATCTATTGTAACACAGCAGCAAAGCTGAATATCAACAAAAACAACAAGATAGTCGACCATAGCATTGAAAAATGTTGTTTTCATTCGGTTAAGTCCACGGGTTATTTCAAAGGCCAGCACAAAGCTTAGATCCTTTCTTGGTTGCCAGAAGATCGCTTGGGGAGCGGCATATCCACCTCTATGTTGCCGACGCCGTCCGCCCCTCGCCCGAATATGAACAGTAGACCGACTGTGAATAGTAACCTAACTGTGAACAGTAGGTAGTGTCCGACTGTGAACAGTAGGCTAACTGTGAACGTGTCGCCTGACTATGAACATTAGGTAGACTGTGAACGTGTCGCCCGACTTGCTAGAAAGAGTTGAAGGTGTGCCTTCTTTAAAAAAATGGTACCTAAAAGTTTTAGTAGCAGCGAATGTCAGAAATATATCATCTCCAAAAAATATTAGTACTTTGTAGGATAAAAATTGCTCAACCTGAAATAATTTCTTTCTTGCTTCCTTCAGGTTATATGCGAAACCACTAGATTGAACTATTTGAAAAATCAACACTGAATGAAGTACAGTCGTATGGCTCCAGCCATTCCAGCCATTCCATCTATGAGAAACATTTAAAGGATTTGAGCAGCAAATCTGAGTTTGTTGGGATTTTTGCATTCTCACCATACTTTGTTGTATTTTTCCTTGGCTTTCTTTTTCTGCAAGTTTGGACAAAAAGTATTTAATTTAGTTAGCAAAATAAGTCACGACAGCAAGTACATATAGTTGGGTCTTACCTTTTCTTAGTCCCATTAAGATGGCATTTCTAGCTTGTTTCACCATGGCCCAATTCTCCACATCCCTTGCACTTCCTTTTGTCTCTAATCATTTTTCTTGTCATTTTCTGCCTCATTTGCAGCTTGTTTGTCTGCCTCATTTGCTGCTTCCTTGGTTGCCTTCTTTCCTTTGCTGCCACCACCTTCTAGGAAGCCTTTTTATCCTGAGTTTTCTGTACCTACCAGCAGTCTTCTTGTCAAGTGGTGCCATAACCCCAAAAGGCAAATCAACATCTGGCCATTTTGACCTATCAGACAATGGCTCTATAAGTCTCTTATAAGATGCCCTGAAGTCACAACAGAGTAATACTCATACACAAAGTCCTCCATATGTACATTAGTGGACTATCCACTTGTAATCAAAGCCAAAGCATGCTGGCAAGGCTTATCAGTATGCTGCCACTCAAGACAGGTGCATTCATGCAGAGAAGACTTAACAACATATCTATTGTGAGTGTTTATGGTGTCCCAAATTTCAGCTACAGCATTGTCACCATCTACAACAGTTAAGTGCCCAAGTCCTCTAGTTCTTGCTTTCAACTACTGTATTACGGCTAGGAGAATCTTCCCAGTAAGCCTTTCTGAAATTTTCCTTCTTTTTTCCCACCGTGAACAGTAGCCCGACTGTGAACAGTATCCCACCTGTGAACGTGTCGCCTACCTGTGAACAGCAGGTAGACTGTGAATGTGTCGCACGACTTGCTGGAAAGAGTTGAAGGTGTGCCTTCTTTAAAAAAATGGTATCTAAAAGTTTTAGTAGCAGCGAATGTCAGAAATATATCATCTCTAGAAAATATTAGTACTTTGTAGGATAAAAATTGCTCAACCTGAAATAATTTCTTTCTTGCTTACTTCAGGTTGTATGCGAAACCACTGGATTGAACTATTTGAAAAATCAACACTGAATGAAGTACAGCTGTATGGCTCCAGCCATTCCAGTCATTCCATCTATGTGTGGCAGAACCGTCTAATCTAATGTCCTCCCAAGTGTACTTGTCTTTCATTAGACACTAAGTACCCAAGGAAGCGCACTAAACTATGTAGTTCCGTCGAGCACACCCAACGGGAGAACTCGGAAATCCACATTTTTCATTAGGATCATAAATGAGAGATAAAACTTACAACATCCTGCCATTTCTTACATCACTTTTAGTACAACAAAAAAGTAATTCATTATTTGATTATAACAGCGGAATATAAAACGTTATCAGAGTTTCAGCGGAATGAAAATCATTTAATGTCAAGTTAAACATTATCACGAAGAACATTTAAATGCATGAATAATAACAGATTAATAATATTTTCCTTGTAAAATTTTTAGTGAGAGTTTTAATACATAACTCTACTCCACATCGCAAAGGAAATCCTCGCTGAGCTCACCAGGAGGTTTTCTCACACAAGTGTTAGCTTATCAGCACCTATCACCTGCAATAGGGTAGAACAAACCCTAAGTACTCAATTGTACTCCGCAAGACTTACCCGTTAGGAGGAAAGAAAAAACTCCAAGGATTATGCAAGGCTTTCTAGCTGGTGGGTTTACTGCGTTTGCAAGAAGCATTACTAATCGTGCATCCTTATATTCAATTTATTAGCAATCCTTATTAGTTCATTAACCAACCTTCTATGTAAGCACATATTCTACTTTCAAGCAAGGTTTGAGCCATCAGAACCATCTTTCCATCTTTCATCTTTCAGTTCTTACTACGGTGTCAAAGTGCAGTCAAGTCGTACCGTCACGTAGAAACGGTGATTCACGAATCAATGTGCCCAGCTGGGTACCCTGAAAAACACACGCCCCGCCTGTACCGAGGTACAAACGGGACGAACCCATTATTCTCCTATCAAGAGAACCGAGTCCCCGTCCATACTGGACTCCAAGCCCTCGCCCTCTCGCGGTGCTTAGACCTCCTAATACCCATATATAATCCACCTTCGGTTGGTCCGGATGGAGCCGGAACCCATGACAAGAGAATAACAAGTCTTTCTAGCCCCCATCCGCTAGTATATCTCGGGATAAGGAGATCTGTGACCTGACAACCATCCAAATGCAACGACCGGTCCTTAATCGACACAGGCGGGACCAACGCAACCAGAGCCTCGCTCAGTTGCCAACCAGGTCCAAATCCAATCCAAAAACATAGTTCCGCCCGGTCTCCAATTATTATCTAGATGTATTTACATTCCATGTGAGAGTAACATGATAATAGTAACAATAATATATATCCTATCTCTCGCGAGCGACATGCAATCACTCGACTTCTACCGGAGTCTTGTACCATAGCAATCTACACGATCCTGATATACTAGTAAGACTCATAGGATCAGGTTATATATATGCAAGTGGGTTTCATTCAACTCCTTGAAACTTAATGCACAAGCATAAAATAAAGTGCATAATAATAGAGGTTATGCACCGGGGCTTGCCTGGGCAAACATACAACCAAATGTTAGTATGCCATCTTCGGGCACGTTCACCAAGGCACCATCTTTTAGGTTAACATCAAGTCCTTCGGTTGATCCATCGATCCATCATCGTTCCTATTATGATTTATGTGAATACAATGCAGAGACATAAGTAAAAGACCGCAATCACAACTCTCGCCGTACGACTACGTCTCGCAAACTAACGAGCTAGCCACACACTAACTCACCAGGCTTTGTATCCCCGTTGTCGACTAAGATATTATTTTAGTTATACAAGCCCAAGTGTTGCTCTATTTACTTTATATATTTAATGAATATTCAAACTAGGGCTTCTTAGCTATCCTAGCAACCCAATTAATATGAGACTATAAAAAAATTACAGCGAACATCTAATAATACTATGAAGTTGTGGTAAAATTTTTAAAGTTAGCAATATCATCATTTGGCCATAAGAATTCCGACAAGTTATTCTTGAATAAAATGGAGCATCTTACTTTACTTAGAGAACTCCTAAAAACATTATAAAAATATGTGAACCAAATACACCAATAGTTAGTTTATGATTTTTGGAACCTAACGAAATTGGTTTCGCAATTTTTGGACTTCTACACACTTCTAATTTGAATTTACAAGTTTAGTTTATGAACTAAATTAAGAAATTGCTTTATAAAGGGAAAGGGCCAACTGCAACCAATCGGCCCAGTGACCGAAACGGCCCGCGAGCAATGTGGCCGCGCGCCAGCAGGCCGGCCCAGCAGGCCCACTCGCTCCTGCTGCGGGGTTTTTACAAAAAGGACCCCACCCTACCGAGTAATCGAGCGACCCTGGGAGCTACTATTACGCAAGAGAGGAACTTCGCACTGCGGTCCCCAAACTTTGCAGTCTTCGCAGTGAGCCGGTCCCCGCTGCCCCCTGCGCGCGTCGGCGTGGCTCTGGCCGGCACTGGGCGGTCACGTCGGCCATAAGGGCGAAACACCGGTCTGATGCGCAGGGCGATGAGCACTGCTGGCCCACCACGAAGCCCCGAGAGGCGGTTGGAAGGCAAACGATGCCTCCTAGCACCTAGCCCACGCTGGCGGACCACCTGCCATGGTGGCGTTCCTGTTCCGACGACTCTGCGGCCTAACGAGGTGATAGAGATTGTGGGGGAGCAGAAGGGACTCACCGTGAACCCAGCCGCAAAATGGGTTGAGGTAGGGAAAGATCGGGATGCTCTGGCCACGTGCGCCCGTACCCCGCGGCGGCGCTCCGAGGCGGCACGGCCGCGCCCGCGCTCCGGTGATGCATGCCCTGGCCAAAAAGAAGTGAGCACCAGGTAGAGGAGGTCTAGACAAGCTTAGAGGTACATACAATTGAGCTGTCATCAACCCTATGACCTTGCCTCCCCGATTAACCGGTGCGGTGACGCCCATGGCCGACGGCGAGGAAAACTTGAAATTGGTCACCCACGGACCAAGGCTGCATTTGAAGAGAGTGGGGCATCCAGAGAACTCCCAATTCTACCCACTGGCACGGGCGAATTGGACCAAGACGTGCGGAGCTAGGCGAATTAGGAAGGCAGGGAGTGCAGTGGCGGTAGCGGCACTTGGCGAGCCGAGCGGTTAAAAACGAGGTGGGCCGACTTGTAGCAGCACATGCCCAAGGACTCGACGTGGGTGCTGGGACGAGAGATGGTGAAGGCACCGTGACGACCACGCCACAGCGGTCACCACCGTGGTTCGGTCCTGCGCGCGGTCTGCCCCATGAGCGGGGCGTGCACCCTACGGCAGAGGCCTGGCCGTAGCCAGCCGGGGCCGACCAACGCCTGGGCGAGGTGCAGCACGGCCCCTCCCGGACGCGTGAGCCGGTCAGTGACAACCGGACTGCCATGCCTGTGTCGAGGACAGTGGTGCCCGCTCGTGGTGACCGTGCCCTAGGGGCCAAGCGGCCGAAAACGTGTGTTGCACAAATATTAAAGCATGCCCAACTTCTAACTCAGCTAGGTTAAGACTAAACCACCTTGACAAGGCTCAAGAAGGTATATACAGCTACTAGTAGGAGCAACAAACTTAGACAAAGATGAACTAGAGAGTAGAGTAGAGATGTGCCAACTTGGGACTGCCAACCAGTGCTCGAGGTAAGAGTAAGCTAGCCAACAGCGCGTTCTAGCGAAGTTAGACAATTTCTAAGGCAAGCAACATGACGTCCAACCCAACTACCACCTATGCTACGCTCAAGTGCTAGGTTAGAAGTAACCAACTATGCAAACACATGATATTAGTGCTTAAGTATTTTTATTAGAATTTAAATGCCCAAATAACCATGTCACCACCTCTTTCCGACCTGGACGAGATCTAGAGTTGAGGTGGATTTCGAATTCGATTACCGATCTTGCAACACAAGTTAACAAAATTTACTCTCCAAAGCCAAGTTGCACCTTCACCTACGTAGCCCGCTCACCCATTTTTACTTAAGCGCACTACTCAAGTTACATTTTATTTTTGTTTGTAAGAATTTGTTTTTCATGCCAACAATTAAAACAACTTATTTGATGCTTCTTATTAGGATCACATTAGCCTATTTTCACGCAACATAAACTAACTTACAACGTCCATTTAGTTCTTCTTAACCCCAAAAGAGTGTCATATAAGATTCCGGTATCATTTCATGTGTGTTTTAAATTTAACCTCCAGAAAACTTGTTTAGTTAATTTCTTATAGACATTAACCACGTTGCTAAGCGAGCTAGTAACACCAGGGGTGTTACACTATAAGAAACATTTAAAGGACCTGAGCAGCAAATCTGCACCTAACAGCAAACCTGCTTGAATTTTGACACAATTTCATGATCACCGTAATATTTCCAAAATATAGAACTAACTCCAACCATATCATCATGATCACATGCATATAATACTGACTCCAACCATTTAAGTTACAAAGGTCCAAATAACTTAACTAAAATCTAGATACATAGGACACATGTCCAGAGATACATTTTCATAGAGACCTCCATTTTTACGATGGAGATACATGTCCAGATACAATTTAAGTTACAATTTCATGATGGACATAACATTCCAGACTGAAACCTTCAATTGGTTTTCAGTTTTCTTGGCTTGAGATTTTTTAGTGGGCTCCTCTTTTGCATTGTCTTGTCTGGTGAGACACCTTTAGCTAGCAGGTTTTGTAGTTGGCTGCAATAAAAGTAGCACTATGAGTCACTTGTATGAAAGCAGTGTACAAGTATAAAAGAATGAGAATTAATGTGTAGCATACCCTCTTGTAACCCTATTGGAGCTGTTCTGTATGATCTGGTTCCTTGTGAGCCTTGTGGAACTGGTGAGTGTATTTAGGGCTGGTGTAGGTATTTCTTGGTCATGGAGAGAAGCAACTGAGGCTGGTGCTTCAATTTCTAAAGCATGCAAATCATCTGGGGCTGGTGGTGCCATTTCGTGATCATGGAAAGCATTTGGGGTTGCTGGTTCAGTAGCAGTATCCTGAGATTTCCCTCCCTTCTTTGTTCTCTTTGTTGGGATTTTTGCATTCTCACCATACTTTGTTGTATTTTTCCTTGGCTTTCTTTTTCTGCAAGTTTGGATAAAAAGTATTTAATTTAGTTAGCAAAACAAATCATGACAACAAGTACATATAGTTGGATCTTACCTTTTCTTAGTCCCATTAAGATGGCATTTGTAGCTTGTTTCACCATGGTCCAATTCTCCACATCCCTTACACTTCCTTTTGCCTCTAATCATTTTTTTCTTGCCCTTTTCTGCCTCATTTGCAGCTTGTTCATCTGCCTCATTTGCTGCTTCCTTGGTTGCCTTCTTTCCTTTGCTGCCACCACCTTCTAGGAAGCTTTTTATATGAGTTTTCTGTACTTACCATCAGTCTTCTTGTCAAGTGGTGCCATAACCCCAAAAGGCAAATCAACATCTGGCCACTGTGACCTATCCGACAATGGCTCTATAAGTCTCTTATAAGCTGCCCTGAACCTCACAACAAAGTAATACTCGTGCATAAAGTCCTCCATATGTACATTAGTGGACTGTCCACTTGTAATCAAAGCCAAAGCATGCTGACAAGGCTTACCAGTATGCTGCCACTCAAGACAAGTGTATTCATGCAGAGAAGACTTAACAACATGTCTACTGTGAGTGATTGTGGTGTCCCAAATTTCAGCTGCAGCACTGTCACCATCTACAACAGTCAAGTGCCCAAGTCCTCTAGTTCTTGCTTTCAACTGCTGTATTACTGCTAGGAGGATCTTCCCAGTAAGCCTTTCTGAAATTTTTCTCCTTTTTGCCCACAGCACCATAATCATCTCTCTGAGTTTATCTGCAAGCTCAACAATAGGAAGGCCTTTCCGGTCCCTGATCCAATTGTTAAACACTTCAACAAGATTATTAGTGATATAATCACATTTAATCTCAGGATTGAAGCCTGATTTCATCCAAAGCTTATAATGGTGAGCTTCCATCCAAACCAATACTTGAGGACTAGCATCAATGACTGACTCGTAAAAATAATTGAAAACTGCTTCTCTATATGCTCTAGCTGCAGGATACATCTTAGAAAATACATCACCACCAGACCTTTTAATAAAATAGTTCATTAGATGTCTAAAGCATTCCCTATGTTCAGCTTGCGGAAACACATTCTTAACTGCATTTTCTAGACCTTTGCATGCATATGAAGAAATAGCTAAAACAGGAAGATCTCCTATAGCCTTATGCAACTGAGTCATAAACCAAGTCCAGTTATCTGTTGTCTCACCATCAATAAAGCCAAAAGCAACTGGGTTGACCATCTATACCACAAGCTGCAGCTAAATGACCAAAGATGGAATGAGACCAGGGGCAAAACTGTAAGGCAAATATGTCATAGCAAAAAAAATAATTAAATTTGAAGACAAATTCTTCCCAAGGCATATTTACAGGTGCGTATCGTTTGAGAATAGCAAATGAGCGAATCCCATTTTTGGAATAGCAAAATTGCGAAGCACAATTTTCATAATGGCACAATCGCCATTTTCTCCGACCACCGAGTGGCTCGTTCGCAATTTGGTCAAGAGTTAGACATCTTAGGTGGTGTTTGGATCACTAGTCCAAAACTTTAGTCCTGCTAGGCTGTTTGGATCCATAGGCTAAACTTTAGTTCTCTAAACTACAATGACTGATTTGCCCTCAATTAATTATACATGCACAGTCATACAAGTAATCACCTGTTGCTGGATCTTACATGAGGAAAAAATGCAGAAATAAAATCAAGGTGCGGCTTTGATGTCCTCCAAAAAAAATAGCTGACGCAGAACAAAATCGAGAGAAAAAACAACTAACCAGCTGAACAAATCGATCATGGCGGAGCGAACTCGTGGTGGATCCAGCCGCAGGTCTCCTCAACGTGCCAGGAACTGCTGGGGGCCGACCGACTAGCACAGGCCATGCCTCACAGGCTGCGTCTAGCCAGATCCACGCCACTGCATGGGCCGGGACCCACGGCCCTCTTCCGAGCGGCATCGAGCACCGCCGGCGCTGCACCTCCCCGAGCGGCCCGTTGGGGCGCGCACTGCGCCAGCCGCCGCCGGTTGGCGAGTCTGCGCAGGCCCTCCCCTTGGCGCGCATGGAGCCGCAGGCGTGACCGGCCTAGCCCCCGTGCAAGGCCCTGCAGTAGAGCCGCGACGCCGATCAGGATGGGGGGTGTCAGCTTGTTGCAAGTTGTGGAGGGGGTCGCTGCACGCAGCCGATTGGGAAGGGGGTCGCCGAGAGGGAGGAGCGCCGCTGGGAGAGGGAGGAACGGCGCCGGGAGAGGGAGAGGGCCTCCACCGGATGCAGGGGGCCTCACCATCGCCGCGGGGTTGCGTCAGGGGTGCGCAGGGTGAGAGTGGGATAGGGTTGGGGGAGGAGCGCGTGGGTGGCTAGGTGGCTCCGGGGCTGGCGCTTGAGTGGGGAGCGCAAGGGTACGAGATGTCCAACGCCCAACCCGAGACAATATAGCCCAGTTTAGGCCTTCTTTGGCAGCAAAAAATTTTAGCCTATTTTTAGCCATTTACTCACTTTTGGCTTCCCTATGGGTGTGATTGGTTCACTTCTCAGCCCAACCTGGCTCGCACCAACGTAGCCAGGCCATACTTGGCCAGTCTCAGTGCATGCAACAACATATTGTTTGGTAGGCTGTGTCACTACAACCTGGCCACATAGGGACAGTGTTTGGTTGATAAACATGCAGCAGCATCCTTGCAGAAGCACATGCAATCTTGTTTGTTTGGTTTGCTGCATACACAGGGTTCCAGTTACCTCCTATTTTGGATGGTGAGCATACCCCATACAACATTCTTACAGGCCACATGGACCAACAATTTTACAACAACTTAAAAAGTAAAAGCACAATGATTAAAGCCAGCACCAAGATAATGACATTCTTAACACTAAGATTGCAAGGGCATATGCTCAGATCTAGAACTATGCATCACAGGTACTGGCAAGTACTCAATTAAAATAAAAACATCATCGGCACATGCTCATGCTCAGATATATATGTAATCATCGTAAAGACCATCTAGTGCTTCATGCCTCATGGTCATACATCATCAGAAATAGAGGGACAAGGGGATATTATCGTTGTTACCGTAGCAGAGGAAGAAAAACAACCGATGGACAGAAATCTCAGAGGTGGTCTGCAAACCAGATCTGCAACCCAACTCGATTGCCTGCAAAAATACACCAACAATCATTCTACATCGTACCAAAACACACCAAATCGAGCCGGGGGTAGCAGTTAGAGGTAAATCAGATAAGAACACAAACTGATCGAGGGTCTTGGATTACGGATCTGGGGAGAGCACTTGCCTTTTGGAGATTACCCCACCACCAATCGATCACTCCTGCAGCATCAAAACAAGAAAAACAAATGAGACAAAGGACGGTAACAAATGCCGGCGGCGAACCATGGAAGAGACGGCTCCAAGAAGTCGGAGATGGGGAAGAAGAAAGACAGGGGAGAGGGCGCATACCAGGGGAGAAGAGGGCGACTGCTGAGGAGGGCGATGGTGGCGGTGCTATTTATCGCGGAGGGAGAAGGAAAGCGCGCGAAGAGGGGAGGTAACCCTAACCAGTTCCCGCCATCTCTGCGGATGCACGCGGGGAGCTGAAAAATCGCCGCTGGGGCGCGCGTCTCGCATCGCTGGAGCCAGGCTCGATGGAAACGAAGTCCCGCCGCGTTCCTCCTCAGCCTGGCCGAGGGGGGAATCTTGCACCAGCTGAGCCAGGCCCCAAACATATACCCAGGCTACCAAACGCACGGATCCTGCATGAATCGGGCCAGGCTGGGCCATATGCAGGGTACCAATCACACCCTATTTGATCCTCACGGCAAAAAAAAAAAAAAAGCTAAAGTGCAGGTCTAATATTTTACCGTGGATCCAAACGGGGCCATTATATATGCGCCACATGCCTGATTACTTAATTATTAGTAGTGGATCGTCAACCAAACAAACAGGATGGATCTACCATTTACCCGGTTGGGCTGGTTCACCTCGACCACGCAACACCACCCCGCCACCCCACAGGCCCGCGCGCCCGGACGACCCCCCCGGCGCCCCACGACCACTGTTCGTCTAAACGGCCGTTTAATCCATTTAAACACCGTTTAAACGGTAAACAAAAGTTAGTCGTGTTGTTTAGGCTCTAAACGGTGAATTAAACGGTTGAGCCGTTTAAACCCGTTTAAACCGTTCAATCCCGTTTAAACGGTCTAAATAAAATTAGATTAAACGTGATTAAATGAGCTAAGCAACCATTTAATCCATAATTAAGTGAATTAAAGGACTACATCTATCACAATCAACATGAAACTTATTAATATTGTAATTATATGAAGTGTTGTGGGATTTAGATTTCTTACAACAAGATTATTTGGTAGAATATTTGATTTTTACATGTGTAAATATGTATGGGTTCTAGCAAATTTTATTTTTACCTACATAAATATGTATATTTTATTGTTATCGTACAAAACTGTTTAGACCGTTTAACTCCGTTTAAAGTCTAAACGCTAAACGAAGGGTGACCGACTGTTTACCGTTTAGCGTTTAGAAAAACATTGCCCACAACGCTAGCACACCGCGTCGACCAACGGCATGGCACCACGTGTCCCACCCCGCCTGGGTCCCACGCACCGGATCCCCCACCTCGCTCGCGCGTATCGCCGACGACTGAGACCACCGAACGCGCAGTCGCCAGTCGCCCACCGACGCCCCGGCGATAAGTCCCTGCCCCGCGCCGGGTCACAAGGCACAGACACTCCGGACCCATCCCTTTGTCCCCACCGTGTCAGTGGTGCGCGCCGGATTGATAAAGCTTCCTCGTGACTTCCCCTCTCACTTTTCTCTGGGGCCCACAAGATGGAAGGAGACCCCACGAGGCAGCAATTATATGATATCCCCTCGGGCCCGCTCGCCAGTCACCCGCGTGTGAGAGAGAAGAGAGAGAGACCACCACCTCCGCTTTCTGCTCCCCTCTCTCTCTCTGAGACTCGCCCGCTCCTGTTCGCCGGCGAGCACTCCGGGTCTCCAGCGACGCTGCGTCTCCGGCAAACCCACCGACGCCGGGTCCCGCGACCCCATTCCTCCGATCGCCGCCTCACGCCTTGCGCTCCCCCCGGCGAGGGTCCGTGCTCCTGCCCTGATCAGATCCGCCCCGTCTCCTCGCGGCCCCGTCCGCGCGCGCCGATCGACAGGCGGCGTAGGCGCCGCCGCCGCTACTGCGCGAGCGAGCGTCGGATCCGTCGATCCGCGCGCCCGCCATGGACGACTTCCAGGGCCTGCTGGCCCCCGACTTCGGCCTCCGCCCGCGGGGGAAGGCCGCGCCCATGTCGGCCGCGCGCTCCTCGGGGCCCTCCGGATCCGCCTGGACCAATACCAGATCCGCCGCGGGGTCCGCCGCCGCCCCCTCCGCGCCCTCCTACGACGAGCTCTTCGGGTCCGCCCCGCCGCCCAAGGCCACGCCGTCGCCGTCGCTCGACAACATCTTCGACTCGTTCAAGGACCCCGCCGCTTCCACCGCGGCGGCGCCGCCGCCGCCGAAGCCGAAGCACTCGTCCATGCCGGTGTTCGACAAGCCGGTCTACGACGACGACATCTTCGTCGGGGTCCCTGGGGTTAAGAGCTCCTCGGCGCGCTACGAGGATGTGTTCGGGGGAAGCCAGAGCCAGAGCCGCGAGGCGCCTCCAGCGTTCGATGACCTGCTCGGTGGCTTTGGTATGAGCTCGCAGGTGAGGGAAGAGGTGGATGACAAGAGGAAACCAGAGGCAGCAGCTACGGCGGCGGCGGCGACTGGGTTCGATTATTTGATCCCAGGCTTTGGTGGGAGAAGCTCCCCGCGCCAAAGGTGACTACTTCCTTTTATGCATTTCAATTCAATTTGCATGGGACTGATAGACGTTATGTTGTCCGTATGCGCGGTCTAGGATTGGATACATGTATAACTTTGTTATTAGTTTGATCAATTGAACCGGAAGATTTTGTCGGTATTCGGTAACTATAGGATCACATGGCTGTTGATCGAGTTGGTCCAATTATGCTGGCTCATTTGTTGGATGTTTTGACAATTAGATTCTGGCCTCCTGATGTCTTTTGTTTGATTTGGTAATCCATACTAGTTAGTAAAGCATTTATGATATACGTTATACATAGAGCTTTACGCCGCAAAAATTATCAGTTTCCCTCGGTTTTGATATGCATTTAATATTTATCCTATTTTGTAAATTAATAACCTACTAGATTATGAGGGGCTTGACTTCATGTTTATCTAAATAACTTAGTGATGTAATGCTTGCAAATATATCCGCCATTTTCCCAAGTCAATGCATATAATAAAAGGATTATTCATATCGATGTCCATGCACTTTCTCAGAAAATCCTTTTGTGCTGTTGGTGTTGGTTTCCTGGACCTCTACTGGTATATAATGTATGTTAGGTTTAATTTAGGTATTTTGTGTTAATTCTAGTACATATGCGGTCATCCACAAATTTGATTGAGAATGTACCATTCTTTTGTGATATCCATGTTTCAATGTGTTTGTAGTGTATGATAGATCTGCCTATTTTTTAGGTAGCGTGCCAAAAGGTTTGCAGAATTTTGATTAACTTGAGATTGTAGTTGATGTCATTGTTAGTGGAGCCCTGATGAATTGGTTCCATGGGTTTGTGCTTTTTGTGTGCCAGTTGAGATGGATTATGTAAAAAAAACTATGTTTCTTAATGGATTTAAAACTGAAGTTGAACTGTGAGTAGATTACTAGATTTAAATATTGCTTCCAGGCTTGGTAAATATGCACAGTGTTGCTGGAGTGCTAGATATCTGTAAGTTTAGACACTATGGGTATCATTGTTAGCTTACGATGAGAATTGTTATTGAATGTCAAGTTTGCTTTGAATTAAGTGCATTTAATTATGATAAACTTCTGAGCCCTGTACAATATTCCTTAAAGATTGCAATTACCAACCTTCCTGAGGAAAGCTATTGCTTACATGCTACCCGTACAAAATTTAAGATCAGACCATATAAACCGCTAGACATATTTCCCTGTATTAATGAGTTTTATCATATACAGTTCATGTAATGAAGTATTTTAGTTGTAATTTGCTTTGAAGTTTCTGTTCCAATTTGTTTAGTTCCATCTTAGTTAAGTCACACATCCAATTGAGGCGTTGTGCTTGACATCTGTGGCCCATATGTTCTTAAACAATTTAACTCTTTGTTTCTTAATCAACAATTTCTTGAAAAGAGTCACCAATTACAATAATATTATTTGGAGTGGGTTCGAGTGCTCCATAGTGCCTAAGTTTGTTTTATTATGATGTATTTTGACATTTGAGTCTCAGACATGCTTAGGAACTACTCATTTAAATTTATGGGCTAAAAGGTTATCTAGTGCGTTTGGGAAAATAATAATTTGCTGTGTTAACGACAATGATTGCCCTTTTGTGCAATTTCATGCACTTCTAAACATGTTCAGTTGTTCACATATTAACATGTCTATTTATTAACTTCAGGGATACCGTTGGTGCAAAACAAAAGAAGGTTTCCATGTCAACATCTAAGCAACCAGCTAGCTTAAGCGACCCCTTTGTTGTTCTTGAAACAACTTCATCCTCAGCCCATCCATTCGCAGATCCCTTGGATGAATTCGATAAAGCTGCAAAATATCAAGGGAAAAGTCGTGAAAGTACTAGCGTTGGGAGCAGTCTGTTTGAGGATTCAAGCACTTTCAACCAGGCTCCAAAATCCGAACGTTTTTTTACCTCAGAGGTGGACAATGGCTCGAAGGATAGGAATGAGTCAAGCAGAGCCCAAGACTCAAATCCTGTACAGAGTTTTTCTAAAAGGAACTCCCAACAACCTTCTGTAGAGGATTTTGAAAATATCTTTCCTAAGTCACAGTCTGCCAGATATTCTGATGTCCATGTTGACATTGGCTCAGAGAAACATAGTGGGAATGGTATAAATGATCAGTCATTTAGATCTGATGAATCCGAAGATGAGATATGGCTTACGGCTTCTGAGATTCCCCTCTTCACACAGCCAACTAGTGCCCCGCCACCTTCAAGGCCACCGCCACCTCTTGCAGTTAAGCAAAAACATGGATCAAAATCAAAAAGAAAAGATGATGAACATCTACGGCGGTCTAGGAAAAACATTGATCATCGAAGAAGTTCGTCAAATCAGGCTGGTGTTTCTACAGTAGATGAACTAGAAGATTTTGCCATGGGTAAGTCTCATAATGTGCATGCTTTTAATGATGAAGAATTTGAGAGAAGTACAGCGGCGGCGGCATCTGCAGCTGCTATGAAAGAGGCCATGGATAAAGCTGAGGCAAAGTTCAAACATGCCAAGGAAGTACGGGAGAGAGAGCGTGATGCGAAGCTTAGAAATAGAGAACAACAGGAACAAGATAATGTAACAAGGTCGTATGCCCAGGATCGTGAGGACAAAGAGAGAAAGGAAAGACTAGAACAAGAAAGAGAGATGAGGCAAAAAGAGGAAAAGGAAAGAGAGCAAAGAAGACTTGAGGAGGAGAGAGAACTTGAGCGACAGAGAGAAAGAGAAAGAGCTAGGCAAGCAGTGGACAGGGCTACAAAGGAGGCACGGGAAAGAGCAGCTGCTGAAGCTCGTGCAAAAGCAGAGAGGGAGGCACGCCAACGTTCGGAACGTGCTGCTGTGCAAAGAGCCCAACAGGAAGCACGCGAGAGGGCAGCAGTGGAGGCTAAAGAGCGAGCAGAGAGGGCTACTGCAGAAGCAAAGGAAAGGGCTGCTGCTGAAGCTAAGGAGAAAGCTGCTAGTCAAGCCAGGGATAGGGCTGCAGCAGAAAGAGCTGCTGTGGAGAGAGCTCAGCAAGAAGCGAGGAAGAGAGCTGAACGAGCAGCAGTGGAAAGGGCTGCTGCTGAGGCTCGGGAAAGACAGGCTGCTTCGGCGGCAGCTGCAGCTGCAAGAGAAAAAACGAGCAAACCAGATGATCTAGAGTCCTTCTTTGGTATGGGTGCCCGAGCTAATAGTGCTCCGAAGCAAAGGGCTCCAACAGTGGTGATTACTCCACCAAAATTTTCATTCCAGTTTTTTATTTGTTGCAATTTCCTCACTGTTGTTTTTCTAATTGTGGAATTATTAGGATTCTATGTTTGATTCTCAAACGCAAAACAGAGGGACTTCCACTTCGCCATCAATGAAAAAGGCATCATCAACAGCAAATATTGCTGATGACTTGTCTGCAATATTTGGAGGAGGTACTGATCGTTCGAGAAGTATGGTACTGAATCATTGTCCGTAGACACATGTAAGTAACTGTGTGTTTGATTTATTTGTTATTGTAGCTCCTACATCATCAGACGAATTTCAAGAAGTTGATGGGGAGAGCGAAGAAAGAAGACGTGCTAGGTTGGAACGGCATCAAAGAACTCGTGAACGAGCGGTAATGTGCTACAACACTAATTAAAATAGTCGTCTCATGTAGCTTTCTAGGACTACAATTTAATATCTGATTATCTATGGATACGTCTATGTTCCTGGATACCTACCCAAACTTGATTGAGACTAAAATGCTCTGTTGTTTTTGTTGTTGATGATGTTGTTGTGGATGCTTCTATGTTCCTGGTTACATTTTGTTTTAAGCATATTTATTAGGATAAAGAAATTGCAATGCTTATTTTTTATTAGTTTCCTATATTCACAGGCAAAGGCTTTGGCTGAGAAGAATGAACGCGACATGCAGCAACAAAGAGAGCAGGCTGAACGACATGTAAGTACTCTGTTGTAACTCGTAAATACATCTTAAATTCATAATGCTGAAAATCTACATTATCAACATATAATTTGTCCTTTTAAATGCACTTTATTGGCTGCTAGTGACTAGTTCCTCACTTCATTGAGTTTGTTCAAATTGTTTTGTCTGATAATTCCAGAGGCTTGCGGAAACACTGGACTTTGAGATTAAGCGCTGGGCTGCTGGAAAAGAAGGCAATTTGCGTGCATTGCTATCAACTTTACAATATGTGAGTTGAAACTTCTAGATTGAAGCATTTCTCTCATTCATTTTTACCAATTCTGTTCATTATGTGGGCATTACTCTTGTTTAATAGAAACTGGCATTTAGATCTTTATCTGTCTACTCAAACATATGATTTGCTTTCATCCCGTTTGTGATTTTATACAAATACCATCCATTTCTTACTGTGGACGCATCATGATCACCATATTGTGCCTCTAATCTAAGCTAGGCTATGAGGCTCTTATATAGGCACTCAGATCCACTGGTAGTATTTCCGGCTTCAGGTTTCAAGCAATATTATAGAACATTGATAGAAGTAATGTTTGCCATACGAACAAACTGTTCGATTGTGGGCAATACGTGAAACATGAACTGTACATGATGTCATTGCTTTAAAGACACCTGTTCGCTTCGCTGAAAAGACAAAGCTGAAAAGTACTGTTCGCTGATTTGTTGTGAGAGGAAAACACTGTTCCTTCGCTGAAAAAGTATGGCTGAGACATTTTTAATTAGTTAAAGAAATGTTTGACGACTTTCTGTTTTAATTCGTTTATTCTTGTTCTTTGGCCGGAATGTGGATGGCAGCCTGTATCCCTCACTGATTTGATCACTGCTGCTGCTGTTAAAAAAGTGTATAGAAAAGCAACATTGTGTATCCATCCTGACAAGGTGCAGCAAAAGGGTGCCAATCTCCAACAGAAGTATATCGCTGAGAAGGTTTTTGATCTCCTTAAGGTGTGTATTGCCCTCAAAACATTTGCTGCAGCTTACTGTTTACACACCAACATGATACTATTCTTCATCCCTGTTTTTTCCTTGGCCCATGCACCATGGTTTCAAGACATTATTACAAACTAGTTCTCTCTTTTTCTCACATCAAGAGAACATATGAGCTAGGTAGGTATCAGCTGTTTTGCTGAACATGGGGTTTTTCACATATACGGTTCAGATTCGCTTAATATTTCCAATTATTACATGTGTGGTCCATGGAAACAAAGTTGGGTTGGTGCATGGATAATGGATAATACATGGAAAGTACTGAGCCTTCATAGTTTGATGTGATCTGTGGCACATCGTACAACAGAATGTTTATTGCAACTGTGGTTGTGTCAGCCTGGACCACCATCAGGTGCCTGGGAAGTACCTTGTGTACTGTTCTGCCTACAGCCAAAAGTAATGACCTGTTAGCCTGCTTCATAGTTCATACTATAGTCATTGAAGTTAACGAGAAAAATTATAGTCTTAGAATTACAACACCTACCCATTGTATAATTTTAATGCACTGTGCTGATTACTGGAACTTACTCTGTGCACTGTTTATTTTATTTCCGTTTACTGTTACGTATGCGTATCTATTGGTTGAAAGGGTGCTGGGTAACATATATGTGTTAGGAGTTATTGTTTCTTTGGTTTTCCATTTATAAGTATGTTCATTTTACCAGATTGTTAGATAATAACTGAAAATTCTGGGATGGTAATTCTGTGTTTCTGTAGTTGATATATCCAACTAACTTGAGTAATTCTGCTCCGTGCTTAATTAAAACAGGAGGCGTGGAACAAATTCAACTCTGAAGAGCTCTTCTAAACAGCCTCATGACTGAACATAGCATCACCCCTCAGGGTCTGCACAAGGTACTCAGCGAAGAAACTCACAAGCTGGAGCGGCTTGAGGTTGGTCCGGGGGAACCATGAGGCGACCAAGCGAAACCTGAGCTATGGTTGTAATCACCGTTGTTTGTTTCACTCCCCAATTTTCTTTCCCAATTGTATGTTGATTCAATGACAACTCACAGCGACATGTGGCAGCTGCCCAAGCTGGACCTCATGCAGTAGGTGTACATTAGTGCCCTGTTTTGTACTATTTATCCTGGGCTGTATGTACTGTCAGAGCGGCGGCTTGTGAGACCAGTGTTGTGATTTTGGATTAGGTACAGGGTTTATTTACAACATGGAGAGCCGGTTTACTTGATAATGGTGAATGCTACTTGTCTGATGCCATGGGCATCGTGGCAAGTTCGGTTGGTCTTGTTTATAGTCGATTTCTGGAACATCAGTTGACCTATACTCTGATTCCTGTTTTATTTTTGTACAAAGTTGCTATTCAATTTTGATTGCTTGTATTGTAATCATATTTGGACGTTTCTGGGTTAAATGAGGAATAGTTATGGATCAGTAAGTACGTTAACAATCAACATTTTCATTTCGTAGGATTACACAAGATCAAGCAACTAACCCTATATTTAGGTTCCGTAATTAGGGTACCCATTTCTGTTGTGTTCTTTTTTTTTTGTATAAACACAGTGGGACAATATCCTGCCTTAAACACTAACTCTTCCCTTCACTCCTAATCTATCCCATTCCCTCACTTTCCTTTTCAACAGTTTGTTGTCACCACCGAAACCTACAATTAAGATGTTAGTTGAATCATCTAGAGCTTAAGGCGTTGGTTGGAATCATCTCGAGCTCGTGAACTATGATCTTTAAAGCTCTAGTTGCATCCAACATGTCAAATTTTACGACAGATTGTATAATCTAACTACTAACGGCTTGTTCGCTTGATTTTATCAGTCATTCAGCAGTGTTTTTTCTCTCACAACAAATCAGTATTAGCCAGCCAGAAATCATCCAGCGAACAGGGTGTAAGATTGTAACAATCTCACATTCCAAGCATATTATCAGTCATCGCCCCTAGAATACCTCTTCTTTGAATGTTGTTTTGTCCGTGTTGTTTGTGGCCGTATATATGTTGCTTTAACCTTCCTTAACCCCATAGTAGTTCTCATATGTTTGGGAGTTGGCTTTGGTTTGGCAGTGATTTAAGACCTTTAGTTTTGCTAGGGCGGCAAGTACTTGTTGGTCGCTTTGGTTTTTTCGCTTTGGTGTACATAAATGATTTGGTGTTCTCAAAGAAGTTACATTTTATCTTAATTTACCTTTTCACTACATATATCGTCCATCCATCAAAAGCATTGTTCCATTTATCCGTCGATCCATCCATTAATTCATTCGTTCATCTTGCATCGGATTGATGCATCCATCAATTCATCGATTCCTTCAGCTTGCATCGATCCATGCATCCATCAAGTAGGAGAAGCAGAAAACTTACCTTGGATTTAGAGAAAGGCACTAGCTTAGCGGTGAGGTGGGAGACCGGCTATGGGTTACAAATAAGAGGCAGGACACTAGTTATGGGACAAGGAAGAAAGAGATGGGTCCTGTGAGTTAGGTGAGCCGTGACGGAGGTGACACTAGGGCATTAGTTAGGAGGAGACCCCATAGTTCAGGGAAGAGGAGGCCAGCGGTGGAAGCAGTGCTAGGCAATGTGGTGTTGCTTTGGATAAGGTTCTAGACTTGGACAATCTCAAAATGGAAGAGGTGAGTGGATAAGATTCCTTGATATAGGGCAAAGTCATCAAAAGTGACAACCGAATGCCAAAACCTATCATTTTGAGGTCGTAAAACATGCAAATATGATACTAGTATTCGTTGCTTTAAACTTGATCAAGAAGAACTGTCACTTTGACATAGGGAAAACGACCATTTTCATTAGGAACCATATTAAAATCTCTTGCATTTTTTAGAAAGAGGTTTTATTTAATTTCTTTCTCAATTGCTAGATCTAAGCTAACCAATCAAGATCTGATGGTTCTCATATCATCTTCAACCTCTAATTATTAACTAATGTGGCAGAACCACCCAAATTATATGGCCCACATGTGTTCGTCATTGTCTTAAAGACCTCTGACTACTGCATATGAGAGCCAGATAATCCGGTAGTCTGTCGGGTGTCCTCGGGGAACCCTAAATCATCCACATTTTACAACACATACATGATCAACAATGTAGTTGCCACAACATTACAACACTTATTACAAAAATAACTTACATCGGAGTGCGGAAGTCTTATAACATTAGTTTACAAAATATGTTTAAGTAAAACTTAAGATCCAAAAGGTGAATAGAACAGCAAAAGCACATTAGAAGAGGCACCTAAAGTAGAAGAAACATCCAGATCATATTGAGCCCACCGATATGACCTTGATTAGCAGCACAAGTCACAACCTGCAATAGGGGTTTAACAAACCCTGAGTACATGAGGGTACTCAATAAAACTTACCCAACTAAAAGAAAAGACTCCAAGGGTATGCAGGCTTTAAGAGATCTAAGGGAAGTTTGAAGCAAGATTCAAGAATAACTTTGCATAAAAGCTTACTACAAGTAGATCCTTACTTTCAATGTTTTAGCAATGTATTAAGTCTGTCCATAGTATCCAGTTTACACCTGATCTATCTCAATCACTTCATTAATCATCTCATCTCATTTCATACCATATCTCGTACCCAAAGTAACCATGTCCCATTGATTAACTACGATGCAGTGCAGTGATCAAGTTTCTCACTATCCGAGAGAGACGACGATTCGAATCGATGTACATCCAGCTAGAGTAAACCTTAACCAACATGATATATGCAGGTCCCGGACCTACATATATCAACCATTCTCTTGGATCCTCCAAAACATGAACGGGTTCGCGCCACCTGAGAGCACAGTACTCCACCGCCCTATCCTATTCCAGTAGGGTGGGTACACACTACTCCCGCCATCTCTCCACTCACAGTGCACGATTGTCCTTTCGCATAATGGAATAGCCGAGTTACTCATGCTTACCAAGGGCATGCGGTTAAGTACTTTCAATCTTGATCAGCAAGGCTACAATTGGAACAGTCCTTAATCGACACAGGCGGAGCACTACATCGAGACTCCATTCTCAATGCAAGCTAACCCGCCCGGTCTCGATTTAACATTAACATTATCATGGTAATCTCATGATCCAAAAATGGAGCCGATAAGAACCAAGGTAAAACCTATATTTCGCGAACGATGAAACCATCATTCGGCTTCTACCGAAGTCTAATCATTCTAAGCATTAGAGATATCAACCTACATACTAATGGGTGACAAGGAAGATATCCGAATAAATCAAGGTAGTCATGTAGCAATTGGTTTTACAACCAATTCCTATTTTACTTAATGCACATATCATAGGACTCGAATTATAAAAGTATTTGTAAATACAAGAAAATTGTTGTATGCTCCAGGGCTTGCCTGTGTTGCAGAGAAAGTTAGATTCTGCAGAAGGATCACTGAAGTCGAACTTGACATCAACACCACTGGTGGATGACACCTTTCCAAAAATTGATCAACGTGAACCTTCTCACTCCTGTACACTACACGTATTAATGACGTATGTTTTAGCACGATGGAATGCATGATATGATGCATGGAAGTGCATGGATGAAAGCATAACAACTTAATTGACTTGAGTACAACTTTCCTTCACGGTACAATAGCAAGTAATTATCATAAAACGCTTTAGTTTATTACCACAAAGGAAATACACTAACATGGATTATCAAGACCTAGACATGGAAACACATATAAAGATTAATCTTTTTACCCAAGAGGTTGCATACAAGAGGCAATCACAACTCTATACATGCATCCACAAAAAAGTGCTTAATTAAACTTAAAAGCATTTGTAGTTTTCATTATCATAAGTTGATCATGAGTCTAGCGATCAAGTAAACAAATGACCAAGGAACAGCAGAGGTAATTGTGTCCCAAGGTCCACAATCAACTCCAAAAATTCACCCAAATCATTTCATCATTAACTCAAATCATTTTAGTATTTATTAACTAATTTTTAAAGCATATAATTAAACATCATCAAATTATTTCCAAACTTTTTGTAAGAGTTGATACTAGCATGAAACAGTTACACAAAAGTTTCATGATCAAAAGATTATTATTTTAGCCTAAAAAAATCATGCAACTAGCATTTTTCTATTTATTTACTGAATTTTCCAGCATACAAAAACTAACATTTTTCACCATTTCATATTTTTCCTACATAGAACACAGCATGGAGAGGCTACAAAAAAATTCCATGATTTTATCCTACTCCAGAATTTTTCTATGAATTAAACAAGAACTGCATCAATTTAATCATTTCTGAAATTTGAAAAATAATAAAAATCATTTTGCACTCAGCCTTGTCCTACCCTCAGTCACTGACAGGGGGACCCGGGGTCAACCCTGACCCACCCGACCTTGACCGAACGGTGGCCGGCGGGTCGGCCGCGCTGCACGCCGACGGCGAGGCCTCCGGCCATGGCGATGCCACCAACGTGACCCCCACCTCCTCCCACACATGCCTAGGCTGTCGATTGAACAAGTGACGCCTCCGCTCGTGCTCATCGGCGGCCATGGTGGACCGACCGAGCAGAGCACCATGGCGCGACGGCGACGCGTTTCGGTGTGACCTGAGCATGAAACGATCAACCGGCTAGCTCGTGAGCTCTACGGAGTCAATAAAAGCACAAAACAAGGAAGAGGCGAGAGAGGTGACTAGTGGCGGCTGACCACGATGAAGGGCGCCTCGGCGGCGCGGCGGACGGCCGCGAGGAAGGTGACGGTGCGCGGGCAACCCAGGTGGAGCGAGGCGCGGAGAATGGGCTCAGTGGGTTCGCAAGGGTAAGGCGGAGTTGTAGGCGCGAGCAATCGAAGCGAGGGCATGGGACGGCGGTGAACTCGGCCGGCGGAGCAAGGAGGCACGGCGGTGAGCAAGGAGGCACGACGGCGGCAGAGCGGAGAAGAAGGAGAAGAAAACGGCAGCGAGAGGCTTTAACTCACGGGGCGAAGCTTCGCGCGCTTGCCAGCAGAAGCTTGCAATGCAACAAGCAGGCAGCTGCGTGCCCAGCGCGAGGAAGCGGCCAGAAGAGCGTCGGCGGCAAACAGAGTATGGCCGGACTACTGTAGCAATACCACCTCATTTCTTTTTCTTCCAATTTCTTCCAAATTTGCATAGCAACTTGAAAATATCCAAAAATAAAAGTTGCTCAAATTTTCAAGATCTCCAACTTTGCTTTTGGAACCATCTTCAAATTCTGCCTGGATTTTAAAATTTGAAATTGGGGAAAGAAAAGGGATATTTGAAATTTAGGATTTTGAAAATTCGAACTCAATTTCCTTGGTGAATAAATTGATGATTATTTAGTTGTTGCAACTATCAACCAAATACCATTGATTAGAGCAAGGATTGATACAATCAATATTATATTAGTTGAACCAAGTTTACTTTGAAAATTCATTTTATAAATCCCTCCCAATTTGAATTTAAACTTGAATTGCAAAGCCTAAAACAAGTTTTAGAATTCAAATCTAAATTCAAACCTAGAGTTCAAGTTTTTAATTATTTAAGCAAATTCACATATAGAAATTCACATAGAACCTTAATTATTATTCATGATATCATTTCATGCAACACATGGAAATCAACATATATGCAATGCAACACATGAAACATCACAATGCAACATGTGAAAACTATATATGAAACATGGAATTCATTTATGCTACAATGCTTATGCATGATGATCATGATCAAGGTTTTATTAGGTCCGTAACACCTAGGGTGTTACAACTAATCATATTGCAATTGCAACAACATAAACGCTAGGTTAATGAACAAAATGAATAAGACATAATTGTTATTAACTTGTCCGGTTTTTATCCTGCCTTCAATTGAAAAAACTAGATTCTCCAATAGAAACATTGAAGCCTTGACCCAACTTACTGAAGGTGTACATGAGTACCACCTGTTTAAGTTTTATTTTTCTTAATCTCTTATTTGGGCTAAAACAAATTCGGAGATGCTAGCGTCCGGACATCCGCATGCGCGCATCTGGACGCCCGCGCCTATTGGTCCATTTCCCTGCATCCTGTTTCCTCCGTTTGCTCGCTTTGCGCACCTAGGCGGGGCCCACGCCGCTCGGGCGTCTTCCGCGCCAACTGAGTTTTGCGCGCCTAGGCAGGGCTCGCTTGGCGGCGCCCCATTGGCTGTGGTAGGTTGGTCCCATTTAATATGTGTAACATCCGATCTACTTTTGCAACATTTGGATGAAACACTTGCAACATACATCCGAAAACAGCTGAAAAACTTGCAACAGACGTCTGAAACACTTGCAAAACACCCAAAAAAAACTTGAAAAGCATGTGTGTAGCCATTGCAAAACATTGCAACATCTAGATGAAAACACTTGCAACATATGTATGAAAACAACTGAAACACTTGCATTAATATATGCAACATCCAGATCTACTTTTGCAATATCTAGATCAACTTTTGCAACATCCAGATGAAACACTTGCAACATTAGTTTGAAACAGATGAAACATTAGGAACATACACTTGAAACATACGTGTATAACCATTGCAACATGTGCAACATCTCGTTCTACTTTCAACATCCACATGAAAACACTTGCAATATAGCTCTAAAACATCTAAAACATTTGCAATATGTGACGTATCCTGATGCGGCCTCCTCCGCCATCTGCAGCAAGGCGTCGCAGCCGTAGCAGGAGCCACGCTAGGGCCCGACGCTTCTTCTTGTGCCACTGGCAGCGGCTGGCACGCGTCGTTGGGCGCGAGCACGCGCGCAACAACCTCGGTGGCTAGCTAGCGGTTGAGGAAGCGGTCCCCAGGTGTGGGTGCAGCGGTGCCCGCGCCATCATGCGGGGCGGGCGGCGGAACAGGAGTAGTGACAAGGGAGGTTCGGTGGGTGTGGGGACTTGAGCGGTGGAGGTGGCGGCAGTAGAGTTTTGGAGAAGGAAAGGAAGAGAACACCATGGACAACGGACGAAGCCGAACAGGGGAAGGTCTCCTTTTCTTATCCTTATCCAGCCGGCCGCATGATAATAAAAAACTAGAGGCCTATTTGGTTGGTCCGCGGGCTGTGTGCGGCAGCTGCAGGCCTAGGAAGATCCACCCAGACGGATGGACACCGTGCACACAGCATTACCGAAACAAATTACACCGAGCTAGCATTAAACATGATTCTTTTTTTTTTGAAGGCATTAAATAGGGTACTATAAATAAACGAAAATGCTACTTTAAGAGTGCGCATGCTTTGTGACGATTGCACGCACACGGTCTTTCCTCTCCCCCACGCCCGCACGACCTCCTCTCCCCGTCTCTCTCTCTCTCTCACCAGTGATGGCGATTCGGTGGCGTCCTCCCCGCGCGCCGTGCCCCACCGGTTCCCTGCGCCCGCGCCAGCGCCCCCACCGCCTCTCCACGTGCGGACATGCTGGATCTGGCGGCGGTGGGGCTAGGTAGGCCTCCTCCTCCTCTCTCCTCCTGGATCGGGCTAGGGTTCCGGCGAGCTAACCCCCTTCTTCTCCAACTCCGCGCGGGGTATAGAATGGCCGGCCGAGGAAAGGTAGATAGGCCAGGCAGTGAGAATGGTGGATGGTTGGCTTAGGGGAGCTAGCGGTGGCAGGGGCGGTCAAGCCAAGTCGGGGTGGGGGAGGCTCGTCAGCGCTAGAGAAGATGGCGGCGGGCGAGCTTGCGAAGTTGGAGAAGATGGCGGCGGTAGGGGAGGGGAAGAGGGCGGCCGACGCGGGCGATGGGGTTCGCCGGAGCTCCGATGAACCCTAGCGCCTGCGGCGAGGCGGTGGCCGGCGGCGGGGTCGAGGGCGTCGGAGTCGGAGAAGAGGGCTGTTTTTTTTTTACTATAAACTAGTGTCCCAAGAGGTGTGCACGTGGAACCTCTAAATACGGCGCGCGCATGCTTTAGCAAAGTAAGTGCTCACGTCGTCCAAAGTCATCCTCCAGCCCAGAGCCCGTTCTCCAAGCGCAACATCCATTTTAGATGAGTTGGGCCGCCCGAACGATGGAAGAAGGGTGGGAGTAGGCCCAACGGTAACCGTAAACCCTTCTCCTTTTGGTTTGGCTCTTGTCTCTTCTACCCAAATCCCAAAAATTCCGTTTCCCCACCGCAAAATTTCAAAATTCCCACCGACCTTTCCTTCCCCATCTCCATTCGAGCGCGCTCTCTCACTCACAGTCCCCACCCCGATCCCGCTCCCATCCCATGGACGCCGACGAGATGGACGTCGACCTCGACGGCGCCGGCGGGATCGGCTCCCCATCCTCGGCCTCCCCCGCGTCCGCCTCCGGTTCCCTCCCCGCCGTCCTCTCCGAGCTCGCCGCCCTCCACCGCCGCGCGTCCTCCTCCTCCTCCTCCTCTGCCACCTCCCCGCCCTTGTCCCTGCCCTCCATCACGTTCCTCTCCTCCGGCCCCGTCGCCGTCGCGTCCATCTTCCCCCGCCTCGCCGAGGCCGGCGTCCCCGCGTCCTCCTTGCTGGCCCCGCTCGAGGCCTCGCTGTCCGCGCACCCGCTCCCCGCCGCCGTTGCCTACCTCCGCCTCCTCCTCGCCCCGGCCTCCCCGCTCCTCACCCTCTTCTCTCCGCTCCCCTTCCTCTCCCTCCTCCTCGCCATCCGCAAGGCCGCCGCCGCCGCGGCCGCCTCCGGAGCCGGCAGCGCCGCCGCCTCCAACCCTAGCTCCGGTTCCGGCGCCGCCGCCATCCCCCGCAAGCGCAAGAACCAGCGCCAGAAGCCGCCGGCGGCCCCGCGGTCGGCGCCGTCGCTGCTCCCGAAGGCGCTCTCCCTGCTCGCCGACGCCGCGGGGAGGCTGCCGCTCGGGGCCCACCCGGACGCGCGGCGGTCGCTCGTCGACACCGCCGCGGAGCTCGCGGCGTTCGACGTCCTCGCCGCCGTCCTTGGATCCGACTACCACGCCGGGGCGGTGCAGGACGTGATACGCGCGCTGGCCCCGGTGGTGCTCTCGGCCACGAAATCCGCGGCACGGGTGGCCGCGGTGCAGTTCCTCGTGAGGAAGCTGGTGCCTTTGGGCGGCGAGGAAGGGGAGGAAGCAGTTAGGAAGGCAGTGGGGTACCTTCCTAGGTACTTGGCCGTGAAGGCGCCGGACAAGGCGGAGGCCAGGGCACTGGCCGTGGAGGCGATAGTCGAGGTGGTGCGGGCATTGGAGGCAGATGGAAGGGAGGGATTTGCAGGGTATGTTGTGGCCATGGCTAGGGGCAAGGCAAAGGGACGACTGCTTGCTGTGGATTTGGTCCTCGCATTGCTGCCAGTGCTGTTACCATCTGAAGGGGATTACTGTGATACGGAGGACTCTTGGGGGCTGAAGTTTCTGCGGCTGTTGGTGGAGCGGTGCTCAGATAGCGTGGGAGGGGTTCGAGCTCGGGCGTTAACGAATGCAGCTCAGGTGCTTGATGTTTTGTCTGAGAGAGGTGTGGAGGTTGACCGGTTGCAGGAGGTGATGAGGATTGGGGACATGGGGCTTGGGAAATTGCTGAGACTACGCTGCACCGATGATAAGGCTGCTGTGAGGAAGGCTGTGCTTGTGCTCATCACAAAGGCAATCAGTTTGATTGGGAGACCCATCGATGAGTCTCTTCTTTGTGCAATGGGCGCTGCATGCTCTGATCCATTAGTCAGCATCCGCAAGGCTGCTCTTGCTGCCATCTCAGAGGTGTTTAGGAAATTTCCTGATGAGAAAGTGATGAAAGAGTGGCTTCAGGCTGTGCCTCCACTGGTGATTGATAGTGAGACAAGCATCCAGGAGGAATGTGAAAACCTGTTTCTTGAACTGGTGCTTAACAGGATCTGCCAAGCTTCCAATTCGAAACTAGATGATGATTCCATCACCTTGGAGGAAGTTTTCCCTGAAGGGACACTGGATTTGCTGAAAAGCATCTGTGATGGAGAGGTTGCTCCATGCATAAAGAAGATATGTACAAGCCTTGGGAAGAAGAAGAAGCTGAAACCACTACTTGCTAGCTCACTGCAGAGCATCATAACACTATCTGAATCCTTGTGGTTGAGAAATTGTAAGCCAATCGAAAATTGGACTGCACCTATTGGGTCCTGGTGGCTTCTTTCCGAGGTCTCATCATTCGCACCAAAATCAGTTGACTGGAAGTTCCTCTCCCACCACTGGAAACTCCTTGACAATGTTGGCCAAGACAACAGAGGTAAAGCTTGTTCTCAAGTGGAACCAAACTCAGCGCTCTGGGCAGTCAATCGTGTGTCACTCTTGCAAACCATTTCAAATGTCTCCATGGAGCTGCCTGTGAAACCTGCAGCAGAATTGGCACAGAGCTTGCTCACAAGGATTGAGGATTTTGATATGAACCTGAGTGAGGTAATCAGTTTGTCGATCCAAAACAATATTGAGTAGTACACTAATTTGTTTTTGCTACTGTTACATTTTGAGTTAGCATGGCATTATGTTTTTATAATACGAGATCATACTTAATCTGCCAATTAAAAACAATATTAAATCTACTAGACTTTATATAGCGTGCCCTAACCCTATTGCCCAATCTGCCGAAACCTGGCAACATGTACTGTTCTGAATTTTTTTGGGTAATCTATAATGTTTGGTATGGTAAATCTAGGCCAGCATTTCATAATTATAAAATGAAAACTTCACTGTGCTTGCCAGTGTTGGTATTATAACGAACAGCAATATTTTCTGGTAGGGCGGTTCTTCTAGCTTAGGGCATGTTTGGATCCAGCTTGCTAATAGTTAGCAACTAAGAATTAGCAAGAGTGGATCCAAACAGGCAAATGCTAAAAGGTATGATAGCTACTAGTAAAAACTAGTAAGGTTTTGGTTGCTAGCAACTTGTAAGGGTTGGCAGGTTTTGGTTGCTAGCAACTTGTAAGGGTTAGCATGCTAAAATTAGCACATCCAAACAGAGCCTAGCTGAAACCTCACTGCAATCACAATATATTGTTTTAAGGTCTGTTTGTTACCTGTTTGGAATCTAATAACAAGAATTCAAGATTATCCAGAAACTTTTCTGTCTAGATCATTGGTTATTCACATTTTCCCCTCCCCATAGGCCATAGTTCTGCAACAATGTTCATCATGCATTCATCTTATCTTTTTCCTTGATATAGGCTTCTATGTGTTGTTGGTTTAACTATCTACAATTTTGCCAAAATCGCTCTTAACAGAAGTAATTCATGTCCATATCTTGAGCATAATTTTTATGCAATGCATAAACAGGTTGATGCGCATGTAAAAGCACTGAAAACTTTATGTAAAAGGAAAGCAAAATCAGCTAATGAGGGTGATGCACTGATCCTGAAGTGGGTGCAGCAACTTATCCGTAGTGCTTTTGACATCCTTGACCAGTACATAAAAGAGGCATCAGAATCAGCCAGGGGTCACAGTTTCGTTACTCCTATGACTGGCAAACGCAAGGGAACGAAACAGACATCTTCACCAAAGTCAACATCACAAGCAGTTGTTGCTGTGTTCACTGCTGGATCACTGATCCTAGCTTGTCCTACTGCTGATGTGAAGGACATCACCCCTTTGCTACACACAATTGTAACTTCTGGAAGTTCTGAGCCAAGGCCAAAAAACCTTGTTGGCGGGACCATTTCTTTCAAAGAGTTAGCTCCATCATTATATATACAATCGTGGGATACATTAGCAAAAATATGCCTTGTAGATGACAAAGTGGCCAAACGGTATATTCCAATTTTTGTTCAGGTATGTACTCTGCACAGGTCTCATGATTACTCTTAACAGATATACCAGTCAATGTTGTTTCTATGAATCAGGAGCTTGAGAGGAGTGATATGGCTACCCTTCGGAATAATATCATGATTGCGATGGCAGACTTCTATGTCCGTTATACTGCATTGGTTGACTGGTGAGCTTATATTTCTTCATTCATATACACACTGATTAATATCACTATCCTTCCAGAATTTGTCACTGTTTCTTGCAAGCAGATATGCATGTTCCTGTATATCAGAATGTGTTTTTCAGACTTTTTCTCCCTCAAGAAAAATGAATGTTGCTTATACAGTCACACTTTACAAAATTTATAACTTCAACTTTTTCCACCTTTGCAATGTTAAGACAATCGGCTGATTCTGACAACTCTTTGGTGAATGAAACGTGGCTAATTTGTTTCCCTCTGTTTTCCTTTTTTGTGTATCTTTCCATTTTCTAAGTTAATGGTCCCAATGAATGATCTATATATTAGTCCATTTAATTCTGATTCTGTATGTTTCCCCAAAAGAAAATTGAAAATATATCTCATTTTTTTAAAAGATTCTAGCAACATGCTTGAATTCTTGTCAGATGGTACTGGAGAGGAAGCTGTTAGTCTGTTACTCCCTCAGTCCCAAAATAGGTGTCGTTTTGGGTTCCGTGCTGGTCAAACATTCTTAACTTTGACTAGATTTATAGAAATATTAGCAATATTTGTATCTTCAAATAAGTTTATTATGAAAATAGATTCAATAATCTATTTAATGATACTAATTATGTATTATAAATATTAATATTTTATTGTATATATTTGGTCAAAGTTAAAAGAGTTTGACTTCTCGGGAAGTGAGAATGACACTTATTTGAGACGAGGGAATACTATATTGGCAATTAAGGTTAATGATGTAAAACTGTCCTCCCATATGCTAGTTCTGTGGCTTCCAGAAATAGTAAATAGATTTTCGTCAAGACTATTTTATCAGTTATGTTTCACAGGTTTATGAAGAAGATATTTCATATATTGATTTTTCCAATTAGTTAAAGTCTTATTTGCACATGTGTTTAACTGATCTCTCCTTTATGATGTTTCTGCAGTTATATGTCAAAAATAACAAAATCACTACGTGATCCCTGTGAAGTAGTACGGAGACAAACATTTATCCTACTCTCTAAGTTGCTGCAGGTGCTAATCACTTCTGTAATGCTTTGTTTTGAATATTGGGTCATGATTACTGAGATTGCTATTTTGTCCAGAGGGACTATGTAAAGTGGAGAGGGGGTCTCTTCCTTCGGTTTCTGCCATCTTTAGTTGATGAGTCTGAGAAGATTAGGCATTTGGCTGACTACCTTTTTGGGAACATCTTAAAAGGTATTTATTTTTGTACTAAACTTTTCTTGTTTTATGAAGTCACTGGTTAACATCTGCTTAAACTTTGCAGCTAAAGCGCCACTCCTTGCATATAATAGTTTTATTGAAGCTATATATGTGCTAAACGATTGCACTGAACATGGTGTATATAGCGACTCTCAGTCTCAGGGAAGTTCAGATAGAAGACCTGCCCTTTTTGCAATTCGGTAAAACAACTCAAACTGTTCTCCTTAGTCCTTGCAAGGAAGATGCTTCATTCCTAGCTTTCATTTTTTTTGCAGTGGCACTGACGAAAGATCGAGATCAAAACGAATGCACATTTATGTCTCTTTGCTGAAACAAATGGCACCAGAGCACCTTTTAGCCACGTCGGCCAAGTTATGTGCTGAGATCTTGGCAGCTGTTTGTGATGGATTGCTCAGTGTTGATGATGCTGGTGGCAGGGCTGTACTTCAGGTGGGGATCAATATCTTCAGAACTCAGATGGTTTTATGCTAATATGAACTGAGAAAAGTATCTTGGATATCTAGTACCAGTAGATAGTAGATACAACCATTGACACCGATGAGTGCTTATAGCCTGATTGTCACTTGACTGACCTGCAATGTGCACATGCTGCCTGGGTTTGATTCATGCTTATGGTACATGCTTATAGTGTGTTAAATGATTAATTAGGAGAGCTAAATAGCCTTGTATGCTGCTATTTTCCATAGTTTTGATGATTTAGTTTTTCTCAACAGGATGCTCTGCAGATACTGGCTTGCAAGGAGATGCGCATCCACCCCAACATCTTGTCTGAGAATTCTGAGATGGACGAGGAAGGTGGTGAAGGCGGGGGAACGGCAAGCGCGCTCCTGGCGGCCAAAGGGAGGGCGGTGACCCAGGTCGCAAAGAAGAACCTGATCCAGATCGCGGTCCCGATCTTCATCGAGCTGAAGCGGCTGCTGGAGAGCAAGAACAGCCCACTGATCGGGTGCCTGATGGAGTGCCTGCGCGCCCTGCTCAAGGACTACAAGAACGAGATGGATGAGATCCTGGTGGCGGACAAGCAGCTCCAGCGCGAGCTCCTCTACGACATGCAGAAGTACGAGGCAGGCAAGGGGAAGGGCAAGGCTACCGCGCAGGCCGAGGCCGAGGCCGGTCCCAGCGGCATCGGCAGGTCCCCGGCTAGTGAGTCTGCGAGAGCCACTGTCAGGTCGGTGCTGAAGGAGGTGAACCTGAAGGCGCCGACGCCGCCGCTGCACTCGATGAGCGTGCCCAAGGTGAAGTCCATTCTGGGCAGTGCTGGGCCGGGATCTCGCCGCCCCGATGTCCTCGAGTCGGTCCGGCGGCTTCAGCCGTTTGAGTCGGACGATGAGAGTTAGCATGCGTCCACTTTGATGGCAGTTTATTTCCGCTGTTGGACTTGGGCTGCTGTTAGAACCTGATGTTTGTTTTAGTATGACGACGACGACCGAGTATAGGAGATTAAGGCATTAAGCTCATTTTCTCAATGAGGCTTTCGCCGACTTGCGCTGTATATATAATAATAATTACATATTTTTGTAACACAACAACCAGAACTGTCCTTAAATATAAGGGTGTGTCAGTAGCCCAACACAGCATATCCATCAGGCGACGGTGACGTGCAGTAGTCATCTTCAGCCTCCCAATCTGCCTGGTCTTCTCTTCCTCGCTGGCAGCTGTGCTCTTGTCCTGGCACTCGCCCTTGCCGCGGGCACTACAGTTTGTTGGAGCTTTGGCGAACCCTAGCACTCACAGTGGCCGCCTTCTTCCCCTCTCTCTCTGGCCACAGCGAGCTCTGGCGCGACAACCTTCCTCTGGCCATGGCACCCCCGCCCCTCCCTGGCCTGGTCGCCATCGCTGTCGCTAGGACCCTTAAGTTGCCTGGCCTCCTTCCTCACCACCTGGCTGCCCTACCTCCCCCCCAGGCTAGGCCCTTTTATACCCGCCAGAGTTTTGAAAGATGAGAGGGAGAGCTCGCTAGAACCCTAACGAGCAGATCCAGGAGGAGGAGGAGAAAGCCGCCGCTGCTGTCGGAGTTGAACCTGGCGCCACCGGAGCTGGACCTGCCGGAACTCCAAGTCGACGCGGGGAGGCGGTGGGGCACGGGCGCGGGTAGGAGCTTGCTGGACGTCGGAGAGGATCTTGCCCGAGAGAGAGAGAGAGAGAGAGAGAGAGGAGAGAGAGAGAGATGGGGATATAAGTCGCGGTGCGGGAGGACGGAGGAGCGGGGTGTGCGACGGGGCGTGGAAGGAGCTCCGTTGGCTTGGGCCGGGTGACTGACGGATAAGCCCGTTATGAGTCACCTGATGTGGAGTATTTCTGTAAATATAAAGGATCTGGAGTTCAAAATTGTATTATGAGTCCTTATACTCCTCTCCTGTGTCTTTTTTAGCAGAAAATACTGATTCCTTTTAAACATGACATTCATTCAAATCAGTGAGCCGGTGGCTAAAGAAAGTAACAACTAAAACTACTCTGTCCATTCTAATTAGTGAGAGGTAATGTTCCCAAAAAAAATTAGCGAGAGGTAAGATGAATTTTTTTTGTTAGAATTCTTATTTTGTTTGAATCACTTGAATACTTAAAGAGCATGTGAACGGACTAGAACGGTCATGCGCCAAAAGAGACGAACAAAAGAAAGCCACGCAAAACAAGGCTCCTAACCTCGCAAAACAGAAAAAAAAACACTTAACATCTTCTAGCAATAAGCGCTGATAGGTGTTTTGCTCCCCCTATGATCCACAGTTCAGTTTGGTTAATGATCTTGCTGATGAGATGTGAGGACGACACTTCCACCTGGTTACTAAGATGAGCAACAGGAGGAGGCCTTTTGAGGAGATGGCTTTGGATCCACGGCCATCCACCAATGGAACTGTGGAGAGAAACGTCTTGGGGCCAATTGCTCGGGTGCAAAACTTGGTTGGCAAGCCATATTGCCAAAGCCTCCCAAATGCGTGTAGTAGTAATGCATATTTTTATTAGTGCTAATATAAATCAATTTTAAAGAAAAAAAACACCAGGCGTGTTTGATTGCTAGCCACACTTCACCTTAGCCAAGTTTGACCAAATTGGCAAGTGTTTGGTTGACTACTAAATTTAGATTAGATATTTTGGGCTCTATAGGTGTGATAGAGTAAAAAGGTATGGCAAGATTCCTTTAGACATGACAAAGTATGACATCAACTTTACCAGCTATATTCTTTGTGGCTTGCCACACTTGTATAAGGTTAGTTGTAGACTGAAAACCACATAGCCCCCACCTTCTCTAAGTCGACAATTTCAGGCTACTTCACCCCTTTTTCCTAAGCCACATTGATGAGGGCATCAACCAAACATAGCTAAGAGCTGAGAATTTGAGGTTAGCTATCTTGGAGACATTCATGAAATATTTGAGCTCATTATACATGATCGCTTTATTTATGCATTTTGTTGGTGCTTGATGTAGAGATAAGACTAGTTGCTAACTTGTTGTGTCTCTTGTTCATTACAGTACACCTTTGTCAACCGTAGATGCTGAAAATATTCATTCGACCAGTGTTGGCAAAGTGAATGAAATGGCTGCAGGTCATGGATGGATCTAAGTGACATATTATGAGGAATGGCACACAATCTTTACGTATATTTGCATGCATACTTTTATTCTATGCTAGGTTTACTTTAAATTAATCATCAAGTTCAGTGCTTATTCCAGAATGAACATGAGCCTCAATATGTACCTCTCATGTTACGGTTGCAGTTGAATTGAGAACTTGTAATATACGTTAGAACTTACAATCACATGCATCTCACTATTACAGATCTGACTTTCACTGTCAGATTTTAAGAAACCGACAGCGGCAATATCACTGCCAGTTTTTTTGCTAAAACCGACAGTGATAGGACCAATCGACACTGATATTAGGTCATCACTGTCGATTTGTAGCTAAAACCGACATTGATACTATCACTATCGGTTCTAGCCAAGAACCAACACTGATATTGGGTCATTACGGTCGGTTTTTTGAACCGACAGTGATATGGTACGAGAAAACTTTCATACCTTTCTCATATGATGTCCGATGAAGATGAACTTTATATCAAAGTTATAGTACTCGACGAGACACAACTTTGTAGTTCAAATTTTTGATTTGAGATCGTTTGGATGTCCAAATACACACCACAAGATTTTGTAGAATCAAAGGAGTCCATATGCTCCAGTCATAAGTGAGTGTGTAGTGGTAGTTAAGAATCTCGGATGTAGAAGTGACCAAAACAAAGTTGTAGATATTGAAAGTTATGCAACTTTGTAGTTTACAAGTTTCTTATTTGAATTCGTTACGATGTCACTCTATTTGATTCGCAAGATTTCATAGAAGTTAATACCAACTAAAGGCATATGTTCCATAGTCATAAGTGTGTGTGGTATTTGAGAATATCCGATGGAGAAGCAACCAAAACAAAAGTTCTAGATCTCGAAAAGTTATGCTACTTTGTAGTTGACAACTTTTTCATTTGAAACCATCTATCTAATGGAAATTATGTTTGATTTCTCAATTTTAAAATTTGAATTTTTCAAATGATCTCGGATGGAGAAACACCCAAAATAAAAGTTGTAGATCTCAAAAAAATTTGCAACTTTGCAGTTGACAACTTTTTAATTTGAAATCATTTAGCCAACGAAAATTATGGTTGAATTTTCTCACATTTGAAATTTAAATTCTTCAAATGACCTCGGATGGAGAAATGACCAAAACCAAAGTTGTAGATCTTGAAGAGTTATAAAACTTTGTAATTGACAACCTTTTCATTTGAAATCGTTTAGGGTCCTAAATACTCATTTTAAAATCAGATGAACATAAAATGGCTAGGACGAATATCTGATTTGGACACAAGCATCTCATAGGTGGAGTGGTGGGGACGAACACGCGAAGCGGGATGTTAGGGGTTCGAGCGCCGGTGCTACGAAGCGCGTGTTTTCCACATGAAAAATTGTGTGACTTGTGACTCGGAACGCGCGACCATGTGTCTGTCCAATGAGGTCTCTCCCAGTACTAAAATTCCACATTGGTGTCGGTTTTTAGGAACCGGCAGTGATGTCCCCTTCACCGCTGGTATACCAGTGTCATTTCAAAATCTGGCAACGAAGGGGGTTTTGAACCGATAATGATTTGAAGATCTAGGACAGTGTCTTGTAACGATGCTGAAAATATCAAGATGTCACCTACATGAGGAACCACGAGGGGGGGGGGGGGGGTCATTGAATACGCATTTCATGAACGTAAGGTGATAACTTTTCTCCTCTGGCCTCTTACTTAGCCTGGGCGTGTAAAGCTCCAATGATCCTTTAATAGCTCCATTGCACCGAAAAGCACTCTGGTGACCTCTGATCTTTATTTCTTCGCGTCTTTTCATTCTGGCTTCTTTACTTGATGTTTTGAACTTTTTGCTTGTCTTATAGGATCTTGATGACAACTCGATCATTGTCCTTTGCTTAAGGTGTTGATTAGTTGATCTTCACCATAGCCTTGCTCAAGTCCGTAATTGTATCCATAGAACTAAAACTTTGTATACTAGCAAACAACACTAGTCATATGGATCGATCATGTTGTTACCCAATCACCAAAATCTCTAATGGCTAGGTGCCATTTTCCTTACACCACGGTCAAGCTCTAGGCAGTTTGCTTTCAATCACTTTCCCTGTCCACTATTATCGATCATATTGTCATTTAATCCATTAAATCACATTAAAAGTCTAGATGCACTTTCAGATACATATGCCGCGTGGGGCGGAAGCGGTCTATATGCTTATGGGCTTTGCCTGTGTCCTATATTTTCTTGAATGAATGGGCACGAGACTGTAACAATAATCATATCACGCTAGAGTATCCTTTCATTATCTCTCTTTCCCTACTGCACAATAGATTAAGGTCAGTTTTAGTCATTTCACACACACACAAACACACAATACTGCTTCTTTTTAATTTTAGCCCACGCGTATCCTTAGTTAAAAAGACAAGGCAATGCTAGCACAACCTCGTTATCACATACTCCCTCTGTCCCCATTTAATTGTCGTTTTGGACTTCTATCACATACATGCAAGATTCTCTGAGCTTGGACATATATGACATCTAGGTACATAGAAGATCATTTGAACCTAGACTACTAGAAACACAGCTACAACGGTACATATATGGGGACAGAGGGAGTACTCGATCCCATACACCACCTCCAAGCATGTCAGGAGCTTGCTGTATATAAAGCGCTGCCCACAAAGCCTCATGGCACAGATGATGAGTGACAAGGGAAATATACCTAGGCCAAGGACGATGGCCAAGCAAATGAGCACGATGAGTGCTTCTGCCATGACATCCCTTCTCCTTAATCTGCTGCTTCCCCGCAGCGGCGGTGGTCCGCCCAATGCGTGAAGATCTATGCGATCCTCAACCACAACCCCACCAACTCCTGGGAATTTACCCTCCACTAAAGGGACATCTCCCTCCAAGAGAAGATCTAGTGCACATCTCCTTCATCCACCCTAGAAATGTTTGATTGTGTTATAACTCGGGTTCCAACTATTCATATCTCGTTTCCCCAATGCGCAGTCATGCGTTCATCTAATAATAATAAGATTAGTTTTTTCTTTTTTCTTTTGAGGTTCTGGTTTATTCATTGCATGCTACATGTGTACACCTTTTATGTTTGTGTTTGATAGTTCTATTGATTGAACTGTGGATTATCGCTCGCGTGCATTTTTTTTCGCAATGCAACTTGGGTTGAGTGAGGACATGTGCACCCTACTCGGCTAAATTTGGGTCTAGCATGTCGATTTAGAGCCTTTTTTTTGGCGGGGCTCTTGAAATAGAGAGACTCTATTCTAGCTCTAGCAGGACTTACACCAACCGCACATTCTCAAAATAGTGTTTTGTTCATTGATTGGTAACGTAAACATAGACGGTAAACACAGAGTGGATTTGTTTACGGGGAAATGAGGATGACATGGTTGATTTGTCCCCAAGTTGTGTTTCCTTCACTGCCCTGCTATATACAGGCTCTGTTTAGTTCCCACGCCAAAACTTTACACCCTATCATATTGGATGTTTGGACACATGTATGGAGTATTAGATATAGTTTAAAAAATAACTAATTACACAGATTGCGAGTACTTTGCGAGACAAATCTTTTAAGCCTAATTAGTTCATGATTTGACAATAAAGTGCCACAATAACACTTGGGCTAATAACAGATTAATTAGGCTTAATAAATTCATCTCGCGGTTTACTGACGGATTCTGTAATTTTTTTTTATTAGTATCCAAACACCCTATACAACACCTCATATAACACCCGATGTGATATCCCAAAACTTTACAGCTAGAACTAAATAAAGCTCTGCATTCACACTTACTGCCACAGCCCACGGCCCACGGGCTGAGCTCGCTGGTAGATCTGGACCAGCCGTCCTTGCTCGCGAGATTGGCTCCCTTCGCCAGCCAAATGGTCGGGTCGCAGGGCCAGGAAGCCAATTGTAGTCACAATAAGGTGTGTGTGTGTGTTGATTATAAGACAATGCTTGAGGTTGACTAGACTTTGTGATTCTGCAAATAAAACCCAAGAATGTGGTGCCTCCCGCTACCGTACATCCAACTTTGTGTTAACTATCATCATCATCATTTCAATCTCAACTTCCGAATCCACTTGTTCATCTGGAGTAGGTTTCAACTTTGGCATCCATACCACTTACCCATACCAGAAATTACAGCTAATTTCGTAGGCAAGCAGCAGCTCAGAGTTGTCAAGTACAACAAAATATATTATAAGATACTGCCATTATATATAAGCAGGCTATCTCTGTAGCAATCAATCAAATTGACACCAATTCACGGCTATCTCTAATTCATAGCATCTGTTCTTTACATGTATAAGGCCTATCCCGATTTGCAGAATAGTTTTATACAAAAAAAAAAAGAATTGGCACAACAGCAGTTAAAAGGGTGTAAGAAGATGGTATAGGGGCAACAACTACAGATCTCAGTTACAACACCAAAAAATCATATCAATCCTCTGACTCCAGATACGAGTACTTCATTAGGCAATCTAACTAATTACAGGGGAGTGTGTGTCAGGCGGTGGCAGCTGTATGTTGGAGCAGGAAAAAACCCTGACCTATTCAGGAATGGCTACTTCTTGTAAGGACATGCCTGTTTGGCAAGTATGGCGCAACTGTACAGATGCTGCTGTTCCTCTATATTCAAGTTCAGCTACATGAAGTATGATAGTGTCTTCTGCTTTCTCGACCCGCCTTCTCCAAACTCGTCATTCCACTCAGAAATTTTGGCCATGGTTACTGAACCAGATGAAAAGCTAGCACACACCTACAGTGAAAAGCTCAACTGATTATCATGTGCTTATAACATGCATTAAGGGAAAAGGTAATCTTAACAGGTAACAAAAATGCCCATAGCATGCATGCCAGAAATAGGTTCGTAGGTCTTCACCTGTCCAAGCACAAATTTCAAATCGTCCATTCCAAGTGGCCGAATGTCCTCCCTTCCATGCAACGGAGGCTCAGGCCTACCTTCAGCTATTGCCAGACTCTTCTCCAATATCAAACAAATCATACTTTAGCGCTACCAGGAGGGATGGATGGCGTGAGATGCATCAAAACGGCTAAACCATAGATAGAGGTTCTACGTGCACCTTCTTTTCCTTCTCAATAACTTCACGAATGGGACGATGTGCCGCAGTTACACAGAGATTCTGCAGGGAAGGGATCCTTATGATAAGTTTCTAATCCCTTCTCATCGCTGAAAAGTCTTAGGTCGCAGCAACATACCTTCAAGTCACTCCCTGAATATCCATCAGTTATATTGGCAATTGACTCAAGATCCACATCTGGTTCTAACATTTCTTTGGATAGTATTACATTCAAAATCTTTTCTCTATTTGACGTGTCGGGAAGGCTCACCATTAATCTGCCAATAATACTTATTGCAAAGAGTTAAGGAATGGACACAAAACCAGTTCAGGGGATCATAGAAGCTTACCTGCGAGGAAACCTTCGAATGACAGCATCATCGAGGTCAAATGGCCTATTTGTGGCTCCAAGAACGATTACACGTTCGTTCTCTTTGGTACGCAAACCATCCCAATGTATCATAATTCATTTTTCATTTTGCGTGCTACTTCATGCTCTTCTGCTCTTTCGCTCGTTCCTAGCAATCTGTCAACCTGTTAAAGAAAAGTCACAGTTGTGAGTGAAAAACAGCTCCGACAGAATAAAAACATGAACGACCCATTTGCTTGCACACCTCATCAACAAATATTACTGCAGGAGATAGTTTACTAGCCAGAGAGAAAATGGCCCCGACATATTTCTCTGCATCTCCAACCCACTGAAAAAAAAATTGTCGTCAGATTTAACAGAACATCTGACAAAAAAATAGCACCCACTGACGCGAATACAAACTGTTTCTGTTGAACAGTACCTTTGAGGTAATGCTTGACATTGATATATTGATAAAGTTTGCACCTGCCTCAGTTGCTACTGCTTTTGCAAGCATTGTTTTACCTGCTCCAGGAGGTCCAAAGAGCAGTATTCCCTTCACAGGCTGCCAGAAAGAAATGCATTGGTAGTGTACTTCCAAATGTAACTGATAGTTAGTAGGCAAATATGTCGGGCCCACTTTGCTCTTTTAAAATTAGGTGAGCACCTTTATTAGCTTCCCTTTGCTGTACAATTCAGATCTTTGCAGAGGGAGCATTATCAATTCCGTCAGTGTATCTTTCAAATTGTCTAGGGCTCCAATGTCCTCAAAGGTAACTCCAATGTCATTAGGTGAGATAACATTTGATAGAAGATTTTTCTCAAAAATTCATTCTCTGTGACCACATCCTGAAAAAAACGACTTGCATGAATTTGAGTATCAGGGACTTGTAACCAGATACATATAGAGATGGAGGGATCACCATTAGTGCATTCTTTGACCTCTTAGCTCCACTGTGTGCATTCTGTAACATACTGAATCCATGCTTGAGCCTGTATCCACAATGCTACTTAGCATTCCACAAAAGGGATCACTTGATGCTTATTGTAGCAGAATCTCCTAATCTAATGCCCTCCCAAGAGTACTTTTTTTTTTCCATTAGACACTAAGTACCCAAGGGGGAACTCTAAACTCAGGGATTCCGTCGAGCACACCGCAAGGGAGAACTCGAAGGTCCACATTTTTACATCAGGATCACAAATGAGAGAGTAAAGCTTACAACATCTTTATCATTTCTTACATTACTTTTAGTACAATACCAGAGTAATTTACTATGTAGATATAACAACGGAATATAAAAGGTTATTAGAGTTCAGCGGAAATGAAACCATTTTATAACAAGTTAAATATTAACAAGAAGAACATTTATATGCATGCAATGATAACAGATTAACGATATTTTTCTTGTAAAACTTTTAGTGAGAGTTTTAATGAATAAACTCTACTCCGCATCGTGAAGGAAATCCTCGCTGAGCCCACCAGAAGGTTTCCACACACAAGTGTCAGCTCATCAGCACCTGTCACCTGCAATAGGGTAGAATAAACCCTGAGTACTCAATTGTACTCCGCAAGACTGACCCGTCAGGAGGAAGTAAAAAGACTCCAAGGATTATGCAAGGCTTGTGGGTTCTTGTTTGCAAGAAGCAGCGCTAAGAGTGTGTCCTTAATTTCTTACTTTTAATAGCCGTATTTCATTTCTTATTCAACCTTCTATGTAAGCACCTAGGCTATAATCAAGCAAGGGTTGAGCAAAAAGGAACCATTTCTTCATCTTTTAACTGTCAGTTCTTACTACGATGCCAGAGCGTAGTCAAGCCGTACCGTCACGCAGAAACGGCGATTCGCGAATCAATATGCCTAGCTGGGTGCCCTGAAAACACACGTCTCGCTTGTACCCTGGGCACAAGCAAGACCAACCCGTTCCACTCCTGTCAAGGGGTCCAGGTCCCCGTCCAAGCTCGGACTCTAAGCCCCCAATACTGCAGGCCCGACCTCAGTATGGTGCTTAGACCTCCTCAACCCAATATATATAGCCATCCTAAAAAGCCGGTTCGGAAAGAGCTGGAACCAATGAAAAGAGAGAAACAAGTCTTTCCGCTCCTATAAGCAAGTATATACTCGGGATAATAAATCTGTGACTTGACCAGGGTCCATGCAACGAACGGTCCTTAATTGACACAGGCGGAACAAATGCAACCAGAGCCCCGCTCTATTGCCCAACCAGGTCCAAGTCCATCCAACTCGTTCCGCCCAGTCTCCAAATATCCATATACATTTATATTCCATGAGATAGCAACATGATAATAGTAACAATAAGATATTCCTATCTCTCGCGAGTGACAGGAAATCACTCGACTTCTACCGGAGTCCTGTAGCATAGCAATCTACATGATTTTGACATGCTAGTAAGACTCATGGGATCATGATATTTATATGCAAGTGGGTTACATTCAACTCCTTTAAACCTAATGCACAAGCATAAAATAAAGTGCAGAATAATAGGAGTTATGCACCGGGGCTTGCCTGGGTAAAGATTTAACCCAAAGTTAGCATTCCATCATGATGACACGATCCTCAAGACGTCATCTTTTATACTGCTCCAAATGACTCCACGGTCCAACAACGGTGTTCCTATATGATATACGTGGATGCACGGAAACGTAAATAACCAACGGAAAACGCGACGCTTTAAGTACAATTCAGCCCTCTCAAGCTAACGAGCTAGCTCTAATGGCTAACGCACCAGGCCCTAAATACATGCTACCAGCAACGCGCTAAAGCCCCGACAAGTATTTTAGTTATACAAACCCAAGGTTTTACTTTACTCATTTTGTCGGTTTTGATATATTTTAGAACTAGGGCTCATTAGCGATCTTAGCAACTAATTATTCTAGAGCTACAAAAATTACAGCGAGCATATCATAATAGTTGGGGCCTACTATAAAATTTTTAGAGCTAAGGCCAACATCGTTTTACCGCAATAATTCCTACAAGTTATACCCTGATAATATTAAACATCTTAAGCTATATAAAGCATTCCTAGGAACATCAGAATTTTATGTTAACTAAATATACCAACAACTAGAGCATGATTTTTGGAAACTAACAAAATTGGTTTCACAATTTTTAGATTTCTATACTACTTTATTTTGATTTTACAAGTTCACAACATTATTAGAAAAGGAAAATTAATTTACTTTGCTGGAACAGAGAAAAGTCGACGTCTACCAATCGGCCCAGCGGCCCAACGCAGGGCGTGGCTGCGCGCGGGAGGCCGGCCCAGCAGGCAGCCCAGACGGGGAGCCCGCGCACGCCAGCTCTGGCACAAAGGCAAAAATGTCCCTGGACTATCGATTTACTACGTGACGGTCCGACGCACTATTGCTCGAGAGACAAGCTTTGCAGACCAACCCCTGAAAAAAACCCATCTTCGCAACTAGCCGGTCCCCGCTACCCTCTGCGCACGCCGGCGTGGCTCCGGCCGACACGACGCAGCTCCGCCGGCCAACCGAGAGAAGAACAAGCCCACGAGTAGGCCGACGAGCACCGCGAAGCTTAGGCGAAACCCTAGGCAGCAGTCGAAAACTACCCAGTGACCCCTCAAGCGCTGCTTACGCCGGCAGGCAAGCTTACACGGTGGCGCGTGCGCTCCGGTGAACCTAGGGGCTAGCGAAGCGGTAATGGTCGCGAGTGAGTCGAAGTAGCTTACCACGGAGACAGCCGTGCAACTGGTTGGGACGGAGGGAGGCCGAGGTGCCCTGGCCACGAGCGCCCGACGGAGGAGGCGGCGTTCCGCAGCTGACATGGTCGCGCCAACACATCACCGGCGAGTGCCCTGACCAAACTGAGGTGAGCACTGGATGGAGGAGGTCGAGGAGAGCTCAGGGGTACAAGGAATTTAACTGCCGCCATCTCTACGGCATTACCTCCCTGGTTCATCAATGCGGCGATGAAAACGGCTGACGGCAAGCAACACACCAAATTGGCGGCCGACAACCCACGGCAGGACTCGATGCGAGTGAGGCGGCTAGCTGGCTACCTAAACTGCTCTCAGAGGCGAGGAATTTCTATGAGAACGAACAGCCGGTGGGAGGGGAGAAAGCGGCGGCTCAGGGCACAGCGCAGATGAAGGAGGTCACACGAGCAAACCTACGGATAAAAGCAAGGCGGTTCCGACCGCTAAAGGCAACACGGCACGCGCGGGGAGGACGAGACGAAGGAGGTTTGGCAGGGCGCGTTCGACTTAGCGTGGCTAGGCCCGAGCGGGGCTCACCGGCGTCCGCACGCGGAGACAGGGCGAGGCAGGGAGATGTCACTGTCACGACTGTTGCCGAGTCAATGAAACAGTGGCGGCAACAACTAGCTCGGGTGGCAGAGACATCGCCCTACCGACCCCACGACGGTCGCCACGACAACGCCCAAGCGCGCGCGACTGGCAGCAAAAACAGAGCTGCACGACGCGACGGGGCAGGCAGTTGTGGTGTCGGCTTGGCCCGCGCGCGACAAGAAAAGCAGCCGCCACAGCGGCCCTGTGACAACGCGTCACGCAAACGAGGCTGCGGCCAGCCCAGCCCAACGCGCGAGCGGCAGCAGCCGAAATCGGCCCACGGCGCAACCATGGCCGCAACCGGCCAGGCAACAGTAGCACGCGCGGCGACCACGCTCACGGAGCCTAACTGCCGAAAGGTGACACACACAAATTTTAAAGCGAGCCAAGAGCTCCTTTCTAAGCTGACATAGGCTCAACCAATCCTTCGGGCTTAACGACAGTACTACCAATATCCACCGGAGCAAACATCATGACCAAGGAGCAACCAGGGAGGGAGTTATGCAAACGCCAAGACGAGCCCGTCCTACCGATCACTAGTTCACGATCAGCGCGCCGAACGTGGTTTTCATTGCGTTCAGACAAAGTTTGAGCAATTTTTAAGAGAGCAAAACGACACCCAACGCAACTATGATCTACACCATACTCCAACACTCACTTTGATGCAACCAATTATGCGATAACGTGGTGGTAGTGCTTAGGTATTTTTGTTAGAATTAATTGCCAAAATGGCATTGCCATTACTTCGCTCTGCCAAGACGAGATCGAAGTTTAGGTAGAGTTGAATTTCGAATTCGATCTTTGAGCTTGCCAGACTATTTAAAAATATTTATCCCTACACGTGAAAGTTGCACTCCCATCTACGCAACTTGCGCATAAATTTTACTTAAACACAATGCTCAAGTTACCTTTTATTTTTGTTTATAAAATTATTTTTCTTGCCAACAATTAAAGATGCCGGTTCTACATATACACATATTTATTCGGAGTTTCATTATCAGTGGTACGCACTAAATAATTTAACTTAGGTTTTTGATTTGACTCCTCTCAGGTATAAACTGGGTGCTAAGCACGCTCGTAACACCAGAGGTGTTACATTTATATCAAGGTGTGATATAACATTAGCATCGTATTTCTACCTTTGGATTGGTAGTACCCATTTGCCATCAATTGGGGGTTCACTGTCATGAAGGTGATAACTAATAGCATATCCAACAATCTTTTCCAAATCTGAAGTAAATCAAAACAATATATATATATATATATATATATATATATATATATATATATATATATATATATATATATTTACAATAGTGTTATTATTGAAATGAAAAGGATAAAAGAATTGGTCCCGAGCAACAAAGGTAGAACACCTTACTTTCATTAGTTAGTAATTGATCTTTGATAGGTAATTCTTGAATATCATTGCATTGAATTTCATTGCATTCAATTCCTCTGCTGATCAGAAACTACAATGCCAAAACATTGTAAGAGACATAATATTTGTTCAGGAGGTTCACACTTCAGATCAGGGATGGAATGAACAGCTGAAGATGTGGCCATAAAAGGTATTGACCTATCAGGGACTAGCATTCTAGCAAGTATTGCTTCAAATTTCAAGGCCATTTACATGATGATATTATAGAAGAAGGCTAATAAGGAAATAAATTTCAAGTGCATATAACATTAGAAAAGGAATATACAACTAGAATAAAGTATGAAGTATCAATGTATCATAAAATTCTATTTCAGAATCACTTAAGTGTGATGGTACACATAGTTTACATTCCAATAAAATGTTCCATCCAAATGTTTAAGTGTATACCTTAATTGCAGCTTACCTTACGAATATTAAGAATATTGGCTTTAGCTGTAAGGGTTTCAGTATCACAATCTAGTTGTTTCTTGAAATCAGATAGCTGTGCTTCATTCTGCCCAAAAAACGTATATAAAAATCTCCAGGTTAAACAAAGTACCATCAACATGCACAATGTGTAACATACGTGCCTAAGGATGACAATACCTGGGGAAGTTCAATGCAAATTTTATTAGGGAAAAGATTATTTAGATGCTCCATTAACTTGGTAGGACATTTGCTTCTGTCTTTCAAGGAAACCATTGGCTTGGTAGGAGATTTGCTTGGGACGACATGCAATATATCTCCCAAGGTTTGCTGCATTTTTTAAACATGCATTAAAAAACGGATCAAACATAATTGATATTGTACCACTAATGCAAAAAAACTATAGCAGGCTTAAAAATATTAACTGTTGCATGTCAAGAAACTTTATAGACCCACAGAAAAAATAATGCAAACGGATGAACAAACAATATTAAGTAGTGCCTGTATGTCACTAGGAAGCCCTGGAACTCCAGGATGAGACTAGAAAACAGTCCAGAACACTATGTTACTGTTAACATTTTTCACAGAAAGAGGGAAAGCATGGGAATATAACTCACACCGACTTGTTACTTCAACGATAATTCAAGAACAAATAACCTTTCAGGGTACAGCCTATGTAAGCATTTTGTCCAACTCTAACCCAAACATGCTTCATCCTTTATGTCTTGACAACTTGTAATCCAAATTTCATTTTGTTCCCTAATAGGTGGACGCACAAGTATACCTGATCCTTGCGGTTCTCTGCATGAATCTAAACCCAATTATCAGAACACCAGCAGGAAGTTCACTTAGTGATGCATGTTACTTTAAAAAAAAAACTTAGTGATGCATGCGATTCTCCACATTCTCGGTGAATGATTTCTCTACATCCTTGAGTGACACAATCAAATTACTGCTTTTGCTTTCTTCTGAAATGACCTGAAAGGCATTGAAAACCAAAACATGTTGTTACAGGCAGTAATAAGGAAAGAAAAGTGTAGTGAGGCTGATCGCCTACAACAGCCATTACCTCAATTAACTTTCCTAAAGCAATGCTATCAACTCCACCAGAAGAGTCTGGCCGAAGTTCCAAAGCTGAAGAAATGTTGAAACATTATCTCACATAAAATTACCAGAATATACATTGCTTAAAAAGTTCAGAGTTCAGAGTTCAGACTAACCATGTGAAGGACCGGAAACGGCGACCAGAGGGGGGTGAATGGGAGCCTCAAATTTCTTTCGAAACTTTCGACCGCTGTCCCAAAATCAACCCCCAAAAGGCACACAAACAAAAGCTATGAAAACTCGAGCCACCAAGAGTTAAGAGACCCTAAAGGCGTTTCTCAGATTACTAGAAACCCAACGCAAAAGACGGAACTTGAAACGGAAACCGAACGGGCGAAACGGATCGCAACAGTACAGACTGTGAGCCGCGGACAGTCTGCTACAGTACCGCGGACAGTCCGCTACAGTACTCAGGTCAAAAACTGAAAACGAACTTTGCGGAAACAGTTCTGTTCTCGACTGAAAAATAATTACTACAGTACCACGGACAGTCCGCAAGTATGGACACCGTGCAACAAAGAAAGCACAGATGGTTTTGAGGACGAAACCACCAAACCCCCGATGTTGACGCGTGTCCGACCTCCCGCCAAGCATGACGCCTTCGCCTTCGCCTTCCTCCTTGACTCTGCCTACCGGCCTCCGCCAAGTGCCACAACGTCATCGTCTCCATCTTGACTTGGCCGACGCCGTCTTCATCACCATGTACACTTGCACTCGTCGATGTCCCAAGTGTCAGCCACCGCGGCTAGTCACCCGGCCTCTTGGTCCCTCGGTCCAAGCCTCATGTCCGCCCTTCACCACTCCCGGTCCGTCGGCACGGCACGTTCTCCTTGACCTTCACCTCGCCGTCGACTACCGCCTCCGTGCTCCACACCTGCACATCACGAGCCAAGAGACATGCACACATAGCTTCACCATGGTAGGGTTAGTCGCTACTCAACCTACTTCGTGGATCACATTGACAATCACTCATCACAAAACGAACACACAAGGGTACTTGTCAACCTTGTGTTCGCACCATGACAAAAGAAGCCATGATTTTCCTCGCACAAACCTCCAAGATCATTACCATCGGTTACAGGATTGTTAAATCTAACTCCAACTTTGGAGGACTGGTTTTTTCCAAAAGCAAGCACCACTTTGCCTCGAGAACCACAAGAAGGGCCCCTGTGAATCAACCAAATGACTTATCAGAATGTGAAAGAAATGTATCTCAGCAACAAAATAATCACATGACCTCCACCACAAAAATATTAATCAATGTCAACAAAAAAGATTAATCAATGTCTATCTACATCAAGTCCTCTCTGATTTCAATTCAAGTTCATACATTCAAAAAGATATTTAGTCAGAAGAAACACCATTTTGAGTCTGTCAAATGCTATTGCTGCATAAATATGTTCCTTCCACTGATACTAGAATAAGGTTGAAAGATACCCTCATTTCAAGTCTGTCAAAGCTCAAGAACACAAGGGTTCCAACATTCACTATCTGGGTCATACAAATTAACTCCATTTCAGAACACATCTGGCAAAATGCAATCACAAAGAATCCAGAAATCTTAGACACACCATTGCTAAGTTAAAATGAAACACGAAAGCATAGCTCTCAACAAAAATACCGTGGTGCCATATTTAATGAACTAGTACCAGTATACTCTACCCAATCACCTGCACAAGAAAAAAGATGTAAAGGTTCAATTAAAGAAATAGTTAAATGTTAATATAGAAAATAAAGAAACGGGCAACAAAAACCTTCTTTGAAAGTGTGTTTGTTGGATGTCCCCACATTATCATCTCCTGAACTAGAAGGTGCAACATACCTCCGGACATCCTTTATGGACTCTCGAAACTTAGAAGACGTCTCCTAGAATATTATCTCTTAATCAATAATCTGTATGTTTCTGCTGACATATTGAGAAGTTGAAAACTTGAAAAGTTTGGTAAAATTTTGAACTGTGTATATCAGTAAAGGGAGCTCATGTAGAACTTACATCACACAGCATAAGAGAATCAAGTATCAGAAGTCTAGCATCAAAACGCTTTGAAAGTGCCCTTATCAATGTTTCCTGGTAAATTTCAGACCCTAGAAGCAAGTTTTTCCCAAATAGTTAGAGACATACAGAAAAGCAAACACCAAGAAATTTCCAGCTAGGCATAACAGTGTAAGCGTGTAACACAGCTCCGTGACATTATTTTGTCACAATAGAATAAAAAATTCATAAAAATTACCTGGTGGGCCAGATAACAGAATTCGCTGGTCTAAAGGTGAAAGTTTTGGTAAGAATTTCCTAGACTTCTTTTTCATGTGTATGAATGCAGATGATAAGAGTATCTCCTTTGTGCTCTCACTGCACGAAACGAGCACAGATTAATAAGAAAGGTGGTATATAACAAAAGAAGGACACAGGCTGAACTATTTAGGACCAAGCCACCAAAACTATAGCAAAGTATAGATTGCTTTGGCCCAATTATTTTGGCAAAATACTGAAATCTGATCAACAAACAGAAAAATATTATCTTTTTTTCGGCAACACGTTAATAAGAAAGGTGGTAGGAGGGATGGAAGCCGAAGCCACGGTGGGATTCTGTTTCTGAATCTTATCTTTTTTTATATATATGGAAAAATGGCAGAGCAGTGGGGGTTTTATAGAGAGGGGGTGGGCCCACCTGTCAGTTACGTCGCATGAATACTCTGTTTGTGTCCTTTTGTGGCAGTTTGGTACTACTCCTACTGTACTTCCGAGATGTATTCTTTGTTAACGTGTTTAAAATTTATAACAAATATATAGGTAAAAACATGAATATTTACAACACAAAAGAAGTATAATATAAATATATATCTCATGACAAATCTAATAGTACTTATTTGATATTATAAATATAATTTTTTTTATTTATACTTAAAATACTAGTACTTTAATGCTAAGATTGGCCCTGTTATGTGTGTGGTCGCTCTTATAGATGCCAGGTAAGACTTAAGGCCCCTTTATTTTTCACACTATGGATGCTTTGAGCCCTTCCCCAACGCGTCACGCTCAAGTGCTGCCCGTGACTCCAGGTCCGCACCGATGATCCATATCAACTAGGACAGTAGTCATGCAGAGTGTCAGATAATCTTGCAGAGGCATTGCCTGACAAAAAGTTAGGGCAACACCTGAAGTGGGCGCTAGAGAGAGCGAGACCTTCAAATGACGGTGGATTTTCGGACTTTTGCCCATGCGCCCATGTGCTTCTGCGTGCTTTGGACTGCTAGTAGGACAGAGAGAGGTGAACTCAAGAATCCGAGGAAAATAAGCCTGCATTAAGAAGATGAAGGTCTCATTTACTGATGTCTACATGGACTACAACTTTTTAGCTGGGGCTAACAATCAGTGTTGCTTGCGTTGCTCTTGCCCTAAGGCTACAACAAAGGTATTAGTACTAAACTGTTTGCTCTGCTATATGCTGTCCATCTTGCTTATATCAGATTCAAATGCTTTTGCCAGGAGAAAATGTGTGTTTTCGGCCAACAGGCCTTCTCCTCGAAGACCTCATGTGGACTGGACACATATGCTACCGTGTCTTGACAATCTCTTCTGTTTCAGTCAAGTCTCGCGGCACAAGCTGGGATCCTAGACCGGTTTTAGCACGGTTTCTGTCCCAAGGTGGGATCCTAGCTTGCGTCGGAAGGTAACTATGATGTTGCTTGGATAGAGCAAATTTTCGGTTCTTCAATGACAACATCGATTTCTTATATCTGAAATGGTTATTGTTTGTGTCTATGAAGATTACAACATATTTTAGGCTCAGCTTTCAACCTGCAGCGCCGCAGTGTACAAGGGAGGCACTTGGAAGTCTGTCTCCATTGCCTGACGATAGATAGTGTTCGCTGTATTCCCAACAGGGCATCTTTCCAAGGCTTTTGTGGGATTTGACGTCGAAGCTTCTACTTAAGTTCATTCTGCAATGCTCTTCTGCCCGGATACTCTCCTTACGAGTAGTTACGGATTTATATCATGTTCCTAGGTGTTTGTTTCCATATAATTGAGGATTTTTTTTATCCCTAATCTTTGTACTCTGGGTATAATCTATATGTCCTTTTTCAAAAGGGAAAAAGAAACCCTAAATTAGGTACTTTTCACTTTAATTGTGCAACTTACTCGTTACTTGTTTTTTTTATAACTTACTCGTTACTTGTTGGAGGTAGCCTGTCCGGGCGCATCTTCCAAATGCACAGTGGATTGGCCCAACGACTCCCTTAAATCACCTCGTCCGTTTCTAATAAATAAATACGCTTGTCGCACTTATCCGCTCGTTGCTTCTATTCGCTCGTCGCTTCTATCAGCTCGCCTCCTGCCTCCGAGGAGCGGCGCTCGGCCAATGGATCGTCGACCCTGCATGCCAGGCGCGACGCACGGCCACCTCTGAGCCGCAGCACTTGGATGCCGGCCCTGCCTGGCGGGCACGGTGTGTGGCCGCCTCTAAGCCGCGGCTGCCCTCTGCCTCCTTGCCGCGTCACGTGGCTGATGCCTCCCTGCCGCCTCGCGCAGCCGCTGCCGCTGGCCCGCCACCTACAAGCGCCGTCGGGCCGCTGTCTCCGGCGAACTCCACACACCGGCGAGCCTCCATTCTTTCAAGCAGCAAGGAGATATTGCGATGTGCTGAAAATACATGTTGCAAGTGTATATTTCATGTGTTTCATATGTATGTTGCAATTGTTTCATGCGGATGTTACAAAAGTAGATCGAGATGTTATATATGTTGCAATGGTTGTACACATATGTTGTAAAGGTCTGTTTCCGATGTTTCATCTGTGTTTTCATAGGTATGTTGCAAGTGTGTTTTATCTAGATGTTGCATACATTTCACACATATGTTGCAAGCGTTTTATCTGGATATTGCGTATGTTTTGCAATGATTTTCAAGTGTTTTCCAAGTGGTTTTTTGCAAGTGTTTCAGAAGCATGTTTCGAGCGTTTCATTTGCTTTTAGACGTATGTTGCAAGTGTTGCATCTCGATGTTTCAAAAGTAAGTCGGGTGTTGCATCTCCCTCGTCGCTTTTCTGTTGCCTCGCATCGGTGTTTCCTCCTCCTCCGGGCGCCGGTAGGGCATCTGCCGTCCCCTACTCCTCTTCCCGATGCCGGTGACGTTCGCAACGGTGCAGGAAACTTACACCCAAAGTGGATGGGGAGGGCGCAGGGTGGTTCCCGCGTGGCATGCGCGTGCCGAAAGCGGAGGGGTTACGGGGCAGGCGGGATTGGGCTCAGGTGTCCGGACGGGGAGGCGCGGAGGGGGGGCGCGGGCTCCTACGTGCGCACGTGAATGGAGCAGCAGGCACTGGCGTCCGGACGTCTGGGCACTAGTAAGGCCTAAAAAATTAAGTGACCTAAAAGTCTATTTTGAGAGTTCTGTGTCCTTAATGACACAAGGAGATAAGTTTGGAGATGCTTGTGCATTTAAATATATTTGAGAATACAACTGCTGCTTATACACGCCAATGTAAAATAATTTCAAATTAAAACCTTTGAATGACCTTAAACCTAAATCACCACCTTTGCCCTTGCCCACCTCATTCTTACATTGTGCCTTCTTTATTCCAGTTGCACCTCTGTCCTCGAACACAGCTCACCTGTGAGGCTGTGCCCGTGGAAACCTACTGCGGCTGTTACTTGTTAGGTTAGCTTCCATCCTGTGGTGCCGTAATGTTGTAATGCATCAATTCAGAAATGAAAAAAGAAAAAGAAAAAACAACTATCCAACAGCAGAGTATGCTATTCATAATTTCAGTTCCAAATTTGGCATCCGTACCACTACAGAACTTGGTGGCAAACAAGTTGTGTGCCATGCATAAGTTCAGCCATTCCAACTTCCGCAATTATGCAGGGGTTACAGAGTTTCCAAATTACACAAAAATTACATGCGACCTACAGTGAAAATGTAATGTAAAACCTGTACAGTTTGCAATGTGATCGATACTGATCATTACATATACACAAATCAGTCAACCTTGGCATCCATACAGGGAGTACAGAAAAACCGGTTGGAAGCAAGCTTTGTTCCCTCCCATGCTGCAATCTAGAGAAAAAAAATTGTATGCAACCTACAGCTAACAAAAATACAGTAAAACCTGTACAGTTGGGCTTGTGGTTGATACTGAGCCACTGACCATTACAATCAATCAAATCGGCACTGACTCATGCTGATTTTGTTATTTCCATGTCATTGTACAAGGTATTTACCAATTGTCAGAATTAGTGGGAGAACCGAACGGAGAAAGTATAGTGCTAAGGACAACAACTATAGGTCATGTCAATCCTCACTATCACTGTATCACATAGTTCAGTGAATTGTCTTGCTAATTACCGGGAGCATCGCCTGCTCCTGAATGTTGGAACAGAGAAAAAGCCCAACCGACTGGGGCACACTGACTTGCAGGGGGTAGTATAGCAACTGTACAAATGCTGTTTGTTGCTCTATGTTCAACTACATGAAATAGCTCAGAGTTGGATTCAGTTTTGAAATCCCGCCGCCAAACTTGTTGTTCCACTCTATAAACTTGTCCATGGTACTTGAATTAGGCGAAAAGCTGGCATGCACCTACAGTAAATTGTTCAGTTGATTATTCGGTACTTGATATATAGGAAGCTAAGAGGAAAACACCTCTTCTTAAATCATGATGCCAATTCATTAGCATGCCTCAAATAAGTCATGATTCCCTCACCTGGCCAAGTGCAAATTTGAAGTCATCCATTTGAAGTGGTCTAATGTCCTTGGTTCCATACAATGGAGGCTCAGGCCTACCTTCAGCAATCGCCAAACTCTTCTCCTGTATGATAAAAAATGGGACTTAAGAGCCACTACAAGGGATGAAGGGGAAGAGACGCGCCGAAAAATGGTTAACCAAAGAAAGAGATTCTGTGCGCACCTTTTTCTCCTTCTCCATGATTTCATCGAGGGGGCGAAAGGCTGCAGTTACACACAGATTCTGTAGGGAAGGGAAACAAAATGGTAAATATCCAATTCCGTCTCCCCGATGAAGAGTATAAGGCACACCGATGTCAGCATACCTTCAAGTCAGTCCATAAATATCCACCAGCCATACTGGCAATTAATTTGAGGTCCACATCTGGTGCCAACATTTCTTTGGATAGTATTACTTTTAAAATCTTCTCTCTACTCGACGCATCAGGAACGCTCACCATTAATCTGCAAATAATAATCAGTGGCAAGAGCTAAGGAGTGGACATAAATCTGTCTAGTTCAGCGGATCATAGAAGCTTGCCTGCAAGGAAACCTTCGAATAACGGCATCACCAAGGTCAAATGGCCTATTTGTGGCTCCAAGAACGGTTACATGTTCTTGCTCTTTAGTATGCAAACCATCCCAGTTTATCACGAATTCATTTTTGAACTTGCTCATTGCTTCGTGCTCTCCTGGTCTTTCTATCTTTCCTAGGAAACTGTCAACCTGTCAAAGAAAAAGTAACAACTGTAAGAGCAAGTGCACAACACACTCAAACAGAATAAAACAATGAATAACCCATTTGGGTGCACACCTCATCAACAAATATTATAGCAGGAGATAATTTACTTGCCAAAGAGAAAATTGCCTTAACATATTTCTCTGCTTCTCCCAACCACTGAAAACAAAATTAAAAATGCACCAGATTTAATAGTAGAACAGGCAAAATTAGCATGCAAAAGAACAGTTGTTTTTGTTTAACAGTACCTTTGATGTAATGCTTGATACTGACAAGTTGATGATGTTTGCACCTGCCTCAGTAGCTACCGCTTTTGCAAGCATTGTTTTACCTGTTCCAGGAGGTCCAAAGAGCAGTATTCCCTTCACAGGCTGCCAGAAAGCAACGTGTTAGCAGTACTTCCATATATGTAAATGATAACTACCGGGCAAATATGCCAGGCTCAATTTTCCATTTTGAAACTAGGCAAGCACCTTTCTTAGCTGCCCTTGGTTGAACAATTCAGGTCTATGTAGAGGGAGCATCACCAATTTCTTCAGTGTCTCTTTCACATCGTCCAGGACTCCAATATCCACAAAGGTTACTCCAGGATCATTAGGTGAGATAACATTTAGAAGAATTTTTTTTCCTCGAACACATTCTCTGTGAGCACACCCTGACAAAAGAAACTTGCATGAATTTTTGTGCCTGGGACTTCTAACATATACAGAGAGAGATGGAGGGGTCACCTTTAGCACATGCTTTGGGCTCTTATTTTCACTGTGTGTTCTCTGTACCACACTGAGTCCATACTTGAGGCTGTAAAAACAACGCTAACATAGCATTCCCCAGAAAGAACTCATCGAAGCTTATATGAAGGTCTGATACAACATTAACATTGCATTTTTACCTTTCAATTGGAAGTTCCATTTTGGCACATTTTGGACGTCCAAAGTTCTGAAGGTGATGACTAATAGCATATCCAACAATCTTATCCACATCTGAAATTAATTAGAGCTATATAAATATTCAATAAATTTATTATTACAAGGGGCAAAAAAAAAAAGTTGGTCCATGAGCAACAATGGAAAGAACAGCTTACCTTCATTAGTCAGTAATCGATCATTGATGGATAATTCTTCAAGACCAATGCATTCAATTTCTCTGCTAGTCAGAAACTGCAATGAAAAAACAGAGTGTCATGGGCATACTATAGATGGCCTTAATCCAAGCAGCACGACCGATGCCTGGTGGCCGCAGCACAAGGGCAGGGGCAAACAGAGGAGATAGGAACTCTTGATCTATTTCTTTATTGCTTTATCAAAATGGATACAATATATATATATATATATATATATATATATATATATATATATATATATATATATATATATATATATATATATATATATATATATATATATAGATGAGAAGATTTGACTGTTAAGAAACATATCTTTAAAACTTAGGAAATAGATAACTCAATGTTATCTATAATCCTGTGTGTCTAGATGCAGTCTTTAGTAGTAGCAGATTTTTAGCTAGTAGTTAAGGAGAATAATAGGCAATCATAGGAGTTATGACTGCAGTAATTAGGAGGATATCATGGTGAGGGCTGAGAGCGCCGCATCAACCAAAAGGAGGGAGAGAGGGAGTGATTCCCTAGTGTGTGTTAAAACTGAGGCAGTGATTTCCTAGTGTGTGTAACACTAAAGAGAGAGGGAGTGATTTCCTAGTGTGTGTTTGTGATAAACACTGAAAAGAGAGGGAGTGATTTCCCAGTGTGTTTGTGATAAAAACCGAAGAAAGAGAGGGAGTGATTTCCAAATCAAGGTTGGTACTCCAATAAATGTTCCTATTGATATGTTTAAAGAAATGGTCTAATTGCATCTTACCATATGAATATTACTAATGTTGGCCTTATCTTTAAGGGTTTCAGTATCTTGTTCTAGTCGTTTCTTCAAATTTGATATCTGTGCTACATTCTGCCAAAAAACAATATATGAAAATCTCCAGGTTAGATAAAGTACTACCTACAAACACAGTGCCTAACAGAAGTGCTTATGGATGACACTACCTGTGGAAGATCAATGGAAATTTTATTAGGGAAAAGATTATTTAGATGCTTTGTTGACTCTGTAGCACTTCTGCTTCCTTCAGGCTTACTTCCAATGGCTTCCTGCATGTTTAAAACAAACTTTCAAGAGATATAAAGTGATATTAACAGTACTGACACATAAGATTACAACAGCCCTAAAAGCATCCACTGTTGCATGTCATTACACTTTATAAGAGAATGGAGGAGAAGTATATTAGTACCTATCTTCAAGAACAAAGGAGATGTTCAAAGTTGTACTAACTACCGTGGGATTAAGTTGATGAGTCATACGATGAAGCTCTGGGAGAGGGTTATCGAGCATCGCCTAAGGAGAGTGACACATGTGACCCAAAATCAGTTTGGGTTCATGCCTGGTAGGTCGACCATGGAGGCGATTTTCCTATTACGACAATTGATGGAGAGATATAGGGAGCAGAAGAAGGACTTGCACATGGTCTTTATTGACCTCGAGAAGGCATATGACAAAGTACCGAGAAATGTCATGTGGTGGGCCTTGGAAAAGCACAAAGTCCCAACTAAGTACGTTACCCTCATCAAGGATATGTACAGGGATGTGGTGACGTTTGTCCGAACATGTGATGGCGACACCAGTGACTTTCCAATTAAAATAGGACTGCATCAGGGGTCAGCTTTGAGCCCTTATTTATTTGCTTTGGTGATGGATGAGGTCACAAGGGACATACAAGGTGATATCCCTTGGTGTATGCTCTTTGCTGATGATGTGGTGCTAGTTGACGACAGTAGGACGGGAGTTAATAGGAAGTTAGAACTATGGAGGCACACGTTAGAGTCGAAAGGGTTCAGACTTAGTAGGACTAAGACCGAGTATATGAGGTGCGATTTCAGCGCGACTAGGCACGAGGAGGGAGACGTTAGCCTCGATGGGCAAGTGGTGGTCAAGAAGGATACTTTTCGGTATTTAGGGTCGATGCTACAAAAGGATGGAGACATTGATGAAGATGTTAGGCATAGAATTTCAGCCGGCTGGTTGAAATGGCGTCAAGCTTCTGGCGTTCTCTGTGACAAAAGGGTGCCTCAGAAGCTGAAAGGTAAGTTCTATAGGACGGCGATTCGTCCGGCGATGTTATATGGTGCTGAGTGTTGGACTACAAAAAGGCGACATGTCCAGCAATTGAGTGTAGCAGAGATGCGTATGTTGCGTTGGTGTTGTGGGCACACAAGGAGGGATAGAGTACGGAACGACGATATTCGGGATAGGGTTGGGGTGGCACCAATTGAGGAGAAATTGATTCAACATCGGTTGAGATGGTTTGGACATGTCCAACGGAGGCCTCCTGAGGCGCCGGTGCGTAGTGGAGTTCTAAAGCGGACCGATAATGTAAAGAGCGGTAGAGGTCGACCTAAATTAACTTGGGACGAGTCCGTTAAGAGAGATCTTAAGGAGTGGAATATCCCCAAGGATTTAGCTATGGACAGGAGCGCTTGGAGATTAGCAATCAACGTGTCTGAACCGTGACATCTTTTGTCTTGTGCCCTTTATGTCCCTTTATGTGTCTCCCTGTTTCTCGTCTCTTTTGGGTTTCATCTCTAGCCTACCCTAACTTGCTTGGGACAAAAGGCTATGTTGTTGTTGTTGTTGTTGTTGTAAAAAATAATGCAAAAGGGTATGTTACTGGGAAAATTTTAAGTGGGGACTGATTGCCAGTAGGAAGCCCAACCAACATCAACAAATCGAGGATATAACAACAGTCCAAAGCACTCAATTAACATCTTTTACACAGAGTGGGAAAACATGGGAACATGACTCCATGCCAACTGGTAAATTCAAGAATCATCCAAGTCCAAATAAGCTTTTTAGAGAACAACCTGTATTTTCTCTGACTCTACCTTGAGCATTCTTTTATCTTAAAAACCTGTGCTTCCTCAAAGGTGTGCAAGTATACCTGATCCTTGTAGCTCTGTGCCTGAGTGTGAGACCCAATTATCAGAACACCAGGTGGAAGGTCATTGATCAGCGATTCTCTACATTTGGTGAATGACTTCTCTACATCCTTGAGTAACACAAACAAATTACTGCTTTTGCTTTCTTCTGAAATGACCTGAAAGGCAATTAAACTGAATACTGTATTGTTGGAGGCAGTAAGAGAATACATTTTAGTGATGCTGATCACCTATAACAGCCATTACCTCAATGAACTTTCCTAAAGCAAGGCTATCAACTTCACCACCAGAAGAGTCTAGCCGAAGTTCAGCAGCTACAGAAATATCAAACAACAAATCGCTCATAAGACCAAAAGAGTATCAATAAGTCACTAAATCCACATTGCTTAAGAAGTTCAGACTAACCATAACAAAATAAGCCACGATTTCGGTCACATAAACCTCCAAGATCATTTCCAGCATCGATAGGGTCGTCAAATAGAACTCCAACTTTAGAGGACCCATTTTTTTCAAAAGCAAGTACTACTTCACCCCGATAAACATAAGAGCTGTGAATAAATCAAACAATTCATCAGAATGAACCAAATCTATTTCAGTAGTAATATAATCAAATGACCACCACAACATGATCTATCAATGTGTTGTAAGGGTGGAGTATAATTATACACAGCTCTCCTGCGTGTTCAAGAAAACAAAAAATGATTTATAAATATCCAAACCAAATCAAGTCCACTATGGTATTGATTTAAGTTCATGCATTGAAACCTTATACTCTTTCAAAAATATTTAGTCAACTGAAATTCTATTTATGATGAGTTTCCAAATGCTATTGCTATATTATGTATTTTTTTTCACTTATATTAGAAAAAAAGCTCAGCTGTGTCCTTGTTTAGACTTTATCAAAACACAAGAATACGAGCTTCCAGCATTAATTTTCCAAATCAAGTCCTTCATTAATATAATGATATGCGGCTCTCCTGCGTGTTTGAGAAAAAAAACCATTAATTGTACATGATACAAATTAATCCTTCTTCAGAACACATAGAAAAAAAAAACAAAAGAATCGGCAGAGATCAAAGACACAGTAGTACTAGGTTCAAATGAAACAAGAACAGATAGCTCTCAATTTTCAGCAATAATACCTGGGTGTCAACTTTAAGGAACCATCACCAATATACTCTACCCTATCTCCTGCATAACACAAAATATGTAAAGGTTTGATTACAGTGCAAGTAAAATTTTGATGAATAAAAGAAAGGGAGCACCAAAAACCTTCTCTGAAAGTGTTTTTTCTGGATGTTCCCACAATGTCAGCTCCTGAACTAAAAGTTGGTGCATCATCACTCCTGACATCCTTTAGGGACTCTTGAAGCTTTGAAGACATCTACAGTAAATAATACTTCTGTTGACATATTGGGCAGCTAAAGGGTACGGTAAAAACTCTGATTGTCCATATAAATAAGGGAACCTATGTTGAACTTACACCACACAGAATAAGAGAATCAAGTATGAGAAGTCTAGCATCAAAGTGCTTTGCAAGCGCCTTTATCAATGTTTCCTGGTACAGTTCGGACCCTAGAAGCATGATTGTGCAAAATATTTAGAGATGTACAGAAAAGCAAACACCAAGAAAATTGTGAGGCAGCCATAGCAATGTAACACAGCTCCAGGGCATTAGTTTCTCACCAGCAATATAACTAAAATAAAAAAGTGATGAGAAATACCTGATGGACCAGATAATAGAATTCGCTGATTTAGAGATGAAACTTTTTGTGAACATTTGTTGAACTCCTTGTCCATGTGTACGAATGCAGACAACAAGAGTATCTCCTTTGTACTATCACTGCAAGAAATGAACACAGATTAGTTAGAAAGAAGGTGCTAAAATACAGATTGCTTGCTCCTAGTATTTAGGGAAAATTACTGAGATCTAATCAACAGTGTGAATAGGAAAAATATCCAAATGTAAATGAAGATAAAGACTAGAAGATAATAGATAACTCTTAAAGTGAATCCACAAAACATTAATCTAGATTTCTAGAACTAGCAATGACCTGAGATAATACGGGAAATTATCAAGGGTTACATGGATATCCTTTGGGCTAAGAATTCCTTGTTTCAGCCAATCCTTAAAGGCTTGCCATCCACTCGCAGATAAAGTGGCTGATGGATTAGGACTCCTGAAATTGCTCTGATTTTCAAGAGCTTCAAAATTCATCAGTTAAGTCGGATGTCAGATAAAATTGGTCCTGCAATATCAGAACTGGTTACCTTAGTTGTAAACTTACCAGTTTTTTCTATTCCTTGGTTGTTCTCTATAGGTGCAGTAGGGACTGCCAATGGACCCCCCAAATTGTTATGCCCAGATGCTAATATGTTGGGCCCAGTCAGAGGATGCTGAAAAATCTGCCAGCAGGTTATGGATCACTCCAGGATAGCAAGTCAAACTAACAAATCTGACTCATTCTACCATTGCTGAAGTACGTATTAGTTAGCAACCAAATATATGGAGAAAGGACAGAGGAATGAATCGGACATGTATGGTGCCAAATCTGGTAATAAGGATACATAGCCATGCACCCCACTTCGACCAAAAAAAATCTCATCCCCTCCACTGAGGGGAACTTTGGCACCTCGGATGATATGTGTTCCATTTACTACAACCGAACCACCCTTGCCTGTAACCTCTAACTCCCATGGACCACCTCGCTGGAATAAGAAGCAGCAAACTGTTTACAAGAAGCCAAAGAAACATAACAACTTAACTGCATTCTAACAGTGCAGAAACATTGAAGGACCTCAAGATGCCGCAACTGCAACAGGCATAGATTTGTGTCAACAGTTTGGTCATCCAAAACTATGTGACATTTGTGACCTCTGCCAACAGAAATTTTGCTGACAGAGAGTAGAACATGAGGAGTCTGCAATCACAGATGGTTGATATTCAGTATGAGTTAATAGATTGGTAAAAATCAGTTAAGCATTTTGAGCATTATGACCAGATGAATATAAGGAACAAGTGCACTAGTTACCAACAGTGGGAGAAACTTTTAATGAGCAGATCTTGGCTGATTACCCACAAGAATGGAAGGTCAAGATCTCTTAATCATGATGATGAACTTACAGGCTCATTCACACCAAATGCAGATATTTTGTCCAAACCTTTTTAAGAAAAACAGGCAATTGCTTGCGTCATTGACACCAAAACAGTTCTTTCAAAAACAAATTAACCAACACTTGACTTCTACAGATCCTTGAGTGATGCTGATGCATTGAGAGAAACTATCAGCGAACAGTTGCAAGCTAAGGTACTTTTATGACAAGCCCACAGAAGGAACCAAACGATACTGCAGAAATGAAAATAGTGACAAATAGGCCAGCCAAATTCCCCAAAAGAAAAAAAATCCCTGATATAACAACTGAAAGCCAAGAACGTTCAAGAATCTGCACCAGAACTTCACACCCTTCTTCCCAATTACCAAAAATAAAGAACACTTGCAGTTGACCGCAAGCAAGCCGTGACCTGTAACATGGTACAAGAACTGCAAATAGCGAAACCCCAAGAACCGCCAAGAAATCGCAGGCGAGCTCCAAAATACAAGAACACGCGAACCATCGCGCGGCAAGAACCATCGACAGACGAGAAGTTCAAGAACTACCAGGAAGAGGTCCCGACGATCACCTGCGAGTACTGAGACAGCATCTTCGCCCACAGCGCCGGCTCCAGCTCCTTCACCCCCGCCTGCGAATCCAGTCGACATTATTAGCCCCAACAGAGACGCGGTCCCCGCCTGCCCCCGGTAGCCGACTATGTGGAGTTCACCTTGCTTCTCTTGTTCCACGGAAGGGCGGAGGCCGAGGGCGCCAGTCGCTTGCCCCTGCCGGTGTCGTCCTTCCCTCCTCCGGCACTTCCATTGCCTCCGGGGGCCGCCGCCGCTGGGGCGGCGCTCCGGTGAGTGTCCTCCATGGGGTTCGTTACACTTTCCGGAAATGGAAGCCGAAGCCTCGATGGATTTTTTTTTGTTTTGTTTTTTGGGAGAGGAAAATAGAAAATGCCGGAGACGGAAAGGGTAGGAGGTTTATTGGGAGCGGGGTGGGTCCATTTGTTAGGGTTGTTTTTTTATCTTAAATTCGGCTCTATAGCCTTATATTTGCACCAAAGGACTCAGCGAACTCGCGAGTCATAGAGACGTTTACAAGATTATTAGGGAGAAGACCATCCCGCACCTGGACTTGGCCTGAGTCCCATCTCAACTCTAATCTTGCTAGCACGTGTGCGGACGAGTTTAAACTATGGGGTACAAGAGAGAATTTGGAACAAATAAAATGCTCGTGCAAGTAGGCCTGGATGTCACACAACAACATTCCACAGGGCACATTATCAAAGGCACTGGACCTCAACTCAAGATGGCAACGGGTACATACCCGACGGGTAGTGCCCACCCGTATCCGTACCCGCACCCGCAAAATTTTATCCGTCGGGTTACCCGTACCCGCATGCGGGTAAAAAAATAGTTCCATACCCGTACCCGCCGGGTAATTCTCACCCGACGGGTAACCCGTACCCGATAGCATACCCGAAAATTACCTAAAAATATCAAATAGTCGCATACAAAAATAAATCATTCTAAGCTTCCAACAAGTTACAAACATGCTAACAAACATTATTAGCATCATTACAACAAAGGCAATCTACTAGAAATATAGTGGATGTCTCAATGGGCCAAATTCATGACTTATATGCGCTAAAATAACTGAGGTTGACTAGTTATTTTTGCGGGTATGTCTTACCCGCGGGTATGCGGGTATGGGTAGTATACACCCGCACCCGTACCCGCATACCCGATGGGTATAGGATTTTGTCCAATAACGTACCCACGGGTAGAAAATTCATTCCATACCCGTCTCTTTATCGGGTAATACCCGTCGGGTACTCGGGTTTCGGGTACCCGTTGCCATCTCTAACCTCAACACATCCTTGAGCTTGTTAGAATGAAGCCAACTGATTCCATTCCAAAGCCCAAAGGGGCAAGTATACATGTGTGTACATGTGCAAAGAACCCCCTCAAAGTAGAGGGAAGTACATCTATGCATCTAACTCCTTCCTCAAACTCATGGTGGATCTACGACACTGGATTTGGAGAGCAATAATCTATGATGGGCCCGTGTCTGTGTCTTGGTGAAGAAATCTACTAGCTGAACCCTCTGAAGGCACATGGTGGAGCGTCACAACCTGATCATGCACATGCAATCTCACGTAGGAAGCATCAACATCAATATATTTGGTGAGCTCATGCTTGACCAAGTCCCGAGCAATACTGATTGCACCAGTGCTGTCAGAGGAGAGAGGAGTGGATGCAGTGGCAGGCACACCAAAATCCTCAAGAAGTCATCGTAGCCATGTCATCTTCGCAGTCACAGTCACCATAGCACGCAGCTCAGCCTCAACACTCGAGCAGAAAAACTGCAGTCTGCTTCTTGGTTTTCCAACAAGGAAGAGCTAAGAAAAACACAATAAGGTAAGAGAGAGCGGCGATCAGAGTGATCGCTCACCCAGGCCGCATCGAAATACGCCTGAAGCTGGAGAGACCTAGAGCAAGAGAAGAAAAGATGGCGTGAGATAGTTCCATGAAGGCACCATAGAATATGAAGGAGGCGAGCATAGTGGAGCTAGGTAGGAGCTAAGACAAACTGACTCAAGATATGAACAGAGTGAGAAATGTCAGGACGGGTGATCCCGACCAAGGTGGACAAGGCTCCCAACAAGCTTATGATAGCGAGTGGGATCAGCAAGTGGTGCACCGTTAGTGGGTCTTAGGAGACATCAAGCTCTATAGGAGTATCAACAGTCCGATGATAAGTGAGAGCAGCACAGGAAAGGAGAACCTAAATGTACTTCTCTTGAGAGAGAAAAATACCATCAGATCTGGAGGGACCTCAAGACCAAGGAAGTAATGAAGCGGACCCAAACAAATATAAGAAATTTTTCACTGAGACGTTGCTTCACAAAATCAAGGTACTGAGAATCATTGCCTGTGATGATCATGTCATAGACATAGAGAAAAAGGGTACGACCACGAGGGGAAGTATGGACAAAAAAATAGGATCATGGTCACTAGGCATAAAACTAGCATTGATGACAACAGAGGAGAAACACTCAAACTAGGCCTGAGGAGCTTGCTTAAGGCCATAGAGAGAACGGCACAACCGACAAACCAAGCCATCAGGAATAGAGTATCCTGGAGGGTGGTTCATAGTGAATAGCGGTGATGGCAGAGGAGCTTTGCTAGAGCTGCCCGCTTGGCTCTAAGAAGAAGGAAGAGGCGGGGATGACCATCGCGCTAGTGGGCAGCTCTAGCTCCGGGAAGACCATCGCGTAGGAGCCCGCGCTTACCCATGGCAGCTGTGAGGCTTGCTATGGCAGCCATGCCCACGTAGCCTACGACGGTGATGGATCCTGCGGCAGCCTCATCCACCGATGGGGCTCTCGCCAAAGTTGTGCCCGCGCCAGGGCTCACCGGGTAGGTCCGAGCACCAGAGCTCCTGCCGGAGCTACGACAACACCGGGTCCGCGCCCACGCTAGGGCTGGTGGTGGGAGGACGAGCGGCGGCGGTGCCTCGTGGTCTTGCGAAACAGTCCGATGGGAGAGAAATTGGAAAAAAAAGAAAAAGAACGAAATGTTTTCTTTCATAACTAGTGGCAGGTGGGTAATTTCTTTGTAGTTGCCCACCTCCAAAGCAGGTGAAAGCAGGGGGAGACCTGCTTTTAGATTTGTACTAGAGGAAAAGCTACTTTTGGACCGAAGCACCTGTAGGTTTACACCCCTTTGGTTGGCTTTTGGCTTTTGAAAAAGCAAAAGCAGGTTAGAAAGCCCAACCAAAAGGGCTCTATATATGCCTTTGTCCTTCACGTTTTGTTTCCTATTCAGCATTTTATGTTTTCCGTGGAGCCACCAGGGGCATTCGCAGACTCAAGCAGGCGCACAAACACGAGAAGCCAAGAGCGACATCGGTACATCACGAGAATGGGTTAAGGTCGAAAGGCCGACTCAGAACGTTGGACAATCAGAGTAGAAGGGGATCAAATTGGATGGCTACTAGGCCTCCTACATGTGCTTTTGACTTTCATTAATTCATCATTATATGGGCTATCAGGCCGCTGGGATCTTAAATATTTTTTACTGGGGTCACAAAGTGGTAAAAATCACAGGATACAAAGAGGTTACTATAAGGTCATTGGGGTCAGACGACCCCGAAGCCGTAATGTATGGTAATGCTAGAGTTAGGCGTCCATCCGCTCGGACACTGGCTCCCTGGGCCTGCTGACCAGCCCGGCCTGCTCCCCTCACGGTCCATCTATAAATAACGAACACAGTTTTCTTCCTCCTCACCTAGTCGCTCGCTGCGCCACGATGTGCGCATCGTCCACCGAGCCCTACTCCTCTCCACGCAACTCCCCGACACCGCACTCTCCGCTCTCCCGCGCCCTCCTCCATCCTCCATATCCACTACATCCGAGCACTGGCGGCCACCCTTCCTCCCTCTCGACCGAGCGCTGCGTAGGCGCGCAGCGCTAGTGAAAGGTCTTGATAGCTAGAGGGGGGGTGAATAGCCTATTAAAATTTTCTACAAAGACAAGCTAAACAAGTTTATCAATAAAACAAATAGCGAGATGCGAGTTTTGCTTAGCCTACGGGGTGTTTGCAAGCCACCTAACCAATTCACAATTCTAGTGTATTTGCACTCAACCGCACAAGTCAAACCGAGAAGGAAACTACAACTAGCAAGCTACACAAAGAAGCTACTCTAGCAAAGCTAACTAGCTAGCAAAGATAACTAAGAAAGTAATGCGGAGTTGAGTTAGGAGGGTATCACCGAGGGGCGAAGTATTGAGCCAACCAATCAATATGATCAAGAGATGAATACCACAATATATAACCACTGGGATCGATCAAACACAATAAGAATGATGACACAAAGATTTATCCTGAGGTTCACGTGCTTGCCGGCACGCTAGTCCCCGTTGTGTCCCTCTTCACCACGTGGTTCGGTGGCTAATCGGTCTCACACCGAGCCTCTCAAAAGGCGCCACAAGAACCTACCAAATGGCAAAAGGTTGCAATGACACGAGCAATTTACTAACGTTGCCTTTGGCGCTTCGCCGAGGTAGGCACAAACCCCTCACAATCACCGGAGGTGGCCAAGAACAATCACCAACTCTTGCCAATGCCTCCAAGCTGCTCCAAGCCGTCTATGTGGTGGCAACCACCAAGAGAAACAAGAATCCCGCAACAAATCAACCACCAAGTGCCCACTAGATGCAATCTCACCATGCAAATGCACTTGGATCACTCAATCTCACTTCGAATATACAAGGAAGCAAGAGAGATGAGTGGGAGGGGAGTTGCTTAGCTCAAAGTGCTCACAAGTATGTCAAAAGTTCAAGAGAGAGAGCCTTGAGCCGGCCAATGAGTATTTATAGACGTACCCCTTCGAATAGAGCCGTTAGAAACTTAAACAGCCGAAATCGTGCTGACCGGACGCGCTGGTCACACTGACCGGACGCGCCGGTCGCGCAACGGCTAACTTGTGAAGTACTGACCGGATACGCTGGTCCAAACGACCGGACGTGCCGGTCGCCCAACGGCTAACTGCGAAGCAATGACCGGACGCGCTCAACGTGCAGACCAGACGCGCTGGAAACGACCGGACGCGCTGGTCCCAAGAATGACCGGACGCGCTGGTCGCCTGAGCAGCGCTCAACGAAAACAACGACCGGACACGCTGAAGAAACATGACCGGACGCGACAGTGCTAGCGTCCGGTTACAGTCCAGTAAGCTCCCTAAACGACCGGACGCGTCCGATCGTTAGTGACCGGACGCGCTTCGCGTCCGATCATCAGACTAAAAAACACGCAGACACTGAACACTGACCGGACGCGTCTGGTCATCCAGAGACCGCGTCCGGTCACCTCTGTGACCTCCGTTCGCCTCTGTTTCTTTTCCGGACTTTAGGCATAGTGGAAAATAGTCGTTTCAACTCCTCGAAAATGCCTGAATCCTGCCTCGCAAGCTTGGCGGGAGGGAGAGAGGATCCCAAACCCTCTCTACCGCTCAAACTCCACCGCCTTCGCAAACGTGCTAACACCACCAAGTGGTCTCGTCATGTGTGAGTGTGTTAGCATTTTCACAATCATTTTTTGAGGCGTTATTAGTTCTATCCAAATGCATATGATTATGAAATGCACACCTAGAGGCACTTAGGAGTTCAATAGCCGTGTCATTCCCCTCTTTATAGTACGGCTATCTATCCTATAATGTAACTACACCCACTAGGTGTCTTGGTTACTAAAACACAACCCTTAAGCATATACCTTTGCCTTGATTACGTAGGGTTGCGTCCAAATCCAAGTGTGGCCATCATGTTCACCATGTCCATCTTGCCACCAACCTTGGAATGTACTAATCCTCATATGCTACATACAACTTAGGCATAGGATTAGTACTTAGGCATTGTCACTAATTACCAACACCAAACATAGGACTTTCAATCTCCCCCTTGTTGGTAATTGGTGACAACTCTTTCACAAAGATGTTATGATAAAAATTTGATTGAACCCATGTCACATTGTCCAAGTATATTACCATGTGTAAGAATTATGGATATGTGATCATGAATTCAAATTGATAGCAATGGCTCCCCCTACATGTATGCTATATGTTTGGATTTTGGAAGCATACATGTTAGATAGGAAAGATTAGGAGCATTGACTACCAATAGGTGCTAAGTGTTTAAGATTATAGACCTTTGAAGCGTGATACCATCGGAGTAGTGATAAACACCATCTTAGCACCTTGTGTAGTTAGATACCACTTGTAAAAACACAAACATAACTAGAAACCTCGTGAGATCAACAATATAAGCAAGGTTCTAGTACCACTTTGAAAAACATGAAGCAAGAAAAATCTAACTACTTCCTATTCATGCTAGTACCTCAATGCATCATTCAAATTATACTAGCAAGTCACCACACAAGCAATGTATCGGAGAAAACGAAATGCATAACTATGCATCATACATATGAAGTGCACATGGAAATGTAACATTCATGTTTAAGAGCTTGCTCCCCCTACTTGTGTGCTCAAAATTTTAGTTGATCCCCTTCTTTTATCAATTCTCCCCCTTTGTGATTCTCCCTCTTTGAGTTCTATCTTTGTGAACAATATTTTCTCCCCCTTTAGCACCAATTGACCACAAGGAGCAAACTTTAGATAGATTATCATGTTGAAATATGGGGTGAGGATCAAGTTTGTGATTCAACCTAGATTGCTTGCATAAATAAAATGCTTCGGTTTGATCCAAGGGCAAGCTTCTTCACACCTCACTAGAAGGGTTATCATGCACCATGTTGAAGCAAATATTTAGACAAGTTTTCTAGATTAAACACTTAGGATCACAGGCTACTTAAACAAGTTATATGCTACCACTAGATCATACAAGTCATGGAAACAATAGTGGCACCATATAAACTTCAAATTCATTTGATTTTCATGAATGAGCCTAGAACAAGTAAATTATGACTAAATGCACTAAACAAGTCCTTAGCATAGAATGTATGACATGTCAACCAATTGTACCTTGGAGCTTGAAGGAGAGGCATGTCATATATGGAGGTGCATCAACTCATGTTGGAGAAGTCAAGTATGTTCAACTCATTCTTTAGCTTGTGAAATCTCTTCTCATCAAGTGGCTTGGTGAATAGATCGGCTAATTGATCTTCGGTGCCAACACTCTCAATAGCAATATCACCCTTTTGTTGATGATCTCTAATAAAGTGATGGCGAACATCAATATGCTTTGTTCTTTGATGTTGAACCGGATTGTTGGTTAGCTTCACGACACTTTCATTGTCACATAGCAATGGCACATTCTTGAAATTGATTCCAAAATCTTTTAATGTGGCCTTCATCCACAAGATTTGTGCACAACAACTACCCGCGGCGATGTATTCGGCCTCGGCGGTAGATAGTGCAATACTATTTTGCTTCTTGGATGACCATGAGACAAGTGATCTTTCCAACAATTGACAAGTCCCGGAGGTGCTCTTTCTCTCAACTTTGTCACCGGCATAGTCAAAATCCGAATATCCAACTAGCTCAAAGCTTGCACCCTTGGGATACCATAATCCAACATCTTGTGTATGCTTTAAGTACCTCAATATTCTCTTTGTTGCCTTCAAATGACTTTCTCTTGGTGAGGCTTGAAATCTTGCACACATGCATACACTAAACATCACATCGGGCCTTGATGCCATCACATAGAGTAGGCTACCGATCATTGATCTATATAGCTTTTGATCCACCATGTTGCCATTCTTGTCACTATCCAAACTTCCACTAGTGCCCATTGGAGTAGTGATGCCTTTTGCATCTTCCATGCCAAACTTCTTGAGCATATCTTTGATGTACTTAGTTTGACTCATAAATGTACCTTCTTTCATTTGTTTGATTTGAAGTCCAAGAAAGAAACTAAGTTCACCAATCATTGACATTTCAAATTCCTTTGCCATTATTTTCCCAAACTCATCACAATAATCTTGATTGGTTGAACTGAATATGATATCATCAACATATATTTGCAATACAAACAAGTCTTTCTCAATCTTCTTGGTGAATAGTGTTGTATCAACTTTGCCCATGACAAATCCTTTGGATAGCAAGAAATCTCTTAATCTTTCATACCATGCTCTAGGTGCTTGCTTCAATCCATATAAAGCCTTCCTTAACTTGTATACATGATTGAGTTTCTTGTCATCTTCAAAACCGGGAGGTTGCTCCACATACACCTCCTCTTGAATGTACCCATTGAGAAATGCACTCTTCACATCCATTTGATATGGCTTGATATTATGAGCACAAGCATAGGCAAGTAAGATCCTAATTGCCTCCAATCTTGCAACCGGGGAATAAGTTTCACCAAAGTCAAGACCCTCTATTTGTGTGTAACCTTGAGCCACTAGTCTTGCTTTGTTTCTTACTACTATCCCATCTTGATCTTGTTTGTTGCGAAAAACCCATCTTGTTCCAATGACATTGTGATCCTTAGGCCTCTCAACTAGTTCCCATACTTCATTTCCCTTGATGTTATTGAGCTCTTCATGCATTGCATTTACCCAATCCGGATCTTTCAATGCTTTATCAATGTCCTTGGGTTCATCCATTGACACAAAAGAAGAGTGAGCACAAAAAGATGTCAATCTTGATCTAATTTGAACTCCTCTTTGTATGTCACCAATGATGGAATCCAATAGATGGTCTCTTGCAATGTTAGTTGGTTGAAGCACTTGGACTTGATTGCTTGGATGTTGATGTTGATCATGAGTTGGAGATGATGAACTAGCCACTTGTTGATCTTGTTGCACTTGAGATGATGTACTAGCTTGATTTTGCATTAGAGAACCACTAGCTTGAGTGATTGGACTTTGGAGCACTTGATCTTTGTTGTCATCCACATTAATCACTTGCTTTGGCCTAATATCACCAATATCCATTTCTTTCATAGCATTAGTCAATTGAGTTCCTCTCACATCATCCAAGTTATTTTCCTCATCTTGAGAGCCATTTGTTTCATCAAACTCAATATCATGAACTTCTTCAAGTAAACCACTAGCCAAATTCCAAACTCTATAAGCTTTGCTAGTAGTGGAGTAACCAAGTAAGAATCCTTCATCACATTTCTTCTCAAACTTGCTTAATCTAGTACCCTTCTTTAAGATGTAGCATTTGCAACGAAATACTCGAAAGTATGCAATGTTGGGCTTTCTTCCATTTAAGATCTCATATGGTGTCTTCTCTAGAAACTTGTGGCAATAGAGGCGGTTGCTATAGAAGCAAGCCGTGTTGATTGCTTCGGCCCAAAATGAATGACTCACATTATACTCATTCAACATTGATCTTGCCATGTCGATTAAGGTTCTATTCTTCCTCTCAACTAGGCCATTTGATTGAGGTGTATACTTGGCCGAGAATTGATGCTTCATTCCATGCTCATCGCATAGCTCATCAACTCTTGTGTTTCTAAACTCACTTCCATTGTCACTTCTCACTTTCTTGATTGTGGTTTCAAACTCATTTTACACTCTCTTGATGAACTTCTTGAATATGTCAAATACATCACTTTTGTCCCCAAGAAAGAATACCCATGTATATCTAGTGAAATCATCCACAATCACAAAACCATACTTGTTGCCACCAATGCTTGTGTATGTAGTTGGCCCAAATTGATCCATGTGCAACAACTCAAATGCCTTGGAAGTACTCATAATGCTCTTCAATGGATGAGTGTTGCCTACTTGCTTTCTGGCTTGATATGCACTACATAGCTTATCCTTCTCAAATGTGACATCCTTCAAGCCTCTAACTAAGTCATGCTTCACTAACTTGTTAAATTGCTTCATGCCAACATGACCAAGTCTTCTATGCCATAACCAACCCATACTTGATTTGGTGAACAAGCATGTTGAAAGTTGAGTGTCACTAGCATTGAAATCAACCAAGTATAGATTCTCATATCTAAAACCTTTGAAGATCAAGTTAGAGCCATCAACATTAACTATCTCCACATCATCAACACCAAATATGCACTTGAAACCAAGATCACACAATTAAGCAACCGAGAGAAGATTGAAGTTCAACTTTTCAACTAAGAGCACATTGGAAATGCTATGATCATTAGAGATTGCAATCCTTCCAAGAGCCTTTACATCACCCTTGCTATTGTCACCAAATGTGATACTCTCAATGCCACTATCATTTGATTTGAGAGAGTTGAACATTCTTGAATCACCGGTCATATGTTGAGAGCACCCACTATCAAGCACCTAATGCCTTCCTCTGGCCTTGTAATTTACCTACAAAACAATTTAATATTTCTTAGGTACCCATACTTGTTTGGGTCCTTGTAGGTTAGTCACTAAGCTCTTTGGTACCCAAATAGCATTCTTCTTTGGGCCCACAATTGGTGTACCAATAAACCTAGCATGCACACCTTTCTCACCCTTGGTAAGCACATAACAAGAATCAAAAGGAATGTAAGGTACATTAGTATTTTTCTTGTTCTTGTTCATTTTATTGCAATTAATCTCTAGATGCCCAACTTGCTTGCATCTTTTGCAATAACGACCATTGCCCTTCACAAAGCGAGGCTTTGGAGTAGCAAAGGCCGCCTTGCCCTTCTTGGGAGTATAGCCTAATCCCTCTTTGTTAAGAGAGAACCTTTGGCTACCCAAGCATTTTAGCAAGCGGGCATCCCCACCATAGGCATTGCCTAATGCGCGGGTGAGATCATCCACCTCTCTCTTGAGAGTCTCATTCTCAACCACAAGTGATGAATCACTAGTAGTAGAGATAAGGTTGGTTGTGGTGGATGATGATGAGCTACATGAAGCATTAGTAGGACCAACAAATAAAGAATCATCAATAATATCACAAGTTAGTCCAATGTCACAAGTGACAATCACTTGCTCCTCCTTAGCTTCCTTCATGAGCTTCTCCAACTTGAGGTCCTTTTCCTTGATGAGCTCAAGTAAAGTGGAGTGGGCTTCCTTAAGCCTAGTGTGAGCAATTTCAAGATCCTCGTGGTCTTCCTTTAGACACTCACAAGAAGCCTCTAGCTCATCAAAGGATTTCCTAAGAGCTTTGAGCTCTTGTTCAATTCCTTTGTACTCCTTACTCTTTTTGAGAGCAACAAGCTCCTCCATCAAGGCATCATTTTCATTGCTCTTGGCAATGAGCTCTTGTTCCAAGATTTTGTATTTCTTAGTTGTCCTCTTATATCCCTTGCTCATTTGATCTATTATGCCCAATAAATCATCCTTGGAGTAGTCCTCATCCTCCTCATCATCACTCATACAATCATCACTAGCACAAGAATCATCATCACTATTATCATATTTTACCTTTGTAGGCTTGGCCATAAGGCATGTTGATGTAGTGTCGAAGATGGATGGCTTGTTGGAGAGGGCGATGTTTGCAATGGCTCACCGAGTGGTCCTCTCATCATCACTAGAGCTTTCATCATCATCACTATCAGAGTTGTCACTATCCCAAGTGACCACATAACCACCACCCTTCTTCTTCTTGTTGAATGTGAAGCTCTTCTTTGCTTTCTTCTCCTTCTTGTCCTTCTTGTTCTTCTTCAAATTCAATTTCCCATCATGATATCTTTTGTCTTCATAGGGGTACTTTGCCACTACATGATCAGGGCTATTGTAATTGTAGCAAAGCACCTCCTTTACCTTTATGAAGTCCCTTCTCTTTCTTGCACCATAGCCTCTCTTCTTCATGAACCGACCCATCTTTTGCACTAGAAGGGCCATGATCTCATCATCAAAAGGATCATCATCATCATTCTCCACCTTGCTCTTGCCCTTAGAGGATGAAGCCTTGAATGCAATGGGCTTCTCTTGCTTGACCTTGGTTTCCTTCTTCTCTTCTACCTCATCTTCTTCATCATTGTATTGGGCATCGGTCATTATATCTCCAAGTACATCAGTTGGTTTGACCTTGTCCAATCCCTCTCTAAAGATCATTCTTCTCAAGGTAGCAAACTTCTTGGGTAAACACATCAAGAACTTATGTGAGAAGTCCTTGTCCTCAACCTTCTCCCCAAGCCCCTTGAGATCATTGGCAATGACTTGAAGCCTATAGAACATCTCCGGGATGGATTCATCATCCTTCATCTTGAAAGTGGAGAACTTGTCCTTGAGCATATACAGTTTAGCACACTTTACCGTTGAAGTGCCCTCATATGTTTTCTCTAATCTTGTCCATACTTCACTTGCCATTTTAAGATCCTTGATTTGCTCAAAGACCTTTGCATCAATCCCATTGTAGAGAGTATTGAGAGCTATAGTGTTGCATTGGTTGTTGATGCGGTCATTGTTGGTGAGGTTGTCGAGATCAATGATAGCATAATCATGGTGTGTCACCTCCCAAATGTTCTCATGAAGAGATCCAAGATATTGCTTCATCTTTCTTTTCCAATGATCAAAAGATGTGACACCATCAAAGAATGGAGGCTTGCCCCCGACATGGTTGAACATAACTTGAGCCATCTTACACCGAGGTTGTTAAGCCTTACAAACGGTGACCACGGCTCTGATACCACTTAAAAGGTCTTGATGGATAGAGGGGGGTGAATAGCCTATTAAAATTTTCTACAAAGATAAGCTAAACAAGTTTATCAATAAAACAAATAGCGAGATGCGAGTTTTGCTTAGCCTACGGGGTGTTTGCAAGCCACCTAACCAATTCACAATTCTAGTGTATTTGCACTCAACCACACAAGTCAAACCGAGAAGGAAACTACAACTAGCAAGCTACACAAAGAAGCTACTCTAGCAAAGCTAACTAGCTAGCAAAGATAACTAAGAAAGTAATGCGGAGTTGAGTTAGGAGGGTATCACCGAGGGACGAAGTATTGAGCCAACCAATCAATATGATCAAGAGATGAATACCACAATATACAACCACTAGGATCGATCAAACACAATAAGAATGATGACACAAAGATTTATCCCGAGGTTCACGTGCTTGCCGGCACGCTAGTCCCCGTTGTGTTCCTCTTCACCACGTGGTTCGGTGGCTCATCGGTCTCACACCGAGCCTCTCAAAAGGCGTCACAAGAACCTACCAAATGGCAAAAGGTTGCAATGACACGAGCAATTTACTAACGTTGCCTTTGGCGCTTCGCCGAGGTAGGCACAAACCCCTCACAATCACTAGAGGTGGCCAAGAACAATCACCAACTCTTGCCCATGCTTCCAAGCTGCTCCAAGCCGTCTAGGTGGCAGCAACCACCAAGAGAAACAAGAATCCCGCAGCAAATCAAACACCAAGTGCCAACTAGATGCAATCTCACCATGCAAATGCACTTGGATCACTCAATCTCACTTTGAATATGCAAGGAAGCAAGAGAGATGAGTGGGAGGGGAGTTGCTTAGCTCAAAATGCTCACAAGTATGTCAAAAGTTTGAGAGAGAGAGCCTTGAGCCGGCCAACGAGTATTTATAGACGTACCCCTTCGAATAGAGCCGTTAGAAACTTAAATAGCCGAAATCGTGCTGACTGGACGCGCTGGTCACACTGACCGGACGCGCCGGTCGTGCAACGGCTAACTTGTGAAGTACTGACCAGACGCGCTGGTCCAAACGACCGGACACGCCGGTCGCCCAATGGCTAACTGCGAAGCAATGACCGGACGCGCTCAACGCGCAGACCGGACGCGCTGGAAACGACCGGACGCGCTGGTCCCGAGAATGACCGGACACGCTGGTCGCCTGAGCAGCGCTCAACGAAAACAACGACCGGACGCGCTGAAGAAACATGACCGGACGTGATAGTGCCAGCGTCCGGTTACAGTCCAGTAAGCTCCCTGAATGACCGGACGCGTCCGATCGTCAGTGACCGGACGCGCTTCACGTCCGATCATCAGACTAAAAAACGCGCAGACACTGAACACTGACCGGACGCGTCCGGTCATCTAGAGACCACGTCCGGTTCAGCGTCCGGTCACCTCTGTGACCTCCGTTCGCCTCTGTTTCTTTTCCGGACTTTAGGCGTAGTGGAAAATAGTCGTTTCAACTCCTCGAAAACGCCTGAATCCCGCCTCGCAAGCTTGGCGGGAGGGAGAGAGGATCCCAAACCCTCTCTACCGCTCAAACTCCACCGCCTTCGCAAACGTGCTAATACCACCAAGTGATCTCGTCATGTGTGAGTGTGTTAGCATTTTCACAATTATTTTTCGAGGCGTTATTAGTTCTATCCAAATACATATGATTATGAAATGCACACCTAGAGGCACTTAGGAGTTCAATAGCCGCGTCATTCCCCTCTTTATAGTACGGCTATCTGTCCTATAATGTAACCACACCCACTAGGTGTCTTGGTTACTAAAACACAACCCTTAAGCATATACCTTTGCCTTGATTACATAGGGTTGCGTCCAAAATCCAAGTGTGGCCATCATGTTCACCATGTCCATCTTGCCACCAACCTTGGAATGTACTAATCCTCATATGCTACATACAACTTAGGCATAGGATTAGTACTTAGGCATTGTCACTAATTACCAACACCAAACATAGGACTTTTAGCCAGGTGGCCTGGAGAGGGGCCATCGCTGGCCAAGCCTAGGCCAGGCGTATGCGCAGCTAGCCGCTGCTAGGTTGCGCCACCATCCTTGGCTGCCGACTGACCGGTACCGGCCGTTCCTCGGTCTTCTTTGCGTCGTCCGGAAGAAGAAGGGTGAACAACACATGTTTCAAGAGTACGTTTAAAGTGTTTTAGATATTCCATAGGTATGTTGCAGGTGTTTTATATGGATGTTGTAAAATTAGATCGAAATGTTGCATACTGCAATGGTTGTACATATATGTTGCAAGCTTCTATTTTCAATGTTTCATCTGTGTTTTTAGACGCATGTTGTAAGTATGTTTATCTTGATATTGCATAAATTTCACACATATGTTGCAAGATGTTGCATATATTTTGCAATGGTTTTCAAGTATTTTTAGGTATTTTTATAAGTTCTTCGTACGCATATTTCAAGTGTTTCATCTACCTTCAGACGTGTATTTCAAATGATGCATCTGGATATCTCAAAAGTAGTTTGGGTGTTGCACATATTGCAACAGGACCCACCTGTCATAGCCACTTATGATAGCTGCTAGGGCGCCGCCAAGTGGGTGTAGACGGCGGAGGGGGCGCAAGCATTCGCCACGCGCGGTCTAGCAGCGCGGGCAACGTTCGGTCGACGCGAGCCCTGCATGGGTGCGCAAAACGTAGGCATGGCAAAGGCATGCAGACGTGGGGGTGAAGCGCAGGTGCACGCGGGAAATGAAGCATGGACGGGGCATGCTAGCACGGACGGGGGTGGAGTGTAGGCGTGTGAAAGCCCAAATTTGGTTTTGGTAATTAATGACACAAAGTTGCTAATGTCATGTGTTAAGTGTTTTGAGTTAGGCATAAGCAACACATGTGATGAAGGTGTATGAAAGCATCTAGACCCCGGTGTTGGTTTCGGCAATTAATGACAATGCACTATTACCATGACTAACGTGTGTTTTGCAGAAACGTTGGTAAGTTAGGTCATGGAGTTGATAACTGCTTTGGGCACTATGGTATTCATGTCCCTTGATGGAAATCGTTTCGGTTTTCAAAGGATCAATGACAAGATTAAGGACGGTTAGTTCCGGATGTCAAGGTGTTGAGTTACATCCGGAATAGTCGTTAGGATCTTTGTTTCTTCCTTTGACTGTACTATAAAGGGGGGGCATGAGCGAGTAGCTTGACCTAGGTGAGTCTTTTGTTTAGGTGTGGTGCACACTTGTCAAACTTAGCACTAGGTAGCTCTAGAAAAGCTCAAAGTTCAGTTGGAAGCAACTTGGTTCAAGTTGCGTCACATTTAGAAGTCGTTTGAGCAGTTTACCCTTGACCGGATGCGTCCGGTCAGTACTAACAAGTCACTGCGTCGTTAACTGATCGACCGGACGCGGTCCCTGAGAGGACCGGACGCGGTGGTCAGTCTGACACGTGTTTCAGAGGGTAAAGGTGTAATCGGACGCGACTGTGAAGTGATCGGACGCGTCCGGTCATGTTCCAGTAAGGTCCTAAGCTGACCTGACATGTCCGGTCATCTATGATCGGACACGGTCGAGCGTCAGGTCAGTTTCTAGTGAGGTTTTTGCATGATCGGACATGTCCGGTCATCCCTGACCGGCACGTCCGGTCACTCAGCGTTGACTTTCGGTTTTCAACCGTTACAGTCGACCGGCGTGTCCGGTCATGTCGACCAGCGCGTCCGGTCAGTACGAGTTTTGATGATTTGGTAGGTAACGGTTGGATTTGTCTGAGGGGTGTTAAATACATCCCCTCCACCTCTTTTAGAGGTCTCTTGCTCATTTGTTCAGCTGAGAAACACCTTTGGAGTGCAAGGGAGTGCAAGAGCCCTAGTGAGGATAGTGATTTGAGAATCAAAGTTTGAGATTCCTCACTAGTGACAAGAGTGTACCAAGTGTGCATCCATCTTCTCATTAGGCTTGTTGTGGTCAAGTGAGAGTTCTAGCTTGTTACTCTTGGTGATCGTCATCACCAAGACGGTTTGGTGGTGATTGGGAGTTTGGTGATCATCTGGCGAGCTTGTGGGTGACCCAACTCATGTTATGAGCGGTTTTGGGTGATTCGCCACGACGGAGTGTCAAAGAATCAACCGGTAGAGAGCATTTGATCCTTGCGCGGATCAAGGGGGAGCTACACCCTTGCGCGGGTGCTCCAATGAGGACTAGTGGGGAGTGGCGACTCTCCAATACCTCGGAAAAACATCGCCGTGTTACTAACCCTTACTTTCAAGCATTTACTTTCGTGCATTACTTTCTTTGCTTGATTACTTTCCTAGAATTGACATTCTAGACTAGGATTGGAACTTAGGGTGCAAAACTTTTATCGGTAGAATCACAAGGAACACTAGTAGACACTAGGGGTGAAGTTTGGCTTATAGGTTTTAATTCTTGCAATTAATTTTAGAAAAGCCCAATTCACCCCCCCCCCCCTCTTAGGCATCTTGATCCTTTCAATTGGTATCAGAGCCGTGTTGCTCTTTATTTAGGCTTCACCTCCTAGAGCAAGATGTCTAATGGGGAATGACCACTTCTCACTTTTGAGGGAGACAATTTTCCATATTAGAAAATTCGTATGGAGGCGTACCTCAAAGCCATAGATGTTGGGTGCCTTAGAGCCGCAACCGAAGGGCTTTCTCCTATAAGGGATCCCGCCAACCCAAGTGGTGACGAGGAGAAGTACGACCGGTGGAATGCAAAGGCAAAAAATGCACTCTACCGAGCCCTAGGCAAAGATATCTTCAATCGTGTGTGTAATGCCAAAAATGCTCATGAATTGTGGGAAAACCTTTGTGCTCTTCACGAGGGAACTAAGAGTGAGCGTGAGGAACACTATCATATTGCTTTAAAGAAAATTAATTCTTTTGAGATGCTTCCCAAAGAAAGTGCTAATAAAATGTACACTCGATTGAATATTCTTGTAGAGGATCTCAATGCTCTTGGACTCACTCAAATGAGTCAATCGGATGTTGCAAGGAGGATCTTGAGTGTTCTTCCCGTTGAGAAGTATGGACACATTGTCACCGTACTTCACCAAAGTGATCTCTCCGCCGCAACACCGACACAAGTATTGGGAAAGATCAATGCTCATGAGATGTACATGCATATCACTCCGGAAGAGAGCTCATCATCTTCAAAGAAGAAAGACTTGGCCTTCAAAGCTAGCCATGAAAAGAAAAAGAAGAAGGGCCAAGCCATGATGGTGCAAGAAAGCTCAAGTGAAAGTGACATTGATGATGCATCACTTGCACTCATGGTGAGAAAGACCACCAAGATGCTAAAGAAGCTCAACACGAGTGGCATCAAGTTTGATGGCAAGAAGAAGAAATTCTTCACAAGTAGCAAAAGGAAGCCAATATCCGAGATGGATTGCTTCAATTGTGCTGAACTTGGCCACCTAGCTCATCAATGCCCGAAGCCTTCAAAAGACAAGTACAAAAACAAGTACAAGGGCAAGAAAGATGATTCAAGTGATGAAGAAGATGAGAAAAAGAAGAACAAGCCATACAAAAAGAAAGATGACAAGAAAAGAGAGTTTTACAAGAAGAAGAAGGGAGGCAAAGCTTACATTGTTGGTGATTGGCTCACCGACATTGAGTCATCATGTGAGTCCTCCGGCGATGAGAGCGATGATGAGAAAGAGAAGGTCGTCGTATTTGTGATTGGGCCATCATCATCTTCGCCGACATCTTCATCACCACCTTCACCGCCACCTTCACCATCATCGTCTACTTCTCACCTATGCCTTATGGCCAAGGGTGAACGAAAGGTACAAAACAATGAGAGTGATGATGATGATAGTGATAGTGATGATGAATATGATGCACCTTCTTATGATGAACTTGTAAAATTGTTGAACAAATATTCTAAAATCATAAGAAGAACTAGAAATTAAAATGATGAGCTTCAAAATAAAAATGACTCACTCTCATCTAAGATTGAAAATACACAAAAGACTAGTGAGGAGCTCAAAGATCAAAATGAGACTATGTCTTCTACTCTCAAGGAGCTTAAAACATCTAGAAAAAAGCTTAGAGATGAACATGATAAACTTGAGAGGAAGCATGATGAGCTCAACACTAGGCACAACTTGTTAAAAGACAAATATACTACATTGAAAATTGATTATGATAGTCTTATTATTGCTAATGAGCTTGCTCTTGAGACACATGATGCTACTAACCAAGTTGTTAAGATTGATATAGCTACATCATGTGATGATTTGATTATTGAGAACTTTGAGCAAGGCTCTAGCAGCAAAGGCAAGAGTGTGGTTGAGTCCGACAACCATGATGAGTATGTCAAGCTCAAGAGTGAAAATGAGATGCTTAAGATTGAGAACAAGAAGTTGATGGCTCTTGAAAAGCAAACATTAAATGAGTTACTCATTGAAGAAAACAAAAAGCTCAAGCAAGAAAAAGAGCATCTCAAGACCAGCCTAAGCAAGTTCACAAGAGGCCAACATTTACAAAGTGAGCTACTCATGAACACCGTCATGAAGATGGATAGAAGTGGCATTGGTTACTTGGCAAATCAAGAGAAGAAGGCCAAAGCTCAACAACAACAAAGCAAGTCAAAGCCTAAGCTAAAGAGATGTGTTGAGTGTGGACAGAAGGTCATTTTGCTCATGAGTGCAAAACTCCACCACCACAACCCTTGCCCAAGCATGCTAGACCCTTTGCTTTCAATGCTCATTACATGCTTAGAAAAGATTCTAGTGGAAAGATGAAAGTCATGTTCTTGGGTCCCCCTAACAAAAATAGGCCAAAGAAAATATGGCTTGGCAAGTCACTAGTTGAGAAAGTCATGGGTCCCTCTCAAGTTTGGGTCCCTAAACAAAAGGCTTGGTCTCTTGTGTGTAGGTGAACTATAAGACCGGTGGATCTCATTGGGTGATTGATAGTGGTTGCACTCAACATATGACCGGTGATCCTCGTATGTTCACCTCACTTGAAGAGAATGGGGAATGTCAAGAGAAGATCACATTTAGGGACAATTCAAAGAGCAAAGTCAAGGGTATAGGAAAGATTGCAATATCAAATGATCACTCTCTCTCAAATGTGCTCTATGTTACTTCATTGAGTTTCAACTTACTATCCGTTGGACAACTTTGTGATATTGGCTACCAATGCTTGTTCACTCCAAATGAAGTGGTAGTTACAAAGATAGATGACAAGCAAGTGATTTTCAAAGGTTTTAGATACAACAATCTCTATCTTGTTGACTTCACCTCTGAAGATGCAAACTTGATGACATGTTTGTTCACCAAAACTACACTTGGATGGCTTTGGCATAGGAGGCTTGCTCATGTTGGAATGAACACTCTCAACAAGCTATTGAAGAAAGAATTAGTGACAGGTTTGAAGGATGTAAAGTTTGAGAAGGACAAACCTTGTAGTGCATGTCAAGCCGGCAAATAAGTTGCAAATACTCATCCAACCAAAGCTTACATGTCAACATCAAGAGTGTTAGAACTTCTTCACATGGATTTGTTTGGTCCTACAACTTACAAGAGCTTGGGTGGAAATCTCTATTGCCTAGTGATTGTGGATGACTACTCAAGATACACTTGGACTTTCTTCCTTCATGACAAATCCGAAGTGGCAAATTGCTTCAAGAAGTTTGCAAAGAGTGCTCAAAATGAATTTGAAGTCAAGATAAAGAAGATTAGAAGTGACAATGGTAAAAAGTTTGACAACACAAACATTAAAGCTTATTGTGATGAAATTGGAATCAAGCATGAAGTTTCATCAACCTACACTCCTCAACAAAATGGTGTAGTTGAGAGAAAGAACCAGACTTTGATCACCCTTGCAAGAATAATGCTAGATGAGTACAACACACTAGAAAAATTGTGGGCCGAGGCAATCAACACCGCATGCTATGCTTCAAATTGTCTCTTCCTATAAAAGTTCCTTGGCAAGACCCCCTATGAGTTGCTAAATGGGAAGAAGCCGGACGTCTCATTCTTCCAGGTGTTTGGTTGCAAATGCTACATCTACAAGAAGCGTCAACACCTAGGGAAGTTTCAAAGACATTGTGATATTGGTTTTCTTGTTGGTTACTCATCAAAGTCCAAAGCATATAGAGTATTTAACCATGCCACCGGTTTGGTTGAAGAAACATATGATGTGGAATTTGATGAATCTAACGGCTCCCAAGGAGCAATTGAGAATTGTGATGATGTAGGTGATGAACCATTGAGAGAGGCCATAAAGAACATGCCGGCGGAGACATCAAGCCTAAAGATGATGAAGACGATGTACAAATTCTCAATCCACCATCTTCATCACATGTGCCCCAAAATGATGACAAGAATGAGAGAGTTAAAAATGAAGATACTCATGTCTCTCATCAACAAGCCGAGGCACAAGCTCAAGATGTTGATGCTCCCCATCCTACTCCTCAAGTGGTTGATAGAAGAAACTTACCTCTACTTCAAGCACATCCACAAGATCTCATCATAGGGAGTCCTACAAAGGGTGTAATGACTCGATCTCAAAAGCTTACTTCTTTTGTTGAACATCACTCTTTTGTCTCTTGTCTTGAACCTAAGAATGTAGAAGAAGCTCTTCAAGATTCAGATTGGGTGAATGCTATGCATGAAGAATTGAATAACTTCGCCCGCAATCAAGTTTGGACACTTGAAGAGCATCCAAAAGGTGCAAGAGTCATTGGAACCAAGTGGGTGTTCCGCAATAAGCAAGATGATCAAGGCGTAGTAGTGAGGAACAAGGCAAGACTAGTTGCAAAGGGGTTCTCTCAAGTTGAAGGTCTTGATTTTAGAGAGACCTTTTGTAACAGAACCAACCAAATTATAAGAGCACAAGTACAAAAACAAGCACCGAAGCGCTCAAATTTTCGAACTTGAGCCCACATAATCCCGGTAGTCAATCGAAACCACGAAGGATTTCAAACCAACTTGCTTACAACCAAGATCGCATCATTCAACATACAACATCATACGTTACAATTCACAAGTAGTCCGAAATAAGTTTACACCCACGGCGTCGCAATTATTACAAACCAAGTTTATAAAGTAGCGGAAGCATAACACACGCATTAGTTCACATACTACTGCCAGTCTTAATGATCAACCACCCGCAAAAGCATCAGGAAAGTACATAAAAGATGATCACGCCCTAGTGATCTAGTCTTCGTCACCCGCAGGGTGGAGACAATTTTTGCAGAAACCTTGGTAGAGCATATCATCTGCAACAGGAGGGAATAAACCCTGAGTACTGGATTGTACTCAGCTAGACTTACCCATCAAAAACCAAAAATAAGATGACACCAAGGATTATGCAAGGCTTACACAAGAGGCTAGCTGACATCACATTTTGCATAAAGGCATAAGTAATTGAAACTCTTATAACTTGTACTAGCAGTTCTTTTTAGCATTTACCTGTCATCTATTTTAGCACCTGTACTAAACATTCACTTGAGTATAATCAAACAACATTATTATTATATCCATAGCAGGTATATAATTGTGGCAACATTATATCATTCACTTAACCATCTGTTCATTTAATAAGATCTATATTGCCGCTGCTCAAGTCAAGTGCTCACTAACCGGGAGCGACGGCGATTCGAATCGAATTCCTATCCAGCTGGAGGGGCATTTCTAACACTCACCGAGTCACGCCTGGCGAGGGCTGCTCAGGTCACCTTTGGTACAGTTCAGGAGCCACGGGTCCGACTGATGTCGCATCCCCAAGGGCGACACTCTGCCAGGTGATAGGGACTCTAACCCCCCTTGGTCTCACGCCAATGTCCCCAAGCACATCCTTTCTCTCCTCCAAGAAGAAACCTACCATTCGATTCCCGGCCTGAAATGTATTACTCGGATTCGCGGTCGGAACGGCTTATCCGGCCAACTAAGTGTTAGACTGCGTTCAACATGACTCAAGGACGTACAGCGAATCGGTCCTTAAACGACTCAGACGGGCATAGCTCCGCACCCAAGACGTGAAGTGTCTTGCGGCTACACTATCAAACTCCCGCACGGTCTCAATTTCATTTTTAGGCATGGTTCCATTCACGATAGCGATCATAGCCACTCGTAACCCATTCCTAGATCTCGCGGATGACCGGAAATCACCCGACTTCTACCGAACTAAGTAGGGCTAAGCATTGACACGTGCCTAAACCTAATATAGGATTAAGTACGATATCTGGACAAGGACAGGTATAATGCAACAAGTGTTTTCATATAACTCCTACAATTTAATGCAGTAAACAATTAAAAGTACTCAAGATTAATTTATAAAACAGTAGGTTCAGCATGCACCGGGGCTTGCCTTTTAGAAAGGTCGAGGGCCGGTGGTCGGAACACTCGGGTAGGTCTTCAGCGGCGTCTCCTCCACCGACTGGTTCCGCTGGCTCCTCTGGCTGGTCCTGGACTTCCTCCGGAATCACTGGCTCGAACTCGAGGAGTGTTACCCCCTCCGGAACACCTATTGCATGAGTGCACAATAAATACCATGGGTGCATAATGGGTGCAACATGCTCGGAATGAAATGCATTTCGGCAATAAAAGTACTCTATTCAAGTCACTTCATCAATATGTGCAAATCTCTTCTCCGGTGGAGAAATACTTACCTAATCTACCCAACCTAAGATATAGCTGTTCCTTTTCGGTTAAGGCCCTAACACCTAACAACACAAGAGTAATATTACTTAGGTTACCACAGTAAGACATTCTGGACAACAGCTTAAAGATTCTTACATAACTGAAGATTCCTAACTCCAAAAGATATGATCTAAGACAATCTGAAAAGCTTAAGAAATGCACTAAAATTCATTTTCAGACCTCAACCTTAAATTCCTAAGTTTTCCATGTCGAATTTCCCAAGTTCCAGAATCTGTCCTCTCTAAACAGAGAGTAGCCAATTCTGGACTGTCACATTAAACAACAATAACCCCCAAACTATTAAGCCAAATGCTCCCAAATTTTGACACAAGCTAGTTTATCAACTTTACTACAACTTTGGTATTCATAAGTTTTCCAGCAAACACCTTTATCAAAGGTCAAACCCAAAAATACTACCAGCTGTCCAGAAAACCTAGAATTGCAAAGATTAAATATTTATTTATGTGGCAAACATCCCATAAGACCAAACTAATGTTACCACAAGTTCACATAGGTCACAACAACACCAGAAAGTAAGGTGTGCCTACCTAAAATATTTATTTATACTCATTTCTTAATTTACTTAAGTAATTAAGTGAAATTTTAAACATATATGTAAACTGCTCCTAAAATTATACAAAAATTACAGGAGACTCTATGAACCAAAAAGAGACCACTGTAAAAATTTGAACTAAAAGTATTTACAGAAACTCCCTAAACAAAATTCACAAGCCCAAAAGGATGATTTTTGTATAATTAACAAATCATACTGAAAGGTATCAAACAACAGATTTCATATTTTTCTTAGACACTTTATGGTACCAAGACATTCTCCAAAAATTTATAAGAACATTGCACATGTAGAAAAATTACAAAATTTCATTCAAGTATTCCCTAAAATGAAAAGATAGCATTATAACTTAAAAAGTACTTAAGCATTACTGCCCAAATTTTTACCAAAGCTAGAGCAAGTATAAATTAGCCTATCCACCAAATTTCATAATTTTTGGAACACTGAAACTCAAGATATGATTTAAACAAATTTGCATGCAATCTAAAACATATTTCAAAAACCTATTTAAATCTCCCAGAAACTAAACATCACATAACAAATTCATATTTTTCTAAAATACTACACACCCTGTAGATCCTAACAAAATTTATCTCATAATTTTTGAGCAAGTAAAACCCTTGATCTACATTTACTAAACCTTATCTAAAATATGCGACAAAAATAAAAAGGAAAACAAAAACTAAAATCAAAACCCCACTAAAGGGCCGGCCAGGAAAATCGACGTGGCCCACTTCGCGCGGCGCGGCCCGCTCCCGCGCGTGGCCTACTACTGCTCCTGCCCGCGCACGCGTGACTGACCAGGTGGCCCCACCGGTCAGAGAGAGAGAGGCGGAGGGGAGGGACTGTGGTCACCGGAGCTCGCCGTCGGTGAGCCGGCCGACGAAATTGGATGGACGAGCATGACCACGTCATCGAACTACATCGATTGGTGACAAGAACGGGGCGGTGGAGCAACAGAAAGGTACTCGCCGTCGGGCATGGCAGCACGGTGGAGGTGCGCGGTGGTACACCGGCGACGGTGAGCCCCTACCGCCTCAACCAAGCCCGCTCCAAGTTTCCCGGGGTCACTGGAAAGCTAACTAAGGGAAAAGGGAGGGATGAGAAGGGCCGAGCCGCTCTGACCACGGTGGCCTCAAACTCCGGCGAGGTCCCAAACGCGGCCGTGGCGGCGGAAGCGAGCAATGTGGCCTCACCTTCGCTCAAACGCTCCTGGAAAGGGGTGGAGGTGGTAGAGGGAGATGCTGCGGGGTCGCTGGCAGGAGGAATTGAGCCGAGACTCAACGACGACGGCGCACGAGCGCGGGGAAGCGGCACGGCAGCAATGGCACCTCGGTGCTCCGCCCTGGCTCGGAGAGGGCGAGAGGGAAGCAGAGGCGCGAGTGAGGGACAGGGTCCGGCTTCGTGGCGTCCTTGAAGGCCCTGTGGTCTGACTGGTGGGACCACGGCCGGCGCATGGCCACCACCGAGCCCCCACGCGTCACCGCTGTCCTGTCTCCGGTTGGCCACGACAGACAAACGAGGCCGGGTTTAACTGAATGAAGGCCGTCATTAGATGATTGACAGCGCGATTTCAACGAAGAATATCTCCTAAACCAGCTTGAGTTAGTCGAAGATGATTACACCAATTTTGTAGAGCTACATGAGGGCTATAACTTTGTCAATTGGCTCCAGGGCTGGTTCAGCTTAGTTATTGAGATATAGTGTCCTAAAGTGACGCACCCGAAAACTAAAACTGAGTTTCAGTCAGTCACACCGACTGAAACCCATTTTTCCAGGCACCATATCTCTTAAACCATTTAGAACTAGGTGATGGTGATGTTGACAATGTTGTAGAGCTAAGTAAGTACTACAAAAGTGTTAATATGAGTTGGGGCTGGTTTGGTTTGGTTTGGTTTGCAAACTACAAGCTTCCAAAGTAGGCCACAGTAAAACTGGAGGGACACTTTTGAGACTTAGAAAAATTCTAAGTGTTGAGACAGCCCCTCTAGCTGACTTGTGGGCCAATTTTGAGCATGTTCTGGCCAGTTTCATGAGATGGTCATATTGAGACTTTTGTTCCCCATAAAATTCCCTACAACTTTGCTTAAGGGTGCTCCTCCATGCAAGGTCTCTAAGCTAGACTTTTTAAATGGTCAAACTAGAGCATCCTAGGGCTAAATGCTGGTCAACTACACCTTGGAGGGCATTTTGGTGATTTTGGTCAACATGAACCTTGCTCCATTAGTGACCCTAAGTATAACTAAGGTGTTGTGAGATATAATTGGCTACTCTACCCTTTAGTTACACCAACTCTCTAGTGTCACATGATGTGAGCCAAACAAAATTTTAAAAACAATCACATTTGTTGCAACCACATAAAATAACATGAATGATGCATGCTTATGCTTATGCAAATGCAATGCAATTAAGGAGCTAAACACCTGAGGTGTTACAACCCTCCCCCTTATAAAAATCTCATCCCGAGATTTGGAAAGCGTACCATTTGTCATAGAATTCCTTATAACCATCCCGCAAATAGTCTTCCCGTTCCCATGTAGCGTCACTTTCACTACCCTGATTACTCCACATTACTTTATACCACTTAATCACTTTGCTTCTAGTCACTCGTTCCTGAGTATCGATCACTCGGACTGGCTTTTCTTCGTAAGTTAAATCAGACTCAAGCCTGATATCTCCTAACAGGACTCTTTCCTCAGAAACTCGAAGACACTTTTTGAGCTGAGATACATGGAAGACGTTGAATATGACACTCATTTCAGGAGCTAACTGGATCTTGTACGCAACAGCTCCACTCTTGCCTATGATTTGGAAAGGACCCACGTATCTTGGCGCAAGTTTCCGCTTAACACCAATACGTTGGACACTCTTCATTGGAGAAACTTTCAGATAAACGAAGTCTCCAACTTCAAACTCGAGCGGTTTTCTACGACGATCAGCTTAACTTTTCTGTCTAGCTTGGGCTGCAGCCATATGTTTTTGGATGGTACGGACTTGTTCCTCAGCTTCCTCAACAAAAGCAATACCATAAAATCTCCTCTCACTAGCTTCTATCCAATTTAGTGGGGTTCTACACTTACGACCGTACAAAGCTTTGAATGGGACCATCTTAATACTCTCTTGGTAACTATTATTGTACGAGAATTCGGCTAGAGGTAACCATTTTCCCAAGAACCCTTGGATGATATTACACATGCCCGCAACAGATCTTCCAAGATTTGGTTAACCCATTCCGTCTGTCCTAACGTCTAGGGGTGATAAGCAGAGCTTCTCACTAACTTGGTTCCCAGAAGGTGATGCAAGTGCTCCCAAAAGCGAGCAGTGAATTGCGGACCACGGTCAGAGATGATAGTACGAGGTATCCCATGGAGCCGGACTATCTGATTGAAATACAACTCAGCATAGTCAGTAGGACGATAGTCTACTCGAACAGGAATGAAGTGAGCTGATTTGGTTAGGCGATCTACAATTACCCAGATGGAGTTATGATTTTTGACAGTAGGAGGAAGTCCGACAATGAAATCCATACTTATATCTTCCTATTTCCAACCTGGGATAGAAAGTGGTTGAAGTAACCCAGCTTTCATATGCACAGCTTTAACTCTACAGCAGGTGTCACACCTAGCCACATATGCAGCTAACTCTTTCCGCATCTTGGTCCACCAATAGTATGGCTTCAAATCATAATACATCTTATTGCTACCAGGATGGATGGACAACTTAGAGGAGTGTGCTTCAGACATAATATCATTTCTAAGCTCTCGGTCCTTAGGCACAACTAACCTATCCTTGAACCAAAGTACACCCTCTTTATCTACCCTAAATTGTGTAGTTTCTTGCTCTTTCATCTTGCGTTTTATGTGGAATACACCAGGATTAGTCTTTTGGAGCTCAATAATTCTGCTTTTGAGAGTGCAACTGACAGTAATGTTGTACAAGACTGCTGGATGTAGAAGGCGAGATTGATGAAAATCAGTTTCAACTAGGGAATGGCAATGAGACTTACGGCTTAAAGCATCCGCAACCACATTTGCCTTGCTAGGATGATAGTGCACTTGAAGGTTATAATCCTTAATCAACTCGAGCCATCTTCTTTGATGCATATTTAACTCGGGTTAGGTGAAGATGTATTTGAGGCTTTTGTGGTCTATGTAGATATTGCAGACATTGCCCAGCAAATAATGCCACCACACTTTCAAAGCATGAACGACTGCAGCGAGTTCTAAGTCATGCGTTGGATAATTCACCTCATGCTTACGAAGTTGTCGAGAGGTATATGTAATTACTCGGCCTTCCTGCATCAGAACACCTCCCAAACCTATGCCTGAGGCATCACAATAAACATCAAATGGTTTCTCGATATCCGGTTGTGCCAAAACCAGAGCTGAGGTTAGGAGAGTTCGCAGTTTGTGAAAAGCTGCATCATACTCAGGAGTCCAGACAAACCTGGTGTCTTTTTGTAGCAACCGAGTCATTGGCTTGGCTATTTTCGAGAAATCTGGGATGAAGCGACGATAATAGTCAGCCAAACCAAGAAAACTCCGGACCTCGTGAACCAAGATAGGAGCCTTCTAGTTTAGTACTTCTTGTACCTTGGCGGGGTCCACCATAATTCCTCCATCGGACAACACATGCCCAAGGAAAGGTACTTCTTGAAGCTAGAATTCACACTTACTGAACTTTGCATATAATTGATGTTCGCGCAGTCTGATGAGGACTATACGCAGATGTTCAGCGTGGTCTTCCTCATTTTCAGAATATATCAGGATGTCATCAATAAATACGACCACAAACTTGTCCAATTCGGGTATAAACACCGAATTCATCAAGTACATGAAGTGTGCGGGGGCGTTGGTCAAGCCGAAAGACATAACAAGATACTCATAAAGACCATATCTGGTAGAGAAGGCGGTTTTTGGAACATCTTCTGGACGGATTTTAATTTGATGATAGCCAGATCTTAGATCAATCTTGGAGAAGACTTTAGCTTTAGACAACTGATCGAACAAGATGTCAATGCGCGGTAGAGGGTACTTATTTTTGACAGTGACTGCATTGAGAGGTCTATAATCTACGCACATTCGCAATGATTGATCCTTCTTCTTTACAAAGATAGCAGGACATCCCCACGGAGATGAACTAGGACGAATCAACCCCTTCTTCAAAAGTTCATTCAATTGCACCTTAAGTTCAGCTAACTCATTCGAAGGCATCCTATAAGGTCTCCTAGAGATGGGAGCCGTGCCAGGCAACAACTTAATTTTAAATTCCACATCCGGATCTGGAGGGAGTCTCGGCAAATCATCGGGAAAAACGTCCGGAAACTCATTCACTACGGAAATTTCGGCCAATGCCTTTGCTTGCACATCATGAACTTCCCCAGACAAATCAACTTTTCTAGGAAGTTATACCAGAAAACCCTTTTGATATGTAGGATCTCTGAGCATAACTACCCGAGTGGATGTATCAATGAGTACCCCATTCTGACTCATCCAGTTCATGCCCAGAATAACATCTATGCCTAAGCCCGGCAAAACCACTAAGGCAAGCGAGTACTTTCGCCCTTCAATCTCAAGCTCAAGATTCCCCACTACTTTATTTGTGTAAATATTCCCACTTGCTGCGCTAATACAATAACCCCCACCTTCAACAGTATGCAATTTGTGTGCAAACTCTGATGCAAACTTAGGACTGATAAAGGAATGCGAAGCACCTGAATCAAAAAGTACCACTACAGGATGTTGGTCAACTAGGAACTTACCAGCAGTGACAACCTCACCAGATGGGATTTCCTCAATACTGTTATAATGGGTGTGCCCTTGACGACCATCTTGGTTGACATTCTTCTTAGGGTAAGGACAGTTCCTGGACCAATGACCTAGCTTGTTGCAGTTTCAGCAAGGCATGTTGCTAGGAGGGACACTGGAGCTGCCTTGGCCCAAATTACCCTTTGGCAGAGCCACTGTATATGCCTTGCGAAACCCAGTCTTCACTGGCGCCTTCTTTTGCGGAGGACGGAACTTAGCACTTGTGGCAGGAGGGCGAGGAGGAGCCCTCGGGACAGCTGGAGCTCGAGACTGTGAAGCACCTGCCTCAAGTGCCCTCTTGTGGCTCTTAGAAGCAACATAGATAGAGTTATTGTTCTCTTGAGTCAGAGCATCACTGATAAATTCATTGAAGGTAGTACACTTGCTAGTGCCCATAGTCTTCATCAGCTTTGGGCCAAGGCCTCTTTTAAAGCTAGCAATTTTCTTGGCATTGGTATCCACAAACTCTGTGGCATACCTTGCCAGGTTGTTGAAAGATTGCAGATATACAGTCAAGCTTTTATTGCCCTGCGACAGCCTCATAAATTCTGTGTGCTTGATAGCCATAAGACCTGGAGGAATATAGTTCCCACGGAATGCGTCCTTGAACTGGTCCCAAGCAATCGGGACATTTGCAGGCAGTGTGGAACGATAGTGGCTCCATCAAATACCCGCTGGACCATGCAGTTGGTGAGAAGCATATTTAGTTTTCAGGTCATCGGTCAAGCGAAGCAGACGAAACTTTTGTTCAATAGTGTTCAACCACTCATCGGCTTGCAGTGGTTCCTCCGCCTCCTTAAAGAGCGGGGGCTTAGTATCAAGAAAGTCCTTGAAATCACTGTACTGATTGGGTTTTGAGCCCTGACGGCCATGACGAGCCTCCCGGTTGGCAAGCTGGCGCATAGCATCTGCCAGCAGGCGCTGCCCTTCGACCACGGTCTGCATCAGCTCAGCCGGGGTAGGTGGTGGCGGAGGGGGTGGCTGTTCCTCATCCTCATTGCCACGACCCCGACGGAGATTGTACGACATCTGCAAAATACATAGCCAATGAGCACTGACGATGTGGGAAATTTGTAGATGAATTATTGTAAATATGTCAAACTGACTTCATGAAATAGACTTCTCAAAATACTCATGGCACAATAATTCATCACAACCGCACAATCCATTCAAGCGTATCAATTGGCGCAATCATGCGAGGAAATCCAACAAGATGTACTTTGATAAAGGCTCACTCACAAGGAGCACAGCAGTTACTGAACCGTTTACGTTAAATCTATGTGATTTTTGACCTTTCGCCCGGTACTTGGATTCGATCTCAAAGTTTTTAGTTGACTGAGAAAGGCTACTTCAAACTGACCACAAAGAGACTTCTTAACGGTAGAGTTCTATGGTGGATCATGACTAGCCACCTCGATACCAGCGCGTGCCAAGCAGCACAACCTTATGTCGCGCGCCATAGGAGGCCCTCGGTTTCATCGTGGCATCGAAGGGTGCTAATCGTGACACCATCATCGAACGCACGCAATAAGACATCCAATTGTGATCGAAATTACAGGTTCAAATAAACATCTAGGAAACATAGGGTTCGACCTTACATCCCAAAGTCAAGTTATTACAAAGCCTCACTCCCACCCCAGGAGGCTCAAAAGATGATTCTAACTTCGTAGCTATGTGATGACTACTCTAAGCATCGTCCTCAGAGTCGGTGTCAAGGATCTCCCCGCCATCCTCGTCGCTAACAGGCTCTAACTCCTCGTCGTCTTCTTCTTCTTCTTCTGGTGCGGTATCTTGGGGCCCATTGACCTCCACTTCATCATCATCTTCAGCCATGATGATTCCCGAACCCATGTCCTCATCTGCGTTGATATTTCGAGGCAGCAGAGGATTTAGCTGGTTGTTTAGGCGGTGCACTTCTTCATGAAGATTGTCATTGTATTCTTCAGCATTCTCCAACTGTTGTTCGAGCTCAAACTGACGAGCTCTCAGAACGTTCTCCTCGTGCTAGGCTTCATCCCTCTGATTCATGACACGGACCAGCATGCGTTGACAGTTGCGATTTGCTATTGTCAATCTCTGGACTACAAGGGTTTCCTGGTCACGATCACGGATCACTTGATCCAGTTGCTGACGTGCTGCATTCCGGGCAGCAGTAACTTTAGCCAACTTTGCCCTCAGCCTTTCCACCTCAGTAGGCTCAGGGTGGGGCTCACGTGGAGCGAGCTGGTGCCAAGGTGCCCTGCCTCTAGTCGACTTGCGAGCGGTCCTCTTGGTACGTGCCATCTGTAGCAACAAGATACGACTGAAAGTGAGGATCATTTAGGGGATACGTAATTTAATTTAGTCGGGACTATTGAAATTTTTAAGGAGGGAGTAAATGATATGTATGATATAATTAAACATGATGCATGCACATTCCGTACGCCCTCTCACCTTAGTAGAAACCTAAAGTTCTAACGCTAGGCGGTGGCATACATACGTTCTTTTATATAAGCGAAACTATCGGTCTACTCGTTACGCTGTTAGTGTACCTGTAGAAAAATCTCATTTCAGCCCAACAGTTTCCCAATATAAGCACACAAGAAAGCAGTAATTTAAATACTTTCCATATACACATCCCCTGATGTATATACTTCAGTATCAAAGCTACCCGATATAAAGGTTCCCAGAATTAAGTGCTTACATAATTACACGGTTTAAATATGTAAGTATGCAAGTCACCAAAACTACTCTCCCCTAGATCACCGGTTAGACGATCATGCTCTCACAACTCACATTTACTAGAGCGTCGAGGCAATTGATCCATACATTACCACCCAAGTGGATGGCATCCATACAATATCACGCCCTATGGACGACAAAACAAAAACAAACAAGGCCCCCAAGTTAGTCTTTATAATAAGCCACCTAAGAGTCCTTATTTGGGCTAAGGGATGTGATCACTGTCATACCTATGAAAATAATTTTTTTAGAATTTTAACCCTTTTCAAAATCAAATACTTTCGTTTTTAAATACTCGTATGATGTGTTTAATGTTGAATTATGCTCTGGTACCAGCTATAACAGAACCGACCAAATTATAAGAGCACAAGCACAAAAACAAGCACCGAAGCGCTCAAATTTTCGAACTTGAGCCCATATAATCCCGGTAGTCAATCAAAACCACGAAGGATTTCAAACCAATTTGCTTACAACCAAGATCGCATCATTCAACATACAACATCATACGTTATAATTCACAAGTAGTCCGAAATAAGTTTACACCCACGGCGTCGCAATTATTACAAACCAAGTTTATAAAGTAGCGGAAGCATAACACACGCATTAGTTCACATACTACTGCCAGTCTTAATGATCAACCACTCGCAAAAGCATCAGGAAAGTACATAAAAGATGATCACGCCCTAGTGATCTAGTCTTCGTCACCCACAGGGTGGAGACAATTTTTGCAGAAGCCTTGGTAGAGCATATCATCTGCAACAGGAGGGAATAAACCCTGAGTACTAGAATGTACTCAGCTAGACTTACCCATCAAAAACCAGAAATAAGATGACACCAAGGATTATGCAAGGCTTACACAAGAGGCTAGCTGACATCACATTTTGCATAAAGGCATAAGTAATTGAAACTCTTATAACTTGTACTAGCAGTTCTTTTTAGCATTTACCTGTCATCTATTTTAGCACCTGTACTAAACATTCACTAAAGTATAATCAAACAACATTATTATTATATCCATAGCAGGTATATCATTGTGGCAACATTATATCATTCACTTAACCATCTGTTCATTTAATGAGATCTACGTTGCCACTGCTCAAGTCAAGTGCTCACTAACCGGGAGCGACGGCGATTCGAATCGAATTCCTATCCAGCTGGAGGGGTATTTCTAACACTCACCGAGTCACGCCTGGCGAGGGCTGCTCAGGTCACCTTTAGTACAGTTCAGGAGCCGCGGGTCTGACTGATGTCGCATCCCCAAGGACGACACTCTGCCAGGTGATAGAGACTCTAACCCCCCCTTGGTCTCACGCCAATGTCCCCAAGCACATCATTTCTCTCCTCCAAGAAGCAACCTACCATTCGATTCCTGGCCTGAACTGTATTACTCGGATTCGCGGTCGGAACGGCTTATCTGGCCAACTAAGTGTTAGACTACGTTCAATATGACTCAAGGACATACAGCGAATCGGTCCTTAAACGACTCAGACGGGCATAGCTCCGCACCCAAGACGTGAAGTGTCTTGCGGCTGCACTATCAAACTCCCGCACGGTCTCAATTTTATTTTTAGGCATGGTTCCATTCACGAGAGCGATCATAGCCACTCGTGACCCATTCCTAGATCTCGCGGATGACCGGAAATCACCCGACTTCTACCAAACTAAGCAGGGCTAAGCATTGACACGTGCCTAAACCTAATATAGGATTAAGTATGATATCTGGACAAGGACAGGTATAATGCAACAAGTGTTTTCAAATAACTCCTACAACTTAATGCAGTAAACAATTAAAAGTACTCAAGATTAATTTATAAAATAGTAGGTTCAGCATGCACCGGGGCTTGCCTTTTAGAAAGGTCGAGGGCCGGTGGTCGGGACACTCGGGTAGGTCTTCAGTAGCGTCTCCTCCATCGACTGGTTCCGCTGTCTCCTCTGGCTGGTCCTGGACTTCCTCCGGAATCACTGGCTCGAACTCGAGGAGTGTTACCCCCTCCGGAACACCTATTGCATGAGTGCACAATAAATACCATGGGTGCATAATGGGTGCAACATGCTCGGAATGAAATGCATTTCGGCAATAAAAGTACTCTATTCAAGTCACTTCATCAATATGTGCAAATCTATTCTCTGGTGGAGAAGTACTTACCTAATCTACCCAACCTAAGATATAGCTGTTCCTCTTCGGTTAAGGCCCTAACACCTAACAACACAAGAGTAATATTACTTAGGTTACCACAATAAGACATTCTGGACAACAACTTAAAGATTCTTACATAACTAAAGATTCCTAACTCTAAAAGATATGATCTAAGACAATCTGAAAAGCTTAAGAAATGTACTACAATTCATTTTCAGACCTCAACCTTAAATTCCTAAGTTTTCCATGTCGAATTTCCCAAGTTCCAGAATCTGTCCTCTCTAAACAGAGAGTAGCCAATTCTGGACTGTCACATTAAACAGCAATAACCCCCAAACTATTAAGCTAAATGCTCCTAAATTTTGACACAAGCTAGTTTATCAACTTTACTACAACTTTGGTATTCACAATTTTTCCAGCAAACACCTTTATCAAAGGTCAAACCCAAAAATACTACCAGCTGTCCAGAAAACCTAGAATTGCAAAGATTAAATATTTATTTATGTGGCAAACATCCCATAAGACCAAACTAATATTACCACAGGTTCACATAGGTCACAACAACACCAGAAAGTAAGGTATGCCTACCTAAAATATTTATTTATACTCATTTCTTAATCTACTTAAGTAATTAAGTGAAATTTTAAACATATATGTAAACTGCTCCTAAAATTCTACAAAAATTACAAGAAACTCTATGAATCAAAAAGAGACCACTACAAAAATTTGAACTAAAATTATTTACAGAAACTCCCTAAACAAAATTCACAAGCCTAAAAGGCTGATTTTTGTATAATTAACAAATCATATTGAAATGTATCAAACAACAGATTTCATATTTTTCTTAGACACTTTATGGTACCAAGACATTCTCCAAAAATTTATAAGAACATTGCACATGTAGAAAAATTACAAAATTTCATTCAAGTATTCCCTAAAATGACAAGATAGCATTATAACTTGAAAAGTACTTAAGCACTACTGCCCAAATTTTTACCAAAGCTAGAGCAAGTATAAATTAGCCTACCCACCAAATTAAATAATTTTTGGAACACTGAAACTCAAGATATGATTTAAACAAGTTTGCATGCAATCTAAAATATATTTCAAAAACCTATTTAAATCTCCCAGAAACTAAACATCACATAACAAATTTATATTTTTCTAAAATACTACACAACCTGTAGATCCTAACAAAATTTATCTCATAATTTTTGAGCAAGTAAAACCCTAGATCTACATTTACTAAACCTTATCTAAAATATGCGACAAAAATAAAAAGGAAAACAAAAACTAAAATCAAAACCCCACTAAAGGGCCGGCCAGGAAAACCGATGTGGCCCACTTCGCGCGGCGCGGCCCGCTCCCGCGCGCGGCCTACTACGGCTCCTGCCCGCGCACGCGCGACTGACCAGGTGGCCCCACCGGTCAGCGAGAGAGAGAGGCGGAGGGGAGGGACTGTGGTCGTCGGAGCTCGCCGTCGGTGAGCCGGCCGACGAAATTGGATGGACAAGCATGACCATGTCATCGAACTACATCGATTGGTGACAAGAACGGGGCGGTGGAGCAACAGAAAGGTACTCGCCGTCGGGCATGGCAGCACGGTGGAGGTGCGCGGCGGTACACCGGCGACGGTGAGCCCCTACCGCCTCAACCAAGCCCGCTCCAAGTTTCCCGGGGTCACTGGAAAGCTAACTAAGGGAAAAGGGAGGGATGAGAAGGGCCGAGCCGCTCTGACCATGGTGGCTTCAAACTCCGGCGAGGTCCCGAACGCGGCCATGGTGGCGGAAGCGAGCAATGTGGCCTCACCTTCGCTCAAACGCTCCCGGAAAGGGGTAGAGGTGGTATAGGAAGATGCTGCGGGGTCGCTGGCGGGAGGAATTGAGCCGAGACTCAACGACGACGGCGCACGAGCATGGGGAAGCGGCACGGCGGCAATGGCACCTCGGTGCTCCGCCCTGGCTCGGAGAGGGCGAGAGGGAAGCAGAGGCGCGAGTGAGGGACAGGGTCCGGCTTCGTGGCGTCCTTGAAGGCCCTGTGGTCTGACTGGTGGGACCACGGCCGGCGCATGGCCGCCACCGAGCCCCCACGAGTCGCCGCTGTCCTGTCTCTGGTCGGCCATGACAGACAAACGAGGCCGGGTTTAACTGAATGAAGGCCGTCATTAGATGATTGACAGCGCGATTTCAACAAAGAATATCTCCTAAACCAGCTTGAGTTAGTCGAAGATGATTACACCAATTTTGTAGAGCTACATGAGGGCTATAACTTTGTCAATTGGCTCCAGGGCTGGTTCGGCTTAGTTATTGAGATATAGCGTCCTAAAGTGAGGCACCCGAAAACTGAAACTGAGTTTCAGTGAGTCACACCGACTGAAACCCATTTTTCCAGGCACCATATCTCCTAAACCATTTAGAACTAGGTGATGGTGATGTTGACAATGTTGTAGAGCTAAGTGAGTACTACAAAAGTGTCAATATGAGTTGGGGCTGGTTTGGTCTAGTTTGCAAACTACAAGCTTCCAAAGTAGGCCACAGTAAAACTGGAGGGACACTTTTGAGACTTAGAAAAATTCTAAGTGTTGAGACAGCCCCTCTAGCTGACTTGTGGGCCAATTTTGAGCATGTTCTGGCCAGGTTCATGAGATGGTCATATTGAGACTTTTGTTCCCCATAAAATTCCCTACAACTTTGCTTAAGGGTGCTCCTCCATGCAAGGTCTCTAAGCTAGACTTTTTAAATGGTCAAACTAGAGCATCCTATGGCTAAATGCTGGTCAACTACACCTTGGAGGGCATTTTGGTGATTTTGGTCAACATGAACCTTACTCCATTAGTGACCCTAAGTATAACTAAGGTGTTGTGAGATATAATTGGCTACTCTACCCTTTAGTTACACCAACTCTCTAGTGTCACATGATGTGAGCCAAACAAAATTTTAAAAATAATCACATTTATTGCAACCACATAAAATAACATGAATGATGCATGCTTATGTTTATGCAAATGCAATGCAATTAAGGAGCTAAACACCTGAGGTGTTACACCTTTGCACCCGTTGCAAGACTTGAAGCCATTAGTATCCTTCTTGCATATGCATCACATCATGAAATGAAACTATATCAAATGGATGTGAAAAGTGTATTTTTAAATGGCTTCATAAATGAACTAGTCTATGTTGAACAACCTCCCGGGTTTGAAGACCCTAGATATCCTAATCATGTTTATAGGTTGTCCAAGGCGCTATATGGGCTCAAACAAGCCCCTAGAGCGTGGTATGAGCGCCTCCGGGACTTCCTCATTGAGAAGGGCTTCACTATTGGGAAGGTTAACACCACATTATTCACCAAGAAGCTTAATGGAGAGATCTTCATTTGTTAAGTCTATGTTGATGATATCATCTTTGGGTCAACAAATGAAGATTATTGTAAAGAATTTGGTGAATTGATGTCGAAAGAGTTCGAGATGTCAATGATTGGTGAGCTAACATTCTTTCTTGGTTTTCAAGTCAAGCAAATGAGAGAAGGGATTTTTATCTCTCAAGAAAAGTATACCAAGGATCTTCTCAAAAGATTCAAGATGGAAGTGTGTAAGCCAATCAAGACCCCAATGCCATCTAATGGACATCTCGACCTAGATGAGGGAGGTAAACCAATTGATCAAACTCTTTACCGTTCTATGATTGGTAGCTTGTTGTACCTTACCGCATCTAGGCCTAATATCATGTTTAGTGTGTGCATGTGTGCTCGCTTTCAAGCGTGCCCTAAAGAACCTCACCTAAGTGCCGTGAAAAGAATTTTAAGATATCTTAAGTACACCCCAAGCATCGGTCTTTGGTACCCCAAAGGAGCTAGATTCTAACTAGTTGGCTATTCCGATTCAGATTATGCCGGTTGCAAAATTGATAGAAAAAGCACATCCGGAGGATGCCATTTGCTTGGGAGGTCCTTAGTATCATGGTCATCTAAGAAGCAAAATAGTGTGGCTTTGTCCACCGCCGAGGTGGAATACATTGCTGCGGGGGCTTGTTGTGCATAAATCTTATACATGAAACAAACTCTCCTAGACTATGGAGTTGTTCTTGAAAAGGTGCCGCTTTTATGTGACAATGAAAGTGCCGTTAAAATTGCTAATAATCTGGTACAACACTCATGCACCAAGCACATTGATATCCGCCACCACTTTCTAAGAGATCATGTTGCTAAAAATGATATATCACTAGAAGGTGTAAGAAGTGAAAATCAATTAGCGGATATCTTCACTAAACCTTTAGATGAGGCTACCTTTTGTAGGTTGAGAAGTGAACTAAATGTGCTTGATTCTAGTAACTTTAAAAAATGAGCTTGTGTTGTCCCTTGCGTTGCATTGTATTATATGTCATGTTTAATTCCCCCACAATGCATCTAGAACTTGTCTAACACGGTTACGATAACCCTCCTTTGGAGGAGTGAAGAAGTCTAACCGTGGATCAAACTTGACAAGCAACCTAGTCTTCCTTTCTCGCTTTGCATTGCATATGCATGGTTGTTGCTTTGTCGTTTCTTTTCGGTTTAGCTTTGAGTAACCTCTGTGTTCGTCCATGAATAGAGAGAGCATTTGAAGCTACCAAGGGTTCATAAACTCTATTGCATGGCCATACGTTGCTCCTCGGGTGTTTATTGCGTATTTTCTTAAAAATAATACTAGCCTAAGGCAAAATACTTTGAAAAACTTGAGGGTTTGAGTGAGGTCACTCATATCAGGTTCCAATTGGTGTTTATTTGAGTCTCTTTGGTTTGGAACTTGATTGGGAGAAGTCGCATCAAAGATCGGATTGAAGAAAGGCGTTAAATAGTGACCGGACGCTGCATCGGACGCGGTTCTGCTTCACCACCGCGTCCGGTCCCAGCGTCCACCAGCGCGTCCGATCATTCCCGAAGAAATTCTCTAAGATCTGTGACTGGATGCTACATCGGACACGTCGTTGCTGACCACCGCGTCCGGTCCCGGCCACCACCACCGCATCTGGTCATGCATTTTAGTTTTTCAGGCAAAATATGACCGGACTCTGTCAGCGTCCGATCATGCATAATCGGACATGTCCGGTCGTTCCAGGAGCTTACTGGACTGTGACCGGACACTGCCTCCACCGCATCCGGTCATACGACCACCGTGTCCGGTCATCGCGCGAAAAGCGGATCTCACCCTTTTTAACCGTACGTTCGGATCTCGTTTCGTTTTCTTTCCTCTCAATCCGCCGCCGCCCGTACCAAACTCACCGAGACCCGAGCGCAGCCTCCTCGCCGAGCCGCCGTGCCACCGCCGTCGCGCGCTCTTGCTCGCAGCCCGCGCCTGCAGCCGCGTCGTGCCTCCATGCCCACGCTCACAGCCGCGCGCGCCACCACACCACCGCCGCACGCCCGTGCTTCCTGCTCGTGTCGCCGCCATAGCGTGTCCAAGCCTGCTGCTCGAGCATGCGCGCCTCTGCAGCCAAGCCGCCATAGCCGAGCAGCCCCACGCGCCAGAGACCTAACCCTAACCCTAGCAGTGGTTTTCATGAATTTCCGTCTCTGCGAACGTCTCCATCTCCACAAGGTGACGTATTTGCCTTGGATTAGGGTTTGCCGTTGATTTTCCGGTGAATTACTAATACAATCTTTGATCTCCTCGGTACTCTAGGGTTTCGATCGTCGTTTCTGGGTAACCCTAGCGCGTCGAGATCATCTTCCGTTCATCAGAACTTCGCTCATCTGAGGTAGCTATCATGGTCCTTTCATATCTTATCTAATATGCTTGCTTTCATTAGGATCTTACTCATCTATTAGATAATATATGTTGCTTATAGTAGATCCATCTATTCTATAGTTTTAGTTCATCCTGTCGGTGCTGTGTGTGTTAGGTGATCAGTTGTGAATCCGAGGCCAAGCCTATCGATACGGATTGAGGCCAAGCCTCACGAGTGTCAGTTCATCATCTGTTACTGTCCAGATTTTCTCAGATACAACAGTTTGTCAGTATGGTTCGCTGCAAGAATGCTGGTGGTGCACCTAGTGACGGGGATGAGAGTCCTCCTAGGAGGACAGAGGTGGCTTGCGGCAAGTGAGTGAAGATAGCTGCCAAGAAGAGAAAGAGGACACTTACAGAGGCAGAGGTGGCTCAGGCAGTTGTAGATGCAGCAGAGGCAGCAGAGAGAGGTGGCAGGAGCAGTGGTATACGTATTGGCGAGAGTCGCTTTCACCTTGAAGGTCGACAGCTCGGTACAGAGGCCACAGAAGAGACAGTGGATGCACATGTAGAGCAGCCAACAGAGGACCCAGAGGAGACTGAGGAGCAGACAGTTCACTCTCCACAGCGTCGTCGCTCAGGACATACGCGAGCTCAGGTGACTCCTAGGCTAGAGGGTCAGTGTTGTGGAGGTCGTCCACCTCCCAAGGCTCGAGGTCACCCCCCAGTTGAGCACTTTGACCTTAGGGGAGCTACAGCTAGACAGGTCCAGACCCTCAGGTTCATTGAGGTCACTCGGTGGTTCTCACCTTAGCGGGATCCTCGGGCTTCAGAGGGTTTCTACACTCCTCTGCATGAGGACTTTTATAGGGCCTATGTCGACAGTGGGATTGCTTTCAGACCTCAGAGAGTCTATCAACTGGAGTCCTTAGTTGAGGTGGTTGGTGAGCAGCTTCGTCCGCATCTGTCCTTTCTACCTGGATTGTCAGATCTTCTTGGACGGACTGGAGCATACTGCGGGACCTGGGTCAGAGAGTTCTATTCTTCACTTTGGATTGACCCAGCACATGAGTTTATTCACTTTGCATTCAGAGGCCGTGACCACAGACTCTATAGCACCAGGGTTCAGGAGATCCTCAGACTCCCAGCTTCAGAGACAAAGATACATCAGCTGTGTTTTGGACAGACTGCACCTCCGAGACGCCCTCATGGCGGGACAGTGCCCCCTACAGATATGATCAAACCCTGTTTCCGTGAGCCTTTTGGCGAGGGGTCTCAACGTACACCTGCCAGCTTGACTCCCCTAGCCAGAGTCCTTGATGCTATTGTGAGGAGGACACTACTTCCGAGGCTGAGATACAGAGAGGGACTGACCCGTATGCAGTTATGGGTAGTACATCACCTCATCTCACAGACACCGTTCAATCTTTGGGATCTGATGCTGTGTGAGATAGAGGATACCTTGGCAGAGGGGTTCAAGGGTCACAGGCAGCTTCCGTATGCTCATTAGATATGCTTTATCATCAGATCTGCATGTAAACTGCCTGCAGAGATTCGAGCAGAGATATCTAATACCACTACAACTTTTCCAGAGTATGATATCCGACAGTTGTGGGCATCAGTTACCAGAGAGCAGACACCTGGCCCAGGACAGCGTCAGAGGCCAGAGGTACCAGAGACAGCTGCTGAGCAGGACGAGACCGTTGAGGGTCTTGCTGAGGCAGAGCTAGTAGATCTTGATGCTCAGCCAGCTGATCCAATCGAGGATGTTGCTACTGACAGCACAGATAAGGATTATCAGCCCATCCCCTGGTACAGCTCTCCTCGGCCTCACGACCATGAGGCCAGTGGTTCAGGCTCAGCCTCCCGCTCAGACCCAACCATGGTGGCTATTCTTGAGAGGCTGACCCAGGCCCAGGAGAGACAGGAGATTTAGATGCAGAGACAGGCTCAGGACACAGCTGCAGCATTTGCCCAGATTCAGGCTCGTCAGGACGAGTTCCAGAGGCAGTAGCTAGAGTTTCAGAGGCAGTAGTTTGAGATGCAAAGACAGCAGGCAGCCACCCAGCAGCAGTATCTAGAGCTCCTGCGACACCTTGTCACTGTTGGGGTACCTCCAGCACCGTCTGTTCTGACTCTAGCATTACAGTCTAGTGGACTTCAGAGTCAGGGACAGCCGAGCTTTCAGTTCACCTCACCCCAGCAGCAGATGCCTCAGACATTTCAGTCCCCGAGCTACACTCCTATACAGACAGGGTTTACTCCACCAGCTCAGCCGAGACCTCACCTCCTCTCAGGCACTCCTTTCACTGATTTGAGTGCCACCTACAGTGATCTGACTGGCCAGCCGACACCCTCGTACACCACCTTTGTGACCACTTCAGGGATGTCAGCTTCAGAGCCTGCTTTTCCTCTAGTGTCAGGGGCCAAGACTACAGAGACTTTACCTTCGTCAGTAGCATCGATAGATCCTCCTACTCTTGGTGTCTTTCAGACTCAGGCGACAGTGACTGCTCCTATAGTTGCTACTACACCTTTAGTTGTTGCACCTTCTCTACAAACCCAGACTGCTTCACTGCCACGTCCATCTTTAGAGGGTCAGCCTGTCAGTTCAGAGTCTGAGGAGGATACTTCGCAGTTCGTGATCACTCCACGCTCTTCGGCACCCGACACGACAGCTTCTGTTCTCCCGTCAGATCCTTAGGTTTCTTTTTGGCGTTTGATGCCAAAGGAGGAGAGAGTGTAGATTTAGGGGGAGTGTTGATAGAGGGTTTCGTTTTTTCATGTGTGCTACATTCATGCTTCATGTTTATTTTCGCCCTGCATTGTGTGACTATGAGTTTGTGAGACTTTACTTTATATTATGTCACTTAATGGTGTTTAGCTCATAAGGTTGTGCTTTTGTGCCTTACTCCGATTTCATATGAGCTATGTTTTATGTGTACTAACTCTTCTTGTTTTATCTTATGAGTACACTCAGTTGGCTTGGAACACATAAGCAATTACTAACCCCTTGTGCTTACAGCTTTATGCTTATGTGAACCAAGCATGATCGAAAACCTCAACTTATAACTTCTGAATCTAAGTGTTATCATCAATCACCAAAAAGGGAGAGATTGAAAGCATCTAGGCCCCGTGTTGGTTTCGGCAATTGATGACAACGCATTATTACCATGACTACGTGTGTTTTGCAGAAACATTGGTAAGTTAGGTCATGGAGTTGATAACTACTTTGGGCACTATGGTATTCATGTCCCTTGATGGAAATCATTTCGGTTTTCACAGGATCAACGACAAGATTAAGGACGGTTAGTTTCGGATGTCAAGGTGTTGAGTTACATCCGGAATAGTCGTTAGAATCTTTGTTTCTTCCTTTGACCGTACTATAAAGGGGGGCATGAGCGAGTAGCTTGACCTAGGTGAGTCTTTTGTTTAGGTGTGGTGCACACTTGTCAAACTTAGCACTAGGTAGCTCTAGAAAAGCTCAAAGTTCAGTTAGAAGCAACTTGGTTCAAGTTGTGTCGCGTTTAGAAGTCGTTTGAGCAGTTTACCCTTGATCGGACGCGTTCGGTCAATACTAACAAGTCACTGTGTCGTTAACTGATCGACCGAACGCGGTCCCTGAGAGGACCGGACGCGGTGGTCAGTCTGACACATGTTTCAGAGGGTAAAGGTGTAATCGGACGCGACTGTGAAGTGATCGGATGCGTCCGGTCACGTTCCAGTAAGGTCCTAAGCTGACCTGACGCGTCCGGTCATCTATGATCGAACGCGGTCGAGCATTAGGTTAGTTTCCAGTGAGGTTCTTGCATGATCGAACGCATCCGGTCATCCCTGACCGGCGCGTCCGGTCACTCAGCGCTGACTTTCGGTTTTCGACCGTTACAGTCGACCGGCGCGTCCGGTCACGTCGACCAGCGCATCTGGTCAGTACGAGTTTTGCTGATTTGGCAGATAACGGTTGGATTTGTCTGAGGGGTGTATAAATACATCCCCTCCACATCTTTTAGAGGTCTCTTGCTCATTTGTTTAGCTGAGAAACACCTTTGGAGTGCAAGGGAGTGCAAGAGCCCTAGTGAGGATAGTGATTTGAGAATCAAAGTTTGAGATTCCTCACTAGTGACAAGAGTGTAGCAAGTATGCATCCATCTTCTTATTAGACTTATTATGGTCAAGTGAGAGTTCTAGCTTGTTACTCTTGGTGATCGCCATCACCTAGATGGTTTGGTGGTGATTGGGAGTTTGGTGATCATCTGGCGAGCTCGTGGGTGACCCAACTCATGTTGTGAGTGGTTTTGGGTGATTCGCCGTGACGGAGTGTCGAAGAATCAACCCATAGAGAGCACTTGATCCTTGCGCGGATCAAGGAGGAGCTACACCCTTGCACGGGTGCTCCAACGAGGACTAGTGGGGAGTGGCGACTCTTCGATACCTCAGGAAAACATCGCAGTGTTCCTAACCCTTACTTTCAAGCATTTACTTTCATGCATTACTTTCTTTGCTTGATTACTTTCCTAGAATTGCCATGCTAGACTAGGATTGGAACTTAGGGTGCAAAACTTTTATCGGTAGAATCACAAGGAACACTAGTAGACACTAGGGGTGAAGTTTGGCTTATAGAATTTAATTCTTGCAATTAATTTTAGAAAAGCCCAATTCACCCCCCTCTTGGGCATCTTGATCCTTTCAGTGTATGTGGCAAGAAGTGTGTCCATAAGATCACAAAGAAATAGTGCATGGACATGATGATCAAGTGGAGAAGAAGGATCTAAGAGTGCAAGGCAAAGGTATAACCATAGGGTTTTCCTTTTACCCGTCTAAGATGAGTAGAGAAGTGATTGACTAGGTTTAGGATACATAGCCGACTATCAAGAGGGGCAATCACGGTTAGCTCGGGAATCAAGTGTCACTAGATCATTGTCTTGAGCATATGCATTAGGATCTAGAAAAGAGCTAACATAACACCATGAAAAATATTTATGAAATGCTAACACACATGCACATGGTGGTGTACACTTGATGGTGTTAGCACGTTTGCGAAGGCGGTGAAGTTTAAGCGGTAGAGAGGGGTTTGGGTTCCTCTCTCCCTCTTGCCGAGCTTGCGAGGCGGGATTCGGCGCTTTTTGGGGAAGTGAAATGCCTATTTTCTACTGCACTAGAAGTCGGAAAAGAAACGAAGGCGAACGGTGGTCACTGTAGTGACCGGACGCTGCACCGGACGCGGTCACGGTTTGACCAGACACGTCCGGTTAGTTCAACTCGGTGCTGCTAGGGTTTCTGACCGGACGCTGGCCTGGCCTGACCAGCGCGTCCGGTTAGTTCACCTATGCATAGAAGAAGAGCACGCGACCGGCGCGTCCGGTCCCTCATGGAACCGAAGCGTCCGGTCAGGCACCCAGAGGGACAGAACTGGTCGTAGAGCCGACCGGACACGCGGCGCGTCCGGTCACGTGCGATCGGACACGTCCGGTCGCGGTGGGAGCTTACTGGACTCCGATCGGACGCCAGGTGCAGCGTGTCCGGTCAACCTGACCGGTGCGTCCGGTCAGTACGATTTTCACTGCGTCGTCCGGTAACGGCTAGCTGCGTACCCCTTCGCTATAAATAGAAGTTGGCTGGGGTTTGAGGGTAACTTTTGCACATTTTGAGACCTAGAGACATCCTTTGAGCTAGAGAACAACCCCTCCACTCATCTCTTTGCTTAGTTGCACATCTTGAGTGAGATTGAATGAGATTCAAGTGCATTGCTTGAGAGTTGCATTCTAGAGGCACTTGATCTTCGAGTTGCTGCGGATTTCTTGTTACGCTTCCGTGTTTCCCGACACGGTAGATGACTTGGAGCAGCGGAGGTGATTGAGCTCACAATTGAAGATTGTTGGAGCCCTTACCAAGTATTGTAAGGGGTTCTTGATCCTTCCCCGCGGTAGTTCGCAAATTGGATACTCTAGTGGAGCTCGTGGCTTGGAGGATCCCCATCTTGTTTGCGGTTGTGCGGCGCCCGCCGAGGGCTCGACTCTTGATAGTCGATTAGCTCGCGAACCGACAAGTGGGTGTATCGCCACAACGAGGAGTAGCTTGCCGGAAAGCAAGTGAACCTCGGTAAAAATCTTGTGTCATCTCTTTGCCGAGGATTTCTCTTGTGGTTGATCATTGTGATTGATTCTTTGAGTGCATTACTTCTCTACATCATTGGTATAAGAATCAAGTCACTTGCTCTTTACTTTCTTGTACTAATCCTAGTGTAGTTTACTTAGTGTAGCTTTTATCACATAGGAGTAAGTAGCTTAGTGACTTAGTCTTGTTGGTGTGTATTAGAGATCATAGCCTTGCTTCACTAAATTTGTATAGGTGGCTTGCATAGTGTAGTTGAGCTAGTGCTAGAATTAGCTTAGCCATATTTTATACTAACGTGGTTGTTTAGTGAAGCTTGTAGATTTTTAAATAGGCTATTCACCCCCTCTAGCCATTTGGACCTTACAGCGTGAAAAATGAAGTGCAAGCGTAGGCATCCGGATCCGCCCGCCCGTATGGACGATCGGACGCTAGCGCTTCCGCATAACGTAGCTTCGCACTGTGCAATAGTACTAGTGTCGATATATGTTACTTCTTTAAACCAGAGGTTGGTTACGTCTTATATATTGGAAAGACATTGGACGGAGAGAGTACGACCGATCGAGACTCCAAATTCCTGGAAGTATATATGTGTATAGAGGACAGATTTGATTCTTCTGAGAAACCTCCTCTTATCTGTACATAACTTTTAAAGACGAGGCTCCCGGCTGGGTCCGTCACACTCACATATTATTGTTCTAACAACAGTGTCTTAAAACAGTAAACCCGCTAATACAATACCGGGTTTTATAAACAGTACAAACTCGTTAAGAAATAGTAAACCCGCTAATACACAGTAAACCCGTTATGAAAACGGTATCACCACTACAGTACCGGAACCTATGAACAGTGTAAACTGTTAAGAAACCGTAAATCACGCTAAGACATAGTAAAACCCGTTATGAAACAGTAACACCGTTAAGCAAACAGTACAACCCGTTACTAAACAGTATCAAACACGCTAAAAGCAGTAACAACCCGCTAACAAATATGACAAAACAGGAAAAACAAAAAAAATCGCCAGGTTACTGCCCGCGCTCTCTTGCTAGGTCATGTTTAGATGCTCGATTTGGGCCTCCCCGAATTACTGTGTAGCACTGTAGTAATTTTGTTTTTATTTGGTAATAATTGTCCAAACATTGATTAATTAGGTTCAAAACGTTCGTCTCGCAAAGTACAACCAAACTGTACAATTAGTTTTTAATTTTATCTACATTTAGTACTCCATATATGTGCCGGTATTTTGATGTGATGTGAAATCTTCTTTTTACATAGTGAAATTTGGGGATAAATTTAGAAACTAAATAAGGCCCTAATATAGGAGTATGAACTAAAGAAAAAGCGAGCTCGCCGACCGATGAGGTTGCGGGTTGCATTGACTTGTGCCGGTATGCAAATGCTGCAACGGATACTTCGAGGTTTCATAGTGACGTCATGATTCAGTCAGTCGGAGCACGTAAGGTTTAGGCCACGTTTAGATGCTTCAAAGTTCCAAAAATTTTATAAGATTTTCCGTCACATCAAATTTTTAGACGCATGTATGGAGCATTAAATATAGGTAAAAAAATAACTAATTACACAGTTTGGTTATAAATCACGAGACGAATCTTTCGAACCTAATTAGCCCATGGTTAGACACTAATTGGCAAATAAAAACGAAAAAGTTATTGTGCTTCTAAAATTTTTACACCCCTATCTAAACACAGCCTAAGACGAACTGCACCGGTGCCTGTAAAGGCATCCGGTATACCTCTACGTTGGTTTTTAGCGTCGAAAAGAGCTGCACCGGTGTACGCTACATGTTCCTGAAGTGAAGCGGTTCCGCTAAATCTAGCGTGTTCCCGTACGTACGCCAAAAGGACCGGTAGTGCTGCCGCGTGCGCAGAAGGCGTTCGTCTCGTGTGCGGGAGGAGGGAGGAGAGAGGACATGTGCTTAGGAAAGCATGTCCAACCTTTTTTCATATAAAAAAATGTTATAACTCACAAACTAAAATACCAAATTAAATTTCGATTGCACCATTAAATTTGTGACAATAAATTCTTCATAACAAGATGTCACATGGATATATTTAGATAAAGTGACAAGTGGGCCCCACAGTGGATAGAGGATGATATAGAGGATGGATGGATGCGGGAAAACTGTATATTTTATGATGACTAGGATAGAATATTCCTTTTAGAGAATGAATATAGAGGTGCATGAGTGCGGATAGTCTAAGACATTCTGCTTATGTAAGTGTCCTTTTACGTGCTGATTCAACCACTCAAAGACAAATACTATATTCGCACACACCTGTATATACATTGAAAATAAAAAAGCGGAGTAGTACTAATAAGCAGCATTTGAAAGCTGTCGACAATGCACTAGGCAGGCCCAACCGCCCAACTAATAAGGGCGCGTTTGGCTGCGGTCCAAGCGGCTCCGGCTCTACGTACGCGGCGCGGTATGGTCCTGTGTGGCACTGTAGCAATGAGAAACGGCTCCGGCTCCTTATCAGGACAACACGAAATGAGGAGGAGCTGTCGGAGCTTGGTTTTGGGGCTCCGCCGGCTTCGCCACAGTGGCACTACAGTGCCAGACCTGAAGCCGGCGGGAGCCCGCCAAACGGGCCCTAAGCACCACCAAGGAGGGTCGTCGTCACACATGTACACGTACATAATAACCTGACGTATTCAGGTTGATAACGTCAGCGATTCGGTAATCATCTGTGGAGCACACCATGCAGACATGTTTGCTAATATATATAGCAGGTTATAAACTGTTTGTGGCCAAATAAACTGATGCAAGGAATCAAGTGGTGCGCTTGTTTTGTCAATTTCTCTTAAGGTATTCTTTGAATGCAAAGGGAGGGATTTTACGAATCCGGATATGAAAAAAAATTTTCAAAAACCTAAAATTTCATCCAAACATGCTTTTAGTTCGGAACTGCTAGCGCCCGGACGTCCGGATCCGGGCGCTAGCGTCCGGACGCGACGCAGAAAAAGAGGATATCCCCGCCCCCGCTTCCACCCCGCACCACACATAGAAGAATGATAATAAAAAAAACAGCAACCCGCACCACCCCACGCGCGCGGGGAGAGCGGATCGAACCCATCTCGGCCCTCGCACGCACGGGGATCCCGCCCCCCTTCTCCCGACTTCGCTTGCCCCGAAGCACCTTCGCCCCCCACCCCCCGCCCCCCAGCTCGGCACCCTCCCTTTGCCGTTGCTACACCAAAAGCATGAAAACTATTGCAACAACCCCAAACACCTACTACAACAACGGGCAACACCTACTTCAACATGTGGTTGAAGCAAAAAAAACTGAAACAAAATCTCAAACACACTCAAACATCTATCGAAGCCTACTGCAACAACGAAAAGCTCCCATTGCAACACAGCGAAGGAGGAGGGAGGAGAGCTCATACAACATGCCCCGATCTGCTTCTCCAACATTCATATAATTCTATTGAAACATACCTTTGGAGCGTCTGAAACAACAGAAACATGCTAATGCAACAGGGGAGAAGAAAGAGGAAAAGCGCCGCCGGATCTACATCACCCCCATGGATCCACTAGGGGGGACCGCTGCTCCATGAGATCCACCATGGGGAAAGCCCCATGCCGCCGTCGAGGTAGGGGAGGCGCGCCAGGGTGGAGAAAGACCACCACGGCGCTGGATCTACATTGCCTCTCCATGGATCCACCACGGGGAGCCCGATGCACCATGGATCCGCCACGGGGGAGCCCACCATGCCGCCGTCGTGGTGGGGGAGGGCGCGCCAGGGTGGAGGAGACCCCCATGCCGCTGGATCTGTATTGCCTCCCATGGATCTACCACGGGGAGGGCGGTGCTCCATGGATCCACCGGGGGGGAGGTCCACCACGGGCGAGCCGCTGTCGCCCTCAACTCAGGTCCATGAAGGTTGCCGACGGGAGCGGTGGAGGAAGCGATGAGACACGGAGGGAGCAGAGATCGTTGCGGGGGAAGGGGGGAAGCCGGAGAGAGGAAGAGAGGGAGGGGTGGCTTGCCGGTGGGGCGGCGTGGAGGACGCAGGAGAGGGGAGTCGCATGATGCAGCGCGCGGTCGCGCGGTGGGGAGAGTGAGGCGAGGGAAGAAGACGAAAGACGGAGAGAACGAGTCGAGCGAGTGGGGAGAGGAGGAAACGAGCGAGTGGTCGGGCCGTCCGGAGGCGTCCGGACGCCCTGACTATATCATTACCATTTTAGTTAGCTACGTGGCTTCTATTCCGTTTAAAATCATCTGTCTCTCTCTCCCTCCATCAGTCAGCGCTGGCAGCGGCACTGCGGCAGGACAGTTTAGCTATGAGCACAATGGATATATCCGGCATGGACCCCACACCACAGGTGTGCACACCTTCCTGGCCCTGATGACAGTTTATTGTTAGGGCAGCTAGCTTTCGATTGTTCCGAGAACGTACACTCAGCTGAGGGCTGAGCTGATCCCACTCGTCGATCTCGCATTCTCGCCGACTGCTGACTTTTGTAGCCGGATGGAGCTAGTCTCGCTTTCGCATGGATCCTTCCCAGTGAATTCCTCCCGATCTTTGTGATCCACTCATGTTTATATATCAGCAAGATTAATTTGGGCACGGACATTAATTAACCTACCATTCGAGCGGACGACGCTTAAATAAAACGCTGCCGCCGTGGGGGGATAAACAGATGCAATTAATCACCCGTCCACACCCATCGCTACAAACGATCTGCATGCATTGTCTCTTCAGGTCAAGGTCATTGTGGGCTTGTCAAGTGTGCACCGCTCGTTGCAGTAGCAGAATGAAGCTTCCTGTCTCCTGCACTGCACGGCTTCTTCAGATTTCAGAACTGATAGACATTCTTATTTTTTGACTGTTCATGCGCAAAACAACTTATTTGTCTGTGTCGACATTAAATTGCATGTGCATAGCTGGTATCTATCTAGAATAGGTTAATCAAGGTTAATCTACTAATGACAGTAAAACGGCTTGTTCTGATGAATCCAGCACTATGATGACAGTAAAATTGCGTCTGAATGACAACGACACCAATCTTAAGTTTATGGATCAAAATGTAAACGTCTAGTAATACTAACTTGTTACTCCGTACATGGCATAAGTTTTGATGTAGATTTGTTGTTACAAGCTGGTATAAAGGGCTAGCTAGAGGCTAAGCTGAGACTGGCGAATCGAACTCAAGAACAACCGCATAAATAAATGTACTAGTATTTGTTTCCCTAAAAAAAAGTGCATTGTCTGAACCTCTGTCTTTCAGAAAATCACAGTACCTTTTGGCGTCCAAAATTCTTTTTTTTCTTGCTTTTTTTTCCCTGACTTGCATCCAAAGTTCCAAACCACACCACGTTTGACAGTTCAACCTAAAGACTACGTGCCGAAAAAAACAAGAAGAGAGGAACGGACCAACCATGCACATTCACAGAAAAGAAGGGGGCACATACCCTCACTCGTGTTAAACCAATAACATAGTAGCTCAACCGATTATCATGTGCTTATAACATGCGTTAAGGGAAAAGGTGATCTTAACAGGTAACAGAAGTGCCCATAACATGCCAGAAATAGGTAGGCATTATTTCTTCACCTGTCCAAGCGCAAATTTTAAGTCATCCATTCCAATTGCGCAAATGTCCCTCCCATAAAATAGAGGCTCAGGCCTACCTTCAGCTATTGCAAGTGTATCAAACAAATGATACTTTAGACCACCACACCTTCTTTTCGTTCTCAATAATTCTATGAATGGGACAATGTGTTGCACATACAGGGATCATTATGATAAGTTTCCAATCCCTTCTCAATGCTGAAGAGTCATAAGGCACAGAACAATACCTTCATGTCACTTCCTGAATATCCGTCAGTCATTTTGGCAACTGATTCAAGATCCACATCTGGTCCTAACGTTTGTTTGGATAGTATCACTTTCAAAATCTTTTTTACGTTAGCAATCAATGAAAACACTATTTCCATCATTGCATTCTCACCCAACTCTTGTAACCGACATCCCAACTTGTAGATCCACATTCAATGAATCAACCATGCACATTTCATGGAAAAGAAGGGGGCCACATGCCCTCACTCAAGTTCAACCAATAACATAGTAGCTCAACTGATTATCACATGCTTATAACATGCTCTAAGTGAAAAGGTATTCTTAACAGGTAACAGAAGTGCCCATATCATGCCATAAATAGGTAAGCATATTATTCCTTCACGTATTCTTAACCGGTAACAGAAGTGCCCATACCATGCCATAAATAGGTAGGCATTATTCCTTCACCTATCCAAGCGCAAATTTCAAGTTGTCCATTCCAAGTGGGTGAATATCCTCCCTTCCAAGTGAGCCCGAGCCAGGAGAGGCGGAGGCAGGTTTGGTGGCAGATCTGTCGAGAGCTTGGGTCCCGCTCTGGCTCCAATGCTCGAGCGAGTAGAGGCAATGGCAGGGCTCGAGCGAGTAGAGGCAGAGGCGGCGCTGAATCAAGGGGATTTTCCCCACTGCTTGGGGATAACCGATTCCACGGTCACGCTGTTTCTGCGCAGGGGAGTAAATCATGGCCAAATTAAGCAGTGTCGGAATTGGGGCGTTTGGTGCCGTTTGCTGGCTTTTTTCCACCAGAATCAGAACAAAAGCGGTACCAAACAGTCCCAAAACCTAGTTAGTGGTTTTAGCTAGCTGCTGCCGCTTGACCACGGCTCCTTCATCGTACTGTACCAAGCTCCACTAAGACATCCACTTTGAGTTATGTAATTAGTTCTGTGATGCCTCCGATTGTTGTGGACTTCCGGATAACATGACCCAGATTAAAGTAACAACATTTGTTATGCATTAATTTTCTAATGCTAGTACTTTGATGTTTGGCAATAAACATGCACATGTTAAATAAATTATGATAGTAGCATAAAAGATATTCCATGGATTGCAAATTGTAAAATGTTTTAGCTTTTCTAGATATTCGCAGCATTTGTTATGCGCTTAGATATACATTGTGTTTAGAAACATAATAAACTAATATATTTATAAAAATCAAAACGTCTTATAATTTGAAATAGAGGGAGTACCCTTTATGGTTTAAAAGGACTCAATATTGTAGCTAAGGTATGACATTTAATGAGTATAATTGTGAATTTGTTATCACTATTTTTGTATTAGTTAGACTATAGGTCATCTTTAGGACAAAACTATACTTACAACTATATTAACTCTCAGCTTTTTCATGATTTTAAGCTGGATGTATGTTTGTAATCCATCCGTTCGCGATCCAAAGGCCCATCTGCTCCCATGCACTGCCCATGTGTGTGCAGTTACAGTTATATATACACGGCAGATTCGATTCTTCCGAGGAACCTCCTTATCTATGAACTAAAGAAATTTTGCTCAAAAAAAAATCTATGTACTAAAGAAAAAGCGAGCTCACCGAGACTGCTGAGGTTGCGGCTTGCATTGCGCCGGCCGGTCGGCAAATGCTACGACGGATGCTTCCAGGAGATTTCGTAGAGACTTACGTCATGATTCAGTCATTCAGGCCACGTAAGGGTTTAGTCATTCTGCTTATGGTAGTGTCTTTATTACGTACGTGCTGATTCAATCACTCAAAGAAAAATATATTTCCACATTACTTATAAAAAATAAATAAAAGCTTCGTACAGCACTAAGAAGCATTTGAAAGCTGTCGACCCAGGCAGGCGCAACTAATTTATACTTCAAAGCACCACCAAATCTTCCCAAAGCGGTAATATATATTTGTGACGGGAGAGGCGTCATACAAGCATGAACACGCATAACCTAACTAATTCAGGTTAACGCACGTCAGCGATTCGCTAATCATCTGTCGAGCAAACCACGCAGACATGTTTGGTAAGCACTATATATAGCAGGTTATAAACTGTTTATGGCCAAATAAACTGAAACTAGCTGACAAGTGGTTCGATCGCTTTTTTTAAAACTCCACTTTAATTATGTCGCTTCAATCTGCACTAAAATGTTTCTTCCGGAACGAGACTCCCTCTTGCTCAGTCGCTGTGTCGTCCTCAATCGCGGCAGGACACAGTTCAGGCATGATACGAGCACAATGGATATCCCGCCGGCATGGACCCCACACCACAGGTGTGCACCTTCCTGGCAGTTTATTTGTTATTATGGTTAGGAGTCGTTAGTCGTTACGACAGCTAGCTTTCGATTGTTCCGAGAAGGTACACTCAGCTGAGGGCTGAGCTTATCCCACTCGCCAACCTCGACGACTGCTGCTGACTTTTGCAGCAGGATGGAGCTAGGCCTTGTTTAGTTGCCAAAATTTTTGGTAAAATATAACTGTAGCATTTTCGTTGTTATTTAGTAATTAGTGTCCAATCATGGTCTAATTAGGCTTAAAAGATTCGTCTCGTCCATTTCGTCTAAACTGTGTAATTAGTTTTATTTTTTATCTATATTTAATGCTTCATGCATGCGTCCAAAGATTTGATGTGACGAGGAATCTACTGTTTTTTTTGCAAAATTTTCTGGATCTAAACTGGGTCCTAGTCTCGGTCTTGTATGGATTCTTCCCAGTGAATTCCTCCCTATCGATCTGGATGATCCCACTCAATCACTCCTCATGTTTATATAACTGAAAGATTAATTTGGGCACAGAAATTACTTAACCTAGCTACCATTCGAGCGGATGCCACTGGCCACAACACGTACGCTTAAATAAAATAAAACGCTGACGTGACGCCGTGGGGGTGGGGGATAAACAGATGCAATTAATTATGCATTTGTTGGCTTGTCAAGTGCGTTGCAGTAGCAGATCGAAGCTTCTTGTCTCCTGCACATGCACTGCTTCAGATTTCAGAATTGATCGGTACACATACATTCTGTTGTTCTGGCTGTTTGTGCGCAAAAATCAACTTTGTCGGTATCAAAATTACAAGCGAGTAGCTTGTGTCTGCTGGTGTCTCGAATAAGTTAAACTGCCATTGACAGTAAAATGACTTGGTAACTGTTCTGATTCTGATGAATCCAGTACTACGTTGACAGTAAAATTTGGACTGAATGACAACAACAGCAAGCTAAGGTATTTATTTAATCGGATCTAAATGTAAATGCCTAATAATACTATCTAATACAGACATGGTATAAATAACTGTAAATGCATTTGACAATAAACTGGTACTAGGAGTCAAATGGTTTGGTGCGTTTTTTAACTTCTCTTAGTAAGAGTATGTCGCTTCTATTGTACAAATATCCTGTTTGGCACAACTATTTCACCAGCTTGGCAGCTTCCTGAGCTATTTGAAGTTATTTTGTGTTAAACAAGTCTTTTGTTAAAAGTACACAGGTTAAGCTCCTTAAAACCTGCTGCTCACATGGGATTGAGGTCGCCCACCTAACGAATTCAGGATAACCTCAGCGATTCGCTAATCATCTGTCGAGCAAAACATGCGCAGGGGCAATCGGACATGTTTGGTAAGTACAGTAAGGGCCGGTTTAGTTCCCAGAAAATTTTGCAAAATTTTTCAGATTCCTCGTCACATCGAATCTTTAGACACATGCATAAAACATTAAATATAGATAAAAAAATAAAACTAATTACACAGTTTAGACGAAATAGACGAGACGAATCTTTTAAGCCTAATTAGACCATGATTGGATACTAATTGTCAAATAACAACGAAACGTGCTACAAAGTTATTTTGCAAAATTTTTTGCAACTGAACGAGGGAGTAGAGTATGCCGCTTCTATTATATTCCATCTGTACTAAAATCGTCTCTCACGCGCGCGCGGGGGCGCTCAGTCGCTCTGCTCTCAAGCAGCCTGTTCGTTTCGCTGGTTTATTGTGCTGAAAATACTGTTCGCTGGTTTGTTGTGAGAGAAAAACACTGCTGGATGGTTGCTGATTCTGCTGATAAGTCCAAACGAACAGGGCGCACGGCAGGACAGTTGAGGAACTAGCAGAATGGATATATCCGGCATGACCCCGCACCACAGGTGTGCACCTTCCTGGCAGTTTATGGTTAGGACAGCTACCTTTCTGTCCGGTTTAGTTTCAAAATATTTCGTGAAAAAACAGTAGATTCTTCGTTACATCGAATATTTGGATACACGTATGGAGTATTAAATATAGATTAAAAAAATAAAACTAATTACACAGTTTAGATGAAATGGACGAGACGAATCTTTTAAGTCTAATTAAGCCATGATTGGACACTAATTATCAAATAACAACGAAAAGTGCTACAGTAGCATTTCGTAAAATATTTCAAGAACTAAACAAGCCCTTCGATTCTTCCTACTTCCGAGAACGTACACTGCACTCAGCTGACTCATCCATCTCGCCGACTGCTGACTTTTGCGGCCGGACCGACCTAGGGTGTGTTCAGTTGGCGAAAAGTGGGTGAAAAGTTACTGTAGTATCTTTCGTTATTATTTGGTAAAATTTATTTGACCATAGACTAACTAGGCTTAAAAGATTCGTCTCGACATTTACAGACAAACTATGCAATTAGTTATCTTTTTTTACCTATATTTAATGCTCCATACATGCGTCCAAATATTCGACGTGATGGGTGAAAGAGGAAATATTTTGGGTTTGCATGGGAAGTGAACACACCCCTAGTCTCGCTCTCGAACGCATGGATTCTTTCTACCTAGGCCACGTTTAAATCAAGAAAAATTTTGGGTTACTGTTATTGTAGCACTTTCGTTTGTATTTGGCAATTAGTGTCCAATCATAGACTAATTAGATTCGAAAGTTTCGTCTCGCGATTTCTCACCCAACTATACAATTAGTTTTTTTTCGTCTACATTTAATGCTCTATGCATGCGTCTAAAGATTTGATGTGATGGGCAAAAACCAAAAAATTTTGGAACTAAATGTGGCCCCAGTGAATTTGTCCCTATCGATCTGGCTAGCTCATCCCACTCAATCACTCATGTTTCGATAATGATAGGACACGAACGTCCGTCATGTCCGGACGCCACGTGCTTGGGCCTGCGGAAAAGACCTATAGAGCGATCATGCCGGAAAAAAGAAGGCCCATATTGAGTCACTTACTTCTATACTCGTCATTCCTACACCACACTCCCAGATCCCCCACCTCCACGCTCCTCTCGTGTCACCACAATGGCTGACGAGGCCCTGGACCAGCCGCCGGACGCGGCTCCGTCTCCGACTCCAGTGACACCACTGGCCCCCGCGGCGCTGCTCCGCCCGCAGCGGGAGGCTTTCGAGCACAGGCTCCTTCCCATCCCCAAGCTCATCTTCCCGGAGGGCACGCTGGTGTAGTCCCTTGCCCAGCTCAAGGAGAAGCTCGCTGCCTCGGCCCCCGACGGGCGTGTGTCCGCCGTGGCCCTAGGAGGCGCTGCAGATCCTGCAGGAGCAGGCACTAGTGCTCGGGCTCAAGCAAGCCGCTGACCCTTCCCTACCCCGGTCGGCGGCACCCTTCCCAAATCCGACAGCGTTTCCTCCCTCGGCCAATGGCAGGCACGGCGGGGGTGTGCGGGCGCACACCATCCAGCGAGCCTGCGCCACCACAGTTGCCCGGTCATCGCCGGCGATGACGCTGTCTTTTCAAGTGTTTTTCGATGCATTTCAGACATGTTGCAAGTTCATGATCCGAGTGTTTCAGTTATTTTAGATGAATGTTTTAACTGTTTCATGCGGATGTTGCAAAAGTAGATCGGGATGTTGTATATGTTGCAATGATTGTATACGTATGTTGCAAGCATCTATCCCAATGTTTCATCTATTTTTTATACGTACGTTGTAAGTGTTTCAAACACATGTCTCAAGTGTTTCATCTGTCTTCTTTTATATGTTGCAAGTGTTGCATCTAGATGTTTCAAAAGTAGATCGGTATGTTGCACATGTTGCAATGGTGTTTCAGCTGCATGTTCCAAATATTTCGTATATTTTAGACGTATGTTGCAAAATTTTTTATCTGGATGTTGCAAAAGTATATTGGGATGTTGAACGGCGCGGCCGGTGGCTGTTGCTGTTGCCGAGGCACAGTCGTGGGTCAACCCACGTGGATTTCCCTATACGGGGCGCGAGTCCGTGTTACGAACACGAAGTGAGGTGCTGGGGTGGGACGTGGGATGCAGATACGGGAGCGGCACAGGTGTCGGAGCCGCATCTGGACGCGACGTCCCATCCGGACGCTAGGCATTCCGCTCATGTTTATATAGCTGCAAAGATTCATTTGGGCACAGAAATTAATTTAACCTACTATTCGAGCGGATGCCACTGCCCACAATACATACGCCTAAATAAAACACTAAACTTTGTTAAACACGTGTTTTTTAAGCATAATGTGTATTTCTGTGCCCAAATACCGTAAGGCAGTTTTTTTAGTTTTCTCTCGCCTCCACATGTTGGCAAAAATTGAAATAAGCTAGCTTAGAGGGAGATAGTAAGAAAAAGCCCTTTAATTTGACCATCTCCAGGTACAGTTAGCACTATAATCCTGACTCTTGAGAAATCAGATCTGTTTTAGATGAATGTTTTAACTGTTTCATGCGGATGTTACAAAAGTAGATCAAAATGTTGTATATGTTGCAAGCATATATCCCTAATGTTTCATCTATTTTTTTTACACGTACGTTGCAAGTGTTTCAGACACATGTCTTAAGTGTTTTCATCTGTCTTCTTTGATATATTACAAGTGTTACATCTAGATGTTTTAAAAGTAGATCGAGATGTTTCACATGTTGCAATGGTATTTCAATTGTATGTTCCAAATGTTTTGTCTGTTTTAGACGTATGTTGCAAATGTTTCATCTGAATGTTGCAAAAGTAGATCGGGGTGTTGCACGGTGTATCCAGTGGCTGTCGCTGTTGCTGGGGGCGCAACCGTGGATTAACCCATGTGGGTTTCCCGTGTAGAGCGCGGTTGCTAGGGCGGGATGTGGGACGCGGGGCGTGGAGCGGGATGCGGACGCGGGAGTGGCGCGGTGTCGGAGCCGCGTCCGGGCACTAGGCGTTCCGCTCATGTTCATATAGCTGCAAGATTCATTTGGGCACAGAAATTAATTTAACCTACTATTCGAGCGTCCACACCCATCGCTACAAACGATCTGCATGCATTTCCTCGTCAGGTCAAGGTCATTGTGGGCTTGTCAAGTGTGCACCGCTCGTTGCACTAGCACAATGAAGCTTCGTGTCGCCTGCGCTGCACTGCTTCAGATTTCAGAACTGATACACAATCTATTTTGACTGTTTATGCGCAAACAGCAACTTTGTCAGCTGGTGTCTAAACTAGTAATGGCAGTAAAATGACTTGGTAATTGTTCTGATTCTGATGAATCCAGTACTACTTTGACAGTAAAATTTGGACTGAAGGACAACGACAACAAGCTAAAGTTATTTATTTATCGGATCTAAATGTAAATGCCTAATAGTACTGTCTAAAATAATGCAAATGTGTTATTGCAAGCTAAGACACTGACCTGACACTTGCGAAACGAACTCAAGAACAGCCGGATAAATATTTCTGTTTTCTGAAAAAAAAAAGTGCATTATCTGAAGTTCTGAACCTCTCTTCAGAAACTCAAACTGTACTTTTTGGCGTCCAAAGTTCCAAACCACACCACGTTTGACAGTTCAACCCAAGGACTAAGTGCCGAAAAACCAAGAACAGGGGAACGGACAAAACGTTGACACTGCCGAGTCTTCTCAAACAACGCAGAAAATTTCAGACGCGCGACTTCGCAGCCGGCCGGCAGCCCGGCTGGAACAGTGAAACGCAGGAACGTTCCCAGCTAGTGCCTGCTGCTTTCCCGCCATCTTCTCGCTCATCTTGGGCGCCGGCCGGCCGGCCTCTATATCAGCGCCCTCCATTGGACTCTCCCGTTGCTTCGTTCTTGTTCATCGTCCGTCTTCCCCAATGGCCCCGCCTTCCTCCTCCACCAGGCGCCTCCAATGGTCCGGGACCGACGACGCTGCCGGCGGCGCCGCCGGTGGCGAGCTGTCCCTGCCTCGCAGGCGCTGGCAGTCTGTGCTGTGAGTTCGGTTTTGGTCTTCTTGATCGATTCATTCTGTGCTGTTTGCTTGGTTATGAGCTGATTCGGAAGGGAATCGTCGTGGACGGTTGGTTGGTTGCAGGCAGGTTACGAGAACGAGGAGGAAGGCGACGGAGGGGTTGTTTGGATTCAGACGGATCATGGAGGCCGAGTTCATGGGCATGTTCCTCCCGGTCTTTGGGTCAATGCTTCAGAGAGTGGTGAGGACTTGGTCAGACTGAGCTCCTTCTTTTTACTTTCCAAAGATCTGGTTGATTTTGCTATTTACGGGTGTTTTATTCGCTATTATTTCTTGTTTGATTTTCGAATAGCTCTTTTTAGTATTTTTAGGTACAAATTTCAAAGTGTCTGATGAGATCTGTTGAAGGGACCGTTTTTAGTGCAAATGTTTCAGCTCAAAGAAAAGTCCAGTTTTTTGCTGATACTCTGCTGTATTCAGGGGAATGAGCTCAGTGGAGTTCTTGTTTCTGTGTTAGCAGTTACTGCTCCTATAACTCTTCACTGTTCTGACTTCTGACATTTGCTTATTTCAGGTCTCAGAGGAGGTAGAGAAAGCAATGTTCAGACAATTCAGTGCACCAGCAGCACCTCCAAGGTAACATATATCCCTCATATGAATGAATCAAAAAATTCCACTCAACGAAGGTGTGTTGTTCCATTTAAGTGCACCAATACATTTCGATTTGTTTCTTAGACATTTTATATGTCACTACTTCGATCAATTCAGCCGTTCCTTGTATCCATTTGTAGATTACTGGTGGACAGGAATCAGCACCCGAGGTATCAGCTCATGTTCTTGAACGGTCTGAAGCCCGTGTACACACTGACAAAACTAGAATCAGATGACGGGACAGCACTGAAGGTGGCAATAGTTGAAAGGCTTGAAAACAGTCACACAAACATCGTCAGATACGGTCCTCTCTCTTCTGCTAGGGTTGAAGTTGTTGTCCTCCATGGCAACTTCAATGCTAAAAATGAGGAATCCTGGAGCCCTGAAGAGTTTAAGAAGCACATCGTATCCGGTCGAGAGAAGAGCGCCCAGCTTCTCACTGGGAATCTGGCACTGAAGCTCAATGGAGGTGAGGCCGTCCTTGAGAATGCAACCTTCACCGATAACTCCAGCTTCACCAGCACCAAGATGTTCAGGCTGGGATTGAGGCTTGTGAATTCTACTGGAGAGAGAGTTCTTGAAGGAGTCACTAAGCCGTTTCGTGTGAAGGAGCGCAGGGTAGAAGGTATGCCTTTTTGCGAAACATTCAGATTCAATATTTTTCAGAAACTGCAGTCTTGGTTGGAGTCTTGGAGCTCAGAGTTGACACCATCATATTCATCTGACCTTTGTTGTAGGATTTGAAAAGCACTACCCTCCAATGCTGGACGATGAAGTGTGGCGGTTGAAAAAGATTGGTAAAATTGGTGCTTACAACCAAGCCTTGTCCGATAATGGAATCAATTCAGTCCAAGAGTTCTTACGGGCTTATATGAAGGACGAACAGAAGCTTATAAAGGTAAAGGCTTTACAAAATTTTCCATTAATAAATACCATTTCATGTTCCTAAACATGTTCAAGATGGTGGACTGATACAAGATCTTTGGCTTTTCTACATCTAGATTTTCAACAAGATGCCACAGTCAACATGGAAATCCATCATAGAGCATGCCGTGACGTGCAAGGTTGGCGACAGTCTTTACCTTTACGAAGTTCAGGACAAGGATGCGGGTCTTTTCTTTGATGAGATATATCAGCTTGTTGGGGCAAAGTTTGGTGATTGTTACAAGCCGATTGACCAGCTTAACGAAATAGAGAAGGTGCGGTCTCCTCACCTGCTTCAAACCAGGAGAGTTTCTCTTTATTATTCTAATTATTTTGTGCTTTTCACCAACAGAATTTAGTGGAAGCCCTGAAGCAAGGAGCCTATCAGAATATAGATGGCTTGCAGCCTAACTACAAGATGGTGAACAACTACCCTGTACTCTGCAGTTTCCCTGCACAGGGTACTTCCCTGTTTAGTGCTCTTCATCCAAATCAGCAGACACTCAACTATGGTAATTCCTAATTCTGTAGATTTGATTCACTACTGTAGTATAACTTTGCATATCTAGTCAAGTAATAATTGATATCAACTTTTTCCAGATATGGGGGAAAGCTCAACTGGTGTAGGATTTGGAACAAGGCCTTCAAGGGAGACTTTCAACACATCCCTTGGAGCCAGTAATGTAAGTAGTGCTTTAGATGCGGATAATAGTAATTACATGTATACCAGGTATCTAAGATATTGCTATCATCAATCTGCAAGCAGGTGCCAGTTGATATATCTAGGTTTGTTCAGGGGCAAACTTCCAATTATATGACGTTAAGACATGAGCAAACAATAAACAGAGTTCTACCATATGATTCAAGCAAAGGAGCCTTGTTACCCAGACCAAGACTTACACAGTTGCAGATACCAAACTCTGAGAGAACATTTTTTGGTCCAGATGCTAGTCCTCCTGCTGTTATTCCAAACAACATTCTGGTTGGTCAGGGTGCTGCACTCTCTGAAGAATCATATAGTGTAAGCCATTTTTATCTAATTTGATTGAAACCGATGAATTCAGTGTCACCTGCGTATATTTGACTGAGCCAAATCTAACTCTTTTTGTGCCTGCAGGGTCTTCCAGTTGATAGTTTATCATCTACGGACGTGATCATGTCTTTGATGCAATCTTCATTCCAGCCTCCGAGAAACAGTAAGTACATTGAAATATTCTGCTACAGCTATTTTATAAAGATTGATGCTCACATACTTTCTATGGCATCTGCAGGTGACAGTTTTAGCAACAATTCTGAACACCAATGCAATGGTCATACAGCAATGCAGTTACAACAATTTGTCACTGGGTTCCAGCCATCAAGAACAAACAGTTTTGACTTAAACTCATGCGATGAACTCATACAGAACTTCATTTCCAAGATTTCAAACAGTGAAGGGGCATCTACACCACTTTCACCCCGCAAATGGGTCAAGATCAGAGCTGCGTTGAAGTTAGCATCTGTAAGGAGGCTCTCCAGGACCTCAAGGAGGGGTCCGCATTGCAACCCACCAAGGCCAAGGCTTGTACCGACAATATGAGCACTCTTAAGAGGCACCCACAGATTTTGTAAAAGAGAAAATTTAGGATCAAAGATCCATCTGGTTATTGAACTCATAGTATTGTTAAATACAAACTCCAGAGAAATCTGTTTAACTTAAAGTAGAATGGATTATGTCGAACAATTAGGTATCTGTACATAGAGGAGCTAGTACTTTACTTTTATCCGTTTATAGTATTTGCATGCTGAAGATTTCAAGTATCTATGTTATTATCTATGAATTCAGGAGAATGTACAGAGCTTATAGTTTTTTCATCTCTTTCACAGTTTATTTTGTTAAAAAGGGTGACTCTACTAGATGCAGTGATAAAGTTATAATTAGTCTGTAATTGACGATTCATTATGGGGAAGGGTAACATACATGTGATAGAGGACGCTGTAATCTTGGCACATGTCTATTACAAGCAACTTTCAGTTGATGCTGTCATGGCTAATAGACACACGATACACCATTACTTTCTAAGTGTGGAAAATGTACAGAAATCTCAATTCGAATTTCCTTCATATTTATCATCTTTCTGTCCATGTCTCTTTCCAAAATTAATGTAATAAATAAAATGTTTTACCTATCAGAATGTGCATCAGTTTACATCATTGGTCTTGAACCTTGTGGAGGTTTTAAAAAAATGCAGTCCTTTTGGCCTTCCTGATATCTCACCTTGACCCAGATGAGCATGGTCACAGCAAATGAGCCTTCACATTAATTGATTACTTTGCAATGCCAATTTTTCCATTTGGTGTTCTTCTTCCACCTATGCTGCTTAAAGTTAGCTGGTTCCTGTTCCTGGTTGGTGTTTGCAGTTTTTTCTGCGACAATGGAGATTTGCTTGCCAGATTTGTACTCCTAAGTAATTCAAATGCAGTAGGACAAGTTAATCATCTGCACAGAATAACTACATGCATGTGTAAAATAGCATGTGAACTCACGCTCACCTCATTGATGTAGCTTCAGGCTTTTTTATAGTTGAGGCGCCTCTATTGGCAATACCAGAAGCTTTTAGTCCCATGGTTGACATCCCAATCTCTTGGTTGGAACAGCTAGTAGCAGAATCAAAGCCATGTAGACCCACCGATGGTACTGATTCAGTCCTACAGCTTTGTTGCACAGGACTGTATATTTGATAGAAAGAAGTTGGAAGCTGTGCTGTGTCAGGCTCCAACTCTAGGATGGAATTAGAATTCTCAAAGTGGTTGTCGCCAAGAGCCATCTTGTCAACCCAACCCCCTAATCCTATTTCCTTCTGAGGACCATTGCAATTCTGAACTGAGTTAGACGAGTTGTTCTCAGTGAGGATGCCAGACAAATGCATTTTTGACCTCTTTTGAGCTGGAGTGAAGACATTCTGGACCTTTTACAAGCACAAAAGAGAATTCTGATAAAATAAACAATACAGTTCATCATGTCAAGAAGATTAAAAGCAACTGGCGGTATCATCTCCAATATTTGAGACTTCTTTCTGTTCAGATCATGTACCGAAATGTTTTCAACTTAATGGTGACTTTGTTTTCATAGATAGCTCTATGTTAGAATTGATTTTCCACTCTCAAATTATGCGCATGGAGATATCTTAATTTCTTCAAAATATTTAGCAAGTTTTCTTCCTATTGAAATTTGGAATCATAACTAAGTAACTAACACATGTAAACCTATTTTTTTAAATAGAAAAAGAAATAATTTCAAGAAAAAAGAACTGAAATAGACTGGGAAAATCACCTCTAGGTTCCCAACTTCTTCCATTGGCTGCCTGTCTTTAGGAGCTGCAGGTGTTGCATTGCCTTTTCTAATTCTGTATATGCTTGGGCTTGACTGTGTGCTTAGAATGTTCTCCGGTTCTCCTTCCTTCTTAGCCAATGCAGCCTTGAGGAAAGCAATCTGAAAAGACCAAAATAATATTACATCCTTGTAAATCAAAATGGCAGTGTCATATGTAGCCTTTTTTTATAGAAATAAGCCATAAGGAGTGTGTAGACACCTGTTCTTTGAGCTCTCTAATCTCGCTGCCTTCTTTATTTGGTTTTGCTGCACCAAGCTCAACAGAGGCAACACGTTCAGCGAATTTCAAGGTGCTTATCATCTCACCAACAGCGTCAAGTTCTGGGCTTATGTGAACAAACATAAGCGTTTTTGCTTGTCCTCCTGAACATAACAACAAAATGTTCATGACAGGTTCCACTACCGAAGTGATAAGTAAGGATGCTAACTTTTCTACATTACCTAGTGAATCTTGCAAGAGCTGGGTGAGCTTGCTGTTTCGGTAAGGTACATGTGTGTTCTTTTGGGAAAGGGAGGCAATCACATCTCCCAGTGCTGAAAGTGACTTGTTTATGTACTGAGCCTCCTTTAGTCTATCTCCAACAACCTCAGACTTATCAACCCTTTCACTGCCTGCTAGATCCACCAGATGCATGCAACCTCTTAAAACTGTCCCAGATGTCAAATCTCTTCCTTGCACATGAACAGTCAAACAACTGCTTGTGGATTCCAAAGTAATAAGTAAAAATATGAAGTGAAGAACTTCTCTATGTGAAGGAATTATGCCAAGCCAAACCTGTGGGAGCGGCTACTGCGGTCATTTATCGCTGTTGAACCCACTGCACGATTCTTTTGGCCTTGATTCATCAGTTCAACAACATCAGACGTAGATGTGACAGGAACCATGCTTGCATCTGGAACTGCAAGTCCTTTCTGTGATGTATTTTTAATTTCTAATGTAGCTCAATGTCAAGGATATTCAAAATGTCCCTCAAATAAACTAAGATCAGAAGAGAAAAACAAAGAAGTTTTTACGGACTTCTCAAACAGAACCAAAGGAGTGTTAACACTACAGCCAGATTTTGTACTAGTCAAAAGGATATCTTCTGTTTCCAGTATCCTGAAGGAGATCTCTCACTTGCTCATTGTATATCTCGATCATCTGTACAGAAATATCATAATCTATTGTCCCCTTTCTCTGTGCTTGGAGATTAAATAAGTCATTTAATGCTCTATAATTGACACCTAGGCTTTCCTCTGTTAAAACTTTAGGTCCACTCTGCAAAACAACCATACAATGATCACACTTTTGAGGAAAAAGGATTACTCCAAGCATACTATATTTGTTAGCACAGCTTATTACCATTGTATAAGTCTTCCCAGATCCTGTTTGGCCATATGCAAATATGCAGACATTGAAACCATCAAGAACTGAACGTATCAATGGTTGCATATCTGAAAAGACCTCATCTGCATTAACAAAAAAGAAGCATGACATTCATTGATAAAGTCATGCCAAGTTTTTTAAGATGAAATGCACTATATGAACTAGTTAGAACCTTGAGTGGCTGCTGGACCAAAGACTTTGTTGAAAGTGAAAGATTTGCTTCCATCTTTTCCATATTTTGTAGGAGTCATTATTGTAATGGTTCTTTCTTCCATTCCAGCAACACTGCTTAAGGAACTTATTTGCCCAGGAAGGAAAGGCCTGACTCGACAATAAACTCTAATATTTCCTGGAGACAAAAGAAACCAGCATTTATATATAATGTAGACTTTGATCCTGTACCTTCTGCTCCTTCAATGCTCAAAAGTATACCTTTAAGATCCTGTATCTGGTTGTATAACTTGCGATTTTCCTCAAGAACTTTATGGTATCCAGAAGCAGCATTGGATAGAGTGTACAAATGCTTCCCTATTGCAACATGGTGACGAAGACGCTATCAAACAGTTGGTCTAATTTTGGAGGGTGAATGCAAAATGATCAACTATAATTTACCAAGTTTAGTGAATTCCTCAGAGTAGTGCCATTTCAGTTGTTCCATGCCAGACTTGATAGAAGAAACAGTACCTCTCAACTCCTTTAGGAAACAAAAAATTGTTAAAGAAAGGTTGATGGGCATGATTCTTAATCAAGATGAAATCATGAGTTCATGATGGGGAAAAAAGGCATACCTTGATCTGTTTGTGCTGTAGATCAAAATTTATTTCTTCCTTTAGTTGGAACTTTTGAGCTGCATTACTACCATTTACTGCAAGATTGGCCTCCTCCTTTGTAGTCAAGATATTTTGCTTCTCTTCATCCATCTTCATTTTATTCAACAAGCAGTGACAAATATTAGTATATGAATCTGTTCTTCCATGGACGAAATAACTTAATTACAAGATATAGTCGGCTATGTCGATTCAGTTTCTGTAGATTGAGGATAAAAACAATATGCTTTCACATGATCACAGGTGGAAGTGTTGTATGATTCTAGTAGCATGTCACATATGGAAAATGATTCAGTTCATTTAAGGTTTCTTAGGCTTTCTACTGCTTTTTTTCCTCCCACATTAATAGTCTTTATGGTTAGTAGCTAGTTTTTCTATAGTTTGCAACCCAAGAAAATCGAACAATATAGATTTCTGAATAATAGAAAGAGCATTTTTCATGTCAGTAATCGAACAAGACATACCAAGTTCTCATTTGCAAAGCGATGTTCGTATTCCTGAATAACTTTGCTTAGTAGTGATTCAACAATCTGCAAATTAGCAATGCAATTTAAAGTCTTTATGTTCATCAAACATACTAAAGAGAGATCAACAACCTATTCAAGTAAAGTATGCTTACCAATGGGATTTCTTCTGGTTTCTTATCTAAGAGAATTGTGCGGACAAGTGTGCTAAGGGAGTCTGAAGTAGTCTATACAACAAGACAAAAGTCATGACTGAGTGTGAAATAAGAAATTTTACTACATTGCAGCACTTACTACCTCATAGGATTCTGGAGAACAATCAGGAGATAACTTTTGCTCTCCTGGAAAACCATTCTGGGTAGCCTCTTCTGAGTGGATTCTCGCATTCTTATTCATAAAAGCATCAGAATTCTTAAGTATGAAATATTTTCCGGAAGCCAAAGGCCTCGAAATGCCACCATATTTACATGCAGCTTGCCTCCCTGTTTTCTTACTATGACTGAATGACTTCAGAGCAAGAATACAGTCCACGATTCGAACGCTTTTGCCACCCTATATACAAATTGGCAGATAAAAAACATCAAGTTTTCTAAAAGTAAACTTTGCACAGGAATAATTTGTTCCAGGTGCATTGTAAACCATGAGTTACAAGAAAAGAATTGTGACATGCGACTCTCTTGAATCAGGATGACATGACTACCTTCTCCAAATCAGACACCTCAAATGTTGGGAGGCCAAAATCTTGTATAATGACCAGGAAGTTTCGCAGATTTTCAAAGTACTGATAGGCACACAAAGCTGAGCCATCTGCAGGGACAGCAGTATCTGACGGGACCCCAACAATCTAGAAGTAGTATCAACGTTGACAAAAGATTGGCATCAGATATTTGGCATGTGTGACAGCTAGGAAAATTAAATTAGAAAATTCAATGTGAGATGTGTAACCTTGGGTATGGCGTCTGGTTGGACCTTATTCAGTGCGTTGCAGAGGACAATGCCATTTCTCAGTCCAAGCTGGAATTCCTCCTCAGAGGGCTCTTCTGGCAGGTCCCTTGCACAAACTACCCCAACCGTTTTTCGCAACCAACTGGCTGCTTCATGCCTTCTTATTGCTGCATTAACCAACAAGGGAAATAAGTGCACCTTCCTCTGACATAATGTAATAATCAGAGACAGAGATGCCCTTGAAACTTATGAATTTTCAGGTAATAATAAAGCCAGACTTAAATTTCCCTGGTGGAGTAGAAATCCAACTAAGAGGAGCTGTCAAATTCCATTCTACTTAACCCTGATTTGGTATGCTTGATGTTATCTTAGCACAGAGTCATGGTAGCATTGTGTTTCTAAAAATGTGTCACATCAATAATGACAACAGTGTTTCACCAAAAAAGGAAAACAGCAATCACTGCAGTATAATTTGCACAGCTGCTCAACTTGTACATCACTATATTGTGGCCATAAATAGACGATTCAGTCCAAACCAACATATAGCAAAACGGTAAATAAATAAGAAGACATAAAACCTTTCTCCAGTGAAGTGAGATCCACAAAGCATGGATCACATTAAGTCTACGCGACTAAGCTACCTCAAATTGAAACAGTAAACTACCAGACAGGCTGTTGCATCACTACATCCCACGAGGATCACGGCACCCAAAATCGTTCCGACAAATTTGAAAATTCGAACCCGTCCTCATTGAATCAATCCACTGCAACACAACGACGAGACTCTCCGTGCCCAATCGCCCAGCCTTTCCTCCCAAAGCGCCCAGCTAAACCCAAGAACACCTTACAACAACAGGCACGCACTAAACAATCCGCCCCACCCCTGACCCTGGTTCAGCGCGCGTTATCCGCGCAGCAGCAGGTGCCCAAGAACCGAATGAACTCACCGGCCTCCTCCGCCCTGCGCGCGGCCACGTCGTCGTCCCCGACGCTCCCGGCACCCCGTCGCGTCGCCTCCTCCAAAACCGCCGCCATTCCCGACGCACAGTCGAAGAACCCCCGAGCTTGGCCACCACCACCGGTTCTTCCGACAAAGCGCGCGGACGAGATCGGACCACGGAGAGAGAGAGAGAGAGAGAGAGAGAGGGAGAGAGAGAGAGTGTGTGTGTGTAGTCGTAGAGGGTGTGGACTGCACTCGCGTCTGCTGGAGGTGGGGGCGAGAGGTGGGTATTCTCGTGATCGGGCGGCGCTGGTTTCGAACGGCGATGGCGCTCCAAGAGAGAAGAAAGCGGTTGGGATGGATGTGGACGTTTCGGGGGTGGTGAAGTTGGAATATGGAGATATCGTGGGGTGATCTGCAAAATGCTGCACATACTCTTTGCATTTTCTTGGATCCTTTTCGAAAATCTTTTAATATATATTTTTGAAAATCGCATTTTCTTGGATTCTGGTTCAATGTTCAACGACAGTTCTCGTTCATCATCAGTGGATGGATCTGTTGTGGCCTTTGTTTGGTTTTTCTTTTGGGCTTGATGTTGCTAGGACAAACAGTGAAGCTCAAGGGCTTGTTTGGATCCTCCCCTCTAAACGTGTCCTTCCTAAATGTTTTAGCATTGTAACAGTGGCAATGATGGCAACTCGTGCTCGTGACGAGGGTGGCCATGATGCCCACTTCTAGACATTTTGCATCTATATTCCGCTCTTTCTAAGGTCACAGTACTACCCACTCATAACATATCTTTTAAGTGTGTTGCGGTCTGGGTTCTACCATCAACATATACCCTAAAACCCCTAACCTGATACCTTCCATGCCGAAACAAAACCCATGTGTGAAGAATATGGATGATCTAGGAGGAATTGTGCATAATTGACTTCTTACGTGAGACTATGTACAACTAGGATGCAATTACAATGGGACTCTTACAATGCTATTGGATCATGGAGCTTTTCTTTCTTACCGAAGGATGGAACTTTCTCCTGAGATCTATTTTGTAGCCTATATAGGTGAAGGGATGTGGTGTTTTTTTCTTTTCCTAATAATTAGTACGTGTGCAATTATGGGGTTTTTATGGCATTTCAGTATTTATTTATTGCAGTGAGGATGTCATGTCTGAAGTCTTACCACGCCTTGATTTTGCCTAGGGCCTGTTTAGATACCAAATATCACCCTAAATTCCACTATACAAAAAGAAGATTCCACGTTACATCAAAATGCCGGCACATGCATGGAGTACTAAATATAGATGAAATAAAAAACTAATTGCACAGTTTTGTTGTACTTTACGAGACGAACATTTTGAGCCTAATTAATCAATGTTTGGACAAAAATTTACAAATACAAACGAAATGCTACAGTGCAGAATCTTACACTATGCAAAATCAGCCCCTCCCAAATCAGCCGATCTAAACACGGCCCTACTTTCCTTTACTAAATATATAGTGGGCCACTATGCTGCAGATGGGGCTTTTCATGGAAAAAAATATTTTCCTAGAAGTGTAAATAATAATACTTGTGAAATCATTAAAGATGTTTATTTCTATTTACTCGTAATTGTCATAATAACAACTTTCTATTTACATGTCCTTGTTTTATGTTTTCCAAGGTTGTCGGTTTCACCTTATGATGATTAAATTGAAGTACCTAAGGTACACATGCACACATGCATATACCATGTAAAGTTAGGTAGGACCTGATTAGGCCTGCCATGGTGAGGAAGGCGGAACTTCAACATCAAAATGGTGGCTAACAACACCATATGGAAACTATTAACTACAATATTTCCCCTCCTTTTTATGGTGCACCTTCAATTCGTCATCATCACCCACATATATTTAAATTCGGAAAATCTAACTTACGAGCGTGCAGGAAACCGTCGCTCAGCGCGCACACTCTGGCAGTCGTCCGATGCACGCATCTGACGGTCGCGCCTGTGCTGCAGGAGGCCGCCGCGCCCGCAACACCACCGGAGATGGAGAAGACCGTACCACCGCCGAAGACGGAGAAGACCACACCACAGCCGCCCCCAACCCTACCTTTTTCCCCAACTTTGGCGACCGCGGTCACGCCACCCCCTTCTTTCCCAACTCCGGCGCCTAGGGTTCCGGCAGCCGCGCCCCACCCTTCTTCCCCAAACCCGTGAAAGGTCTAGATGGCTAGAGGGGGGTGAATAGCCTATTAAAATTTTCTACAAAGACAAGCTAAACAAGTTTATCAATAAAACAAATAGCGAGATGCGAGTTTTGCTTAGCCTACGGGGTGTTTGCAAGCCACCTAACCAATTCACAATTCTAGTAATTGCACTCAACCGCATAAGTCAAACCGAGAAAGAAACTACAACTAGCAAGCTACACAAAGAAGCTACTCTAGCAAAGCTAACTAGCTAGCAAAGATAACTAAGAAAGTAATGTGGAGTTGAGTTAGGAGGGTATCACCGAGGGGCGAAGTATTGGGCCAACCAATATGATCAACAATGAATACCAAGATAACTGAACACCGAGATCAATCAATCACAATATGAAAGTGATGACACGAAGATTTATCCCGAGGTTCACGTGCTTGCCGGCACGCTAGTCCCCGTTGTGTCCCTCTTCACCACGTGGTTCGGTGGCTAATCGGTCACACACCGAGCCTCTCAAAAGGCGCCACAAGAACCTACCAAATGGCAAAAGGTTGCAATGACACGAAGCAATTTACTAATGTTGCCTTTGGCGCTTTGCCGAGGTAGGCACAAACCCCTCACAATCACCGGAGGTGGCCAAGAACAATCACCAACTCTTGCCAACGCCTCCAAGCTGCTCCAAGCCGTCTAGGTGGCGGCAACCACCAAGAGAAATAAGAATCCCGCAGCAAATCAACCACCAAGTGCCAACTAGATGCAATCTCACAATGCAAATGCACTTGGATCACTCAATCTCACTTCGAATATGCAAAGGAGCAAGAGAGATGAGTGGGAGGGGAGTTGCTTAGCTCAAAGTGCTCACAAGTATGTCAAATGTTCGAGAGAGAGAGCCTTGAGCCGGCCAACGAGTATTTATAGACGTACCCCTTCGAATATAGCCGTTAGAAACTTAAACAACCGAAAACGGGCTGACCGGACGCGCTGGTCCAACTGACCGGACGCGCCGGTCGCCCAACGGCTAACTCGTGAAGTACTGACCGGACGCGCTGGTCCAAACGACCGGACGCGCTGGTCGCCCAACGGCTAACTGTGAAGCAACGACCGGACGCGCTGGTCCAACTGACCGGACGCGCCGGGAACGACCGGACTCGCTGGTCCCGTGAAGGACCGGACGCGCTGGTCGCCTGAGCAGTGCTCAACGAAATAGTGACCGGACGCGCTGAAGAATAAGACCGGACGCGACAATGACAGCGTCCGGTTAGAGTCCAGTAAGCTCCCTGAACGACCGGACGCGTCCGATCATCAGTGACCGGACGCGCCTCGCGTCCGATCATCGAACTGAAAAACACGCAGACACTGAACACTGACCGGACGCGTCCGGTCATGCAAGGACCGCGTCCGGTTCAGCGTCCGGTCACCTCTGTGACCTCCGTTCGCCTCCGTTTCTTTTCCAGACTTCCGGCGTAGTGGAAAAAAAATCGTTTCAACTTCTCGAAAACGCCTGAATCCCGCCTCGCAAGCTCGGCGGGAGGGAGAGAGGAACCAAACCCTCTCTACCGCTCAAACTCCACTGCCGTCGCAAATGTGCTAACATCACCAAGTGATCTCGTCATGTGTGAGTGTGTTAGCATTTTCACAATAATTTTCGGAGGCGTTATTAGTTCTATCCAAATGCATATGATCATGAAATGCACATCTAGAGGCACTTAGGAGTTCAATAGCCGCGTCATTCCCCTCTTTATAGTACGGCTATCTATCCTATAATGTAACCACACCCACTAGGTGTCTTGGTTACTAAAACACAACCCTTAAGCATATACCTTTGCCTTGATCACGTAGGGTTGCGTCCAAATCCAAGTGTGGCCATCATGATCACCATGTCCATCTTGCCACCAACCTTGGAGTGTACTAATCCTCATATGCTACATACAACTTAGGCATGGGATTAGTACTTAGGCATTGTCACTAATTACCAACACCAAACATAGGACTTTCAATCTCCCCCTTGTTGGTAATTGGTGATAAACCTTTCACAAAGATATTATGATAAAATTTTGATTGAACCCATGTCACATTATCCAAGTATATTACCATGTGTAAGAATTATGGACATGTGATCATGAATTCAAATTGATAGCAATGGCTCCCCCTACATGTATGCTATATGTTTGGATTTTGGAAGCATACATGTTAGATAGGAAAGATTAGGAGCATTGTCTACCAATAGGTGCTAAGTGTTTTAGATTATAGACCTTTGAAGCGTGATGCCATCGGAGTAGCGATAAACACCATCTTAGCACCTTGTGTAGTTAGATTCCACTTGAAAAGCACAAACATAACTAGAAACCTTGTGAGATCAACATTATAAGCAAGGCTCTAGTACCATTTTGAAAAACATGAAGCAAGAAAAATCTAACTACTTCCTATTCATGCTAGTACCACAATGCATCATTCAAATTATACTAGCAAGTCACCACACAAGCAATGTATCGGAGAAAACGAAATGCATAACTATGCATCATACATATGAGGTGCACATAGAAATGCAACATTCATGTTTAAAAGCTTGCTCCCCCTACTTGTGTGCTTCTTTTATCAATTCTTCTTTTATCAATTCTCCCCCTTTAGGATCTTTGTGAAACATTTTCAAACATTTTCTCCCCCACAACATTTTTTGAGTTCTATCTTTGTGAACAACATTTTCTCCCCCTTTGGCACCAATTGACCACAAGGAGCAAACTGTAGATAGATTATCATGTTGAAATATGGGGTGAGGATCAAGTTTATGATTCAACCTAGATTGCTTGCATAAATAAAATACTTCGGTTTGATCCAAGGGCAAGCTTCTTCACACCTCACTAGAAGGGTTATCATGCACCATGTTGAAGCAAATATTTAGACAAGTTTTCTAGATTAAATACTTAGGATCACAAGCTACTTAAACAAGTTATATGCTACCACTAGATCATACAAGTCATGGAAACAATAGTGGCACCATATAAACTTCAAATTTATTTAATTTTCATGAATGATCCTAGAACATAAGAAATCATGACTAGATGCACTAAACATGTCCTTAGTATAGAATGGATGACATGTCAACCAATTGTACCTTGGGGCTCGAAGGAGAGGCATGTCATATATGGGGTGCATCAACTCATGTTGGAGAAGTCAAGTATGTTCAACTCATTCTTTAGCTTGTGAAATCTCTTCTCATCAAGTGGCTTGGTGAATAGATCGGCTAATTGATCTTCGGTGCCCACACTCTCAATAGCAATGTCACCCTTTTGTTGATGATCTCTAATAAAGTGATGGCGAACATCAATATGCTTTGTTCTTTGATGTTGAATCGGATTGTTAGTTAGCTTCACGGCACTTTCATTGTCACATAGCAGTGGCACATTCTTGAAATTGATTCCAAAATCCTTCAATGTTGCCTTCATCCACAAGATTTGTGCACAACAACTACCCGCGGCGATGTATTCGGCTTCAGCGGTAGATAGTGCAATACTATTTTGCTTCTTGGATGACCATGAGACAAGTGATCTTCCCAACAATTGACATGTCCCGGAAGTGCTCTTTCTCTCCACTTTATCACCGGCATAGTCGGAATCCGAATATCCAACTAGCTCAAAACTTGCACCTTTGGGATACCACAATCCAACATCTTGTGTATGCTTTAAGTACCTCAATATTCTCGTTGTTGCCTTCAAATGACTTTCTCTTGGTGAGGCTTGAAATCTTGCACACATACATACACTAAACATCACATCGGGCCTTGATGCCGTCACATAGAGTAGGCTACCAATCATTGATCTATATAGCTTTTGATCCACCATGTTGCCACTCTTGTCACTATCCAAACTTCCACTAGTGCCCATTGGGGTTGTAATACTCTTTGCATCTTCCATTCCAAACTTCTTGAGCATATCTTTGATGTACTTGGTTTGGCTTACAAATGTTCCTTCCTTCATTTGTTTGATTTGAAGTCCAAGAAAGAAACTAAGTTCACCAATCATTGACATTTCAAATTCCTTTGCCATCATTTTCCCAAACTCATCACAATAATCTTGATTGTTTGAACCGAATATGATATCATCAACATATATTTGCAATACAAATAAGTCTTTCCCAATCTTCTTGGTGAATAGTGTTGTATCAACTTTGCCCATTACAAATCCTTTGGATAGCAAGAAGTCCCTCAATCTTTCATACCATGCTCTAGGTGCTTGCTTTAATCCATACAAAGCCTTCCTTAACTTGTATACATGATTGGGTTTCTTGTCATCTTCAAAACCGGGAGGTTGCTCCACATACACCTCCTCTTGAATGTACCCATTGAGAAATGCACTCTTTACATCCATTTGATATAGCTTGATATTGTGAGCACAAGCATAGGCAAGTAAGATCCTAATTGCTTCCAATCTTGCAACCGGGGCATAAGTTTCACCAAAGTCAAGACCCTCTATTTGTGTGTAACCTTGAGCCATTAGTCTTGCTTTGTTCCTTACTACTATCCCATCTTGATCTTGCTTGTTGCGAAAGACCCATCTTGTTCCAATGACATTGTGATCCTTAGGCCTCTCAACTAGTTCCCATACTTCATTTCTCTTGAAGTTGTTGAGCTCTTCATGCATTGCATTTACCCAATCCGGATCTCTCAATGCTTTATCAATGTCCTTGGGTTCTTCCATTGACACAAAAGAAGAGTGAGCACAAAATGATGTCATTCTTGATCTAGTTTGAACTCCTCTTTGTATGTCACCAATGATGGATTCCAATGGATGGTCTCTTGCAATGTTAGTTGGTTGAAGCACTTGGACTTGATTGCTTGGATGTTGATGTTGATCATGAGTTGGATATGATGAACTAGCCACATGTTGATCTTGTTGCACTTGAGATGATGTACTAGCTTGATTTTGCATTAGAGAACCACTAGCTTGTGTAATTGGACTTTGGAGCACTTGATCTTTGTCATCATCCACATGAATTACTTGTTTTGGTCTAATATCGCCAATATCCATCTCTTTCATAGTATTACTCAATTGAGTTCCTCTCACATCATCCAAGTTATCTTCTTCATCTTGAGAACCATTTGTTTCATCAAACTCAACATCATACACTTCTTCAAGTTGACCATTAGCCAAATTCCAAACTCTATAAGCTTTGCTAGTAGTTGAGTAACCAAGTAGGAAGCCTTCATCACATTTCTTCTCAAACTTGCTCAGTCTAGTGCCTTTCTTCAAGATATAGCATTTACAACCAAATACCCGAAAGTATGCAATGTTGGGCTTTCTTCCATTTAAGATCTCATATGGTGTCTTCTCTAGAAACTTGTGGCAATAGAGGCGGTTGCTATAGAAGCAAGCCGTGTTAATTGCTTCAGCCCAAAATGAATGACTCACATTATACTCATTCAACATTGATCTTGCTATATCAATTAAGGTTCTATTCTTTCTTTCAACTAGGCCATTTGATTGAGGTGTATACTTGGCCGAGAATTGATGCTTGATTCCAAGCTCCTCACATAGCTCATCAACTCTTGTGTTTCTAAACTCACTTCCATTGTCACTTCTTACTTTCTTGATTGTGGTCTCAAACTCATTTTGCACTCTCTTGATGAACTTCTTGAATACGTCAAATACATCACTCTTGTCCACAAGAAAGAATACCCATGTGTATCTAGTGAAATCATCCACAATCACAAAACCATACTTGTTGCCACCAATGCTTGTGTATGTAGTTGGCCCAAATAGATCCATGTGCAACAACTCAAATGCCTTGGAAGTACTCATAATGTTTTTCAATAGATGAGTGTTGCCTACTTGCTTTCTGGCTTGACATGCACTACATAGCTTATCTTTCTCAAATGTGACATCCTTCAAGCCTCTAACTAAGTCATGCTTCACTAACTTATTCAATTGCTTCATGCCAACATGACCAAGTCTTCTATGCCATAACCAACCCATACTTGATTTGGTGAGCAAACATGTTGAAAGTTGAGTGTCACTAGCATTGAAATCAACCAAGTAAAGATTCTCAAATCTAAAGCCTTTGAAGATCAAGTTAGAGCCATCAACACTAACTATCTCCACATCATCAACACCAAATATGCACTTGAAACCGAGATCACACAATTGAGCAACCGACAACAAGTTGAAATTGAGCTTTTCAACTAGTAGCACATTGGAGATGCTATGATCATTTGAGATTGCAATCCTTCCAAGAGCCTTTACATCACCCTTGCTATTGTCACCAAATGTGATGCTATCAATGCCACTATCATTTGATTTGAGAGAGTTGAACATTCTTGAATCACCAGTCATATGTTGAGAGCACCCACTATCAAGCACCCAATGCCTTCCTCCGGCCTTGTAATTTACCTACAAAACAATTTAATGTCTTTTAGGTACCCATACTTGCTTGGGTCCTTGGAGGTTAGTCACTAAGCTCTTTGGTACCCAAATGGCCTTCTTCTTTGGGTCCATAATTGGTGTACCAACAAACCTAGCATGCACACCTTTCTCACCCTTGGTAAGCACATAACAAGAATCAAAAGGAATGTAAGGTACATTAGCATTTTTCTTGTTCTTATTCATTTTGTTGCAATTAATCTCTAGATGCCCAATTTGCTTGCATCTATTGCAATAACGACCATTGCCCTTCACAAAGCGAGGCTTTGAAGTAGCAAAGGCCGCCTTGCCCTTCTTGGGAGTATAGCCCAATCCCTCTTTGTTAAGGAAGAACCTTTGGCTACCCAAGCATTTTAGCAAGCGGGCATCCCCACCATAGGCGTTGCCTAATGCGCGGGTGAGATCATCCACCTCTCTCTTGAGAGTCTCAACCACAAGTGATGAATCACTAGTAGTAGAGGTAGAGTTGGTTGTGATGGATGATGATGAGCTACATGAAGCATTAGTAGGACTAACAAATAAAGAATCATCAATAATATCACATGTTAGTCCAATATCACAAGTGACAATCACTTGCTCCTCCTTAGCTTCCTTCATGAACTTCTCCAACTTAAGGTCCTTTTCCTTAATGAGCTCAAGTAGAGTGGAGTGGGCTTCCTTAAGCCTAGTGTGAGCAATTTCAAGATCCTCGTGGTCTTCCTTTAGACACTCACGAGAAGCCTCTAGCTCATCAAAGGATTTCCTAAGAGCTTTGAGCTCTTGTTCAATTCCTTTGCACTCCTTACTCTTTTTGAGAGCAACAAGCTCCTCCATCAAGGCATCATTTTCATTGCTCTTGGCAATGAGCTCTTGTTCCAAGATTTTGTATTTCTTGGTTGTCCTCTTGTAGCCCTTGCTCATTTGATCTATTATGCCTAATAGATCATCCTTGGAGTAGTCCTCATCCTCCTCATCATCACTCCTACAATCATCACTAGCACAAGAATCATCATCACTATCATCATGTTTTACCTTGGTAGGCTTGGCCATAAGGCATGTTGATGTAGTGTCGAAGATGGATGGCTTGTTGGAGAGGGCGATGTTTGCAATGGCTCGCCGAGTGATCCTCTAATCATCACTAGAGCTTTCATCATCATCACTATCGGAGTTGTCACTATCCCAAGTGACTACATAACCACCACCCTTCTTCTTCTTGTTGAAAGTGAAGCTCTTCTTTGCTTTCTTCTCATTCTCTTTCTTATCCTTCTTGTTCTTCTTGAGCTTCAAGTCCCCATTATGAAATCTCTTATCTTCATAGGGGCAATCCGCCACTATGTGATCGGGGCTATTACAATTGTAGCAAAGGGTCTTTGCCTTTATAGTGTCTCTCCTCTTCCTTGCCCCATATCCTCTCTTCTTCATGAACCTTCCCATCTTGTGCACAAGGAGGGCCATGGTCTCATCATCGAATGGATCATCATCATCACTCTCCACCTTGCTCTTGCCCTTAGAGGATGAAGCCTTGAATGCAATGGGCTTCTCTTGCTTGACCTTGGTCTCCTTCTTCTCTTCTACCTCATCTTCATCATCATTGTATTGGGCATCGGTCATTATATCTCCAAGCACATTGGTTGGTTTGACCTTGTTCAATCCCTCTCTAAAGATCATTCTTCTCAAGGTGGCAAACTTCTTGGGTAAGCACATCAAGAACTTGTGTGAGAAGTCCTTGTCCTCAACCTTCTCCCCAAGCCCCTTGAGATCATTGACAATGACTTGGAGCCTATAGAACATCTCCGGGATGAATTCATCATCCTTCATCTTGAATGTGGAGAACTTGTCCTTGAGCATATATAGTTTGGCACTTTTTACCGTTGAAGTTCCTTCATATGTTTCTTCAAGCCTTATCCAAAGCTCATTTGCCTTTTCAAGATCTTTGATTTGCTCAAATACTTTATCATCAATGGCACGATAGATTGTGTCAAGTGCCGCCGTATTGCATTGTTTGTTGATACGGTCATTGGGAGTGAGGTTTTCCTCATCAAGAATGACGTATCCTTCTTTGGTCACATCCCAAACCTTCTCATGTATATTGCCTAGATATTGCTTCATCTTCCTTTTCCAATGATCAAAGGAAGAGACGCCATCAAAGAATGGAGGCTTGCCATTAACATGATTGAACATAACTTGAGCCATCTTACACCGAGGTTGTTAAGCCTTACAAACGGTGACCACGGCTCTGATACCACTTGAAAGGTCTAGATGGCTAGAGGGGGGGTGAATAGCCTATTAAAATTTTCTACAAAGACAAGCTAAACAAGTTTATCAATAAAACAAATAGCGAGATGCGAGTTTTGCTTAGCCTACGGGGTGTTTGCAAGCCACCTAACCAATTCACAATTCTAGTAATTGCACTCAACCGCACAAGTCAAACCGAGAAGGAAACTACAACTAGCAAGCTACACAAAGAAGCTACTCTAGCAAAGCTAACTAGCTAGCAAAGATAACTAAGAAAGTAATGTGGAGTTGAGTTAGGAGGGTATCACCGAGGGGCGAAGTATTGGGCCAACCAATATGATCAACAATGAATACCAAGATAACCGAACACCGAGATCAATCAATCACAATATGAAAGTGATGACACGAAGATTTATCCCGAGGTTCACGTGCTTACCGGCACGCTAGTCCCCGTTGTGTCCCTCTTCACCACGTGGTTCGGTGGCTAATCGGTCACACACCGAGCCTCTCAAAAGGCGCCACAAGAACCTACCAAATGGCAAAAGGTTGCAATGACACGAAGCAATTTACTAATGTTGCCTTTGGCGCTTCGCCGAGGTAGGCACAAACCCCTCACAATCACCGGAGGTGGCCAAGAACAATCACCAACTCTTGCCAATGCCTCCAAGCTGCTCCAAGCCGTCTAGGTGGCGGCAACCACCAAGAGAAACAAGAATCCCGCAGCAAATCAACCACCAAGTGCCAACTAGATGCAATCTCACAATGCAAATGCACTTGGATCACTCAATCTCACTTCGAATATGCAAAGGAGCAAGAGAGATGAGTGGGAGGGGAGTTGCTTAGCTCAAAGTGCTCACAAGTATGTCAAATGTTCGAGAGAGAGAGCCTTGAGCCGGCCAACGAGTATTTATAGACGTACCCCTTCGAATATAGCCGTTAGAAACTTAAACAACCGAAAACGGGCTGACCGGACGCGCTGGTCCAACTGACCGGACGCGCCGGTCGCCCAACGGCTAACTCGTGAAGTACTGACCGGACGCGCTGGTCCAAACGACCGGACGCGCTGGTCGCCCAACGGCTAACTGTGAAGCAACGACCGGACGCGCTGGTCCAACTGACCGGACGCGCCGGGAACGACCAGACGCGCTGGTCCCGTGAAGGACCGGACGCGCTGGTCGCCTGAGCAGTGCTCAACGAAATAGTGACCGGACGCGCTGAAGAATAAGACCGGACGCGACAATGACAGCGTCCGGTTAGAGTCCAGTAAGCTCCCTGAACGACCGGACGCGTCCGATCATCAGTGACCGGACGCGCCTCGCGTCCGATCATCGAACTGAAAAACACGCAGACACTGAACACTGACCGGACGCGTCCGGTCATGCAAGGACCGCGTCCGGTTCAGCGTCCGGTCACCTCTGTGACCTCCGTTCGCCTCCGTTTCTTTTCCAGACTTCCGGCGTAGTGGAAAAAAAATCGTTTCAACTTCTCGAAAACGCCTGAATCCCGCCTCGCAAGCTCGGCGGGAGGGAGAGAGGAACCAAACCCTCTCTACCGCTCAAACTCCACTGCCGTCGCAAATGTGCTAACATCACCAAGTGATCTCGTCATGTGTGAGTGTGTTAGCATTTTCACAATAATTTTCGGAGGCGTTATTAGTTCTATCCAAATACATATGATCATGAAATGCACATCTAGAGGCACTTAGGAGTTCAATAGCCACGTCATTCCCCTCTTTATAGTACGGCTATCTATCCTATAATGTAACCACACCCACTAGGTGTCTTGGTTACTAAAACACAACCCTTAAGCATATACCTTTGCCTTGATCACGTAGGGTTGCATCCAAATCCAAGTGTGGCCATCATGATCACCATGTCCATCTTGCCACCAACCTTGGAGTGTACTAATCCTCATATGCTACATACAACTTAGGCATGGGATTAGTACTTAGGCATTGTCACTAATTACCAACACCAAACATAGGACTTTCAACCCGGCGGGCTATAGAAAGGCCGGCCAGGGGACGACAGGTAGGGCAGGCGGTAGGGATGGCCGGTGGGAGGTTTAAGGGAGCTGATAGCAGTAGCGGTGTCCGGGCCAGGTCAAGGAGAGGGCGCCATGGCCGGACTTCGACGAAGCTCACTGGAGTTCGCCATGGTCGCATGTGGGAAGGGCGGGGAGAGGGGAGGGAAGGGGCCGGGGAGGGGAAGAAGGAGGTCGCCGCCGACGGTAGGGTCTCACCCAGAGCTCCACGGTCGTGACTGCGCTCCAAGGCGAGACCCTACCGCCGGCAACGAGGGTTGGGCGCGGGGGCGGTGGGAGGTGGTGGAGGCGGGAGTAGGGGCAAGGGCGGCAATCTGGATCTAGAGGGCGAAGGGAGGAGGCGGGGGTGGGGAGGGCTGAGGAGGAAGACGATGCGGGGTGGAGAATTTGCGTGCGAGCGAAAGTGCCATCGCGTGCGCACGCTGCCTCTAGTAGAGCCCATTTCAATTAAATGATTATTGTTTATTATCATCCAGGTGGTGAACTCTCATGCCCTTAATTATTAATCTCAAGATGAAACATTTTTCTATCATAGTATATATTGTTTGGGGATATGAATAAATCATTGTTAAGCTCCACATGACTAGGACTTTGTAGTTATTTTCTTAAAAAAATAACAATTTGCGGATGAGCTGTAGCTCGTTGGCCCTCGTGTGTTCCGCCAAAGCACAGGTCTAAGATCCGACCCAATCTCACGTGGGTTACATTACCGTTGTGTATGGGTGGGACAAGATTTTGTGGGTTTTCTCGATCTACGTGAAAAAGTCATCTTTTATCTTAATTCTTGTCATGTTCGATTGGCTAGAAAAACAGCTGATGTCATTGCTGATGCTAATTTATTGTGAGAGAAAAATACTGTTATTTCATTGTGAGGGTATAAACCCCTATACCCTTACGGCTAGACATGGGCATGCCCAGATCGGACGGTCCAGCCCATTACATGACGACGCGCGATCCAGATCATCGGGATGGAGTCTCGCGCAAGGCATCAAACCAGACTTGAGAATCAAGTAAGGTCTTGGTCGGTTAGATTATGATTCCTTATCTGGCTCTATATGGCAATTGTAACCGGCTAAAATTAGTTTCCAGATTTGTAACCTTGCCTCCCGAACTATATAAGGAGGGCAGGGGCCCCCTCGAAAACATCAAAACATACTCTAGGGCAAATTAGCTTGTAATACATTGTTCGAGACAGTAATAACAAAGCAGAGCAGGACGTAAGGTATTACGCCCACATGGCGGCCTGAACCTGGGTAAACCTGCGTGTTGTCCTGCATCACCATCTCGTTCGTGGCTTGCACACTTGTCTGCCGACAATCTACTACCTTGGGCATACCCCTCGATAGACTGCCGACCAGGTTTTGTCGACAGTGGCGCGCCAGGTAGGGGTGTGTGTACTGCTTTTTAGGCATGCGAGATGGTCATCTTTCCCGACTCCATGGCCACGGCTGCGGGCCTCACGTTCACGATCGGCCAGATCACCTGGACCACCGGCTCCAACGACTTTGTCATCACAGCCATGGAGGAGATGCGGATCTGATCTGCATAGACTACTTCCCCGACATCGGCATCGACTACGACTACGCTGGCTCTGGCTTCACCTGCACCAGCACCCTCATCGACCACGCCGGCAACTCATCGACTCCTTCCTCGCTACCAAGGGAGGAAACTCGACTCCACCGACTTGATCGACTCCATCGACCAACTTGGTGATAAACTCTCATTTACCCTATCTCTGGTCGATTCGCTCCAAGAGCAGTTTACCGGGCAGAACTCGAACGACTACAACAGATCTACTCGACCCGCTCGAGCCACCCGTTTTCAACGGTTGGGTATAGATCTAGTGGTCACTTCAACTCCTGAAGGGCACTCCGCTCGGCCTCGACCTTGACAACACAACTTCGTCAATATGGTGGGCTCTGATCAAGTTTCAATCCATACCACCTAGACAAATAGCCGTTTGAGCCTCGGATCGAGCACTGCGTCCGATGAAAATACTCAAACCATGGTATTACACCATGTGAGTAGCGGTGATGAAGAGATGCTACATCCTCCAGGCTTTCCTCGAATCCCGACTTTCCCTCCAAGGCGTGGCGCCATGATCAACGTGGTTAGCCAAGATGAAGACCCACCTGCTGGGGGCGAGACCGATCAACAGCGACGAGAGTGACAATAGCGCAATGCTGATCGAGCTCAACGTCGCATAGATGAAGACGCACGCCTAGCACAACAGCAAGCAGATCGTGACCAGCAAGAAGCTGACGCTGTAGCTAGGCGTAACCGGTTGCAAGGGCGCAACCTCAATGATGCTTTCGACATGGTGGGGAATAGACCAGTATTCAAAACCCTAAGTGCCAACATGGCTGTTGCCATTGAGAGCCTGAAGCGGTTACTAGATACCCTAGAAATCCAAAATATCCGGGTGGATCTTCAGGCTTATCTCTAGGCGGCTATGGTTTAGACTAATGAACGTGCCGTAGGCCCATCGGCGTCTAGCACGACTAGCAGGAGCCACCAGCACTCCAGTCGACCTTTCAGGTCTGGTCAACGTGGCTTACGTGCACCCGCCGGCCCAGACCACCACATAGGCAACGATAATCACATGGCTCCTGGTGTCAATCTAGGGGCTGACGGAGGCAATGACGGCAATCGCGGGAACCCTCCCCACAACGATAATCGCCAGCTCGACCATCACCGCAATAACAACGATGACGACCGACGCAGCGATAACCGACGTAATGACCACCGGGACCACCGTCATCAGGGGCAACAACACAGTGATGAACGAGATGGCCATGATGGCAATCACGATCTCCGTCGTGACCTCAACAACCATAACATATGTCCTCGCATTGAATAGAGAGCTCGGAACCGTGTGTCCCATGAAACCAGTCGTCGCATGGAGTACGATATGGTTCACGGTCCCCTGGGCCCCAAGCAATTCACCAACCACCTACGACAAGTTGTCTGGCCTAGAGGTTTTAAACTTGAGAAGCTTAACCATTATGACGGCAAGGTCAATCCCGAGCTATGGGTCCAACTTTACTAGACCGCTTGCAGATCTACTATGGGTGATGAGCACATCATGGCCAATTACTTTCCCGTGGTGGTTGGCCCGATGGGGCACCAATGGCTTGTCAGTCTCCCTGAGAACCAATTCGACTCCTGGTATGCTTTGCGTCAAGCCTTTGTCGAAAACTTCATTGCTACCTGTGAACAGCTAGGCAACAAATATGATCTGCAGCGCATCCGCGACGCCAGGGATGAACCATTGCACGAGTACATCCAACGTTTCTCGGATATGCGCATCAGGATTCCTAGGATCACCGACAACGAGGCTATTGAAGCCTTCATTACTGGTCTGCGCTACCACAATGATCTCAGGGACAAGCTCCTTCGTAAATGGCCTATAACGGTGGTCGACCTCCTCACCACCACTAAGAAGTATGCAGATGCCGACGACGCTAAGAAGCTGCTAAATGAGGGCACCGGCAAAGCACCGTACTCCCCACGACGCGACGACTATCGTGACAACCTCCGCCGCGACAACTTTAGAGGTCGCTGCGACATCAGGGACCACCGTAACGATAATCGTGATCGGCGTGACAACAGAAATCAGCACGGCGATCGCCGTGACAACTTCAAGGGCAAGCGTGCCCGTGATGACGATGGTGAAGTCAACGCCGTGAAAAATTTTGGTGGGCATCGCAATTATGAAGAAGACTACGCTAAAGCTTTGAAGAGGCCTTGCCCAGCTCATCCTAAGTCCAACCACATGTTGGAAAACTGCAAGGTCCTCAAGGAAATCTACCGTCGCAAACATGCTTCAGAAAATGCCGATAAGCCTAATGACGCAGCAGACTAGCGTAACCGCATGGACGATGGCGAGGACGATCCTGACAAGAACCCCAATCACCAGTATCAGGAACCAGTGAGGCATGTTTCAACCATTGTCGGGGGTAAGGTGTCTGTTGAAAGTAAACGCGAGCGAAAGCTGCTCGCCCGTGCTTGCCTGAATGTGGCCAAGGTAGACGACCTCATTGCGGATCCAAGACTACCCCCCTGGTCACACCGAGAAATCAACTTTAGCCGGGCGGATCAATGGGCCACCATCCCTGAACCAGGTCGTTTCGCTCTTGTCCTCAGCCCTTGTATCAATAAAGTGCAATTTGATAGGGTGCTCATTGATGGCGGTAGTTCCATCGACATCCTGTTCAAAAATAGCCTCTTAGCGTTGAACATATCTGAAGCTAACTTTAAGCCATACGACGCATAGTTCTGGGGGGTCCTGCCTGGACAGAGCTCTACGCCTCTCGGGCAGATTACCCTACCTGTGCAGTTTGACACGGCAGACCACTTCTATACCGACTACGTCAACTTTGTGGTCGCTGACTTCGAGGGTACCTACCATGCTATCCTTGGTCATCCCACGATCACTAAATTCATGGTCGTACCTCATTACAGGTACTTGGTGCTTAAGATGCCTTTGGCCTACCTCACATTGACGAAGTCATGGACTCCACGGCCGGCTGCGAGCTACTATCTTTTCTCGACTGTTACTCTGGTTATCACCAGATTGCTCTAAACAAGGACGATTAGATCAAGACGTCCTTTATTACACCCTTCGGCGCTTATTGCTACACGACCATGTCGTTTGGGCTCAAAAATGCCGGAGCTACTTATCAGCGTGCAATTCAAGAGTGCCTCGAAAAGGAGATACAAGATGAACTGGTCGAGGCCTATGTAGATGACGTAGTTGTCAAAACTAAGGAATCTCACTCCTTGATTGACGATCTGACATGTACTTTTGTAGCGCTCAATCAATATCAATGGAAGTTGAACCCTAAAAAGTGCATCTTTGGCGTTCCCTCTAGTATATTACTAGGCAATGTTGTCAGTCATGATGGTATACGTCCTAACCCAGAGAAGGTGCAAGCTGTCCTTAATATGAAGCGACCAGCATATGTCAAGGATGTCCAGAAGCTTACAGGGTGTATGGCCGCCCTAAGCCGATTCCTATCTCGATTTGGTGACAAGGGCTTACCTTTTTTCAAGTTACTCAAGGTAGGCGAGAAGTTTGAGTGGTCGGAGGAAGCAGATATTGCCTTTACACAACTAAAGCAGTACCTTGCATCACCTCCGGTCCTTACTGCCCCCAAGTTAGGAGAAGTCCTCCAACTTTACATTGCCGCGACTGATCGAGTCATTTCCACTGTCTTGGTGGTCGAGCACGAGGAGCCCGGCCACGCTTATGGTGTTCAGCGCCCAATCTATTTCATCAGTGAGGTGCTCAACGAGTCCAAAACTAGGTACACTCAGATTTAAAAATTGATCTACGCCATACTCATTACAACTCGAAAGTTGAAACATTACTTTAACGGGTTCCATGTGGTGATCAAAACTAAGTTTCCCCTTGGTACCATTATACGCAACAAAGATGCAAACGGGCGCATCGCCAAGTGGGCAATGGAGTTATGTCCTTTCGACCTGGAGTTTACACGCCGTGATACTATTAAATCCCAAACATTGGCTGATTTCATGGTCGAGTGGACGGACTTAAGTATCCCGACCTCTCAAGGACCCGTTGACTACTAGAAAATGTATTTTGATGGCTCACTGACTATTGATGGTGCGGGAGCGGGCATATTATTCATATCACCAACCAATGAGCAATTGCGCTACATCCTCAAGATTCACTTCCCGACATCTAACAATGCTGCAGAATACGAGGCATGTTTTCATGGTTTGCGCATTGCAGTCGACCTCGGTATCAAGCGCCTTTACGTCCACGGTGACTCGGCCCTAGTTATTAACCAACTCAATAAGGATTGGGATACAACTAGCGAGAAGATGGATGCATACTGCAAGGAAATTAGGAAGCTTGAAGGCAAATTCTACGGCATTGAATACTCCCATGTGGTCCAAGACAAAAACCAAGCAGCTAATGCGCTGTCAAAGTTAGGATCATCTAGAGCTCAAGTACCATATGGCATTTTTGTTCAAGACCTTTTAAAACCATCAATTAAGCAAGAAGGCGACCCCGTGGTCGAGAAGCCCCCGGACGAGCCTCTGGTAGCTATGGTTTCATCACCGACCACTATGACACTATCTCCCACATCCACAGGACCATCTCAGACCTCGACTAAGAAAGTGGACTGGCATGTTCTATTCATTTAGTATCTAACAGATGGCACCGGGTATTCTGATTGAACTGAGAATAAACGCCTTATACGCCAGAGCAAACAATACCTGGTGGTCGAGGGTAAGCTGTGCCGCAAAAATGCGAAAGCAGAAGTATTGATGAAGTGCATTGAGCAAGAAGACGGTATTAAACTCTTGGAAGAAATATATTCTGGCACCTGTGGTAATCATGCCGCATCTCGGACACTGGTCGGTAAAGCATTCTGTGCAGGTTCTTACTGGCCATCCGCCATAGCGGATGTAGAGAAGCTTGTTAGACACTACGCCAATTGTCAATTTTTCTCCAAAAGAGTTCACGTGCCAGCCCATGAGATCTAGATCATACCAGCCTCTTGGCCCTTTGCATGCTGGGGACTGGATATGATTGGACCCTTCAAACCAGCACCAGGTAACTTCAAATTCGTATTCGTGCTGATCAATAAATTTTCCAAATGGATAGAGTACATGCCCTTGGTCAAAGCATCTTTCAAGAAAGCAGTCGAGTTCCTCGACCAAGTCATCCACCGCTTCGGTATACCCAACAATATCATTACAGACCTGGGGACTCAGTTTACTGGGAACACATTTTTAGACTTCTGTGATGAACGGAGCATTGTAGTGAAATACGTCTCGGTGGCACATCCCAAAGCTAATGGACAGGTCGAGCGGGCTAATGGAATGATTCTAGATGCATTGAAGAAAAGGATGTACAGAGAGAATGACAAAGCCCCTGGACGGTGGATTAAGGAGTTACTAGTCGTGGTCTGGAGACTTCGGACATAGCCTAATCGCAATACTGGTGTCTCCCCATATTTCATGGTTTACGGCGCCGAGGCTGTGCTCCCAGCAGACATTGAATTTCGGTCACCTCGGGTCGAGAACTATAATGAAGATCAAGTTACTGAACAACGTGAGCTCGAGGTGAATAGTATAGAGGAACGACGCCTTGACTCTCGTATATGCACGACCAAGTACTTAGCTGTGTTATGAAGGTACTACAACAAAAATGTTTAGGAATGTTTCTTTGTGGTCGGCGACATGGTATAAAAATGGAAGACTAGCCAAGATGGTGTCCACAAGTTGGCAACTCCATGGGAAGGGCCATACATCGTCAAGGCTGTTACACGACCTACCTCGTACAGACTTGCAAGACTTGACGGCACTGATGTGCCTAACTCCATTCATATCGACAAGCTTAGGCGTTTTTACCCCTAATTCTCAAATACAGATATGTACCTTTTTTCGTACTTTGAATATATATATATATTCAAATTCAGTTGACTACACTTGTTTACATTGTTGATTCTACAACTACAACAACTTTTTGAAACAACAGTACATCGATCACTAATCCCTTCAGATTCTCGGAGCAGCTCTGTCCTCGACCTCACTCATAGCGTGCACGAGATCCGTCCTCTGCGTTTTGGGTGGTCGATAGACGCCCTTTGGCCAGACCAGTCGTACTCTTACATGTATACAGGCTATTACAGCCTTACACTTGGATCACTGGCCTCTCCAAAGCCGTACAGACCTACAGGATGACATCGATTACGCTGAAACAACTAAAAACAGAACATTTCGCTATTCTAACTTAGTTCTCATCGACTACACTAGAACAACTAAAAACAGAATATTTCACTGTTCTAACTTAGTTCTTATCGATTACGCCAGAACAACTAAAATAGAACACCCTGTTGTTCTAACTTAGTTAAATTCACACGCAATACAGAGCTTTAATGTTTTTTCATACAAAAACATCAACAACTTTACATTATACTATTCATTACCTTATTACAAGCTCGCCTCTTTACAGGAACGAGTTTACAATAAGTTTATGAAACTTAACTAATCCTATGAACTATTCTAGGTTCCTCCTACTGTGGACCCTTTGGCAGTTCCGAGACCTTTGGCGTGGTCAAGGATGGAGCAGAATGTGCTTCGCTGGAAGCCAAAGATGGTGGCACGGGTATTTGACCCACGTACAACTGAATTGTCCTGGTCGATGGGGCTATAGCTAGGCACAAGATGATGTCCTTCGTAATCACGGCAGCATGCTTCATCTCCTCTGACCGCAGCTCGTCAGCTCGCTCCACCCCGACCTCCCTGGGATAACCAGATTCCAGGCGAGCAATATCCAGCAAAGGGTAGTGGGCACGTACCAAGCTAAGTAAATGTGCACCCACATACTCCTTGATGTCCTTCGTCCATTATTGGAGCCATCCCTAGGCTTTTTGGGATTTCTCGACCAGGCCTATTTTTGGTGCCTCTGCTCCAACTTCGGTGGAGTCGAGGCCAATGATGTCGAGCACTAGTGCGATCCCTTTCGCCATCTCTGCGTAGGCGTGCTTCCAAGTCTCTCGCTCCTTGATGAGCGTCTTACATTTGCCATTAAGGGATTTTTGCTCCATCATAAGCTTGCTGCACTTCTAGGACCACGCCTCGATCTTTTTTTGCATCAGCCTGGTTTTGAAGCTCTAGGTCGTCGCAATCTTTCTTCATCTTCTCAAGGTGCATTTTGGCATTTTTCTTTACAACTGCAAGGTGTCACGTTGATAAGAATTTAACGCCACAAAATTCAATGAATGCTACGACAATGCTGAGGAATACTTACTCTCCAGATCCTTGGCTAATTTAGCCTTCTCTTCCTTCATGGACTGCTGTGCTTGCAGTCATTTGGTCTTCTCTTCAGTCAGCCGGTCACACTCAATAACTACTTGAGCATTTTCTTCACGAAGCCAGCTAACTTCGATGTCCAGACCTATATCAATACTCTGATTATGAACAATACAGTAATACAGCACCCTACAGAGCTCGAGTACCTAACAACAGAAGGAATCCTTACCCGATCTCTGTTTCTCGACCACTTCCAGCCATTGGAGTACAATGTGCATCTTTTCTTCATGATCAATATTTTGTTTCGCATAACTTTCTAACTGCTGCTGCAATTTCTTCTGTTCTACACTCAGTTGTTTGTTCTTTCCGACCATAGTCTGTAGTATATAGGATCATAAAGCAGTTCTTATGGATTATACAACAACAGCTTATATAGTTATGTGAGGCTTACCTTAACTTCCTCCAGGAATATTTTACCAACTGCTTCTACGGCCCCGACCTCGTCTCCTACTGGGATCTCCATAGTGTAGGAGCGGGTGCCATAAAATCTGCTTTCTTCTTCATAATGCCCGAGGATTTCTTCTATGGCTGGGGCTGAAGGCTCGGCTTCTTCTCCTAGTTTAGCACTTCTAGTTGGCTCCTTGGTGGTTCCACCAACTTCTGTAGATTTTGGGACTTGCAGCTCTGCGGCCGGCTGGGGCTGTTCTTGTTTCTCTGAGGCTGGCTGGGGCTGTTCTGGGTCTTCTCAGGCTGGTTGGTGCTATATTGTTGGTTCTGGGGCCTCCTGTGGTTGTTTTGGCATCTCTCGGGCCCAACTATCTCCTGCCCGCCCCAAAATTTCAGTTTGTGGACCAGGAGCAGATGTTGAAGGAGCTTGCGGCTCAGGGACTACTCTCTCTGCTCTGGTCTGCTCCAGGACCTGCCGCTCGGCGATGGCAGTATTCGTTGGTGGCGGTGTTGCACTGCCAGACAGTTCTTCTGGCCTTTGGGTCGATGCAGAGCTATACAAATCAATAATAAGTTACAAAGGTGATGATATTGACCAATTATGTTATACTCAAACAAGTTTTTGATGACTTATAGGTCTGTAGCATGGAAAACAGTGGCAAACCGAGATTTTTTTATCTTCTCGGGTCTGGCACCCTTCTCTGCTACTGCTTCGGTGGTCGGGACTGGCTTAGCCATGTCGCTTCTAACAGCGGCAACTGGCTTTGGGATTCCTGAGGCCTGCACCTGTGGTTGCGGTGGACGAGATGGTGGCTCAGTTGTTTGCAACGGTGGTGTCAGCTCTTGCCTTCTAGCAAGCCGCTCCCTCTGACTGCTTGCTACGATACCGGAGACCTCCTTGACCTCCTCGTCTTCATCTTCTGGCCAATCTGCAATAACGCGTCGACATTTACTTGCTGGGTCCTCTGCTTTCTTTAGGTCAATTATCTCTTTTGAATTTTCATTTGCAGAGGTTCCATGTGAGGTTTGGCCCCTTTTCTTCGTTGGGGCAACCACTAGTTTCTTGCCTGCAAGTCGGCTGGCTTGCTCTGATTCATCCTCAATTTCAAGCCAATCAACTTCAGAAGGATTGTCGTCCACGGGCAGCGGCTGTGCATCATGGGCCTGTGGCACGACCTCTGGCCACTCCATGCCTAGAGGGCAAGAGACGAATGTCTGCGCGCTCTCCTGTCCATTAAATTGGGCAACAAACAGCAACATGAATTTCAGAATGCCACTACACCAACTAAGTGGTTATTATGCAGAGTTTCAATCACAAGGATAAACTATCAGACATCATTTGACTTACCAGTGGTGGTGGGCGAGTAAGCTTGAATGCTGGCTCAATGACTGTCAGCTTCTTGAAGCTGGGATCTTTCAGGTTAAACAGGTCTTGGACCCTCATCTTCACTTCTTTCGGCTCGAGGTCTTCATTCCTCATCCTGGTCGGGTCCATGCGACCTTGGTATTCATATGCCGCGTGCATTTCTGGCCTGACACGGTTGGATCCGATGACTGATAAAATTACCAACTACACTTGGTCTATCTAGCCTCGACCAAGGTAGCAGCTGCATAATTGCTTCGATCTGGATTGTGTTCTACGGCAGCTCTTTCCAACTATTAGTCTTCTCTGGGATCAAAGATACGTCGCAGTATGAGGCCTGACTTGGTTCTTCACGGATATAAAACTAGTGTCTGTACTAGTCCTCTAGTGTGGTTTTCCAAGGGCAGTGTAGGTACTCTGCCCTGATCCCTTCCCACATGTTCAGATAGCAGCCACCAGCCACATTAGAGCTGCCTTGACCTCCTTTCTTCTTCAACCAAAATAAGTGGCGAAAATAGTCGAAGTGGGGTTGGAAACCACCGTATGCTTCGTAGAGATGGATGAAGCAAGCGACAAAGCAGCACAGAATTTGGATGCATATTGCAAATGCTGATCTCATAATAGTTACAGAGCCCTTGCAAGAACGGATGTACGGGAACATCAAATCCATGAGTAAAGTATTTTTCAAAAACAACAATTTCACCTCCTTTGGGATCTGGGAATGGCTCCAGATCGGGTGCACACCATCCCGCCAGTTCTTGGGCATGCAGCACACCAATCCGCACCAGTCGCTCAAGACTAAGTGGGGTGCACTTTGACATACTCCACTCCTTCATGATCTCCTTGCGAACTTTGGCCTCCGTCTTCGTCTTCCTCGCGGCCATTCTCTGACTCTTTTGACTCTTCCTTTCTACGGAGGAAAAGGAGGGCGCCGCTCTTCCCAGTGGCTAGGGTTTGGTGGCGGTGATTCAAGCGGCGGTGACGCGTGAGGAAATTGGGGCAACTTTGTCGATGCCTACGGCGGCGACTTTGGATTGCACTATGGTGGTGGCACTGGGGCTCGAACGGGTTCTGTGATGACAATGGCGCGGCAGCGGCAGCAGCAAGAAGACGGTTGATTGCGGATATGTGAATGTGAGTAGATTGGAATCGTTCCCTTCCCCAGTCTTTAAGAGGTAGGGTCAATTCAGTTTTCAAAAGAATGGCGCACGTGGCGCGAGATTTGCGGTAACTGACAGATTTCCTCCACAAAAATTGCGTTTCTTCGATTTTGGCGCCATTTCGTACGCGACCTAAATGTGTCTTGTTACAGACACTTGGTCACTGTTCATAGGATGCGCCAGAAAGGAACTACGGCGCCGCCCACGTCATCATCACGTCAGCTTGGACCAGTAAAAAAGAGATCTACCGAGACAGCGTGGCGATGGATTCACTAAGACCAGTGTGTTCTAGAACCTGTAGCCAGAGTTCTGAGCTTTGGGACCTGCAGCCAGACCTCTGATCTCTAGGACCTGTAGTCAGACCTCTGAGCTCGGGGACTCGTCGCCAGACCTCTGAGCTCTAAGACCTATAGTCATACCTCTAAGCTCGGGGACTCGTTGCCAGACCTCCGTGCTCGGGGACTCGTCGCCAGACCTCCGAGCTCGGGGACTTGTCGCCAGATCTACAAGCTCGGGGACTCATTGCTAGACCTCTGAGCTCGGGGATTCGTCGACAGATCTCCGAGCTTGGGGACTCGTCGTTAGACCTTCAAGCTTGGGGAATTGTTACACCACTTCCTGCCGCAGGATTCGTCTTGCACGACTACATGTACTATGCTGGCATACAGTCGATGGACGCTTGATATTCTTAGACCTTGCTACATGGCTTATTTTTCGCCTTCCAGCAAGCTCGGGGACTACATCATATATGATGCACCTGACGGTGCATAATGATCATTGGTTCTTGAGGATTCTTTTTTAGACCCTGGCATCATGTGCCTACGTCACCTATTACCAGGCTCGGGGACTAAGTGGTTACACTTCACCTGACAGTGAATTGTTTCTATTTTTTGACCCCTACGCTCTGGAATTTTTTGTAAGTTACTTCCATCAAGTACGCACACTTATATTTCTTTTTAGAAATACAAGTGGGTACACTTCACCAGGAAAGAAAATTTTTCTTTTTGAACCACTATGCAATCTTCATCAACAATCACGGTTTATTGATTCCTGATCTAGACGGAACACCAGCGCATGCTCGGCTAACATTTCAAGGTGATGTGAAGACAAACCTCGCAACTTGAAGAAGACTAAGACAGTGTGTCGATACAGAATACATAGTGCTCGGGGACTAGCTGTGGGGGTATAAACCCCTATACCCTTACGGCTAGACATGGGCAGACCCAGACCAGACGGTCCAGTCCATTACATGACGACGTGCGATCCAGATCATCGGGATGGAGTCTCGCGCAAGGCATCAAACCAGACTTGGCAATCAAGCAAGGTCTTGGTCGGTTAGATTAAGATTCTTTATCCGGCTCTATATGGCAATTGTAACAGGCTAAGATTAGTTTCCAGATTTGTAACCCTGCCTCTCGGACTATATAAGGAGGGCAGGAGGCCCCCTCAAAAACATCGAAACATACTCTGGCAAACTAGCTTGTAATACATTGTTCGAGACAGCAATAACAAAGCAGAGCAGGACGTAAGGTATTACGCCCACACGGCGCCCTGAACCTGGGTAAACCCGCGTGTTGTCCTGCATCACCATCTCGTTCGTGGCTTGCACACCTGTCTGCCGATAATCTACTACCTTGAGCATACCCCTCGGTAGACTGCCGACCAGGTTTTATCGACATTCACTGAAAAGATACGGCTGATAAGTTCAAACGAACCAGGCCCGAGGGCTATCTACCCTCACGGATCGAGTTTAGAAAAACAATTAAAATTTCATTAATTTGAATGGAGAAATACAGATTGAGATTGTTGATGCAACAAGACAGATATCAACAAGAAATGTTGAGTAGTGCTTGGTTCGGTAGGAATTAGGAAATCGAATTCGTATAAGCTATGCACTTGTGGATTAATTCTATATATCTCATGAATGAAAAAGTGTACAATTTTTTTCTGTAACAGTGGGGTCGCTCGAGTGTGTTTGATTTTTGAAGTATGTTTTCTCATTTTTCAAGGACGAATTTTGGGGCCTTTGGAAGGGATTTCTTATTGGGTACACACGGGTCTGAACCCGGACCCACTTACAGAGAGCGGAGGCGCATCATGACGACTCACGAGCTCAGTCCAGCTGAGTGAGGACCACCCCAACGGTCGGGAAGGTTGAAAGTTGACTCTGGCTTCAACTTTTGACTTAACCCCCTGATGATTCGTATAATTATGAGGTGATTATAAATTTCCGCCACCGTCAGAGATTTTGATTCTCTTTCCGACAGCACACTATAGATAGCATAAATAAATAAAATAAGAAGAATGGGATACGAGGATGGCATCTTCCTTGCGGTGGCGTGTCAATAGAACCAGCAGATTCAAACTATTTTGTCCTTCATTTTGTAACACATTTCTTTATTGTAATTTTTTCTAACACAATTAATTATTCAAGAATAAATAGCGAGAGCCGGTACGTATTAATTGTATTGCGTCAAGATATGCAACATAAGATAAACTTTGCAGTGGTAAAAATCGCCCATCAGGAGGGGTGAAAAATTAATAACTCTCTAACTAGAAGGATATGTAATATTTCTCACCATGGGCGAAATTTGTATTTGTGGAGCATCCTATGTGTGTTCTACATCGTGATGCACAGCACAGTTTTTAAAAAAATCGTAACCTTTCATTAAGAACTGAGATGAGAACAATTTATACAAAATTGCTGCTCTGAATAAGGTCTATAACTTCCTAGTTCATCACTTTTTTTTATTAAAACCATTTAAATGCCCAAATGAGTGCCGCAAAGCTAAAATCTGTTTGTTGATTTCAAAATAGATGTAAACTTTGTAGGGTTCATGTGGGTATCCAAACTGACTTAAATAAAAAAAGGACTATAAAGTTATAAATCTTGTCAAAAGCCTATAATACTTGCGAACTGATCATAGATCAGTTGGTTAGGTTTCTTATGGTGGAACCTGCCCACTCGGGTTTAAGTCCTCGCCTGGGTATGGGTGCTCGCATTTTCCTAGATTTATTATAGGATTTAACGGCGCTATGTTTTTATTGGTATGCGATGTCCCCGTCGACAGCGAGGTGCATGTGATGACTTCGTGAATCTCGAGATATGTCAGCTCAGTCCTTCGGAGGTGCTCATAGGGGTAGGGTTTGCGTATGTGTGTTCATAGGGGTGAGTATGCCTGCGTGTTGTGGGCGTCTGCGTTAACACTTTTTTTTTTGATAATTTTAACCTTAATCTGAGTTGTTGTAAAAAAAATCTTAATCTGAGTTCGTATGAAGAAGTTATATTTTGTAAAAAAAAATCGTGTTATGCAATGCAAATAATTCATTGCCCATTGGTCAAGAAGAAATATATAAAAAAATCCCCTTTGAATGGGAGATAGCAGATAGGTCATCAAATATGAGAAACCCAACTTGCAATCCTTTCATCGGGCTCCTTCTAAACCTCATCCACTCAAAAGGGCAAAAGCTCCATCACATCCATAAATTGCCAATTGGGAAGGCGATAATTTCCATTCACCCAATGAGTAGATGATTGGAGGCAATATTTGTATATTTTTTTAAAAAATGCACTATAGAAAATACAAAAACAAAAAAATGGAATGAGAGGCGCGGATGGGCCGGCAATGGGCTCTCGTCCATGCAGGTCAGATGGCTTGCTTTGACCTTTGAGAGGTGTATTGTAATACTAATACTTCCTCCGTCCACCAAAGGATGCAACTACGTGTTGCGTGCCGTCAATTTTTAGTGAATACTATTCATATTTATGGCTTTAAAATGATTTATTATGAAAATACATTTCATACTTAATCTAATGATATTTAATTGATATGATAAATAGTGATACTTTTTTATTTATAATTAATCGAACTTAAAATACTAAACTATAACATTGTGCTAGAATTGCATTCTTTGCTAGACGAAGGGAGTAATATAATATTGCATGGGCAAGGATTGAGCTTTCTTCTGACAATTGCTACTGGTTGTGGGCTTGGCCATCTAGTATTTCTGGGCCTTTAGGCAGGCCAGCTCGTTAGAGCAAGTGTATGCATTCTTGGCTGGACATAGCCTATATGTTGAAGCAACATTTGCAAATTGTCACTGGTATATACCTCTAGTCAAGATTCGATCACAATGCATGCCCCATATATAACTTCATGTCCTTCTACTAATTCAGCTGATGTACAAGTTCGTTTCAGGGTAGTTATTACATGTTCATTACCAATGTTAGTGAACCAAAAACAAGCTTCTTCGTTTGTTTAAATTCACTACAAGAATTCTGTTGATACATGACGGATCCATTTCGTCACAATATCCCCAAAATCTGTCATAAAAGGCACCAAATATTCAGTCCTAGCGAGATGCATGTACAGTTTTGAGAAAGCTTCTTCTTTTGTTTGAATTCACATTGGACACAAATGATCCAGTTTTCCAATAGTTGGCACTTGGCACCCAATGTGTTCACAACCATAGTTGCCTCCGCAAAATAGAAAAATGGAGGGATGAAAGATTGACACTTTTGGCCTTTGCCACGTCCTAATTAAACAGAACATTGAAGAGATATAGAGCATACCCTCTGTAGTATGGAAAAGCCTGCTGATGTTGGAAAGGATAGCCTCAATCTAGTGAACTTGGCAACAAAAAGTACCCAAAGTTATTCTAGAGCAATCTCTGAATTTGGAACATTTATGAAACTAAACCGAGCATCAGCACTTATCTTGGCTGAAGGCCATCAGTAGACTTACGTTGTTTTAGTGCTGCAGCTAAAACTGATGTATTGTCCTTATTTTTCTCCATGCTGTCATCAGTCGAAGGCCTCCAAAGCCTTAAAAGCTCATGCTCAATGTTCACCGATCCTGCTCTCATGGCATACAAATACAGTTCTTACTATTTTGCAACCTACTACCTATTTGCAAGGAATATTAAACGAATCAATCACATGGCGAATGTAGAAGAGGAAAATTTGCCACAATCATACACAGTATTAAATTCCACATCATACTTCCATACATAAGTCAATATTGTTCTGATAATTAGATTGCAAACTCAAATTCCCAAGCACAAAGTGAGTACAATCCTGATTCAGCTACCATCTTGCGGAAGAGCCCAAGACAGCATCAAACTAAGTAGCAAGCTACTGACTTTAGAGATAAATAGTACTACTAATTATTAATGGTACCAGTGGTCTAGAATACATTTAGGAGCACAGCACAGCAGCAAAATCAAGTAAGAGATACCACACTGAAAACCATGATTACAACAACAACAACAACAACAACAACATAGCATTTTGTCCCAAGCAAGTTGGGGTAGGCTAGAGATGAAACCCAAAAGAGACGAGAAACAGGGAGACACATAAAGGGACATAAAGGGCACAAGACAAAAGATGTCACGGTTCAGGCACGTTGATTGCTAATCTCCAAGCGCTCCTGTCCATAGCTAAATCCTTGGGGATATTCCACTCCTTAAGATCTCTCTTAACGGACTCGTCCCAAGTTAGTTTAGGTCGACCTCTACCGCTCTTTACATTATCGGCCCGCTTTAGAACTCCACTACGCACCGGCGCCTCAGGAGGCCTCCGTTGGACATGTCCAAACCATCTCAACCGATGTTGAATCAATTTCTCCTCAATTGGTGCCACCCCAACCCTATCCCGAATATCGTCGTTCCGTACTCTATCCCTCCTTGTGTGCCCACAACACCAACGCAACATACGCATCTCCGCTACACTCAATTGCTGGACATGTCGCCTTTTTGTAGGCCAACACTCAGCACCATATAACATCGCCGGACGAATCGCCGTCCTATAGAACTTACCTTTCAGCTTCTGAGGCACCCTTTTGTCACAGAGAACGCCAGAAGCTTGACGCCATTTCAACCAGCCGGCTGAAATTCTATGCCTAACATCTTCATCAATGTCTCCATCCTTTTGTAGCATCGACCCTAAATACCGAAAAGTATCCTTCTTGGCCACCACTTGCCCATCGAGGCTAACGTCTCCCTCCTCGTGCCTAGTCGCGCTGAAATCGCACCTCATATACTCGGTCTTAGTCCTACTAAGTCTGAACCCTTTCGACTCTAACGTGTGCCTCCATAGTTCTAACTTCCTATTAACTCCCGCCCTACTGTCGTCAACTAGCACCACATCATCAGCAAAGAGCATACACCAAGGGATATCACCTTGTATGTCCCTTGTGACCTCATCCATCACCAAAGCAAATAAATAAGGGCTCAAAGCTGACCCCTGATGCAGTCCTATTTTAATTGGAAAGTCACTGGTGTCGCCATCACCTGTTCGGACAAACGTCACCACATCCCTGTACATATCCTTGATGAGGGTAACGTACTTAGTTGGGACTTTGTGCTTTTCCAAGGCCCACCACATGACATTTCTCGGTACTTTGTCATATGCCTTCTCGAGGTCAATAAAGACCATGTGCAAGTCCTTCTTCTGCTCCCTATATCTCTCCATCAATTGTCGTAATAAGAAAATCGCCTCCATGGTCGACCTACCAGGCATGAACCCAAACTGATTTTGGGTCACATGTGTCACTCTCCTTAGGCGATGCTCGATAACCCTCTCCCAGAGCTTCATCGTATGACTCATCAACTTAATCCCACGGTAGTTAGTACAACTTTGAACATCTCCCTTGTTCTTGAAGATAGGTACTAATATACTTCTCCTCCATTCTTCAGGCATCTTGTTTGACCGAAAAATAAGGTTAAAAAGCTTAGTTAACCATACTATCGCTCTGGCGCCTAGGTATCTCCACACCTCAATGGGGATACCATCAGGGCCCATCGCTTTACCTCCCTTCATCCTCTTCAAAGCCTCTCCGATCTCTGCCTCCTGAATTCTCCTCACAAAGCGTCTGTTGGTATCGTCAAATGAGTCGTCCAACTCAAGGGCAGGACCCTCATTCTCCCCATTAAACAACTTGTCGAAGTACTCTCTCCATCTGTCCTTGATTTCCTCATCCTTCACCAGAAGTCGATCTGTCCCATCCTTGATGCATTTTATTTGGTTGATGTCCCTTGTCTTCCTCTCGCGGATTCTAGCCATCCTATAAATGTCCTTCTCCCCTTCCTTCGTGCCTAGCCGCTGATAAAGGCCATCATACGCCTGACCTTTTGCTACACTCACAGCTCGCTTTGCAACCCTCTTCGCTATTTTATAGTCCTCGATGTTGGCTACACTCTTGTCATGGTGGAGACGCTTGAAACACTCCTTCTTCTCCCTAAAACCATGATTCTGTTGTATTAATTTCGCTCTTGACTTAGAGGCCCTTGCACTTGTAATTTGAGCTTCTTAGGCATTTGACACATGCCAGCAGCTCCTGGCCCCTCATTTGCAGAGGCCGCAACACCAGCTCCAGGTCCCTCGTCTGTAGAGACCGCAATATCAGCTACTGGCACCTCATATGTAGAAATGGCAACACCAGTTTCTGGTCTATCATCTGTGGAGACTGCTCCCGGTGCTGCATAAGAAACACAAATACAAAATATGAGTAATTGATGGGAACAATGAACACTCGGTCTACAGAAGTCACACAGGAGCCATCAAGTTGGCTCCGATGGCTAACAAAACAGCACTGATTTATTATCCAGTTAATGGTCACATATCCACAACATCATAAAGATGAACTCAAACTAGTCCAGATCCAGGAATGTATCCAATTTGTACTTCTACAATGTTATCAAGTGACATTACCATACAAGAGATGATTGAGGAACATATATCATTAAAGATTGGCATGAGGCTAATATTTAAACTTTAGAAGCTCATGTATGTAGGTAAAACCTTTTATGTAGGTACCATATAGGTAGGAGTAATCTGGAGGTTCAGATATCATACTTTGACAGAGATATTGTTCTTTTCCCCGCAAAAAAATAATAAATAAAAATAACACACTGTTGTTGAGCCCATTTGCAACTGACCATATTTTCATGCTGAAACTAACTACTTGTGCAAACGGGCAAATTTGGAAGTGATCAAATGCATACCTGGAGTGCAGAAGCTGACGTAGGGAACAACGCGAGCCGAGACTAAGTCCTCCCCTACTTTCTTGCAACTCCCAGACTTCAGATCGATAGTGAAATACCCAACACGTGTCCATAAGAAAATGACGGCAGCTCCAGTCTCTGCAAAGCCAGTCAACCAAGGTCTGACTTCATATGGGAGTAGCGGACCCGGCAGGGCATCAAGTGGGAGGAGCGCCTGAAGGTCAATGGTTCTGCTTTCTTCCCATCTTCCATGCTCCCTTACCCAGACGACGAGTATTGAATTGCTTTCCTTGGCAACTCCTAGCCTACCATCCTCCGTAGCAATAAGCATACAGTCGTCCAGTCGGACACCAGGTCCTAGTATTATGCGAATATTACACATTTGATTTGGCAGCATGTCGTACTTGAAGATATCATAGCTTGCTGCAGACTTGCCGTAGAGGGTACTCTCAATAAGGACACAGTTCCCCGGGATAAAAGCGCCGATGATCGCCTCAGAAGCAAAGACGGGATCACTCCAGCTATCAGCCTCGGATGAGTAGAAACAAGAGAACGTCTTCTCTTTACGTTGTCCCACGAAGACTACCTTGAAATGGCAGTGGAGATGGTTGCAGCCGTCTCCTACGGCGTAGATGACGGCCGCGTCCCAGTTAAAGATGTTCAGGTATCGGGTCGGCCGCAGTGGCACCACGGGCAGGTCCTGCTGCTCGTCCGTGATGGGATCCCACACGGAGAGGAAGACATCCAGATCCCCCCCGGCGGAACGATGTTGGAGGAGGACGTGACCATGGCTTGAGCTGACCGCTCGCACACCGCGGCAGCGAGTACGGGGCGGGTGAAACGATGACAGAGGGACGAAGCGGATGGAGCCGGCGAGATTGACGATGTAGCCCAGCAACGGTGTCGAGCGTTGGAACTCACGGTACGGCGGAAGGAGGGGTCGGTGACGACACGGTACCACTGCCTGTTGACGAGGGCGGCGCGAGCGAGGAGCACGGGGTTCTCCGGTGGGAGGCGGAGGAGGAACTCTTCAACGAGCTCGTCGATAAGAGCCGCCAGATCCGATGGCGGCGGCGGCGGCCCCGCCATGGACGCCGGCGGCGGCTAGGGTTTGGGAATGGGATTTGGGGGATGGGAGGCTGGGCATGCAGTGAGCCAGTGACTCGATCGTCGGCTTCTGGTGATGCTGATGGGGCTCCAACGGATAACAATATGGGCTCTGGATAAGGTGGGCTCAAACGCCAAAGCAAAATGGGCCGAGATGTCAGTTTTTTCCTCGCTTGACAGGTCAAATGAATGAGTGCTACAAAATGGGCCTACATATTACTTTCTGCTTTGTCACGTCAAATTCACAGACACTGGCAAATATGCCCATGCGTTGCAACGAAACCCAATACGTATAGGTGTTAACTCTAAGTCATCTCTAGATATGAGTTGTTATAACTTGTATGAGCATGATTTATGAGTCCGAGTCATATACGATGTATGGAGTCTTAACTTTTTTTTATTTCTTGTCCAATATTATACTCATTTCAGAACAAACATGATAATGACATATACGTAACTGTACAACAGGAAATAGAAGAGAATCATCATCATCATCACTACTGCTACTGCTACTATTATATTGAAAAAAGAGAAGGAGAATTAAAAAACCACAGATGCTTGGTCCCCTGCCTTATCCACTTGGCCGGTCGGCCCACGCCTTCCTCGGACGCGCCCCTGGCCAGTGTCGCACCTTGGTTGGCTATACGGTTCCGTGGCTTGGCAGGACAGATCCCCCCGTGCTTCATGCCAAGCCCATGTTGGCGTCATCGAGGCCCTTGCCAGGCTCCTCCGCTTGTCCAGCGTTGCCCGTACGCCATCCTCGGTCATGCCCCTCCAGGCGGTCGCTGCTCGCGCGTGCCCCTGGCCGGGTGGGTCGCTGCGCCGAGCGTGCCCTTGTTGGGCTGCAGGCCAAGCTAAGCTAGGCTACCGTGCGTATATGACGGAATCAAGAGCCCGGGTAGAGAGATCCGCTGAGAGAGGAGCATACCGAATCCGATTAGGATCGGATTAGGCTGGACAAAAAATTATAGTGCTAGGAATTTTGTCTTTTTAGGATTATTAGGTATAGATATAGATGAGCTTATCATTGGGATCGATGCTAAGCTTAAAATCTCAACTTAAATTCGCTTAAATTCAACTTTCTGAAAGATTGCAACTGGATGCCCAACTTCTAAACGTTGAGATTTTAACTTCATTTTCAAGTCATGTACTTATGTTCCCAGCAATCAGTGGCGGAGCTCAGGCCAAAATCAAGGGGGCCACCAGATCCTTTCTTCCTCCACCCACAGAAATCTCCTGGCCCGGCGCGGGTTGACAGCTGCTCTCGCTGCCCAAGCGTGAGGCGAGGGGTGGCTCTGGTTCAAGAAATCAAGAGTGAGGTGAGTAGCGGCCACGGAGGGGCCACCCAAGCGCGAGGCGAGGGGTGCGAGCGCAAGATGCAGCATGGCTCAGGCGGCTGCTCAGGCGAGGAGCAGCGCCACTGTGCGCCGGTCCGGGCGAGATGCGAGCGACGGGCACTGCGACGTGCGAGTCCAGCTCTGGCTCTGCACCCGCACCGCCGGCGCGCGGCGGCGGCGGCGGCTGCGGCTCGGATCTCCAGTGGCTAATCATGATTCGGCCAGTTAATTGCCTCGATCCTCTGCACGAGTCAGAAAAACAATGAGGTTCCGTTAGATGTTTCTTTCCTACGCTTTTCCTATGAAAGTTGAATGTTCCCGTGTTTTTCCTTCGACCGTTTCCTACGAACCAAAGGGGTTTACAGTGTTCATTCCATAGGATTACAGGATTAACGATTCTTGCATTTTTCCATTGCAAATCTTGTGAACCAAAGGGCCTTCTAGAGTTCCGTGCGAGGGAGAGCACTGCACAACAAATTCTTTTCCTTCGATTTTTGTGGGCAATGCCTCTCTCCTTCGTCTGTTGTACTGTACGTGCAGTTGGTTCGTCTTCCTGCATTCAGGGCAGCGTAGGTCCTCAAAAATTTGCACGGAGCAAGGGGGGCCACAGCCCAGGTTAGCCGATACTGCTCCGCCAGTGCCAGCAATAAATAATAAGGCCTTGTTTAGCTAGAGAGTAAAAAAAAAATTAGGTGTCACATCGGATGTGTTGGAAGGATGTCGGGAGGGGTCTTCGGATACTAATAAAAAAATAAATTACAGAACCCGTCAGAAAACTACGAGACGAATCTAATGATACTAATTAGTCTGCAATTAGCACATGTGGGTTACTGTAGCACTTAAGGCTTTTCATGGACTAATTAGGCTTAAAAGATTCGTCTCGCGATTTCGCCAAGAACTGTGCAATTAGTTTTTTTTTCGTCTACATTTAGTACTCCATACATGTGTGCAAAATGCCATTTTACTGTAGAAAGCAATTTTTTTTTTGGAATTAAACAAGGCTAACATTGATCGATCTACCTAAATAATGCTAAGTGGAGTAAAACTGTAAAAAAGATCGCCAACTTTAGTCAATGTACGTCCTCAACTCAAAGCATGTTGTTGAAAAAGAACTAAACCTCTGAGCTATACGAGTCCAATTGTGTTTGTAACTCGGTACATTCGTCTCAACCGTTCATGCTTACGCATCAAAACCCAAGAAAAAATATTCAAATTCCCACTTATTATTGGGAGACCCACCACCATCGGAAAAGTCCTTTTAATTGCATAAATTTATTAGAAAATAATATTTGAACAATGTTTTGAAAAATATTAAGTCCGATAAAACTTTTGACAAGATTCGATTTGCATCCATTGCGGCTGACGTGGGACTACATAGGACAGAGCAGTTGTCTGAACCGCTCATGGTGCAAATTTAACTGGTTTCAAAAGTTGGAGAACAAATATCTGGTTTTTCGATGGGGGAGAGAAGAATCAAACATCGGGCAAAATTGGAGGTCAAAAAGGACCTTTTCTTGTTTATTATTTATTGCTCGCAATATTTTTTCCCAAGGAATGAGGAAGACCAATAAGAGGTGCAAATGAAGGTTCACGATATTGGGAGGGGACACTAGTATCCCTCCATTCTAGCCCCCCAATTGTTCCCAAATCTTGGGGAATATTCCCTTTTGGGGACGACTACATCCTAGTGTTCCAAAAAATCAACACGTTCCTGTCCTCACTCCAAACCGAACACCACTACTGTGGAACGTGGCCCATGGGCTAGAGCTCACTATGCCAGAATAGGCAATCACTGCCGGAGATGATTGTCAGGTGTGCTGGAGCGGCAGTGACTACTAATCTATGTTTGGTGGTAAGAAGAGGATCTAGAAAATTGGCAGGAAGCTAATTACCCAACAGTGATGGTGTCTATCGCTGCTGGATAAACCCTCCACCCGACAGTGACATATTACTGCCCGGTGAAGCTACGACCCGACAGTGTTAGGTACATCATCACTGCCGGTTGTCCTCTGAGCTTCTCGGAGGGCATCTGGTCACTGGTTGAACGAGAGTATTTCACGTGGAGTTTTTTTTGTATGTTTTGGGTTTGACTTAGGACAATGGCTAGGATTTTGAATTTTTTTGGCTCATATTCACCCCCCCGTCTTCTTGTCGCCTTTCTCGGTCCTTCAGCTAGACTCAAGAAACAAATTTTAAATTGATAACAAGGATCTGAAAAGGCAACTGACGTTCTAAACTCTGGTGTTGGGGTTATGATCCCCGGGTGTCTCAAGGCAATGATTAATTAGTAGGCCGAGCGGCCAACGATACATCAACTAGTGAAAACCCAAACGACCGAGGACCAGCTAAGCCAAGTGGACCAGGCTAGACGCCAAGGACAGAGTCAGCCACGACCCTTCCTCTCTGCCTTAACCAAGCGCCATACAAGGGTCCACGACCTCTCCCCCATCCTGACCCCTGGGAGGAATGGAGAGAGGTCGGGCCTAGCCAAGCACGCCTTCTCGGACAAGAGCAGACATGTCGCACTGACCCCGCAAGGACCGAGGGGACAACAGTCACCTTGATCTGGTCAGATGCCATCCCTACGCCACGCAACACAGACAAGACAACACCGCCCAATGGTGACGGCCAGTATGGTGACCCGCCGTCCAAATACGGTCCAACAAGACACGTGTACGATTCTACCCACTACGGGATGGGATCCACGATGGAGGTCTTGACTTAGAGGCCATCCAAGTCGACGAGAACCATGACCCCGAAGCCCAGGATCGTGGCCACCAACTCCACAAGACTAACTAAGCGATCAACGACCTAGGGGCGGCTACCAACTACGGTACGACGCCCCTAGGAGAACAGGAGGCAATGATGAAGGCCACAATGGAGACCACGTCGCATAGGACGGCTGGCAAACCACCATCGTGCCTACAGTGCTGCCATGACCGGCATAGTAGCACCACGCCACACCTTATCGTGACGTGGGTACAAGACCATGACGACAAGCACACCCAGACGTGCACCACAAGACGGCGTAGCTTGCAAGTCAAGTTAGCTAGGCCCCTCCCTCAGGCTCATGACCCCTCGATCAGGAGAACCTTCTTCTTTGTACATGCTTTGGCCCCGTACTCTATATAAGGGTAGCCTGGGCATCCTTCTAGGGGGATCAGATTCATTCTGAACCCCCACATTCTTCACAACCTCTGAACTCCTGAAGCTTCCCTTCGAGCAATTTATCTCCTAGCTCTAGCTCTCCTACCTCTTCCACCATTCTTGCACCCCCATTGTAAGAACTTCAGAGCATTCAAGCGAGGAACATGCACTCGATCATCTCTGAGACTGGACGTAGGGCTCTGGCCTAAACCAGTATAAATCCTCGTGTCTTTTGGATGCTATCATCGTCTTCCTAGAGCAGCGTGACAATCATATAAATTTACTAGTCCGCTTTACATAACACCGACAGTTGACGCGTCAGGTAGGGGACAATCGCACACTCTCGATTGTTGAGAAGGAAGTGATGGCTCCCTGCACCTACGTCGAACTAGCTCTTGGCGTGGCCCCTGGTGGCCACATCCTCTTTAGAAGCCTTGAGTTCACCGACGTCAATGGGCTAGCCCCCGTTAACAGTCTTCTCTCCAGCCAAGCTCTGCGCTTCGGGGACCTGGACTTCATGGCAGACCACCTGGGTTAGCTGTGACTTAGCGAAGAGAATGCGGCTCCATCACACATCTCGACGCATGATCATGGACTAGCCCGTGCTGGTCCCACAATCATTGATGCTGATGCGCTAGCATGCAGGATCGACGCCTATCTCGGGATGAACCCCGAGCCAGAGCTAAGCCGATGCATTTTCTATGTGTTGGCGAAGGCTTTCACCCAGCTCTCCAGGAGCGAGCCCCTGCTGTCAGAGGCTAGATTCTGGAACCCTAGCACCACGTTGCCCTCCGAAATGAGAGACTCAATTGCACTCTTCAAGCGAGAGCTAGCCAAGCGCAATGGCCACATGACGACGCTAGTGCCCTCCGTGTTTGTGGGGATGATGGAGCGGGATCCAAAGTTTGTCTATGACCTTCTGCCAATGACCCCTGAGAACACGGACTTTGAGTCTGATTCTGAAGGGAGCTGCCATATACTAAGGGAATGTAACATGTTGCACCTCGCAGAGGATGGGGTGGCACAGATGGAGGGCGCAGAGGACGACACCTATCCGATTCCACGCACTCTCAGAGAACATGCAGAGTATGACCAGGAGGGCCTAGAACGAGTCAGGGCCCATGAAGCTGACTAGGCCAACGAACGCCGTGATGATGGATATCCTGGCCCACAACATCTCGACACAGAGGGCGCGCGGGCGCAGGCACGCCGTGTATATGATCAAATCCAACAAGGCAAGAGGAAGACACCCGTCTTCCCTCGAGCTAACCAAAATGTTGCGGCGACCACCATGATCATGCGGACAGCCCCTGAACCCTTAACCGATGAGGGAGAGCACGTTCATCAGGAGTTGTGAGATTTGCTGGAAACTGCAGTGGTACAACAAGCTCAAAGCTCTGCGGAGAGGCGGCATCCCGAGGTCAGCCTCGTGCACATCTCCTTAGCACATGGCCCCCCCAAGGGGTACCACGCACTGAGCATACTCTAGCCCAGCAACAGCGGCACGACGCGTAGGCGGGAGCCTTCCCCAGTGCGTAGACGCTATGTTGGGAACCACAACGCCTGTCCGACTCAAGGCACCAGACGCCCTAGGCCGGACCTGGTGGGAAAAGATCAGTTGCACTACGGAGATAGCGACCCGGACAACCACGGTTGACATCCCATGATCCGGGATGCTCGGCGCTGCCCAAGCCCGAACGCTTGCGGCCCACAGGCGTTCGCAAAAAGGATCTGACAGAAGCCGTTCCTGGTGTGCTTCCACGCGCCGCCGAACATCGTCAAGTACTCTGGGGACACCAAACTCGCTGTGTGGTTGGAAGACTTTCGCCTCGCCTATCGAGCAGGTGGGGCGAACGATGATCTCTTCATCATCCAATACTTGCCACTCTACATCGCGGAAAGCGCCCAAGCATGGCACGAGCATCTCCACACGGATAGCATCCACTCATGGGAAGACTTCAAGTGCATCTTCATAGGGAACTTTCAGGGCACATATGTGCACCCTAGAAATTCTTGGGACCTCAAAGCCTACAAACAAAAAGCGAGAGAGACTACGCTAGTACATCCACCAGTTTTCCAAGCAGTGCAATGAGCTTCCCGATATTGTGGACGTGAACGTGATCGGAGCATTCATCTCTGGTATGACCAATGAAGCACTCATCCATGAGCCCGGACGCAACAAGCTACGAATGACACGGGAGTTGCTCGACCTTGTGACAAGCCATGCCTCCGGTGAGGAGGCCGTCCGTTCAATCTTTTGCAAGTACAAGGGTAAGGTTCAAGCGAAACCCATGGATGAGACTAAGGACCACAATCAGTGAGGAAAAGGGGACAGCTGGAGGTGCCACGATAGCGAGTTCATCATGACGGTCGACAGAGTCCACAGGAAGAAAACTGGCAAGCTCAATCACATTAGTTTTGACAAGATAGTCAAGATGCTGTGCCGCAACCATGGCTATCTAGTCAAGCACACCCTCGAGGAGTGTGACCTCATCAAACGCTACTTCAAGGGTGACTACAAGGCAACCTGTGTGGACACATCACCCGGATCCACCGGTAATGAGGAGAAAGAGGATGCATATCCTGACCCGAAAGGCTGCCTTATGATCTTCGGCGGGCCGGTGGAATACGAGTCCAAGCATCGGCAGAAGCTCACGGCTAGGGAGGTCAATACGGCCGCCCAGGGTGAAGCTGTCCTAGCTTTTCTAAAATGGTTAGAGACCATGATCACTTTTGATAGAAAGGATCACCCCGACCACATTTCGCACCCGGGATGCTTCCTCCTCATCGTGGACCCGATCATCAGCAAGACCCTCCTGTGTCATGCCCTCATGGATGGCGGGAGCAGCCTCAACCTCCTCTACGTCGAGACGTATGACACCATGGGGCTGTCACGAGCGGTGATATGGCCATCCAGTGCTCCATTCCACAAAGTCATACCTGGGCTTCAAGCCGTTCCCCTCGGGCAGGTCGACTTACCTGTAACATTCGGAGGTCGAGCCAACTTCTGCATGAAAATGCTCACCTTTGAAATAGCAGATTTCCCCAGTGCCTACCACGCCATCCTAGGTCGATCATGCTACACCAAGTTCATGGCCGTCCCCAACTACACCTACCTCAAGCTCAAGTTGCCAGTTCCTCACGGGATCATCACCATAGGAGGCAACCTCTAGCAGGCCCAACTCTATGAACAAGAGACTTATGACATCGCGATGGCTGCATGCCAACCCCTGAAACCTCGACTCACTTGGGCAGCGACGTCTGGCATCATGCTAGAGTCAAAGCCCTAAGGGCCAACCCCCGTGGGCTAGGCCCAAACATGACTTCCCTACACAGTAGGGGAGCATGCGGAGGTCATGCTCAGTGACCTCGGCTGCAACATGCGACAAGACAGACAATGACCTAGCATGAGGATGAAGCGATCGATGAGCTCCAAAGGGCTCGTGACACAACACATTCCTTGATTCAATGAGCCACACATTCCAGGCCTCACCACGCCAAGCACCGCAGATGTCAAAAGCCATGACCAGCGGCATGGACGCTCAACCTTCACACCAAAGCTACTCTAAGGTGCAAGTTTCCCTGATTGAGATTTTATACATAATCATCAATGAATCCTTCCCATGCCTAGAGATCGTAGTACGCCTCGATGAGCGCACGTCAAAGTGACACTCTGATGGCTCGTTCGACCCCAAGTGACCCGTGGCGATCGGCACGTGCCAGTCAACACAGCTCACTCGTGGGGGCTACATCACGACAAATTATGCATTGACGCATGAACGCGGGACATACGAAACCAAACCCAAAGAGCTAGCTCTGGGTAAGGTCACACACCCACGCACAAAGAAAAAGGGAAGGAAAGTTGTCACGACCTAAGGGAAAGAAGTCAATGAAAGGTGCGCTGCCGTTGGATCTGTCCTACGACACTTCGGTCACAGAAATGGAGTTGCACTAAACTAGGCCCTGTAGGTCGATCCCTAGGCAAGGTCGTGCGACTATGACATTTGAACGACTGGATCATCACCGAGCACATTATTGGCGGTCTTTATCGATCAAATCTGACCGCTAATTAAGTGACAAAAAGGGGAGAAATTAGCAAACTTAGTCACATATGCATTTACTATTAACCAAGTTCCACATGTATTTAGAGATTATTATTTTGTAGGTCACAAACACAAATACATGTAGTTTTCACCTAAAGGCACTTTCCAAACATCGATTTGCGCAAGAAAGACAAGGGAGACGTCCACCAGGACACTGACCCATGTCTAGCCCACAGTCCACCATGCAAAGGTGGTGGCGAGATGGCCTGGTGAAAGGTCTTGATGGCTAGAGGGGGGTGAATAGCCTAATAAAACTTTCTGCAAAATGTGCTAGACAAGTTGATTAGTAACAACAATTGGTGAGATGCAAGTTTTGCCTAGCCTAATGGGGTGATGCAAGCCACCTATTCAATTGACAATTCTAGTTTGGTTCACACAACCACCACAAGACAAACCGCAAGCTAGCAAAGCTACAAAGTTACTACAACTAGAACTACACAAGCTAGCAACAAAAAGGAAACCACAACAAGCTAAACAAGAAGATACCAAAGTAAGTGCAAGAGGGGATTTAGAATGTTATACCGAGGGGCGATGATTGAGCCAACCAAAGTTAATACCAAGATAGCCAATGAAGTAACCACTCACCGGGATGTAATCCAATTGATCAAACACAATTGAGACACAAGATTTATCCTGAGGTTCACGTGCTTGCCGACACGCTAGTCCCCGTTGTGTCCCCCTATACCACGTGGTTCAGTGGCTAATCGGTATCACACACCGAGCCTCTCAAAAGGTGCCACAAGAACCTACCAAATGGTTAGGAGTTGCAATGACACGAGAAAATCCACTAGAGTTGGAATTTCGGCGCTCCGCCGGAGAACCACAAGAACCCCTCACAGATAATCACCGGAGCTGGCCACAAACAATCACCAACACGTGTTGGACCTCCACTGCTGCTCCAAGCCATCTAGGTGGCAGCAACCACCAAGAGTAACAAGAAATCCCGCAGCAAAACAATCCCTCAAGTGCCTCTAGATGCAAAGCAATGAACGATGCACTTGAATCACTCGATCTCACTCAAGAATCGCAATCGAATGCACGGAGATGAGTGGGGAGATGTGTGAGGGCGTTGGCTTAGCTCAAGATGCTCACAAGTATGTCAAAGTGCCAAGAGGTAGAGCCCAAAGCTGGCCAACAAGTATTTATAGACGTAACCCTTCGAATAGGGCCGTTATACTCAAATCGGGGTCTCCAGATGAGTCTGTCACCATTGCAACAGACGCAGTCACCAACGTCCAATGCTCGAGATGATGCCACGTGTCCTGCTAAATCAAAATTCCAACGGTCGATAATAGAGCAACAGACGTGTCTGACGCTCGGGGTTCTAGCGTATGTCGCTCCATTGGACGCAGTCTAGTAAGCACCCGAAGGCGATTTTCGGTCACTAGACACATCTGATGGAGAGGCAGCGGACATGCCAAGCATCTGACGTAGCTGTGTCTTGCGAAGTAGCTGACGTCACTCACGACAGACGCTGACGATCAGCGTCCAACGCAGCAGCACCAACACGTCTGGTGCTCACTCGCCAGCGTAGAGCCACAGAGGGTAAGCCACTAGACGCTGATGTCAGCGTCCGACGCTCCCGAGACCAACATCCGATGAGTGTTTCTTAGTGAAACACTCCTGTGACTTCGCCTCCTTTTCCATCCTTCGGCGCAATCAAAAATAAGTGTTTCATCTCCATGAAAACACCTGAATCCCGCCGAGCTTGCGAGGCGGGAGGGGGAGAGGATCCCAAACCCATCTCTACCGCTCAAACTCCACCTCCTTTCCAAATGTGCCAACACCACCATGTTTATATCACCATGTGCGTGTGTTAGCATTTTCATAAACATTTTCTCAAAGGAGTTATGTTAGCACTCACTAGATCCTAAATGGATATGCTCAATGAAATGTCACCTAGAGGCACATGTAGGACTAGAATTGATACGATATTTCCCCTCTTCATAGTATGGCTACGTATCCTAAGCCATCCACACCATCTATGGTGTCTTGGATGTAAATGAAAATCCCTACATGGTACCTTTGTCTTGAGCATCACTTGTTGCACCTTGTTCCAACTCCACATCATGGTAAGCACTTCATCATCACATCACTTGATCACCATGCTTCACCATGTCTTGTGCCAATCGTCATTGCTACATACATTCTTATGCATATGATTAGCACTTAGGCATTTTCACTAATTACCAACACCAAACATAGAGCTTTCACCTGATCATGGATCGGCCGGTCCTAGGGGGCAACCGACCCCTTCCTGGCGTGCCTCAGCCCCATCTTTCTCTGGCGGTGGCATGGCTCCATGCTGAGTCGGTATCTCTCATGCCCCTGCGCTAAAGATAGACAGAAGCACTGCCTTAGCTCTAGTATAAAATGAGGGGTACCCCCCTCTCTCAACACACACTCATCTTGAGCATTACCTCACACACCTCACTCTTTAGTTGTAGCTTTTACTTTCCTAATTGTTTAGAGCAAGGCAAAGCTACCTTGGAGAGCTTGGCTCCTTGGAAGAAGTGACTCTTGGGTATGAATAGAATTATGAGTTCTTCCAAAGCTATGCTCTCATATTACATTTATAGTCATACTTATGAACTAGAGTATGGTTATTTTGTTATGATCATGATATATGAACTAGTGCAAAGTTTATGTGTCATGAGAATAGCACACTTAACTTTATGCTTAACCAATCATATGACTTGTATAACCAGAATTAGAGTAAAGTTGTGGTGGCGGTTCATCGTGCCGTCAGGTGTGCCCAAGTTCTTTACCTGTCGATCCGTAGGGTCAGGGACCCGGGGGAATTTTGGTAGTTTCTATATACGCAAGCGTGGTGCTTGGGTATGGAGAAATAGGTGATTGCATTATCCATTTCCATGGTAGAGGGGTAGGCGGTAGGTGGTGACAACCCTGTTCGTCCCTTGTATTCCCCCACATTCGACTGGGGTGTAGGAGTCTAAATTGTCACATAAGGTTGCTGGCAGACTAGTACTCGGTAGCCTCCTGGCCTGCTTCACACTTAGCTCTAATACTAATTATATAACTTGTATGATTATCAACTTATCTCTATATGACTATACTAGATCATTGTCTGCTCAACTTAGGACCTTTGTTTATTCTTTCTTTTCTATTTCATCCTTGAGGAATGACAAGTGTGTGTCCACTATCTTGAATATATCATTCTTACCCCTGTTATAAACAATTAGTGTACTTGCAAGCATTATTATTCAAGTTCATATCCATACTAGACTCTTCATCAATGCTTTCCTTTAGGAAAATATAAATGAACGATACCCAGAACTACACCCTCAGTGCCAATATCTAGTGGGGATGTATTTCTGGGTGAAATGCTACAATGATAGCTTCGTGCGCTTGCGGATAAATATCTAAAATTGTTAAGGAACTATCAAGGATGTACTTAGTAGCACTAGTTAATAGTGAAATTGCTAAGTAATATCCAATAGTCATTTCTGGCGCCGTTGCTAAGGATGGATTCAAACCCCATGCCTAGTAGCGGTGGTAAGAAATGCCAACACATGAAAGAAAATGAAGTACAAAACACAAGCTAAGAAGTTTTCTTTATTAAAGGACCCTAGGTACAACCTAAGGCCCTTGGCCACCACAATGGAGGATGTCCTCCACGTCTACGATGGCCACGACGGTGGTCGCAGCGGCAGTGAAGTCACTGACCAGCTCCACCCGCTCCGCCTTCCTAGCATGATCTAGGAACCCAGGCGCCACCTAATGGAAGTCCTGGCCGGTGCAGAGCTGCAACGTGGTGAGGGCGACATCGGCTCCCTGCCAAACTCCGAACACCACCACATGCTCATGGTCCTCCATCAGAAGAGTCTCTGAGAGGCAGGCCTCCTCCGTCTCATGGCGAGATGCCACCAATTGCTCCTCCAACTCTAGAACAAGATGGCAAGAACGTCAGAGGCGGTGAACGACAAGTAGGATGACAAGATGAAGAGCATCCTTACCTACGATGCGGGCTTGGGCGTCGGTGGCCGCCACCTACACGACGGCAGTCTCCCTCTCTAAGGCCTCGAGGGCCACCCTGATGGCATCAAGACAGTGCTCTAGCCACCCCACCTAATGGGTGGTGTCGGAGTAGCACTGGCGAGCATCATCTGTCACATGAGCGAGCTCACAGAACTCACACCGATCATCCATAGAAGATAATGACGAGGACAACGGACTTGACCCCCCTATGGGTGGGGTCACAACACGAGGGGCACCGGTGGCCCCACTAGATGCCACGGGAGGCTGCCCTAGGAACACACACCGTCAATACAGGTCAAACTCTGAACTTGAACACCATCCGAATACACTTACCCTTGATCGCGCAGGCAAGCACGAAGACACGGTGGCGGCCCGCCACCCTTTGGCGACTCCTCTAGCAGCCACTTGCCGTGATACATTCTAGCTAGTGAAGGAGCTCCAAATGCATGAGAACAAGAATAGGGAAGTGGCAGAGCAGGCGACTCGAAGTGAATGCATCTCCCGTCATACCACTCTCATGTATTTATAGCCATTATGGACACTTGAGATGCACCCCACATTCACTTACATTTACTAACCACCTGGGAAATCCTGCAGAGCAGGTGAGGTGATCGGAGGGAAGGCAAAGGGACGGTTACCCACGTAGCGGCGCGAACCAAGTAAGCCTTGCACATTCTAGCTCTTTATCATTTCGATTTACGCACCCACGTTCTGTAGCACATGACTAGTCACGAGTGGGCACCATTATGCCATGACATGACTGGGGAGGCCCACTACCCCCTGAGATCATGCACAGAATGACCCGCCACAACCATGACCCGCATCGTACTTAGGAAACCCATTTTGGGCCGGCCCATAGAAGAGCTTGAGGCCACAAAGGGATAGGGGCAGAGTGAGATGGGCTCCTGCAGCTCTAATCGGTGGTGTGAAGCCACATGACCATCCCTCTCTGTGTTGGAGTCGTTCGCTTTGAAGTTACTAGGGTTGACCCCCTCTGGGGGGAGGCATCTTGCCCTCTGACCGCTATGGTGGTGGCTGGGGACCAACGGGTTTGACGACCGATGATTTATGGGATGTCTCTCGATGAGGCATAGCCAAACTCCACGTCAATTGGGGAGGATATTGGGTCCTGCTCGAATTTCCCATCGACCCCGACAAGGCGCATCGCTCTGACTGCGTTGTTACAGTGGACATGCCTCTCCATGCGTGGGCAAAAATGAAACTTGCCTGTAACAAGGCATCATGACCCCTTGGGTCAAGAAGGGCATCAGGAGAAAAAGGAGGTGGGCGCAAATGACCCCACAATTAGGTCGAGGTCCAGCCTTGATCAACTCCTCCCCGAGCCCCGATTCGCGACCCTCGACCGGATGGCAATCCCCTAACAGCACCGGGTCAAGACGATGCCCTCTGGTCAGGGAAGACATCTTGGAAACCCCAGCGTGTAACACCCTAGGTGTTAAGCATTGCATTAGCATTTCAAGTCATGAGCATGAGCATCATTGTGTATTCTTAATCACATGTAATGTAAGTATAACCTTGAAATGAAACCTGTGAAACATCACTTTGAAACATGAATGTTGCATGTGCTTGTTTAGATTATTTTTGCCCTGATTATGCTTGCTAGGCTGATAAAACATGTTTGGCTATAATTGTAAATCATTTAGAATTATTTAGCATAATTTTTGGAGCAAGTTTGGTATTCAAAATTTCCTCAAATTTTGCTTTTAAAAATATTCTAGAAAAATGGGATTTTATTGAAAAAATGGACTTTGAATCTTAATTCAAAATCTATTTGGAATTTCAAAATGTGCCCTCAAGCAATATTGTAGAGAATTAGATTTTGAACAACTTTTGTTTTGGGGTCAAGTTTTGAAAATGCCTTTTTCTACTTCAAAATTTGAATTTGGGACTGTTTTAGAAAATTTGGAAATTAAAATAGAAAAGAAAGAGCAGTTTTTGGGTTAGTGGGCCGCGCGCCCCGTTTCTCAGACCACGGCCAAAGCCGGCCCGGCCTGCTCCCGCCCGCTCGGCCTCGCTCTCCCGCGTGCCCGCGCCCGCCCCGACAGGCCGCAGAGGCTCGCGGCCGTGTGTCCGTACGCCGTCGCCGTCGCTCACCGCGTGGACGCCGGCAGCGCCTACTGCCCTGGCCACGCCTCCAAATCAGCTGAGCTGAGCCGACCGCAATAATCCTCCCTCCATTCAGTCGCCTCCCCCTCTCTTTCCCTTCACGCGTAGCCGAGCGGCTCCCGCCACCACCGCGCACAATTGCCGCCGCTCGCCGCCATTGAGCGCCTTCGTTGCTCCACCAGAGCCCATTACCGCGCGGCTCTAGCTCCGCCTCGACCTCCGCTTCCCCGTGCTTTTGCTTGTGCTGTCATTCTCGAAAAGGTAAGGCCCAATTGGGTGAATCCTTCTGCCGCAGCACCATGGCCGATGAGCTCGGCTCACTGTGGCCGGAGCTCCTCCGAGCCCTATCTTGCCTCCTTTTCTTCCCCATCGTATCTGCCTTGCTCTTGCGAAGCCGATGCGCCTCTCCACGCGCCTCGCCATCACCGGTGTCGGCCTCCCGCCGGCATGCCGCCCCGCCTTGCCGCCATCCTCACCGGCGAGCTCGGTGCCGAGCTCGTCTAGCTGAGTGTTGGGAGCCACCAGCTTCGCCTCCTTGCGAGGAAGCCGCTGGGGGTGACCTCACCCTCGGCGAGAGCCGGGAGGTCAGCGCCGCCCGCTGCTCGGGGTGGCTGACCGGTGGGTCCGGTTTGACCCCTGGGCCCACCTGTCTGTCTCTCTGCGCTGATCCGGGGTGGAGAAGCTAGGTGCGCGTAGCATTTTGGGCGGCTGGTTTTTCAAAAGAATAAAGAAAATGCTTTCCAGATTTTGTTTAAAGCTTGAAAAATTTATATCTTCAGAAATATTGCTCCAAATTTGATGAAATAAATTTTGGTAGACTTCTTAGGAGTAGATCTATAGTATAAAAATATTGCATGTTGATTTTGTGATACTTTTATGTGGAGATTTATTTAATTCTTGTATTTACTGTTATCTTAGAAAATGTCTAGTAAATAGAATAATTGTTAGAAAAATATGGTTCCAGTTTTGTTAATCTTTTTTTGTGATGTACTTTGTATAAAAAATATATGTCTTGCATGTTCTGTAGAAAAATTTTGATGTGTAGTTCAAGTGCCTTTAATTGCTGATTTTTGTTATTTTTGATAGAGAGCAAAAATTGTATAAAACATGTGTTTGATATTTTTTGTGTAGTGATTGTTTACTGTGTAGAACATCAGAAAAATATTAAATCTGTTGTTTGATACCTTTCATAGTGCAAAGTATTTTCATATTCATTTCTATACCATAGCTTGTCGTTTTTATGTAGGCTGTTTTACTGATCCAAATCCCATGAAAATGTTGTGGTATGCTACTTGGAGTAGGACTATGCTACATTTATGAGAGACCATTGTATGCCACCGTCTATACCAGAAGCATTTGTTATTTCTCCTAAGTTTGTGAGAATGTACGGAATGTGTATGCATCATGTTGTTACATATCATTCATGGCATTGTTTCTCCCCTTATAAGTTGATTATCTCATTTTGATAAAAATGACAACTTAACCTTGTTCTCACGTGGGTAATAAAAATTTTGCTACAGATGGCACGCATAAAGCGGACTGCTCGCAAGTCCACCGGAGGCAGAGCTCCCTGCCATCAGCTTGCTCCATGTACCCATCAGCGCCACACATTTCTTGGAGAGTTTGGGATGCCTACACTCTTGTGGAGAGTGCTCAGCTATGTAGGCTATCCTGATGGAATGGAGCCCTGCTATTTCTGGACAAATGAGCAGTTGGGGGAAGGTCTCTTAGTTACTGTGGAGGCCGTTGTTCGTCCCCAAGGTGACGGTTCTGAGTGGACTAGTTGGCGTTATGAGTCAACTGGCAGGACCGCTGAAGAAGTAGCTGACAGGGCAGCTTTTGGGATACTGAGGGATATCATGGATCGTTTCCCTCAGGAGTTGGTAGCCACTATAGTTGGAGTCTTTCCGAGGGGCAACCCCTCCACTGACTCATTGCAGCAAGCAAGAGGAAGATCTCTAGAGATTAGTGCAGCAGAAGGACAGAACAATGATAACCCTGCTATGAGCACCATGTTCGCAGTGATGAAGGCTTTCGATGGAGTAGAAGGTAGCCTGAGACGTGTGTTTGGTGCTCTTGGTCAGGCTCGCAATGACCGACGTCATCTTCAGAGGGATCACCACGCCGAGATTGAGGGGCTCAATGCAGAGATGGCTCAGTTGACTCGTCAGAGGGATCAGGCAACCCATAGGATTGGAGTCTATGAGGGAGACGTACGTGCACTGAGAGAGCAGGTTGAGCGTCTGACCACTACCAATAGTAACACTGAGCGCATGTTGATCCATGTGCTCCACCAGAGGAATGAAGCCTGGTCTGCAGGAGATGTTCTGAGAGCTCGATAGGTTAAGCTGGAGCAGCAGCTGGCCAATGCAGAAGAGTACAATGACAACCTACATGAGGAGGTTCATTAGCTGAATAACCAGCTCCACCCTTACGTTCCTCTTGGAGCAGCAGAGATGAATCTAGATGAGGACGAAGATCCTGAAGAGCCTGAGGCACCAGCTGATGATGACAACGATGATGTGGATGGTGACAATGTCGACATCTCCGACTTAGACAGCGACCACGATGAGTAGGCCAGTAGTTGTTGCGCTAGCTACTAGGGTTTCATTGCGATGACCTTTTGCTTGGTTGGCATGTCTGGCTTATAATAATGAGTAGAAAGACTAAGACCTTAATGTAATGTTGGAAAACTTGGATGTGTTTGTGGCGATATCTGAACGTCAAAAGTCCAGTATATGTATACTAACAATTTGGTTGTAATAGACGCGATGTGTGCGCTTAAGTAATCTAATTAGTGATATTGTGTTAATTCGAATGACTTATTATGCCTCTGTTTTATTGTATGAATTTATTCTCTCCAGTGAATTCAGTACGACATACTTTTTTATTCACCTGCAATTTCTACAACATCGCCTAATAATTACTATTACTGAAATATGCAGATGCCGAACACTTGCCATACCATGTATGACGCTGCTAAGGCAAGTGGCAGTGCCACTGGGAATGAGAACCGTGATCCACCACCACCTCCTCCTCTACCGTACACCGCGGAACAGTTCTTCGCACAGTTCCTTGGGAGTCAACGCAACATGGAGGGCATGCAGCAGAACATGGAAGCTGCATTACGCCACATTGCTAACAACACCCACCATGGGTTAAACCTAGGTGGACATGAAGTGAATCAGTATAGCAGTTTCAAGAACTTTATGGACACCAGACCACCAATTTCCAAAAAACGGCAGAGCAATTGGATGCAGAAGAGTGGATAAACACCATGGAAGATAAGTTTCGTGTTTTAAGGATGACAGAAGTGTTGAAGACTGAGTATGCAGCTCATCAGCTACAAGGCCCTGCAGGAATGTGGTGGAAGAACCACCGCACCACTTTTCCCCCCAATGCCCACATTACTTGGAGGGAATTCACTGAGACTTTTCGTGGAGTTTACATTCCATCTGGTCTGACAGAAATGAAGCTTGGAGAATTTCTAGCACAGAATCAAGGCACCAAGACTGTGACATAGTATCAACATGCATTCAACAATCTAAGCCGCTATGCCTCTAACATGGTGAATACCGATGCCAAGAAGATCGTGAGTTTCAAGAGAGGTCTGAATCCGAAGATGATAAAGCACATGGGTACCAACACGAGAACTGGTTTCAATGACTTTGTTTGTGACTGCTTGAAGCAAGAAAAGAATAACAATGTTTATGCTACCTCCAAGACTCGCAAGAGGGCTTTTGAGTCAGGTTCGTCCCAGCCAAGGGCTCCGATGGCAAATCGTTCTGCGTATCATCTGCCTACCCCTGGTGCAAGGTTTAGGCCACCCCTGTGGAGGAATCAGAATGCCCAGCAACCTCAAAGGAATCAGAAGCCATTCAAGATGGTGGTGCCACAAGCCAAGACCGGACAAGGCAGTTCATCTGGAGCTGCTACTCAAGTAAGAGGACCGTGTTTCAACTGCAATCAACCTAGGCACTTTGCGAAGTTTTGCCCATATCCCAAGAAGCAGCAGAATCAGTACCAAGCTTGTGTGCACCACACCACCATTAATGATATCCTGGAAGGAGAGCCCATGACAGCCGGTATGTTTTCTATCAACAATCATCCTGCAGTCGTTTTATTTGATTCTAGATCATCTCATTCATTCATTCATATGTCAAGCATTTGCAAGAAAGTATCAGCAAAAGATACTTGAATTGGAATGTGCATATCAGATAAGTTCAGTTGGGGCTGATCTATTAACTAATCAGATAATCTAGGGGGTAACCCTGAATATAGCAAGCAGGCAGTATAAGCTTAACTTGATTGTTATGCTAGGGCTAGTTCTGGATGTGATTATGGGAATGAACTAGATAAATAAGATGGGAGTAGTAATTGATGTTGGAGGAAGAAGTATTTCTCTCAAGGAACCTATTGGAGAAGGTACATTTTAAGTAACCTTACCTCGGAGAATAGATCTGGCCAGTACAACTTGTGCAGTCCAAACTACTCTTCTTGCTAAGATCCTAGTAGTGTGTGAGTTTCCGAATGTGTTTCCAGATGAGTTACCCGGTCTTCCATCGGACAGAGATGTTGTGTTTGCCATTGAGTTAATCCCTGGAACACCACCGATCTCAAGAAGGCCTTATCAGATGCCCCCAAATGAATTAGCCAAGTTGAAGAAACAACTCCAAGATCTATTGACTAAGGGTTTGATTCGTCTAAGTTCATCAGAATGGGGATGTCCCGCACTGTTTGTGAAGAAGAAGAAGGATAACTCCTTATGAATGTGCGTGGACTACCGGTCATTGGATGCGGTGACAATTAAAAACAAGTATCCTCTACCACGGGTTGATACCTTATTTGATCAATTGTCAAAAGCCAAGGTGTTCTCTAAGATATATTTGAGATCAGGGTACCATCAGATCAAGATTAGACCACAAGATATACCCAAGACCGTGTTTTCCACTAGATATGGTTTGTATGAGTATCTTGTCATGTCCTTTGGTTTGACAAATGCTCTTGCTTACTTTATGTATCTGATGAATTCGGTCTTTATGCTAGAGTTGGGTAAGTTTTTGATTATGTTCATTGATGACATTCTAGTATACTCAGAGGACGAACAAGATCATGCAGAGCATCTAAGAATTGTCTTGACTAGACTTAGAGATCATCACTTGTATGCTAAGTTCAGTAAGTGTGAGTTTTGGCTGAAGACAGTTCATTTTCTAAGTCATGTGTTATCAGAAAGTGGAATCTCAGTAGATCCTAGCAAGCTACAAGAAGTTATGGATTGGAAGGCACCAACCACAGTTCATGAGGTTCAGAGTTTCTTGGATTAGCCGATTACTATTGTCATTTTATATCGGACTTCTTGAAGATTGCCAAGCCAATGACAAGTTTGCTATAGAAGGATCATAAGTTTGTTTAGACAGAGGAGTGTGAGGCAGCTTTCTGCACCTTGCAGAATTTGCTAACCACTGCTCCTGTTCTGGCGCAACCAGATATAGAGAAGCCATTTGATTTGTTTTGCGATGCATCAAAGAATGGTTTAAGATGTGTTTTGATGCAAGATGGAAGGGTCATTGCTTATGCCTCACGTCAGTTGAGGAAGCATGAGGTTAACTATCCTATGCATGATTTAGAGCTTGCGGCCGTTGTGCATGCTCTAAAGATTTGGAGACACTACTTGCTAGGAAATGTGTGCAATATCTTTACAGATCATAAGAGTCTCAAGTACATATTTGCTTAGTCTAAGTTGAATATGCGATAGAGAAGATGGTTAGAGCTAATAAAGGATTATAATCTGAATGTGCACTATCATCCCGGAAAGGCAAATGTAGTAGCAAATGCCTTAAGTAGGAAGTCACATTCTCTTTCTGTGCAACCGTTGTTTGAAGATGTGTTCAATTTGTTGCATCCTGCTGTGTTACATAATATCCAGGTTAGTTGTACCTTGGAGAGCAAGATCATTGAGGGTTAGAAAACAGACAAGGAAATATTTCATATCAAGGAGAAAATAAAGAAAGAATTGACCAAGCACTTTAGAGTGGATGAACAAGGAGTGTTATGGTTTAAGGACCGTCTGGTTGTACCTAAAGATGGATGAAGCTTATCACTCTAAGTTGTCTATCCATCCTAGAAGTAGTAAAATGTACCAAGAATTGAGACCTCGTTATTGGTCGACAAAGATGAAGAAAGAGATTGCAGCGTATGTTGCTCGTTGTGACATGTGTTGTAGAGTGAAAGCTCTTCACATGAGACCCGCAGGACTGTTGCAACCTTTGTCAGTACCAGATTGGAAATGGGATGATATAAGTATGGATTTTATCACCGGTCTTCCCACCACACCGAAGGGGAATGATTCAATTTGGGTGATTGTAGATCGCCTTACCAAATCGGCTCACTTTTTGCCAGTCAAGAACGCTTTTTGACCACCTCAGTATGCTAAGAAGTACATTGCAAAAAATGTCTGATTACATGGTATACCAAGGACTATCATGTCTGACCATGGGTCACAGTTTATCGCTCATTTTTGGGAGCATCTACACAAAGGTTTGGGTACTAGTTTGATTCGTAGTACAGCCTACCACCCACAGACAGATGGGCAGACAGAGCGAGTTAATGCTATTCTTGAAGATATGCTTAGAGCTTGCATGTTGTCGTCTAGGGGTTCATGGAAATCATGGTTACCTTTGGCGGAGTTCGCTTACAACAACAGTTACTAAGAGAGTATCAGGATTGTAACAGAACTGACCAAATTATAAGAGCACAAGTACAAAAACAAGCACCGAAGTGCTCAAATTTTCGAACTTGAGCCCATATAATCCCGGTAGTCAATCGAAACCGCGAAGGATTTCAAACCAACTTGGTTACAACCAGGATCGCATCATTCAACATACAACATCATACGTTACATTTCACAAGTAGTTCTGAAATAAGTTTACACACACAGAGTCGCAATTATTACAAACCAAGTTTATAAAAGTAGCAGAAGCAAACGCACACCAGTTGTTTAACTACTGCCAGTTTTGTTGATCAACATCCCACAATAGCATCAGGAAAGTACATAAAAGATGATCACGCCCAAGTGATCTAGTCTTCGTCACCCGCAGGGTGGAGACAAATTTTGCAGAAGCCTTGATAGAGCATATCATCTGCAACAGGAGGGAATAAACCCTGAGTACTGGAATGTACTCAGCTAGACTTACCCGTCGAAAACCAGAAATAAGATGACACCAAGGATTATGCAAGGCTTACCCACGAGGCTAGCTGACATAACATTTTGCATAAAGGCATAAATAATTGAAACTCTTATAGCCTGTACTAGCAGTTATTTTTAGCATTTACCTGTCATCTATCTTAGCACCTGTACTAAACATGCACTTGATTATAATCAAACAATTATCATCATTATATCCAGAGCAGGTATGAATTGTGGCAACATTGTATCATTCCCTTAACCACCAGTTCATTTAATGAGATCTACGTTGCCGCTGCTCAAGTCAAGTGCTCACTAACCGGGAGCGATGGCGATTCGAATCGAATTCCTATCCAGCTGGAGGGGTATTTCTAACACTCACCGTGCAGACCCCTGCCAGGGTCGCACAGGCCACCGTTTCATATGATTCAGGAATCGCGGGTCCGAATAATGTCGCGACCCTAAGGGCGACACTCTGCCAGGTGATAGAGACTCTAACCCCCCCCTTGGTCTCACGCCAATGTCCCCAAGCACATCCGTTCTCTCCTCCAAGAAGCAACCTACCATTCGATTCCCGGCCTGAATCACATTACTCGCTTCGCGGTCGGAACGACTTATCCGGCCAACTAAGTGTTAGACTGCGTTCAACATGGCTCAAGGACGTACAGCGAATCGGTCCTTAAACGACTCAGACGGGCATAGCTCCACACCCAAGACGTGAAGTGTCTTGCGGCTGTACTATCGAACTCCCGCCCGGTCTCAATTTCATTTTTAAGCATGGTTCCATCCACGATAGCCATAAAGCCACTCGTGACTCCTTCCTACATCTCGTGGATGACCAGAAATCACCCGACTTCTACCATACTAAGCAGGGCTAAGCATTGACACGTGCCTAAATCTAATATAGGATTAAGTACGATATCTAGACAAGGACAGGTATAATGCAGCAAGTGTTTTCATATAACTCCTACAACTTAATGCAGTAAACAATTAAAAGTACTCAAGATTAATTTATAAATCAGTAGGTTCAGCATGCACCGGGGTTTGCCTTTCAGAAAGGTCGAAGGCCGGTGGTCAGGACACTCGGGTAGATCTTCGGCAGGAGCTTCGTCGCCGGCTGGTTCCTCTAGCTGCTCCGGCTGGTCCTGGATTTCCTCCGGAATCCCTGACTCGAATTCGAGGAGAGTTACTCCCTTCGGTACACCTATTGCATGAATGCACAATGAATATCATGGATGCATAAATGGGTGCAACATGCTCGGAATGACATGCATTTCAGAAATAAAATACTCTATTCAAGTTACTTCATTAAAATGTGCAAATCTCTTCTCCGGTGGAGAAGTACTCACCTAAACCACCCAACCTAAGATATAGTTGTTCGTCTTCGGTTAAGGCCCTAACACCTAACAACACAAGAGTGACATTACTTGAGTTACCACAACCAACCCAAAATATCACGGTAAGACATTCTGGACAGCAGCTATTTGTTTCTAACATAACTGGAGATTCCCAAATCCAAAAGATATGATCTAAGACAATCTGGAAAGCTTAAGAAATGTGCCACAAAATGTTTTTAGACCACAACACTTAATTCCAAAGTTTACCTAGTCGAAATGCTAAAGTTCCAGAATCTGTTCTCTCTAAACAGAGAGCAGTCAATTCTGGACTGTCACTTAAAACAGCAATGACTCCCAAACTACTAAGTCAAATGCTCCCAAATTTTGACACAAGCTCATTTACAAATTTTACTACAACTTTGGTATTTACAAGTTTTCTAGCAACCACCTTTATCCAAGGTCAAACCTAGAAATACTATCAGCTGTCCAGAAAACCTAAAATTGCAAAGATTAAATATTTATTGATGTGGCAAACATTCTCTAAGACCAAACTAATACTACTACAAGTTCACAAAGGTCACAAAAACACCAGAAAGTAAGGTGTTCCCACCTAGAATATTTATTTAAACTCATTTCTTAATTTACTTAAGTAATTAAGTGGAATTTCAAACATATGTGTAAACGGCTCCTAAAATTCTACAAAAATTACAGGAGGCTCTCTGACCCAAGAAGAGGCTACTGTAAAATTTTGAACTAAATTTATTCACAGGAACTTCCTACACAAAATTCCCAAGCCAAAAGGCTGATTTTTGTATAAATAACAAAGCACAGTAAAAAGTGTCAAACAACAGATTTCTTAATTTTCTTAGACACTCTAGTGTACCAAGACATTCTCCAAAAATGTATATGAACATTGCACATGTAGAAAAATTACTAAAATTCATTTAAGTATTTCCTAGAATAATAAGATAGCCTTATAACTTAAAAAGTACTTAAGCACTACTGCCTAAATTTTTACCAGAGCTAGAGCAAGTATAAATTAGTCTACCCACCAAATTTCATAATTTTTGGAACACTGAAACTCAAGATATGATTTAAACAAGTTTGCATGTGATATAAAACACATTTCAAGGACCTATTTAAATATCCCAGAAAACAAACATCACATATCCAATTTATATTTTTATAAAATACTACACATCCTGTAGATCCCAACAAAATTTATCTCATAATTTTTGGGCAAGTAAAACCCTAGATCTACATTTTCTAAACATTATCTAAAACTGTGACAGAATAAAAGAAATGAAATAAATCGGATTGGTTACTGGGCCGGCCCGGAAAAGACGCGGCCCAAAACTCGCGGCGTGGCCTGCTCCTGCGCGCGGCCTGCTACGGCTCCCGCCCGCGCGCGCGTGCGACTGACCAGGTGACCCCACCGGTCAGAGAGAGAGAGGCGGAGGGGCGGAGCTGCGGTCGCCGGAGCTCACCGTCGGTGAGCCGGCCGACGAAATTGGACGTATGAGCATGATCACGTCATCGAACTACATCGGTTGGTGGCAAGAACAGGGCGGCAGAGCCACGGTAAGGTGCTCGCCGTCGGGCATGGCGGACCACCGGCACGGTGGTGGCGAAATCTCGCCGCCGGTGAGCCTGACATCCCAACCCTAACCCCCGATGAGCATCCCTATTCTACCTCGACCCTAACGCACCTACAAGTGGGCGACAGAGACGCCCAGAGACCTCTGGCCACGGAGAGCCATCGCGCGGAGGAACTCCGGCGAGGTACCGCGACGGAGGAAAACAAAAATGTGACCCTAGCAAGGCGCGATTGGCCGCGAGGAGTGGACGGTGAGGTAGCGGGCTTCGAGGTAGAGCGAGAGACGCAGTTTGGCCAGTGGTGATGCGGTGGCGAGCGCGTGCGAGCACGTCGGAGCGGTGGCGGCAATGGCGGCTCGGTTTCTCCGTTCTGCTGACGAGAGAGGAAAGGAGGAGGGAATGGATGGGTAAGGCCGGAACGATAGCAGAGGCACCCTTCTATGCGCTCGGCAGCTGGCCAAGGCGCCAGGTCGCGCGCGGCGCGTGGAGGACACGCGGCGGCGACGGTCTGCCCCGGTCGGACAGCTCACTCGGATGTCTGACCGACTGAATTCGAACCCCGCATTAACCGACTGACAAGCCAAGTTTAACAATGATTATCTCCCAAACCGGTTCGAATTAGTCGAAGATGATTACTCCAATTTTGTAGAGCTACATGAGGGCTACAAGTTTGTCAATTGGAGTTTGGACTGGTTCGACCTGGATTTGAAACCACAGAGCTCCAAAGGGGTGTACTCAGAAACTGAAACGTGTTTTCAGTCAGTGAACCCGACTGAAACCCTATTTTCAAGACACCACATCTCCTAAACCATTTAGAACTAGGTGATGGTGATATTGACAATGTTGTAGAGCTATATGTGGACAACAACTTTGTCAATTGGCTCAAAGACTGGTTCGGCCTAGTTTGTGAGTTACAAGTTGCCAAAGTGAGGTACAGTGAAACGGTTTTCAGCTTCACACTTAGCCAAAATTTGCTAAGTCCCAAAACAGCCCCTAATACTGACTTGTGGGCCATTTTTGAGCATGTTGTGATCATTTTCATGAGATGGCCATATTAGAACTTTTGTTCCTTATGAAATTCTCTACAACTTTTCTTAAGGGTGCTCCTCCATGCAAGATGTCTAAGCTAGACTTTTTAATTGGTCAAACCAGATCACTCTAGGGGTCCAACTTAGTCAACAACATTTGGAAGGGCAATTTGGAAATTTTGGTCAACATGAACATTGCTCCACTACTTACCCTAAATGTAATTAAGGTGTTATAAGACATAATTAGCCACTCTACACATTGGTTGCACAAGATTCCTAGTGTCACATACTTTGGAACAAGTAAATCAATACTTTCACCCTAATGTTGCAAGCTCATGTTGCACATGTTGCATGAGTGTGTTGCATAACACTTGCTAATTATGTTACACTAAAGTGGTTGACATGTCTCACAAAGGAAATTGCACATAAGGTACTTATGTTTTGCACACTACTCACTTCTCACTTCACATGAAATATAAACATATGTGGCAATGTTTCCAAAGCATGTTTCACATATTATAAGCTTATGCATGAAATGAATGATGCTTGCTTATGCTTATGCAAATGCAATGCAATTAAGGAGCTAAACACCTGAGGTGTTACAGCCCTCCCCCTTATAAAAATCTCATCCCGAGATTTGGACAGCGTACCATTTTTCATAGAATTTCTTATAACCATCCCGTAAATAGTCCTCCCATTCCCATGTAGCGTCACTTTCACTACCCTGATTACTCCACATTACTTTATACCACTTAACCACTTTGCTTCTAGTCACTCGTTCCTGAGTATCGATCACTCGGACTGGCTTTTCTTCGTAAGTTAGATCGGATTCCAGCCTGATATCTCCTAAAGGGACTCTTTCCTCAGGAACTCAAAGACACTTTTTGAGCTGAGATACATGGAAGACGTTGAATATGGCACTCATTTCTGGAGGTAACTGGATTTTGTACGCAACAGCTCCACTCTTGCCTATGATTTGGAAAGGACCCACGTATCTTGGCGCAAGTTTCCGCTTAACCCCAAAACGTTGGACACTCTTCATTGGAGAAACTTTTAGGTAAACGAAGTCTCCAACTTCAAACTCGAGTGGTTTTCTACGACGATCAGCATAACTTTTCTGTCTAGCTTGGGCTGCAGCCATATGTTTTTGGATGGTACAGACTTGTTCCTCAGCTTCATGAACAAAATCAATACCATAATACCTCCTTTCACCAGCTTCTACCCAGTTTAGTGGAGTTCTACACTTACGACCGTACAAAGCTTCGAATGGAGCCATCTTAATACTCTTTTGATAACTATTATTGTATGAAAACTCGGCTAGAGGTAACCATTTTTCCCAAGAACCTTTGGATGAAATGACACATGCCCGTAACAGATCTTCCAAGATTTGGTTAACCCGTTCCGTCTGTCCTAATGTCTGGGGGTGATAAGCAGAGCTTCTCACTAACTTGGTTCCCAGAAGGTGATGCAAGTGCTCTCAAAAGCGAGCAGTGAACTGGGGACCACGGTCAGATATGATAGTACGAGGTATCCCATGGAGCCAGACTATCTGATTGAAGTACAACTCAGCATAGTCAGTGGGACGATAGTCCACTCTAACTGGAATGAAGTGAGCTGATTTGGTCAAACGATCCACAATTACCCAGATGGAGTTATGTTTTTTGATAGTAGGAGGAAGTCCGACAATGAAATCCATGCTTATCTCTTCCCATTTCCAACCTGGGATAGAAAGTGGTTGAAGTAACCTAGCTTTTATATGCACAGCCTTAACTCTACAGCAGGTGTCACACCTAGCCACATATGCAGCTATCTCTTTCCGCATCTTGGTCCATCAATAGTATGGCTTCAAATCATAATACATCTTATTGCTACCAGGATGGATGGACAACTTAGAGGAGTGTGCTTCAGACATAATATCATTTCTAACCTCTCGGTCCTTAGGCACAACTAACCTATCCTTGAACCATAGTACACCCTCTTCATCTATCCTGAACTGTGTAGTTTCTTGTTCTTTCATCTTACGCTTGATGTGGAATATACCAATGTCAGTCTTTTGGAGTTCAATAATTCTGTTTTTGAGAGTACAACTGATAATGATGTTGTACAAGACTGTTGGATGTAGAAGGCGAGATCGATGAAAATCAGTTTCCACTAAGGAATGACAATGAGACTTACGGCTTAAAGCATCCGCAACCACATTTGCCTTGCCAGGATGATAGTGCACTTGAAGGTTATAATCCTTAATCAACTCGAGCCATCTTCATTGACGCATATTTAACTCGGGTTGGTTGAAGATGTATTTGAGGCTTTTGTGGTCTGTGTAGATATTGCAAACATTGCCCAACAAATAGTGTCGCCAGGCTTTCAAAGCATGAACAACCGCGGCGAGTTCTAAGTCATATGTTGGATAATTCACCTCATGTTTCCGAAGTTGTCGAGAGGTATATGCAATTACTCGGCCTTCCTGCATCAGAACGCCTCCCAGACCTATGCCTGAGGCATCACAATAAACATCAAATGGTTTCTCGATATCCGGTTGTGCCAAAACCAGAGCTGAGGTTAGGAGAGTTCGCAGTGTGTGAAAAGCCGCATCACACTCAGGAGTCCAGACAAACCTTGTGTCTTTTTGCAGTAACCGAGTCATTGGCTTGGCTATTTTAGAGAAATCCGGGATAAAGCGACGATAATAGCCAGCCAAACCAAGAAAACTCCGAACCTCGTGAACCGAGATAGGAGCCTTCCAGTTCAGTACTTCTTGTACCTTGGCGGGGTCCACCATAATTCCTCCATCAGACAACACATGCCCAAGGAAAGGTACTTCTCGAAGCCAGAATTCGCACTTACTGAACTTTGCATATAGTTGATGTTCACACAGTCTTGTGAGGACTATACGCAGATGTTCAGCGTGATCTTCCTCATTTATAGAATATATCAGGATGTCATCAATAAATACCACCACAAACTTGTCCAATTCGGGCATAAATACCGAATTCATCAAGTACATAAAGTGTGCGGGGGCATTTGTCAAGCCGAAGGACATAACAAGATACTCATAAAGACCGTATCTGGTAGAGAAGGTAGTTTTTGGAACATCTTCAGGACGGATTTTAATTTGATGATAGCCAGATCTTAGATCAATCTTGGAGAAAACTTTAGCTTTAGACAACTGATCGAACAAGATGTCGATGCGCGGTAGAGGGTACTTATTTTTGACAGTGACTGCATTGAGAGGTCTATAATCTACGCACATCAGCAACGACTGATCCTTCTTCTTTACAAAGATAGCAGGACATCCCCACGGCGACGAACTAGGACGAATCAACCCTTTCTTCAAAAGTTCATTCAATTGCACCTTAAGTTCAGCTAGTTCATTCGGAGGCATCCTATAGGGTCTCCTAGAGATGGGAGCCGTGCCAGGCAACAACTCAATTTTAAACTCCACATCCCGATCCGGAGGGAGCCCCAGCAAATCATCGGGAAAAACGTCTGGAAACTCATTTACTACTGGAATTTCGGCCAACGCCTTTGCTTGCACAGCATGAACTTCCCCAGACAAATCAACTTTTCTGGGAAGTTGTACCAGAAAACCTTTTTGATCTGTAGGATCTCTGAGCATAACTACCCGAGTGGATGTATCAATGAGTACCCCATTCTGACTCATCCAATTCATGCCCAGAATAACATCTATGCTTAAACCCGGCAAAACCACTAAGGCAAGCGAGTACTTTCGCCCTTCTATCTCAAGCTCAAGATTCCCCACTACTTTATTTGTGGAAATATTCCCACTTGCTGCGCTAATACAATAACCCCCACCTTCAACAGTATGCAATTTGTGTGCAAACTCTGATGCAAACTTAGGACTGATAAAGGAATGCGAAGCACCTGAATCAAAAAGTACCACTGCAGGGTGTAGGTCAACTAGGAACTTACCAGCAGTGACAACCTCACCAGAGGGAATTTCCTCAATACTGTTATAATGAGCGTGCCCTTGACGGCCACCTTGGTTGACATTCTTCTTGGGGTAAGGACAGTTCCTGGACTAATGGACTGGCTTGTTGCAGTTCCAGCAAGGCATGTTGCTAGGAGGGACACTGGAGCTGCCTTGGCCCGAATTACTCTTTGGCAGAGCCACTGTATATGCCTTGCGAAACCCAGTCTTCACTGGCGCCTTCTTTTGCGGAGGACGGAACTTAGCACTTGTGGCAGGAGGGCGAGGAGGAGCCCTCGGGGCAGCTGGAGCTCGAGACTGTGAAGCACCTGCCTCAAGTGCCCTCTTGCGGCTCTTAGAAGCAGCATAGATAGAGTTATTGTTCTCTTGAGTCAGAGCATCACTGATAAATTCATTGAAAGTAGTGCACTTGCTAGTGCCCATAGTCTTCATCAGCTTTGGGCCGAGGCCTCTTTTAAAGCTAGCAATTTTCTTGGAATCGGTATCCACAAACTCTGTGGCATACCTTGCCAGGTTGTTGAAAGCTTGCAGATATTCAGTCAAGCTCTTATTGCCCTGCGACAGCCTCATAAATTCTGTGTGTTTGATAGCCATAATACCTGAAGGAATATAGTTCCCACGGAATGCAGCCTTGAACTGGTCCCAAGCAATCGAGACATTTGCAGACAGTGTGGAATGATAGTGGCTCCACCAAATACCCGCTGGACCATGCAATTGATGAGAAGCATATTCAGTCTTGAGCTCATCAGTCAGGCGAAGCAGATGAAACTTTTGCTCAATAGTATTCAACCACTCATCAGCTTGCAGTGGTTCCTCCGCCTCCTTAAAGAGCGGGGGCTTAGTATCAAGAAAGTCCTTGAAATCACTGTATTGATTGGGTTCTGGGCCCTGGCGGCCAGGACGAGCCTCTCGGTTGGCAAGCTGGCGCATAGCATCAGCCAGCATGCGCTGCCCTTCGACCACGATCTGCATTAACTCAGCCGGGATAGGTGGTGGCGGAGGGGGTGGCTGTTCCTCATCCTCATTGCCACGACCCCAACAAAGATTGTACGACATCTGCAAAATGCATAGCCAATGAGCACTGACGATGTGGGAAATTTGTAGATGAATTATTGTAAATATGTCAAACTGACTTCATGAAATATACTTCTCAAAATACTCTTGGCACAATAATTCATCACAACCGCACAACCCATTCAAGCGGATCGATTGGCGCAATCATGCGAGAGAATCCAACAAGATGTACTTTGATAAAGGCTCACTCACAAGGAGCACAACAGTTACTGAACCATTTACATTAATATCTACGTGATTTTCGATCTTTCGTCCGGTACTTGGATTCGATTTCAAAGTTTTTAGTTGACTGAGAAAGGCTACTTCAAACTGACCACAAAGAGACTTCTCAACGGTAGAGTTCCATGGTGGATCATGACTAGCCACCTTGATACCAGCGCGTGCCAAGCAGCACAGCCTTATGTCACGCGCTATAGGAGGCCTTCGGTTTCATCGCGGCACCGAAGGGTACTAATCGTGACACCATCATCGAACGCAACACAATAAGACATCCAATTGCGATCGAAATTAACAGGTTCCAACTAAACATCCAGGAAACATAGGGTTCGACCTTACATCCGAAAAGTCAAGTTATTACAAAGCCTCACTCCAACCCCAGGAGGCACAAAAGACGATCCTAACATCATAGCTACGTGATAACTACTCTAAGCATCGTCCTCAGAGTCGGTGTCAAGGATCTCCCCGCCGTCCTCATCACTAACAGGCTCTAACTCCTCATCATCTTCTTCTTCTTCTTCTGGTTCCTCTTCTGGTTCGGCATCTTGGGGCCCATTGACCTCCACTTCATCATCATTTTCAGCCATAACGATTCTCAAACCCATGTCCTCATCTGCGTTGATATTTCTAGGCAGCAGAGGATTTAGCTGGTTGTTCAGGCGGTGCACTTCTTCATGAAGATTGTCATTGTATTCTTCAGCATTCTCCAATTGCTGTTCGAGCTCAAACTGACGAGCTCTCAGAATGTTCTCCTCGTGCCAGGCTTCATCCCTCTGGTTCATGACACGGACCAACATGCGTTGACAGTTGCGGTTTGCTACTGTCAATCTCTGGACTGCAAGGGTTTCCTGGTCACGATCACGGATCACTTGCTCCAGTTGCTGACGCGCTGCATTCCTGGCAGCAGTCACTTCAGCCAACTCTGCCCTCAGCCTTTCCACCTCAGTAGGCTCAGGGCGGGGCTCACGTGGAGCGAGCTGGTGACGCGGTGCCCTGCCCCCAGTGGACTTACGAGCGGTCCTCTTGGTACGTGCCATCTGTAGCAACAAGATAAGATACGACTTAAAGTGAGGATCATTTAGGGGATACGAAATTTAATTTAGTCGGGAGTACTGAAATTTTTAAGGAGGGAGTAATGATATGTATGATACAATTAACATGATGCATGCACGTTTCGTATGCCCTCTCACCTTAGTAGAATCCTAAAGTTCTAACGCTAGGCGGTGGCATACATACGTTCTCTCATATAAGCGAAATTATCGGTCTACTCGTTACGCTGTTAGCGTACCTGCAGAAAACCTCATTTCAGCCCAACAGTTTCCCAATATATGCACACAAGAAAGCAGTAATTTAAATACTTTCCATATACACATCCCCTGATGTATATACTTCAGTATCAAAGCTACCCGATATAAAGGTTCCCACAATTAAGTGCTTACGTAATTACATGGTTTAAACATGTAAGTATGCAAGTCACCAAAACTACTCTCCCCTAGATCGCCGGTTGAACGATCATGCTCTCACAACTCACACTTACCAGAGCGTCGAGGCAATTGATCCATACATTACCACCCAAGTGGATGGCATCCATACAATATCATGCCGTATGGACGACGAAACAAAAACAAACAAGACCCCCAAGTTAGTCTTTATAATAAGCCACCTAAGAGTCCTTATTTGGGCTAAGGGATGTGATCACTGGCATACCAAAAAATAATTTTTAGTGTTTTAACTCTTTTTCATAATCAAATACTTTTGTTTTTAAATACTTGTACGATGTGTTTAATGTTGAATTATGCTCCGGTACCAGCTGTAACAGAACCGACCAAATTATAAGAGCACAAGTACAAAAACAAGCACCGAAGTGCTCAAATTTTCGAACTTGAGCCCATATAATCCCGGTAGTCAATCGAAACCGCGAAGGATTTCAAACCAACTTGCTTACAACCAGGATCGCATCATTCAACAAACAACATCATACGTTACATTTCACAAGTAGTTCTGAAATAAGTTTACACACACGGAGTCGCAATTATTACAAACCAAGTTTATAAAAGTAGCGGAAGCAAACGCACACCAGTTGTTTAACTACTACCAGTTTTGTTGATCAACATCCCACAATAGCATCAGGAAAGTACATAAAAGATGATCACGCCCAAGTGATCTAGTCTTCGTCACCCGTAGGGTGGAGATAAGTTTTGCAGAAGCCTTGATAGAGCATATCATCTGCAACAGGAGGGAATAAACCCTGAGTACTGGAATGTACTCAGCTAGACTTACCCGTCGAAAACCAGAAATAAGATGACACCAAGGATTATGCAAGGCTTACCCACGAGGCTAGCTAACATAACATTTTGCATAAAGGCATAAATAATTGAAACTCTTATAGCCTGTACTAGCAGTTATTTTTAGCATTTACCTGTCATCTATCTTAGCACCTGTACTAAACATGCACTTGATTATAATCAAACAATTATCATCATTATATCTAGAGCAGGTATGAATTGTGGCAACATTGTATCATTCCCTTAACCACCAGTTCATTTAATGAGATCTACGTTGCCGCTGCTCAAGTCAAGTGCTCACTAACCGGGAGCGACGGCGATTCGAATCGAATTCCTATCCAGCTGGAGGGGTATTTCTAACACTCACCGTGCAGACCCCTGCCAGGGTCGCACAGGCCACCGTTTCATATGATTCAGGAATCACGGGTCCGAATAATGTCGCGACCCCAAGGGCGACACTCTGCCAGGTGATAGGGACTCTAACCCCCCCTTGGTCTCACGCCAATGTCTCCAAGCACATCCTTTCTCTCCTCCAAGAAGCAACCTACCATTTGATTCCTAGCCTGAATCACATTACTCGGCTTCACGGTCGGAACGACTTATCCGGCCAACTAAGTGTTAGACTGCGTTCAACATGACTCAAGGACGTACAGCGAATCGGTCCTTAAACGACTCAGACGGGCATAGCTCCACACCCAAGACGTGAAGTGTCTTGCGGCTGTACTATCGAACTCCCGCCCGGTCTCAATTTCATTTTTAAGCATGGTTCCATCTACGATAGCCATAAAGCCACTCGTGACTCCTTCCTACATCTCGCGGATGACCGGAAATCACCCGACTTCTACCGTACTAAGCAGGGCTAAGCATTGACACGTGCCTAAACCTAATATAGGATTAAGTACGATATCTGGACAAGGACAGGTATAATGCAGCAAGTGTTTTCATATAACTCCTACAACTTAATGCAGTAAATAATTAAAAGTACTCAAGATTAATTTATAAATCAGTAGGTTCAGCATGCACCGGGGCTTGCCTTTCAGAAAGGTCGAAGGCCGGTGGTCAGGACACTCGGGTAGATCTTCGGCAGGAGCTTTGTCGCCGGCTGGTTCCTCTAGCTGCTCCGGCTGGTCCTGGATTTCCTCCAGAATCCCCGACTCGAATTCGAGGAGAGTTACTCCCTTCGGTACACCTATTGCATGAATGCACAATGAATATCATGGATGCATAAATGGGTGCAACATGCTCGGAATGACATGCATTTCAGAAATAAAATACTCTATTCAAGTTACTTCATTAAAATGTGCAAATCTCTTCTCCGGTAGAGAAGTACTCACCTAAACCACCCAACCTAAGATATAGTTGTTCGTCTTCGGTTAAGGCCCTAACACCTAACAACACAAGAGTGACATTACTTGAGTTACCACAACCAACCCAAAATATCACGGTAAGACATTCTGGACAGCAGCTATTTGTTTCTAACATAACTGGAGATTCCCAAATCCAAAAGATATGATCTAAGACAATCTGGAAAGCTTATGAAATGTGCCACAAAATGTTTTTAGACCACAACACTTAATTCCAAAGTTTACCTAGTCGAAATTCCAAAGTTCCAGAATCTGTTCTCTCTAAACAGAGAGCAGTCAATTCTGGACTGTCACTTAAAACAGCAATGACTCCCAAACTACTAAGCCAAATGCTCCCAAATTTTTACACAAGCTCATTTACAAATTTTACTACAACTTTGGTATTTACAAGTTTTCCAGCAACCACCTTTATACAAGGTCAAACCTAGAAATACTATCAGCTGTCCAAAAAACCTAAAATTGCAAAGATTAAATATTTATTAATGTGGCAAACATTCTCTAAGACCAAACTAATACTACTACAAGTTCACAAAGGTCACAAAAGCACCAGAAAGTAAGGTGTGCCCACCTAGAATATTTATTTAGACTCATTTCTTAATTTACTTAAGTAATTAAGTGGAATTTCAAACATATGTGTAAACTGCTCCTAAAATTCTACAAAAATTACAGGAGGCTCTCTGACCCAAGAAGAGGCTACTGTAAAATTGTGAACTAAATTTATTCACAGGAACTTCCTACACAAAATTCCCAAGCCAAAAAGGCTGATTTTTGTATAAATAACAAAGCACAGTAAAAAGTGTCAAACAATAGATTTCTTAATTTTCTTAGACACTCTAGGGTACCAAGACATTCTCCAAAAATTTATAGGAACATTGCACATGTAGAAAAATTACTAAAATTCATTTAAGTATTTCCTAGAATAATAAGATAGCCTTATAACTTAACAAGTACTTAAGCACTACTGCCCAAATTTTTACCAGAGCTAGAGCACGTATAAATTAGTCTACCCACCAAATTTCATAATTTTTGGAACACTGAAACTCAAGATATGATTTAAACAAGTTTGCATGTGATATAAAACACATTTCAAGGACCTATTTAAATATCCCAGAAAACAAACATCACATATCCAATTTATATTTTTCTAAAATACTACACATCCTGTAGATCCCAACAAAATTTATCTCATAATTTTTGGGCAAGTAAAACCCTAGATCTACATTTTCTAAACATTATCTAAAACTATGACAGAATAAAAGAAATGAAATAAATCGGATTGGTTACTGGGCCGGCCCGGGAAAGACGCGGCCCAAAACTCGCGGCGTGGCCCGCTCCCGCGCGTGGCCTGCTACGGCTCCCGCCCGCGCGTGCGTGCGACTGACCAGGTGACCCCACCGGTCAGAGAGAGAGAGGCGGAGGGGCGGAGCTGCGGTCGTCGGAGCTCGCCGTCGGTGAGCCGGCCGACGAAATTGGACGTATGAGCATGACCACGTCATTGAACTACATCGGTTGGTGGCAAGAACGGGGCGCCAGAGCCATGGTAAGGTGCTCGCCGTCGGCCATGGCGGACCACCGGCACGGTGGTGGCGAAATCTCACCGCCGGTGAGCCTAACATCCCAACCCTAACCCCCGATGAGCATCCCTATTCTACCTCGACCCTAACGCACCTATAAGTGGGCGACAGAGACGCCCAGAGACCTCTGGCCATGGAGAGCCATCGCGCGGAGGAACTCCGGCGAGGTACCGCGGCGGAGGAAAACAAAAATGTGACCCTACCAAGGCGCGATTGGCCGCGAGGAGTGGACGGTGAGGTAGCGGGCTTCGAGGCGGAGCGAGAGACGTAGTTTGGCCAGTGGTGATGCGGTGGCGAGCGCTTGCGAGCACGTCGGAGCGGTGGCGGCAATGGCGGCTCGGTTTCTCCGTTCTGCCGACGAGAGAGGAAAGGAGGAGGGAATGGATGGGTAAGGCCGGAACGATAGCAGAGGCGCCCTTCTATGCGCTCGGCAGCTGGCCAAGGCGCCAGGTCACGCGCGGCGCGTGGAGGACACGCGACGGCGATGGTCTGCCCCGGTCGGACAGCTCACTCGGATATCTGACCGACTGAATTCGAACCCCGCATTAACCGACTGACAAGCCAAGTTTAACAATGATTATCTCCCAAACCGGTTCGAATTAGTCGAAGATGATTACACCAATTTTGTAGAGCTACATGAGGGCTACAAGTTTGTCAATTGGAGTTTGGACTGGTTCGGCCTGGATTTGAAACCACAGAGCTCCAAAGGGGTGTTCTCAGAAACTGAAACATGTTTTCAGTCAGTGAACCCGACTAAAACCCTATTTTCAAGACACCACATCTCCTAAACCATTTAGAACTAGGTGATGGTGATATTGACAATGTTGTAGAGCTATGTGTGGACAACAACTTTGTCAATTGGCTCAAAGATTGGTTTGGCATAGTTTGTGAGTTACAAGTTGCCAAAGTGAGGTACAGTGAAACGGTTTTCAGCTTCACACTTAGCCAAAATTTGCTAAGTCCCAAAACAGCCCCTAATACTGACTTGTGGGCCATTTTTGAGCATGTTCTGATCATTTTCATGAGATGGCCATATTAGAACTTTTGTTCCTTATGAAATTCTCTACAACTTTTCTTAAGGGTGCTCCTCCATGCAAGATGTCTAAGCTAGACTTTTTAATTGGTCAAACCAGATCACTCTAGGGGTCCAACTTAGTCAACAACATTTGGAAGGGCAATTTGGAAATTTTGGTCAACATGAACATTGCTCCACTACTTACCCTAAATGTAATTAAGGTGTTATAAGACATAATTAGCCACTCTACACATTGGTTGCACAAGATTCCTAGTGTCACATACTTTGGAACAAGTAAATCAATACTTTCACCCTAATGTTGCAAGCTCATGTTGCACATGTTGCATGAGTGTGTTGCATAACACTTGCTAATTATGTTACACTAAAGTGGTTGACATGTCTCACAAAGGAAATTGCACATAAGGTACTTATGTTTTGCACACTACTCACTTCTCACTTCACATGAAATATAAACATATGTGGCAATGTTTCCAAAGCATGTTTCACATATTATAAGCTTATGCATGAAATGAATGATGCTTGCTTATGCTTATGCAAATGCAATGCAATTAAGGAGCTAAACACCTGAGGTGTTACAAGGATGGCTCCATTTGAAGCTTTGTATGGTAGGAAGTGTAGGACACCGTTGAATTGGATTGAATCTAGAGAGAGAAGGTTTTACGGGATCGATTTTGTCGATGAGGCTAAGAAAAAGGTCTGTATTATCTAACAAAACATGAAAATGGCACAGTCACGCTAGAAGAGTTATGTAGATAAGAGAAGGAGACTGCTAGAATTTCAAGTTGGCGACTATGTCTATTTGAAAGTTACCCCAATGAAGAAGAAACAGTTTGGAATCAAGAAGAAACTTACGGCTAGGTTTGTAGGACCATACAAGATCCTAGAGAAGAAGGGTCACGTGGCTTATAAGTTATAGTTACCAGAAGTGATGGGTTCGATCTTTCTAGTCTTTCATGTATCACAGTTGAAGAAGTGTTTGCGTGTTCCGAAAGAGAGGATAGAACCTCAGGGCATTTGGATCAAATCAGACTTGGAATACCGTGAGCAACCGGTTCGAGTTTTGTACACTAAGGACCGAGTCACTCAGAATAAAGTGGTGAGAACTTATAAGATATAGTGGAGTCATCAGGATGAGGGTGATGCGATGTGGGAAACAGGAGAATATCTACAAAACGCTTATAAGGATTTTTATAACAAATGGTTCGTAACTCAAAATATTGGGACGAGATTCTTATAAGGAGGGAGGGGTGTAACACTCTAGGTGTTAAGCATTGCATTAGCATTTCAAGTCATGAGCATGAGCATCATTGTGTATTCTTAATCACATGTAATGTAAGTATAACCTTGAAATGAAACATGTGAAACATCACTTTGAAACATGAATGTTGCATGTGCTTGTTTATATTATTTTTGCCCTGATTATGCTTGCTAGGCTGATAAAACATGTTTGGCTATAATTGTAAATCATTTAGAATTATTTAGCATAATTTTTGGAGCAAGTTTGGTATTCAAAATTTCCTCAAATTTTGCTTTTAAAAATATTCTAGAAAAATAGGATTTTATTTAAAAAATGGACTTTGAATCTTAATTCAAAATATATTTGGAATTTCAAAATGTGCCCTAAAGCAATGTTGTAGAGAATTAGATTTTGAACAACTTTTGTTTTGGGGTCAAGTTTTGAAAATGCATTTTCTACTTAAAAATTTGAATTTGGGACTGTTTTAGAAAATTTGGAAATTAAAATAGAAAAGAAAGAGCAGTTTTTGGGTTAGTGGGCCGCGCGCCACGTTTCTCGGCCCACGGCCGAAGCCGGCCCGGCCTGCTCCCGCTCGCTCAGCCTCGCTCTCCCGTGCACCCGCGCCCGCCTCGACCGACCGCAGAGGCTCGCAGCCGCGTGTCCGTACGCCGTCGCCGTCGCTCACCGCATGGATGCTGGCGGCCCCCACTGCCCTGGCAACGCCTCCAAATCGGCCGAGCTGAGCCGACCGCAATACTCCTCCCTCCATTCGGTCGCCTCCCCCTCTCTTTCCCTTTACGTGTAGCCGAGCGGCTCCCGCCACCACCGCACACCATCGTCGCCGCTCGCCGCCATCGAGCGCCTTCATTGCTCCACCAGAGCCAATTACCCCGTGGCTCTAGCTCCGCCTCGACCTCCGCTTCCTCGTGCTCCCGCTTGCTCCGTCGTTCTCGCAAAGGTAAGGCCCAATTGGGCGAATCCTTCCGCCGCGGCGCCATGGCCGGTGAGCTCAACTCACTGTGGCCAGAGCTCCTCCGAGCCCTATCTTGCCTCCTTTTCTTCCCCCTCGTATCTGCCTTGCTCTTGCGAAGCCGATGCGCCTCTCCACGCGCCTCGCCATCACCGGAGTCGGCTTCTCGCCGGCATGCCGCCCCGCCTTGCCGCCATCCTCGCCGGCGAGCTCGGTGCCGAGCTCATCTGGCCGAGTATTGGGAGCCACCAGCTTCGCCTCCTTGCGGGGAAGCCGCTGGTGGTGACCTCACCGCCGACGAGCTCACCGACGGCGAGAGCCGGGAGGTCAGCGCCGCCTGCTGCTCGAGGTGGCTGACCGGTGGGTCCGGTTTGACCCCTGGGCCCACCTGTCTATCTCTCTACGCTGATTCGGGGTGGAGAAGCTGGGTGCGCGTACATTTTGGGCGGCTGGTTTTTCAAAAGAATAAAGAAAATGATTTACAGATTTTGTTTAAAGCTTCAAAAATTTATATCTTGAGAAATATTGCTCCAAATTTGATGAAATAAATTTTGGTAGACTTCTTAGGAGTAGATCTACATTATAAAAATATTGCATGTTGATTTTGTGATACTTTTTTGTGGAGATTTATTTAATTCTTGTATTTACTGTTATCTTAGAAAATGTCTAGTAAATAGAATAATTATATAAAAAAATATGGTTCCAGTTTTGTTAATCTTCTTTGGTGATGTACTTTGTATGAAAAATATATGTCCTACATGTTCTGTAGAAAAATTTTGATGTGTAGTTCAAGTGCCTTTAATTGCTGATTTTTGTTATTTTTGATAGAGAGCAAAAATTGTATAAAACATGTGTTTGATAATTTTTGTGTAGTGATTTTTTACTGTGTAGAACATAGGAAAAATATTAAATCTGTTGTTTGATACTTTTCATAGTGCAAAGTATTTTCATATTCATTTCTATACCATAGCTTGTCCTTTTTATGTAGGCTGTTTACTGATCCAAATCCCATGAAAATGTTGTGGCATGCTACTTGGAGTAGGACTATGCTACTATAATTTTTATAGATTTTTCTAGGCACCAAAAATATATATTGCGGTTGTAACCCTAGTTTAAATAGAATATAAATGTTATTCTTTATGGGTAATTAGTTTAATAATGATGTTTTGGTGTATCTTTGAAGCACCCAACACCTTGCTGGTGTTACTTGATAGGTTATTGTGGTTGTGCTAGTAAAGTATAGTAGCACTTATGTTAGGGTATGTGTTAAATAGTGTAAAAGTAACATAGATTGTGATAAAAGAGAATGCAGTAGATGACAAGTTCTAGTGGTAACTGAGTGGATGATGTTGACTACCTTGTAGAAAGATTTTGTCTCTAGTCTATACTATAAGTCTCAATATGTTCACCTGCATATCATGTCATTATGATCATAGCATACCACCGCATCCGATGCACCGTTTGCATGTTTACTTATATAATTGCATCATACAAGATCGCAGGAGGAGTTGGCAGTAGTAGTCCAGGAAGAGCAGATCGGGATAGATCCACAAGAAATCTAGGCACAGGAGGTGCTAGAGGAAGAGGAGCAAGGAGAGGATTTGCCCGAGTGCGTGGATCATCAACCTAGTTCGTTCGAACGAGGCAAGCCCCGTAGCATTCTAAGTCTCCTACTTTATAAAAGCAATCCTTTCTATATATGAGTTTATATATTGTTGCATTAAGTTGTAGGAGTTGATTGAAACCGTTGATGCATTTATTACTATCCTTGCCTACCATATTACCTTTTTACCCTGTTAGGTCAGGATCGAATAACTGCTTAGCCTTGCTTAGACCGGTAGCAATCGGTGAGTTCCGGTCACCTACATTTATAGGTGGTTACTAGAAGAATTTAGCTATGGAAAGAATGATATCCTAAAATTAACCATGTGTGATAGTGACACTATTTAGCTATGGAACCTTTCGACCATGAAGCTAGTGACACTATTCGAGCTAGGATAAACTCAGATTGGTAGACTGGTGCTAAAGGGGGTATGACAGGGACGCGAAGAGTAAGCCCAAGGTGCATCCTGGCTGTCGAGCGGTCCCTGGGTAGTGCGGTCCATGACTGTTATCCCACGGCTACTTGGAAAGTGTCATTGGTGATCTGTAGCTCACTTGATCAGTGAGTGTGGTTTATGTGAGGAATAAATCACCAGCTAGTTAGGAATCGATTCGAATCGCCATCGCTCCTGGATAGTGAGCACTTGACTCGAGCTACATCATCGTAGTAATTATGATGGAACACTAATGGTTATCTGGATGGTATTAGAAATGCTAAATCTAAATTGGTAACTAGATGTTATTGGTTAATCAAGTGATTGCTATAGTATAGGTGCTTACCTAGATGGATAGGTCATAATAAAGATGATGCAAAGTACTTAAAATGGTTTCTTCATGATAGCTTATGCGTTTCGCAAATGAGTCAGCTAGCCCACTAAAGAAAGCCTTGCATACTCCTTGGTGTCGCTTTATTTTGGTTTAAGACGGGTAAGTCTAGCTGAGTACCTTCTCGTACTCAGGGCGTTGTTCCCATTGTTGTTGCAGATGGTCAAATGTACTACGGCTATTGCATTAACTGCATGTATCTGGCGATAGGCGACAACTAGGACCAAGGGCAATGGTCACTCCGTATCTCTCATCTGATGCTTTTGTTGGAGATGACTACCTACTGGCACTGTATTTGAACCAAAAGTGTGTGTGTGGCTTTAAAACTATTTGTTTCCGCTATTTTATTTTGAACTTGGGTTGTAATAACTTTATGTTCTAAACTCCGATGTATTCAACTGTCGTTGCGAACTTTATGTAACATGTGATGGTGATTGCTAAACTTGTATGATCTTGGTTTGTATGTTGGTTGGTTTGAAATCCTTCGTGATTTCATGGACTACCGGGTTATACGAGCTTAAGTTTGCTAAATTATCTGCTTCGGCGGAAGATTTTCTTACTTAATCTCGTATAATTGGTCGGTTCTGTTACACAGCGCCGTTTGGAAGAATAATCCAAATCCCACAAAAACAAGAAATAATCCCGGGCCAAGGCTCGGGAAATATAACTCAAAAATGAACAAATCCAGCCGAGCACCACGGCCTTCCACAAAATGGGTATGGCCAGTGCCATATGAAAAGCCTCTCATCCCAACACGGTAGAAGCAACTCGAGCTTCAAAAGCTATGATGCTAGAAGGAGGTTTGAGGGATGCTCCCCTCCGCCATTACGAGCGAACACAATGGAGAGGAGCACCTCGCAAACCTCCTCCCAACACAGCAGCTCACGGAGCATAGGATGTAGGGGAGAGAACGGCAGTAGCGCCGTCATCTCACAAGGATAGGGACGACATGGTGGAACTGTCCACAGCAAGGACCACCTCGCACATCCGAGCCAAAGCTATGGTTCAGATAGCCATGCTGCCCCATCCTACCCTGCTCGCAAAACTCCTTCTAGCATTAGTTGTTGGAAGGAGCAGCGATGACTTTTGGCCACCGCACACGAACCTCCCATAGGACACATAAGGGAAATAACACAGTTCTCCTCGCTCCTCTCCCTCTCTCAATCCCGTCTTTGCAGAGTTGCCGAAAGCAAATAAGTAGGACATGGTTACAAATAGCTCAAACGGTAGGAAGACCTCCATTTATAGGTTCAAGGGCAGACTAAGCAACCCGAGATCTTCGCGTCACGTGGCACACCACAGGAGGTCACAGCTAATATCAGATGCTCACGTGAGGTCAGGGAAATTGAGACCCTCATAAAGGCAGGGCTGGTATAGCATTGACGAGACCACTCGGCCCTGCCTGGGTCACGAACCCCGATATGCAGCACACTAATGTGGCAGGGCTTAGTAGTCACGTACCACATCATCAGGGCATCTTAACGGGGTGGAACGTAACGGCCACCTACTGCACTGAACGCACTAGCCCGCAAGGGGTCGAGTGACGAAGCTCGAACAAGCCACGACTACGAACCCGCACTCAACGTACACGCATCTCAGCTCTTTCATGACCACTTTGTGACCGCAAAAATGCTCAGGGGCTACTGTCAGGGTTATGATCTCCGAGTGTCTCAAGGCAATGATTAGTTAGCAGGCAGAGCGGTCCACAATACACCAACTAGCAAAAGCCCAAACGACCGAGGCCTAGCTAAGCCAAGCAAACCAGGCTAGACACCAAGGATAGAGTCAGCCACGACCCCACCTCTTGGCCTTAACCAAGTGCCATACAAGGGTCCATGACCTCTCCATTGTCCTAAACCCTAGGAGGAATGGAGAGAGGTCAGGCCTAGCCAAGCATGCCTGCTCTGACAAGAGCGAACATGTCGCACTGACCCTGTAAGAACATAGGGGATAGTGGTCACCTCGATCTGGTCATACACCATCCCTACGCCTTGTAGCACAGACAAGACAACACCGCCCAGTGGTGACAGCTAGTACGATGACCCAATATGGTCCAACAAGACACATGTATGATTCTGCCCATTATGGGATGGGATCCACGACGGAGGTCATGACTTAGAGGCCATCTAAGTCGACGGGAACCATGACCCCAGAGCCTAGGATTGTGGCCACCAACTCCACAAGACTAACCAAGTGATCGATGACCTAGGGGCAACTACCAAATCTAGTACGATGCCCCTAGGAGAACAGGAGGCAATGATGAAGACCACAATGGAGACCACATCGAACAGGATGACTGGCGAACCACCACCATGCCTACAGTTCCACCATGGCCAACATAGTAGCACCACACCACACCTTATACCACGATGTGGGCATAAGACCATGACGACAACCACGCCCAGACATGCACCACTAGATGGTGTAGCTGGCAAGCCAAGTTAGCTAGGTCTCTCCCTTAGGCTTACGACCCCTCGATCAGGAGAACCTTCTTCTTTGTACATGCTTTGGCCCCGGACTCTATATAAGGGCAGCCAGGGCATCCTTACAGGGGGATCAGATTCATTATGAACCCCCACATTCTTCACAACCTTCGGACTCCTAAAGCTTTCCTTCGGGCTGTTCATCTCCTAGCTCTAGCTCTCCTACTTCTTCCACCATTCGTGCACCCCCATTGTAAGAATTTCAGAGCATTCAAGCGAGGAACACACACTCGATCATCTCTGAGACTAGATGTAGGGCTCTGGCTTGAACTAGTATAAATCCTTGTGTTTTTTTGGATGCTACCATCATCTTCCTAGAGTAGCGTGACAATCATATAAATTTATTAGTCTGGTTTACAAAACACCAACATCTGGCATATCCTTTTTGCAACAATGGAAACATGCTGAAGCTAAAAGATCAAGAAATGATGGAATTGGTGGTAGAAAGGAGAGGACAAAGGAATGGCCCATTCATTTCAAACCTAGTCCTTTCAATTTTAGACATTGGTGAAGTCTGATTATAACAAGCTAGGTGGGTGTATGATCTTTCGCCATTAGCACTCTGGGTCTTCTATGCAAAACTGGTTTCTAGTATGTACTCTTTTATTGCTTTCAAGAAAAGCAGAGTTATCTATGGCATGCTAAAATCAAGAAAAGCAGAGTTTAGAAAAGTACATTATGGTTCGACAAGAGAAATAAATTATGATTGATTAGCTACAGCAAGCTAATGATCTAGAGCATTAGTGTATCTAAAATATCAAAATTTTTGTTAGTGCAGTCTACTTACTCCACCTTATGAATCTTTAAACCACTATGAAACTAGTAGGCCCCCACGCATTGCTGTGGGAGGTCTATTCTGGTGCTATACTTTTGAGAATATGAGGTGTAGAAAACCCTTTTTTGTAAAGAGGTTAAGGAACTGCTATAGATTGCAGTGAAACTGCCTATCGAGTATTCATGTTGGGTATATGAGAAGGGTTATATATTGTCAATGGTCTTTGTCGTGATTATAGCCATATTTTTCACCGTGGTCATATAGAAATGTTTTTTTCACCATGACTATTATAACAACAAGTAGTGGACAATGGATATCATGTTTAATCTGTAAGAGAAGTGCAGACTGAAGTCTTGGTGGACAAACAAAAATGAAACATGAGTCTGAGAAAATTGTAGCGTAAACAAACTTACAATGATGTTGATTGGTTAGTGCTAGTGCAAGATTTCCTAGCAACAAATGTTATTATTCTGTATGTATGAATCAATAGTAGAGAACAAACTTTTGGTTCTAGCCTTTAGTCTCGGCCATTTTTGGGCCTAGGACTAAAGAAAGGGTTAGTCCCAGTTGGAGCTACCAACTGGGACTAAAGTCCCCTGTCCAATGGCTAGAGCCACAACTTTTGCAGGAGGGGAGCAGGAGGGGACCTTTAGTCCCGGTTGGTGGCTCAAACCGGGACTAAAGGTCACCCTCTAGTCTCGGTTGAAGCTACCAACCATGACTAAACCTTTACTCTCGGTTGGTGGCTTCAACCGGGACTAGAATTCCACCTATAGTCCGGGTTTACACCACAAATCGAGACTACATGTCTTGGGCTATATACTTTCTCCTTCTTCCTCCCTAAGCCATTTCAAGCTCTCTGCCTACTCTCTATTCTTGCTCGTGGAAGGAGTTCATGCTTGCGGGATTTGTGAAGACTTCATTCCTCCATCCATTCTTTGGTTCTAAAGGTTACCAACTTCATCCTCTCATGTTTCATCACTAGCATGGCTTATTTTGTGGTCTAGAAATAGAGAAATTTATGGGTTTTTAGATTGGAAATGATGGTAGATTTTTTATTTATATACCATTTGAGCTCAAAATCACTTAATAGTTTGAATATGAAGATGAAGGAAGCTTATAGTAGTTCATCAAAACTAGTATGCACCTTGCATTGCATCATTTCATGGTCTGGAAATAGAGACATTTTAGGTTTTCTAGATTGGGAATAATGGTGAACATTTTTGATTTATATGCCATTTGAGCTCAAAATCACTTGATAGTTTGCATATGTAGATGAAGGAATCTTATAGTAGCTCATCAAAACTAGTATGCACCTTTCATTGCGCCCCATTTCATGGTTTATAAATAGAGAAATATAAGGTTTTTTAGTATATAGCTCATTTAATTTCATGGTTCACAAAATGAGAAATTTATAGTAGTTGATGAAAATGAGTATAGAGAGTCATAGATGGTGACTGCTTCCGAGTCCTCGACCTTGCATGGGGTCCCTAAGCGACTGAGGCCAGACCTCCCTCTCACTGCGTGCGGCAAGTGTGGGAAGAAGACTATGAGGGAGTATAGGGTAAAGAAGAAGGGTCCCAACCAAGGGCACGTCTTCTACACATGTTCGGATCACGAAGTGAGTTATTTTTTGTCATGTTTTGTTATGGTTTGTAGCCATTTTTCATGATGATTTTGAATAAAGTTCTTAATTTGTTATTATAATTTCAGTGGGATGGCACTAGATCATGTGACAGTTGGTACTAGGAGGAAGAGTACGTTGAGCACGTCCAAAAATCCCTTGCAAAGGCGACTAAAGTGCACCTTTTTATGATGAGGCAATGAACCAATAGAAGAATGATATGTCTATTTTAGATGGAATTGGTCGCGAAATCCTTATTCCGCTGAAGTGCATTGTAGGCTTAGTTTGTTTAGTGCTATTTGGGATTGTCTACATTGTATCAAGGCTATAATAAATTAATGTTCGAGAGTACATGAAACAACTTTGTGGTATAGGATATTAATTAATCATATTGATCGATGGATATTTCAGATCTTTTAATTAACTACTAATCATGCTTGTTGTATAATATGGGTTATTACAAGTTTTTGATGTGGTGTACATCATGTAATGCAGATGAACCAGCAATGGATGTACAACACGGACCGCCGCTCCCCAGAGTTCATTAGGGGCGTGCATGAATTCATAAATGTGGCCAAGGCAAACACGTGGAATGGTTTCATGTGCTGCCCATGTGTTCTATGTAAGAATGAGAAGGATTATTCTTGCTCAAGGAAACTTCACGAACACCTATTTACATCAGGTTTCATGCCAAACTATATTTGTTGGACTAAGCACGGAGAAAGAGGTGTTATAATGGAAGAGATGATGAAGAAGGGGATGATGACAACATTATTATTCATGGGTTTGCTGAATACAATGCCTTTGATGATACTAAAATGAGATGAGTATTGCTGGTATAAATTAACACACACAGATAAATCCGTAAGTGCATGAATACAGCTGTAGCTTTCACCTAGAGGTTTTTAAATATCATATCCATATGAAAACGTGTGAGGCTAACTATGGTCCAACTTAACCCGGAGTAGCAACAAGACTTAAGAAGGTCGAGAGTGTAGAGGGGATCACTAAAGTGTTCTAATTCTAATCTAGGTAAGCTATGTCTTCTACTAGTGTACATCCTATCTTTGGGAGATGATAGCCATAATCATGTAAAGATTGATACATTATGTAGAGATAGACATTCTTCCATTGGTTAAGAAATTCAATCCTTTATGCCAAATGTGCTTAAATGTTGTGTTCATGCTCAATCTTCTGATCTTACCATTCATGTTACAATGGAACAAAAAGCATAACATCAACTTTATCTTGCTCCATGTGACCAAGGTTAGGGAGGAGTAAACAAAGTTTTGATTCTATTGGTGTTTTCCCACCAGCAGAGCCCATGCACTTGATCTCTACCTTGTCATTGCAAGCTGGACACACTTTGAGCAAACTGTGGAGGGGTTTGTCAATTCCCCAAAATTCTGCAAGTGAAAGTTTTGAACCTGTGAACATGCACACTGAGCAAGATGCTGCCAGTTTCCACTACTAATGCTTCACTTCAATCGACTGGACAAGCAAAGAACAAGGATGGCACCACCATCAGAAGCATCACCGCACTGAATTACCAACACCACCTGTGAAAGGTGAACCTACTCCGCCTAAGTCCAGCCCATAGACCAAGCAGGTATGGAAAGAAGAGGTGACAACATCATCAGAGTCTCCAACATAAGAGGTGCAACCATTAAGGTCTGCATCTCTGAGACCGACAGATGCACCCGAGCAATAAACAAGATTGGAGAAAAGGTCCTATACGGAGGACTTAAAAATCCGAACCATCACCGAGAGGTAACATCAGTAGTTATCTATATATTTTGTGGCATTGCATGAATTATTTTCCACTTTAGCATATCTACTTTTCTGCATTAGCATTGCATTTAGAAAAGAAAAATAAAAAGTTTTATTACTACATATCATTATTGCATTATAAAGCCCCATGTGAATATATCTACAGTGTGTAAACATCTATGGAAATATTCACCGTGGTGGCATAAAAATAAATACCATACAACGTATTTCCTTTATACATATGAAAAATAGAAAATCTAAAAAAATATTAGACAGACATCCTGCTAGAACTTTGTTAATTAGAAAAACTGTTTAAACCCCATAAGAACAACTAATCTCCAAATGGCTAACCGCTAACCCTTCATCCTAATCTGTGCCATGAGTTTTTGGTGTTCTTGTTGGAGTATTTTACAGGATGACACATATGATCAAGAGCAAGTTCATCTGGTCATCTTTACTCCACTTGTGGATAAGAAGGGCATCCATTGGCACCAAGCTCTAAGGAGGACCACTCAACATTTGACTTTCGACCACAACAACATCCAGCTTGGGAGAGGAGCATCCCCATGTATCTAGCTAAGTATTTCTTTCTTGTTTGGTTTTACTATTTTTAAGTTTGCTATATTTGTTAAAAAATAATAAAAAGATGCATAATAAACAAAACAAAATAATTTTTTTCTTAGCTAGTTATATATATATTGGTAAGGTGTGATCTCCTCTACACTCTCAACCTTCTTAAGTCTTGTTACTACTCTGGGTTAAGTTGGACCGTAGTTAGCCTCACATGTTTCCTTGTGGATACAAGCAACTAAAGCCCTGCTAGTCCTACAAACGGGAGGTGGACTACAAAGGATAGACGGAGCTGTCACCACCCGCTACTACCACTGATTCGGAATGTAGGGTGCATCAATGATTAACCTAAGTTGAAGCACCACACCTACACTTATGATTAATACTCTACTCCCTCTAGAACAGGAATAAAGCACTCAAAAGGGTCGCAAACCAGAAGAACAATATAAACACAATGCTTACTTAAAGTAGAAGTTGATTACCAAAGAAATCTCAGATGTAGGTTAACTTCTGCCAAGGTACAAGCCGTAGAGAGAGAGAGCACCGACAGACCGGCACCTCCTCCAAACTCTTCCCTTCTCTCCTCTCTCTATTTCTAAAGACTAGATCCTAATGAGGACTAATCTCCTCTTGATAGCTGGCTCTGAGAGGTAGATCCTTTCATGGGACCCCTCTCTATTGATCCTAACTAGAGAATATGAATTAGGGTTTTAGGATAGCTCTAGGGAGAGGGGTACAGGGTTGCTTATATAGGCCGGGGGGGTGCAACATGAGCCCTCGGATCAAACCGACTTGAAGAACGGCGTAGATACATCCTAGGAGGCGGTGGGGAACCAACATACGAAGGAGAGGCTGACCTATGGGTCCCACATGCCGGTCGGTATGGAGGTGGGGCCGCCTGGCCCCACATGGAAACCCCTCGGGCTTCGCTTCAGTGATTCGCCTTCTGGAGTCTTCTAGAGTCTTCCCACGTAGGTTTCGTCACAGATTTAATATCTTTTTATTCCGGGCTCCAAATATAGCAAATAATATATCTGTTTCGATTGCCTCGATGAGCTCTTCGCAATGGTGCATTCCAATTTATCATTTGGGATACTTTTATTTGGTGAAAAATTAAATATTTCTGCAAGACAAGTGAGAGCACCAAAACTCATGGAACTTGTTAGAGCAAAACCCTATAACTATAGTTTGTGATTCATTTCATATCAATTTATGCAATAGTTGATAGTTATATTTGGTGTTTAATGACCGTCAACAAGTACAAACAGGAACACTTTGGCCTACGAGCATTGTTGTTCATAACAATCAATGATTCGCCTACTCTTAGTATTCTTTCAGGACAGTCAAACAGGGGATATAATGCATACACACACTATTCTGATGACATGGAAGGTATATTTTTTGAAAAAATATCGTAAGGTAATGTACATGGGCCATCGTTAATTTCTTCCATTGAATCATGCCCTAAGAAAGAGAGGCAAGCATTTTAAAGGTAAGGCAGAGCATCGAACAAAGCCTGACAACCGTAGTGGTGAGGATGTATTCAATATGGTCAAGGATGTATAAGTAGTATTTGGGAAGGGACCTAGCAGCCAACCTATTCCAAATGATGATAACGGACACACACCCATGTGGAAGAAGAAGTCCATATTTTGGGAGCTACCCTACTGGCAAATCCTAGAGGTCCACAACGCGATCGACGTGATGCACCTTACGAAGAATCTTTGTGTGAACCTGCTAGGCTTCATGAGTGTGTATGGGAAGGCTAAGGACACACTAGAAGCAAGACAAGATCTATAGTGTATGAAAGAACAAGAGAACCTACATCTAGAGAAGGTAGATGATGGACGCTAGTACTTAAGTCCTGCCAACTACACTCTTAGCAAAGAAGAGAAGGAAAGCATGTTTGAATGCCTAAGCAGCATTAAGGTCCTATCTGGCTTCTCCTCAAATGTAAAGGGGATAATAAATGTGGTAGACAAGAAATTCCTAAACTTAAAGTCTCATGACTGCCACATGCTTATGACACAATTGCTTTCGGTTGCATTGAGAGGGATTCTACCTCCAAATGTACGATTAGCCACCATAAAACTATGTGCATTCCTCAATGCAATTTCTCTAAAGGCAATCAATCCAGTGCATCTAGCAAAGCTACAGAATGATGTGGTCCATTATCTTGTCAGCTTTGAGTTGGTGTTCCTGCCATCCTTCTTTAATATTATGATGCACCTCCTAGTTCACTTGATCAAAGAGATTAGTATTCTCGGTCCTATGTTCCTACATAACATGTTCCCCTTTGAGAGGTTCATGGGAGTCCTAAAGAAATATGTTCACAATCATGCTCGCCCAGAAGAAAGCATCACCAAGGGCTCAAAACAGAGGAGGTCATTGAGTTCTGCATTGATTTTATTCCTGACCTCGACTCGATTGGTGTTCCTAAATCACGGCATGAGGGGAGACTAAGTGAAAATGGAACACTAGGGAAGAAAGCATATATTGGCAAGGAAGATGATTATTTCCGTAAAGCACACTACACAGTTCTGCAAAACTCCTCCTTGGTGGATCCGTATATCGAGGTACATAAGGACATTGTACGATCCAAATTCCTGGGGAGGACTGAAGCTTGGATTACGCATGGGTACGTGGAAGCTTTTGGTGGTTGGTTGCAAAAATGATGTCAGGGTGATGAGAGTCTAGATGAGCAACTGTACTTGTTGTCTAGGGAACCATCTTGGCATATCCTGACATTCAAAGGGTATGAGATAAATGACAATACATTTTACACGATAGCCCGAGATAAAAGGAGCACCAACCAAAACAGTGGTGTCCACATAGATGCCATAGACCCAAATGGGAATAAGGAAATATATTATGACCACATAGAGGAGATATGAGAACTAGACTATGGACCTTATTTTAAGGTCCCTTTGTTTTGGTGCCAATGGGTGAAGGTGACCGAAGGTGGGGTAACAGTGGATCATCGGTACGGAATGACAACAGTGGACCTCAACAATCTTCGGTACAGAGACGAACCATTCGTCTTAGCCAAGGATATGAATCAGGTGTTCTATGTGAAGGACATGTCTACCAAACCAAAAAAGGGAAAAACAACGACAATGACTCAGACAATGAGCCAAAGCGCCACATAGTTCTTTTAGGAAAAAGAAACATCGTGGGAATCGAGGACAAGTCTGACATGTCAAAAGATTATGAAAAGAATGATGAATTCCACCATTCATAGTGAATGGTGACCCAAGCATCCTGCTAAATAATGAGAACACTCCATAGTTACGGCGCGATCATAACCAAGGGACATACGTCAAGAAGAAGTTCATTGCTGTTCCCGCTTGATATGGTGATGTATTAGACCTATTATGTAATAATTGTGACTTTAGATTTTTCTATCATGTTTAAATGAATTTGCTGGTTGATGGTGGATTTCCTATGGAGAATGTGTGATGAAAAACCAAGATCAACATTAATAAGATGTGAAAACTAATTTTCTGTCGAAAAGCAATAGTTTTAATGATTTTAATTAAGTAGTACATTTTTGCATGGTGGAAATTGTGATTATTATTTACACTATGTTAAATATTTATACGGTTGTTGATGGTCCTGAACACCCCATTTTAGACCATCAACTATGCCTAAATTGGTGATGTAAATACATAAAATCAATCAAAAAGCAACATTTTATGTTTAGATTTCACTTGGATCCACTTGTACTTGGAGAATTGTGCTTGCAGGGTAAAACATGGCAAGATTAAGCAAAAAGAGGCCTTCTAGAGGCAATCCAAGTGGCTAGAACGGCCAAGGGCCACCAAGTGGCATCACCCTAGCATTGGCCGATGGCCCACTAGGCCCATCGACGTCACTGATCCATGGGAGAGCCAGGTGGCACCCCTAGGAGTGCCCATCCACCATTGGTTTGAGTCAGTTTGATCCAAAGGTGGAGGTGGAGCTCCCTCGGATCCCTGGGTCCACTGTCATCCACTTGTAGGCCTCCACCGACTTAACCACCGCTTTCCCGACCAACTCTTCGCACGTGCTATCCAAGTGACTACCTTTGGAAGCCAACCAAGGCCCTACAATCAAGAATCGGTGAAATCCACCGTTGGCCGACGCCCAAGGCTGTCGGTCGACGCCCCACTTCCACCAAACCGACTCATCTTTGGACTGCATGCACACTAGCACAAATGGAGCAATGTGGTGCGTTGATCTAAGGTGGTTCAAGGTCGGTTGCATCCAAGGGTCAAGAAGGATGATCATGCGGATCGCTGACGTGGCACTGGAGTAGCCCCTACTCCACCTCTCCTATAAATAGGACCCCTCTCCCTCATTTGTAAATGCACCATCTCACTCCAAGTGAGAGTAGTAGTTAGGCAAAGGTCTATAGTTCTCCTACTTAGAAGTAGAAGATAGGAAGAGAGTGAGGAGAAGCTTGGGGAGGAGCCGGGGCTATCGGCATCCTCTCCACTTGTGCTTCAGCGCATGAAGCTCTTCTTCGAATGAAGTTCGACATCTTCTATGGTAACTTTGCTCTTTTGCATTACCTAAGTATTGTTTATATCATTGTTGTTTTCTAGTTTCACCGCTTGGTTAGAGTGCTCTAATCTTGTTCCACCGAACGGACGATTAGAGTAGTAAGTTTATAGATTAAGCATGGTGCTTAGGCTACAACTTACCTGTGTTTACGGCTAGGCCTTCGAATAGATTGTGGTAGGTGGCAGGTGGTGACAGCCCTGTCCATCCTTTGTATTCCACCATGATAGGTCTAGTTATTAAATCATTGGGCTCGTGGTGCTGTTGTGCTAATCAACCCTCTGGGTGAGGTTAGGGCAGGTACGCCTCGAAGTAAACAACCATGATATAGTTTTCTTAAGTATTGCCTTAGACCATAGAAGCCACATATATCCTCTCTACCCATTATCTTTACCCTTGTTCTATCCTTGGATAAACTTAGTTCTTACGCTAGTTCACTTCGTGTTCCCTGTGGAAATTTGATACCTTGGAATACTCCCGGGTGAAAGCTGTAACAGAACCGACCAAATTATAGGAGCACAAGTACAAAAACAATCACCGAAATGATCAAATTCTCGCACTTGAGCCCATATAACTCCGGTAGTCCAATGAAATCACGAGGGATTTCAATCCAACCAACATACAAGCCAAGATCGTAGTGATTCAACATAACAAGTCACATGTTACAACCATTTCGCAAGTAATTCAATATACATCGGAGTTCAACATAGTTATTAGAACTTACATTGAAAAGTAGCGGAAGCAAAATAATTTGAAACTAACATTATTCTTATTTCAAATACATGCCAGTACCAAGGTCAACTTCCAACAAAAGCATTAAAGAGAAGATAACTTAGAAGGATCATGCCTGTGATCACACTCCACCTCTACGGCAGGAGCCAACCAACTCTTGCAGTAGCCATGATACTTCACAACCTGCAACAAGTGGGGATAAAACCCTGAGTATGACAAAGTACTCAGCTAGACTTACCCGTCAGAAACCAGAAATAAGGTGACACCAAGGATCATGCAAGGCTGATATAAAGTGGGGCTAGCTTGACAACATTTTGCATAAAAGCTTAATATAGATGATCAATCATTAATGCTTAAGCATCAAGTTAATTATCATTAACCTATCATCTATATTAGAACTTGTACTAGAGCACTCACTTTATTAGGAGCAAACAATATTAACCATAGCAGGTATAAATTGAGGCAACCTTTCCATCGTGATCCAATTAACCATCCGTTCAATTTAATGGAATCTACGTTGCCGCTGCTCAAGTCAAGTGCTCACTAACCGGGAGCGATGGCGATTCGAATCGAATTCCTATCTAGCTGGAGGGGTATTTCTAACACTCACCGTGCAGACCCATGCCAGGGTCGCACAGGCCACCTTTTCATATGATTCAGGAATCGCGGGTCCGAATGATGTCGCGACCCCAAGGGTGACACTCTGCCAGGTGATAGGGACTCTAACCCCCCTTGGTCTCACGCCAATGTCCCCAAGCACAACCTTTCTCTCCTCCAAGAAGCAACCTACCATTCGATTCCCGACCTGAATCACATTACTCGGCTTCGCGGTCGGAACGACTTATCCGGCCAACTAAGTGTTAGACTGCGTTCAACATGACTCAAGGATGTATAGCGAATCGGTCCTTAAATGACTTAGACGGGGATAGATTCACACCCAAGACCTCCATGCCTTGTCGCTTCACTATCATCATCCCGCCCGGTCTCATTTTATTTTATTAACACATGGTTCCTTTCCACGATAGCAAATATAGCCAACCGTGCCATATATGAATATTCCTATATCTCGCAGGTGACAGGAAAATCACCTGACTTCTACCGCTTAAAGAAGGGCTAAGCATCTACTCGATCCTAATCTATGTAGGATTCAAGGATTCATATATCTGGACAAGGAATGATATAATGCAGCAAGGGTTTCCAACCAACTCCTATCACTTAATGCAACAATACTTATAACATATATAGAATTAATTGCTTTAAAGATAGGAGGCTTATAATGCTCCGGGGCTTGTTTGGGATCCGACTCAAGTTATAGTATGTCATATGAATTCACTTGGCGAGCATCCTCCAATCTAGCACTCGTCCGATCCTTCTACCTTCAGGATGGATCCACCAAACACCGTCTTCGGGTTTGGCTCCAACGGCATTTACTTCACACGTTTCTGCTAGCGTACCTATATGAGATGCAAGATGCAAGTGCATGAATACATGGAAGTATAATGGACAAAGCATCACATACAGTAAACAAGACAAATACCAAATTACACTCCACATGCATAGACACTTCATGTTGCTTAAATAAACATCACCCAACCTAATATAAAAGATGACAAGCATATTAGTCATGGCACCCAAGGTTTCACAAGATCTCAGGTGTAAGAACTTAACTACCCTCAAAGCATAAGTCACACTTAACAATATACAAGCAAACAACTATAATTGGAATTTATCCATTTCTGGACAAGCAAACAGTAGCTTCCTAATTCAATCATATCTGGAGTTTTATAAATCCAAATGACTTGAAAGAAGACATTATGGAAAGCTTATAAAATTCTCTACATTTCATTTATAATCATCATAGCATGATTCCAAAGTTTAATATGTCGAATTTACAAAAACACAGAAACTGGTCTAACAAGACAGAGAGCAAGTAATTCTGTAACCCAACTTTCAACAGCTATAACTCCTAAACCACATGGCCAAATACCACTAAATTTTAACAGCAGCTAGATATATAAATTATCTACAACTTTTGTATAAACAAGTTTCACAACAAAGCACATTATCATAAAGAACTTTGCTAAGTTCCTAGATCTGTCTAGAAACCTCATTTGCAAGAAATAATTATTAACTTATGTTGCAAACATATAATTAGACAAAACCAACTTTACCAACATGTCACACATGACTAATGAACACTAGAAAACATAGTGTCCATTCCTAAATAATTTCTTTTAATGCATTTTCTTAATTTATTTAGATAATTTGGTGGAATTATGAACACATATCAAAAGTGCATAATAAATTCTACAAACATTACAGAGGCCTACACAAGCTCCCAAAAGTCTACTATCCAAATTTGAAACCATTTGGACAAATGGCTATAGCAATAAATTTGAAACCTCTATGAAAAAGACAAATGGCTATAGCAATAATCATGTGAGAGCAAGTTAATTCCAAAACTCCATATTTTCTGTGAACACAAGGCCATATTATGAATCAATATGATAGAGAAACATCATACTAAGGTAATGGAACAACATTTTCTATTTTATCATTTATATATTATTTATAAGCTATTTAGTAAGCCATAAACAAGTTAACTCAATAACTTGAGCATACAGTAAGCAATGGCCATGAAATTTATACAACAGTACATCCATAGCATGAAAAGCCTACCATAAAAATTTCACACCAATTGGAGCTACACAACTCAAGATATAAAATGACAAGCAATATGATGCAGGTTTCCTTATTTATCAAGGTCAAATCAAAATCTTAAGAAAACAGTGAACAACTAGGGTGTTTAATATTTTTCCTAGCAAGTGTATGTCATAAAAAAATTAACAAAACAAGAATCACTATTTTTGGATATCTAAAACTCTAGATATGGCTCTGGTCAAGTTTATAAGCATTTTTGGAGCATTTTTAAGGCTTAAATAAAGACATCAGAAAATATCTACAACATGTAACATATTATGACTCCACTGCATAGATCTTTTCCCAAGGTTTCCAAAAAGTCCCCATTTGCTAATTTTGGATTTTCCTAGCGTGAGATATGAAATTTAGAAGGTTTACACAAAATCTGAAATTCAAAAACAGGATTTATCCATACCTAACCGAATTTGCTAGGCGCACCTGAAAACACACCCAAAACAGCCACTACTTAAACTGTCCCGCGGGACCCGCTGCCCGGTTGGGCCCGCCTGTCATCACACAGAGAGACACTGAGAGAGAGAGGGAGCCGGAGGCTTTCTTCTACCTCCCGTCGTCGGCAGAGGAGGTTGGACGCGCGGCTCCGGCGAGGTGGGGTCACCGGCGGCAGCGGCTGAGGGCGACACGAGCACCAGCGCAGCGAGGCTCACCCAAAGACGGTCACGGCTCAGGGTGAGGTGGCCCGTGGCCTCCTGGCCACGGAGGCGGGCGGCTCCGGTGGTCGGTGCCCCGACGAGAGCATGCCGCAGGCGGCTCTCGACCGAGGAAAGCGGCGCATCGGGGTCAGCGTGTGGCGGTGGAGGTGCGGCAATATTCAATTTTTGCGGTGGGGCACTTGGGGTGGCTGGCCACGGAGCTCTGTTCAGCTCGGCAATGGCGACCAGTTGACGGCATGCTCCGGCGACGATGGCGCTACGGCGGCTGCGGTGGCCGGAAAAGGGGAGCCGAAGGGGCGGCGCACGACGTGGAAGGTGTTGGTGCATACGGTAGGACTCGAGGGAGCTCGGGGCGGCGGGAACGCGGCGGCAGCAAGCTTGGCCAGCCGGCCATGGCGGCCGTGCTCCAGCACGCGCACGTAGGTGCTGTAGAGCGAGGGAGAGGCGAAAGAGGAGTGCATGCGAGCGAGGAAGCAAGTGGAGAGCTCGGCCGGGGCTCTCCTCATCCGCATCGGGCGCAAGGGCACGCGGCATGGAGGTGGGGCGCTGCTCGTGCATGGTAGCCACGTCCACGGACAGGTGCCGCCCTTGAGGCATTTCACTGAGCACGTGGCGGGCAGCGACGTGGGCAAGGTGGAACGCCGTTTTGGGCCGCTTCCAGGCCGAATTTGACATTGGGCCATAAACAAAGTTTGTTCACCTCGGCCTGCTCTACGTTTCTTATTTAAGGTGCCCGGCCATTAGAGCTTTGTAACAGTGGATAATTAAGCTCCAAGATGATAGTGTCAATATGTTAACAGCGATCACGGAAACTCGCTTTCGGAGGTCGAAACTCGATCAAACTTAGTGCAACTTTTTGCATTCTCTTATCCATAACATAATCTTGAACTTTTATTTTTGGACTAACTCAAGTTGCTTAGCAAAATTTGGAGAACGCGGCATGTCAACATGTCAAGGTCAAAAAGTGATAAAACAACTTTTTGCTGTTTTGGAAACTCTTATAGAAGGTCCAACTAAGATCCATTTTGAGTGACACTTGATCCATTGTTTCCATCATGAAAAGTACTACAACTCATTTTAAGGAACCTAATTAAGCTACCATATGAAATTGGGAGATAAAATGTCACAAAGTAACCAACTTGCTGCTGTCACCACAAGGACTTAGAATATTTTTCTAAGTGCTGAAAACAACAGCTGATTCCACATTGTGATCTCTATTTGACTAGGTTAGACGCCAAACTAGCTCTTGACCATTAAACAAAGTTTGTTCTACACAAGATGAACTACAACTTTTGTTTAAGGTCAAACCTCATAACTGGTACAGAAGTCAAACTTTTACTTTGGTCAAAGTATCAACTCGATAAAGCCTAAACTATGGTTTTAGGCCAATCGAGGCATTTTCTTGACATTTGCTCAACATGAACCCTTCATGACTTTTGTTGTAGAGTTCGTCTAGAGTCATTTGGGCAAGTTTTCATGGTTTGGCTGATGATCTACAATTTCATTCACTTAATAATGCAAGTTCCAATAGGAATGGAACTTATCATTTCATGTGACTTTTTGATTCCAAACTCCATGAAACTTTTCCAGGGCTTAAGATAGATAGTTATTGAGGTGGGACAAGTGAAGATACTTTGATATCAAAACCCAAGCATATATCTTTTAATTGAGCCTATATGTAAGCAAGGGTGCAATATCCAAGTTTAGGTTAGGGCTTATCTCCAAAGGTTTGACTTTGGCATCGTCATCTCCACTAATTTATAATGTTTGAGCTTAAACCCACTACTTAATTGGTGATCAACACCTAGGGTGTTATAGCCCTACCCCCTTAAAAGAATCACATCCCGAGATTCGTAATTGAAGACCTTTTAAGGAAGAGAGACACGTTATCAAGTTCCCAACATTTGCTATAGCATTCAGCTACAAAGCTTCAACATCGGTGAACAATTTGGCCAAAGGCACTTTCTGGCACTGACTTTTCATGGTAAAATTTGTCTGAAGAATTTCCTTTATTGACTTCCATGAAGCATTGTTACTTTGGGAGGAATCCCAGATAGCACAGTACTGCATTCTCAATGTATGGAGATCGTTTGGTCCATGAGCGAACCACTAACAAGTATCTGATTCTTTAGTGAACACAACATAGTCCATATGAACTTTACATTAGACCAAAATCTTCAAAAGTATACTCATCAAAATGACTATATGTTCACAAAGTTTGAAAAGTAGTCCTCTACCAAAATGGTTTGAACACAACCTTCCAAAAGGGTGAGATCATAGACGACAAATATACTCTGAGGCTATAGATACTGACTAAACAATAGATAGGGTCTAGGTTGGTCGTAAATGTTCAATCCTTTAGACACCAACTAATGGAAAACTACTTGAGGTTCCGTGTGTGCAGTTCTCTTTCTCTGATGACAACACTGTATTATCTGAGTTTATTGAGGGATTAGTGAATGTGATAGCTGACTCTGTCGGCTTCGTATTTCTGCCAAATGTTACCTAATAAGATTCTTTTATCCAAAGACAACAATTATCTGGGTTGAATTAGATGCAACCTCTTGGTAAAAACATGTATAAGGTACCAAAGTATGTCATCATTGGAAAATAATTCCCAAAGAAAGATGTAACGAGGCCTTAAGGACAACAAAAGTTGTAATATTTACTAAATCGCGGGAAGTAGTCTACCACCAAGCGGTTGAGTAAAATTTTCCTTTGTGACTTAGTTGCACTATAAGTTGAGTTGACTTGCAGTGTAGCAACTTTGTCAGGCCAACCTTTCACCTTGAGGCTTCCTTTTTAGGATCAAACAACAGCTCTAAGATGGAAATCTGTTGTTTGACACTTTTCAAATTGATTTGCAGAAACCAAGGCTGCTCGTACATTGGGGATACGAGAAAGCAAAAGCAAATGAAAGAGTGTAAACTAGTATCTGTGAGACCTCAAAAGGGCCATCCAACAGCAGATCTCGACTATTAATTCACATACCAATTCGAGGATGCACACGCTTTAAACTTGCGGGTTACTTTTGCAAGGCAAAACACATACTTTTTCTACTTTTTCACCTTAGCTAATAGAACACCTTGCACTATCGGTGTGATTGTCCAAGATGGAATTGACTTGATCACAATGGCTCTGAAAGATAGAGTATCACTCAAGTTGTGTCTAGATGATTAACTTCTTGTTGGATATTGCTCTGTAAGACATAGCCTTAGTAGCTACCAATGAGTCATTACCTAACTGGAGATTAACCTTCCTATTGGTAACTAATTAGTTGTCTCTCAACACTAAAAAGTTCCAATTCTTCATTCTTGATCACAATAATTGTGGTCAATACAAAGCAGATGGTTGCCATCGAAGTCAGCAGATAAGAAGTCACACCAGAGATGGTTGATTTCGATAGTATGGCCATTATGCATACAACGGTTAAAACTTGCATATTGTAACGATCGAGTCTTATCCAACGGATGACTTGTCTACTTAAGTGTTGTGTCCTTTTTATCCAACAGAAATGAGATACGTTGCTCACTCGATGATGGTCATCAGTATTGGGACAACTAAGTAGAGTCACATGTCTACCACCTATTGCAGTCTGTTAATGTTTATGTCGGTGACCTGTTCTTCAAAGGTTATCCTCTTAGCAACTCCAGGAGGAAGTTTTACTACTTTTGGTTCAATATAAGGGTCTTTCGATAAGATATGGGAAAACAATCAAGGAAGAAGGTCACGTGAAAATCACATCAGTGTTGTTCTGCAATGGATTACGATTAGAAACCATGATACCAGCGCATGCCGAGCAGCACAACCTTGTGTGTGCACCCACAGGAGGCTCTCGGTTTCGTCGCGGCACCATTAGTTGCTACTTATAACACCATTACTGAACATACACCCGATGAGGAATTTCAAATGGCACAGATTGGGTTGATAAGGTAGATGCATGAATTTGCAAGCATACGATTTAGAGGCCATAATAGAGAGACGTTGCGTCACACTGGCTAACCTTTGAGAGAGGTAACCGGAAGGTCCAACATGGATTTGGGTACAGTCTCCACAACTGGCAACGTACGAACCATCGTCAAAGGCTAGCATTTATAAAAGTTAACTTGGTTGGTCAGTCGATAAAGGTCTTCACAAAAAGGGTTGCAAAACATCCATGGCTTATGCAAGCATATAGGAGAACTAAACTTTGGGCTTTCGGTCAAGCAAAGGCATGGATACAAACATTCAAGGGCTAACCACCAAGTCTACAGGCTCAGGCTCCTAAGATAGAGAACCTAATGGAAGACAACAACCATACAATTATATACGTGAACATTGTTCTAGGATAAAGTTATGTGGCCCTCGTATGCTCACCGAGGACAAACGAGGTGACAACTAGGGCACTACCTAGATAACAAGCATACATACAACATCATAGTTAAGCAGACATTGGAGAAAATTCAAATGAATGGCCTTAAGCAACCAATACAAGGCACAAGGCTCACCCAAAAATAAGCATTCATCTCAAGCATGAACTAACTACAAGTTTAGCTCTAAACAAACACTAGCTAAGGGAGCCAACTTAGCATGTGCACAGAATCTGGACAGCAGCACAATAGTTACTTGTTTCAACCATAACTAAGGTTGTAGACATCCTACAAAGGTGATCCTAGACTTTCTAGAAAGCTTAGGAAGATTGCTACACTTTAGTTATTCATACCAAAAGCTAATTCATAGATTAACATGACCAAAAATGCTAATGTTTCAGATCTGTACCAATATGGACCGAAAACTAACAAGAACTTCAAAAATGCAAAACTGGAGTTCTAGGGACACAACAAGGCTGAGCCTTAACTTTATGTAAAGCTTATTAAGTTGTCTATAACTTTCTCATTATCATATTAAGATGATTCTACTTCTAACAAGGTTAATCAACACAAAGAAGACATTTCTGCCCAGATTTGGACAGATTCTGTCATTCAATTTCACAAGCTCATAACTAGAGATTTAGACCACCACAATTGGTGCTATAGGACATTTTGGAAAGCTTAGAAAAAGTACTACACTTCTTCTATTATCTCCAAGACATGATTCCCTATACACACAGGTAAAACAAACAAACATTCAGATCTATTCAGAGCATAAGCAAAACCTGACAATAAACTTCTAAATTTCATAACTCTCAAACTTTAAGACCTAGGGTCATGAATTTTTAGGACAAGCTAGATAAGTAAGTTAGCTACATCTTTGGTATTCTCTATAACTACAGAAAACACCATTATGATCATGAAAGCATCACTACAACAGAAACCGCTCTAGCAGCCAACGTTTAATAAGCAAAACAAAGTTTGCCTTTGTTCTACTTAACAAGAGAGCACACAAACCTATTATTCTAGCAGCTCTAAACATTATTACCTTAGACCAACACCAATTTAATTCATTCATGAGAATCCATAATTATTTAAGTGAGGTCTAAAGCACACACTTTTATCAAGCATTTCCTATTCATGCAACATGGAACAAGGCATTCTTGTTTGACTCCACACACGGAAGATAGTGTCACATCAATCACATGTTACTTGCTATAGAATAAGGGTGAGAGGAGTAGAGCTATGCATAAAGCAACAATTAAGATGATGCATGCGTTGCCCTATTCGTCCTCACAAGATTGCCAACCTAAGGTGACAATCACGTTTTATGTCGGTGGCATAACACGCACTCTCTCGATATATAGCTAGTCAGCAACTACATTCGACTTACGCGTTCATGGTTAGTGTACCTGCAGAAAAGTTTCATTGCAGCCCAACATTTCTCCAAATATAGCACACAATGAAATTAGAAGGTAAAATTCTAAGCACTCCCATATACATATACCCCTGTATACGTACATGTAGCACCAAAACTACCCGAATCATTCGATCACCCACAATTAAGTACCTTCATATATACATGTGTGTAACATGTAGATAATCCAGTAACCAAAACTAGCTCTCCCCTAGACCGCAGTTTGTACGGTCATGCTCTCACAACTCACACTTACCTGAGCGTAGGTGCGACGTTGCATAAAAGTAGACTAGCGACATATATGGCTATTTCATATATAAAGGCTACCTCTAATCTAACACACCAGGTAGCATAGTGTGGGAGAGTCATCACACATACATACCTTGGCCTGGGCGTAGATGCATAAATGAAAAACCCCCAAGTTAGTACTTATGTAAGCCACCTAATAATCCTTATATGGGCATAAGAAAATTGACCACTGGCATACTTAGATTTAGAATTTAGTTTTCACAAACCTATATATAGCTATAAGTTGATAAAACTGATTTTATAAAACAAAACATTTGTTTTAAATACACATACGACAAGTTTAATGTTAAATCTTGCTCTGATACCAGCCGTAACAGAACTGACCAAATTATAGGAGCACAAGTACAAAAACAATCACCGAAATGATCAAATTCTCGCACTTGAGCCCATATAACTCCGGTAGTCCAATGAAATCACGAGGGATTTCAAACCAACCAACATACAAGCCAAGATCGTAGTGATTCAACATAACAAGTCACATGTTACAACCATTTCGCAAGTAATTCAATATACATCGGAGTTCAACATAGTTATTAGAACTTACATTGAAAAGTAGCGGAAGCAAAGTAATTTGAAACTAACATTATTCTTATTTCAAATACATGCCAGTACCAAGGTCAACTTCCAACAAAAGCATTAAAGAGAAGATAACTTAGAAGGATTATGCCCGTGATCACACTCCGCCTCTACGGCAGGAGCCAACCAACTCTTGCAGTAGCCATGATACTTCACAACCTGCAACAAGTGGGGATAAAACCCTGAGTACGACAAAGTACTCAGCTAGACTTACCCATTAGAAACCAGAAATAAGGTGACACCAAGGATCATGCAAGGCTGATATAAAGTGGAGCTAGCTTGACAACATTTTGCATAAAAGCTTAATATAGATGATCAATCATTAATGCTTAAGCATCAAGTTAATTATCATTAACCTATCATCTATATTAGAACCTGTACTAGAGCACTCACTTTATTAGGAGCAAACAATATTAACCATAGCAGGTATAAATTGAGGCAACCTGTCCATCGTGATCCAATTAACCATCCGTTCAATTTAATGGAATCTACGTTGCCGCTGCTCAAGTCAAGTGCTCACTAACCGGGAGCGACGGCAATTCGAATCGAATTCCTATCCAGCTGGAGGGGTATTTCTAACACTCACCGTGCAGACCCCTGCCAGGGTCGCACAGACCATCTTTTCATATGATTCAGGAATCGTGGGTCCGAATGATGTCGCGACCCCAAGGGCGACACTCTGCCAGGTGATAGGGACTCTAACCCCCCCCCCTTGGTCTCACGCCAATGTTCCCAAGCACATCCTTTCTCTCCTCCAAGAAGCAACCTACCATTCGATTCCCGACCTGAATCACATTACTCGGCTTCGCGGTCGGAACGACTTATCCGGCCAACTAAGTGTTAGACTGCGTTCAACATGACTCAAGGACGTATAGCGAATCGGTCCTTAAACGACTCAGACGGGGATAGATTCACACCCAAGACCTCCATGCCTTGTCGCTTCACTATCATCATCCCGCCCGGTCTCATTTTATTTTATTAACACATGGTTCCTTTCCACGATAGCAAATATAGCCAACCGTGCCATATATGAATATCCCTGTATCTCGCAGGTGACAGAAAATCACCTGACTTCTACCGCTTAAAGCAGGGCTAAGCATCTACTCGATCCTAATCTATGTAGGATTCAAGGATTCATATATCTGGACAAGGAATGATATAATGCAGCAAGGGTTTCCAACCAACTCCTATCACTTAATGCAACGATACTTATAACATATATAGAATTAATTGCATTAAAGATAGGAGGCTTATAATGCTCCGAGGCTTGCCTGGGATCCGACTCAAGTTAGAGTATGTCAGATGAATTCACTTGGCGAGCATCCTCCAATCTAGCACTCGTCCGATCCTTCTACCTTCGGGATGGATCCACCAAACACCGTCTTCGGGTTTAGCTCCAACGACATTTACTTCACACGTTTCTGCTAGCATACCTATATGAGATGCAAGATGCAAGTGCATGAATACATGGAAGTATAATGGACAAAGCATCACATACAGTAAACAAGACAAATACCAAATTACACTCCACATGCATAGACACTTCATGTTGCTTAAATAAACATCACCCAACCTAATATAAAAGATGACAAGCATATTAGGCATGGCACCCAAGGTTTCACAAGATCTCAGGTGTAAGAACTTAACTACCCTCAAAGCATAAGTCACACTTAACAATATACAAGCAAACAACTATAATTGGAATTTATCCATTTCTGGACAAGCAAACACTAGCTTCCTAATTCAATCATATCTGGAGTTTTATAAATCCAAATGACTTGAAAGAAGACACTATGGAAAGCTTATGAAATTCTCTACATTTCATTTATAATCATCATAGCATGATTCCAAAGTTTAATATGTCGAATTTACAAAAACACAGAAACTGGTCTAACAAGACAGAGAGCAAGCAATTCTGTAACCCAACTTTCAACAGCTATAACTCCTAAACCACATGGCCAAATACCACCAAATTTTAACAGCAGCTAGATATATAAATTATCTACAACTTTTGTATAAACAAGTTTCACAAAAAAGCACATTATCATAAAGAACTTTGCTAAGTTCCTAGATCTGTCCAGAAACCTCATTTGCAAGAAATAATTATTAACTTATGTTGCAAACATATAATTAGACAAAACCAAATTTACCAACATGTCACACATGACTAATGAACACCAGAAAACATAGTGTCCATTCCTAAATAATTTCTTTTAATGCATTTTCTTAATTTATTTAGATAATTTGGTGGAATTATGAACACATATCAAAAGTGCATAATAAATTCTACAAAAATTACAGAGGCCTACACATGCTCCCAAAAGTCTACTATCCAAATTTTAAACCATTTGGACATGTATAACAACCTCTATGAAAAAGACAAATGGCTATAGCAATAAATCATGTGAGAGCAAGTTAATTCCAAAACTCCATATTTTCTGTGAACACAAGGCCATATTATGAATCAATATGATAGAGAAACATCATACTAAGGTAATGGAACAACATTTTCTATTTTATCATTTATATATTATTTATAAGCTATTTAGTAAGCCATAAACAAGTTAACTCAATAACTTGAGCATACAGTAAGCAATGGCCATGAAATTTATACAACAGTACATCCATAGCATGAAAAGCCTACCATAAAAATTTCACACCAATTGGAGCAACACAACTCAAGATATAAAATGACAAGCAATATGATGCAGATTTCCTTATTTATCAAGGTCAAATCAAAATCTTAAGAAACCAGTGAACAACTAGGGTGTTTAATATTTTTCCTAGCAAGTGTATGTCATCACAAAATTAACAAAACAAGAATCACTATTTTTGGATATCTAAAACTCTAGATATGGCTCTGGTCAAGTTTATAAGCATTTTTGGAGCATTTTTAAGGCTTAAATAAAGACATCAGAAAATATCTACAACATGTAACATATTATGACTCCACTGCATAGATCTTTTCCCAAGGTTTCCAAAAAGTCCCCATTTGCTAATTTTGGATTTTCCTAGCGTGAGATATGAAATTTAGAAGGTTTACACAAAATCTGAAATTCAAAAACACTATTTATCCATACCTAACCGAATTTGCTAGGCGCACCCGAAAACACACCCAAAACAGCCACTCTTAAACTGTCCCGCGGGACCCGCTGCCCGGTTGGGCCCGCCTGTCATCACACAGAGAGACACTGAGAGAGAGAGGGAGCCGGAGGCTTTCTTCTACCTCCCGCCGTCGGCAGAGGAGGTTGGACGCGTGACTCCGGCGAGGTGGGGTCACCGGCGGCGGCGGCTGAGGGTGGCACGAGCACCAGCGCAGCGAGGCTCACCCAAAGATGGTCGCGGCTCGGGGTGAGGTGGCCCGTGGCCTCCTGGCCACGGAGGCGGGCGGCTCCGGTGGTCGGTGCCCCGACGAGAGCATGCCGCAGGCGGCTCTCGACCGAGGAAAGCGGCGCATCGGTGTCGGCGTGTGGCGGTGGAGGTGCGGCAATATTCAATTTTTGTGGTGGGGCACTTGGGGTGGCTAGCCACGGAGCTCCGTTCACCTCGGCAATGGCGACCAGTTGACGGCATGCTCCGGCGACGATGGCGCTATGGCGGCTGCGGTGGCCGGAAAAGGGGAGCCAAAGGGGCGGCGCACGACGTGGAAGGTGTTGGCGCATACGGTAGGACTCGAGGGAGCTCGGGGCGGCAGGAACGCGGTGGTGGCAAGCTTGGCCAGTCGGCCATGGCGGCCGTGCTCTAGCACGCGCACGCAGGTGCTGTAAAGCGAGGGAGAGGCGAAAGAGGAGTGCATGCGAGTGAGGAAGCAAGTGGAGAGCTCGGCCAGGGCTCTCCTCATCCGCATCGGGCGCAAGGGCATGCGGCATGGAGGTGGGGCGCTGCTCGCGCATGGTAGCCACGTCCACGGATAGGTGCCGCCCGTTGAGGCATTTCACCGAGCACGTGGCGGGCAGCGACGTGGGCAAGGTGGAACGCCGTTTTGGACTGCTTCCAGGCCGAATTAGACATTGGGCCATAAACGAAGTTTGTTCACCTCGGCCTGCTCTACGTTTCTTATTTAAGGTGCCCGGCCATTTGAGCTTTGTAACAGTGGATAATTAAGCTCCAAGATGATAGTGTCAATATGTTAACAGCAATCACGGAAACTCGCTTTCGGAGGTCGAAACTCGATCAAACTTAGTGCAACTTTTTGCATTCTCTTATCCATAACATAATATTGAACTTTTATTTTTGGACTAACTCAAGTTGCTTAGCAAAATTTGGAGAACGCGGCATGTCAACATGTCAAGGTCAAAAAGTGATAAAACAACTTTTTGCTGTTTTGGAAACTCTTATAGAAGGTCCAACTAAGATCCATTTTGAGTGACACTTGATCCATTGTTTCCATCATGAAAAGTACTACAACTCATATTGAGGAACCTAATTGAGCTACCATATGAAATTGGGAGATAAAATGTCGCAAAGTAACCAACTTGCTGCTGTCACAACAAGGACTTAGAATATTTTTCTAAGTGCTGAAAACAGCAGCTGATTCCATATTGTGATCTCTATTTGACTAGGTTAGACGCCAAACTAGCTCTTGACCATTAAACAAAGTTTGTTCTACACAAGATTAACTACAACTTTTGTTTAAGGTCAAACCTCATAACTGGTACAGAAGTCAAACTTTTACTTTGGTTAAAGTATCAACTCGATAAAGCCTAAACTAGGGTTTTAGGCCAATCGAGGCATTTTCTTGACATTTGCTCAACATGAACCCTTCATGACTTTTGTTGTAGAGTTCGTCTAGAGTCATTTGGGCAAGTTTGCATCGTTTGGCTGATGATCTACAATTCCATTCACTTAATGATGCAAGTTCCAATAGGAATGGAACTTATCATTTCATGTGACTTTTTGATTCCAAACTCCATGAAACTTTTCCAGGGCTTAAGATAGATAGTTATTGAGGTGGGACAAGTGAATATACTTTGATAACAAAACCCAAGCATATATCTTTTAATTGAGCCTATATGTAAGCAAGGGTGCAATATCCAAGTTTAGGTTAGGGCTTATCTCCAAAGGTTTGACTTTGGCATCGTCATCTCCACTAATTTATCATGTTTGAGCTTAAACCCACTACTTAATTGGTGATCAACACCTAGGGTGTTACAAAAGCTACATTGGCATTCATGCACTTGTGGATTTATCTGTTTGCCATATCTCATGTCAACAAGCTTTCTGGCACTGTTGCCGGAGAGTGGTAGCTGTTCTAGTTTAGAACCTAGTCATCCAAGTATCATTTATCCTTTATGTTTCATACCATGGATCACATTCCTATCATTCAATTCATTGCTCCAAAGGGTGCTAGTTTGGAGCCACCTCCATCATCAAAACCTATCCTTACCAATAGTTATGAAATTCGCCCTTGTTTCATAACTAAAGTTCAGGAGCTATCTTTTGCTAGGGAAAAAGGTGAAAATCCATATGCTCATCTGCAAGAGTTCGAGCAAGTGTGTTCATGCTTTGACATTTCAGGCATGTCACATGAAACCCTTAAGTGGAAGCTATTTCCATTCTCTTTGACGGGATTAGCCAAACTGTGGTATACTTGAACCATAAAGAGTGCACAAGGAGAGTGGAAAGTTCTTCAAGCCAAGTTTTGTTTAACCTTCTTCCCTATCTCTCGAGTAATTCATCTTAGAAGAGAAGTCCTAAGCTTTGAGCAAAAAGAGAAGGAATCTCTAGGTGCTGCATGGGCCCGCTTGATGGATCTTTCCTCCTCTAGCCCTAACCTTGCTATACTCGATACTATGCTATTGCAACACTTCTATCAGGGTCTTATGGAGAAATCTGCATATTTCCTTGACATCACTTCTAGAGGAGCCTTCTTACATCTTTCTGTTAGCGAGGGGAGAGCTATCCTTGGTAGAATCCTTGAAAACTCTCCCTACACCGATGTCCATGATGACTCCCCTAAAGAAAAGGACATTCCAACCATCGTGCAAGAAATAGAAGTTTTGACAGCTGAATCCTTCCAAATTCTATCTAAAGCTTTAGCTGCCAACCCAATTCCTAAACCATTCCTAGGGACACCAAAGGAAGAAGAAATTCATCCTTTGAAGTTTCCTTTTGAATTCGAGGAGGATCTCTCTCCTGATGTTGGGAGCACCTTCAATCATCCAATCCAACAGAGATCTTTGGCATCCTTGACCCCAAATCATCATCTTCTCTATTCATCTCAAGATTTGGTTGCCCAGGAGTCCCTCAAATCAACATCATCTTCCACCTCAGACTTTGATCTCCTTGATGTCCATCCTTGTTTCTTTGTTGATAATTCAAACCAAGGAGGCACTTCACCTCTTTTGGTTGACACCAAATGGGAGCATAAATCATCTGAGGCTAGGATACCTATCCTAATGGAGAACGAGGATGGAAATCTATTCATAGAATGCCATAGACAAGAAATGATGGACAAATATGTTTGGTCTATGGACATTCTCGAGGGATCAACTTTGGAGTCCAAAAAGGAGGATCATGTGGATGAACATCAAGGCTACAATCTAGAAGAGCCACTATATCTACGCTTTCACGAGAAATCTCCAGAGTCAATCTTTTCTTCTGCCACTTGCACTAATGAGAGTTACACCCATCCTATGCTTCTCTTTTATCAAATCCTCAAGAGGATGGTTCTGGATGCTTTAGTTTACCACAAGTATTCCAAAGCTCGTAGTTGCCTTGGTGCAAGTTCTACAGCTGAAACTCTAGAGGTCAAGCTTATGAATTAAAACAAAGCACTACCGGGAGATAACCCATTAGCTTGCTATTTTCAATTAAATAAAGTTTGTTTAGTTTCTATCATCATAAGTAGTAGTAATAAATAAAAATAGTTTATCTTTCAAAAATTATGCTTTTCCCTTCAAATAAAATAGAGCGAACCCAATGAAGATTTAGCTTGATTGTTGCACCGGTCGTTGTGCTCTCACAGTAGTCAGGTTTCTAGTATCACCTTGCACTAGTCCTTGTTGCAGATATTAAAATCATGAATAAAAACTTTTGAGCAAGCATCAGGAGTGAAATCAAGAAGAAGGAATTCAAGTCAAGGACAAGGTACAAATGTGTAATTCAAGAGTGAGGCTAATCAGGCATGTAATGCTTAGAAGCAAATGTGATGGTCCATTCAAAGTCATCATCATGAGCCATCACACTTCAAAGCAACAAAGGTAACATATCTAAGGTATGTGGTTAAATTTTAAATTATTACATTTGACCTTTTTTTTCTCGAAAATGCAGGAGAACTGCATTTCATTATATTAAGAAGAATGAAAGGGGCTAGAGCCCTACAACGCACACCACACACAACCCCACACAAACCTAGGAATTACATTCGCGCCTAAAAAGGGCAAAGGACGACCAAACACTAGCACTAAGCTAACCACCAAAAAGAGGGGTTGTCAAGGAAGACAGACCCTTGGCTCCTGCTAGATTCCACAACTGGCGCTCTTCTCCAGCAAGGGTGAGAGCACCACCAAGGTTAGGGGTAATACCATAAAAACGCAACGATTCTGATGGTTCCAAAGAGTCCAAGCTCCAAGCACAATGAGAGAGTTGATACCTTTTTGTATCAATCCACTTGTTGCTCCACTAGCCTTTTCCCACTAGCTATCAAAGGAAGTATCTGAAGGTTGTGGCGACAAGGAGTGGAGGCCGACCTGTCTTAGAAGGAGGTACCAAAATTGTCTAGCAAAGACACATGAGACAAGGAGGTGGTTAATAGTCTCAACCTCCTGGTCACAAAGAGGACACTGCTCAGGATGAGGCAGCCCACGACGCGCAAGGCGATCTGCCATCCAGCACCGATTGTGGGCCACCAACCAAAGAAAAAAATGGCATTTGGGCGGTGCCCATGTCTTCTAGATCCTCTCATATGGTCCAAACTGAGTAGATCCCAGAAAGAAACTCTCATAGGCAGACTTGGCTGAGTATTGCCCACTAGCAGAAAATTGCCATATGTGGACATCTTCGACATCAGGTTCTAACTCAAAGTTATACAACAAATCCCAGAGATGGAGGAATTCCACAATAACACCAATAGTGCGGGCTCCCTTAATATCCAAAACCCAACTGCAACCATTAAGAGCTTCCTGGACAGTACGTCGGTTCACCCTTCTCTTTGGGATGGCTTCTAGTAGTCGAGGTGCAAGATCAGCAATACACTATCCATGGATCCAACGATCAGTCCAGAACAAAGTGCGATTTCCATAGCCCACTTCTGATACAACAGCTACAGAGAAGGAGTTAACTTGGTCCGGGATCTGAATAGGGAGGGCTGCCCATGGACGATGAGGCTTAGTTTTTTTCAGCCAAACCCACCTCATCCTTAGTGCCCAGCTGAGATGCTTGAGGTCAGAAATGCCAAGCCCACCAAGTTTAGGCGGGCGGGTAACCTTTCCCCAAGCCACAAGACAATGTCCTCCACGAGCATCTTTGCGGCCCCTCTAAAGGAAACTTCTCCGAAGCTTGTCCACGGCTTTAATAGCTCATGGTGGGAAATCAATTGCCATTACCAAATAAATTAGCATGGTAGTGAGGACAAACTGCACCTAAATTCTTTGTCCTGCCCGTGTCATGAGATCTCCTTTCCATCCCGGTAGCTGATCAGCTATTTTATCTATTATAGGTTGGATGTGTTCCTTAGTTAACTTCTTGAGAGAGAGAGAGAGGCAACCCCAAATATTTGCAAGGAAAATCCATGAGAGCACAAGGGAGAAGTTCCTGTACCAAAGACATTTCTGTATTCCCACACCTGATTGGCAACACATTGCTTTTCTGCAAATTGGTTTTGAGACCTGAAGCTTCACCAAAGAGTTGGAGGATGCCCATTGTGATAGTAATATCCGTTGCCTCTGGGCGGAGAAAAAGAACCACATCATCCGCATAGAGGGATATATGATGTCGAAGAGCTCGAGAAGATAGTGGCTGCAACATACCATCAGCGGCTGCCTTGGCTACCATATGCCCCAACACGTCCATAACTAGAATAAAAAGCATGGGCGATAACGGGTCACCTTGCCTTAATCCTTGTCGGTGAGAAATACGCTCCCCAGGTATCCCATTCAACATCACTTGAGTAGAAGAGGAGGAGAGTAACCCACTGGTTATGTCCCTCCAAATCTGGCCAAAGCCTAAGTGCTGTAAAACCTCAAGCAAAAAGGGCCAAGAAACTGAATCAAATGCCTTTGAGATGTCTAATTTTAATAGAATTATGGGCTGCTTTTGTTGATTGAGAAATATTGTCGTTTGCTGAACAAGCATGAAGTTGTCTTGTATAAAACGCCCCTTTATAAAAGCACTTTGATTGGGAGACACCATCTGCTGCAGCCGACATGCAAGCTAATTTGCCAACATTTTAGTGATCAACTTAGCAAAACTATGTACCAGGATGATAGGCCGAAAGTCTCTTGGTTGATCAGCTTCCTCCTTCTTAGGTAGAAGAGTTATGTAGGCTGCATTAAGCACCTCAAAACCAGCAAATCTCCTACTCCACATAGCAGAAACTACAGCCATAATATCACTTTTTATAACTGACTAGCAGGCCTTGTAGAAGCGGCCAGTAAAACCATCTGGACCGGGCGCTTTGTCCGGAGGCAACTGCTTGATTGTTTTCCACACCTCTTCCTCAGTAAAAGGGAGCTCGAGATCAGCCAAATCATGGGAGAGGATCCCAAGCTCATCAAGGTTGATAGTCCGCTCTCTGTCTATGTTTTCCCAAGCAAATCCTCATAGAATTCATCTATCAATCTTGCCTTGTCTTCATGCATGGTGTAGATCTGGTCACCAGAAACTAGCTTGCCAATGAAGTTCTTCCTCTTGCGGTGACGGGCATGGAGTTGAAAAAGCTTTGTGTTGGCGTCCCCATCACGTACCCAATCAATTCTTGAGCGAAGACAGGCAATTGTCTGCTTGAGGGATGCAAGAGCAAGGTTGTGCTTCTTAAGATTGTTTTTCAGCCAATTTTCTCTTGGCAAAAGGTTGCGACTGCCTTGGGCGATCTCCAATTGATGAAGGATTTCACGAGCAAGGGCTAGCTGTGAATTAACATGACCAACTGTTTTATCACTCCAACTCTATAAAGCTCTAGTAGCAGCTTTAAACTTGAGGTCCAAGGTGAGCAGCTGCTATGGTGTCCTGAAATCCCTCTAGCTTAGGCCAAAAAGACTCGAAATGAAAACGTTTGTGGCCTGATTTATTATCCTGAAGCCCAAGCAAAAGAGGGCAATGATCTGAATCCTCCGAAGCCATACTTTGCAGCACACAATTTGGAAAAAGATCCTCCCAGTCCACTAAACAAAACACCCTATCTAGCTTTACCAAAGTAGGATTTATTTGCTGATTTGACCACGTATACTTCTGACCATGCAGAGGAATTTCCTTGATAGCAAGATCATTAATTAGACGTCTGAAACGACCCATCATAGCTCGGTTATAATTATCATTATTCTTGTCTTCCTCTTTGTAAATCAAATTGAAATCACTAACTAAAACCCATGTGCCAAGACAGCCCACTCTGATATCTCTTAGCTATTGTAGAAATTGAATTTTCTCATTCATGCCCTAAGGACCATACACACAGGTTAACCACCAGGAAACACCATTAACTGGGCAGAACTGAACGGTTACGCTGTTGGCATTCACATGGCAGGCCCCTACAAATACCAAGATGACGACGCCAAGCAACAAGAATACCACCGCTAGCACCTACAGATGGGAGCTCAGCGAACTCTGAGAAATCTATCCCCAGAGCAGACAGGATCACTCGCCTAGATGACGAAGAGATTTTCATTTCCTTGATGCACACAATATCTGACTGAGAAGCTTCCACAAGAGTACGAAGAGAATCTTGCCTTGCTATAGAATTGATGCCCCTTACATTCCAAATTAAAATTTTGGTTGGGTCCATTACAATATTGTAAAGAAACGACCAAGAGCACAGAACAAAGCAGCTTATGTAGCTAATACATCATCTCCAGCTTGGTCACCACCCTCACTGAACTCAGGGATGGACCAATTGAACAAGGCAGCCAAACCAATTAACTAGGTATCAGAAAGTGGGTTTTTAAAAAGCTTACTATATTCTTCTTCTTCAGCCTGTTGACTGACACCATTTTGCTCATTGATGATTTCCAGCGAGCGCATGACCTTCTTCCTTGATCGTCCTGCCCAGTCCGCCGGCTGGAGCTCAGGCACAACACCCGCAAGGCGTCGACTGCGCCGTGGGGTCTCACCTGGTGGTAGAGTTTTTGTGCGACGTTTGCTGATGGTGGGGACTGGCAGTAGACCTGTTGTCTGACGGGAGAGCTTGTTGATGAAGGCTTCATGGTTCGAAGGCGTCACAGCTGGGGACGGAGCTGAAGCTGCCACATCCCCTGCTAGGATACACGGAGATTTGGGGATGACCTCAGGTTCCAGCTCTGCTATCGGCACTGTTGTGGTGCCCTCTGGTTGAGCATCCCCGCGTGGGCAAAAGCGGCGACGAGAGTAGACTCGTAACAGCTTCGCAGAGCGTTTGCCCAACCCTGGCGGCGAACCCAGGGACCTAAACTCTGGTGGCGGAGAGGTCCATGGGGAGTGAAGAGCTGCTGGCGACCTTGGGGGATTTCCTTTAGTGGCCAAGCTTGGGGTGGGGTGCGGCGGTGAGCATGGTGAGGCCGGCAAGACTAGGGGAATCCCCTCCGTTGCCTCACCATGGCCCACGGCAAAAGTATCAACAATTGGGCCATGCATCTCGGTAGGTCCATAACCAGCCCCATCCACCGGCCCAGAAAGAGCAGCATTTGATGGGCTAGGCTGAACAAGATCAGCCTTCAAATCAGTCCCAGAATCCTTCATCCGCCCAAGGGAAGCCAACCCATCGTCAACCTCAAACCTCACGAGCGTGGGCGAGATAACCGAAGGGCCAGCCTCATCAGGCGCAACAACAGCAGCAAAGACTGGGCTCCCCTCATTAAGATCCAACAAGCCGTTAGCAGGAACAGTCGCCGCTGAATCAAGCACAGGTGTCTCCTCAGAAATCAACCCAGGAGGGGCCAAGTTCAATGCGATGGCTGCTGTCTGGGAGCACGCGTGCAGCCTCCTAGGCATCGGCACCCATTTCCAGCGCAGTCGTCGTAGATGATACCGCCATGTGTAATGCACATGAAGCAGACGGGCCCACACGTTCATGAACCGACCGGCGCTATGAACCCATTGAGCCGTCAGCCGCTCCGTTGGCTGCCGTCCCGGAGTTAGGCCGTGTTGAGGGAGAGCCAAGCCGGCGCCGCCGCCTAGCAGATGCATCCTCATCAATGTCATCCCCAGGAGAAGGAGGGGAAGGAGGAGGGCTAGGAGCAGTCCCATGGGGTCCAAGAATTGTCGTAGAGCGGACGTTGATCGGGTACGCCAACAACCGCTTCACCGAAGGATCTTCCACGATGGTGACTAGTGGCTCAGCGATCCAAAGATCCTTAGCTGTTGGAATTGCAGAGGGATCCAAGCACCAGGCTGAACATCGGAAGGGATATAGATCCACCAAATTCACAGTATCAGGATGAACTTGTTGAATCCAAGCGTGAGGACTCAAGAACTGTTCCATTGTAGATGTTTCCCAGACGTGAGCGAGGATACCAAAGAGCTCCAGGTCGACCAAACAAGGAAGCACCCTTCCTGCTGCGCCGACTTGGCGTGTCCACCGTTGGCAAAGCAGACTAAACCCCTATGAGCGAAGCGGTTGCCATAGCCCCAGCAGACTCTCAACCAAGGCAGTGTTAGGGAAGATCAGCAAGTAACTTGAAGCGGAGGCACGATAGAGGACCAGAGAGGCAGCTTTGAGTTCAAGCCTGGAAGCAATGACAGCTACCACTTCATCTGCTCTGGCCAAGGGATTGGACCCGATCACAGTGACGATCAATGCGTGAGCCAAGTCTTCCTCTGCCCTGGCAATGCAGTCACTCCAATCAATGATGCATGGTAGGGGCCTCGTAGCTTCCAGGGCAGCATCCAGAGTGGTAGTAGAGACAACCTCTAGCGAACGCCCAGCCGCCGGAGGGGAGCCATCAAGGCCCTGATTTGGTCGTTGATGACGGTGCGGCCTTCTCCGCCGGCACCTCGTGCCCTGGCAAGATTTAGGACGCTGCTCATCATGATCACCGCTCGCCACTTCCATCGATTCAGGACGCTGTCCCTCATGAACACCGCTCACCACACCCGCCGAAAGAGGCCGTTGCGGGGGAGCAGCTTCTGCAGGGGTAAGCCGCCGCCAAATCGGAAGCCGAGGCTGTGGACGCTGCGCCACGTCGTCACCGCTCACCAACACCGCCGAAGGAGACCGTCGCGAGGGAGCAGCTTTAGCGGGCTGCATGGGCCTCGGGCTAATCCGCCTCTATACTGATAGACGACGCTATGGGCGCTGCACAGCATCGCCGCCTGCCGAATCCACGGGAAGAGGTCGTTGCGGGCCAGCAGGACGACGAGGCCCCGAGCGAACCCCACCACCTCCACCAGCCATGCTCGGGCACTTGTAGGAGTGGTGGTCTAAAGCATGCCAGAGGAAGCAGCGGGTCTTCTGGCGGCACAGGGCAGCCGTGTACGAGGCGGAGAAGCAGTTGAAGCATTTGCTAGTAAGGTCGGCGGGAACTAGACGTCGAGGATTAGCCACCTTGCACCGCCGCCGCCTGGTGCTCCGCGATTCAAACCTCTGCCAGCCATATGGATCCGTGCGATAGGCAACGCACGGTCCACCAGAATCGCGTTGCCCAGGAGCCCGATGGAGGAGGATGATCTTGGTATCGTTGTAGGCCACCGCCGCCACCATTGTGTTCCCAGCCATCTCAGCGGGCACAACACTAGCAGCAGGGGTAGCCAAACCAGCCGAGGAAGCCGAAGCAGCCACCCCCGACGCGTCGGGAGAAACCGACCTTAGGACGACGTCGCGGAAGGAAGGCAGGCTTCTATCGCTCTAGCGCTCCTGCTTTGAGCGGCCATGAGCAGCGTGAAGAGGCAAGGAGAAGGGGGAGGGGGAAACCGACGCCTTTGAGGGGGAGGAGGAGGAGGTGGCCGCCGGGATCGGGATGATCTCCGGCGCAGGGCTGATAAGCATGGAAATGAAATGATATGATTGACTTGTTTAGTTCTGCTGCACGATGGTCAAACTTGGCTTTTCAATCATGTTCATAATCATAGCCAACTCTTTTAAACTCTTGTCACCTTGAGTAGTAGAAGTGTGCCCAAAATGATTGTGCATATGTTTTTCTATCTTGTCTTGTCTGAATCCAACATAGGAAGAGTGTAGATTGAGATGTTAAAATTGAATGATCTTGTTCTGTCTTTACATTCTCATCTCTAAAACAAATGCATAAACATAAATCTCTTCTTATGCAACCTATTGTCATATTGAGTTTAGATAAATTTTGTGACCTTATGAACTAGTGGCACTTCAAAGATTTGAACTATCTCCTTCATAAATACCCTTTTTGCATTTTTGTGAAGAGAGACATGGAGCTATTAAAAAAGTTGGACACATGAAGGTCTAAGTAAAATAAAAAAACAAAAAAAAATATGGGCACATGAAGGTCCAAGTATATTAAAAGTATATTATATATATTTTAAAAAAAATAATAGCTCCATGATCTCAATTGTTATCTTGAGGTGGTTAATTATAAGGAGATCCACTCACCACATTGCTTTGGTATGATGAATTGCACATATCACATACTATTCAATGTGAGTTTATTTACTCTTTTTCCATGATACAACATTTCTTCCAATGACTGGTTTGAGAAGTGTCACAACATTCACTAGGAGCTCTGTTTAACTTAACAATATACATGACATAGGTATGTTTCTCCTTCTCCTTGATTGCCCCTTTGGCATGATAAATGTTTAGGCACTTTTGTTTCATTTCCAATCATGCTATACGCCTCTGTTTGCTTTCAACAAGATGAATAAAGTTTTTGGTTCACTAGTACATTTGTACTAGTAGAACCCTGTTGCTTTCACCTTTTGTGTCTTTGAATAAGCACAGATGCCAAAGGAACAGGTGTGGGGGATGGGCAACCCAACCCCAGCTTAAGCAACTTCTCCTCTGATGGAAAACACCGAGGCTACACACAGAAGCACTTCACAAATCAACATCAACTCTTTGGACGTCGTCTCAATATGAGACGCTAGTTTGTATCTCGATACCCTTCTGCTCCATTTATCTCCTTGAAAATTAATGCATAAAAAGCAAATTTCTCCATGTTATTAAAACTTGATGAACTCTAAAACATGACCCCAAGATTTGATCATGACTAATCTTATGTGATTGGCTTGCATAATCTTTATTCCTTGTCTTTCACTTAATGCTTGTGGGAACCTTACTCAATTAGGATAACATTACCTAAGTTGTTATGAAGTGTGATATAGTTATGATAAGACAAATCCTTCTTTCTAATCAAGTGTTTTGGAGACTTTTGTTTTGAACAAAATCTAAAACCATGGCTTCATAGCTCCTCTATGTTATAAATGTCCTACTAGAGCCATATGCAATTGTTGATGATAGTTAACAACCATTATAAACCATCAATAAAATATGTATAATTGCATAAATATGATCACCAACAAAGGTCTAGGGGTTTAAACTAACAAATTCCATGAGTTTTGGTGAATCTATATTTTCTGGTGGGTATATTCAGAAAACTGTCAAGGTGGACCTACTGTCAGAATTAATCGCGCTTACCGCCATGAAACGAACACTAGAAGGTTCTAGAGGACTCCAGAGGACACCACACCGAAGCAGGAGGTGAGACGCTGCCAGGTGCAGGCTGCCCGGCCCCTAGGGCCCACTGTCAGCCTCTGAGTCGCAATGTTGGTTCTCCACCACCTCCTAGGTTGCATCTACGCCGTTCTTTAAGTCGGTTTGATCCAAGGGCTCACGTTGGACAATCCAGGCTATATACACCTAATGTGAACTAGGGCTCCCGATCTTCTGAAAGGTTCTGATAACTCTCGATTTAGTGGAGTCACGACACAATTCGAGCCGGCTTCTGAACAACTCGGCTCTGAAACCCCGCAATCGCAGCACCCTGACCCCTCTGGTTATCGACCGGCGTTGCATGGTCGACCTCACTAAGAAGGCTAAGTCCTTGCCTGCGAATCGAGAACACACTCAAGAACACAAAGGAATGCAACCAAATTGCAGATGAATGATTAATCTCACAAAGTTGGGGTCTCACAAACTGACGGCGGCGGCAAAACTATTGTCAACAGAATAATCTAAGTAAAACCCAACCCTAATGTAGACGGTGACTACTGATTATATAGGCTAAAGGGACGTCAAAGGACCCCTATTCGCGTCCCTAGGGAGCGCCGACACGTTACAAGGCCCAAACGGCCCAAAAGACGGCGACACAGCACCGTGACAAATTCTAGATGGTGACTTGTTTTGATGATTCCCGTTGATTCCGAATAGCTTTTTACATGGGACCACTTGGGTTGGTTTCCTTATCAAATAAGCTTTCCATATATATATGGATCATCAAAAACGGAGTCTGAACGCGTCCTGGGTGACCAGTTCAAGGTATACTGGTCCTGGATTCCGAGGTGGACTCGAACTTGATTTGGGCCTCCACCTTGGTGACTCGAACCGGATAAGTTTTGGGCCTCCTTCTCGATTTGGATGCCCTTGCTGATCTCCTTGGCCCTCCATGTAATTCTCCAAGCATGGTCATGACCTCATCATCCTCCCCTTCTAGATGAAAAGCCTTCCTCGGCGTCGATGTTGCTTGAAGTCCATTCTGCACAACATGAAGACAAACGAGGTTGCCAAAATATTGGGAATTGACAATGTTGGGAGAAAGAATATGACCACATGTTTTGGTTTGCAGCATGCCTTCTCCTACAAACATGTAGTCTCCTCAATTAAAATGCATACGATCTTTGTCAATACTATCCTGCAAAAGATTAGTACTAACAAGAAGCATATGCTCCCCTTCTTTGGATTTCACTTGGGATTGTAAAGCAAAACGAGAGGAATATGGCATGACAACATTGTTGATTTTATAGTCCTCTAATTGATCATTATTTTGCTTAACAAAAGAAGAATTCACAGTTGTACAAATGTAAACTCATTGTACCATATATTGTCCTTGGTTGCTATATTTGCCAAAAACATGATATGTATGTCTAGACAACCATGGAAAATCAGCATATGCATAAAGTTTTTCCTCTAAATAATTAAGATTGCAAAGAACATTAAAATCAATGTATCCCAATGTATTTAAAGAAGACATCAACTTTAGCTCATCAACATCGCTAGCATTATGAATAACATGTCTATTTTCAGTAGTAGTGTTCGATTCCAACATACATATAGCATGATCATTCATTATTGGAATAATATAAATATCATCATTCAAGTCATCTTTATCACAAGGAACATCAAGCAAATCATCTTGTGACAAAGGTACATCATTCAAGTCATCTTTATCACAAGGAACATCAAGCAAATCATCTTGTGACAAAGGTAAATCAAGCGAACGTTCCACTAATATTTGCTCTATCATAACATGATTGGTGGAAAAATTCAGCACATCAAGAGAACTCTCATCTTCTGTGAGATTAGCACCATTAGCATTACCTTTGCTCTCACTGTCAGCGGAAGTATCATGTGTTAAATTTTTACATGAGACTGAGAGCACCTCATTTTCTATCATGTCATCCCCGCTCTTTTGTGCATTATCCTGCAAAAGGTTAGGCACAGCAGGAGGAATAATAGGAGATTGGTCTAGTTGATGTTCCTCATCATATGAATTAATTACAAGAGATGGATTAATAAAAGTTTCTCTCATAAGAATTTTCATATCGTTCCATGTATGAGGTTTATCTGAAGAACTTAAAGACTCCCACCAAATTTATGCTAAATCTCTCAAAACACTAGATGCATTCTTAATCTTCCTCCGCTCACACATATGACAGTGTGCAAAAATATTATCTATTTTACTTTCCCACTCAATGTACTCATCAGCACCAATACCATCATAAGTAGGTGGAGAAAAAAATAGAACGACCTGTGGAAGGAGGTGTAGCAGCAATAGTGCGTGGCTCATGCATTATTGTTGTCTCGTATCAATGAGTGTTGTAACCTGTCATTGTAAACACAAAATAGGAACAAACAGTGAAAGTTATCCCTAATAATCTTCTAAGTAGGTGGAGTAGTGCCTCTCAAGATCACAGCAAAAGGAGACCCCTTCTCAAGCTCTTACAAGGTTCTTACCAGCAAGGTCAAGGATACCTGGAAGACGTAGCACTGCGATTACAGGGGTCAAAACTTATACTGTCTAGAAGAAGTATATGGAGTTAAGGCAAGCAGGCCAAATATGTGAGTGGAACACAATTCAAAAACAGAAAGTAATGCTGAATTATAGTCCCAATTACTTGCTCTCGTTGCTGGTCTAACGTGTTCCAAGTACCAGATGTGTGATAACAAAATAGAGAAACAAGTATGATGGATAGCCAGAGTAATAGGAAGCAAACACAAGATAGTACACGCCCACAATTATAACAAACTGTCTCCTCTATGTGCTCCTCTAAATATTGTTCCTCTTTTGCCCCACTCAATTTTTCTATTTTTTGGGGTGTCGTTGTTTTTTTGGGAACTTTCGACTTTTTTAAAAAAATTGATATTTTTTATTAACTTAGGAGCACACAAAAAGTAACCACAAAAAATTTAAGCTTAAACCAGTAAAAGGTGTGGCCTATGGAAAATTCAAAAGATGGGTCCAAAATTGAGGAAAAGCTTGCGACTAGGAAAAGAGGATCTTGTGACCAGTTTTTGACCAAAATAAAATTTTTGAACCCCGATAAAATTGAGGAATTTTTTTTGATCGATTTTGATATCTGGAACGTCAAAATCCGAGTTCGTACGTGAAAACTGGACCAATTTCAAGTTTATACTCCGAATTAGAGGACAAAACAGGAACAATGCGCACAAAAGTGATCACTGTGGCTAGAGTTTGATGGAAACGATGGGGACAACACACGAACTAGACTTTAACACAACCTAACCAGCAACAAGCCCTTGATCAGGATACAAACTCAACACGATGGAATCTGAAAAGAATTATGCAAAAGGCTAAACATGGTTTCTGGGATAGGGAAAAAACCTAACACTATTTTTTTTTGCTTTTCTGTGGACTCTAGGACGAAGGTGAAATCAAACTAAACTAGGGTAAAATTGAACCTGATGGTATACCTAAAGCTCTGATTAACAATTAATGTGAACTAGGGTTCCTGATCTTTCGAAATGTTCTGATAACTCTCGATTTGGTGGAGTCACGATACAATTTGATCTGGCTTCTGAACAACTCGGCTCTGAAACCCCGCAATCGCAGCACCACGACCCCTCTGGTTATCGACCGGCATTGCACGGTCAACCTCACCAAGAAGGCTAAGTCTTTGCCTGCGAATTGAGAACACACGCAAGAACACAAAGGAATGCAACCAAATTGCAGATGAATGATTAATCTCACAAAGTTGGGGTCTCATAACCCGACAGCGGCGGCGAAACTGTTGTCAACAGAATAATCTAAGTAAAACCCAACCCTAATGTAGACGGTGACTACTGATTATATAGGCTAAGGGATGTCAAAGGACCCCTATTCGTGTCCCTGGGGAGTGCTGACACGTTATAAGGCCCAAATGGCCCAAAAGACGACAACACAACACCCTGACAGATTCTAGATGGTGACTTGTTTTGATGATTCCCGTTGATTCCGAATAGCTTTTGACATGGGACCACTTGGGTTGGTTTCCTTACCAAATAAGATTTCCATCCATATATGGATCATTGAAAACGGAGTCTGAACGCGTCCTGGGTGACCAGTTCAAGGCATACTGGTCCTGGATTCCGAGGTGGACTCGAACTTGATTTGGGCCTCCACCTTGGTGACTCGAACCGGATAAGTTTTGGGCCTCCTTCTTGATTTGGATGCCCTTGCTGATCTCCTTGGCCTCCATGTAATTCTCCAAGCATGGTCATGACCTCATCAATACCAGCCCCTACCACCCCCTAGGAAACCCCAGTCATCAAGTCATTTGAGAAGACATAAATCCTAATCATCCTCAGAGCTCCACCATATTATAGGGCATAGCTAGTTAGGCTAAGTCTAGAGGGAGGCAAGCAGGCAGGCTTCGCTTGGATTTCTGATCGTGTCAAGTGTGTGGTTTGGTATAAGCTTTGTACCCCCTCTCTTTTGTATCTCCATTATTTTTATATGCTTGCTACAAATGATATGACATTATTAGTACTCATCTTAATTATGTTCTTCATTATAATATTCATCGTCTATATTGATTATATACTTAGTATAGTTAGTTTATCATCATATTTATGCATAAGTTCGTATAGCGCTCACCCTAAGGTACCATGGGTGGGTGGTCGACATTGTGTAAGCGTGGTGCTTATACATTGTTTACCTACGGATACACCCTATATTCTAGGTCATGCGGTAGATCACAGACATGACACGCCCGTTGAGTCCTTTGTAGTCTACTCCCCAATGTAGGTAGCACGTAGGATCTTAATTACGAAGGAAGAGCAAGCTCTGTTCTTAATCTTCCTTAGTAATATCCATTATGTGTAGATATGAAGATGATTTTAGCAATGACTACTAGGTGTAATTGCACTAATCAATGTATGCATTGACTTGTAATTAAGAATGACTTAGAAATTATTCCTCTAATATTCTACCTGACCATGCTAACGCCATAGAAAGAAGTACTCTGAGTGATTTATCATTATCATTGATCAATACTTTTCATATATCTTATCCTATGACTTACCCCTATTATGAGTAGAATATTGGTTATGGTTTACTTCTCCATCAATAGTATAAGTTATCAATACATGTCCATGCTAGACCTTCCCTGTGGTAAAAATATAAATAATGATACTTGAAATACTCTTGGGTGAAGTGCTACAATGGCATATTATCTGTGTGCTTGCAAATCCTTTTCATTCATATATCTATATATTCTTTCTAGTCACATGAAATAATAAAGAACTACTTAGCGTTATTCTAGTAGTAATGTTAGGTGGTACCAATAAACACCTCTAGCATCATCATTAGGGATGACAACCTAGTATAGGTAATGGTAAGAGATATAGGCATATAATAGGTGGCTACTAAAACAAGTGACACGTTAATAAATACCAACAAGCATTTCTGGCGCCGTTGCCGGGGAAGGTAGCTAGGCAAAGGAAGTATTGATAAACTTATACTTATTGATGTGATCAAAGCAACCATTGACCTCTGCTCAAGCAGAGTTACCCTTGTTTTGTCTACCTTTATATCTTATGCAGGGTAATGTATGACTGGTTTTGACCTTCTGACAAACTACGTTGAAGATCCAGAAGCATTAATCAGGAGAACTAAAGCTAAACTCAGGAAAGTTTCAGCTTTAGATTTGGAAGACAACCAGACAAGGCAAAGCTTAACACTAGAATTTGAAGTCATGGCTTAACACTAGAATCCGTACTGGACCAGCGGTCAATGTCAGAGACAATGGATTTGAGCTCAAGCTAGCTCTCATCAACATGGTGCAAGCAAGCCAGTTTTGTGGGAAGGCACATGAAGATACGAGTGCACATCTCCAACACTTCTTAGAGATCTACAACACTTTCACCATCAAGGGAGTTACCAGAGACGCCATACTACTTCGCCTCTTCCCATTATCACTCTTGGGGAAGGCGAAGCAATGGTTCTACGCTAACAAAGATAGAAACACTACATGGGATAACTGCTCCACTGCCTTCCTAGCAAAGTTCTTTCCCATAGGCAAGACCAATGCTCTGCGTGGGAGAATTTCAAGTTTTTAGCAGCAACACGATGAATCTATCTCTGAGGCTTGGGAACGCTTTCCAAGACTACATATTAGAATGTCCTCATCATGGGATGGAGAATTGGCTACTCATGCAGACTTTCTACCACGGGTTGACCAGTAGTACCCTGTGAGACTATGGATGCTGCTGCTGGAGGTGCGTTCCTGTCACTCACTATCCCAGCTGCAACAGCTCTTGTAGAGAAGATGGCTTCCAACCAAGATTGGAATGAAGAATGAGTTCAGACCCACAAGAGAGGTGGAGGTATGCATTAACTCAAGGAGGTAGATATGTTGTCTGCTAAGATGGACCTGCTGATAAAGAAGCTAGAAGACCGAGCCAATGAAAAGCAAGAAGTCATGCACATTTATGATTCTCGCATGACATGTGAAGAATGTGGCAACATTGGGCATTCAGGGAACAACTGTCCTAAAACTCATGAGGATGTGAACTTTGTCAACAATAACTATCGTCCTAAACAGAATCAAGAATGGAATCAGCAACAGAGGCCAAACTACTAAGGTAACTGCCAAGATAACTACCAAGGTAATAACTTCAATAATTTTAATCAACCACCCTTAAGAGAATTAATTGCTGGCCAATCTAGACTTATGGAAGGATTATCTAAGAAGGTAGCTACCAATGATACAATTCTAGAGAACATAAATAAAAAGAATGAATAGCTTTGCTTCTGCTATTAAGAACCGGCATAGATTTAATAAAATAATAGAATCATAAATAGCTCAGCTGGCGGCTATTGTTCCTCCATCCAACAAAGGTAAGATTTCGAGGCAGCCGAAAGATCTAGAATCTGCAAATCTTGTCGATATTCATAATGCAGCTTATTACTATACGGGGCCATTGACGGGAAGGTGGATAGATTATACCTTGCCAGAAAAGAAGAGCGATCCAGGGAGACCTATCATCCCCATCGCCATTGGACCTCACATCTTCCAGAAAGCTGTCTGTGACTTCGGAGGAAGTGTCAACATCATGCCTAAGGTAATTTATGAGAAAAATTTAGGAGATCTTTTATTGTACATAAATATATGTTTGCAGCTTGCAGATCGGTCACTCTGCTACCCCAAGGGAGTTCTTGAAGACGCCATTATACAAGTAGGAAGTTCATATGTCCCTGTAGACTTTGTGGTTTTGGAAATAGGTGGAGATGAAAGGGCACCAATCATCTTGGGTCGACCTTTCCTGAGCACCACAAAAGCCCTCATCTATGCGGACAGTGCCATGATCTGTTTCACAATCAATGATAAGAAAGAGAAGTTCTTGTTCAAGAACCGCATCTTGCAATCTCCTAGTCATCCACACAAGGTGTACCTGCCCGAAGAAACAACAGTGACCAAGAAGAAGAAGAACCAAAGAAGGAGGAAGAACAAGACTCCTCGGAGCTCTCTGTGCTGCGTCTGACGCACGCAGGAGACTCCTCAGAGCTCTCTGTGCTGCGTCTGACGCGCAGGGTACGCGTTTGTCACACAACCCTTGCGATGTCTGTCACTTGCTTCGTTCCAGCGGCGCGCGCTGCAACACTAGACAGACGCGTCTATCACAATGTCACCCCCGCGTCTGTCGCTCGCTCGGTTGCTGTACCATGCGAGTTCCATGCGATAAACGCTGACGTCAGCGTCTGTCGCTCTCGCCTTCAGCGTATGTCGCCTGTTTGAAGGCCGAAACGACTTCTGATTCAAACGCTTCTCGAACGGCTTCGACTCCAACCTATTGAACTACAAAAAATACATACCTGCAAACACATTAGTCTAATTTGGTTGTGTAGATCGTCAAACACAAAAATCCAAAGTAAATGGGCCTAGGGTCCATTTTCCTTACAATCTCCCCCTTTTTGGTGATTGATGACAACACGACCAAAGCAAGCAAATAATAAAGAAATTTCAGAAATTTAAAGACTATCTACTTGCTAGGATGCAATGCAAGGGCAAGATTATATGATGCTCAAAGATATCATACGTAAGAAACAATGAATGCTTATCTTGGCCTTGCCATTTGTCCCATTTGTCCCCAAATGATATTATGAACTTGAGCCTCCCCCTAAATCCATAATTCATTATCCTCCCTTCCTCGGACCATTACCATTTGTAATTTTGTATATTACTTGTGATTTATTATGATTTTTCTTGCTCTTGGTCCAACAACTTCTTCCCCTTTGGAATCAAACACCGAAAAGGAAAGACATTCGTAGCACGAGGGTCAAGATTTGTGATCCTTTGTATGTGGAGTGGAATAGACCACAAAAATTGACTCTCACATTACATAGACTAAACTCCCCCTAAATATATGCATACATATAGTGGAAGGCAAAGTATATGCATAGTTGGCACATTAATGCACAAAGGAGTTTAATCTATATAACGTATGGAGAAAACATATAAATATCAAATTGAATTCAACACAATGATGTAGATTAGAGGTACCACATGTAGAAACCAATTTGATTGACACCACTTAAAATGGGTGGTGAGTATTTGAAGCATGATGCTTATCTCCGGGGACTCTATTTTCCTTGCAATGAGACTACTACACATATAATAATCTTGAAAAGAATGTTAGTCTCAAATCATCCAACTTGTAGAATAACCTCCCCCTAAATTTGTGCATACAAGTATAGAATACTTGTAGGAGACATGCACATTGATTTTTCTAAATCAAAATACCACTTGAAAGATGACATCACATGAATGTGAGAATCATTTTCAAAAAATGATATTTGGGGAAATTATCTACAATTTGGACTCTGGCACATATTAGATAAATAATTGAAAGACAAGCTATGTGCCATGCTCCTAAACAATTTAAACCATGTAGGTTTGCTCCAAGGGTAAGAGTGATACCGAGCAACCCTACCATATGAAATAACTAGTGTATGCATGACAAAGTTAAACATGCATATGCAAACCTAGGCAAGAAAAGGAACTAGATGCTAATTGAAATTGCAAGAATTTAAATCTAGTTACCTACCATGGGAAGGGGAATTTGGGTCCATAGTATTCACTAACACACTTGGCAATGGCATTATCTAATGTGATGCACCACATGAAATGCATCCAAACTTTGCCAAGTCTCCAAATTCCCCGAAGTCCATTGGACTTCTCACTTCCCCTTTGGAATCCAAACCTTCTTGGTGCTCTTCATGTTGGAAATAATATCCTTTGGCACCCAAATACGTTTGGTCCCATTGTTGGCTTGTTTGTTCACCTTGATGGCCACCACTTTGTCATTATTCTTCTTCTTCAAGAGATAAGGTGTGGAGGCCTTCTTGTCCACCTTGTTGGTGTAGGTGTTGGAGAGCTTGCTTGTTTGCTTTTTGTTTTTCTCTTTCTTCTTCGCTCCTCCCCCCATTCTTCACCTTGCACTCATAGGACTTGTGGCCTTCCTTGTGGCATATATAGCAAACCACGGTTTGTCCTTCATCAAGCTTCTTCACTCCCTTGACAGTGTTATCTTGATGAAGTTGGGCTTGCTCCATATTGCCTTATGCTTGGGTCAAGTCCTTGGTGAGGCGAGCCTCTTCTTGCTTGAGTTGCTCATTTTCCAATGCAACCTCTTGTGTACATGTTTCTACAACAACTTTCTCAACACAAACTTGGTTACAAGGGGGTGAGTTTAAATCACATAAATCATTGCAAGAAGTAGAGGCATCCTTTTTGGGCATGTCAAAGATAGAACTTTTCTTTTTAGGTGCCTCAGAGGGGGTTGTACTGACGGCTTCAAGACTTGCAACTTTATTTGTTAGCTCATCACAATGTTTGCACATGGTTTCCATTTTAGTAAGCAAACTCTTATAATCATCTTGTGTGCTAGCTAACTTTTCCTTTAATTTTTCATATTTCTTTACAAGTTGCTTGTCATTGATTGTGCATTCATGTGATGTTGCACTAGCCTCAAGTTGCTCAATTTTAGTAGATAGCTCCACATTTAAATTAGCAAAGGTTTCATATTGTTCAAGCAAAGTAGCATAAGCTTTTTGAGAGCTATCTAATTTTTCTTGCAACAAAGTGAGATTCTTTTGTTGGATAGTGCAAATTTTAGCATATTTAAGATTTTCTTGCACAAGTTCATGGAGAGAAGGCATTTCGTCATCACTATCACTCTCACTAGAGGATGAGCTTTCGTTACCTTGTGTCATAAGGCACACACGAGAAGAGCTTGATAATGAGTGCTTGTGGCCGCGCCTCTTGTGATGGTCTTCTTCTTCACTTGAAGAATCATCCCATGACCTTATTGATGTGAAGGCTTTGTCCTTGCATGCCTTCTTCTTTGTCTTGGGTGTGGTCTTGTTTGGACAAACTTCCACATAGTGACCCAATTCGCCGCATCCATAGCATCCTCTCTTCCTTTGTTCTCTTCTTTGATTGGTGAAGATACAATCTTGAATTTGGATGAGCACACCCTTGACATTTAGCCTTTGAATCATCTTCTCCACCTTGTTGATAAGTTTGATTGATTCTTCATCAAGGTCAGAGGTGGAGGAGGAAGATTGATCATCATCACTTGATTCATCATCATCATCTTCTTCATCATCCTCATCTTCTTCTTCATCTTCACTTGAGGAACTTGAGCTTGAGCTTATCTCAACTTGCTTGCTCTTCATCTTCTTTTTCTTACTACATGTGAGAGCTTTGTCTTTGCTTGATGAAGAGCCTTCTTCTTGACCCATCTTGCGTGACATTTCAAATGCCACAATCTTGCCAATGACTATGGTGGGGGTCATGGTGCTCAAGTCCACCATGTTGTGAAGGATGGTGATGATGCTTGCATACTTCTTTTGTGGTAGCGCGGAGATGATCTTCCTCACGATGTCCGTATCACCTAGCTTAGTCAATCCTATAGAGTTGAGCTCATTGACAATTAGATTCAAACGAGAATACATATCATGAACAAGCTCATCACCATTCATTTCAAAGGAATCAAAGGTTTGTCTAACTAGGCAATATTTTTGCTCACGGACATTACTTGTGTCGTCATGGAGCACTTGTAATTTTAACCAAATTTCATGAGCGGTATTTAAGGTGAACACTTGGTTAAAAACATCATCGCTAAAAGATTCAAACAAGCAATTTTTAGCTCAAGCATTGAGGTGAATTTCCTTTTCTTCATTCTTAGTAGGTTTATCGGGATTCTTAATGGGTTTCATCCCGTCACGAGTGACTCTCCAAACACCCAAATCAACTGCCTCAAGGTGAACAACCATTCTAACTTTATAGCAGGGGAAATTAGTGCCGTCAAAGTGCAGAGGCCTAGACGTATCCATCCCAACCACTCTTAGTAGTGTCGGCTCAACAGCGATTAAGCCAAAAGTTCAAATTGAGCCAACTGGCTTTGATACCACTTGTAGGAACTTGTGACGCCTAAGAGGGGGGTGAATTAGGCAACTTAAAAACTACTTCTAACTATGGCCTCTAATTTCACCTAGTCAAAACCTATGCAAGAAAGTAATCTATCTAGATGTGCAACTAAGGTTTTGCTAGGTGTGTTGCTATCTCTACCGCAAAAGAGTTATGCAACCTAGGTTCCAATCCTATCACATAGCCTATAAACTAAGCTAGGAAAGTAGAGCACACAACCAAGGTAGCAATGTAGATGTGGAAGGTAAAGATGAGGTAGAGATGCAAACTCCCGTCGATGACTTCGGTATTTTTACCGAGGTATCGAGAAGCGCTCAAGCTTCCCCCTAGTCCTTGTTGGAGCCCCTCGCAAGAAATCCCTTGCAAGGGCCAAGCTCCCGGTCAGGTAAATCCGTGGATAGCCCCGGGCCTTCCCCATGCACAAGTGGGTCTCCGGTGTGCCTTCCGGCAAGCTCTCCCGGACTGCTCCCCGCCGTCTTAACTATCAAGCTTCCGGCCGAACCGCCGTGGGCCTTGTTCCCTTTGGTACACGGTGGCGGCCACACCACAAGCTCAGTTGGTGTGGTCTTGCAAGACTACAAGCCCCGCTGATGTACAAGCACGGTGCACGCAAGCACCTTTGGATGAGAGGTATGCAAACCTCACTAGCAACTAGACCTAAGCCTAGAGCAAGCGCATATGAGCAAGGTCTAACTAACCTAAGCACTTCGCAAAGCACCTACGCTAATCACCTAGTGATCTTTAAGCTCTATGCAAGTGGAGAGCACCAAAGTGGTGTAGCAACACCCTAGTATTCTTCCTCAGCTCTCACACTTCACCAAATGGCTGGTTGGGGGGTCTATTTATAAGCCACAAGTCAAAACTAGTCGTTGTCTTAAAAAATAGGCAACTGTCGGGGGGCAATAGACGCACCATCACCATCCATTGGACGCGTCTGTCGTGTATAATGCACTGCTAAACTCCACTAGCCGTTGGAGGCCAACAGACTCCAGCCCGCGTCTGTCGCACGAACATCGGACGCGTCTGTCGCACGCAGGAGACTCCTCAGAGCTCTCTATGCTGCGTCTGACGCGTAGGGTATGCGTCTGTCGCGCAACCCAAGCGACGTCTGTCACTTGCTTTGTTCCAGTGGCATGCGCTGCAACACTGGAGAGACGCGTCTGTCACAATGTCACCCCCGCGTCAGTTGCTCGCTCTGTTGCTGTACCGCGCGAGTTCCATGCGACAGATGCTGACGTCAGCGTCTGTCGGTCTCGCCTTCAGCGTCTGTCGCCTGTTTGAAGGCTGAAACGACTTTCGATTCAAACGCTTCTTGAACGGCTTCGACTCCAACCTATTGAACTACAAAAAATACATACTTGCAAACACATTAGTCCAATTTGGTTGTGTTTATCATCAAACACCAAAATCCAAAGTAAATGGACCTAGGGTCATTTTCCTTACACCCTACATATATGCAGTTGCAGATGGCGGGCCAATCAATTAGATTTCCGGAGAAAATAGCAAAAGATGTTATGGTCAAAATCCAAGATCACTATGCCCCTGCCGTCTTCATGGTCCTGGACATGGAAGAAGAAGAAGATGATACACCCATCATCTTAGGAAGACCATTCCTCAACACCACCAATACGATCATCTACGTCGGATCTGGACAAGTCCACTTCCAATTTCATGGAAAAAAGGTACGCTATTATTTTAATAGTTATACCACTTATGAACAGCCGAAGAAGTCCCGCTCTAGGAGGATACGTCGTCCATCCCAACGTCAAAAGAACCAACCCCGATGGAATGAATGGGAAGATGAAGAACCTAAAGAACCCGTGAAAGATGAACATGCTCCGCCAAAGTCAAACCCCAATCCAAGCAGGTATGGAAAGAAAAGGTGACATCATCATCAGAGTCACCCTCACAAGAAGCGCGGTCATCTGGGTCTCCATCACCGAGACCGGATGATGCACCTGAAGAATAAAGGATTTTCTCCAGTCAAGTCCTGTCCGAAGGACTTAAAAATCCGAACTCTTGCCATGAGGTAATATCGGTAGTTATCCATATTTACTTTCTAGCATTGTATGAATTCTTTTTCACTTTAGCATATTTACTCATCTGCATTAGCTAAAAAATATATAAATATATAAAAAAGAGTTTCATTATTCCAAATAATCATCGCATTATAAAAATCTTAAGCCCCATGTGAATAGATCTACGGGAGTACCCCTGGGAATATTTACTGTGGGGGCATAAAAATAAAAATACCATGTATACGTATTTTCTTTTCTACACTATGAAAAATTAGAAAATCCAAAAATATATTAGATAGACATCCTATTAAAATTCTATCGCTAGAAAATCTATCTAAACCGACAAGAACAACGAATCTCTGAATGGCTGACCGCTAGCCCCTTATCATAATCCTTGCCATGAGTTCTTGTGTTTTTATTGGAGTATTCTGCGTGATGATACATATAATCAAGAGTAAGTTCACGGGTTATCTTCATCTCACTCCACTCATGGATGAAAAGGACATCTGTCAGTGAACCCACTCTAAGAAGGATCACTCAACTTCAACATTCTACCACATCAACATCTTGCTTGGGGAGGTGCATTCCCCGTGTATCTAAATAAGTATTACTTTCCCCTATGGTTTTACTATTTTTAAGTTTGCTATATATTTTAAAATAAAAAGATGCATAACAAATTAAAACAAAATAAAAATTTATTTTAGCTAATTAAGTTATATATATATGGGAAATATTGAAATAGGACGGGGTGTAGCTATGGCCCGGTGGATGCCGTCCGATCATGGTGTTTAGGGGTAGTTTAGTTCCTAGGGTGAAAATTTTTTTGGTTGTCACATTGGATGATTAAAGGATATCGAAAGGGGTGTTCGGATATTAATTAAAAAACTAAATACATAACTCGTTTGAAAACCACAAGACGAATTTATTAAGCCTAATTAATCTGTTATTAGCACATATTTAAGCACAACATTGTCAAATCATGGATTAATTAGGCTAAAAAATCGTCTCGTAAATTTATCGCAATCTGTGTAATTAGTTTTTTTATCTACATTTAATACTCCATGCATATGTTCAGATGGGATGAAAAATTTTAGGAGGAACTAAACACCCCCAGGGGAGAGCACATAAATGCTAATTAGAGGAGGGACGCAGTTATTGACGCGTCATTTGCAGTGGCCTGGACCAGGTGCGCAGCGCCTTTTGTCAGGCCACCCTGTACGCTTTGTTTCTTTCATTCTGCGGTCTGCCTCCATTTTCCCGTCCCATCCCGATGATTAGGGCCTTGTTGATCCCTTTCATGTTCTAAGTTTTTTCACTCTCTCTATCATATAAATTTTTGAACGCATGCATTAAGTATTAAATATTGGTAAAAAAATAACTAATTGTATAGTTTGGTAGTAAATCATAAGACAAATCTTTTGACTCTAATTAGTCCATGATTGGACACTAATTGCCAAATACAAACGAAAATGTTACAGTAGCTAGAGTTGAAAAAAAAATTGCAATGTAAACGAGGCCTAGCTTCTGCGTCTTCGCGAGCGCGGCCACCCCGGCGGCTCCATTCCCCCAGCCCGGCGGCAACCTCCCCCACCCCGGCTGCCCTCTCCCCCACCCCGCCGGCGACCTCCTGCACCCCGGCCACCCTCTCCCTCACCCCGGCGGCGCTCTGCCCTACCCCGACGAGATCCATGAAGCACGAGTGCGAGGTCCATGTAGGTGGTGGCGGCGGCCCATCCCATCCACATCCCTCCGTAGCGGCGGCTCCTCTCCCTCCCCCACCCCGACGCCCGTCCATGGTGGCCTTCCCGGCAGTGGCGGATCTACAGGGGGGCTGGGTGGGCTCCAGCCCCCCTAATGACTGGATTTACCACTAAAAACACTGTAGCAAAAACCTCAAATCACCGTTAAATCTTCATACAAATCAACATCTCCATTGTTTTAGCCCCCCTTGATTCTCATCCTGCATCCGCCACTGCTTCCCGGGGTGGATCCAAGGAGCATGATGCGGGATCCCCACCGGCGGCCATGGCTTCTTCTTCCCCGCCGGCGGCAGCGGCAGCCTCCACCACCCCGACACGCGGCCATGGCGGCTTCTTCCCTGTCTGGCGGCAGCTGTTCTCCCTCCCCCACCCTGACGCGGGGCCATGGTGGTCTCCCCTACCCCGACGGCGGCCATGGTGGCCTTCCCGTGGTGGATCCGCGTCAGGTCACCACGCCTCTTGAGCGCTGTTGTGGCGGTGCCTACCACAACATCCTACCAAGCCAAGCCGGAGTGACCTTGGCTTCTAGGCGCCCCCATTCCTTGTAAGTTCTTTTAGATCTGCGAACAAGTTTTGTCACCACTGAATGGTTTCTCTGAATTATATTTTCCAATTAGATTTTTCTTGGTAACTTATGTGTTTTCTTGACTTCCTTGGCACAGGGTCTCGTATCTTTGATTCATCATTTGCAGGTTTTCTCCAGCCGCATTAAAGATCAGTTTTTCAGCACCTCGATTTATTTCGTCCGGTGTCTGATTCATCATCTCCAGGTTGTCTCTAGATGCCTTAAAGATCCGTTATTATGCTCATCGATCACGTTCTTCAGGTGTGTTCTTTGTTATTAGTTTATTCGAATCCCTTGTATCGCTGCATTTTAGGCTTTTGGTTTTCTCTTTTACTATCTTCTAAATACGCATTCTGTACATGCTTGACACCCATAAAGGCAAGAGGTCTTTATATAAATCGTTGTTTTTATATAGGTTTGCCACATCTTAAACATCAATTGTAAACTCGTCTAGTTGGCTTCCTAAAATCCCACAATTGGTTTATCTGATGAAAAACCCTACTCTAGAACTCTGCTTTTTTATTTTGGCTCTATGGCGTGGTTTTTAACATGGTTCGTCAGCTAACATTAGTATAATTGGTCATATTAGCCAGTTCTTGTTTCTTTGGTGAACACAAAAGACAGAGGCATGATCTACATTATTTTCTACGCATTAGCAATCCTAGCACTGGATGGACTGACGTCGGGTAGCTATTTTGATTACCAATAGAAAACTCGGCTAGATGGTTTCCTAAAATCGCACAGTTGGCTTATGTGATGAAAAAAACTCGGCCCGGCGGGGGAAAGACCTCCCCCACGGCATTCCACTAAGAAGAAACTTCTTAGTACCCCGGACCGAGAAACCCCCCGAACCCTGACCCCGCCCCGACACTAGGGACGGACACCGTGGGGACCGTTACCTGGGCCGGTCCACAGGCCGGGGCTCCGTTGCCCGTGGGCCGGGCCGCCGTCATCCGGGTTACCGTTGCCGCAGGCCGGACAGGCCGCCACCACTAGTGCTTTGGCACACGGGACCAGCGAGGGGAGTTTTTTAACCCTCAGGCTGAAATTCGCTCCCCCTGGGAGTCGAACTCGGGACCTGAGGGGTGCTGCCAGAGTGCTAGACCAACTGATCTAACATCCTTTGGCTTGTGATGAAAAACATTACACTGGAACACTAGTTTTTTCTGTGTGTGTTCTGACATGAGTGTTTTTAGCCAGTTCGTGGTTAATTTTTGAAAAATAGGGAGAGGCATGATCTTTATTATTTTATACGCATTACCAATATCAGCTTGCTGATTTCCGTTTTGCCTTTGGTTTTTTTGTGCGTTCTTTCCAATTGTCTCTGATTGGTGGCCGGTTGTGCTTTTTCTCTGCTCAATTGGTCATATTAGCAAGTTCTTGTTTCTTTGGTGAACACAAAAGACAGAGGCATGATCTACATTATTTTCTACGCATTGGCAACCTTAGCACTGGATGGGCTGACGTCGGTTGCTATCTTGATTACCAATCGTAAACTCGGCTCGATGGCTTCCTAAAATCGCACAATTGGCTTATGTGATGAAAAACATTACACTGGAACACTAGTTTTTTCAGTGTGTGTTCTGACATGAGTGTTTTTAGCCAATTCGTGGTTAATTTTTGAAAAATAGGGAGAGGCATGATCTTTATTATTTTATATGCATTACCAATATCACCTTGCTGATTTCCGTTTTGCCTTTGGTTTTTTGTGCGTTCTTTCCAATTGTCTCTGATTGGTGAACGGTCGTGCTTCTTCTCTGCTCATGGTTGCCAGCTGATGCGATTCTTACATTCCTTCTCCTGGTCCTTCGAATCACGTACTTTTTTTCCTCTTCCTTTTGGCTGGATCTCAGGATGAAAAGTATTTTTTTCACTTCCTTCCTCCTGTGCTAGCCAATGAGGACCGTGGCATCTCTCAGTGGTGTGTTCTTGTTTTCCTTCTCTTCCTGCTTTCCCTGCTCTATGCTCCTTTCTTCTCTGCTACGAAGACGAACAGATGGGGGTGGCAGTGCGTATGTGAGGTGCTGCCTTCTCCATTGTTTTTCCTTTTTTTTACATACCATCTTTTGTTCTGCTCTTCCATTTTTTGGTTTCCTGTGCGGGTGTTGTGTGTTTCTATTTGTCATCCCTGTGATCTGGCGCCATGGCTGTGAGCATGTAGTTTACAATGGTTGCACATGTTTAATTAAGCAAATTTGTTTTGCCATGGCTGGATGTAGGTATCATTACAAGGTCTTTAATATGTGCTCCTCTTTCTGACTCAACTTATGTTCGTGTGCAGTACAGCAGCAGGCCAGCAGCTGTATTTTATGCAACTAAGGGCCTGTTTGGTTACATTTTGTTAAAGTTTAACTCCCATCACATCAATGTTCCCTTAAATGCATGGAGTACTAAATGTAGACTAATTGCATGCATGTCGACACAGATTAGGAGTAATTTACGAGACGAATCTATTAAGCCTAATTAGTCCGAGACTGGAAACTTTTTGTCAAATAAGACGAAAGTGCTACAGTGTTTGTTAAACTTTAACTCTTCGAACAAAAACACCCCCTAAAGGTGTTTGGTTCCTCACCGCTTTTCTATTTTTATTTTATCTGAGCTAAAGTTTGCCCGACCGTCATCCCAGATTTCAGTTCGGGGTGTGCTAGCTGCCTAGCTCAGTTAACTAGAAAGTGAAGATCGATGATTAGTTGAAAAGGGTGTTGATCAGATTCATGCCATTTTAGATGCCTTAGCCCTCGTTTAGATTGAAGATTTTTTCAACCTGATGAATAGTACCACTTTCGTCTTATTTGATAAATATTGTCCAATCGTAGACCAACTAGGCTCAAAAGATTCATCTCGTGATTTTGAACTAAACTGTGTAATTAGATATTTTTTTTACCTACATTTAGTACTCCATGCAAGCGGCTAAAAATTGATGTGATGGAGAGAGAGTGAAAAAACTTAGAATTTTGAGGTGATCTAAACATGGGCTTAGTTATGAAAATTCCAATACAAGCATGTGGATTATGGAGCGTGACTTCAGCTATAATGGCATGAATCTGCCAGTTGAGTTTGGTATTCGCTACCGCTTTTTTTATTTTTATCTGAGCTAAAGTTTGACCGACTGTCATCGCTCATTTCAGTTCTGATTGTCTTATGAGTCAATACAGGGCCTGTTTAGTTCGCGAAAATTTTTGCAAAAAATCACTGTGGTAGACTGTAGCATTTTCGTTGTTATTTGGTAATTAGTGTCCAATCCTGGACTAACTAGGCTTAAAAGATTCGTCTCGTGATTTACAACTAAACTGTATAATTAGTTTTATTTTTATCTACATTTAATGTTTCATGCATGTGTTCAAACATTGATGTGATAGAGAATCTGAAAATTTTTAGAAAAAAATTTGGGAACTAAATAGGCCTATAGTTTGAGTTGGTGTTACCTCCCACTTGTTTTTGTTTCCTGAGCTAAAGTGTCAGTTTAGCTATGAATCTAGACATACAAGGACATAGTATTACATAGGGCATGCACGTGCATAATATACTTCCTCCGTCTCTTTATATCTGTCGCTGTTGGTGTGCGTGCCATAAGTTTGACTCAATTTATAAAAAATACGTACAATATCTGTATCTCCAAAAAAAATTATTAAAAAACTAGATTCAAAGATCTTTTTAATGATTCTAATTATGTACTATAAATATTAATATTTTTTAATACATATTTAGTCAAAGTGGTTTCACACGAAGCGTAAATGATAGATATTAGTAAGGACTTTGTCATCTGCGTAATACAAGGACTTGTCATTTGCAGGACTCATTGTTGCACGTGTGCAGTAGGAATTGCCATCTGCACGTGCAAATTACATGGATTCACTATCCGCATGTGCACAGTAAAAGACACGTGCATATTATAAGAATGCCTTGTAGGGATTGCTGGATTGGTGGGCAAGACTAGGCACAAGGTGCCTCCTTTCCTTAACAAGCCATGAACGGGCATGCATGGCTTATGACACTGCATGCATGCAAGTGCTTTGGTACCGGCAGCAGCCTTGCTGCCTCGGTTCTGTATGAACGGGCGACCAGCAAAGATCTATCAAGGCATCAACCTTTTATCTTTTTTTGTTGTAAAAAAAACCTTTTATCTTTTTATTAAAATCTACACAGGCTCACGGCTTCCAAAAACAAGATGAGCCAGGCAAGATTCCTCCTTTTCCTTCAATCACAAAAAACATCAATACATCACGCAGCAGCAGCCAGCACCTGCATCAGGATATTTATGGCATGTTTTTTGTGAAAAATATTGCATTGGCATGCATGCAATTAGAGATGCAAAAAGGTCGAAAACAATATCCCGATGTGCTGTTCAGCCCCCAATCTCCTTCCCGGCTGCTGCATTTGCTTAGGGTGTGTTTAGTTCCCCATTTTATCCAAAAAATTTTAGGTTTTGGTCCATTATTTTGTAGAATGGAACTAAACATCATGCAAAATTTTTGGCAAAAATGTTTCTATTCTTGATTTTGGATTTTTTCCTCAAGAGGAAAAAAAAACCAAAAAACCCTCACCCACCCCATGAAAAATTTGGCATTTTGGATGGAACTAAACATACCCATGAAAATTTTGGCATTTTGCATTTCATCATTCCAAAGTAGTTAGCATTTTGCACTTTGCATTCCATGGAGAACTAAACACAGCCTTAAATGCCAAACTGTATAACTGCTTTCTTTTTGAATGAATAGATGTGACTTCAGAGATTTGGAGAACAGCATGGTGTTCAAGCACTCCTCCCGTGACGATATTTTCCTTCTGGTTCTCTAGACAAAAGCTTCACATGCTATTGACTTTGTATGATAATGGATGCGAGCTGATATACTATGTGGTGTCTGTTGAGTGTGCTCTGATCTCAATGTTCTTGTTGCGCTCGACAAATGCTTCACATGCTAATGATGTGCTTGTTGCTAATGTTGTAGAACATGAGCTACTGCTAAGTATAAGAATGCCTTGCGGGGATTGGTGAGCAAGAGTAGTTGTTCCTGAGTCTACTAGTCCTGACCACATGCATCGTGCCATTGGCATTTGAAATGTCTGCCCGTCCTAGGGCATCTTAATTGTTTTTGCGCTTCTCCCAACAAATTTTCTCTCCTCTTTAGGGTGTGTTTAGTTCACGAATTTTTTTGTTTTGGCTACTGTAGCACTTTCGTTTGTATTTGTCAATTAATGTTCAATCATAGATTAATTAGACTCAAAAGATTCGTCTGTGTAATTAGTTTTTTTCATCTATATTTAATGCTCCATGTATGTGTCTAAACATTCGATGTGACGGAGAATCTTAAAAATTTTTGGGAACCAAACGTGGCCTTACTTCAAAGAACTGTTGCGGGCCAAGGAGGGTGTCGTCCACGTTACCCAGCAGTTGTGGCAACTTGCATGTATCCAAGATTGCATGTATCCAAGATGCCTTGGTGAATACAAATGCATGCAAGATGCTTTGGTTGGCAACTTGCATGTATCCAAGATGCTTTGGTGCATACAAATGCATGCAAGATGCTTTGGCTACTGCTACAGGCTGTCTCCAACAGGACATCCATTGCAGAACCCAAATCCAAAATAGGTCTTCAACACAATACCTATAGCCTCCAACAGAGTACCTATATGGAATACCTATTTTAGGTGCTAGGAGAGGCATAACCCAAATCTGAATATCCTCTCTCCTGATGACCTATTTGCATAAAGGGTTGTCTTTTGAGTCTTATTGTTGGAGAAGACCGAAAATAGGTATTGAACCCTTTGTCTGTAGCGCTACCAAAGGATGAATGGGTCCAGTCTCACCAAATGCATGCAAGATGCTTTGGCTGCTGCTTTCCAAAAGAAAAAGATGCTTTGACAGCAGCAGCCGCCTTGCTTCTTCGCTTGTTTGAACACGAGACTAACAAAGATCAAGCAAATAAATTTGTTTCCCGCGCAGGAGCACACATGGTGTAGATCCCGGTAGGTCCGCGCATGCCCCTGCGAATCTGTCCTATATAAGACACCTCATCGCCGTCCGCATGACCACTAAAAAAACAATCTAGTCTACTCGACATACACAGGTAGAAACAAAGGCCTTGTTTGGCTGGCTAACGGCTGGTGCTGATTTGTTGTGAGAGAAAAATACTGGTGGCTGGTGGCTGGTGTTGAATTGATATGAGAGAAAAGCACTGCTGGCTGACTAGCAGCCAGCCAGCCGAACAAGCTGAAAGACGGTGATTCCATATAGATATGCACCAGTATGGGTATTAGGGCATACTTAGACCTAGGCCTTGTTTAGTTAGGGAGGCAAAAAAATTTGAGGGTCACATCAGATATGTCGGAACTAAACAAGGCTTTAGCTGCCTCTACCCTACCCTCAGCAAGATGAAGCACCCTGCACCCGGTGACACAACGGTAACTCGTGCAACCCTAATTGTGTCGGTGAAACAAGTGCAATGATTTTGCCAATCCCCTCATTGGTTTTTTCTTTGCAGGGCAAAGAGTTTGAGGGGTCCATAGCAGCCGACCTCAGTGTCATTTCGTCGCAAGGGACATCTGTGTTGTGTGATGTTCCATTACGACTTACTGGTCTGTGTCCAGGACTGTACTACTTCATCACACCGTGCGGGATTAGGGTTGATATTGTGGTGTACGAGACACAGGAGCAAGAGAGTGCGTACACGAGGGCCATGTTTGCCCAGTGGCTTGAGCTTGGGTACACAGGCATAGCGCATAATGTCATTCGTTTAGACATTTGATGGGTGGGGCTATCCCCCTCGCCCGTTTGTTCTCTCAGTTGTGTTTAAAATAAACTGGAGTCAATCTCTAGCATTTATTATGAGGACCAATGAAATTGTATATATTACTAATGGGTAATTTAATTAGGCTGCATTAGTTCTCTATATACAAAAATTATAAAATCCAGCATCTCAAAGAATATTACTATGAATGTGTATATTTCAAAAAAAATAAACAAGGATCTACCTAATGATATTAGCTTAAAAATACTATTTTCCTCTTGTGTATATTTATTGAAATTTAATACATGCTATAAACATTTTTATTACTATGAATGTGTGGCGGCATATAAACATTTGTATATATATCTTCTTGCTCAATCTTGTGAAAGTTGTGTTTCTGTAGTGGCTTCTATTCGGTTCATGTCGCAGTCCTCCTGAGCTACAAGGAATAGCTTACGAGCGCTGTGTCCTGCCTCCTCAGCAAATGGGCATCGTAGTGAACAAAACTCATGGATCAATATTCCTGGCCTAGAGCACGTGCCTAGCCTGGCCACCGTCTGCCTGGGTTAGTCCAAGCACTGGTCTGGAGTCTCAACCAAGCAACTATTGCATCATTTTCGTTTCGTAGCACCTACAGAATCTTTCCTAGCACCAGCTTGGAGTTGGACCTCACGTTGGAGCTACTCTTCCCATCAGCGTTGAAAAACGGACGGAAAAATTCCTGTTCCAACCCGTTCCGTTTTTCACTTTTGTCCGTTCATTTCCGTATATGCGGGGTCCCGTTTCTGTATTTACGAAAATGGGAGAGGAGTTTTTCCGTCCGTTTTCCGCGGGATCCTGTTTTCACCCGAAATTTACCCGTATTTATTCCATTTTTCATCACGTTTTAAATCTATATGAGATGTGTAGAAATTAATATGTTTATAAACCTATTAATCACCAATTATGCATGTTAACACATGGCATGCTAGCGAATGCTAGACCAATAACTTCGTATGTGCATATTAATTTGTGACTTTGCTCATATATATTCATGAATATTTAATCATATTATTCTAACTTAATTTTTCAGCTCTCCATCCGTATTTGTTCGTTTCCGTGCATTCGCATATCCCGATTCCGTTTCCAAACCCGTATTTTCTGAACCAGATCCCGTTTTTGCTAAAAAAAATATAGAAACGAAAGTAGAAATAGAGTTTTTCCGTCCGTTTCCATCGCTACGTCCCATAGCAATGGTCTTGGCTGGCACTGGCACGTGCATGGAGAGGGAACCGGGAACGAAAAATTCTGGTACCATTAGAACGTACGGCCTAATACCCACGTGATATGTATGGGAGAGAGAATAGAGGGTGCATCAACTACAAACGTGATACGTGAGAGAGAACTGGTTGGCTAATAATACCCACGTGATATATATGAGTATATAGTTTCCCTACCTAAAGTTAATTTTTCAATCGCGCGGGCGTGGGGACAGTCGACATCACCGAATCAGTGGACCCTGCTCCCGCTCCCAACCCCAGGTGGTCCGCTCAGCCGCCGCCGGCGGCGCCGGCGCCCGCCGCCCCCTCCTCCCCTTCCCCCTCCCCCTCCCCCTCCCCTCCCCTCGGCTGGCAGCCCCGCGAGCTTCGCTGCTCAGGGTCCCGCGCGTGCTGCTCGTGCCGACCGCCGCCGTCTCGCCGGGGTCGGAACCGGCCGCTGTAGACCTGCTGCTCCCAGATCCGGCCGCCGAGTAGCCATCCCCGACGCAGGAGCCCCTGTCCCCGCCGCCTGGGACCTCCACCTGGGCCGCATCGGGGGGCTTCGCCGGCGCCGCCACTGTGACCGCCTCCTGCAGCGGCGCCTCCCCACCTCCCCGGCCGTTCGCGGACGCGCTGGGATGCGTGGGGGCCAGATCTGGCCCCTCCCCGCTGCTGCCGGTGCAGTGCGAAGGTGCCGCGGGCCTCTCCTCTCCGAGGTACGCCACGGTAGCTGCTGGATCAGGGCCCGCGGGCCTCTCCGCCGCGACTGGTTCGCCCCCGGGGTCGCCTTGATGTCCGACGCAGACCACTGCGCCACCGCCGATCACCCCAAGCGCCTCCTCCCTCTCTGCGGCCGCGGCTCCTTTCTGGCCTGCCTCGGGAGGCCGTCTGAAGCACCGCCGGTGGGCGGACGACGATGGCGATGAGTCCAACGACGACTACCCCTTGAGCTACCTCGACGCCGTGCTTCACCTGGAGAAGGCAGTCACGACCACCTCTCGTGCTGGAGCGGACTCCGTGCGGCAGGGGCACGACCGTCAGCGGAGGAGGCGCAGCCGGCCGCGTCCGCAGCTAGTGAACGGTTTGCCCGTGCGTCCTCCGCCTTCGGGCAGCGATGCGGCGCCGAGCCGTCAGGACGCTAGCCGATGGGGGGAAAAGCGCCGTCGATCGCGACCACAGTTGGTGCTCGGCATGCCGCCTCGACCTGTGGAGGGCCGCATCCCGGCACGCCGCCACCTCGGCCGCCATCGACAGGTCTCCGCCCCTAACGCCGACGGGTGGCGAGAGATCCTCCACCGGCAGGAGACGCATCCGGCGACCGCCTTGGTTGTGCCGCTTGGCCTAGCTCGCGAGGGTCAGCCGCAAGTCGTCGACCACCGAGGCGCATCCCAGTCGATCTGCTTGGCAAGTGCCTCAACTGCCTCTCATCCGTGTACCGTGTGGCCACCTGCAGGCTGCCCCAGCGATGTCTGCGGTGCAGGGGCTTTCGTCACATCGCACGTGACTGCAAGCAGCCAAGGCACGTGGGCAATCGTGCTTCGGGCGGTCATACAGTGGTTCGTTTCGAGGGGCCGGCGGACCTTGGTGGTCTATGTGGTCTTGGTGGAGCCATTGACGAGCACCTCCACCCCCGCCACCGGTGGTTGATGGCGGCGAGGGCGGGGTCGACGCAAGCGTTGGAGGCATCGCGAGAGGTCGACAGGGTCCGTCGACGAGTTACCCAGCGGGACGGGCATCGCCCAGCCGGACGGCATTGCGGTGGCAACGGGTGTCGCCACCGACGGCAACGGTCGTTTGGCCGGTGCCGCCCAAGCGCCGCCAGGCTCCACCATGGCGGCGCCCGCGCTATGCCTCCCAGAGCACGACCCGCTTGCGGAAGCGATGTGCGCGGGCGATGGTCCTCCTGCTTTGGTCGCCTCCTTCCACCCCATGCATTCAATGCATAAACAAGTCAGTACGTGGATAAAACCTAATGAGATCAAAAATAGTTCCCACACACGAAATTAGTTCCATACCGAATTGACGGCTTCATGAAGCCCACTGCTTGCTTGCATGAACAAATATGGAAAGGACATGTTTGCAAGAACTACCCCAGTAAAAAAAGAAAACATAAACAACCAGCTGTAACCACTCCTAATACCAAAATGGTGCTGACTACTTACTTCGCTGGAAACTAAGCACAACACACCATGTGCATTACATGTTTCAAAGTTGAAAAAAGAAGCCATCATTAAGAAGTAGCAGCTAAGAACGAAAGTTCAGATTCAGATCAATACCATTTGTATTGATCATTAGATTGGAGCTCGCTCGTACTGGATCACCTGGAGTCCACATATCTTCTTTTTTTGGACACCATTGATGGAAGGATTGAGCTTCTGTCCATGTCTGATCCAGTGAGGAAACAAGCTCCTGCCCATGGCCAGTTTAGAGAGAGCAAGGACATGGGGATACAAAGATTGGACGAAGATTGGACCAAAATCCGAGCTAGCCATGAGCACTGGAATCTCCCAGATGCGTCTTGAACCGGATCTGGGCGAACACGAACGCATGGATTTAGATGGCAGTGCCATTTGGAGCAGCAGGAGAAATTCTGGGTGGGAGTGGCTGATGGCGACTGACCTGGTGCGGCACTTGACCGCGCAACGAGGAAGGTTGGGGAGGTCGAGGAAGCATCGGAAACATACGGGCGCCACTGCTCCACCACCTCTGATCTTGCCGCATCCAACCTCCCACAAGAACCACTGTCCGCATACAACAGGATTTCATTGACTACAAACAAATCAGAACAGCATGCGTATGCATAGACAAAAAACAACGATTAGTAACCGAACAATAATCATACAATATTACATACATCCAGTTGAAAGCACACTTCTTCCTTGTAGTGTGACGCGTCATTTAAATCTTATCCAGTTTCAGATCAGCATATCCATCTTGACCATCGTATGCTGCTATAGCTTCATTTTTTGTTTTGTGTGCTATAACAAGCTCCTTTCAAAACAGTAGCTCATCCATGGCATGCGTCACAACAAGTTCTCGTTACTGTACTGGAGCAGATGTAGGAGATGGATGCGCACACCAAGTGCAGATGGAGAAGTGGAGCAGAGCACCTTCAAGAAAGTCAGAAATTTGAGAAAACAGAAGTCAGAATTTGCATCTTCAGACAATATAATGGAGAGAGGGGGACAGAGATTTGAGGAACCCAGTTTCTACACAATGGCTGCAATTGAGCAACAAATGCAAAAGCATAAAAAATAAACACGGTATTTGCAACAAAAATCTAAGGCCACCATAAGAAGCCAATAATTAGCCCAAATCGAGGGAGGGAAGGGGAAAAAGGTGGGAGATTTGTTACTGTTTTTGGGCTCAGGCTGAGCCGGTGTGTGCCATGGACGAGGCAGAGGCAAAGGACAGCGGCGCGGCACGTCAGCGGGCATGGACGGGAGTGGACACTTCCACAGGCAGGTTCTCGCTCGTCCAAGGTGGTCGGCCGCGGCGGGTTCAACACGGTGTGCCTCGCCTCGCTCTCCTCCTCGCGGATAGGCGGCGTCAAGGTGCACTGCAGCAGCGAGCGCCTCGACCGCGCGTTCCACCGGGTGCTTGATGTGCTGCTCTCCTTCTGCCGCACACACATCGTCTGCCTCCTCGGCTACTGCGAAGCAGGACCAGGGCGTGCTCGTGTTGGAGTACGCGCCCAGCAGCGGCGCGGAGGTGGATCCCAGCGTCGCCGAATCGTCAGGGGCCGTGGAGGCCTGATGCGGCCTGATGATGACGACCCCGACACGTCGATTGAGTCTCCCGTCGGCGGCGTGCGATTGATTCCCTCCACGCACTCCACCCTCTGGCCCTCCGCGCTGCTCTCCTCGCCCCCGCCGCGCGTCTGCAGCTCACAGTCAGAGCCCGCCGCCGCCGCTCACCTCGACGCCGGGCGGACGCCCCGCATCAGGTCGCGCGAGAGACGGGGCGGGACCGCCGGTGTAGGAGGTGCAGAGAAGGGGCGGGGCGGATCTGGCGTGAGAGGTAGCGGTGTGAGGCCACCGCGCGCGAGAGGAGAAGGGGGGCGGTGCGCTGGGGCTGCCGGCGCGAGATGAGGGGAGGCGGCGAGACGCCGCTGGCGCGGGACAAGGAGAGGCGGGGTGGGGAAGGCTGGTAAACGAGCTTGCTCGGTTCGGCTCGTTCTGGCTCGTTAGGATAACGAGCCAGCTCGGCTCGGCTTGTTATCTTACCGAGCCAGAAAGCCAGTTCGGTTCGGCTCGTAACGAGCTCGAGCTGGCTCGTTAGGCTCGCGAGCCAGGAAAAAAAATAAAAAATATAATATTTGTATTTATCTAAAGTATAAAAATATTAATAATATAAAAATAATATATTCAATAGCTTTAAATCGAACAAAATATTTATATGAGCTAACATATTATCTATTTGTGAAGTGCAAAACATGAAGTAATACAAAACTAATATAAGTTATGATGATTTTTTCTCTAAAACTACGGCTCGTTTGGCTCGCGAGCGGCTCACGAGCCAGCTCGAGTTGGCTCGTTATAGCTAACGAGCTAAAATCCTAGCTCGGCTCGGCTCGTTATCCTAACGAGCCGAGTCGAGCTGAGCCGAGCCAGTCACGAGTCGAGCGAGCTAACGAGCTTCGAGTTTTTCGTCCAGCCTTCGCGGCTGGAGCCGCGCAGCCGGCGCTGGGCGCGGCGAGGAGATGGGGCGGTGCTGGGCTTGGTCGGAGACGCTCCGCGGGCATTCAGCCACGGGTGCGAGGAGGAACGCCGCCAGATTGGGGGGAGGAGGCATGACAACTGCACTCGGGGGCAGAGCTCGGGTCGAGTGAGCGTGGGCACGCCGTCGAGCGATGAGCTGCGGCTGTGCGTAGATGAAAACGATCGGAAACGATACCAAATCACTTTTATTTTCACAGTTTTTTCTTCAAAATTAAATCAATACATATTGTCGGAAACGAATACGGAACCGATATTCCGGTAATTTCGAAAACGATTGTACATCGAGAACGATCGGAATCTATGAGAACGATATCCTCAGAAACGATAAACATATAACCTATCTCATATGACAATGATAAATAAAGTCATAATTGACAAGATCACATGCTGAAACCACACAGTTCACACCATCTTAGGTGCAGGCGCTCGCCGCTCGAGTCCCTTCGCGTTCGTGGCTAGCGGGTGCAGCAAGTGATTGGCTGATTGCCTTCTTGTTATACAAATGAAATACTTCTGTATAGATAATTCTTTTCAAAAAAATTGTCTTATGGACTTGTGTGTGCAGATGGGTTCCTTTCCAAAAAAATATTTTTCTTATTAGTCTATAAATAAATTAGGATTCATTAATTAAAGATCTTTGAATCGGTAATTACCGACGGTAAATTACCGGTTAAATACGGGAATCTTCGAAAACGATCGGAAGAGGATAAAATCATTTTCGCTTTCATTTTTGATTATTTTTACTGTTATCGTTTTCGTTTTTTCGATTACCGCTATCGTTTCCATTTAGGTCTAAAAATCAGAAAAAACTCAAAAACAATTTCTAAATATCAGAGATTATCATTTTCGTTTCTGTGCGGACCGGTACCAGGCACCAAAGAACGGGATCCTCCGAAGAACAAATGAATGGTGGATCGAGGAAGAGGATGGATAAACGGTGGTTCTTGTACAAGGTCCACTCCTTGGTTTCCGTGTCGTTTTTTTTTTTCCAGTATCACCCGTACCAATGCTGACACCGTTGTCAGCGGCTTTGCCGAGGTTTTGGGATTAGTAGATGTTTATGGTACAGGTTAATTAGCTGGGAGGAAATCGGGACAAAGCAGGAGAACGAATCTTGATGCCCCATCCAACGCCGGGCGTCGCGTCCGCGGCTACACACCTACATAGAAAATCTTTCCGTAACCACCGGCCCCTCAGATCACTGTATATTAGCAGTAGCTAAAGTGGTTATAAACAGTACCGGATCTCATGAACAGCACGAACCCGTTATTAACGCAAACAGTAACACCACTACGAACAGTACCCCCAACATGAACAGTAATACCCGTTAGTAACAGTCCAACCCGTAACGGTAGGATTTGTTACTATACCTAATACCCGCTAACACATACTACCAGGTTCACTACTGTAGCAAATACATGTCCCTATGCCACACATTTCCCTTCTCAAGGCTGGTAAACGAGCTGGCTCGGCTCGGCTCGGCTCGTTCTGGCTCGTTAGGATAACGAGCCAGCTCGGCTCGGCTCGTTATCTTAACGAGCCAGAAAACCAGCTCGGCTCGGCTCGTTACGAGCTCGAGCTGGCTCGTTAGGCTCGCGAGCCAGGAAAAAAAATATAAAATATAATATTTGTATTTATCTAAAGCATAAAAATATTAATAATATAAAAATAATATATTCAATAGCTTTAAATCGAACAAAATATTCATATGAGCTAACATATTATCTATTTGTGAAGTGCAAAACATGAAGTAATACAAAACTAATATAAGTTATGATGATTTTTTCTCTAAAACTACGACTCGTTTGGCTCGCGAGCGGCTCACGAGCCAGCTCGAGTTGGCTCTTTATAGCTAACGAGCTAAAATCCTAGCTCGGCTCGGCTCGTTATCCTAACGAGCCGAGCCGAGCTGAGCCGAGCCAGCCACGAGCCGAGCGAGCTAACGAGCTTCGAGTTTTTCGTCCAACCTTACTTCTCTCCTTCTACTCCTCCTTAAAAAAAATAAAAGTAAAATAAGAACCACACCTGGTCTCTACTAGTATATATACTCTCTCCGTATCGGATTTAGAAGTCGTTTTGGACAAGGTTTAGGTCAAACATTGGGAATATAAACCATCGATAACTTTTAAGTTGTTGAGTTTGCAAATGTAAAAATTATATGAATAGATTTGTCTTGAAAAATACTTTCATAAAAATATACATATATCACTTTTTCATAAATATTTTTTATAAAAACAAGAGGTCAAAGTTATGTTTTGTAGACCGTGTCGCTGTCCTAAATGACTTCTAAATCCGATACGAAGGGAGTATATATATAACTATTAGCTGGCTACAAAATACCATATTCTGAAGCCGGATCAAAACTCGCGAGCCCGACGAGTCACCAGCGTACCATCCCACCCAACCAGCCCATCCGTTCACCCACCATAACTCATGCTACCGCTTTGACTCAGCTCGATTTGGTCCCCTTGCATGCGCTGATTGAATGCCCCTGATTTTACCGTCCACAAAATCACCGAACATGCCTCTGTATTTCTCTCTCATCTGGCCAGATCCACGCATGCTGCGGCGCCCCTTCCGCCGGCGGCGGCCCGGCTCCCCGGCGACCGGCGACGGCCCTGCCACCCTGCGACGCAACAGGAGGCGGCCCCACTCCCCCGCGACACGACCCGCGCTACGACCGCGCGGCAGCCCCGTCTCGCCGTGAAGGCGACGCCGGCCATGGATGGCGCCTCCTGTCTTCTCTCGTCATCTCCGGGGCGGCACCCTCCCTGTTGTCCTGTGTACGTCCAGCGTCCTCCTCGTGGACTCGGAACCGCTCCCTGCCTGCACACCACCGGCGACGTCGGCTGCATGCTCCATCGCGCAACGCGGCCCTAGGCGGCGGCGGTGTTGCCTTCCACCAGTGACCCCGTTTGGCATAGATGGTGGTGCCTTGGTGGCACCTGCGGCGGCGTGGCTCGCCGCCCCGCTTGCACGGCGCTCCCCATAGGCGACGCAGCCGGTCTCGCTCGGATGGCGGCCGCGGCGACGGAGCTGCAAGCCTCGCACGGAGCTGCAGAAGAAGGCCAGCTACACGGACATGAAGGCCATGGTGTTCCTGGTGGCCGCCACCGCCGTGAACGCCGGTTACAGCCTGCTGCAGGCGGCGCGCTGTTGCGCCGCCCTGGCCATGTTCGGCGGTGGCCCCTGCTGGCCTGGTGCGTCTTCTCGTGCGACCAGGCGCTGACGTACGTGCTGCTGACCGCCGTCGCCGCCGCGCTGCATGCCTCCGTTGTCGCCAAGTGCGGCCAGCTCGAGCTGTAGTGGATGGGGATCTGCGCCTTCTGTAGGCCGGCCGGCGCCGTCGCGGCCGGGGATCTTCAGGCTATACGGCAGCAAGAGCTAATATTGTTTAGTCACCGTGGATTATAGTAATTCATTTAAAAATCTATCGTAAATTCACCATGGATTTATAGTAATTCATGACATATATTGTCGTAACTCTCACTGAGGAAATATCAAATTCCGGTGACTCCCTAACTTTATCATCACACTCAAATTATCGTAATTATTTGTTAATATTGTTGTAATTTATTTGTTATGGTAACTGGTTCGTTGTATCATGATGATATCAAAATGTGGTAACTCCCGGTGCTAACTATGCTAACCGTATATTCAGATTATTGTAAGTATTTTGTTATGGTAAATATCGTAATAACGTACCCATCCTGATTACCATATCCAGCCATTTAAAATATTAGAATTATAGTAATCATTTACCTGCTTCGCAAGTACGTGTGTAGATAACGTAATAGGAAGGCAAGCTTTTTTTGGTCGGCAATGAAATGCATTATAGTAAACTACGACCTGCGTGCATCTGGCGGTAATTACACGACCTGCATGCACCTGGAGGTAATTACGCATCGTCCTAATGCCGCATGCAACGCCAGGCTCGGCCAGGTGCCCCCGTTGCGCCTCGCTGCTGCGCCCGATGGCCTGGCTATATAATAAGGTATCCTGTAGCTGGCTATAAAATAAATTATTCTATAGTCACTTTGAGTTACGATAATTATTATGCTAATTTATGAGATTATAGTAACTTCTTACTATGCGATTTACTATAACATTATGTTAATATCCTCATGTGTGATAGTAATCCAATTATCGTAAATATGTACTGACATTCTCATAAATTAGTATATAAAATTATCATAAATAGAGGTAGCGTTATTCTACACTCTAGGTGTAGAATATTATTCTACACCACAAGCCAAAACTGACTAAAAAATACTGAGTACTACTGAACCACGTTCAGTATCAGTCAGTACTACACTCAGCACCTCGAAAATACTGAACAATACTGAAATGCGACTACTGTTCTACACCAAGCTGTTATACTGAACAAAATTCAGTATTGTTCAGTAGTCGCGTTTCAGTATTATTGTGGTACTGTGCGTAGAACTGACTGATACTGAACACGGTTCAGTAGTACTCAGTATTTTTTAGGTCAGCTTTGGCTTGTGGTGTAGAATATTAGGATGTAGAATAGCGCTACCATGTGTGTGTGTATATATATATATATATATATATATATATATGTGTGTGTGTGTGATCTTAAATCTTAAAACCAAAATAAAAAGGTGTGACTAGTTTTCTGTTTTTAAGAGCTGAATGAAATAAATAAATGGACTCTGAGGATAATTTCTTGCTATGGAAATGATGAATAGTTGCTCTATTATAATTCCTTTCAAGTATCTAGTTTTCAGTTTTGAATTCTCCCGAGTTATGGATATGACTATTTTGATATAAGAATTTACTCTGAACTTAAAACTTGTGGGTAGTATATGCTTGATCTAAGTCTAGTTAGTTGATGGATATGATATGAGAAGGTCTGAGCCGCCGTTGATCTTGTTCCAAGTGATACTAAAGTTCTGAAGATTTGTCTTTTGAAAAACATAAAAATATTTTATGATAAACTCCTATATGACAAAGCTTGAATTTCTACCAAAGCCATATATAATATTTAGATTAGAAAAAATTTCAAATATATGTTGCTGGTTTTGCATTGAGTTTAGTCAAACTTTGTTGATACCTTGTGAAAGGTTTGTCATGCTCTTAAAATCAAGATCACGTACACAGCACCCACATATGCACTACTCCTACACTAAGGGTAGGCGAAAAAACAAGCTTTCCTTCTAGATCAACCTAAAAATGTTTTACTCCTACACTAGGAGTAAATACCAAAACTATTCTTGATAGGTTTTTCCACAAATAAATGTTCCAAGTTCTTGTTACTCTCAAAGTTCTGTTGCGAAAAAGAGGCATGTGCCTATGCAAAAGTTATTCGTAAAAGAAAAAAAAATTGAGAAAAAATGGACAAATATCCAAGATATTAAAAACAATGGGTACATAGATGCCCGCATGAAAAAAAGAGAAAGAAAAAGATGAATAAGATAGCCCATGTTTTCTTGCAAAGTTGTTTTCTAAGTTTCAAAAGAGAGATATGTTTTTAAGGAGCATAGTAGAATTAGATTAGCCACCATATATATATCCATCATACATCCGCACACATGCACATCTTGATTTGATTGTATGACTCAACTCTCTTTGGATTCGAGGTTTGACTTTACAATATATGTATTGCAAGTATGCTCTTTTATGCTTTTTTCACTCCTATGAGCTCCACATAAGCCTTAATTGTAGGAAGAGAAAGGAATAACATTACTTTTTCTTTGGTGAGGATCCACAAATACTATATCCATTGAGAGACTTGAGAGTGTCATACAATGGAAGCTCTGAGTTTTATTTTGAAAACTTATAAAAACTCCGAAATAATGGTTGAGCAAAGAACTTGAGACATAGTGCTTGACTTGATCGTTCTGTCTTTCAATTGCTCAAGACCCAAGTGAATGTTAAGAAGCCCCATGGTTGAAGGTAATATGGGTAAGTTTAAAAGTCAGTCGGTTTATTCTAATCCAGAGGAAAATTCTTATTTGAACGCATGTGTACTTTTGAGGAGTTCCTGCAATGTTTTCAACAATCCTAAAACTCCTGATCTATTTGACTAAGTTTAGCTTTGCTAAGGGAATAGCAAAAGTTAAGCTTGGGGGAGCTTGTTTATGGTAGTTAACAACCATTATAAACCGTCAATAAAATATGTATAAGGGCATAAATATGATCACCAACAAAGGTCTAGGGATTTAAACTAACAAATTCTATGAGTTTTGGTGAATATGTATTTTCTGTAGGGTATATTTAGAAAACCGTCAAGGTGGACTACATGTCAGAATTAATCACGCTCATCTGGCACGAAACGGACACCAGAAGGTTCTACAGGACTCTAGAGGACACCACACTGAAGCGGGAGGCGAGACGCCGCCCCACCTGCAGGCCACCTGCCCCTGGGTCCCATTGTCAGTCTCTAAGTCGCAATGTTGGTTCTCCACCGCCTCCTAGGTTGTATCTATGCCGTTCTTTAAGTCGGTTTGATCCAAGGGAACACGTTGGACGCTCCAGGGTATATATACCAGCCCCTGCCACCCCCCAAGGAGACCCCAGTTATCAAGTCATTTGAGAAGACAGAAACCCTAATCATCCTCAGAGCTCCACCATATTCTAGGGCATAGCTAGTTAGACTAGGTCTAAAGGGAGGCAAGCAGGCTTCGCCTAGATTCCTGATCGTGTCAAGAGCATGGTTTGGTACAATCTTTGTACCCCTTCTCTTTTGTATCTCCATTTTTTATATGCTTGCTATAATTGATATGACATTATTAGTACTCATCTTAATTATGTTCTTCATTATAATGTTTATCGTCTACATTGATTATATACTTAGTATAGTTAGTTTATCATCATATTTATGCATAAGTTCGTATAGCGCTCACCCTAAGGTACCATGGGTGGGTGGTCAACATTGTGTAAGCGTGGTGCTTATACGTTGTTTACCTACGGATACACCCTATATTCTTGGTCATGTGGTAGATCGCGGACGTGACACTCCCGTTGAGTCCTTTGTAGTCCACTCCCCGATGTAGGTAGCACGTAGGTTCTTGATTATGAAGGAAGAGCAAGCTCTGTTCTTAATCTTACTTAGTAATATCCATTATGTGTAGATATGAAGATGATCTTAGCAATGACTACTAGGTATAATTGTACTAATCAATGTATGCATTGACTTATAATTAAGAATGACTTAGGAATTATTCCTCTAATATTCTACCTGACCATGCTAATGTGAATGGAGTACTTTGAGTGATTTATCATTATCATTGATCAATACATATCATACATCTTATCCTATGACTTACCCCTATTATGAGTAGAATATTGGTTATGGTTTACTTCTCCATTAATATTATAAGTTATCAATATATGTCCATGCTAGACCTTCCCTGTGGTAAAAATATAAATAACGATACCTAGAATACTCTCGGGTGAAGTGCTACAATAGTATATTATCTGTGCGCTTGCAGATCTTTTTCATTCATATATCTAAATTTTCTTTCTAGTCACATAAAATAATAAAGAACTACTTAGCGGTATTCTAGTAGTAATGCTAGGTGGTACCAATAAACACCTCTAGCATCATCATTAGGGATGATAACCTAGTGCAAGTAATGCTAAGAGATGTAGGCATATAATAGGTGGCTATAAAACAAGTGACAAGTTAATAAATACCAACAACAATACCTTGACAAACCCACACATTTTTGCTGCTTAGATTTTGTTTTGAGTTTTGTCAAATCATATGACCCTAGTGAGTGATGCACCATGCTTACATGATCAAGATCACATACGCTCCACCCATACATGCTATACTCTTACACCGAGAGTAAGCAAAAACAAGCTTTCCACACTTATGCAATGCTCTTACCCTGAGAGCTAGCACAGACATTCCTTTCCTCCTCTCCACAAAATAAAGACTCCATGCATCCAAGATCTCTCTCCATTTTCCATACAAGTCTGAAAAGAGAGCTAAAAAAAAGAGTTCGAAAAGATGATGAAAGAAGAGAGAAAGATGAGTGAAAAAAGTGTCAAGCAAAAAAAAAGAGGATGAGCATTAGAGATAGCCCATGATATCAAGCATCTAGATTTGGAGAGAGAATCTTTCAAGAAGTTAACCGTCCACTCATATCAACACACTAGCATTCTTGATCATGTTTGTATGTTGTTTTCCTCCATGGATGCATGATTTTACAATATAAACATTATAAGTATGCCTTTCAAGTTCTCCTACCCAAAACTCCATATAAGCTATAGTTGTAGGTGAAAGTCCTAGTTTGGTTTTGGAGAATTGATGAAACCCTATGTGCTAACCTATTTGATCAAGTGTGAATGAGATAGGTAGCACAATTCCACGTGGTGAAGCAAGAGGTGATGATCATGATGGCTCAAGTGATCAAGGTGTTTTGGACTTGGAAATGAAGGAAAAGCAAAATGGACTCAAGTCAAAGGTGATAACCATAGGGCTATTTTGTTTTGGTGATCAAGACACTTAGCGAGTGTGATCACATTTAGGATTGATAGCCATACTATTAAGAGGGGTGAAACTTGTTGTGAAATGCGGTTGTCAAAGTGCCACTAGATGCTCTAACTCATTGCATATGCCTTAGGATCTAGTGTGGTGTTAACTCCTTTCAGAAAATGATTGTGAAAATGCTAACACACATGCACATGGTGATGTACACTTGGTGGTGTTAGCACATTTGCAAAGGCAGTGGTGTTTGAGTGGTAGAGAGGGGTTTGAGTTCCTCTTATTCGGCGCTTTTGTGGAAGTAAAACGCCTTTTTTCCACTGCGTTGGAGGTGAAGAATCAGAGGCGAATGGAGGTCACTAGGGTGACCGGATGCTGGATCAGACATGGTCTCTAAATGACCGGATGCGTCCGGTCAGTGCTCCGTGTGTGCGTGCAGGTTCGGTCGTGTGATCGGACACGTGACGTGTCCGGTCGTAGTGCACCTAACGCGTCCGGTCGCGCGTGGGTGCACACTAGAAACGACCGGACGCTGGCACTGTGGCGTCTAGTACGGAGGGCTGGCGTGTTCGGTCTTAGCGCATGGTGCGCAACTCCGTTTGACCTACGCGTCCGGTCAGTCACGGGACCGACGCGTCCGGTCGATCACGGTGCGTGGCTATGTGCGTGAGTGAGCGACCGGACTCCACTGTCATGTCAGGTTGTGCCAAGCGGCGCGTTCGGTTGATCTTTGCTGAACGCTGTATCATTTCAAGTGACCGTTACGATCTAACGTACGAGATTTAAAATGTGACATGTGGCGCGAATCAGATGGTCGCAGTAGAGCGACCAAACGCTGGGCGTGTCTGGTCAGGCCAGACCGGTGCGTCCGGTCGCCCCGATTTGTGCTGTGCAGTGAGCCCAACGGCTCTATTCATGGGGGGCTCCTATATAAGCTTGTTGGCTAGCTCTTGCTCACTCTCTTAGCGATTTGCATTGACATAGCAACCTTATGAGCATAGCCAAACATCTCCCACTCATCTCCATCATAGATTCTTCATCTTTGTGAGATTGGGAGAGAATCCAAGTGCATTGCTTGAGTGATTGCATCTAGAGGCACTTGGTGATTGTGTTTCGCTACGGGATTCGCTTGTTACTATTGGTGGTTGCCGCCACCTAGATGGCTTGTTACTATTGAATCCAAGTGCATTGCTTGAGTGATTGCATCTAGTGGAATGCGCGTGGCTTTTGTGATCCTCTCTTGAGTTGGTTGTGCGGCACCCTATTGAGGGTTTGGTGTCTGATTCCAATAAGCACGTAAACCTCCAAGTGAGTGCATCACCACAATGAGGACTAGCTTGCCGGCAAGCAAGTGAACCTCGATAAAAAAATCATTATGTCATCTTTGATTTTGAGGTGATTGGTCTCTATCGGTATTCTCTCTTGTGATTGGGTGACGTCATTTGTGATCGGCTCAATCCTCTACACGGCGGTATAATCTTCCATCACATCCTTTACTTATCGTTGCTTAGTTGTTCCTGTGTAGCTCACTTGCTTAGCTTTAGCTTATCACCTAGGAGTAACTAGTGACATAGCCTTGTGTGCTACCCTCTTGTAGTGCTAGCACAAAACTAGCTTCACCATCTTAAGTACTAATCAATTGTTTCTAAGTGTTGTTGTAGATTTTTTTTATAGGCTATTCACCCCCTCTAGCCATTTGAACCTTATAGTAGGGCCTTGAGGCAAAGAAAGATCTTGGTGAGGACACATACACAAATACCATTGAGTGATTTGAGAGAACCATATGAGGAGTAACATGTGCTATGATTTGTTTTGAAAAATATTGCCAAAAACTCCAATCTTACTTGAGAAGGTGAAGTGATCTATGTCTTCAAGTCAGAACTGTTCCATTTCTCAACCGCCCAAGGTGATGTTCTAGTCACTTCAAAACCCATAGGTATGAGTATGTGACTTGGAATATCTTTTATGCTTGCATCATATCCTAAGAAAGTTGTGTATCAATTCCACCTGAATCTTAGCTTGGTCCTCTTTCTTGTTCGAATCCTTTACTCGGGACGAGCAAAGGTTAGGTGTGGAGGAGCTTGTTGATGGTCCTTAACACCCCATTTTAGCAAAAACACCGAGAGTAAGCAAAAACATGCTTTCCACACTTATGCAATGCTCTTACCTTGAGAGCTAGCACATGCATTCCTTTCCTTCTCTCCACAAAATAAAGACTCCATGTATCCAAGATCTCTCTCCATTTTCCATACAAGTTTGAAAAGAGGCATGGGCTATATGTTGAAAAAAAAGAGAGCTGAAAAAAAGAGTTGGAAAAGATGATTGAAACATCCTTGATTTCCACAAAGGGAAATCCACAGAAATAAAGTATAAAATGATGAAACAATCCATCAATTTACCCAAATCTCAGTGATACACAAAGTCATACACGAATATCAGAGTACAATAGAGAGTTTTACATAAACTATTCTCTTCGCCACGCAAGGCGGAACACACTCACACATAGCATCCAGAACAGCATCTAACGAAGATAGCAGCAGAAAACGATCTCCTGGAACCAGCTCGAGCATAGAACAGACCATCTAGTCCTCCCAATCATCGCCCTCGTAGACGTACTCAGGCTCAGAACCTATCAAAAATCTATCAGTACACTTGGTACTGGCCATGCATCGCCCACCCTATGCTTGCATTGCTTTGTGGATAGTGGAATGCATTGAGGAAAGTAGAAAGAGACCTATTTAGGATGTGGGTTTCCTATACAAGTAGTTAATATTTTAACAATAAGATGTTCATCAAATTTTAACCCATCTTATTCACACGTTTTCCCCCAAACCCATCACACACATCACGTCTCATCTCACTCTCTAGGTGACGAGATCGACTCCCACTCAGATCTCGCCTCAACGGCCAAAATCGGGATCCAACACGAAACCTAGGGGAAAGGTAGAAAGGACTCCTCTCTCTAATCAAGTGAAGCGTAGGTCATGGGAATGTCCATATCCGTGGACGCGGCTATACGTATAGATCGATCAACTCTGCAGAGCGTGTACACCTAGTAATCCACAAGATCGCCATCCTCGACGATCCGGCTCGTCTAGGCTGATTCAGACTGCCTCCCAACCGGTACAGTACCACCCTACCACTCAGCCCTGGGCCACCCCGGTGTCCACCGAAATGCTGAGACTGTGAGACGTAGTACTGGACCCCCAAGGTCACTACGCTGTCTTAGGAGGGTGTGGGTCTCATGCCCGTACCTCCCTACACTATCACCTTCCAACCTAGTAGTAGTGGTACTACCCTAGTCAGTCGAGTAATCGTCTCCCGCCCATCGGGAGCGAGTGGTGTGCACGAAGGTCCCATGGTTATGGTTCTCAAGACATACCAGTCCTTAGGGGGACCAGACAGGATATCTTCTCAAAAGGGGATCACCAACTTCCCCGTGCCACGACAGCACCTCCACCAGGGATAACCAACACCCTAGTTCACCTCACAACATACCCGCCACAAGTAACTCTCGTGAGGGATGCCCAGGTCACACCCCTCCAGCAAGACTTGCCCCACAGACTCGTCGTAGGATCTTGTCCGATCGACTCAACCCTCACCACTCACCCAAGACGCACGCCAAGATCTCCCCAGTTCTTTTATCAGGTTTACCAAGTTCACGGCACTACGCGCCTTATACATATATGCCTCTCACTCACCGACATCACATCTCAGATATAATACGAGTAAGAGTAAAAGTAGTAATATGTAACATGCGAGCATCTAGCCTAACATTAGGGTGAGCAGGAGTAAGGTTGCTACAAGGTAAAGGGCTCAAAGTTAGGCATCTACCATGCAACCTATCATCATTTTATTGCATAAAAAGTAAAGCACTAGCCATTCTATATTTGCATGCGTAATAGGTTCTACGAAAGTGGGTGGGGCGTGGCACCTAGCAGGTCATCACCCAAGTCCTCGCTGTAGTCGGGGTCGTACTCCTCAGTCGGTAGGTCCTCCGGCTCTATTAAACGTAACGTAGAGTCGCATTAACGACTCCTATAGAGGTGCACAAAGAAGCAACAGAAATTCAAAAGATCCAAATGCACTCAAACACAAGCCTAAGATGTAGAGCTCATTTTTAGAAAAATTTAGAAACTGGTTTGGTATTTTTCTGAGTTAAAATGAATTAGTTATGAATTTCTAAAAAAGGAAAAAGAACTGAAAAACCCAGGCAGTGACACGTGTCAAGCTCTGATTGGCCGAAACAGAGTGAGTCACTGACATGTGGGTCTAGGTCAACGGTCAGCGTTGACCGGTCAATGGTCAACGTTGACCGAGCCACGATCGGGCCTCGGTGGGCTGGGTTAGGGCTAGATACGGGCCGGGTTGGGCCGGTCTGGGTTGGGCCGGTCTGGGCTGGGCCAGCCCGGACACGTGTCGGCTCCTGCCTGTGACACGTCGCACTACTGGGCTCCTATTGGGCTTGTGTCCACGGCATCTGGCTCACGGTGAACCAGCAGCTGTGGCTCACAGGTCGCTAACAGGGTCCACGGTGGACCATCTCCACCCTCTCTCTCCTCACGGTGCACGGTGCACCGAGTGCACCCAGCAACCCCCGGCTCACCTCCCCCCCTCTCTGGCCTCACGGCCGTGCTCCCATGCTCGCCATCGTCGGCATGGCGGTCATGACTTGGTGCTCCGGGGCGCTCCTCTCTCCTTCCTCTTGAGCACCGAGCTCCTTTCACCATGACCAACAGCTAGGACCTCTCTTCTTCGTCCGTACCGACCCGAGTCAAGAGGAACGGCCTCGCCATGGCCATGCTCCGGCCATGGCGGTCATGCTCAGAGCGCCTTCATGATGGTGGCGTTCCCGCACTGGTATAGCTCCGCAAGGCTGTGCCGTGCTCCAGTGTGTGCTCGTGAATGCTTGTGATCGTGAACAGAGGTCCAGGCACGGCCTTGGCTGTCCCCGGTACGGTTTCGGCCGTGGTGGCACTAGAGTGCTCACGGTGGTGAGCAGAGGAGAGTTGTGAGCAGAGCGGCTCACGTCGGGCTCATGGCAGAAGGATAGCGGTGCGGTGGTGATTCGAGGCAGTGAAGTCGAGCGGCCGTGTAGTGACGCTTTCCGATGAGGAAGAAGACAACAACATCTCCTTATTCTCCGGTGTCCCGAGCGGTGGCCGCAGTCCGGCTCCTCCTCACTGCTTTTCCCCTTCTCTTCTTCCCTCCTTCCCCTTCCTTGCAGCGCGATGTGGTTAGAGGTGAGGCCACCAGAGGCGGCGGTGAAAAAGTTGGAGGAGGGGGGCTAGGACGTCGGTGCTCGGCTTATATAGCCAAGCTCAGAGCATGACGATGGCAGACGGTGATGGAGGTAGCTGGGCCATGTGGCGTCCATCGAGAGGGGTTGGCATAGGGTTTTGAGATGGCCAGGGAGTGGCGAACAGATTGGCAATGCCAATTTTGATTCTCGGGCGGTTAGAGAGGATACGGTGGTGGCAGGGCTCCTACGGGCCGTGGCGACGTCATGCTTCTTATGAAGGAAGGCAGGGCGTGCGGCTAGGGTTGACATGGGTGCTGCGGGGTGCGGAGGCGTGAGAGCTTGGCGCGTAGGGCAGCAGCAGGGGACCGAGGGAATCCCTTCCTCACATGGGGCGTGACCCTGTTCCCCCTCTGTCTCTATTTTCGGTTGAAGCAGAGAATGGGGAGCGGAGGAGAGGGATGATGGGTGGGTCCCATTCATCAGCGTAGCAAGGGAGTGGCCGCCTCCTGGCGTTTAGCGGCGGTGACGCGGTTCGGGGCCGCAGCGCCTTGATGGGCTGGCCCGTGCGGCGGGCGCGCGTGCACGCTCGTGTAGGTGCTGGAGCGGCCGTCGGTTGGGCCAAGCCGTCTTGGCTAAGTAGGCTGGCCGAGCAGGGTAGGCTGACTTGGCTACATGGCTCGCAGGCACGGCTGCGGTGGTAATAGGCCGGCTTGGTGGAAGCGGGCCGGCTCAAGAGCTGGGCCGAAAAGCTTTCTTCTTTTTTGTTTATTTGGAAAGGCTTTTCTATTTTATTTCTTCTCTTTTACTAACTAGTTCTTGTTCCTGTGTGCATACACTTGTGTTGTCAATATGTGTATGCCCTAGTGGGGTCCACTAGAGGTCATTTAGGGTTTCAAGCTACCATGCCAAGGGTTGGCAACAACACACACACATATAATTAAGCAATTATTTAAATGTTGTTGCTTTTAACTGCATTACAAAAGAGCATAAGAACCAACTCAAGCATGTTTGGTTAAGATGCAAGAATGTAATTAACTAGACTAGGTACTACTTGTGCAGCTAGGATAGGTTCCCTACATGACACCTCACCATTTATAGGTTATTTTAGAAAAAAAAATTTGTAGTTGTGATTTTTGTTTCCTGGAAATTTCTGGGTTGTTACAATGATGAAAGAAGAGAGAGAAAGATGAGTGAAAAAAGTGTCGAGCAAAAAAAAAGAGGATGAGGATTAGAGATAGCCCATGATCTCAAGCATCTAGATTTGGAGAGAGAATCTTTCAAGAAGTTAATCGTCCACTCATATCTACACACTAGCATTCTTAATCATGTTTGTATGTTGTTTTCCTCCATGGATGCATGCTTTGATTTTACAATATAAACATTCTAAGTATGCCTTTCAAGTTCTCCTACCCAAAACTCCATATAAGCTATAGTTGTAGGTGAAAGTCCTAGTTTGGTTTTGGAGAATTGATGAAACTATATGTGCTAACCTATTTGATCAAGTGTGAATGAGATAGGTAGCACAATTCCACGTGGTGAAGCAAGAGGTCATGATCATGATGGCTCAAGTGATCAAGGTGTTTTGGACTTGGAAATGAAGGAAAAGCAAAATGGACTCAAGGCAATGGTGATAACCATAGGGCCATTTTGTTTTGGTGATCAAGACACTTAGCGAGTGTGATCACATTTAGGATTGATATCCATACTATTAAGAGGGGTGAAACTTGTTGTGAAATGCGGTTGTCAAAGTGCCACTAGATGCTCTAACTCATTGCATATGCATTAGGATCTAGTGTGGTGTTAACTCATTTGAGAAAATGATTGTGAAAATGCTAACACACATGCACATGGTGATGTACACTTGGTGGTGTTAGCACATTTGCAAAGGCAGTGGTGTTTGAGCGGTAGAGAGGGGTTTGGGTTCTTCTTATTCGGTGCTTTTGTGGAAGTGAAACGCCTTTTTTCCACTGTGTTGGAGGTGAAGAATCAGAGGCGAATGGAGGTCCCTGGGGTGACCGGATGCTGGACCGAACATGGTCTCTGAATGACCAGATGTGTCTAGTCAGTGCTCCGTGTGTGCGTGCAAGTTCGGTCGTGTGACCGGACACGTGGTGTGTCCGGTCGTAGTTCACCTGATGCGTCCAGTCGCGCGTGGGTGCACACTAGAAACGACCGGATGCTGGCACTATGGCGTCCAGTACGGAGGGCTGGCGCGTCCGGTCTCAGCGCATGGTGTGCGACTCCGTTTGACCTACGCGTTCGGTCAGTCACGGGACCGACGCGTCCGGTCGATCACGGTGCCTGGCTGTGTGCATGAGTGAGCGACCGGACTCCACTGTCACGTCAGGTCGTGCCAAGCGGCGCGTTCGGTTGATCTTTGCTGAGCGCTGTATCATTTCAAGTGACCATTACGATATAATGTACGAGATTTAAAATGTGACATGTGGCATGAATCAGATGGTCACGGTGGAGCGACCAGACGCTGGGCCTGTCCGATCAGGCCAGACCGGCACGTCCGGTCGCCCCGATTTGTGCTGTGCAGTGAGCCCAACGGCTCTATTCATGGGGGGCTCCTATATAAGTTTGTTGGCCAGCTCTTGCTCACTCTCTTGCTGATTTGCGTTGACATAGCAACCTTGTGAGCATAGCCAAACCTCTCCCACTCATCTCCATCATAGATTCTTCATCTTTGTGAGATTGGGAGAGAATCCAAGTGCATTGCTTGAGTGATTGCATCTAGAGGCACTTGGTGATTGTGTTTCGCTACGGGATTCGCTTGTTACTATTGGTGGTTGCCGCCACCTAGATGGCTTGGAGCAGCGAGGATCGTCGAGTGGAGGAAGGTGCTTGTCTTTGGCTCCGATCATGGTGATTGTGAGGGGTTCTTGACCTTTCCCCGGCGGAGAGCCAAAAGGTACTCTAGTGGAATGTGCGTGGCTTGTGTGATCCTCTCTTGAGTTGGTTGTGCGGCACCCTATTTAGGGTTTGGTGTGTGATGCCAATAAGCGCGTAAACCTCCAAGTGAGTGCATCACCACATTGAGGACTAGCTTGTCAGCAAGCAAGTGAACCTCGGTAAAAAAATCATTATGTCATCTTTGATTCCGAGGTGATTGGTCTCTATCGGTATTCTCTCTTGTGATTGGGTGACTTCATTTGTGATTGGCTCAATCCTCTACACGGCGGTATAATCTTCCATCACATCCTTTACTTATCGTTGCTTAGTTGTTCTTGTGTAGCTCACTTGCTTAGCTTTAGCTTATCACCTAGGAGTAACTAGTGACATAGCCTTGTGTGCTACATTAGAGATCATAGAAACTAGAAAGGGTAGGTGGCTTGCAACCCTCTTGTAGTGCTAGCACAAAACTAGCTTCACCATCTTAAGTACTAATCAATTGTTTCTAAGTGTTGTTGTAGATTTTTTATAGGCTATTCACCCCCCTCTAGCCATTTGGACCTTATAGTAGGGCCTTGAGGCAAAGAAAGATCTTGGTGAGGACACATACACAAATACCATTGAGTGATTTGAGAGAACCATATGAGGAGTAACATGTGCTATGATTTGTTTTGAAAAATATTGCCAAAAACTCCAATCTTACTTGAGAAGTTGAAGTGATCTATGTCTTCAAGTCAGAACTGTTCCATTTCTCAACCGCCCAAGGTGATGTTCTAGCCACTTCAAAACCCATAGGTATGAGTATGTGACTTGGAATATCTTTTATGCTTGCATCATATCCTAAGAAAGTTGTGTATCAATTCCACCTAAATCTTAGCTTGGTCCTCTTTCATGTTTGAATCCTTTACTCAGGACGAGCAAAGGTTCGGTGTGGGGGAGCTTGTTGATGGTCCTTAACACCCCATTTTAGACCATCAACTATGCCTAAATTGGTGATGTAAATACATAAAATCAATCAAAAAGCAACATTTTATGTTTAGATTTTACTTGGTTCCACTTGTACTTGGAGAATTGTGCTTGTAGGGTAAAACATGGCAAGATCAAGCAAAAGGAGGCCTTCTAGAAGCAATCCAAGTGGCTAGGAAGGCAAAGGGCCACCAAGTGGCCTCGCCTAATGCCACATGGCATTGGACGACGGCCCACCTAGCCCTTCCACGTCACTGATCTATGGGAGAGCCAGGTGGCACCCCTAGGAGTGCCCATCCACTGTTGGTTTGAGTTGGTTTGATCCAAAGGTGGAGGTGGAGCTCCCTTGGATCCCTGAGTCCACTATCATCCACTTGGAGGCCTCCACCGACTTAACCACCGCCTTCCTGACTAAATCTTCGCATGTGCTATCCAAGTAACCGTCTTTGGAAGCCAACCATGGACCTACGATCAAGAATCGGTGAAATCCACCGTTGGCCGATGCCCAAGACCGTCGCCTGACGGCCCACTTCCACCAAACCGACTCATCTTTGGACTGCATGCACACTAGCACAAATGGAGCAATGTGGTGCGTTGATCTAAGGCGGTTCAAGGTCGGTTGCATCCAAGGGTGGAGAAGGATGATCACGCGGATCACTGACATGGCACTAGAGTAGCCCCTACTCCACCTCTCCTATAAATAGGACCCCTCTCCCTCATTTGTAAATGCACCATCTCATTCCATCTTACTCCAAGTGAGTGTAGTAGTTAGGTGAAGCTCTATAGCTCTCCTACTTAGAAGTAGAAGATAGGGAGAGATTGAGGAGAAGCTTGGGGAGGAGCCAGGGCTGTCGGCATCCTCTCCACTTGTGCTTCGGAGGATGAAGCTCTTCTTCGAGTGAAGTCCAACATCTTCTATGGTAACTTTGCTCTTTTGCGTTACTTAAGTATTGTTTATATTATTGTTGTTTACTAGTTTCACCGCCTGGTTAGAGTGCTTTGATCTTGTTCCACCATACGTGGGATTAGAGTAGTAAGTTTATAGATTAAGCGTAGTGCTTAGGCTATAACATACCTATGTTTACGGCTAGGCCTTCAGATAGATTGTGGTAGGTGGCAGGTGGTGACAGCCCTGTCTATCCTTTGTATTCCACCACGATAGGTCTAGTTATTAAATTGTAGGGCTCGTGGTGCTGTTGTGCCTAATCAGCCCTCTGGGTGAGGTTAGAGCAGGTACACCCCAAAGTAAACAATAGTGATATAGTTTTCTTAAATCTTGTTGTATATCATAGAAACCACAGATATCCTCTCTACCCGTTATCTTTACCCTTGTTCTATCCTTGGATAAACTTAGTTCTTACTCTAGTTCACTTCGTGTTCCCTGTGAAAATTCAATACCTTGGAATACTCCCGAGTGAAAGCTACATTAACATCCATGTGCTTGTGGATTTATCTGTTTGCCATGTCTAGTGTCAACAACGGTAAAACAAAAGAGTTTAGGTTACCGATTTTTCTTGTGTACAATAATGCAAAACCAGGTTTTAGGAATTTTTTTGTAATTTTTTGGCTAATATTTTATTTACAAGGCAATTAACAACTCTTTGCATATTTATATAAAAGAAATATATAAGAAAGGAAAAACTTTTCTAAACTGGCGGGAAGCCAAACTGCAGCCCACCTTTACTCCCGGGTGGATCAACCACCCGGGACTAAAGATGGGTTGCGTTTTCACGGCCTGCCAAAATGACCTTTACTCTCGGGCCGTGGCTGCACCCTGGACTAAAGGTTAGACCTTTAGTCCTGGTTCTAATCATCTCCCGGGACTAAAGGACCTTTAGTCCCGGGCCGTGGCTTTACCCGGGACTAAAGGTCCGCCCTATATGCCGCCTCCACTTCTTCTCCCCCCTCCATCATCTCGTTCTTCGCCCGAGAGCCACAATGCGCCACCGTCGCTCCTCATCGCCTCTAGCACCACCTTCATGTGCGCGCACCTCTCTCACCGTCTCCGCCGGCGGGCCCACTCATGCCTCTTCCGTCCATGCGCGGCACCTAGATCCAGATCCGCTATCGTCGTCCTCGCCCTCGCCCAGATTTGATCTGGATCCGTCGCCGTCATTGACGTCATCCTCGCCGCCATTGTTGATTGTCGTCCTCGTCATCGTCGGCTCCACGTGCCTACCTCCACCACCGCCTCATCATGCACGCACTTTGTCCCTAGATCCACGTGCACGGGCGCGCCTCCTCTTCTTCGGCTAGCTGGTGGCCTGTGCACGCGCCTCGCTGCTCGTCCCTCGTCCTCGCCAGAGCGCCTCATCCTCGTCATCACTTCCATCACTACCTTGTCACGCACGTGCTCTTCGTCCCTGGCCCACACGCACGCCACCGTATGTCATCCTCTCCATCCTCATCCTCGACGCGTGAAACCACCGCGCGTACGTCATCCTCAACGCGTGCACCTCTCTCGCCGTCATCATATGCGGCCTCGCCTCGTCACCCCGCTGGCCTCACCTCGTCACCCCGCACCAGCCTCGCCTCGTCACCCCCTGGCCTCGCCTCATCACCCCGCGCTGGCCTCGCCTCGTCACCCCATCGGTCTCGCCACCGTCGTCCGCGCGCGCTAGAGTCGCCATATGTCGGCATCCTCTCCGTCCTCGTCCTCGCCAGAGTGGGTGAGTATATAGTGTATATATGTGTGATATAATGATGATCATGTACATGTTTGTGAGTGATGATCAGTAAACTGTGTCTGATGCGAGAGTGAGTGAGTGTGAGTGAGTGTGTGTGATGTGCATATAATTTTTTTGACATAGAAATATTGTAGTGTACTATAATATATATAGAAAAATTGTAGAAAATTAAACAATATAGTTGAAGAAATATATATATATATATATATATATATATATATATATATATATATATATATATATATATATATATATATATATATATATATATATATATATATATATATATATAGTTAAAAGGATTGATTTTATTAGTGCTATGAATTTTTTGGTATATATATACATATCTGAATTTTGATATATTGACATTAGTGTGACATGAATTTTCATATATTTATATACACCAATGTTGATATATATCCTAATGTCCTAAGCTTCGCTACAAACCCTAACCTGGCCGAGCTCCGCTCCAAACCCTAACCAAGGCATAAATAATGACCCTGAATTCTATAGATATATATTTGAATTTGAATCTTCATAATTAGTGTGACATGAATCTGCTCCAAACCCTAACCAAGGCGCAAACCCTAACCAGATCGAGCTCGGCGTAAATAATAACCCCTAAAGTCTATGTATAGTTATTTAAGTTTAAGACACTGACTCAATCCATTTGCATATGCATGACTAGTCTATGGTTTTCATTTATATATAGTTGTGGTAATTAAGATGGCCAAGCAGCAAGATGACTACGAACAGGATGAGGCCACGATGAACATTATTAATGCCAGCACTCAATATGGCCCCAACTAGAACGAGGCCGACCCGGAGTTCGATGATGGCTCTCAATACTTGAATTTTGAAGATGAGCAAGAACTCTTGTGCAAGAAAATACTAGCGATGTATATTTGTTAATAATCTTGCATCTCTTATATATATATGAAATTAAACATAATTCCATTAATTCATATATATATATATATATATATATATATATATATATATATATATATATATATATATATATATATATATATATATATATATATATATATATATATATATATATATATATATATATATATGCATTACTGAATCTTTGTGTTTCTACATACGTAGCCCTCTGGATCGACGACATCGATGAAAAGTAGTAAAAGTGTATGAGGCCCGACAAAACCGTTGGAGGGCCACTACATAATCAAAGAAGTCGATCCTAATACCGGCGAACTGCTCCTGCCAACAAACAATGCAAAGAAATTCATAAACCACTGTGGGGTTCTTGTTAGGGACAGGCTCCCGATCAGCGTCCGTGAATGGAAAAAGAAGAAGGATGATCCTCTGATCAGTTTTGTCTCTAAGTGAGACAAGGATCTTCTTTGGGCTTCACTCACTGCACATTTCCATCTACTAGGAGGTGAAGATTTAAAAAATAGTTAAAAGTTGGGCTCTCAAGAAGATGGCCACACAATTTTAGACTTGGAAGAAGAAGCTATACAATGAATTTGTCAAGAAGAATCTGACTCCAGATTTCAGTGATAATAGCCCGTATAAAAAGTTGAGGGACGACTGGCCTGAATTTGTGAGGTACAAGACCTCGAAAGAGGGTGAGGAACGGGTGAGAAGGAACCAACAGAATGTGCGACAAAAGGTATACCATCATAAAATAGGATCAGGTGGCTACAGGAGTGCCATTCCAAGGTGGCAAAGAATGAAAGCAGACTTGCTTGCCAAATGGATCCATCCATTTTCAATCAAATGGCCCGAATGCTCTAAGAATTGGTTTTCGCGCATGGGGGATCACTGGACCCAGAGACTAAGGAGCCGGTTATTGGTGGGCAAATTGTAACAGCAGCACAAAGAGTTATCGATGTTGTAGATGCTTCTGCCAGTGGTGCCTTTGAGCCCAACTGAGAGAAGGATGAGCTGACGTACGCTCTCCAGACTCTTGAACATCCTGGGCGAACACGAGGCAAAGGGTTGATTTCGTGGCTACATGGCTTTCCTAAGGACGCCGCTACCTATAGAAGCTGCCAGTGAAGAAAGAATGAGGAGGCAGAGCAGATCCGCAAGTTAGAGTAGGTGGTGCTTCGATCGCAGGAGCGAGAAATAAACATGGACGTGAGAATGCAATAGGAAATCAAACGACAAGTGGCACTACAGTTGAGTAGCCAGATGTAACAACCTAGGTTTTTGGGCAACCAAAAATATGAGTTTTTTTAAATTTTCCCTGTGATGTGTGGATCATGTAGCATCTAGGTCAAACCCTAGTCAAACCTAGGAGAGCTTAGTGATAAGTTGTTGCATTAATGTAGATTTGATTGTAGGAGTGTGTCGGAGTTCTCAAGTTGTTTTGTGTGTGAGACTTGTTGGAGTTTGGAGTGCACAAATCCATAGCAATTTTCCCTGAATCCTTTTTGGGATTTCTCCCAACTCACCTTGAATTCATCTCAATTTCCTCGAATCTTAAATGGAGACCATCTTCATCTCTCTTGGGAAGACCTCTATCTTTTCCCTAGCAAGGAATTGGAGAAAAGTCCTTTTTCCTCCTCTCCTTCATTTACTCTCAAGTCTCTCTTGAATTCACCTCAAATCCTATCCGAATTCCTCTCTAATTTATAATCACAAAGGAGGGAAAACTTATTTTCTTTTTCCCCTTTTCATCCAACCCGACTGGCCTACCTTTCACGCGGCCCAGCCAGCCTCCCGCCAGCCCGCTCATGCCATTGGCCCAACTCGGAGCCGCAGCAGCCCAACTCGTGTCCTCCTTGCCTCGGCCCATGCGGGATCCAAGGCCCAGCTCACACTGCAGCTCCGTTGGCCTGCCCCTTCACCCCGCGGCCTAACGCGCCCCGTAGGCCCAGCTTCCCTTGGCCTAAGCCATGGCCTACCCAGCCCAACCGGTGCCCCTACCCTTGAAACCCTAGCGTGATGCACGTACCCTAGGAGCCGCCGCTGCCGCTCGCTCGAGGAGAAGACATGCCCCTACGCTCCAGACCTCGTGCCTATGCCCCAACTCCCGTGCCTACGCGATTTGCGCCGCGTGTCCCGTCATGGCACGAATGACGAGGATCACCGGAGCCCCTATAACCCTAGCTCGATGCCCTATAAGAGCCACAGCTGCAGGCGCCCTTCTCCATTTTCCCCACCGCCGTCGCCACTCCCTTCTCCCCATCCTCGCAGATGTGTCGAGCCCCTTAGTGCCCTGCTCACCAAGCTCCGTCGGCCACCGCGCCACCCGAGCTCGCCGCTGCTCCTCTCCAAGCAGTGCCGCCACCTGGAGCCATCCTCGCCAAGCCGATCCTGCTCCATGCCCACCCTGTTGCTTTGGCGCTTCGATGCTGCTCCACGTCCGTGCCAGCGTCGTCGTGGCCACGCACGGGAATGCCAGGGCACACCACGACCACCCCATCCCCGAGTCGCTCTGCCTCCGAGTCCCGAGCGCCACCCCAGGCCGCCGCACTGGACCTTCATCACCGTCACCACGACGCTCGGAGGCCACGGGGCCCTTCCTCCTTGGCGAAGCCACCCTGGACCCGGAGCCCATCCTCGTCGCCAATCCGCGTCGGCATCACTGCTCAATGCCGACCGCCTCTGCTCCGTGTCCCGTGGCCGCCGCACCTCACCGGTGAGCAGCATGCCAAGTTCCATCTTTTCTCCTACCTGTTGGTGCTCATCCGTCTGACATCGGCCCTCGTGTCGTGAGCCAACACCACTGCAACAGGGCTGCAGCCCTGCTGCCACCGCTCAGGAGCCAAACATCGTTGCCACCTCGTTTATCATCTGTCCGACCTTTGTGCCACTATTCTCTTGTCACAGGAAAGCAACAACCCTGCTGTGCTGATGCCAGGCCTTGTCGACCCGTCCTGGACAGCAGAAGCCACTTCCCGGGCAACCATAGCCATGTCCGGCCAGTTGCAAACCCCGCTGGCCAGCCACAACAGCCCTTCTTCCCCAACGCAGCAAGGTCGACCTCATTTTAACCTAGCCGACGCCGTCCTCGATGTCGGCAAAGCTTTGCATTCATTTCTTCTATTGGCTCATACATCACTGTATCATACATCAACTATACTTGCTCATGCACTCGTTATGTGATGATCCATTTCTATTGATTATCTATACATGTTCTTACATCTTCTATCATCTTTAATTCATGAGCTATCTATCTTGTGCTTGTGCCATGCCTTTGCCACCGATCTACTTACCTTGATCTATCTTGCTATGGATATGTGCTACTCCGCATCATTCATTGTTGTTGCGTGGTGGTTCCTTTGTGGGTTGTTTGTGTTTCATCTGTGGACCGTGCCTTCGAGCCGATTGGGAAGCGACGTGCTTGACTGTTGCAATTGCGAGTTTGCCTCGCCATGGCTGTAATGCCAAGCATGGTTCCTTCCCTCATTCTGTTGTCTCTATAAGTGCTATAATCGTTGGGCCCTCTTACGTCTCTAGGGCATGGCCACCATGAACTTGGAATCGGTGCGCTTCCTACCCGCACCCGATGAGTCCATCATGGCCGATTCTATAAGAGGTGAGCTAGGGGATGACTATCGTGGTACATATGGAAGCCAACTCGTTGGGTGAAGCTCATGGCCGTGAGTCACCTCGCCATGACCATCGGGCCTTACCTTTTTACTCGTGTGTTTATCGTAACCACCCCGTATGCTCATGCCACTTTGACCAACACGTCCCTTTGGGTCAAGCGATGACAACCACATCGCTATGGGTCTTAGGGATAGCCTTGTGCCGATTTAGATGTACGGTCGTGGTGCCCTACGTGTGGGTTTGGATCGTGGGATCAAATCTCCTTTCTTCCAACCTTCGTCCGTTCCATGACGTGTTGGTTGAAGGAGTGCGGGTTCCATTCTTTCTTCTTTCCCCTTGTTCTTAATCCCCGTCGATCTAGTTAGATGTGGATTGAGCCCTTCACGTGTTTGGTGTTTATTGCTTTCTTGACTCCATTCCTTCGATGCTCGTCGATGCTATGGCGAGTGGATCAAAGGAAGGTGAGTCTCGTGTCCCTTTTCGTCTTTTGGCTCTTTCATGCTCAAGCCCCTGTATGCTTGTACCTAGTTGGACTATAGCATTTCTCTAGTTCTTGCAGTGATAACCGCACCGCTAAGAACCCTAGGGATGTCTTAGTGCATTTAGTGCACCTAGGTCTTGGTACCCTACAACTAGCTTGGGCACTCGTGTTCTCTCGTGTGTCGCTTCCTTCGATGCCCCACCTCTTGCCATGGCATGTGTATCGGAAGAAATAGGCCACCTTTCTTCTCTCCTCCCCTGTTCCACCCTCTCTTGGTTCTCATCAATTATAATGCCATATGGATTGAGAGAGAACGAGACTTCTTCTGCTTGTAGTCTTTTTGGTTGTCATCATTTTCCATGATGCTCGGATCAAAGGCCGCAAGCCGTGGTGTTTGCTTAGGATGACTTAGGGCCTATGCCATTTCTATTTAAGCCATACAGGTCGACACGATCGACCTAGGAAGTACTGGCTAGGCTAAGGCTTAAGCTTGTGCTTAGCAAACAACCACTCCTATTCCTTGGCCTAGGGATCGGACATCCACCGAGAGGGCTAAGTTGCTTCTTCCTTGGTCTCCCTTTGGTGTAGCTACTCTTCTGTGCCTTGTTGCCCCTCTTTCCGCAGTCTTTCTAGGATTAGTGGTCTGATTGCTCTTTTGCTTGTCGTATGAACGAGGTAGTTGCGTCAAGGATAGCGATGACTGGGTCAAGACCATTGGAGGAAGGACATGCAGATGGAGGAAGAACCATGGAGGAGTACGACTACAAGTGCACCGAGGATCTTGGATATGACATTTAATAGGTGTTCCACGTCCCACCCAACCTCGTAGAACCTATTAGACATGCTACATGTAGATGCTATTGCTTTACTATTATGCAAATGAACTATGATAGGCTGCATGATAGATTGCTTGTGAGCCATTACCTTATCGCAACCTATTCCCCTGCACACCCGCTGTTAGGCTAGACGCTCGCATTCTACTTACTGCTTTACTTTTACTACGCATTATACCTGTGATGTGATGCTTGGTGACGGGATAACGTGAGTGGATAAGGCACATGGTGCCGATAACTTGGTAAAAATGGATAATGAAAGTCTAAAGAGTAATCAAAAGCGGTGGCACAAAAAGATTTGGATAACTGATGGCAAATTTTAGCAGAATCAAGAGTAAAGAGGTTGGAACTACAAAAAAACCCGCCAAAGCCGCACTACATAGCTCAACGAGAACTAAGGAAAAAAGTCATTGAAGTGGAGAAAAAGCGGCGTGAGGCACGTAAGCCTCCGCCATTATCAGACTATGAACGCTCTCTCGTCAAGTCATATAAGGAGTCACCGAAAGCGAAGAGAGCAGGGAAAGATGTTGCACAGCTTGGGCAGCAATCTAAGCAATCTATCGACCCGCTAGTTGTTGAGGATGATTGTACAAACGCACAAGGCGGTCCAATCGATAGGGAGGCACTCCAAGACTTTATGGACACAACAAGTCTCACACCTCAACAACTTATTGGGGGAGGATCGATACCAACAGCCAACTTTGATATTTATCGGACCTAAGTATATGGCAGGAGTCTTGTCAACCCTAAGTCCTTGTCATCACTGGGTACGCAAATGTTCTTGTTAAACAAGTGGTACTTAAAAGCGTGTGCGAATGAAGAGGCATGGCTTCTTGCTAGAGTTAGACTAGAGCATTACTTCAATGGCTATGACATTGTATATATTGAGTTCAATGAATTACACCAACTATTAAACCGGGATGCTCTCGATAAATGTCTCCTCAGCTCTGCTGGTGTTTGTAAGTGATTCTTTCTACAATTGAAGTAACTTGCACATGTTAGTTCGTTGTCTATATATAGTTATCCTCACACTATATATATATATATATATATATATATATATATATATATATATATATATATATATATATATATATATATATATATATATATATATATATATATATATATATATATTCTTTTATACTATATAAATGCAGATATGAGATGCTAAAACTAAAGAAAAAAAGGGTTAACTGATGTTGGTTTCATGGATCCGAATCGCACATTTAAGGACACGGTTACTCCATATGATAGATGGCGACCTCAAGTGGAGAACAATCTATTTAGGTTCTTAGATAATCAACATGACAAGACACTAATACTCTTCCCTTACAACTTCAAGTGAGTGTTAATGTCTCATTTTATTTTGCTTATTCCATGTTAACTTTAGTTAATGAGTTATGTCTACATATAAACATGTAGCTTTCACTGGATACTGCTGGTCATCGATATGCCTAGGAGTCTTGTAAAAATCTTTGACTTAGTGACAAGACACCGAGAAGATTACTAAGAAATGATATATATTCTACAGTGGTAATTTCGGTCTCGCACACTGTATACTCTCGTATGCCATTTTATTGATATAACTCCATTTATTTATTTTGTTCGGCAGTGCTTGGAAAACGTTTGCCCAGAAACACCATTATGGTCATTGGAAAGTGCCTCCAGATATAGTCCAATACCCAGCAAGTACTAGCTAGGTCACCGCATCTTTATTTAGTTCAATTCATTATTATCATGCTTCATTGGTTGATGATGAATCTTTTTCTTGTAAAGTGGTGTCTGCAGTAGGGATCGGGGAACAACTTGTGTGGATACTATGTCTGTGAATTACTCATGGAGTCCTTAAGGGGAACTCCATAAGAGATCCTCGAAATACATAAAAAACATACACAATTTTATTTATTACCATTGTGTTGATATATATATATATATATATATATATATATATATATATATATATATATATATATATATATCATACTTTTCCTTTCATTCGAATTGAATATTGAATGGAGAAAGCAAAAGGTTATGCGATGTGACCAGATCAAAGCAATTCAAAAGGCATTGTCAGGATTTCTTATGGATGAGGTCATAAATCCCAAAGGTGCGTACTACTGTGACCTTAAAGAATTATTATCTAGTAGCTATACGATTGAAGATTCGGGTGAATGAAATCCCAAGGACATGAGTACAAGGCTTTTGTAACTTTATTATGTACATATTCCATGCATGTACAACCTCTTGAAATATTTGTATATATATAGTTTCATACATTTTAGTGTGTTATTTATGTATAATGCTCGAACGGAACCTTATACATACGTATATATGGATGTATATTAGCAGCGTAGAATTCGTATACGAAAAGCTAATCGAAACCAAAAAAAATTAAATTGAAAAGAAACCATAAAATGAAAAGGAAAGAAATGAAAAAAAACCTTTAGTACCGGTTGGAAACACGAACCAGGATTAAACGTGTCAGCCCCGGTGCAATGTCTAGGGGCCCATTTAGTCCCGGTAGCTAATAGCAACCGAGACTAAAGGTCCACTTTCAGTCCCGGTTCCCAGAACCGGGACTAAAGGGGAGGCTTTAGTCCCGGATTCGCAATCCCGGTTGGGAAACCGGGACTAAAGGGGTTTTTCCAACCGGGACTGATGCTAAGTTCTGCACTAGTGAATGGTTGAAGAGTTGTGTCATCGGACATGGCGAGATGAATGAGAAGACCCTGCAAACTCAACCTGAGAGTGAGCATTCATATAGTTCTCCTAAATTCCCCTTCTTGTCTTAGATGAGGAATAGATGACCTGCCTTTTCTGCACCCCTCATCACCATCCAAACAATTAGAACCTGACGCAGGCTCTGCAAGGAAATTATAACAGGTCGAGAGAAAAAATAGATCAATTCCCACTACAAAAATAGAAGAAAGGCATGGGAGTAAGCAAATAAATGGGATACGTCATAACTGCACATGATGTAGCAGTAGCAAGGCAACTGAAATAAGAAAACAGTGACACAACCAATAAAGAGAACTCATTGTTGTCTTAAATTCACCTTGTTGTCTTTGAAGAGGAACATATGACCTACGCTTTTTGCATCACTACCGGACTCGGCCTCTTTGCCGACGGCAAAGGCCCATTAACCCTCGGCAAAGGCTTTGCCGAGGGCGGCCCTCGGCAAAGAGCTCTCGGAGAATTTTGAGACGGCAAAGAGGGTCTTTGCCGAGGGCCCTTTATCGGGCACTCGGCAAAGCCTTTGCCGAGGGCCAGGGCAGCCCTCGGCAAAGAAAAGCAGCCGTCACGGCACCGGTGCCATGGACGACGTCTTTGCCGAGGGCCATATCCGTGGGCCCTCGGCAAAGAATTATTCTTTTTTTTTTAAAAAAATCTTTGCCGAGAGCATCCACCGGGCCCTTGGCAAAGAAATTTTATTTTTTAAAAAATATTTGTTGAGGGCCTCCAACCATGGCCCTCGGCAAAGAAATTTTGTAGGATTTTTCTAAAAAATCTTTGCCGAGGGCAATGGTCAGGGCCCTCGGCAAAGGACCCTTCTTTGCCGAGGGCCTTGGTCATTGCCCTCGGCAAAAAGGCAGAAATTTATTTATTTTTTATTTTTTTGCATTCCATCGACATAGGCATTTCATATATATATATATATATATATATATATATATATATATATATATATATATATATATATATATATATATATATATATATATATATATATATATATATATATATATATATATATATATATATATATATATCAACCATCACATATATATATCACACAGAACCCATTTTGTCACAATATATCACAACCATAATTGTGAACCACAAATCACAATATATTATAATGACAAGTCACATGTTCATCATCATTCACATGTTTATTACGACAAGTTCATCAAATCCAAGCACAAGTCACAACCATAAACCACAAATCACGCTAAAGTCCAACCACATCACCTAGCATGAGTCCTCATCAAGCTAGCCTATGGGACGATGGTGAAGCAAAGTCCTGATCACCTGGTGACGCATTAGCGGGATGATTCGAACCCGCAGACGGAGGCTGCACAAAGGAGCAGAGATTGAATGAGTGAGTAATCCGGGAAACAGTTTTGGAACTTATAGATTGCATCTAGTAATCTAGGAATACAAAAAGATTAGACTCAATTAAAAATTTCGGCAGCACCTCCCCTGTACGAGGAGGTTTCTAAAACCTGCAAGAAACAACAGCACGAAGGCCGACATCCACAACGGCACGAACACCGACATCCCCATGGATCTCCCTTACCGCTGAGGCGTGGTCTCACCCCGGCATCATCATCAAAAGCCTCGAGGCGTGGTCTCACCACCTCCGCTCTTATATGATCTGCTTCACCATGGTAGATCCACTGGTGGTAGCCAGACGTATAACCATTGAACACAAGATGTCTACCCATGGTCTTCTCGTCTACCTTTCTCAAGTTGTCACATTTCCTGCAGGGACACCAAACTAGAGAATGTCCTCCTGCTCCTGGGACAAATGCTTGTTTCAAGAAACGATCAACCCCCTTCACCCATGCAATGTCATAGTCATTCCCGCTTCTCCAGCCCGTGTACATCCACTAACGGTCCTCCATCCTTTAACATATACATCACAGAGTATTGTGACCATCAATTGCATCTACGTGGTGTTCCTATTGTCTAATAGGTGAGGATAGGTCCTAATCCCACCCGCGGATGCGTAGATGAGGTCAATTTCCATGCTTCGCTCCTCTCCGAGACAGAATTTCGGCAGCACCTCCCCGCTGTTCTCCCGATACACGTCCTGCAAGGGAGAGTGTGTATCCGGAGAACAACAGGGAGGTGATGCCGAAACTCCATCTCGGACCGGAGCGGACCATGGAAACTAACCCATCTACGCATCCGCGGGCTGTCCAAAAAATGTGGACAATCCGAAACAGATATGGTCGCAGATATGCAAAGATCCACATACCTACGACCATATCTCTTTCGGACGGGAGACGCCTAACTAGGTCACGCGATCTACGACAACAATAAGGAAGAGAGGTTATTTATACCTAGGATGGCAAGGCGACGCGGTACAGGCAGACCCACAGCGCTGACGAAGACAATCGGGGTGCTCCATGTCCCCTATGACGGGCTCTTCTCTGCCAAAGAAGAAACACGATACTATAAGTTGTAAATTTCGGCAGAACCTCCCCTGTACGGGGAGGATTCCAAAACCTGCAAGGAAAAAGGCAGCACGATGGCCGACATCCGCATTTTCGACACGATGGCCGACACATCGACATATGGCATGAAGGCCCACACATCCACATATGGCATGAAGGCCAGCAACGACATACACGACACGATGGCTGACAACCGGGGGTGGGGCTTTACCTTGGGTGGCGGTGGAGTCAGGATCACCTTCTTCTCCGGCTAGAGGCAGGGACAATGGCGTGGATGACCACGGGGTGTGACGCGCGGCCGCAGGGGCGTGACGGTCGTCGGTCGCAGGGGCGCACTCCTTCTCCACCTCTCCTTCTCCTCCTCTTCTCCCCTCCTCTTCTTCTCCCCTGCTCCTCTTCTTCTCCCTTCTCCTCCACCTCTCTTTTCCCTTCCTGTTGCTCCTCCTCTCTTCAGGGGCCGGGGCCGCGCGCGGCGGACGAACACTAGCGGGCACCGCCGGTAATTGCTAGCCGGGGCCGGGGGTCGGGGGCGCGCAAGCTCGACTCCACGGCGGTTGCCGAGGCAGGACGGGGCAGGGCGGCCGCTCGTGGCGGGGCGTGGCAGTGCAGCGCCACTGGGTGAGCGCTGGGCGGCGCATGGCGTGGCGGCGCGGGACGGGGCACGCTGGTGCGGGCCGCGGTGGGGCAGGCAGGGGCGGTCTCCGTGACGGGGAGGGGCTGCGGCGGCGGCGCGTGGTGGTGGCGGGGCCGGGATGTGGCGGCGGGCGGCGCGAGGCGCGGGGCGCGGGTGTGGAGGATGGGCCGGCGAGTGGATAGGGTTTGGGGGAGGCTGCGGTGGGGCTTTTTCTAATGGGCCTTTGCCGAGGGCCCAGATCCAGGGTCCTCAGCAAAGGTTTTTTATTTTTTTAAATATTCTTTGCTGAGGGCCAAGCTAGGCCCTTGGCAAACTATTTTTTTGGCTTTTTGGACCCAGTTTTTTTTGTGGGGCTATAATACATTATTTAAAACTAAATTTTAAAATTTGGGCCAATTTTGACTTTTTAATATATTTCCTTAATTTATTTCGTTTTGTTGATTTTTTTCAAATATTTTAAATTTGAACTGCAGGTGCATGGAATAATGCAATTTAGTGCTTCGAAAAATGTTATTCATGGTATCCGACGTCACAATTTGCTCGAAACTTTCTCAATTTTTTACCACAGCCTACACATGCGATAACATGACACCTCTACAAGTTTCGTGATTTTTGGACTTTGTATGGATTTTATATAATTTTAAAACACTTTTTCGGCAAGTTCCTCGTCATGTTACGTGAACAAGATGCTTGAAATTTCATGTGAGTTCATGGATAGGGACTCAACATACACTAAATACCATGAATAATATTTTTCGAATCACTAAATTTCATTATTCCATGCACCTGCAGTTCAAATTTGAAATATTCGAAAAAATCAATGAAACGAAATAAATTAAGGAAATATATAAAAAAAAGTCAAAATTGACCCAAATTTTAAAATTGAGTTTTAAATAATGTATTATATCCCCACAAAAAAATTGGGTTCAAAAAACAAAAAAAAAGTTTGCCGAGGGCCTAGCCTGGCCCTCGGCAAAGATTTTTTTTAAAAAAAATAAAAAATCTTTGCCGAGGCCTGACGGCAGGCACTCGGCAAAGACTGACGCCAGTGGCCGCCGTGACCCATCCGGCCATATTTGCCGGCAAAGATTTCTTTTGCCGAGGGCCGTTTCGAGGGCCTAGACCTCGGCAAAGAGAGCTTTGCCGAGTGCCCAAGATCCAGCCCTCGGCAAAGCCAGAAGCCCTCGGCAAAACATGCGTTTACAGTAGTGCATCCCTTACCACCATCGAAGCAATTAGAACCTAAGGCATACTCAGTAAGAAAATTATAGCATTTGGCATACTCTGTAAGAAAATTATAGCATTTGGAGGAACAAAAAATAGATCAGCAGCTATCCATTGTTTAGCCAGCGTACCATCTGTTCATTTTGGAAGAATAGCCCTTCGTCTGCGATTTGAAGCAGCCGTTGGAGATCAGGTATCATTCACAGGATGCGCCTAACACCACAACGGCAACAGGGCATTTCCATTATTCGAAGCTGCTATGAATAGGAACAGGAAAATTAGTTGATAATAGCACACTCACCTAAAATCCAGGAGGGTCTTTGGTGGCGTGATTGCCCAGCGATTTCATCTTGGGACGTTGTAACCCACTTGAGTTGGGCCAGGATTATGGGTGGTGTCGCGGTAACCGGCGACGACGATGTCCCAGTGATGTGGCCAAGAGGCAGGTCAGAATAGCGTGCGATGCAACAAAGGGGCTCTTCATGTAACGGAGATGGTGCTCACGTACGACAAAGCTAGCTGGATGCTCGTAGCTCTCAAAACTGGGAGACACAAAGGTTACAAAAAATTATTCATGAAATAAACTTACAAAGAATATATAAAGTACGTATCAAAATGACAGCATTTCTTGACGCCAGAAATTTGATTGTAGAGTCTATTATTCTTGTCGGCGTATTTTTGCTGCCAACAGGTACTTTATTTGGTAGTTGGCGAGGGCAGGAGAGGGCAGCCGGCGAGCTTTTTATTTTATACGAAAATTGGTAGTTGACCAGGCGCCAGAAGGTGCAACCAGCTTACCAGCCCCATTTTTTTACCACCCAGCTTTTGGCCGGGCATCGGTTTATATTATATATATGGAGCAGATGACACCAGTTGTCTGTCGTTTCTTTGGTGACTAGCTCATCGATCCCTCTATATAAGTCAAATGTGTTGACATACTAACAGCTGCAAAACCTTCAGTTTAGAGGGAGTTTAGGAAACATATGTGGGATTGCGGTCCATGCACATTGATGCTTTCTCTTCCTTTTCATTGCTTCACATCATCATCCCGCTCTGAGAGGAGATCGCTCCTTTCAATCGATTGAAGAAGGTACGTACGTATAAAGTTCTATAGTAGTTTTCTCTTTATTTTCTTATATGGGATTTTTTAGCATAGTATCAATGAACACGCTCTCATATGTGGCACATTCATCTGATCCATATGAAATGTACGCGCGTACATTCTATCTATGAGCGTGTTAAAGATATTGAGGAGACAAACAAGCATCTCTCCGTCAACAGACATATCACTACCAATAACGAATAGCATAATTTAATTAGTACAATATTTTTTTTGAAGTTTTTTAGCACGTCCATGTTAAGTCTAGGACTTTGGATTGTAAACCACAAGCCATCTAAGAAACTGATCTACGCTCTCTACTCTTCTATATATTTAGATTGATATAGTAATTTTTATAGCATTACAGTATATATAATTAGATGAACTAGTAGAAATATAAAAATCACAAGATGCATGGAACCATTGCTTTTCAAAGCACATCCTCTTTCTTATGTAGCACCATGGATCTTAGATGTAAATTTCATTTTCTTGCAGCTACATATCCTATTGCCAAGCTGGTTGTAGTTGGCTTGATGGATCTGACAAATATTGCCACATGGGTTACTACCGTAGTTGTTATTTTCATCACCGCCGTAGTGACCAAGATTATTGTAACCGGAAGAAGGGCTACGTTTCAGGAAGTATGTAGTAGGGCACACCCACCTGTTGTGAATGGTCCTTCTCTCATAAAACTTGTGCATGTGGTCCTTACCAAGGGTCTGCGAGAAATGATCCGTGTCCAATATCGAGCGTTGGGGAGTGTGTTCACCATAAGTTTCTTTGGAGTGAAGATAACATTCTTAGTTGGGCCTGAGGTCTTGGATCATTTCTATCAAGGGTTAGAGTCAGAGATTAGTCATGGCAATACGCTTGAGTTCATGGTGCCCATGCTTGGCAAAGAGGTTGGCTTTGGTGTAGACGTCGCCACCCGCAATGAGCAGATGCGGTTCCACAATGATGCACTGAAACTGTCAAAGTTGCGAAGTCACACGGATCCCATGCTTCAAGAAGTAGAGGTCAGTATCCCTAGCTAGCTCTAGCTATTTTGACTCGTACATGTTAATTTGTTGCTACTAGATGATGTAGATGTAATGAAAGAGGCATTAATAATTAATCTAAACTCATGACAGTGTTGTTGTATGTTTTAATTTCTGAATGAGCAGGACTACTTCGCAAGATGGGGCCAGCACGGTACAGTTGATTTAAAACATGAGTTTGAGCAGCTACTCATGTTAATCTCGAGCCGATGCCTACTTGGGAGGGAGATTCGGGAGAACATGTTCGACGAGGTCCACACGTTGTTCCGTGAACTCAACGGCGGCATGAGTCTAGCCAGCGTCTTATTCCCTTACGCCCCAACTCCGACGAACCGCCGGCGTGACCGAGCACGGGCCAAGCTCTCCAAGCTATTCACTGAGATTGTGAGATCACGCAAGAGCTCAAACAGGACCGAAGGGGATGTTCTACATAGTTTGATAGATTCCAGGTACAAGGACGGCCGCCCCACAACCGAAGCGGAGGTCACTGGTCTGGTCATCATGCTGCTCTTTGGCGGTAAGCACACCAGCTCCGTCACTAGTACCTGGACTGGAGCCTGCCTGCTCACCCATGAAAAATGGCTGTCTGCTGTCATTGAGGAGCAAAAGGAGATAGCTAGGGTATATGGTGACCGGATAGACTACAACGCATTGCTTCAGATGGATACCCTGCACCGTTGCATCAAGGAAGTCCTGCGTATGCACCCTTTGGTACCAGTGTTTTTCCGCAAGGTACACAAGAGCTTCACGCTACGGACCAAAGACGGCGCTGAGTATGAGATTCCGAGAGGGCATACCCTCGCAAGCCCTGCATTGTTCAACAACTACCTGCCATACATCTACAAGGACCCTGGTGTGTATGACCCGGACAGGTTTAGTCTTGAAAGAGAGGAAGATAAAGTTGGTGGCAAGTTCTCTTTCACGGCGTTTGGTGGTGGAAGGCATAGCTGTGTTGGCGAAGCATATGCGTACATGCAAATTAAGGTGATATGGAGCTATTTGCTCAGAAATTTTGAGCTCAACTTGGAGTCCTCATTCCCTGAGACAGACTGGAGCAAGCTAGTGCCATCGCCCAAAGGAAAAGTAATGGTGACGTATAGGAGGCGGGTGGCTGCCTAGCTAGCGCTAGTACCCCGCGTTGCATTATTGGAAATGCATGCATGCCTCGGTGCATGGTTGCTTCCTTTGCTTCTGTACCAATATATATTTGTATCTGGCCATGTCCATATGGAGGGATACATACAAATAGTACGTAGTCATGTGTGCAAATGTAATATGTTCTGGCTCATTAAGTTATATTATATGGTTTTGGCCTGTGCCTTAATTGTTAAGTGTTCTATAATAATACAATAATGTGTTAAAATTGTTCACATCTTCGTACTATAAATAGACGACAGTCAAAGTTACATTCATCATCTTATCTGATATATAGAATTCCCTTCTTTATGGAACTAGGTTCCATATCTTGTTCTATGTAGCATATTGTTATCAATTGCATATCTTGATTTGATTCCTATTGGATTTAGATTAGTTCGATTTCAATAGGGCTTCTTCCATTGTTTCGTCTTTTATTATGTTAGATGAAGGGGAAAAATGGCAACTCAAAGATATCGAAAGACACATATATATGTACCAGGATTGGAAGCTAGATGGAATGGTACACTTCTTTAAGAAAACCTATGGCTAAGAGCCTAGATATCTCTTCTCCTCGAGCCTCATGCCTATCCCAAGCAAAGCGGCAAAGCCTCTATCACTTGACCGGTTTAGCGTCTCCAGCCTTACATTTAGATCACCTCTGTTAGGACACCTGTCATGTCAGTGTGCTTAGATGCGAAGATGTCCTTAATTGTGTTCTCTTGGAGGAAGGTGTCGAGAGCTTCCTATTTGTCGCCAAGCCCATGCCCAACCAAGGCCCTTCGGGTGGAGTCTCCTAGGTTCATTATTGCTTCTTGGTCTCCTTAGCTGGCTTGAATGCTAAGGACACTATAGAGTTCTTGGTGAGGATCTCGTCCTTGGTCCAGACCTTGGTCCAACTCAGCATGGCCACAACCTGGGCCAGTGCGAACTCACAGTCACAACTCTACCTGTCGTAGTCGTAAGCATATTGGTACATGTCGTAGTCGTAAGCCTATTGGTGGTTGCAATGAAACATGAGTACCCCATTAAAGCTTGACATATTCAGCTTCAGGCATGTATAGTTTGAGATTGCCATGAACATGGCCTACACTATGCCAGAAATTGCTATCAGTGACACCTCGATTAGTGACACAGAAATGAAACGGGTCACAAATAGTCTATCTGTGACGCGGGTTAACGAGGCGCGTCACATAAGTTGTCAACCCATGCTCTAGGAAACAAGACGCGTCAGAAATAACAGCGTATTAGTGACCCTTCTAGTTTAGACGCGTCACAGATAAGTGGAGCTGTTATAAGTGACACGTTAGGACGAAACGCGTCACTCCTAAAAGACCTCGGACCCGAAAAATTTATCAAATACGGTGAGAATGGACTTCGCGTCCGCCGTTCCCCTCACCTCGTCCCCTCTCATTCCCACCCTCTCTCTCTCTCTCTCTTGTCTCCTTTCCCCACTCGTTCCCGCACCCCGTTCCACCGGCCACCGGCCGCTGGTAGCCGCGACGAGCACCACCAGCTCCTCGCCAAGGCCAGAGTGTCGGCGCCCTCCGCGGATTCTGCCGCAGCCGCCACCGGTTCTGACCTCCTCAGCGGATTCAGCCAAGGCGGCGGTAAACCCTAACCCTAGCTCCTCCTCCTCCGCCGTCGCCTCATCGGCGCCCTCCGTCCCGCCCGCCCTCGTGCCTAAGAAGACAACGCAGGAGGAGGCCCACCCTCACCCTCTCCCTCACAGATCGATCCCGTCACCTCTCTCTCTATCTCTCTCGCATCTCCTTTCCCCACGGCCAGATCCGCGGTGGCCAACTCTGGGGCCAGCGGAGCACAGGACGGGGAGCCACGTGGCGGCGGCTAGCTCCCCCGACAAGGAGACCCAACCAGCGGAGGAGGAGACACGGTCTCGCCCGTCGCGCTCCTCCCCGGACCTCGCCGGTGTCGTCCTTCCGCCGGCGCACCCCTCCCCGCCGGTCTCGTCACTAAGTAGCAGTCCCAGGTCAGACCCCTCCCCTGCTCGCTGCTCCCTTCCCTGCTCCCCTCCCCTGGTCGCTGGTCCCCTCCCCCTGCTCCTCTCCGATTTAAATGGTGTCACATGGCAAGTAGAAAGCGACAATGTCGCACTAATCAGCCTGGGTTGCTACTGTTAGCAGGCTACTCTCCCTAGCAGCATCCCAAATCAGTTTGGACATACGTGATGTTCTATTTCCAGTAAGATGAAAATAGCTAGATAGTTTTGTTGGTCATCCATGTATCATTTTCCAGTGCATTGGAGCAATATTGGACAGCAGGGACCTCTTTTCACGGTAAGTTTTGTCTATGGCTTCATGGACTAATATGTTCTTTCTGAAATGGTTTCTGCAACCATTACACATCCTGCAGGTCCTACATGGACTCCCAGTGTAGGCACAGACAAGGCTGCACACAATTTGCGTACTGTTAAGCTTTTGTGCAGATTAATTTACGATTCATGCTGCTAATGTTATCACAGGCTGCCTTGCCATCCTAAACATGTGCAGTGCAGCGTCCTTTTGCATTGCGAAACATTATGCTCCCGAGCTTCATACTTTTTGCTAGGCAACAAACATTCAGAGACTGAAGCTTACAGAATACTACTTATGCTGTTTTCTAGACTATATCTGGTAGGCCTTTACGGATCCCTAAGTTATGAGGCTACAAACTGTCATGGATGACTATAATTACCAGGCCTGCCCGCACATCTGCTACCTATGCCTTAACAGAACCACACACGGTCTATCTTATTCAGCAGTTACTTATATTCGCCAAAAATGTTAATGGCCTACAATGCATTATTATCTGTGGCTTACATGAATTGGCCACCTCTGTGTTAGCGCACAAAGCCTCATCGTTGTAAATAAAATTACCATCTTCCACTGTCATTTCTCCTTTTTAGTACTCTTAGCCTATAGCTGTTTCGCCTCGGCGCACAAGGGCGCGCCATTCCTACTAGCTAGTGATTTCAATCTTGCTTATCCATCCAAAAAGGGTACCATTTGCAAGATGAAAATGGTTGCAGTTGTCCTTTTATTTTATTACCCTTTATGCACTTCACCTCAAAATTTCATTATGTATTATCTCTTTTTGCAGAGTTCAAGTTTCTTAAGAGGTTGATACTAATTCATGGGCGCTATTCATACAATCGAACAACATTTATTTCACAGTACTCCTTCTACAAGTCACTTCTTATATGCTTTATACAGATTCTGTGAGTCTATTCCTTCTAATGCTTGTGCCATTGGCTGCATTTTTCATTACAAGCTTATGCTACTGCTTGGCACTTTGGCATGGGTTTTGTGGGTACAATTTTTCATTACAGATTCTGTGAGTCTATTCCTTCTAGATGCAGTTTACTGTCCTAAGTAGAAAAATATAAAACTTAGGCAGCTGGTACAATTCATTTTTTAATGAACTTCTACTAGCTAGAAGTGCTATTGCCATGTTCTCTCTCCCTTATACATGTAGTGTAGCAAGTAGCATCATCAAACAAACACTTTTAGTTGCATGACTACTTGCCTGTATGCATGACTACATCCTCTAAATTGCTTTTTGCTGCTATGGTATAATGCTTTCTAAGATGTGTTAAATCTTTTGTTGCTAACCTGGTAAGCATGATGTCCTCAAAGGTCTTGTATATTGGTAATGCTGATATTCATAATTTCAATAATTGTTTCCTTTGCTTGCAGAATTTTGTTGACCTTGCTGGAAGTGAAAGAGCTGCACAAACACATGCCATAGGTGCAAGGTTGAAAGAGGGTTGCCATATAAATCGCAGCTTGTTGACTTTGACTACTATCATCATAAAGCTAAGGTAGAATTCAAAACTCAAGTTCTACTTGTGCATAAGAAGACCCCGTCAGATTTTATTTAGTACCTTTTCTCTGCATTCATCTAGGAATAGTAACATTGAAGATTTCTGCTAATGAATGCATCAGATGAACTCTTCATTAACTTTATTAGTTTATTGTTTGGAGTGTTTGTTTGCTGCTTTGCTGGTTGAACATATGGTGGTACACTCTTCTTGAAAATCTATACTCAAATTTAAATTCAAACTCATTTCAAAATATCATCATAAAAATTCTAAGAAAAAGAAAAGGGAATTTAGAAATTGAAAAGGACACTGGGCTCAATTCTCCATCTCCCTCCTTCCATCGGTCCACAGTGCAACCCGCCTCCTCCTACTCTTTCTTCCACAATGGGCTGGCAACGGCAGCCCGAGCGTGCCCGCTCCCGCACTGGGCCGGCCCAGCTTGGCCAAACCCGCTGAAAGGTCCCTTGGTTTGTGTCGCGGGGTCGAAATCGCGGCAAGCATGTTGTTCAGGTCGGAGTCAGAGTACGAGGTCTCCTGTGGCTCGGGTGGACACAGGAACACGAGAATCACGTAGAGAAGACGCAATGGTTTATCCTGGTTCGGGCCGATTCGGTCCCTACGTCCAGCAGCTGATGATCCTTATACTCAAGAGCACTCAAAATCTGGGGGGTTACAACAGAGTGTAATGGAAGAAGATTTTTGGTAGGGGGTTAGCTCGATGCTAATCCTAAGGTTGCCTCAGCGCCGGTAGAGTCTCCCCCTCGTTGGAGAGGAAGGAGATGGTGGGATGCGGTGGAGGAGAGGCTCTCGGTGCCCCTCTCCGGGTTGCCTTGCTCTCGGTGCAGAGCGGAGGTGGATGGAATGGAATGGAGTGTCTGGTGATCAAATTGGGATCCTCCCCCCTCTAGGTCCGACCTTACCCCTTATATAATGGGATAGGTCAGGTACAAGGTAGTTTGAGGGTTCTAGTGTACGGTCTACGTGTGCCGGAGTCCAGGAGGGTCTTGTAGCAGTGCGACGTGGACCGTCGAGGTGTCTTGGTGCCGAAGAAGTCTGGGCGTTGTCTGGCTGCTCTGTTCTGACACTCTGTGTAACACCTCAGGTGTTTGGCTTCCATAATTGCACCTGTATTTCATAGACTTGAGCATCATTCATTCATGCATGAGATTATAATGTGAAACATGCTTTTGAAACATTGCAACATATGCTTATATTTCATGTGTGTTTATGAAATGAGTAATGTGCAACACCTAAGTGCAACATGTGCAACTTCTTTTTGAGACATGTCACCCACATTAGTGAAACATGATTAGCAAGTGCTATGCAACACACTCATGAAACATATGAAACATGGCTTGGAAACAAAAGTAGCAACTCACTTGTTTTTCCTTGTTCCAATGCATGTGATGCTTGATTTTGGTGTGATCAATGTGTGGTGTAGGTAATTATTCCCTACAACATCTTAATTACACTTAGGATCATTAGTGGAACAATGTTCATGTTGACCAAATTGACCAAAATGCCCTCCTATGTGATGTTGACCAAGCCCTTAGGCCTAAAATGCTCTAGTTTGACTGTTTAAAAAGTCTAGCTTAGAGATCTTGCATGGAGGAGCAACCTTAATCAAAGTTGTATAGAATTTCATAAGGAACAAAAGTCTCCATATGGCCATCTCATGAAAAGGGCTCGAACATGCTTAAAAATGCCCCACAAGTCAGTATTAAAGGCTGTTTTGTGACTTAGCAATTTGGCTAAGTCTTAACCTGAAGGACAGTTCAATGTACCCTACTTTGGAGCCATGCAACTCACAAACCATGCCGAACCAGCTCGAGCTCCCATTGACAAACTTGTAGACCTCACATTACTCTACAATTTTGATGTGTATAGTTTTCACTAATTCTGACTGGTTGGGGAGATATGGAGTGTCAAGCTTTGGCTGTCAGTCGGTCACCGGGACCCTTGATTCAGTCTAATTCAGTTTCTTCAGTCGACTGTGGCTGACCAGCCTCAGGCCGTTGCCGCCGCGTGGACGCGCCGTGGCGGCCGTACGCCGGGCGCGGCCCCACTGGTCAGTCCGCGACACTCTCAAGACGCCACAGACGCGGTTGTTGCTCTCATTCTTTCCTCCCTCCTCGCTCTCCCTCCTGGCAGAGACAACTAAGCCACCATTGCCGCCGCCCGCTCCGACGTGCTCGCGAGCGCTCGCCACCGCATCACCACCGGCCAAACTGCGTCCCTCGCTCCCCCTTAAGCCCCACTACCTCCTCGTCCTCCTTGCACAGCAAGCCGAGCCGTGGTAAGGCGGCATTTTTATGCAACCGCCACGGGAGGCTCACCGGAGCTCCGCCCTACTTGAGCTCGTCATGGCCAACCCCTTTGGTGCCTCCATCTCTCTCTTCTTAGTAGCGTAGTGAGTTGCCTAGGTCACAATGATGCTCACGCCAGCCTTAGGCCGGGCCGCCGTGGTCGGAGTTGGCCGGCGCACACCGCACAGCGCCGCCGCAACCGCCATTACCGACGGCGTGCCCTCCTGGCTAACCCTAGGGTCACCGTAGTACCTCACCCGGTTCGGGATCATGCGGAGAGCACGACGGTGGTCTCAGCTTCGCCAGCCGACCCGCCGGCGGCGAGCTCTACCGGCATCGTCGCTCCCCTGCTCCCTGTCCCTCTGACTAGCAGGGCCCCGCCTGTCAGCGTGCGTGAGCGGGAGCGGGAGTAGGCCACGGTCATGGGCCGCGCGTTAGGCGAGCCGGCCCAGTAACGGGTTTAGGGTTCATTTTTGGTGTTTTTCTTTTATTAATTTCATAGATCTACATGCTATGTTGTAAATTTCATATCTAAAGGCAGTAGATACTACAGTGTAAAATACCGCAATAGTAGCTACCACTCCGCTATAAATAAATGCCGCTTCATGGCAGTAGAACCCTACTAGACATGTAAAGCCTATTGCTATGCCCTTCGAGCCACTACTGTAAGACCCTATTTTAGAAATCAATAAAGCTCGAAACTTGTATCCTATATCTGTGTGCCATTTCTGTTATTTGGTGTGTACTTGTGCGTGATCCTAACGCAAGTATAGATGCACTTTAGACTCTCAAAATTAGGGGCCAACAGGTGTCCTAGTCCAGTTGGGGTGATGCTGCTCTTTTTGTATTTGTATGCTTGGTTATAGGGGCTGTTGCTCCTTCTACCTATGCGCTATAATGAAGTAGATGGAATTGGATCTTGATTGTGAGGCCCCTACTCCCCCTTATATAGCCTGATGGAGTAGGGTTACAATGAGGGCAATTAGCTACAGATTGGATTCCTAGTTTGTTACATGGATTGTGTAACAAATCAGTTCTATCCTACCATCTAGATACGACGGAGCCGGATATCCTCAATATGCCTCGATCTCCAAGCTGATGGATTCGCCTGGCCTTCGTGGGCTTCGTCTTCGATGTTCTCAACCCACCAGACTAGTGATAGGCCGAATATATGGTTGGTGAGGGTACCCTAGGCCCATATATCCGGCAGGTATGCTCCTAGTCACCATGTATCTCCTAGTCATGGCGTTCTTTCAAACTAGGGATATAGTCATGGTGTTCTTTCAAACTAGGGATAATGGAGCCACATGGTCTCTCTATACCATCAACTATTTAGGTCTCGGTGTTGGACTCCACGCAACTAAAGATAGCGTCATGTGTCACTAAGTCTCACAAATTGACACCACTATCACCTGATATAGTGACAATATTGGATCACAAACTAAAGGATGCATAAGTCACTAAGACTTACATCCCAACCTCACCCGATCTACTAATCACCATGGTGTCATGTACACTATTTGAGTTTCTCCACAGAGGGAAGGGGTCTCCTTGTCCCTAGCACACACTAGTAGAGAACAGACCTTTGATCCTCGGCCAAAATGGGCTCTAGTCCCGGAATTTTTTGCCCCCGGGACTAGAAATACCTTTAGTCCCGGTTGGTGGCTCCAACCGGGACTAAAGGTCCCTGCCCAACGGCTACTGCGCCAGACAGAGGTGGCAGGGACCTTTAGTCCCGGTTGGAGCCACCAACCGGGACTAAAGGTATACTTTTACTCCCGGTTGGTGGCTCCAACCGGGAGTAAAGGTCTACTCCCGGGCCGTGGCTGCGCCCGGGGTTGGAAAGTTACCTTTAGTCCCGGTTGGATCTATCAACCGGGACTAAATGTTCTCCCTTTATAAATCGGCCGTCTCCTCCTTCCTCCCCGAGCCCGAGCTCAGCACATTTTGAAGCTCACTGGTGTTCTTGCTTCCTCCCTCCCTCCATTGTTCCTCCATCCATTCTTCGATTCCTCCGTCGATTCTTCAGTTGTAAAGGTTACCAATCTCATACTCTCATTTTTTACCATTTTCTTATGCCATTTTATTCACTATATATATTTATGGTTCTTTATTGTGGTTTTTTTTTTCATTTGTAAGCAATTTGAGCTCAAAATCACTTTAAGCTTGCATATTTACATGAAAGAAGGTTAAAAATATCATTGTTTAGAGATGTAGATAATTTTATAGTTTGTTAATTTTATTTGTTTATAAAAGAAGAAATTTATAGTGTATTAAAAAATGAGTATAGAGAGTAGATGGCAACTGCTTCCGGGTCCTCGGCCTCTCATGGGTTTTCAAAGCGACTTAGGCCGGGCCTTCCTCTCATTCCATGTGGCAAGTGTCATGATGAGACGAAGATTGTGATGGAGTACCGAGTGAAGAAGGAGGGTCCCAACAAGGATCGTATCTTCTACAAGTGTCCGGATCGCAATGTGAGTTATTTTATCGTATTTAATGATTATGGTTAGTTTATACCTATTTTCATGATGGTTGTGATTAAAGTTCTAATTTTTTGTTTTAATTTCAGTGGGATGGCAGTGGACGATGTTCAGGCTTCTACTGGGAGGAAGAGTATGTTGAACTCGTGCAAAAATATCTTGCACAACAGGCAGATACGGCGGCTAATGAGGCAGTGATCCAGCCGAAGAAGCCCAAAGATGTTGCACAATCGGGGGATCTGTCTGTTTTAGTTGAGATTGGTCGCGAAATCCTTGTGCTCCTGAAATGTATTTTAGCTTTAGTTCTTTTAGTGGTAGTTGAGATTGTCTACATTGTAGCGATGCTTTCATAAATTTGTATCTTTTGTGGTGGCACGCATGTTGTATAAATAATTAATTATGATCTAGGTTTTAATATGATATTTATGTCATGTAATGCAGATGAGCCGTCATTGGATGTATAATGCTGATCGCCGCTCACAAGAGTTCATTGACGGCGTGCATTCTTTATTACGTGCGGCCGAGACAAACAAACGCGACGGTTTCATGTGCTGCCCATGTGCCATATGTAAGAATACAGTGGAATATCCTTGCTCAAGGACTCTTCATTCACACTTGTTCAAGTCGGGTTTCATGCCAAACTATATTTGTTGGACAAAGCACGGAGAAACCGGTGTTGTAATGGAAGAAGATGAAGAAGAAAAATGGGACGACAATGATATTATTCCTGATGGTGCGTGCCTCAATGATACTGCAATGGGAGAAGCTGAAGAAGAGGTAGCCGTAGAAGATGAGCCGGCTGATGATCTTTGTCAGGTCATTCGTGATGCACAAAGAGAATGTGAAAGTGAAAAGGAGAAGATCAAGTTCGAGCGGATGCTAGAAGATCACAAGAAATTGTTGTACCCAACTTGTGATGCAGGGCAGAAAAAGTTGGGAACCACACTAGAATTGCTGCAATAGAAGGCAAAGAATGGTGTATCTGACAAGGGATTTGGAGAGTTACTAAAAATCCAAAAGAAGATGCTTCCGAAGTACAATGAATTGCCCGCCACTACCTACGAAGCAAAACAAGTTATCTGTCCTATGGGGCTAGAAATAGAGAAGATACATGCATGTCCTAATGACTGCATCCTATACCATGGCAAAGAGTACGAGAAATTAGATGCATGCCCGGTATGCCATGCGTCGCGGTATAAGATCAGGCGAGATGACCCTGGTGATGTTGAGGGCGAACGTCCACGTAAGAAAATCCCTGCCAAGGTTATGTGGTATGCTCCTATAATACCACGCTTGAAACGTCTGTTCAGAAACAAAGAACATGCAAAATTGTTACGATGGCACAAAGAAGACCGTAAGGTAGACAATATGTTGAGACACCCTGCTGATGGGTCCCAGTGGAGAGCAATCGACAGAGAATTCCCGGAGTTTGCAAATGACGCAAGAAACTTAAGGTTTGCTTTAAGTACAGATGGTATCAATCCTTTTGGAGAGCAGAACAGTAGTCATAGCACTTGGCCTGTTACTCTAAGTATCTACAACATTCCTCCTTGGTTATGCATAAAGCGGAAGTTCATTATGATGCCTGTGCTCATCCAAGGCCCGAAGCAACCTGGCAATGACATCGATGTGTACCTGAGACCACTTATTGATGAACTTCTCATTTTGTGGAATAAAGAAGGTGTACGTGTGTGGGATGAGTACAAACAGGAACACTTTGATCTGCGAGCATTGTTGTTCGTAACAATCAATGATTGGCCTGCTCTAAGTAATCTTTCAGGACAGTCAAACAAGGGATATAATGCATGCACACACTGCTTCGGTGATATTAGAGGTGTATTCTTGAAAAAATGTCGAAAGGTCGTGTACCTTGGCCATCGTCGATTTCTTCCTGCAAATCACCCTGTAAGAAAGAAAGGTAAGCATTTTAAAGGGAAAGCAGACCACCTGACCAAGCCTCGCAACCGAACCGGTGAGGATGTACTCGATATGGTCAATGATGTGAAAGTCGTCTTTGGAAAAGGACATGGAAGCCAACCTATTCCGAAAGACGCTAACGGTCACGCACCCATGTGGAAGAAAAAGTCCATATTTTGGGACCTACCCTATTGGCAAGTCCTGGAGGTCCGTAGCTCGATCGACGTGATGCACCTAACGAAGAATCTTTGTGTGAACCTGCTAGGCTTTATGGGTGTGTATGGAAAGCCTAAGGACACATTTGAAGCACGACAGGACCTACGTTGTTTGAGAGAAAGAGACAACCTGCATCCAGAGAAGACAGATGATGGACGCCATTACTTACGTCCTGCTAGCTACACTCTAAGCAAAGAGGAGAAGGAAATCATGTTTGAATGCTTAAACAACATCAAGGTACCATCTGGATTCTCCTCGAATATAAAGGGTATTATAAATGTGCCAGAGAAGAAATTCTGTAACTTAAAGTCCCATGACTGTCACGTTCTCATGACGCAATTACTTCCAGTTGCATTAAGAGGAATTCTACCTCCAAATGTACGTCTAGCCACCGTAAAGCTATGTGCATTCCTCAATGCAATTTCTCAGAAGGCAATTGATCCAACTGATCTAGCTAAACTACAGAATGATGTGGTTCAATGTCTCGTCAGCTTTGAGTTAGTGTTCCCTCCTTCCTTCTTTGATATTATGACACACCTCCTAGTTCACCTAGTCAAGGAGATTTTCACTCTCGGTCCTGTGTTCCTACACAACATGTTCCCCTTAGAGAGATTCATGGGAGTCCTGAAGAAATATGTTCACAACCGTGCTCGCCCAGAAGGAAGCATCGCCAAGGGCTATGGAACAGAAGAGGTCATTGAGTTCTGTGTTGACTTTATTCCCGACCTTGACTCGATTGGTGTTCCTGAATCGAGACATGAGGGGAGACTAAGCGGAAAGGGGACACTAGGGAGGAAAACATATATTGGTACGGATGATGATTATTTCAATAAAGCGCACTACACAGTTCTACAGAACTCCTCTTTGGTAGATCCGTATATTGAGACACACAAGGATCTCTTACGATCCGAGTTTCCAGGGAAGACTGAAGCTTGGATTACGCATAAGCACATGGAAACTTTCGGCGGTTGGTTGCAAAAAAAATGTCAAGGTGATGAGAGCATCCATGAGCAACTGTATTTATTGGCTATGCAACCATCATGGCATATCGTCACATACAAAGGGTACGAGATAAATGGGAACATATTCTACACAGTAGCCCAAGATAAAAGGAGTACCAACCAAAACAGTGGTGTCCACATAGATGCCACAGACCCGAATGGGAATAAGCAGACATATTATGGACGCATAGATGAAATATGGGAACTAGAATATGCACCTACTTTGAAGATCCCATTGTTCAAGTGCCAATGGGTCAAGGTGACCGGAGGCGGGGTAACAGTAGACAACGAGTATGGAATGACAACAGTAGACCTTAGTAATATTGGGTACAAAGACGAACCATTCGTCCTTGCCAAGGATGTGAATCAGGTGTTCTATGTCAATGATATGTCTACCAAACCAAAAAGAGGGAAAAACGATAATGACTCAACCAAAGAGCCAAAGCGCCACATAGTTCTTTCAGGGAAAAGAGTCATCGTGGGAATTGAGGACAAGTCGGACATGTCAGAAGAATATGAAAAGGATGACCGAATTCCGCCCTTCAAAGTGAACAAAGACCCTAGCATCTTGGTAAATGATGAGGACACTCCATGGTTACGAAGCGATCATAACCAAGGGACATACGTAAAGAAGAAGTTCACTGCTGTGCCCACTTGATGATATAGTGATTTAATATAGTGTGTGTTTGAGATATTATGTAATAATTGTGAATTCAGATGTTTATTATGTCATGTTTCAAATTAAATCAATGTTTGATTTGGTTACTGAGTGATGAAATATTAAAATATTAACGTTAAAATGATGTGAAAACAAATTTCCTGTTCAAAACCAATAATTTTAATAATTTTAATTAAACAATACATTTTGCATTAACGAAATAATAAATATTAGTTACATTATGTTTCATAATTCTAACAAAAAATAAAAAAAGTTAGGTTATCGATTTTTCCTATGTGCAATAAACAAAAATAAAATTCATATTTTTAACAAAATAATTTTATGCCTTTTATTTAATTTACTATGTATTTAATAAAAACTATTGCATTTCTATTGTATTTAACAAGACTATTCCTTAAAACAGGCGGGAAACGAAACTGCAGGCCACCTTTACTCCCGGGTGGGAAGCCCACCCGGGAGTAAAGGTGGGTTGCAGTTTCGTGGCCCGCCAAAAAAAGCCTTTACTCCCGGTGCGTGTTACCAACCGGGAGTAAAGGTATACCTTTACTCCCGGTTGGTAACACGCACCGGGAGTAAAGGTATACCTTTACTCCCGGTTGGTAACACGCACCGGGAGTAAAGGGTTTTTACTCCCGGTTGGTGGCTGGAACCGGGAGTAATTCTCCTCTGCTATATAACCTCCGGCGCCTGGCAGATCGATCCGCTCGTCTTCTTCCTCGTCGAACACCGCCGCCCTCTTCTCCTCGCACCGCGTCCGTTCGTCTTCCGTGACACCGGCGCCGCCGTCTTCTTCCTCGTGCGGCCTCCACCGCGCGCGCCCGTGCCCCTCCTCCGCGCCCGTGGCTCTCCACCGCGCCCTCCTCCGCGCCCGAGGCCCTCCACCGCGCCCTCGCCCTCCTCCGCGCCCGAGGCCCTCCACCGCGCCCTCCTCCGCGCCCGAGGCCCTCCACCGAGGACATAGATCAATGTTTGTTAACGAAATTTTATCCAAATATATTCATGTAGGGTTTTTTTTGAAGGATTTGTTGTAGGATATATAATGGTCAAATAGGAACTCAATTTTGATACCCAGTTTGTAAACTAAGCGTTTTTTAGTTTATCAAAAATATCACATGTTTCTTCATTTGTGAACTTTGAATATACAGATATAATATATTAATGTTGCTAAAGTAATATGAGCATTACATATTTTTTTCCGGGAAGACTATCTTCAAACTTTATATCATAGCATCAGAGATCGCCTGTAGAAGAAGAAAATAAATTCTTATCATTTCGGAAATAGTAATGGCTATATGAGCAATAAGACACATATACTTACATTTCATAATGACTTATACTTATATTATTAACATAGACTTTTCTCATATGATGAATGACTACATGGTTGACGTACTATATATTGGTTTTGTTTTTTGAAGCTAGATGGCCGACCCGAGAAATATGGATGAGGAGGAGTTGATGATGAATTTGATCAACACTGGCACTCAAGTTGCCGGCGATGATGGTGCTAAAAATAACGTGCAAGAGGATGTAGATGACGGGAGTCAGTACTTAGCTCTTGAACAAAATGAGCAACAACATATTGGTCAAGTATATATTTTTTATTATTAGCTATATATATATATATATTATCATATGTCTTATGTGTGCTCATGACATTAAAAATAATGTTTATGTTTTGTAGCCCTCTGGATCGACATCAACAACTACAACGAAGAGTAAAAATGTTCGAGGTCCCAAAAAGCCATTGGAGGGTCGCTTCATCATCTCGGAGTTCAATGTGGATACAGGAGAACCGGGGGGGCCGAATAAAATGAAATTTGTGCACCACTGTGGTTACCTTGTACGGGACCGGCTCCCGATTAGTACCCGTGAATGGAAGAAGAAGACCAATGCTCCTCATATCAGTTTTGTCTCTGATCGTGACAAGGCGTTAATTTGGAATGATGTCTTGGTACATTTCACGCTCCAAACAGATGATTATGATGATATAATAGATGGTGATGAATTGAAGGAGCGAGTTAGGGATTGGGCAATGAAGAAGATGGCCACCCAGTTTCAGACTTGGAAGAAACACCTATACACGACGTATGTCAAGAAGAACATAGCACCAGATTTTACTGTCCCAGGCCCGATCTCAAAGCAGAGGCCCTATTGGGATGAGTTTGTACAGTACAAGACTTCGGAAGAGGGTGTGAGTCGAGTGATAAAGAACCAACGTAATGCCCAACAGAAGACATACCACCATACCTTGGGATCAGGTGGCTACCCGACTGCCATTAAGAAGTGGAACAAAATGAAAGCAGACCTTCTTGCCAAGGGTATCAGACCAGAATCACTCGAGTGGGGAGAACGTGCAAAGAATTGGTTTTTCGCTCATGGGGGAACACTAGACCAGGAGACAGGGAAGTGCGTTTATGGCGCAAGACTGCAAGAAGCAGCAGAAAGATTGTTTTATGCTCAGAGAGCTACTGCTAGTGGTGCGTTCAGGCCCAACAGAGATAAGGATGAGCTGACATACGCCATCGGGACTATTGAACATGGTGGCCGAACTAGAGGCAAAGGAAGTGTCTCGTGGGAGCATGGATTCCCTCAGGACAGACCTTCCTACAGAAGTCGCTAGAGAAAGAAGGAAGAAGAGGCACAACGGCTCCAGAGGTTGGATGAAGCGGTGCGTGAAGCACAGGAGCGGGAAAAAAACCTTGAAGCGAGAATGCAGGAGGAAATCAAAAGGCAAGTGCAAATAGCAGTGAGTGCAAGCAAGCAGGCATCAGAGCCAGGAATCAACATTAGCCAATCTGTTCAGTTGAAAAGCAGCTGCGCTTCCACGGAGATACCAAATCAAGGGGACACAGGACTGCACTTCCCTGTGGATGACGTCACTGAACCTTGTACAACGTGTGAGCTACACATTCCAAAGGAGAATTCCACAATCAAGGTGGCTATCGGTCTTGTTAATCCTATCGACCGAACCAAGACACCAAGGATTCATGGGAATATAATCCAAGAAGGATATGCCACCATCTCGGTAGATAAAGCTGAAAAAGGTTTTAGTGATTTGCCTCTTGATATTCCTGGAGGTGATGGTGAGAAGACTCTAGGAGAAGCGGAGAAGACATTCATTCTATGGCGCAAGCGCTACATCATCATTCCAGGGATGTCGGCTCCACCTCCTCCTGAACTACCTCACCATAGGTACGTGCGGATGAAAACACTACATCATTAATTTGTATTGGCTTAAATAATTAACAATCTGCTCATAATAATATGTCATTCCTTTTTTTGTAGCAGATCCTCCCCCAACCTAAATCCAATTGTTCAATCGCCAGATCATCATAGTGCTCTGTACGATGACATTATGTTGGAAGACGAGGCTGCATCCACACCCTCTACAAGGAGGTCTCCAACGCCGCAGCCGCCACCTCCAAGGAGGTCTCCAACGCCGCTGCCAACACCTCCAAGGAGGTCTCCAACGCCTCCCCCGCCCCCGCCTACCAAGAAGCCTAGCAAGAGGCCAGCCCCTCAAACGAAGAACCAGTCCCCGCCTGCAAAGAAAGCCACCGTGAAACCAAGGGCTATTCCCAAAATAATATCTGAAGAGAAGGAAGAAGGAACTGATGCATATAAAAAAGACATGTCTAGATTCTATGACAAACTTAAAATGAATCAAGAAGCAAGGAGAAACCCAGAGAAACCGTACTTCTTCGTAGCTCCGGATATTTTAAGAAAAAAAGTGACTTCTTACCAGCATCAACAGCGGGAATCTCGTAAGCCGTCCAAATCAACGTTATCAGACTATGACCGCACTCTCACCAAGTCAATTGAGGCGGCACAGAAAAAGAAGCGGGCAGGGAAAGGAGTTGCCCAACTCGGACAACAAGCGCACCAATCAATCCCCCCGCTAGTTGTTGGTAATGAATATGGTTCGAATTTAGGATTAATGCATCAGGCAAACATACCTCCGGATGTCGATTTGGATCACCTTGGTGAATTTCTTGATGAGACTGGTCTCGACCTTTACCAGATGTTTGGTGATGGAAACATTGAGAGTGCGGCGGAGGTTGATATTTGGAAGAAAAAATTTGTACTAGGCCAGAGTCTATACAACCCTCAAGCCTTATCTGATCTGGGGACGCAAATGTACCTGCTAAACAAGTGGTACATGCAGGCGTCTACCAGTGGAGACTTCTGCGTTGGTGTCAGAATTAGAGACGAACATTGGTTTCGTGGCGATGATGTTATGTATGTTGACTTTGCAGAATTTCATCAACTATGCCACCTGACCTCTCTGGACAAAGTTATCATTAGCTGCTATTGCCTGTAAGTAATAATTCTTTCGATCTATTATTAAACTCATCATATGTGTGTATATGCATATAAATTATCCTAACAAGTACTATATATATGCAGATTTACAATGACAGAGCTCAGAAAGGAAGGATGCAATGAAATTGGTTTTGTTGATCCCCATATAGTATTCAAAGACCCAATTACTCCAATGACTAATTGGAAGTCTGAGTCAGAGAGTAACCTCATGAACTTCTTAGTGAACCAACGCCACAAGAAGGATATACTCTTTCCCTATAACTTCAAGTGAGTGTTAATCATGTCGATCATAGCCTTAATGGCTCATATGTTGATTCTAGTTAATTAATGAGTGTTATGCGTTATATCCTATAAACATATGCAGCAATCACTGGATATTGATGGACATCGATCTGGTGAAAAGTCACTTGATAATATATGACTCGATGAGAAAACCACAACAAGACTACCAAGATATGATAGATATTATCCAGAGGTAATTTCGGGATCTCTAGCAACTATATATACACACAAACATGATGATTAACTATATCTAATGATGTGGTAAATTTTTTATTGGGCAGTGTTTGGAAAACCTTTATTGAGAAGCAACACATGGAAAAATGCAAAGCGCCACTGAATGTAATCCCATTGAAAGTAAGTCCCCTGAATCGCATCATCTTTATTAATTAAACATATAGCTTTCACCGGATCACCAGATTGGATGACAAATCTTTTTCTCGTAAAGTGGTGTCTGAGGCAGGAACAGGGGAACAACTACTGTGGTTACTATGTTTGCAAGTTTATCAAGGTGGTCTCCCAAAGAACTCCTACAGAGAGACTCAAAGTACGTTAAAAATACACTATATATTCATTTAATTATTATTATTGATTGTGTTACTATGTCTTTATATATATATGTACATATATTAATTTATTTTCCTTTAATTCAAACCTGTAGACTCGATGGTTGGAGGAAAAGTTCATACGGCAAGACCAAATCAAAGCAATTCAAGAGTCTATAGCCGGATTTTTTAATGAGCAGGTCATCGATTCCAAGGGCGAGTTCTACTTCGACCCAACACTGCCATTGAAGCCAAGCTAGAGGATGAGAAGAAACTCGTTATGTCACAACAACTATAATGCAATCTTTTGTAATATATGCACATGAAATAATATAATGTAAAATACACATATGCATGCATGCATGTAAATATATATATGATGCATGCATATATATATATATATATATATATATATATATATATATATATATATATATATATATATATATATATATATATATATATATATATATATTCTATGCTTGAATTGTGTGATTTAATACGTTCATTGTGCTTGAACCGAAACATACTATATGCGCGTATAAATGTATAATTAGCAGCGTACAATACGACTTCGAAAACCTATTTTGAAAAGAAAACAAAAAATGAAAAGAAAAGAAAAAAAAAACCTTTAGTCCCGGTTCGTATTACCAACCGGGACTAAAGGTGCTGGCCATCGTGGCATGTCAGGAGGCACCTTTAGTCCCGGTTGGTGTTACCCACCGGGACTAAAGGTCCTCCTTTAGTCCCGGTTCCTCATCCGGGACTAAAGGACCCCCCTTTAGTCCCGGATGCTTGCTCCCGGGTGGGGAACCGGGACTAGAGGGGGTTCCCCACCGGGAGTAAAGCCCGTCTCTGTACTAGTGACACCAATATAGTGCCGCTCCACATCACTCTTGGAGGGTGGCGCCATGAAGGCCACCAGCTTCATTGGAAGTCACACATTATCTCAAGCGCTTCGGCTCGTGAACTTCAGCTCTCATGGCTGCCTCACACACAGAAGTACAGGGACCACTAACATATTTGTTCCTCTCATACCAACATATGGCCCTAACACACTACATCTCACTTGATCCTCACATTTCTCTCTCCTCGAGCTCCATACTCTGAACTCATTTCCGAAAGGCCCCAGGAAGACCACTTGGGGGGTATTTATAGCTGAAACATCCATAGAGAGCGGTTGCCAAATAATCTCAAAAGTGCTGCAATGATCGCATGCCAAACATAGGTCGGACAGTCCATTCAACACCACCAGATTGTTCGGCGCATTTATCTACGAGGAAATATTTCCTTGGCCCTAAAAAAAAGGTTGTTTAGTTTCTTGACCTTTTTTCTCTCGAACTTGTTTATTTGGTCCTAAAACGAATTTTCTTTGGTTTCTTGGCCCTTCCGTTAGTTTGATGGGCTAACGGTGTTAAGTTGCATGTGAAAAATAATGATCCCATGCTTTAAAAAATGTTGTACCTTATTTTGGGAAAATTATTGATAGTCGGTAGCCTGAAAAACCTGTATGGTGCAGCTGTAGGTCGCTGAATTGTTGCTTTCGGCGCCAGGGGTAAAAGAGTAATTTTCCTTTATGGATTTTCCACTGTTGAGGTAGAACTCAAAACATTAGAAACTACTACGTTCTTGGACTCCTTATGGATTTGTCATTGGTTAAGAGACCTATACCAGCTATTTCAGTGCACTATGAGAATCAACTGTGATTGTCACCGTGAACAATTCTTGGGATAACATGAAGTCATCTAGGCATATAAAGAGGCAGTGAAGTATGTCACAGAGCTGAAAAATCCTATAGTGATAGCTTTGATCAGCAGTTTGGAACGAAGAGAGAACTATCTAATTATTTTGCTGTATGTGGAATTTATTTTAGGAAGCACTCTATCACCAACCGTAGAGTGATGAAGAAAAACATTGGGCCCACTACGAAAATTAGCTACCACATGATGCAAATCGGAGGCTCTCCCATGCACATTGGTGGAACTTAATAATAAAGCCCATTATTTCGTGTGAAAAAGGAAGGGATAAGACCACATGGGGAAGACGGGATAGATAGGAATGCATTGTCCTGAGAGTGTTTTGTAGCTTTGTCGGTTACAGTCGTTCTGTTTGTTTCATGATTACTATACAATTTGTGGCTCGAAGGTTGACATAACAATCACGTCATGCATTTCAATTCATCTTGGAATTAAACTCCATATACTGTTCCTGGACTACTCTAACTCGTATGGATATGCAGGTGGAGAGATTTATCAATGATCACGATATGTATTACAATTCATTTTGAGATTGGACGACTCCACACATATCTAAACACTCTTCTCTAACTTTATTGGTACGGGAAAGATTTAGGTCTGTCGGATCCTCATTGAACGGTTGTGAGTGATGAAGGACGAAAAAATATTTTGCTTCTTTAATAATTTATTAGCAAGCAATGCCCGTGCATTAGGGATTTACATCTTGCATTATGTATGCTATACGTTTTGGAATTGACTTTCCTACTGAGTTCGGGTCACATACAAGATAATAAACTAGTTATAACTCTAATATGTAATTCATCACATATTCTACTTTTAGGGCCTGTTTAGTTTCCAAAATTTTTCAAGATTCCCCGTCACATCGAATCTTTGAACGCATGCATGAAATTCACGAGATGAATCTTTGAACGCATTAAATATAGATAAAAAATAAAATTAATTACACAATCTAGATGAAATTCACGAGATGAATCTTTTAAGTCTAATTAGATCATGATTGAACACTAATTGCCAAATAACAACGAAACTGCTACGGTGCCATTTTACCAAATTTTTCGCGAACTAAAGCAGCCCTTAGCAAAAATCGGATGGTACTCTTCTCCTTTGGAGAGTGGAGGGACACAGTGTCAAGTAGAAAGTGTGTGATGGACAAAATTCGGAGTAAGAAATTTTCATTGTTTAATATCATACTAGCAAATATGCCCGTACGTTGTAACGGGTAAAAAAAATATACAAAACATTTACGAAAAAACGAGGACCGGATTGATACATATCTATTTATGTTATGCTATTTCTATAAAATTTCAAAGCTAATTTTTTATGATGACTATGTCATTCACAATATAAGCTAATGTTGGCAATAATATGACAATACCCTATCAAGCCTGTATCAAATTTAAAATAAATTCTTGATAGAGTTTTTATCTTCTGTTCCAAAATACACAAAACTTTTTATTTGTAAATATATCATAATTTTAGTTTCATACTATCCATGCGTTGGTAAAGTTAAATTTTGAGTTATATGACTTCCTTTTGTGTATTTATATAAAATTATAATTTTAATCTCTGATTAAAGTCGGTAAGACCCGTCTATCCGATGATTATGACGTGAAGCATCTCTCGGTTTCTACATGGTAGCTTTAGTCAAGGATTGCTTTCGGAGAGATATTTATTAGACTAAATTGGATAACAAACTGCTCCAGACTTTAGTTTGAGTTTTGATTACTTGGACCATTTGCGTTTTTATTCTCAACTAAAACTGCATTAATAATTTGGTGGTGAACATATATATATTTGTAGGTCAAGGGATCAAAATATTATATTTGTTATTTATTTTTATTAAGGAAAAACGAAATTACAAAAAAAAAGAAGGGAACGTGAAAGGGAATCATGCACACAACACACAAGTAAGAAAAACCGAACGCAAATACAAACCAACGTGAAAAGACAGAAGCAAACCAATCTTTTCTTTGAACGTAAGCAAATGAATCTGATAACAAATCCAAATATGACTCACAAACGAAAACAAAAACCCCAAAACTGGAATTTGAGAAACTCTAACAGCCGAGGGGAAAAGAGAACGTACATAGATTGGACTCTACTTCCAGGTGAACCCAAACAAGTAGGTATAGATAAAAATTAGTAGAGGATACGGATACTCAGGTGAGCAATAAAGACGGATACCGTATTTAGATTGGAAAAGAGTAGAAAGAATAGGAAAACAAATAGCACCGCAAATACGTTTTGGACTCGGACTCCGTATCACACCAAACAAGAGCTATACTAACTCGTATGAGCATGAGTTATATATATAAGTCCGGACGGAAGAAACTCTCCATCGTCCGATAGTTAGAGGGAGAAGTCCGGACGGAAGAAACTCTCCATCGTCCGATAGTTAGAGGAAGACGGACCAAACAAATGGACGGACCAAACCAAATTAGAGGGGGTGAGAAATTTTGCCTCTTTATTATTATGTATAAATATAGATATAGATATAGATATAGATATAGATATAGATATAGATATAGATATAGAGAGTATAGAGAGAGGGATTAAATTCATTACCTTCTTCGGTACTCTTTGTTCGAGGCTATCTGGTTGACCTAGTGCGTTTGACCTTGTTGCTTAGATCAGGACAGACGAAGAAGCAACTAGAGCAAGCCATCTAAATGCATCACACTACTACATAGTTGATTCGTCACGCCTACGTCCTCGCCGAGATAGATCGGGAGCACGACCTCGATGTTACTTTCTGGATCCAGAAGGATCAAGACTCTGCCCCTGACGCAGATCCATTGCCGGTACCCGATCGCGCCCAGGGTTATGTTTAATATCTTAGAAATAGTTTCAAGTTAAATTCTACAAATTTTTTGAAAAAAAAAATTAAATTTTTTTGAATTTAGTCCGATATTTCCGATATATCTTGCTTATCCTCTTTATCCATGACGTCCGATAAATTTTAATTTCTGATAATGAAAACCTTGATCGCGCCTCGTCCGGTTTGACAACCGGATTAAGGAACACAGCGGTGACCCGCTCGGCTCAGCTTCCACAAGCTGCGGTGGAACCCACCAATCCTCGCACCGAGGAACCCGGAGGTCGCAACTCAGATCAATCTAACTGGGAGTGCAGTGACGATGACATCGACCCACGCTTTGTCGGGCTCATCATTCGTAACCTCAGCCCGGGAGGCACCGTTCAAGAGGAATCGGACACTCCCGATCACGGCGCCCCGCTGGCATGGAGAAGGTAACTCTGGTCTCGCCAACCCAACAGGGCTCCTTCAGTTCCTCAACGCTTATGACCTGTTACTCGAGAACACCGACTCCGATGGCGACGATGATGCTATCCGGCACACCTAATCATCCGAATGGCTACGGGGAAAACGGGTGGCGCATCCCCAGTCAATCCCCTCCCAACCACTTTGACTTCGATCATGAGATCCCTTACGAAACCAGCCAGGAAGCCCAAGATCGCCTTTTCAACCACAACGACGTGTTTGCGGAAGAGAACAGGCGGCTCCGGCAACAGATCCAAGAGCAAAGCATGGCATGAGGCCGCCAAGTCTACAACGATATCTTGCAGGCAGCCCCGCCACACCAGGGAGCCGAGCAGAACCTTGCTGAGGCCATGCGTGAAGCGGCGGCTGTGCCGCAAGTGTCAACCGAGGAAGGGCGTCAGATGCTCTGAAGGATTCAAGAATTGATGGCCGCTGCGGTAGATCGGATCCCGGCACCAAGCCGCACGTTCGTCTCCCATACTTAGGCACCATGACATTCGGGGGCTCAATGGTCACCCCGAGCAGCAAGGTCCGCTCGCAAACCTCCCTAACACCGGCAAAACTCTCTCCGCCAGGCAGGTGGAGGTAGCGGTGGCAAGCGTGGGGGCGGCGGCGGACGAGGAGGCAACGGTGGTGGCCGTGGGGTGGAGGAGGCGACAGCGACGCTGAAAACGGTTACCATTCAGATGATGAGAGCGATGCCTCATGGGACAGCAGAAACCCGAGAAACCTTCGGAAGCCTGCACCTCCCGCCGAGGATGACTTCTACGATTTGGTCGGACCTCCCACATTTGGTTACCGGATCCGGTCAGCAACAATGCCCAAAAAATTCATGCCCCAAACATCGACAAGTATGATGGCGAAACAGATCCAAAGATATGGCTGGTCAACTACCGCCTCGCCATGAAGGCCGCATCTGCGCTAGATCCCAATTTCATGATCCAGTATCTGCCCATCTACCTCGCGGATTCAGCCAGAACCTGGCTGAACCATTTGCAAAAGGGTGCCATCAAAAGTTGGATCAACGTGAATACCCTAATGTCTAGGACACGATGCTCATCTTTGGCGGCCTGAAGGCCCATGAGGATCGCCTCCACCAGAAGCTCACGCACCGCCAGATCTACGCCACCGCCCCTGTGGTCCCGATCTACTTATGTTAGTCGGAGCGGCCAATCACCTTCGACAGGGACGACCACCCCAATCAGGTCGTGGAGGCACACTACCGGAATCTGCTTCTTTGCCGAGCGTTTTTTTCGGGCGCTCGGCAAAGAAGGCTTTGCCGAGAGCCAAATAAAAAACACTCGGCAAAGCCTCTGCACTCGGCAAAGATTGCCGAGCGTCCGATAAACGGTTCTCGGCAAAGAAGTTTCTTTGCCGAGTGCAAAAAAAAACACTCGGCGAAGGCTTCTTTGCCGAGTGACAAAGTAAAACACTCGGCAAAGCAATTTTTCAAACCATGTTTTGGTGCCCTAAACGAATTCAAATTAAAAAGTTTTCAACTACAAAGTTTCATAACTTCTCATAATCTACAAACTTTATATTGGTCATTTCTTCATTCGACAAAGTAATAATTACGTTATTCACAAAATATATATGTCTCTCATATAGTTTCATGAAGCTACAAGAGAGATATATAAGATTTGTGAACAACGTTAGCACCATAATTTCGGATGGAAAAACTTCCTAAATGAAGTTTGTAGATCTCGAAAGGTTATGAAACATTGTAGTTGACCACTTTTTATTTTGAATTCATCTTGTCATGCAAATCTACGTTTGAAATTCAAAATTTTAAAATTTTAAAATTTGAATTTTTCAAAAAACCTCGGATGGAAAAACTTCATAAATGAAGTTTGTACATCTCAAAAAGTTATGAAACATTGTAGTTGACCAATTTTCATTTGAATTCATCTTTTTATGCAAAACTACGTTTGAAATTCAAAATTTTAAAATTTGATTTTTTCAAAAGACCTCGGATGGAAAAAAATTCCTAAATGAAGTTTGTAGATCTCGAAAAGTTATGAAACATTGTAGTTGACCACTTTTTCATTTGAATTAATCTTGTCATGCAAAACTACGTTTGAAATTCAAAATTTTAAAATTTGAATTTTTCAAAAGACCTCGGATGTAAAAACTTTCTATATGAAAAATGTAGTGCTCAAAAAGTTATGAAACTTTGTAGTTGACAACTTTTTAATTTGAATTCGTTTAAGGCATCAAACAATCAATTTTCACTTGGTTTAGTATAATATTTGAGTAACCGAAACGACATATAGATGCATGTGAGTGTGTAGTGCAGGTGGCAGAGGAGATATCGCGTGAGGCGGTCACGAGTTCGAATCCCGCCGACCGCGTAGCCGTGAATTTTGCGTGAAAAATGCCGCGACTTCGACGGAGACGGGCGGGCGCTGACCAGTGGGCCCCTCCCCCAATTAAAATTTTTTTTTCAGGTTTTTTCGCATTTTTTTATTTCACGCTTTGCCGAGCGTCGGGCTCTCGGCAAAGGCTTTGCCGAGTGCCCGATAAACGGCTCTCGACAAAGAAGCCTTTGCCGATCGGATTTTTGCCGAGGGCGCTTTACCGAGAGCTGCGCTCGGCAAAGGCTTTGCCGAGGGCCTTAGAGGCTTTGCCGAGAGCCTGGGGCCCTCGGCAAAGCAGCCGGCTCCGGTAGTGGCAGATCGATTCCCTTTGCTGGTCAATCCTGTGTTGGAAGGCGTGAGAATGACCAGGGTCTTAAGGGACGGAGGCAGTGGCATAAACATCCTCTACAAGGATGCTTTCGAGAGGCTCAATATCGACATGAGCAAACTACGCCCCTCACACTCCCCGTTCCACCGTAGTGTGTCATGAAATATATAAAAAATAATAGTATTTATGACACCATTCAGTAGCACTAAATGCATCATGAACTATTTTTCATAGTATGTTTATTTGATGTCATAAATATATGTCAGTACTCTTTTATATAAATTCGATCGAAAGTGAAAAAAATTTGATTTAGGACAACTGTATAAGTTGATTTATCGATGATAGAGGGAGTACTTCATCTGATCCCAAACAGGCAACTTAGGCACAATGACCCTATTGCCAATCAATTATATTGCTCGAGTTAAGATAGATGACAAATTTATTACAATGATGAGGGTGCATTTAAGTAATGGCAAACATAAAAAGAATATGGAATAAACAATGTGGAGAAACATAAAAAGAATGTGAATAAACAATGTGGAGAACCAGTGGGATGCCAAACCAAGTGAAGACAAAAAAAGAAAAGAAAGTCAAACTACCAGGAGTTATCTACGGAGAGTATCAGTATATATATTATTATTATCTGGCCAATGCGACTAACCAATGCAACTAGTTGGAATCAAAACCAGTGGGATGCCATACTATGCGAAGACAAAAGCCAATGCAAGGCCAAATCAAAACCAATATATATTATTATCCAGTGGGACGTTCCAAAATATTCCTTTCATTTTGACTTATTTAAATGATGTCGGCCCAATTTTTTGTTGCTTCTTTCTTTTTTCTTTTTTGAGTTAGACTTGCTTTTTCTGGGAACGGCTTTAGCTAGAGTCACTCCAGTGACCACCATCTGCCTAAGCATCATCAGCAATGGCACCAACTAGATGCATTATTGCTTGATGATCCAATCCAATGTCACTATCATTATCACTAACATCATCAACTAATATATCATGTGGAACATATTCGGATTGTTCTCTTTGCGGGGCTAGTACCAATCTATCATATTGAATTTGTACGTATGCTGTAAGCATCAGTGGCTCGAGTAAGCTCTAATGTTTGGTAAGCATGATAGAATCTGGGAAATGCGACTTGCCAACTACTAGGGATCGAACCAGTGGGATGCCCGAACCAACTAATAACCAAGTGAAGACCAAGAAAAAAAAAAGAAAGTCAAACTACCAGGACTCCAGGAGTTATCTACGGGGATCGGAGTATCAGTGTATATATTATCTGGCAAATGCGACTAGCCAATGCAACTAGTTGGAATCAAAACCAGTGGGATGCCAGATTATGCGAAGACAAAAGGCAATCAAAGTACCAGGAGTTATCAGTAGTTGTCTGGCAAATAATGCGCGCGACTAGCCAACTACTGCATGTAGTTGGTATCGAGCCAGTGGGATGCCAAAGCACATGAAGACAAATTGCGTATATGTTATGGATTTAAAAAGAGGTCTTTTAGTCTTATATTGGCCTCCTTTTTCGGACTTCGCATGCATGGTTTGGCATCCCGCTGAATGCTTCCAACTTCCAAGTAGTTGTTGTCTGCTTGCGTGTTCGTGCTAATTTTTTGAGCACAAATTGGCAAGTGTTCTGCCGTTTCATTAAATATATAGAAGAAGTTAATCAGCATTTACAGGATGGCACGCAGACAGCCTTGTTGCTGCCGTGCCAATTTAATTACTCCTTCCGTCTTAAAAAGAAAGACATTATGGAATACGAGCTAGTCAAACTCCTATAAATTTGACTAGGTTTGTAGAAAATATTAGCAATATTTATATCTTTAATTAAGTTTATTATGAAAATATATTTGGCCTTTGCAATCGACACGTTGACTACTCTTGACTTTGATTCGCCTCGGCACGAGCTTCGTGATGATGCCATGTGCCGCCCTAAATTCGATTCCGAACTCCAACCCAAATTTTGAGGCCCAAACCCGATAACCATTCTGCTGGTGGTTTTTAGATCGAAATCACCATTCTCCTGATAACTCTTTTCTGGGAAAACTAGCAAAGAAACAATCAAAACTCTCGCCCGATAAGCACCCCTTTAGGGTATGGACATCGACCGGCAAGCCTAGGGCCTTAGGTCACTGGATCAATAGATGAACAACAACTCTTTTTATTATGATACCTGTTTTCGTCTTAGATAGGCAGGCCTAGAGGACCGTCACCAATGATCCATGATGAAACCAAATAATTCGTTATAGAAGTCGATCTTCTATGACAGTTTTTTGATTCGTCATTAAGATTTTGTCATAGATGTGCATATTTCTTCTAGTGGAAGGAGTAAAAAGTAGATTGATTTGTGTTTTGTCCGACTTGGATACCTCAATCAACCATGATCCTCTCATATATAGAGAAGGGTGGCCAGGGGCAATTTTATCCCACCAAGAAATGTTACCCTGGCAAAATCCTCAGGTTACCTAGTTTTCAACATATTTTAAGCCAAAAGTCAGTGTAGCTGACATTCTTAGCGATGGCCGAGAAATAGGGCCAAAAGTGGGTTTAGACGACTTTCAGGGTCTTTGGACTTCTATGGTCGACTTAGTTGACTTTAAAAAACTTCTATGGTCTTGAGACTGCAGCAATGCGACTCTTTGCACACCATGGATGGTCTTCTTCATTTAGAATTGGATCTAGATTTGTTTTTGTCTTAAAACTTTGTTTGCTTTGATGCGTTGAGTTGTAATAAGTTGGTCTAAATCCTCTTCAACGAAGATGAAGCCTGAAACCTCTTTCCATTATCATAAAAAAAGTTGGCTTTTAAGTTGGCTTAGCCGACTTCTACTTTTAAATCCACTAGCCGACTTAGCCCGAAACCTCTTACAACTTTGATAACCTCTTTTCAATGAAGTCATATTTTCTTCACCGAAGTCAAAATTAGTTGTTCTTTATATATATTGCCGCACCGATCTAACGAGCAGCTCGAGAGGTGAGCTTGTAGTTTTTTTATGAAACAGGAGGGGTCAAGACCCCTACTAGATTTTATTAAAAAGCAAATATTTACATGTCTTACAAAGAGGAATCAAGATACAAAAAAAGTCAAAAAGAAAATTTCTAGGATTACACAAATGCTTCTATACAAGGGGTCTTAGATTAACTAGCTTCTTTGGATGGGCCGCATCACTCACCTTCTTTCCTTGTCATAAGACATTTTGATACTACATTTGTTCTTTTTCTCCATGATAGTCACCAAAAAGTGTGTTCACACCGATTTGGGTCACACACTAGTAAGGGCTTGCACGTCCGAGCTCACACACAGCCTAACTTGCAGCGGATATAGGTCAAAGCATTGTTGCTGACCAACAAGTCGGCCATGCGGTGTAGGTGCTCGTTCTTTGCCAGAAAAGCTCACAAATAAGTTAGGCACGTCAAGGTCGCCATTTAGAGCACCAATGGATCTCGTTGGAAGACATGCTGAACAATGAGGGTTGAAAAAGCTTGGGGTAGTAGTAGAAAAGGGTATAGTAGATTGTTTTTTCGTCAAATATGTTTGGTTACCCTCAGTCGGCAGTGATCATTGTATATATTAATTGAGGGGGTTGGTCTTATCACAGTATGAAACATTTCCAAAATGCGTTCCATAGGTAGCCCAGGCCTGTGCCAGTTTTGCACAGGCGCTGCAGCCAGGCTGAGAAAACCGGCCTAAGCTAGTTTGGTAGTCTGTTGCCAGCCTGTGAACACCGGTTTGGCAAACATGTCTAGGCTGGTTTTGACTGGATTTTGCCCAATTCACTCGAATTTGTCCAAATTTGATCCTTTTCGTATGCGATCGCTTCCAAACTCGATTTGAAACACCTCTAACCTCCTTTTACTGTCAACGGTTGTCTTTGATTGTTTGCAAAAAAAAAGTAGTTGTCTTTGATAATTAATTAATAGAGGCGGTTGTGCTACTTAAACCACTTTGTTGTGCCTTAAGCTCGCCTCTAGTGCAAATCCGTTTACATATTTTTTTTATCGAATACGCAAAAGATTTGCGTATCATTGCATTAAGAAGAAGAGTACAAAAATACAAACGACACGCTTATGACTAGTGCCACCGGAGGTCTTACGGCCGTAGGCCGGATCGTCCTAGCAAATGGATTTATTCTAGCGATTTTGAAGCTAACACTAGTGGACGTCTCTATTTTCACACTAGCCTTTCGTACTTACGGTTCCAAAAACTGTCTATGAAAATTTTAAAAAAGTGCCACCAGTAAAAACCATTTCTGTACTGGTGGTAGCTAATCATAGAAACGAACTGATCTAGGCTGGTTCCGTGCGTAACTAGCCCGTAGCTAATTAATCATATATATACGGTTTGATCTGGGTTGGTTCCTCGGGTTGAGCCGGTTACTTAGAACCAAACCTTGTTCACCTATATACATACCCTCTGAACACTGCAGACAAAGAGGCATCTTGATGTTTGGGCAAGGTTCGTGCTGCGAGATCCCCAAGGTTCGTGCTTCTCCGTTTCCGCATTCGGTGAACATCGCCAGTACCCAGTAGGGTAAGTTTCATTCGCAAATGCAGTCTATGATCCGTAATGCTTTATTATGTTAAGCAAATGCAGTCTATTTATTATCTGTAATCACAAATCAAAATTGCTGTGGGTGGAGCCACGGGGCGCAAAATTATCACAGAGGAAACTGTTATATTAAACATAACATTGTTGATTTATTATTCTTCATAGTGCTTACAGCTTACAATCTTAATTAATCTGCTTTTACAATCTTATTAATCTGTTTGAGTTGCTTCATCACATGAAGAAGGCGTCCAAACAAACAAGCAAACAATGGCTTCTTCGCTCCACTGCTCCAGCAAACCCGCGTCAATGAACGTGGAGGCCATCCTCCAGATGAAGGCGGGCCTCGGCGACGACAGTTACGCCAAGAACTCTGTGATTCAGGTGAGCAACCTCGTCCTGGTGACGCCACGCCACCACTAGACGTCCGGTGTTCTGTTTGTATTTATAAACGTTCTCTGAACTGAAGACGATGCACGCTCGTCGACCCTGCAGAAGGAGGGCATGGACACCGTGAGAACCCTTGTGGTCGATTCAGCAACGCAGCTGTACCAGTCACTCAAGCCGGAGACGTTTACGGTGGCAGACCTTGGGTGCTCCTCCGGGACGAACGCGCTCGGCATGGTGGAGGACATCGTCACCAGCATAGGCAAGTTGTGCAGGAGCAACGGATCGCCGCCGCCAGAGCTCTCAGTGGTCCTCAACGACCTCCCGACCAACGACTTCAACACCGTCTTCTCCCAGCTGCCGGAGTTCACCGCCAAGCTGAAGGCGGCCGATGACAAGTTGCCAATGGTACTCATGTCCGGTGTCCCGGGATCATTCTACGGGAGGCTGTTCCCTAAAAGGAGCTTGCACTTGGTTTGCTCCTTCGCTAGCCTGCACTGGCTCTCTCAGGTAGTAGTACATCTATCTCCCATTGACGTATGGAGTGACATTAATTTATCAGCCATCACATGAAGAGACTAGAGCATGTTTGCAAGGTAGGAATTTCGTAGCAATCATACATGAATTTTCATAGGAATTTGTTTAATTTTCATAGCAATCATACATGGAATAGGGGGGAAATTTCCGCGTTCCAGACAGGATAGTTGGGGACTAATTAATGGCCGTGTGGTTCTTAAATGAATTTCAGGTTCCTCGACTTCACGATGAAACCAACACGCCGATCAACAAGGGGAAGATGTTCATATCAAGCACGAGCCCTCCTGCCGTGGCGTCGGCCTACCTGAGACAGTTCCAGAGCGACTTCAGCCGTTTCCTTAGGTCGCGGGCCGCCGAGGTGGTCTCCGGCGGCCGTGTGGTGATAACAATGCTAGGCCGGCGAACCGAGGGCTACGCGGACGTGGAAACCACCCTGCTGTGGGATCTTCTCTCCGAGTCCCTTGCTGCGCTTGTTTCACAGGGCTTGACGGAGCAGGAGAAGGTGGACGCCTACGACGTGCCCTTCTACGCGCCCAGCGTACGGGAGGTCCAGCAGGAGGTGACCACGGAAGGCTCCTTCAGCCTCAACTTGGTGCGGATGTACGAGGCAACCCACGGTGGGGGCGATGCCAAGAGAGACGGCAGGATGATAGCTATGACTGCCAGGGCCGTCCATGAATCCATGCTCAGCCAGCACTTCGGGCCCGGCGTCGTCGACCCGCTGTTCCACAGGTACAGCGAGCTGGTCACCCGGTCCATGGAGAAGGGGCAGGTCATCAAGAGTGTTCAGATAGGGATGGTTCTCACAAGGTTGTAATAAGCGACTAAGCGAAAAATTTTGCAACCATCTAGAATCCAAACTACATTCCGACTGCCCATATCTGTTCTATATAGCTACTCTCATCATTATGCAAGGTTGTGACAAAGTTGTTGTAAACCATGGTACTTTTTGGTTGGAATGCCCATAGTCTGCGTGTTTGTTATCTTCTTACTATTATTAATTGGAGGCGCTCCAACGAAGAGTCCATGTTAATTCTCACAAAAATTAGAAAATGTTACCATCATTTCAGTACACTCTAATACCATTGATAAGAATACCCATTTATTTTCTAAATAATTACCCACCTCTGCGATTGTGAAAAACAACATAAAATTACCCATGAAGATCTAAGTAATCCTAAATTTACGTCTAATTACCAACCTACTATTATGATAGATAATTTGCATAACTCTGTAAATTTGAATCTAAATTACCATTTCTATCCTTCAAAAATAAAATCATTTTAATTTACATCTAAATTACTATCATTGTTGTCATAATGTTTAAATAACCGTATATATGTTTCAATGTTGCCTACTTCTATTAACACTAATATATTAAGATTTGACTAAAATAGATATACATGGTATGAAATCATGCAGATCATGCATAGGCTTAAATATATATACGTTATGTTTGATGGAAACAAAACTTGCTAGCCTAATCCTCTTGAGTGCCTAATTGCTCCTTACAAGTATTAGATCAGACCCTAGTGTTGGCTTAGTTGATGTCTATGGCCTCTACCACTTGTTTATATAATCCCCTCGAAGGTTGTCATACATGTAACTAGGAGTCCCTGCTCCAAATTGATTGTACACTCAAGTCCTAACAGAACTAAAAGTCCCAATAGTAGGCCCTGTTTGGAATGAAGGATTTCCATGGGAATTTTGAGGGAACAGATTCCGGAGGAAAGGAATCACGTAGGAACGTTTGGATTGAAGGAATGCCAAGTTATGTTCCACAGGAAAGGGAGTAGCTGATGTGCAAAACGCAGGAAATAAAACATCCACTGCATCCAAGGGAAACAATCATCGCTGGCTCTCTGCTCTCCCACCAACGTTGTATCACTACCGGAAACCGCTTATTTGCCGACGGCCGCAAGGTTTGCCGATGGCCAGGGAATAAGCCATTGGCAAACCACATGCTTTGTCGATGGCAAAGTAGAGCCATCGCCAAAGATATTTTGCCGACGGCCCAGCCATCGGCAAAGATAGGCCATAGGCAAAGCCGATCTTTGCCGACAGCCAGGCCATCGGCAAACCCCACTCATCGGCAAATACTAATCTTTGCCGACGGCCAGGCCATCGGCAATGTCCGACCATCGGCAAAAGTGGCCCAGGGAAGACGCCGACCGACGTCGGCCGACGCCGTGCCCTTTGCCGATGGCCATGCCGTCAGGCCATCGGCAAAAGGGCAGGCTTTGCCGACGGCTGCGGCCATCGGCATAGATAGGCCACGTGGCCGCCTCAGGAGTTGTCGGGCCCACCGGCTTTGCCGATGGCCGGCCATCGGCAAACCCACTTTGCCGACGGCCTTCACATGCCGTCGGAAAAGTTTGATTTTTTTTTGTTTTTTCCTGCCCATTTTTTTCTGGTGTCTTCCACCTCAAATACAACCCAACTTCAAAAGTTGGGACAATTTTGAGTTTTTTAGCTATATTTTCTTAATTATTTCTCCTTCTTTGAATTTTTCCGGTGACTCTAAATTTGAACTGCAGGTACATAAAATAATGGAACTTTTTGATTCGAAACATGGTATTCATGATGCTCGGAGTATGTTGAGGCCGTAACCAGGACCTCGCATGAAATTACGACCATGTTGGCGTCGTAACATGGAGAGTTACGTGCGCGGAAAGTGTTTTAAAATTATATAAAATCCAAACAAAGTCTGAAATTGACGAAACTTGACGAGTTGTGTGGTCATGGCATGTGGAGGCCGTGGTAAAAATTTCAAAAAGTTTCGAGCAAGTGGTGACGTCGGATAGCCAAAACCCAGACATCTTCTTGTGATCACATGTGGAGATGTCTGGGTTTTGGCCATCCGACGTCACAACTTGCTCGAAACTTTTTGAAATTTTTACCACGGCCTCCACATGCGATGGCGAGACAACTCGTCAAGTTTTGTCAATTTTGGACTTCGTATGGATTTTATATAATTTTAAAACACCTTCCGTGCATGTAACTCCCCATGTTACGATGCCAACATGGTCGTAATTTCATGCGAGGTCCTGGATACGGCCTCAACATACTCCGAGCATCATAAATACCATGTTTCGAATCAAAAAGTTCCATTATTTCATGTACCTGCAGTTCAAATTTGGAGTCGCCGAAAAAATTCAAAGGAACAGAAATAATTAACGGAATATAGCTAAAAAACTCAAAATTGTCTTAACTTTTGGAGGTGGGTTGTATTTGGTGTAGGAAAACACCAGAAAAAAATTAGGAAGAAAAAAACAAAAAAAAATTCAAACTTTGCCGACGGCCGGCCCACGTGGCCGTCGGCAATGCCCTGGCCCGCTGTAAGGCCGTCACGTGCCCAGGCTTTGTCGATGGCCAGGGCCATCGGCAAAGGGCCTAACCCTAAAACGACATAACGGGCTGGCCCACCTCCTCTCTCTGTCTCTCTCTCTCACCTTCTAACACCCCCGCCCGCCGCGGCCGCTACGCCCGCCGCCGCCGCCCACCGCCACCACCGCCACCGCCCCTTCCTCCGCGAGCAACCGGCTGCCGGTCGGATCTCCCCCGCCCGGAGCTCCCCCGTCCCGCCCCGCGCCCGCCTCCGCCCGCCAACCGCCGCCGCCCGTTCCTCCATCGCGGCCGTGAGAAGCCGGCCGGCGCTCCGCTCTCCCGCACCCCGGCCCCTGCATTCACCGCTCGGCCCGCTCGCCGCCGGCCGACGGCCTGACCTCCCTCGGCCCCGTCCCACCGCCGTCGCCCCAAGCTTCCCCGCCCCCATCCCACCGCTGGCGCTCGGCCATCGGCCCCGACCTCGCTGGCGCCGCTACACCCTATGGCCGACCAGTAGAGGGAGAAGGAGAGCAGGAAGTGGAAGAAAGAGAAGAGGAGGAGGAAGAGGAAGAAAGAGAAGGAGGGGGAGGAAGGAGGAGGAAGAAAGGAAAGGGGGAGGAGGAAGAGGAGGAAGGTGCCAAGCCGACGTCCCATCGATCCTCGCTGCTGCGGTGATCCCTTCATTCGTCGTCGGTCCTCGCTTCATCGCCGCCAAGGTAAGCCCTACCTTCTAGTGTTAGTAGTAGATGTAGTTGTAGTAGATAGTAGTGGTTAGTAGTAGTAGTTAGTAGTGTTATTTCTAGGGTTAGTAGTAGTAGTTAGTAAGTAGTTAACTAGTTCTTAGTATTAGTAGTGTTAGTAGTTAAGTAGTTGTTAGTAGTAGTGTTAGTAGTAGTTATAGGGTTAGTACTCATTGTTCTTGTAGTACTTGAATTCTTTCATGTGCATGGAAAGAGAACTAAAGTATATTGGTGGTTGTTGGCCTTCATGCCCATGTTTGGTAAAGATGTGGTTGTTGGCCTTCGTGCCATGTTTTTTGCAGGTTTTGGAACCTCCCCGCATAGGGGAGGTGCTGCTGAAATTTTGAGTGGATACTAACCATTTTTGCCCTTTTTTATAGGAGGAGGACCTGTGGGAGGTACTCGGTGACCTCGATTGTCTTCGTGGGCGCTGCGGGTCTTCCTGCACCGCGTCGACTCTCCACCGGCCTGCTACCCGCCTCTGCGCCGCCACCCTAGGTAAAAATCACCTCTATTCCTTATAGTTGTTGTAAGTAGATTGCGTAACCGAGTTAGGCATCTCCCGTCCAAAAGGGATACGCGGTCGTTGGTATGCGGATCAGTGCATATCTGCGACGGTATCTCTTTCGGATTGTCCTCGTTTTTTGGACAACCCGAGGATGCGTAGATGGGTTAGCTTCCATGTTCCGCCCCCGTCTGAGTCGGATTTTTGGTAGTTCCTCCCTGTTGTTCTCCGGATACACACTCTCCCTGTCGGGACGTGTCTCGAGAGGACAGCGGGGAGGTGCTGCCGAAATTCTGTCTTGGACGGGAGCGGAGCATGGAAGCTAACCTCATCTACACATCCTCGGGTGGGATTAGGACCTATCCTTCACCTATTAGATGGTAGGAACGCCTTGTAGATGCAGTTGTTGGTTCTATTACTCGCTTACGTTGGCGCATGACAGAGGATGGTTGACCATGAGTGGATGTACATGGGGTTCAAAGACAAGATAGAGGAATGGGTAAAGGGGACCAGTCACTTCCTAGAGCAAGCATTTGGTCCAGCTGCTAAAGGGGCGATTCGGGTGTGGTGTCCCTGTAGCAAGTGTAAGAATGGCAAAAAGAAAGAGAGGCGGCCGATGTACCATGATATTTGGAAGAACGGATACGTTCCAAACTATACCCGCTGGATCCTCCATGGGGAACGCCAACGGCTTAGGGAGGCGGTGGTGAGACCGGACCTCGAGGGGTTTGATGCAAATGCTGGAATGGCAGACTTGGCGGCTGACCCCCACGAGGACGAGGACGAGGACGAGGAGCTTGAGGTGGAGCCATCGACCAGTAGGGGTGTGAGGGCCCCCAGCGGACGGCACTGCACACCGTCGAGGAGGCTGTTCGAGACGGCCTCCTAGGAGGGGGTGATGACGACGACGACCAGTGACGGTGACGGTGGCAGCATCTGTGGCGGAGACACCGATGGCGACGACGACGACCTCGGCTGCGGCGACGAGGAGACAACGGGCGGCTCTACTTCCACAGCTTTGGCCAAGCCCTTCCAGCGCGGCCCTACCAGGCTCCCTAGCCACCTGCCAGTCACTGACGAGCGCCCGGTGATTCGGCCCGCGGGCAAGTAAGTAACCATTGTTGATTTCTCTACTTGTTCATATGACATTTTCAAATTCAAACTGCATACTAACAATTGTTGTTAATGAATCGTGTAGGGGCTTGAAAAAGGTGACAAAAAAGGGTTCTTCACGCTGTCCCACTAGCATCCAGGGCCTGCTGATTAAAAAGCACTTCCCTAGCTTGGTCCTCACCGCCGAGGGTAACCACATCGTGCCCGAGAAATGGCACCACTTCTCCCTTGTCAAGGACGAAAATGACGAAGTCCTTCCTGACAAGATCAAGAGGGAGTTCTGGGTGAGTCTTTGCATCGGATCGCATATCTCAATACAACGGATTCGTTGGACTTTCTTCAAACAATGAAATGATGTTTGATGCCTGTGTGCAGTTGTACTTCCAGTTGGAGGAGGGGCAGGACCTCGGGCGGGCGTCGCAGCATCAGGACTTGTTGTGCGCTGACCGGCTCAAGGACATGTTCTACGAGGCGCATACCCCGGCTATCATCAACTACTACGCCAACATCAAGAAGGTGAAGGTAGATAAGGAGCAAGCCAGGGAGATGATGTCTCAAGAGGAGACCGACCTCAGCGAGGAGTAGTACATGCAGGTAATATCAAAAACTTAAGTAATTGTCAGGAAACATCTGTTATGATTTCTTACATGACACATTAAATTCATTATCTGGAATATCAAAAACTTGAATGTCATGCAGATGCCTCCGGGCTGGTGCAGCAAGTACGAGGACTGCTGGCTTGTAATTGTCAGAGGGTGGCGTACGCCGGCGGCGTACGAGGAGCGCAGAGCACGTCGGGCAAAACAGAAAGCAGAGCTCGATAGGTCAGGGGTCTCACACCACCAAGGGAGCCAGATCCTGCCAGAGTTCATGGACACATGGGTATGCTTCAGTTGATGCATTTGTTATAGCGCTCAATTGTCACTACTTGTAACCATGTTTGTGTTTTCCTCGCAGTCGGCGACGCATGGTGGGGAGCAAATCAACGAGTTCACGGGGTACGCGCTTGCTCACATCGGCAAAGCGAAAGCGCCCACCACTGTGTACAGCTCGTCACTCGGGCTAGAGGAGTACACCAGCCTGGTCGTCTACGACAAGCTTACCAAGTACGCCGCCGCAGCTCGAGATCGCCATGGCGATGACTATGATCCCGCCACCGAGCCCCTGGACACTGACCTCATGATGAGGATTGGAGGAGGGAAGCAGCACGACCGGTACTTTATGGCCAACAGCGTCATCGACCCGTCCTCTATTCAGACGCTGAGCCAGATCCGCAAAGAAGACCGGCAAAGGGGGGCAGATCGCAGATCCCCATAGCGCCTCAGCAACAGAGCAGCGCGCAGATGATGACGGCACTTCAGGTAAGTGGAGTTTCATTCGTCGTTCACTTGTTTCACGCATGATGTACCTTGCCTTCAAATACCATCAACCATGCTGCTGTAACATTGCAGGCCATGGTCCAAGAGCTGCAGGCTAGCCAGGCGGCCCAGGCGGCTATCCAGGCGCAGCGGGATGCGGCCCATCAGGAGCAGCTGGTGGCACTTACGCAGCACTACCAGAGACAGTTGGCAGACCTGTCCCTACACTTCCGGGCCCAGATCTCGGGAATGCAGGAGCCTCCTGCCTCGATCTTCGCTCCACCACCGGTAGTTCCACTGCCTATTCCTGTACCTGGTCAGGTGAGTACAATGCCTGTCGCTTTAGCTTGTGCGGCCAGCCTGCATGTACTAATTACATCACTTGGTCTTTGTGCAGGCACCGTCGGCGGGTTCGAACCCGACTCCAAGTGGTAGTCCTCCACTGGATCCTTCTCCACCGCACGGCGGGGCACCTTACCAGAGCTTCCCCACGCAGCCGTACATCTGGCCTCCTCCACAGTCGCAGGGGTACTCCTCCTGGCCGCAGCAGGGGCACTACGGGCCTCTAGGCGTCTCTCCGTAGCAGCTGGGGCAGTACTGGCAGTACGGTTCGGGCCCGCAGTCGGGTTGGTCGCAGCGGGAGCAAGGTGGGGGCATGACTCCGAGTTGGTCTCCGTGGGAGCAAGGTGGTGGGGGCTCTGGGACCCCTAGGGACGGCACCTCGAGCTAGGTAATACACTTGTCGCTTTTGGACCTTGTATGGATGACTTGTATGGATGACTATGTATGGATGATGATCGACATTTGTCGCTTGTGTATGGATGACTTGGAGGATATGTGGGTTCCATGCTATACATGTGATGTGCGGATGAAAATAGTATTTTGTTGCTATATATGTGGGTCATATGCTATATATGTGATGTATGTGTTGAAATGTCATGGAAATGTAAGAAAACTAAAAAAAAGAAATTTTTTTTCCCAGGTTTGCCGATGGCCAGCCGTCGGCAAACCTGGGATTATATGTTAGCAAATCCCCAGGTTTACCGACGGCTAGCAGGCCATCGGCAAAGTGACCATAACTTTGCTGATGGCCGGCCGTCGGCAAAAAAAGTTTGCCGACGGCCGGGGTCATCGGCAAAGAAATTCTGAAAAAAAATAAAAAAACGCTTTGCCGATGGCCGTGCCACGTCAGCCGTCGGTAAAGCCGCCGTCAGCCTGACGGTGCGTCGGCTGACGTGGTGCCTTTGCCGATGGCTGACGTGGCCATCGACATAGCTTTGCCGATGGCCTGACACGTGGCCATCGGCAAACTTCGCTTTGCTGAAGAAATGTCTGCCGACGGCGGTTTGCCGACGGCCACATCGGATTGCCATCGGCAAAGCCTTTGCCGATGGCAATCCAGACTTTGCCGATGGCTGCCGGCCATCGGCAAACAAGCCGGATCCGGTAGTGTATGCTCCGTCCAGTCTCCTCCCTCGCACCATGACTTGTGACATACACAAAAATTGGTCGAGGACCACTCACCTTTGCCACGGATCTAGCTCATCCTGTATTTCCGATTTGGGCAACAAGTTTGTCATCAAGTGAATGTGTACGAGACAGAGAGTGGAGAGTAGCCGATTTAGCCACTGACTATGGAGGATAAGATTGGATGATGAGGATTTGGCTGAACTATTCTTTACAGGAGATAGAGAGAGGGAGGAATGTTTCGCAAACTTGCAGGAGCGACGGAGGTAGAAGAAAGAGAAGAAACCATGTGAGCAGATAACTTTATTGTGGGTCCCATACCTTATTTATAATACTATATAAGTTGAGTGTAGGAGACAATTGTGAATTACTATAATAACTAGCAGGGACCGTGCAAGCACGGGCGTTTTTTTTTCCGGGTCCGGTACGGTGACGGATGTACTGTTGCAATGGGTTTGTACTTTTCATACTGGAGGTACTGTTGATGGACCCGTTACTGTCTGCTATTTTGAGACCTGTTATTATTCTTAACGGTAGGTACTGTTAATGAGACCTGTGCTGTTCTTAACGGGTAGGGACTGTTCATAAAGACCCGTTACTGTTCTTGGAAATGCCGCTGCCGTTTACTGTTATGGGAACAGTGAAATGAGAGAGGAGATGGAAGTCCGGGCGTCCACGACTATTATAGTGTTGTATAGATATACCAAATGACCAATTATTAAGTACATGAGTCACACATGGAAATAAATATAAAAAACTGATAATGCAACTTGTTTCCTGCCGTCCAAACACTTCAGAATTTTCATTCCTGTGTTTCAGAATACTATAGCTTTTCAGTTTTCCTTCGCTCGTATTCCTATGTTTTTTCCTATTCCTATTTTACAATGCTTCAGTCCAAACACGCCGTCCTATTACAAATAGGATTTGGATCACCACACAACATCTCCATAGTTAGCCACCGTCTTGTTCACTAGTGGGTTATCCAAGATCTGTGTAGTAGCCCGTTTCATTGCTTTGTTCAAAGCATCCTCGTTACTTGTCGCAATATAAATTTGTAGATTTTGCTGCATTCGATCCCGACATCTGATTGCAAATTTGGTCCTAGTAGTTTTTCTGAAATCATCCATAACTTTCGAAGGCTTAGAGTTGAGGATGCAAAAAGAAGGTAATTCAAAGGGAGAGTTGTGCGTCGGGGCTATTCCTAACACCTCGCCTCCTCCCATCCTTAGCTTGGGGTCCTCTCCCTCTCTCTCCCCTGATTTACCGGTTTTAAAGGCTATAGCTACACTAGAGTCCCCTGTAACCAAGAACTTCTGGAATGCAGATTTCCAACTGTCCCTCATAAAAAATTATTTTCTGGGACGGTCGGAACCATGAACCGGCCTTATTCATTATATTTCAAAGATTTTAAAGCAAAATAAATAAAATAGCCTATTTTTTAATTATAGGAGATGCTCCAAAAAATAAAAGTGTGGACTGTCTCTATGCAGACACCGTGCGTTCTGTGCAGCTAATGTGTGAGTCACGGTATCATCTTAAACGTATGCATTGTGAATTAGATGCCTCGTGAGTCACGCATCTGTCATACTTCTGCGCGGCGGTGTTTCTGTGTTGATGGTCCTCACACAATTTTTTTTTTGCGCTAGCCAGTATCATGGTTGCACGTCTGTCACAAGTCACCTTACGTCTTATAGGATTTGAACCCATGATCTTCTCTTGACTCACACGAGTCCCGGCCACCAGACCACGTCCTCAGCTGTGACCAAGTATATAAATGCTATCATTTTTATTTTTTTTAAGAATTCTTTATTCAATACTGTGGCCCTAAATGATCTCAAATAAAAATAATTTGAATACAAAGTTTTCGATCTTATCAAGCGCTACAACTTTAGAAAATGGTGTGTATCCATCCAAGGCCACTCAAAAAAAAATAAAAAACTTAAGACAAATATTTGTGCCCCAAAATGAATTCAAATAAGACAAGTGTCAATTACAATGTTTTAAATCTGATCAAGGTCTACAACTTTAGTATAAAGTTCATCTTCTTCAATTTTATTATGAAAATAGAGAGTATTTTTAGAGCCGATGGATAACACCCGCATCTCCTAGAAATTAGGTGGAGCAACCAGCCCTGACTGTCTGATGTTACCACCGCCGGTTCCACTGAAGTTGGCTTTTGGAGCTGGCAGTGCGGCTGATTCTGTACTAGTGTGTGCTCCTCCAAAAGTCTATGTCGACAGATCTTTATACTGACCAAGTCACTGTAAACACCTTGCTATCTTACTATTATTAATTAGAGACCCCAACGGAGCCTACACGTTAATTCTCACCAGATGTGCTAGAAAAAAAGATAAATACTAGAAATTCTCACATTAATCAGAAACATCGGGCCATCAAATCAATAACTCCTGCCATCCGTAACCATTGGATTTGTTTTTGTTTTCTAGAAAATTACCCACCTATGCCACTATAAATTAAAAATAACTTTTTAGGAAGGAAAAAAAGTTAACCGATTGGAGACAATCTTGATAGTTAGTTAGTTAGTTAGTAACGATAGTTAGTTAGTAAAATACCAGATGCGTCATATTAATCACGTCACATGGTTCACAACATGTGTACTACCACGTTCACAATTAGTTAACAGAATATCTGTATTAATAAAACAAAATATCTGTGTCATTAAAATATCATTTTACAGACCTTTATAATTATAATTAATATAAATATTAGATTTTTTTAGCAGAATATAAAATATTAGATGAATCTTACTGATCACATTCGCCTGGTAATGTATCAATAAAATATAATATCTGTAGTACCCATTACATCTCAGTTAATTAATCTATTAATAAAATATTTGATAGAACATTAATATGTCGTTAAAAAACAGAGGCAATTTATCCACGCCAATAAACACGATATATGTATGCTGACCAGACTACTTTATTATAAATAAATAAAGAGGAGGCAATTTTCGTAGCCACGTGTAGCTGAAATTAACTCTCTATAAGTTTACATCTAAATTATGCACATCTGCCATTTATGAACTTTAATTCGAAATAGCCCATAAATTTGTATTTAAATTATCTACATTTGTCATTATGAAAGATAATGCAAAGTATCTCCTAAGTTTATATCCAAATTACCCACATATGTCACTAACAAGGATAATATAAAGTAAAACTTTTCATTATGCAAATTATCAACCTTCGTTGTTATAAGAAAAATAAATATATGTCTAAATCTACATGTAAGTACTAATATAAGTAACTAAGATAAATAAATTAATAACCATTGTTATTTAAATAAGTTTATTATATGTCAACTAAAATATGATGCCATTTCAATACTGGTATAATCTACTTCTTAAAATAAAAAATAACACTAAATCCACATGTAAAATCTAATACAAGTTATTACGACAAATAATTAATAACCATGGTTATTTCAATAAGTTTATTATACATTGACTAAAACATTACTCCATATCAATACTAGCAATCTCATTTTAAGCGCTCTATGTATTTGTAAAACAATAGTACTACATAATAGTTATTTCTATCGGTATAATAAATTCAATATCTTGATTGTCGCAGTCCAAGCTATTAAAAACTTATTTTTTGCATTGTAGTAGCAAAGAGTGTAGCCAAGAATCTGCATTATTTTTATATAAAAAATAAAAAACAGGTATTATAATAACATGTTGCTAAATATTAACCTCTAGCCAACAGATCTTAAAAACCAACATATTCATCATGGGGACATGCAATTAATAAACGTGACCCAGCATCTCACCAGAATCTCTAAAACATATTGCCACCAGCCAAAAAATGCGCCTAACCTATATCTACAATTAACTAATCTATATTCCTGATTTTGTTAAAAGAATATGAAAACAAGTCTATTCGACGGTGGTGGAATCCAATCCCACTATTAAATACAAACTACAAGCAAACACTAGCAAGGCTTCAATGGATCATTGATGCACAATGCAATCACATGCGACATTCAAAAGTAGAAACTACGATGATATATAATGGCCAGATGAACAAGGTAATCTACTAATACTCTTCCACATGCAACTTCTCCATTAAATACTATATTTTGGTTAATATATCAATCCAGTTATTGTCATACCTATTGACCATATAAATATAGAAAAAGCTAACTTGGAGAACATCATGCCAACCTAGGAAGTCATCTACACTAACGAGATGATTCTGAAAGAAGTGGCACAATATCTGACAGGATGGAAACATAATAATATTACCACCTCTTTTTCAAGGTCACAACAAATACATACCAAATAATTTCAAAGATACAACAACAATGTGTTAAGGACTCTTATGTCGGCAAAACCATTCATGAAGCAAAAGATTATAAACCAACAAATGACAAGCCAAACATCAATGTTATGGACTTGCAAGTTATCCTCAAAAATTTCATCAAAAAAATCAATGAAAGACTATAATTTAGGAAAACAATTGAAGGTATGCATCTAAATATCCAATATTCAATCATGTTATTAACTTTTTTATTTGCGGGCAAACTAACCTTTTAATATTATTGTCCACACAATTCAATTTCTAAAGAGGGAAGTCCAACACGCCCACAAAGTCAGCCATACTGGGACACAAAACAAATGAAGAAAAATAAAACATCCAACCATGGAATCAAACTAATGTGTCATCATTAGTTGTGCCACGATGATCTCTCTCAATCATGCCAAAACGAATTCTATACATGTGTGCAACTCTGGATTTAAAACAAAGTTAATTATATGAAGTAATTTTATTACTTAATACATATTAATTAGAATTTCTATTGCTTAAGTATCTCAAAGTTGGCTCCGTGCGGGAGCATGGGTTGATGGACTAGTCTATAAATAATAATAATATATTTCAAGTCTTGTCTACCAACTGTGCAGGACAGTCTGGCTTATGTTTTTTTAGGACTGACTTATGTTGTAAATGATGACAATGGGGATGCTTCTAGTTATTTGGGAGCATCTTTCTGTTACACAGCACACATGGTATAAGACAAATTATGAATGCTTCTAGTTATTTGGGAGCATCTTTCTGTTCCACAGCACACATGGTATAAGACAAACGATGAATGCTTCTAGTTATTTGGTATAGTCTTTCTGTTTGAAAGCTATGGACATCAGCTAGCAGTACTGAATTCATAGCATGCAATATTATCATGAATCTCAGGGTTGCTCAAACAGGAGACAAGATAGCATCGCCAGGTCAAAACGATCGACACAACGTAAACGACAAGCATCTTTGACACTCAAACACAAGCATCTGAGATCAACATCTCCCCCGAAGTTTTTTTTTCTTTGTGGATTTGATCATTGATGTGGTAGATCGATTCATATCTTAAGCATGCCAGGCAGCAACGACGACTCATCTAACTACCGAGTACAGCTAGCATTACTGAATTCAGAGCACACAGTATCAAATTATATGTGTCACATGGGTCCGCCCAATCAACACTAATGACGACACGGCCATGTGGAGACAATGATGGACACCACGGAAACGACGGCGCTCGTGGACAGAGGCATCTCTGGTCCAAAAATTCAGCATCTCCGACACCCAAACACAAGCAGGTGAGATCAACATCCCTCGCTAAAAAGTTTGGACTGTTGTGGTGCTTGGATTCATATATGTTACAATCGTGCTGACTCTAGCCAAAAACTGGTTTTTAGAGTGTGCAATTTGCCATACCCAAGAGTCAATGCGCTTGCCTTGTGGGAAAAAACCACGGGTACGAAATGGCGATCTTCACCGTATGAGAAAAGTTTACAAAACACAGAGAATACAATGAGTCTCTGTACGCTTACGAGATGTATATATAGGGTGGATAGATGGCAGTTCAATACGAAAACAAATCAACTAATTTATAACATAACCCGAAACATGGGCCCTCCATGCACCCCGCAAGACTCACGCGAGAATTCGGATCATACTGCAACAAAATTCCACCTTGAGATGAATTTCATCTTCTCGCAAATGAAGTATCATCAATCAACCATTTCAATAATAAATAATCACCGACGCCTGCGTCTACGTCTGTACTATCTCCCAAAAAATCACCCACGCCAAAAGTGACTCAGTCTTAAACTGTAAAACCAACTAAGCCTGAGCCTTGCTCAAACTTAGCTCCACACGAACAGACTTTGTCAACATATATATGGGGTTGTCACTGAGTACTTATCTTGCATACATTAACATCACTTTTAGCAATTACACCTCAAATAAAATGATATCTCACATTATGCTTTGTTCTTTCATGAAACATCTGATCTTTCGTCACGCAAATAATAGCACTCTGGCTATCACAGTGTCGGATGAATTAGCTCCGGCAATGCCTAGCAACGTGATCGCATAGACGGAAGCAGATGGTAGCATACGAGACACAAACATTTATACTGGTTCAGGCCACGGTGCTTGTAAAACCCTAGTCTAGTGCTGCTGCTACTCTTCTTGTATTCATATGCTCGATTACAGGGGTTGTTGCTCCTAGGTATGTAGTAGATTGGAATGAGATGAGTTGGATCCCGATCGCGAGACCCCTACTCCGTTTATATAGGCAAAGGGGGTAGGGTTACAATGAGGGCAATCGTCTTTACAGATTGGATTCCTAGTTTATTATATGGAATCTGCAACAAATTGATCCTAGCTATCGTCTAGATACGCCTATCTTTGATGTCCTCAGCATGCCTTGGTCTTCACGTTGGTCGACTGCCTCAGCCTTTGTGGGCCTCCTCCTTGATGGCGTCTGGGCCAATAGCTTGGATGTTGCCATATATACGGGCGGTGCGGGTATCCCTGGCCCATATATCCAACGCACACTGTATAGTAATGCAAGAAGTAATCCCGCAAAGTTCGGAGGATAAACCTCTCAACCAAATAGCTTCTTTTCAAGCTTCAGAAAAAGCCATATATTCAGCTTCTGTAGTAGACAGAGCAACAGTAGCTTGCAAATTTGCTTTCTAGCTAACAGCACAACCAGCTATGGTGAAAACATAACCCATGAGAGAACTCCTTTTATCAAAATGACAAGTGTAATTATAATCAACACAGCCAAGTCCATGTCTAGATTTTCCAAAATTGCAAATATGCATTAGAAGTACCGCAAAAATATCTGAAAATCTATTGAGCAGCCCTCCAGTGCTCCTTACCAGGATAGTTATGAATCTACTAACATCACTCAATTCTTGAGATAAATCAGGTTGAGAACAAACCATGACATACATAAGAGAATCAACTGCACTACAATATGGAACTCTAGAAATGTACTCAATGTCATCATCTGACAATGGAGATAAAGCTGAAGATAATCTGAAATGTACAGCTAATGGAGTACTAATTGGTTTTGTATTATGCATGTTAAAATGACAAAGATCCTTTTCAATATAACCTCACAATAATTCTTAGCTACACCTAAGTCCTTCATCTCAAAATTCTTTACTCAATTGTACCTTCAATTTAGCCGCTTTTTATTTATCTTTTGCAGCAATCAACATATCATAAACATAAAAAAGCAAATAAATAGTTGAACGATTAATAATCTTTAAGTAAACACAACTATCATAATTAGACCGCTTAAAACCATGGGGGAGCATAAATGAGTCAAATCTCTTGTACCATTGCCTAGGAAATTTCTTCAAACCATAAAGTGATTTCTAAAATCTACAAACAAGGTTTTTTGTCCAAGAACAACAAAACCTTAAGGTTCGTTCATATAATGTCTTCTTCCAACTCCCCATCTAATAATGGAGTTTTAACACTAGTTTCCATAGTTCATAATCATGCATGGCAACAATACAAAGCAAAGTGTGAATAGCACTATGCATAACAATCAAGGAAAAATACCATTAAAATCAATACCTAGAATCTGGCTATACCTTGTGTGGGTATTTCTTAAAACAAACAGAAATTATCTGCAAGCGCACGGAATTACCGTTATAGCATTTCACCCGCAAGTATTCAGGGTATCGTATTTTCCACAGAGAACGGAGGTATTCTTCTAGTTAGTTTGTCCAAGAACAACACAAGGGTAGAATTGGTAGAGGTCGAGATTGTCACACCCGATTTTCTAAAGAATAAAACCAGGCTCATCATATGTGTGCCCAGGAAGTCCACACATATGCCAGAATGAAAAAGTATCAAAAACATTGTTATTATATAATGTAGACATAGCTATATTAAACACTTATATCAGAGTATCGCGGAACGGTGACTAAACTTCAGGCTCCATTCTTCTCAGGGACGGCTGACTGGGGGTAATATATGCCTAGCACTTCTATCAGTCTTCTAGGAACTCCGCCATAACACCATCGGTCTTTGAGGCAACTTTACTAAAGTCTAGAGTGTGAGAAATAGCAAGAGTGAGTCCATGTCGAACTGTGCAAGTATAGCAACAAGGTAGTATAGATCCCATAAACTCATGATCAATGTAACATAAATAATGTAGAGCATAAAACGGTAAACAATGAGCATGTTAACAATCAAAAGTCATCATCTTAAATGTAAGGATTCCAAGGCCGCTCGTGTCCTTGAGCAAGGCTAGTATACTAGTTTATTAAACTCTGCACAGAGGTGTACACTTTCACTGTGAGTCGTGATTACCCATATGCCCGGGGCGACCAATCCCCAAAACACTCCCAAGGTGAGCAAGCACGGTTCACTATAAAGCACTTCAAAGGTTCGTCTAACAAGTTAGGGCCACTAGGTTTCTAAAGTCAGTCTGTGTGATACAACCAGTCCCAGGGATCCACAGTCTACTTTTCCCCATTTGCGCCACAAGGGTAACCTCTAACAAGCCAGAAAAGGTCCTCATACTGAGCTAAAGCCAGAGCCATATAGCCCTCACAGTTGTACTGTAAATCCTGGAGAATCTCTTACAGATAAATCCTCAAGTTGCTAAAAAGTCATTTTTATCGTTTGTTGCTTAAACATTAATCAAGTCACAAGATCATGGTCACAGAAAGAAAACCCAAGCTATACTTGCCTTTTTCCCAAAGTTAAGCTGCTGAGAGGTCTTCGACCTCCGTCTCTAATCTTCAGCTTCTGTTGTCGGTCCTCAGCTCCTAGTCTTCAGCGCTCGCGAATCACACTTCTACTCGCAGCAACCAAGCACAGCAAACAGATAACAAACACACTTAAGAACAAACATCATACAAAGAAGTCACTTTAAAAGGAAGCACACTAAACGTCACGGCTTGTTGCTATGGTTACGAGAACGCAGGAACGACTAAGGACGGAGCTATCGTTACCGAGGGCACGTTTATCAAGATTGACAACATAACTAAAGAAGATAAACTATACACTTGATCTATTTTGGCTAATGAATTAAGGTGATAGATATTTCAGAGAATTATTCTAAAGTTGAATTAATCAAATTATAAAGCCAAAGTTAAATCTTAGTTATATTTTATTTATGAATAATCAATAGTATTTAATATGCAAGTCATTTAATAAACATTTATAGTTTAGAAAGCATAAAGATTTGAGAGCTACTACACGAATCATTGTATGTTTCAAGGTCGATCTAAGCATGCCATCGTTGAAAAGTCATCTATGTTGATATTAATTAAGTTAACATTTATTTATATCACATACCATTAATGTCATTTAAACACTTTATAGCTTAGAAAACCTACACCATGAAAGAGACACGAATCAAACTATTCTTTGCTTTTGTGTTCACACCTAACAAGTCACAATTAATAAAGAAACAATTAAGTTTACTAAACTAATTATAACTAACAGAGACACATTGAGGTTGGTGTTAATCAAGTTAACATTTGCTCTATGAAAAAGCAATGATTAAGACCTAAGCTGCTTTTAGTTAAAAAGATATTCCATAAACATTAATCAAATTAATATGATTAAATTCAAAAACACAAGACAGGGTGAACATCGCCACTAATGTGAAGATTACGTCGGCACGATCGCAACTTAACAAAAACGGAATTATAAGACTAGATTGTTTTTAATTAGAAAGCTACTGAATAAATAACAATCAAATTACATTTATATTAATAAATTTATATACAAGTGACATGAGTCATTCGAAACGAGGTCAGAAGAAAGAGAATACGAGCTTTTAAAAGTAGCAAAGAGATTTATTTGTAAATAAAACTAAACTAAATTATATATTATATATTCTAACAAAGTGCTTCACAAACAGACCAAGAAACGATTGTCCTGAAATTTTATATATTCAAAAATTAGATGTTGAATTACTACGCAAGGATGATGTATGCGTCACATCAGCAAAGTATTTAGCTAATTAAATAATGTGATGACATACTAAGCTGACTTGATCACGTGCTTCGGTCCTGCATGCATGGCTGGACGTGAAGAAGGCAGCAGCGGAAATTCCATGCACGTTGAGTTGTATTGATAGGTGTATCAAGGGAACGCAACACGTCTGCGACGGCAAAGAGATGAACTCGTGCCGAGAGAACAAGGATAGACGAACATGAGCACTGACACCTGAGAGTTGGGGAAACAGATTGGCAGATAGACTCACCAATGACGTCACAAGGCGAAGACAACTAGAAGAGCAGTGCTGGACGTAGATGGCAACAACGATGAGGACTTTACGTCGGCATCGACCTTGGCGATAATAAGTAGATCGAGGCGATGACAAAATGCAGAACGGCTCCATAAAATTGTGAAGAGATCGACCGAACTTTTCCATGATTCACGTGCTTTGATTCCTCGGCGTGGGGGTGCAGCAGTCCTAGGCGCCGCATGCAGCTCTCTGGTGGCGGCGGCACTTGACTTCGCGATGACGGTGATGGTGATTGCTAGGGCTTGGAGAACAGGGCAGGCAGGCAGGAACATGGCAGGCGGCCCAGAAGCTGCGGGTTAACGGAGCTCGCTTCTAGGGCAGATGCGATGCGACGATGGGGTGCTGCATGATGCAAAACAATGTGGCGGCGTATATATCGGCTAGCTTAGTCTAAAGGATTTGGAAAAGATATAATCGGCCAGGCTGCTTGCTATTTATAGACAAAAGAGATGGTCATATGAAAAACATGGTGATGGAGATTGACCTGGAGTCCTTGACGACGACTTCGAACATAGATAGAGATCGATGATCCAAGGAAAGGGAACTACTCAGCTAGAAGAAAAACCAACGTCCAGTTAAGCAAGAAAATAAAGGAACGGTTGGTTTCTTTCTTCAAAGATCATTATTTTATATTATATTGTATCCTTACGTGTTAAGCAAACAAATGCGTGGAGCCAAAAAAACAGAATTGATAGGAGATGGATTAGCGAGCTGAGATGATTTAGATGATTCCTAAATTTACTTTTTTTTTAATTAGTGTTTCCTATGCACAATCCAAAATTTAAAATTTTGGAGTGTGACAGAGATGGATTCCTATGGTTTTAGGGTCTATGGATAGATAAACTCTGCTTCTACTTACTTACTTCTTGCACCGGATATATAACACCTGGTTTGCCAAGCATTGCCAGCCTACAGCTCTACGCCAAAACCGAACGTGAGGAATTACAAGGGACGGACAGGGTTGTCACCACCTGCTGCTTACCCCCTCAACCGTGGGACACGAGACAAACGAAGGTAGCCTCTAGCCTAAGCACCACATCTATGCTATCGACTACTACTCTAGCGTTGTACATGGTTATCCGTCTCTATCAGGAGCCCTCTACTAGATTATCCGCTACGAGAGAGGACGACGAACCCCCAAATAAGTAAGAGCAAAGCTTAACTAATCAAAGACTTAATTCCATAAGAATCCCGAACACTTAGCGGGAGAACCCGTTGAGGTAAAGGTGCTTGTCAAGGTACAAGTTGGGGAGACACCGACAAGCTTGGTGCTTCCGCAAGCTCTTCCTCACATCTCTCCCTACTACTTGCTCTAGCTAGCTATGGCCAAAGGCCCTTGGAGTGGTGCTCCTTGCTCTTGCTCTTGCTCTTGCTCTTGTGTGTTGTTCTCTTGTGGAGTGAGGGGAGGCCTCCTTAAATAGGTGGAAAGGAGGGGATGTTCCATGGAATATTCTCTTGATCCCTCATAATGTGAACAAACCTACGTTTAGGTACGTTGAACCTGGACCATCCCTCGGCAACCGACCTTGGAGAGGCGATAAGTGGCCACCGACAAAGGATGAGGCCCAATGACCCAGGTAGGGGGGTGACTGCACCCATGGTGCGGGTGCACCATGGCTAATCCCGAATGAGCCCAATCTTGGTTTGTGATCTTATTTGGTCTTCTTAAGTGGGCTTGTATGGGTTTGACGCTAAGTGAAGATGGTTTGCTTTGTTTTGGCTTTCTCTCCATATCTCTAGGCCCCTGATTTCCCTGGTAAGTGGGCCTTCTTCGCTTGGGCTCATGTCAAATGTTGTTTTGTTGTGTTTCTTTTTATACTTTAGGCACATTTTCTGTGTTATTCCGACATGTCCTCCTACAAATGATGAATCACCAAAACTTGTGAAACTTGTTAGTTATAAGCCCTAATTCTAAGTTTGGTGTTCATATGAGTTCATTTTATGTGTTATTTAGCAGTTAGAAATAGGAGTTCAGGACCGCCAACACCTTGCTGGCTCACTTAGAGAAATACTTTCCTTTATTTTGAAAATGCATTTACAATGGACATGCTTTTTATCCTTAGGCAATTTCACTAAATCCCAAGTGCCATTCTTTTCAAGTGACTCCATCTCATTTTGTATAGTTGCAAGGATCTAGATGGGTAGAGGTGGGGTGGGGTGGATGAATATCCTACAAAAATTTCCTACAAACTTAACAACACTAGTGCTGAGGTAATTAGTACAATAATAAGACCAGAAGCCTCTACCTTGCACTAGCTCTAATTGCACCTGATGCAAGTACTACTATAGTAGGTCTATCAAAGCTGGTTCGTAACCCCCCATAACCAATGATTTCTGGCCTTGGTAGTGAATTGTCAACGATGATTGTGGTCAGCACCGCCGGTTCCTAACCGACTGTGATAGTCTGCTACACCATTGCTTTGTACTACGATTCGTCATTGTAAAGGCCATAATCACCTCTGCCTTGTAGTACGATCCGTCTGTCAAAGGTCATAATCACCACCGCTTTAGAGAAGGATCTGTCTATGTCAAGGTCATCATCACCGTCGTTTTGCTGTAGGAACTATCTTTGTGAAGGTCGTGATCACTGCCTTATAGTCACGTGCGTTGCAGTCTTCGTCTTAATGAAATTGAAATTACTAACTAATAGAGCAAACACAAATAAAGAAATAACTTTGCTGACCATGATAGATTTTTATCTAGTTGGAAAAGTCCTCATAATACACTGTTACATCATTTTGTCCTTTTCTTTTGCTTTCTTTTTCACTTTTCTTCTATTTTTCCTTTCAATATTATTTGAATTCTTGTTCTTTTAATTTCCTTTATTATTACATCTCCATTTTTTCTTGTTATTTATTAACTATTGTTGATTTTTTTTTTCATTTTTTCATGTTTTCATGTTTTATTCATTTAATTTTTATATTTCCATGAGATATATGTAATGTTTGTGTATTATACATATCATGTTCTACAATATGTTTTTAAATGTTCTTATAGTATAAGTGAGATGTTCTATGGTTATCTTTGATTATTCATGTAGTACTTTTTGAGATGTTTTATGATGTATTTTAGGATGTTCAAGTAATATCCATATGACGTTCTTTTTTATTTTTTCTATTACATGTTTTTTCTTTTTATTGTTTCTGTTTCCTCGTATGACTTGTTGTGATGTTCATGTAGTATAAATAGGATGATGTTTCATATCTTTGAGTTGTGTTTTTCCATATCATATTTTATTTTTTCTTCCACTTATAGAACAATGTTTTCTTTTTTATCATTCTTTCTTTCATATTTTCCTTTTATTTTTTTATTACATAGCATTTTTTCCATTGTCTTGTCACTTTTCCTTATTTGTTTTCTCTATTCCGTTAATTCCTATTCCTATTTCTATAAGATACACATGACATTCGTGTAGTATACATGCTATGTTCTATAATATGTTTTCGGGTGTTGACATACTATATATTTGATGTTCCATGAATATCTTTGACTATTCACATAGTTGTTCTGAGATGTTTTGTAATATATTTTATGTTGTTTATGTAATATCAATGTGGCGTTCTTTTTTATTTTTCTCTATTACAAGTTTTTTCTGTTTATTATTTTTGTTTCTCCATATGTATGGTTGTGTTATTTATGTAGTATACATGTTATGTTCTATGATGTATTTTGTGTTGTTCACGTAATATAAATGGGATGTTTCACAATTATTTTTTAGTATTTACGTAGTACTCATGATATGTTATATGGTATATTTAAGGTTGTTCTAGTAGTATATATCTATGTGATGACCTATGTGTTCTTTATTATGTTCCGTTTTAGGTTTTTATTATATTTTATTATTTCTCTCACTTCTTTATATTTGATTATCATTTTTTAATTTTCATTTTATTTCCTTTGTTACATGTTTTTCATGTGTATTGTTCTTTTCCTTATTTGTTTTCCCTATTATGTATTTTTGGCCATATTTTATGACTATTCCATAATTTTTATTGGAATATTATTATTTTTAGTGGAATATTTTTTCCTTGGACCTAAATGGGCTTTAATATTGTTTAATAATGAAAATATTTCATACTTGTCACAAAATATTTATATGGTGTAGTGGTAGGGGAATGTCATGGTAGGGAATTGGTCTTGTGTCCAATCCCTCCTACTTATTATTTTTATTATTATTGTCAATGATTTCTAGTTTCTTTTTTTACGACGAAAGGAGGGTAGTGCATAAGCGCGGTTGCGCCAGTGGGAAAGTAGAAAGCAGCATAAGCGTGGGGGAACCTAGTCACCATGGCAGTAGGTGCTGACATGGTGGGACCATAATAGGACCCACCACTAATAGAGAACAAACCTTCAGTTAAGCATTGCATATTAGTCCTGGCTAAAGTTGGGCTCGGGACTAATGTGAGCACTAGTCCCGGATCTAAGTTTCATGGGCGTCGAAGGACTTTGAGTCCCAGTTGGTAACACCAACCTGGAAAAGAGCCTTGAAGCATTAGTCCCGGTTGGTAGCACCAACGGGGACTAATGTAGACCCTTTAGTCCCGGTTAGTGTTACCAAACCAGACTTAAGTGTCATCTAAGGGTGAAATCCCTAGTTTGGTTTTGGATAATTGATGAAACCTAACACTAACCTTTGTCATGAGTTGTAATATGAGCTAGGTTGGTGCAATCCAAGTGAGGAGTATGGTGGCACTCAAATGGTGATATTGATCACATGAAATGATGAAGATGGCCACATGTGATGATGATTAAGTGCTCAACATGGAAAAGAAGAAAGAGAAAAAGAAAACCCTATGGAGATCAAGGCAAAGGTATAAATAGGGATTTTGTTTTAGTGATCAAGACACTATAGAGAGTGTGATCACATTTAGGGTAGATGGCCATACTATTAAGAGGGGACAATTCGGTCATCTAGTGCCACTAGGTGTTGGACTTCATGCATTGCATTTAGGCCTAGTGCACAAACGGAGAGCAAGCAAAAATGTTTTATGAAAATGATCTTGAGAAATGCTAACCTAGCTCTAACATGTTTTGAGAAAACATCTTGTGAGTTAGCATCGCTTGTGGAAAGGTGCTCTAAGTTGCCGTGGTTCAAAACGCAAAATAGTTGGCAACTTGGGGAAGGGGTTTGGTGCCTGGGTGGCACCGCCACCCCTTGTCCGGTGCACCGCCACCCCTGTGGCGGTGCCCACCTGGACCTGACCGAGGAAGGCTGCTGAGGAGTGGTCACCGAACATGGTGGTGTATACCACCACTAGCACGACGGTGCACCACCATGGTGTGTCCGGTGCCACTGCCTCTTTTCACCCGAGGGCAGCGAGTTGGCATTTTAGCTGAGAGGGGCACCACCATGGTCACCACCATGGGTGCGGTGGTGCACCACCCTATTTTTCTGGAGGCTGGGGTTTCTGGGCAGTTGGCCTGGGAGGTCACCGCCACCCCTAGGGTGGTGCCACCGTCACCTGTCCATGGATGACCATTGGAGGGGCACCATCACCCCCTGTTCGGTGACCAAAATCCCCTGTCCGGTGCCCCACAGAAAGTTGCTACAATGGGTAACGACTCTATTTGAAGGTGGGCTTATAAATAGAGCTTGTGGCTAGCCTTGGCCACTCTCTTGGCACCTCTTATACTTATGCACACCCTTTGGAAGCTAAGCAACACACTCCACTCACTTGTTCACTTGATTTCATCATTTTGAGTGAGATTGGAGAGCCTCTAGTGCATTGCATTGAGTTGCATCATCTTGTGGCACTAGTTGGGTGATTTGGGCTGATTGTGAGCTTGTTACTCTTGGTGTTTGCCGACACCTAGACGGCCTGGTGATTGGATGATCGTTGAACGGAGTTGGTGATTGTCTCCGGCCTCGATCGACTGCTTGTGTGGGGTCTTATGCCTTCCCCAACGGAGCATCAAAGGAAACTCTAGTAAATTGCTCGTGTCATTGAGCTACCTCACTTGTGGGTCTGTTCTTGCGGTGTCCAACATGTGGACAAGGTTCGTGCAACACCTCTTAGCCGCCGAACCACCAAGTGTTGGTTGACACAACGGAGACTAGCGTGTCGGCAAGAACGTGAACCTCAGGAGAAAAATCACTTGTCTCTTGCCATTGGATTTCTCTCGGTATTCATATTGTGTTGATTGATTGATTGGTTTATCTCCTCTGCGCATGGTATAATCATCTTGCTCACTCATGTACATTCCCGCAAACTAGTTGTAACAAGCTCTTTAGTGTAACTAGTTTTGAGAGCTTGTCTTTCCTTTGCTAGTTTAGCTTCTCACCTAGTTGAGCTCTTTATTGTAGTTAGCTTTGAGAGCTCTTAGTGACTTAGCCATTGTTTGTCTTAGAGATTATAACAACTAGTTAGAATTGTTAGGATAGGAGGCTTGAAACACTTGTTAGAGCCAGTGCAAAAAAGTTTTATAGTCAATTAGTTGTCTAACAAGTTTGTTTAGTGGTTTGTAGTTTTTAAATTAGGCTATTGACCCCCCTCTAGCCAATTAGGACCTTTCAATGGCTTAGTTAAAAAGGAAAGCATCTTATCCAAAGTCACATGTGCTATGTAGGTGTAATGGAAAGCTATGCGGGAGGCAATGCATGAGCTCTTGGGTTCGAGTACCACGAATCACAGGGGTGGGAGGCTTGTGCCAATTAATTTTCAGCCTTGAGTCTAAACGGTGTCCACCTTTAGCCCCAGATCCCTAGTCCCGATTGGGAAACCGGGATTAAATCCCTTTCCCAACTAAGACTAAAGCCAACTTTTCTACTAGTGCCCTGACGACATGCATAAATTGCCAACTGGAAGGGAGATAAATTTAGATGACCCACTCAATGGATGATTGGAGGCAGTATCTTTTAAATACACAATAGAGAAAAATACAAAAATAAAAAAAATGGAAGGAGAGCCACGCATGGGCTATTAATGGGATCTCATCCGCGTAGGATAAACGGCTTGTATTGTAATATAGTATTGGGCCGTGGATGGAGCTTTCTTGTTTTTGGCCAGCTAGTATTGTGTGAGCGACTGCACGGCCATTTTTGAACCATATCTTGTACCACTTAACAAGTTTAGAGACTTAGAATTGCATTTTCAAAGTTTGTGGACCTAAGTGACACCTTTTGGGAAGTCCAGGGGCAACTCATATATTTAACTCTTTTAGCAATATAAGCACCTTATAGGCTGTACCAAACAGTTCCACTATAATCCCAGCATACATACACGCAACACGCACGTGTACCGCAAATTTTGATATCGATGAAGTCACTATAGGCGCCTAGCCATTGACACGCACCTCGTCTACAACTGAAAAGATACCACCATTAAATCATAAAACAAATCTAGAAAAATCGAGCACCTTTCCTAGATTTAGGGTCTATTCGGAACATAGGAATGGAAAGAAACTGCACAAAAGGAACGAGGATGTAGATTTAAAACAAATGAATGGAAAAACACAAGACCATGATAGAAAGATATGTTTGGAACATAGTAATCTATATTATAGGAATAAAAATATAATCGAAATGCCCAAAGAGATTTCAAATAAGGCATGTGGGTCAATTACAAAGTTTTAAATCTCATCTAGCCCTACAACTTTCGTATAAAGTTGATTTTTCTGACTCCATTTAAAAAGTTGTGATTTTTTTGTAACATTTATTTCTAGAGGCAGTTGAAAACATGCCATATCCGCCTCTAGAAATCGATTTCTAGTGTCAGTTGTTGTTTTTAAGCACCGTCTAATAGAAATGTTATTTGTAGAGATAGTTGGTGACACAGACCACTCTTGAAAATAGAGGACAATTTTAGAGGGGATTGGTAACACCAAGTGGTTGTGGTAGCCTCATGTTACCAACCGCTGGTTCCAAAACCAGAACTGAAGTGGGATTTTGGAGAGTATATATGATTATTATTTATATAGATGGTAAGGTGTTTTATGGTGATTCGGTTAATATTAAAATCCGTACATCTACATAGACTTTTGGAGGACCACACATTAAAGCACACTACTACAGAATCAGCCAACTTTGCAGGATAGTCTGACTTATTATGTTTATTAAGGATAGCTCGGGTAGTGAGGTTCTTCTAAGGATGGCTCCCGTCTCCCTCTCCTCCACCTCCCCCTTCCCACCGGCGTTCACCCCTCCAACCTCCTCACCGGCGTTCTCCCCTCCGGCCATGGCCTCTTGTGCTGATTGCTCAGCTGACCATGGTGGGCCTGTCGGATCTGCACTTCCAGCCCGGGCTGGGTTTGGAAAAACTTGTCTCACAGCGCTTCAGTTCTCTGGTTAGTCCCCCACTGTCTCTCTTGAATGGTTTCCTCCTGGTTGCCAGTTTTGGCCATTCCGCCATTCATCTGAATTTGGATTCAGTCGGTCTCATCCTTCAATCTTGTATTGGTGGTGTTGCCAAAGATTTTCAAGTTATGCATCTTTCTGGATGGATGTATCATTTCACTATATCCTGCAAAGAAGTTGGTTTTCTCATATATAAACTCAAGAGCTTTATTTGTAAGAATTTTGCTGTTTTATTCTTTCTTTGGGGCAATGGTGGCCAGAATTGGAAAAGAGAACTTGATCTTTGAAACCAAGAGCAGGAGGCCGAGTGGACAACGGTTGGAACCAAAAAATCCTATGCTGATGTTGTCCGCTCCCCACCTATGCAACAGTCCCGCTCAGTTTTCTTGTGCCTCAATTATCCTAGCAATTACCATTTGAACTATGGTTCTCCTGTTCACATTTCTCACAAACCTGCTCATTCCTTGAACCGTGTTCTTCGCTCTGATGGCCGTGTTCTTCGTTGGTCCATTAAAGGCACTAAGAAACTCAAGGGAGGTGACAGAGCGGTTACTCCTAACTCTCGGCCAAATTTGAATTCAAATCCTCCTGCGAAGGACCCAGTCTTGGCCCTGCCCATCACTAGTGATCCAAATAGAAACATTAATGGGAAAGAGCAGAACAAGGCGGAAGCCTCGAAGGGCCCATTAAAACTGTAGGATCAGCAGAACAAGGCGGAAGCCTCGAAGGGCCCATTAAAACTGTAGGATCAACTAGTAGTAGATCTAACAGGGATAGCTTGTATTCGGGATAAACGTGTTCTAGAAAATGAACTAGAAAGACAGAGAAAGGTGAGTGGGTGAGTTACTGACCGTCCAAGGGGTTGGAGGATCTGGAGGCCGCCATCACGTTCGTTGATGGAGGTTGTGCATGGGCAGCGATGGTTGGTGTAGCGGTGGGGCGTCCGGCGAAGTCGGTGATGGTAGGGAGGAAGTAGGGACGACGGCTAGCGGCTTCCCGTCACTGGTTGCGCCCCTCTCTAGATCGGATTAGGGTTTGTAGGTGGAGAGCAGGCTCATGGCGAACCTCGTGCTTTGAGCCGCCGGCCCCCACCTCTTTATATAGCGTAAGGTGACAGGGGCCCTCCAGCCATAGATGGGTTGGGCGCCCCTGATCAGGGTGCGGATCAAAAGCCCGACTAGGCCGTTGGGCCCAATTCGAGTTGGAGATCAATCTAATATTCTCCCCTTTGATCTCTTACCATATCTCAACCTCATATCATTTACTTTTGATAATTTCATCACAGATTAGTGCATAAAGCTTGCTTCATCGTCACGGTCAATCGCCGATAGATTTAACAACTACAATACACATCTCTGTTCTAAAACAGATTCTTTAACTTTGGGCCCTTTATAGTCTAGGAATTATAGGCTTTCCCTTAAACCCATGCTGGCCACATGTTCTCTGAACATGTTGGGTGGTAAGCCTTTTGTAAGCGGATCCGTGAGCATCTTTTCAGTACTTATATGCTCAAGACTTATAATATGATCTCAGACTTTATCTTTCACAACATAATACTTTATATCAATATGTTTGGCAGCACTGCTTGACCTATTGTTGTGAGCATACTATACTGCCAGATTATTATCGCAGTATAACTTAAGTGGTCTATTGATGTCATCAACTACCTTCAAACCGGGTATGAACTTCTTTAGCCAGTTCATCTGCCCCGTGGCCTCATAACACGCTACAAACTCAGCATACATTGTGGACGATGTAGTGATGATTTGCTTTGAGCTTTTCTATGATATAACTCCTCCTACGAGAGTGAATACACATCCTGACGTGGATTTTCTATCATCTCCCGCATAATCAGAATCTTAGTATCCCACTATTTGGAGAGAATCTGATCTTCTATACGTCATCATGAGGCCTTACATGCCTTGCAAATATCACAAGACTTTCTTTACCAATCTCCAGTGTTCTATTCCTAGAATACTCTGAAATCTGCCAAGAAACCCAGTAACAAAAGCTAAGTCAGGGCGCGTACATACTTGCGCATATTGTAGGCTTCTGATAGCTGAAGCATATGGAACCGCTTTCATTTGATTGAGCTCATACTGGTTCCTAGGGCATTGAAAATCCCCATATATGTCGCCTTTGACTATAGGTGCAGGTGAAGAACTACATTTTTGTATATTGAATTTTTGTAAAACATTTTTCTATGTATACCTTTTGTGACAGTCTCAATACCCCTTTTCTTCTATCTCGGTGAATTTCTATGCCCAAAACAAATGATGCTTTACCAAGATCTTTCATGTCAAATTTTGAGCACAAAAACTTCTTCGTCTCCTGTAGCAGATTAACATTACTACTAGCGAGTAAAATATCATCCACATAGAGAATTAGGAAAATAAATTTCCCATTCTTAAACTTTGCATAAACACAATTGTCCTCAACATTCTCTTTAAACCCAAACTTTCTTATCATATTATCAAACTTCAAATATCATTGTCTTGAAGCTTGTTTTAACCCATAAATGGATTTCTTTAGGCGGCATCCCATGCTTTCTTTTCCTTCCATGAAAAAACCTTTTGGTTGTGCCATATAAACATTTTCCTTCAAATCCCCATTGAGAAATGCCGTCTTTACATCTATCTGATGTAATTCTAAATCGTAATGTGCCACTAATGCCATTATAATTCTGAAGGAATCCTTACATGAGACTGGTGAAAATGTCTCATTGTAGTCTATCCCTTCTCTTTGCGTAAAGTCTTTCACCACAAGTCGTGCTTTAAACCTTTCTACATTCCCTCTAGAGTCATATTTGATTTTGTAGACCCATTTATAGCCTACTGTTTTTTCTCTTTTAGGAATTTCTTCTAAGTCCCAAACACCGTTAGAACTCATAGATTTCATTTCATCTTTCATAGCTTCTAACCACTTCGATGAGTGGGCACTTCTCATGGCTTCTTCATATGAGGTGGGATCACCCTCCATATGAAACTCTTCAGTATTATAGACTTCATAATCATTAGGAATAGCTAATCTTCTAACTCTTTGAGACCTTCTCGGGGTCTCCACATTTGGCACATCTTCTGTTTGAGGCTGTTGTTGCTCCCCCTCATGTGTGGCAACAGGTTCTATAGGATCCTGAAGGACAGGTTCCTCATCCTCATTGTTACCACAGGAGGAATAACAACAGGTGCTGGCACCACGATATCTTGCATTGTCGGTGCAGCAACAACAGGTAGTGAGAAAAATGGCTCCTGAATCATCGGAGTGGGCACACACACTCGCTTCTCCTCAAGATGAATTTCTCGAGCTACCACGCTCCCCCTCATCATCTCATCCTCTAAGAAGACAACATGTCTCATTTCTACAAACTTTGTATGTCTGTCTGGACAGTAGAAACAAAAACCTTTTGACTTTTCAGGGTAGCCAATGAAATGACAACTTAATGTTTTAGGATCTAGCTTCCCAATATTTGGGATAAATACTTTAGCCTTAGTAGGGCTCCCCCACACATATAAGTGGTTTAGTGAGGGTACTCTTCCTATCCACAACTCATACGGTGTTTTGGGCACCGACTTACTTGGTACTCTATTGAGAATAAGAATAGCAATTTTTAACGCCTCCATCCACAGACCCAACGGTAAGGTGGAGTAACTTATCATACTACGCACCATATCCATCAGGGTATGGTTACATCTTTCAGCTACTTCATTATGCTGAGGTTCACCCGGTGTAGAATACTGGGCCACTATGCCATTCTCCTGTAAGAACCTTATAAAAGGTATAGGAACTTAGCCATATGGGGTATGCCGACTGTAGTACTCCTCCCTACGGTCGAATCTGACTATCTTAATCTTTAAATTGTGCTAATTTTCAACTTCAACCTTAAATATCTTAAATTTATCCAACGCTTCTGTTCTTTCTTTGATTGGATAAATGTAGCCAAAACGGGAGTAATCATCTGTGAATGTTATGAATGAGTCATAACCATCCACACTCTTCATAGGAAATGGACCGTAGATGTCTGTGTGAATTATCTCTAAAATTCCTGCGCTTCATTTGACATCTTTTTTAATTTTCTTTGCATACTTTCCTTTAATACATTCTATGCACTGTTCTAAGTCTGAGAACTCTAATGTAGGAATAATTTCATTCTTACTTAGTCTTTCTATTCTCCCCCTCAAAATATGGCCAAAACGACAGTGCCATAATTTCGACGATGCATCATGAGTTCTCTTCCGTTTTCTGTTTGCATTCACAGGCGAGGACATATTCTTATTCACATCACATACGGAATTCATATTTTCACGAAGTGATAATAAATAAAGCTTGTCTTGTCGAAAAGCAAGACCAACACATTTAGCATTAAACCATATCTCACATTTGCCATTTCCAAAATGGCATCATAACCATCATTGTCCAAGCATGAAACACTAATCAAGTTTCTTTGTAAAGAAGGAACATAAAGAACATCCCTAAGTAAAAGCATGAAACCATCAGCATGCTCTAGAGAAAGGTCGCCAACAGCTTCAACATCTGCTTGGACTCCATTTGCGACTTTAATGCATCTTTCTCTTCTTTGCGTAGTCCTCGTCAAACGGAATCCCTATAAAGAATTAGCAACATGAACAGTTGCTCCTGAGTCAATCCACCAATTAGATTTTGAATATTGTACATACAGGGATTCATTTATGAACGTAATAATGTTCTCACCTTTCTTTGCTATGGTCATCTTCAAGAAATCGGGACAATCTTTCTTATAATGTCCCATCTTCTTACAATCAAGACACTGATCTTTCTCCACTGCAAACTTCTTCTGCTAAGGCTGATGGTGCATGGGAGCCTTTCCCTGTGTCTTTGACGAGGAGTTAGCATTAAAGTTCTTTTTCTTGTTTTCTTTCACATAGTTGATAGTACCACCATGTGAAACCTTTATTCTCTCCTCCTCCTGCACACACATAGCTATGAGCTTCTTTAAGTCCCACTTCTCGGGCTGTATGTTGTAATTAACAACAAAAGTATCAAATTCCTTGGGCAAGGAAGCAAAAATCAGATGGATCAGGAACTCATTCTTGAGAGCCAGATCCATTGGTTTTAGCTTGGATGCCAAATTGCTCATTCTTAGTATATGCTCTCTTATGCTACTGCCACCTCCAGAGTACCTTTCTGTCATCAGCTGTTTTATCAGCTGGGTAGCATGTCTTTGAAGAGCCAGTGAACTGACTCGTTATTCTGTCAAGGTACTCTGTGACCGTGTCATACTCTGGGATTGAGCCCACTATTGTAGGCTCAATTGCGTTCCTTATCATAGCCAAACACTTCTTGTTGGCAGTGACCCACTTTTTATGCTCAAGGTCATATGACATTTTTATGGGAGCAAAGTCCCTCTCTCTGGTCTACCAAGCAGCATTAGCCTCGTTAGCCTCCCTCACCAGTGCCACATGCTCAGTGGGACACGGTGAGGTGACTATCCAGTCCACCTCAACCAAGATGAAGGCCAGATCGATCTTTTTCTTCCACTCAGTGTAGTTGTCTCCTTTGAGGGTCGGGATATCTTTGATACAACCCGTCAAGGAGTATCCTCTTGAAAACACAATTCATATAAAGTGAGAACATAATAATAACAATTGTATGCCTTAGTTCCAACGGTGGTCAAAATTAAAACATACAATTGTCCTCTACGCTAATTCTACATCACCGTTGGGCAGAAATAGAATTAATGCATGACAAAACTCATAAATAACATCATAATATTGCTATTAATCAACGTTGGTTAGAATAATAACAATATTATAATAATTTGAAAACATATCCATTTTTTAAAAATTAAATTCTCCCATTGGTTCGAATTTAATAATAAAAACAACAACTATAAATACGCAGTGGAAACATGTATAAAAATTCTTAATTTATCTACTTAACAGAAGCATTTTTCTGTACTTATCTTCTCTCTGAAAAATTTATCCCGATAGTTCAAAATTTTGACAGAGATTTAAACATGATATGTTTACATAATTCATCAAAATGCTTCTGAAAATAGAAAAACAAATGGACAAACTTCACTATGTTTACGGCCTGAGGCGAACTCAGCTGCCCGAGGCCCATTTGCGCTCTGCGCGCTCTACCGCGGCCCAGCCGCGCGCGCCTGCGCTCCCCCGTGCCCAGGCCGCAACCTGGGCCTGGGCCGGGATTCTACTTTTTCGCCTGGGCTTAATCTGGCCCGGTTGGTCACAGTCGTTCGTCTAGATCCGACGGTGATCCATCGACCTCGGCAGGGAGAAAACCCGCAGCACTGCTGCGCCCCCTGGAAACCCTAGCTCATTCTTTCTCTGCCCTTCTTTGTCCGAGCGGCGTAGCCGAGAGCCGCGGCGGCTGCGGCGGTCGTCAGTGCCGCCGGAGCAAGCCCAGCTGCTCCTCTTCCTCTTTTCTCTCTGCCCCGCTTGTCCCGTACGCACAGCCGCCATCGACCGTTTGGAGATGGCGCCGGAGGTGAGCTCGTGACGGAGATGGTGGCACCGCCTTGATACTGATACCCCTCGCCGGTGCACGTGTGCGGCCAGAGCCGCACGCGGCGCCGTCGAGCGACACTGCGGTGGTATCCTTTTGGTCTGGGCGCCCCCGATCACGGCGCGGATCAAAAGTCTGACTGGGCCGTTGGGCCCGTTCGAGTTGGAGATCAATCTAACAGGGCCCTCTTCCGGCCAGATCTTTGGTCCAGCCCACTGGGCTTTCTTGCTCATGTTGTTTGAGTCCTGGGCACTTTTGGAAGGATTGTGTCATCCAATTAGGTGCAACTTTTGCTACATTTATGGCCACAAATCTCTCACTTGCCTTAGAAAGGCTCGTCAATCCCAGCTTACTTGGCCTGTCAAGGGTCAAGGGAAGGAAATAAATTGGAATCAACCACCCCCACTACAAGCATTCACATTTCACCTCCCTCCACAGACAACTCCACAGAAGAGAAAACCCCAGCCTCATCGAGTTCGTCGCCGTCCATGGCTAACTTTGCAGTCGACCCTCGTCCTCATGTCCCCAAGGGCTTCTCTCTAGTGGAACAGCTGCTCCGTCCCCCTCCGTCAGGAGGTGTTCTTCACTGGCTGCTACACTCTCACCAATGAAGATTTGGCGATCATCAAGCTGGAGCCTCCAGTCAACAAGGATGACTTTGGACTGCTCGCCACTGAGCTGCAACGCTTCTTCACGGAGGTACACCGAGCATATGTTGCTGAAATCCAGCCATGCCCGCTTGGAGATGGCTATGTCAGGCTCGGTAGCCCCCTTGAAAGAGAAAGATTTTTGGGTCTGGTTTTTACCTTTGGATCTTATGCAATGACTGTGCTTAAGCATGACGAGGCCGAAAATGCTAGATCTTTTGACTTGGATAGGAAACTTGGGTCATGTTAGTTGGTTTTCCTGAAGATTTGAAGAATACTGTTGTTGTGGCTAAAGCTGTCTCTGGTTTTGGTATCCTAGTGCACTGGCATGAAACTGAAAATCTAGCTAGGGTGGTTGCTAAAGTCTACCTGAACAATGAGGCTAAGATTCCAGATTCCGTTAAAGTTAATGTTGGTTTGCCCCAAAAAGGCTGCTCGTGGACTTTACCTGTTTTTGTGTTGAAAAAAAAGCTATCTCTGAAGTTCTAGATGAAGAAGTCTGCATCACTGAGGGGCCCTTTCAGCCCATGCCGGTGCAGCCTCCACGCTGGAATGGTCCTACTCCCCTAGCTGACTCTGTGGCCACACCGGTAGGATCAACAGCAGAACCTAGAAATGTTCCAAATGCAGTTCCTGGTGAGAACATGGCTGTGGATCAGGAACCCACACCCCCAAATGCTGGTGTTTCTATTGAAGTGGTTGACATGGACATACAGAATGTGGAGGTAGGAAATGAGATTGTTGGTGAAGCAGTGTTTGAAAATGTTGGTAACAAGACCCCCATTACAGTTCGCCCAACTGTCAAAGTCAGTCAATGTGGGGGGCCCTATCCTAGTCACTGGACCCAAGTCCCCTGTTCCTACTTCTGGCTCCAAGACTCCTCTGCTACCCTGTGAATTGTTCAAGGTATTATCTTTTATTAATAGATCTATGCCTGCATCCTTGTTATCATATTTATCCCTGATAGATATTGATCCTGGCACAATTATCCCAACATATTTCAATGACCCGCCTCTCTTGGCTCACCTTGCCTGCCTCCTGCCTCCACAGAATGAGGATCCTCCAATGGATAGGGAGGCCCTGAAGCAAGTTTTGGAGGAAGATGATGTTATGAACGACGTATGGAATATGAAGTAAAACGAAATCAATCACAACGGAGACACACGATTTAATGTGGAAAACCCCTCCAATGCGAAGGGGAAAAACCACGGGCACCAGGATTCTACTTTTTTGCCTGGGCTTAATCTGGCCCGGCTGATCACAGCCGTTCATCTAGATCCGATGGTGATCCGTTGATCTCGGCAGGGAGAAAACCCGCAGCACTGCTGCGCCCCCTAGAAAACCTAGCTCATTCTTTCTCTGCCCTTCTTTGTCCGAGCGGCGTAGCCGAGAGCCGCGGTGGCTGCGGCGATCGTCAATGCCGCCGGAGCAAGCCCAGCTGCTCCTCTTCCTCTTTTCTCTCTGCCCCGCTTGTCTCGTACGCACATCCGCCGTCGATCGCTTGGAGATGGCGCGGGAGGTGAGCTCATGATGGAGATGGTGGCACCGCCGTGATACCCCTCGCCGGTGCACGTGTGCGGCCTGAGCCGCATGCGGCGCCGTCGAGCGACACTGCGGTGGTACCCTTTTGGGCTGGGCGCCCCCGATCACGGCGCGGATCAAAAGCCCGACTGGGCTGTTGGGCCCAGTTCGAGTTGGAGATCAATCTAACAGGGCCCTCTTCCGGCCAGATCTTTGGTCCAGCCCACTAGGCTTTCTTGCTCACGTTGTTTGAGTCCTGGGCACTTTTGGAAGGATTGTGTCAATCCAATTGGGTGCAACTTTTGCTACTTTTATGGCCACAAATCTCTCACTTGCCTTAGAAAGGCTCGTCAATCCCAGCTTACTTGGGCTGTCAAGGTTGTGGAAGGCGAAGGGTCAAGGGAAAGAAATAAATTGGAATCAACCACCCCCACTACAAGCATTCACATTTCACCTCCCTCCATAGACAACTCCACAAAAGAGAAAACCCCAGCCTCATCGAGTTCATCTCCGTCCACGGCGAACTTTGCAGTCGACCCTCGTCCTCATGTCCCCAAGGGCTTCTCTCTAGTGGAACAGCTGCTCCGTCCCCCGCTCCGTCAGGAGGTGTTCTTCACCGGCTGCTACAGTCTCACCAATGAAGATTTGGCGATCATCAAGCTGGAGCCTCCAGTCAACAAGGATGACTTTGGACTGCTCGCCACTGAACTGCAACGCTTCTTCACGGAGGTACACCGAGCATATGTTGCTGAAATCCAGCCATGCCCGCTTGGAGATGGCTATGTCAGGCTCGGTAGCCCCCTTGAAAGAGAAAGATTTTTGGGTCTGGTTTTTACCTTTGGATCTTATGCAATGACTGTGCTTAAGCATGATGAGGACGAAAATGCTAGATCTTTTGACTTGGATAGGGAAGCTTGGGTCATGTTAGTTGGTTTTCCTGAAGATTTGAAGAATACTGTTGTTGTGGCTAAAGTTGTCTCTGGTTTTGGTATCCTAGTGCACTGGCATGAAACTGAAAATCTAGCTAGGGTGGTTGCTAAAGTCTACCTGAACAATGAGGCTCAGATTCCAGATTCCGTTAAAGTTAATGTGGGTTTGCCCCCAAAAAGGCTGCTCGTGGACTTTACCTGTTTTTGTGTTGAAAAAAAAGCTATCTCTGAAGTTCCAGATGAAGAAGTCTACATCACTGAGGGGCCCTTTCAGCCCACGCCGGTGCAGCCTCCACGCTGGAATGGTCCTACTCCCCTAGCTGACTCTGTGGCCACACCGGTAGGATCAACAGCAGAACCTGGAAATGTTCCAAATGCAGTTCCTGGTGAGAACATGGCTGTGGATCAGGAACCCACACCCCCAAATGCTGGTGTTTCTATTGAAGTGGTTGACATGGACATACAGAATGTGGAGGTAGGAATTGAGATTGTTGGTGAAGCAGTGTTTGAAAATGTTGGTAACAAGATCCCCATTACAGTTCGCCCAACTGTCAAAGTGAGTCAATGTGGGGGGCCCTGTCCTGGTCACTGGACCCAAGTCCCCTGTTCCTGCTTCTGGCTCCAAGACTCCTCTGCTACCCCGTGAATTGTTCAAGGTATTATCTTTTATTAATAGATCTATGCATGCATCCTTGTTATCATATTTATCCCTGTTAGATATTGATCCTGGCACAATTATCCCAACATATTTCAATGACCTACCTCTCTTGGCTCACCTTGCCTGCCTCCTGCCTCCACAGAATGATGATCCTCCAATGGATAGGGAGGCCCTTAAGCAAGTTTTGGAGGAAGATGATGTTATGAACGACGTATGGAATATAAAGTAAAACGAAATCAATCACAGCGGAGACACATGATTTAACGTGGAAAACCCCTCCAATGCGAAGTGGAAAAACCACGGGCACCAGCCAGCAACAATCTCACTATCTCAAGAGTTTTGGGTTACACGCCTGTGGCGGCTTACAAGAGAATCAAGTCTCCAAGAAACCCTAGCAAGGGTAGGCTTCGGCTTTTACGGGCCTCCGCTTCGCTCCGTCAGAAGCCCGGCCTATATCTTGAAGTGAATTTGGAACAACTCCAACAGATGATGACCTGGTGGAAATCTCAGGTGCCAATTTCACCCCAAGGAAGAGGAGGCATGTCAAGGTGAAGGATCAGTTGGAGGACAGCTTCCTCAGATGCACTAAAAGGATCTTTGGGAAGACTGCAGGTTTCAAGGATGCTAAGAGTGCCCAGGAAGCTGAAGCTGCTGCTGCTGCTGAACCAATTCCTTTGGCCATCATCCCTGCTCTAAGCTCTACCCCGGCATCTCATATGACCGAGGCAGTTGTCCATGGCATTGCAGAAGGCTTTGTCCAGATCCACCCTAGTGTGGTATCTGCTGCTTGCTGGACCAGGATGTGAATGATGACAAGAACATGTGATGTGTATGTTCGAGCATCTGTCATTGTGATGGCGGTGCTTCTTTTGCCAGAGAACTTATCTAGCTCTCGATGCCGGTCTGCGTGCCGAGGAAAAAATAATGTAAAGTTTGAGCAGACTTGTGTTGCTCCCCCTGAGAGCTTTAAGTTTAATCCAAACCAGTTTAAGTTTTATCATATTTACCTTGATGTGTTTCCCTTTTGGATTCTATCACATTTCAGCGTTTTCCTTCCTGTTTGTTACTCTTATTGCTCTGATTTTAAACAGTGTTTCTTATTTGGTTTTAGTATGTGTATGCTAGAACCCATCAGTCTCATTCTGTTCTCTGATCATGAATCACAACAAAAGAACAACAAAAATTTTGGTCTGGAATATAAGAGGCATTAACTCTCAAGCAAAATGGGATGCTTTTCGTGGTAAAATTGAGGAGAGTGCCTGTCAGATTGTGTGCTTGCAGGAAACCAAACGTGAGAATTTTGACTGTTTTTATCTGAAAAGTTTTGCCATAGGTATCTGGAAATTTTCAGCTTCTCCCCTTCTGCTGGGGCTTTTGGAGGTCTTTTAACCATATGGAACAGCTCTGTCTTAGATGGTATCACTATCCAATCTAATGCTCATGCTATAACTGTAAAATTCCACAACAGATTGGATAACAAGGATTTTCACCTGACTAATATCTATGGACCTTCTGTTTCTTTTGAAAAGATGGCTGTCACTTGGTTGATCAACCTGGATACTAGTAACTTCGATGACTGATTTCTGGCTGGTGATTTCAATTTAATTTGCTCTGTTGAAAATAGAAATAAGCCAGGAGGAGACTTAGGTGAAATGCAACTGTTCAATGACTGCATTTTGGGTTTGGATCTTGTCGAAATACCTTTCAATGGTAGAAACTTTACTTGGAGTAACATGCAGACCAACCCTCTTCCAGTCAAACTTGATTGGGTTTTCTCTTCAGTCTCTTGGAACATGTCTTACCCTAGAATTGTGGTTCAGACCTTGGCTAGGCCAATTTCAAATCATATTCCTTTTGTGATCCATATTGACAGCTGCATTCCAAAGGCTATTTTTTAGGTTTGAAAACTTCTGGATCTAGCATCCTGGCTTCAAAGAAACAGTTGAATTGCATTGGAAAAACTCTCCTATTTTTGGTAATGTGTAACACCCTAAAATTTGACCTAGTTTAAAAATCACTAAAAATTTGAACTTTTTAAAACTTTGCATAGGAACTAGAATATATAACCAACATAGGTAATATTTATAAATAAATTAATATAGGAAAACAAAACTTGATGTCTGAAACTTTGTGTGTGAATGTTTGCTTGACTTGTTGAACTTATGGTGGTACCCTTTGCATACTCAAGCATTCAAATTTGAAATCAAAATCATTTAAACATATGCATATATATAGTCTGCGAAATAGAAAAGGGAAAGGAAAATAGAAAAAAACACTTGGGCTCATTCTCTCTCCCTCTCTCTCACTTAGCCCGCAGCAGCAGCCCATCTCCTTGCCTCTCTCCCTCCTCCCCGCACGGGCCGGCCCAGCTCCTCGCCCTGGCCCAACGCGCGCCCACGCCCCTCCCCCTCTCCCTCTCCCTCACCGACACCCGGGCCCAACGTGTCAGCTTCATCGTCCACCTCGCAGCCGGCAACCGTACGCGGCACAACACCGCACGTCAATGCCCTGCCCGCTCCACCTTGGTGCCAGCGCAGATAAACGGCAACACGACGATACCTCGGGACCCCATGGCGCCCCTCTTTTTCTTCTCTTCTCCCCTCTCCTCCCTCATTGTGAGCTCGTCAACATCGACGCCATGGTCGCCTCCGCGCCGAGCCACAGGAGTAGCCGCCAAGGCACTTCACCATGCGCGTGGGCAAGCACTAGCTATGGCGAAGTGACCTGACGAGGTCAACCACGAGCGCATGTGGCGGATAAGAGCAGCCGTGGGAAAATATCTCACTGCCAGGAACCGACCTAGCTGGCCTATAAATAGGCCTGGCCAATGACGCTCTCGCCTTGCCCTCTCCATCATCCGCTCCGCCGAGGGCGGGAACACACCATCTCCCCCTTCGTTTCCCCTCTCCCCTCCTCTCCACCTTCTTCCAGTTTCCCCCAAATCAGGAGTTCACCGGCGCCATTGGTGCCGCCTTCCCCTTTCCTATTCCTCACTGCGTCGTTGGCCGATTAGAGTGACCGGTGAGTCCTAGAGCCCCTCCTCGATTTCCTTTGCTAGCTAGTTAGTCGTTTCTCCCTCTATGTTATGTTGTCCTCATGTGCCATGCACCACTAGGCCGCCATGGACGCTGGATAGTTGTCGACAAGGCTCGGCTGGTTACCACGCCACGTCCACTGCCCTCCTCACACACTCGCGCACACGCACATGTAGTTGATTAAGTAGGATAGGTTCATTAGGAGCACTTTCACCACTCACCGCCGCCGCACTAGCTCCGGCGGGCCACCGCCGCCGCCCCAGGCACTCGCTGCCGCTGTTGACCTCACCACCGGCCGCGGTAAGCCTCCCCAAGCATCGTCCACCCCTTGAGCACCTCCACCAGGGCCCGCTGCCACCGGCGTAGCTCATTCCGGCAAGCCCGAGCCCTCTCCCCTGTTCCGTTCAGGCACCGGTGGTCATCCCACCCGTTTCCATCTCCCTCTCTCCCCTTCTCTATCTCTGTCGTGTGGGCCAGGCGCATGATGGTGTTGCCGTTACCGTCGCCTCCCGTCCGTCCCTCCCCCTCTCTCTCCCTCTTTCACTGACGCATGGGCCCTTGGCTGTAACACTGTCGCCGCCATCTTCGCTGACGTGGCAGGGTGGCCCACTTGTCATCCACACACATAGCGCGGGGTACGCTTTGGAAAACGCTGGGTACACCCGGCTAGTGTACATAGAGAGCTGAAAACACATCTTCCTAGCTTAGAAAAATTCATAGAAAATTTGTAGATAAACTAGATGCATTAGGGAATTTAATCATGTAGTTTGCACATATTTTCTTGCACCAGAAATGCATATAAATTTCTACCTAGCAAAATGGCTATTGAATAAACTTCAAAAATATATAACTTTTAAACCCTAACTCCTTTTTACATGAAACCACCTCTAAAATTCATCTAAAATCTAGCTCTATCATTTGCACCTGGTACCACCATATTGTTCTATGTTTGCTTTGCCCTTCTTTTATGGTTAGCGGTAGTCTTATTTCGATCGACACGCCCGACAGACGATGGTAATCATCGGGAGGACGAGGACCCAAATTTTGTAGATGTGTCGGAAGGTGACAACAACGAAGGCAAGTCCTAGCTCCCCTCCCTACCATCTTGCTTTAAACCACTGAAATGTTGAAACATGACTAAAATTTGGTAAACCTCAAACTTAGGGATAATAATGGAACTTAAAATTGGTAAACCTAAAACTAAACCCCGACAAGGGATGAGTGGTAGTAAACTATGGAGGTAGTTTACCATGGCAGGGATGCCTGGAGAGGATTCCTATGAGAGATACTTGCTTCGATCACATAAGGACCTATTCGTAGTCCCCCTCGCCTAGTGAGATATTACGTACAACCACATGTCTATATAGGTAGGCTTGATCTCATACCCCGTTAGATAGAAGTATAATTTCTACTAAGAGGCCAGTGTTGGCAGCGGAATATCAGGAGCCAACACGAGGGATAGGTTTTCTTCCGTGGTCTAGTTGGCATGGATGCTATGTGATCTTCCACGTTAAGCTTTTGAGATTCTAGCCGTGTTCGAGCCCATAATTATTTTTGGCCATGTTCGAGCCATGTTATTTTTTTGGTGATGATGAGGTATCCGTTGACGGTTGTTAACTACTATTATAAACCATCAACTAAACATGAATAAGAGCATAAATCAATCTCCAATATAGAATTAGGGATTAAACTGACAGAATTCCATAGGTTTTGGTGAATATGTGTTTCTGCTAGGTTTATTAGGAAAAGGAGGCAAGATAACAAGGATGTCGGGCTAAAAAGCATATTCCACCATGTAACTAACTTGCGGAGATTCTAGAGAACACGAGAAGACTCTCCGATGAAACTTGGGCCAAAAGGCCACAAAGGGGGGGTCAGCCAACCTGGGCCTAGGTCGGCCGACCTGGGCCAAAGCCCGTTCGTGGCCTGCTTCAAACGTCGGTTCCCCACCGCCATTGAGGTCCAATCTTCGTCGTAGATTGAAGTTGGTTTGATCCGAGGGCTCTGGTTCATCCCACCAGCCTATATAAGCAGCCCTGTACCCCCTGAGGCAAAGGCATCCCTAAAACCCTAATTCATATTTTCTAGTGAGGATCAATCGAGAGGGGTCCTATGAAAGGATGTACCTCTCAGAGATAGCCATCAAGAGAAGATTAGTCATGTAGTCCTGAAAAGATTCGACTAGTCTTTTAGATATAGTGAGATAGAGTGTGAAGGAAGGGTTTGGAGGAAGTGCCAGCCTGTCGGTGCTCCCTCTATAGCTTGTACCTGTGAGATCAAGTTCCTCTAGAGCTTGCTTCTGAGATTCCTCTGGTAATCAACTTCTAATTCAAGTAAGTAACATTGTTTATATTGTTCTTTAGGTTTGTGAGTCTCTTTTGAGCGCTTTAATCTATGGCCACAGTTTAAGGTATAACTCTAGTGTAAGTGTGGCGCTTAGACTCGGGTTACTCATAGATGCACCTACTTTCTGGATCGGTGGTAGCTCGCGAGGGTGACTTTACATCATTGAATCATCAAAGTCTATCCTAACACTTGCCTATGAGCTACACCAGTGTTTGGGTGCAATGGTCCAGAACCAATCCTTTTTAGGAAAGGTAGACAAAAATCCTTACCTTCACCTACAAGAGTTTGAGTTACCACCGCATAGAGGGCATGTCTAATGAGATCTTAAGATGGAAGCTTATTCCTTTCTCTTTGAAGGGAAGAGCTAAAAAATGATATAATCGAACCATAGAGAAGAAGCAAGGAGATTGGGAAACTTTGCGTTCTAGCTTTTGCTTGGACTTCTTTCCCATCTCTAAAGTAGTCAACCTTAGAACCGAGGTCCTATCTTTTAAACAAGAAGATAATGAATCTCTGGCCACATCCTAGGAACGTTTTAACTCTCTTATAGACTCTGGACCATACTTAGCCTTATAAGACCCCATCCTCCTTTAACATTTTTACATGGGTCTTAGCAAGGATTCCAGGGAATCCCTTGATTTAGCCACTAGAGGAGCTTTCCTTCATTTGTCTGCTAGTGAAGCAATGTCTATGCTTATTAAGATTAGTGAAAAGATTTCTTGCACTAGCCTTCATTTTGAGCTCTTCGAGGAAGAGAAGGGATCATCTCCCGAACAAGAAGAGGAAGTTTTGATAGCCAAATCACAACCACTCCAATTCCAAGGTTTAGCTATCAATCCCATCCACCAATACCCCAGAATTCAAATTCTCCAAGAGAAGAAGAAAGTCAACCTTTTAAGATTTCTTGTGAGGATGATCTGTTTGGTGCTAATTTTGGAAAAAGCTTAAACTTCCAGTTCCATAAGAGACCTATGAGTGAATATAATTCAAATCCTCTCAAGAAGGGACCTCTTAGAAAGCGTCCTTATTCCCATATAGGACATCAGGAAAAATTCAAGGATGGCATGACTAGTGATGCCATAGAAGGAGAGCAAAACCATTTAGAAGCCAATCCGATCTTCTCACCTTCTATGCCTACATTAGATGTCTTATCTAAACCCATCTCTCAACCCATCCTTGATCCTGATGAATCCTCTTATGCTCTCTCTCCTAAGTCTCATGATTACCCTAGAAACCCACTAAGACACCCAAAGCATAGGAGTCATGAAGACCACAAGGATGATCAAGAAGAGCAACTACAAATGGCAGGAATGTATTAAGAATTACTTGGAATATATGAAGAACACATATGCCATTGTTAAAGAATGGATGGACAAGGATGAAACCTTATGGTTAGAATCCAAACTTGGCCTAAATTCTAATGGTGAGCTTAAATCAATCTCTTTAATAAGCAATACTCATCCAAGTTTGGAGGAGGCCTTAGACGAGACCAACCCGAGAGCCACCAATCCATGGGAAATCTTGGACAATAAAATGTCCAATGAATGACATAGGCATAAAATAATGGAGACAATGATTCCATCTAGACATTCATGAAGAATCACCCTTGGAGCTTGAAAAGGAAGATGACATCGATGAGCAATGAAGTTATTTCATTAACACCACATCAAATCCATGCTCGCATGAGAAATCTTCTGAAACAATTGGTCTCTCCAACATTGCCACTCATGAGATCTTCAGCCCCCTCATACCTTCTATTCCTAAAAACTTTGAAAGGGTGGTTGTAGATATATATGTTTATCATAAATATTATAGATCTCGTTGTGTGAATCTTGAGTTAGGTACACAAAGATTGGTGTCAAAGGAGAAACCACTTCACCAACTTAAAGCCCAATTCGAAGCTTTCCCAAGGACAAGCTTGTGTCCTAAAGCAAGCATGAGCTTTCACCTTTTTGCCCTTGTGAAATGAACATAGAAATATAGTTGTAGAAATATTCCTTCAGGTATTTTTGTCACTAACCATTCCAGGTTTGAAGCAAAAAGGATGAATGATAACGACGCAAGGTATGTCCAACCAATCATCATGCAACATTGAGTCATATCTATCCAAACTTGACTATGCTTTGCAAAATTCAAGCTTGGGGGATGGGCTTCTCTGAAAAAATCTTTTGCCATGTTGCTACATTATCTTGGTTGTCTGTACCTTTTAAGACATGCTCAAACTGCTAAACAACAATCATGCTCTTTCATCTCTATTTGAATAAATCTCTATAATGCTCTCACGCGACCTTTATCTACTATAGTAAGTTTTGGTTTGGAAGTACTGTACATATTTCTAAAGGCTTTTTAAATTAAGCATGGTGCTTAGGTTAAAATTCCTTCCTTAATCAAATTAGACATGGAGTCTAGTTTGTTTATTGAACTTAAACTCATTGTAGTGGATACTGGATATTTTGCTAGACTAACCCTTGTAGGAAAACTCTTAAATCAATTTGGGGTAGTCACGAGATGAATTCAAATAGGAGATGAAGCAAGGTACATGAAGAACTTTAACAACTTTGCACAAGACACAGCTCATTCAACATAGATGGAAGAACTATAAGTATCTTTGTTCATTCACTCTGTCTTCTACTGCAAATTACCTTCTGCCTTGAGTCATGCTTGTATAGAACATGATAAACAAAATCTATGCTATAATAATCCCAAAACCATCTTTCCATTGGCATAGAAGGAACACAACAAAATTCTGGACAAACAACCTATGTTTCAAAATTATATTCCTTCGAGTATGTGTTGTCCACTAATCCGTTGCAGGCATAAGAATGAGTGAGGTGGAAGGTCTAACAAGGTGTCAAAAGATCGAAGACCAGAAAGATGGAATGACAAAACGATGAGAGAGAAAGGGTGCAATCTAGGAAACAAGAAGCCCATGAACATCTCAACCTGTGAGGCTAGCTGAACAAGGAAAACTTCAAGCAAAAGGGAAGAACCATCACACGTCATCTACCCTTCTCATATGGTGTCTTCACACTCCAATGACAAAGGTAACATCCTAAGGTAAATGGTCCTAATTCAAAAGTTTTCTCTGATTCTGGTATGCACATAAATGAAGAGCCAAACATATTTGAGTTACAACCTTACTTGATCCAACCTGATTAACTCAACATGTTTAGTTCTTTAAACTTGTTCCTAGCATCACTTTCTTGATCCCATAAACTTAACCAATTAAATTGAAAAGTGCACATCCTGTCTTTGGAAGATGATAGTCATAATCATGAAATCATTGATATAGTATGCATAAATAGACAATCCTTCCATTAGTTAAGAATGTGCTTAAATGCTGCATTCATGCTCAATCTTCTGATCTTACCACTCATGTTACAATGGAACAAAACGCATAACATCAACCTTAACTTGATCCATGTGTCTGAGTTTAGAGAAGAATAAATAATGTTTTGGTTTTGCTGGTGTTTTCCCACCAACAGAGCCCATGCACTTGATCTCTACCTTGTCTTTGCAAGCAGGACACACTTAGAGCAGGGGTTTGTCAATTCCCCAAAGTTCTACAAGTAAAAGTTCTGAACTGTGAACATGCACAGTGAGCAAGATGCTGCCAGCCTCCACTATTGATGCTTCACTTCAAATTGTTGGATGAGCAAGACACCATCCTCAGAATCACCATCTCAAGAGGCACAGTTTATCAATGTCTCCACCTTTGGGATCGGATGATGCACCTAAGGAATGAACATGGTAAGAAGTCCTGATCAGAGGACTTAAATCACTGAACCCTCATCGGGAGGTAACATCGGTAGTTAACCATATTTATTTTTAGCATTGCATGAATTATTTCACTTTAACATATTTACTTTTCTGCATTAGCATTGCATCTAGAAAATAAAAATAAAAAATTTGTATTACTGCATATCATTATTGCATCATAAATCTTAAGCCCCTTGTAAATAATTTTGTGGTGTGTAAAAACCCGTAGGAATATTCACCGTGGTGGAATAAAAATAAAAATAAATATGCATTCATCTTGTTACATTTTATTTGCATCATAGAAAATAGAAAATTCCAAAAACATTGAGAAAGAGATCCTGCTGAAACTTTGCTGAGAAGAAAAATCAGAAACAATCCCAAAAGCTCTGGACAACTGAGGCTTAAGTGGCCAACCACTAACGCTTAATTTGTTCCACAAGTTTTGTTGTCTATTTTGAGTTTCACAGGATTTAAAAAGGACCAGGAAGAGCTAACAAGCAAGTGAATGTTCTATCTTCTGTTGGAGCACTGTCTCACATCATCAACATCAATCATTGTTCCGATAGAGGAAGTACATCTCCGCTGCCAGTCTGCTACACCGCAAGATCGAACAATCACAACAACATCCAACTTGAGGGAGGAGCATCCCATGTATCCAGCTAAGTATTCTTTTCCCTTTTAGTTTTACTAAGTTTGCTATATATTTGCTAAAGAAATAAAAAGATGCATAACAAACACAACAAAATAAAAAGTTTGTCTTAGCTAGTTATATATATTTTTGTAAGGTGAAATCTTAAAACTCTGCAAATAAAATAAAAAGGTATGTCTAGTTTGTTTTTAAGAAGTTGTTAATAAGAGGACTCAGAATAATCTCTAAAATGAAAATGATGAATAGTTGCTCTATCGTAATTCCTTTCAAGTACCTAGTTTTTAGCCTTGAATTCTCCTGAGTTTTGGATAAGATTGTTTTGATATAAGAATTTACTCTGAACTTGAAACTCGTGGGTAACATACGCTTGATCTAAGTCTAGGTAATTGACGGATATGATATGAGAAGGTCTAAGCTACTGTTTATCTTGTTCCGAGTGACACTAGTTATCTAGAGATTTACTTTTTGAAAACATAAAAATACTACATGATGAGTTCCTGTATGACAAAGCTTGAATTCCCACTAGAGCCATACATGTTATTTAGGCTAGAAAACTTCCACATATATGCTGCTTGCTTTTGTATTAAGTTTTGTCAATCTTTGTTGATGCCTTATGAGAGATTTGTCATGCTCTTAAAATTAAGATCACGTACACACCATCCACATATGCACTACTCCTACACTGGGGGTATGCGCAAAAACATGCCTTCTATTTAGATTCACCCAAAAATGTTCTACTCCTACACTGGAAGTGAACACCAAAAATATTCCCTATAGGATATCCCCCAAATAAATGCTCTAAGTTCTTGTTCCTATCTCTCAAAGTTTTGTTGTAGAAAGAGACATGGGGCTATGCAAAAGTTATTCATGAAAAAAAGAGAGTTGAAAAAAATGGACAAGTGTCCAAGATATCTAAAGCAATGGGTACTCAGATGCCCGCCTGAAAAAAAGAGATGAATAAGATAGCCCTCATTCTCTAGCAAATGTTTCCAAGTTTTAAAAGAGAGATATGTTTTCAAGGAGCAAAGTAGAATTAGGATCAGCCACCATATATATCCACCATATAGCCACACACATGCACATGTTGATTTGATTGTATGACTTAACTCTCTTGGATCCATTGTTTGACTTTACAATATATGCATTGCAAGTAGGCTCTAGCTTTCTCCCTACCTATGAACTCTAAATAAGCCTTAGTGGTAGGAAGAGAAAAGGGCATAACATCATTATTGCCTTGGTGAGGATCCACAAATACCACATATATTGAGAGACTTGAGAGTGTCATACAATGGAATCACCAAGTTTTATTTTGAAAACTTCTAAAAACTCCGGAACAATGGTTGAACAAAGAGCTTGAGACATAGTGCTTGACTTGACCGTTCTGTCTTTCAATTGCTTAAGACACAAGTGAAGGCTAAGAGGCCCCATGGTTGAAGGTAATATGGGTAAGTTTGAAAGTCAGAATAGTTTATTCTAATCTGGAGGAGAAATTATTGTTTGAATGCATGTGTACTTTTGAGGCGTGAAAAGCATTGTAGCAACTCCTGATCCATTGCTAAGTTTAGTTTTGCTAAGGGACTAGCAAAGGTTAAGCTTGGAGGAGTCGTTGACGGTCATTAACTACTATTATAAACCATCAAGTAAACATGAATAAGGGCATAAATCAATCTCCAACATAAAATTAGGGATTAAACTGACAGAATTCCACAGGTTTTGGTGAATCTGTGTTTCTGCAGGGTTTATCAGGAAAAGGAGGCAAGATAACAAGGACATCGGGCTAAAAAACATATTCCACCACGGAACCAACTTGAGGAGATTCTAGAGAACACGATAAGACTCTCTGACAAAACTTGGGCCAAAAGGCCACGGAGGGGGGTCGGTCGACCTAGGCCAAAGCCCGTTCATGACCCGGTTCGAACGTCGGCTCCCCACCACCATTGAGGTTCAATATTCGCCGTAGATTGAAGTCGGTTTGATCCCAATGGCCTATATAAGTAGCCCTGTACCCCCTGAGGCAAAGGCATCCCTGAAACCCTAATTCATATTATCCAGTGAGGATAAATAGAGAGGGGTCCCATGAAAGGATCTACCTCTCAGAGATAGCCATCAAGAGAAGATTAGACATGTAGTCCCCTAGAGATTTGACTAGTCTTTTAGATATAGTGAGATAGAGTGTGAGGGAAGAGTTTGGAGGAAGTGCTGGCCTTTTTGTGCTCCCTCTACGGCTTGTACCTATGGGATCAAGTTCCTTTGGAGCTTGCTTCTAAGATTCCTCTGGTAATCAACTTCTAATTCAAGTAAGTAACATTGTTTATATTGTTCTTCAGGTTTGCGAGTCTCTTTTGAGCGCTTTAATCTATGACTGTAGTTTAAGGTATAACTCTAGTGTAAGTGTGGCACTTAGACTCGGGTTACTCGTAGATGCACCCTACTTTCTAGATCGGTGGTAGCTCGCGAGGGTGACTTTACCTCGTTGAATCTTCTATAGTCCTCCTCCCGTTTATAGGACTAGTAAGACCTGGTTGCTAAGGAAAGCATCCTCTGCTGGTGTCTTTTCTTATGTAATGTCCCCAGTTGAATAATACTAGACAAAGCTTGCGAGGGTTAGAACTAGCAGACCTTAGTGATCTTCTCTATGTCCCTATCATCTCTGTCCTTGTTTCTTCTCCGAATTAAGTTAGACATAGTTGTGCTCACACGTTTTCCTATGGATATGATATTGAAAACCTTTGGGTGAAAGCTACAATGGTATCCGTACACTTGTGGATCTTTTCTGTTTGCGTTAATAAATACTAACAGTATCATCACATTGGGACAATTAGGTATCTTCCCAGAATTTGTGTGTTTCCAACCCCTGAGAAGCTATAGTAGAGTTATATGGATATCTAACGTCACGTACATTCGGGTATGAGGTCTTGTTAGTTCTATCTCATCCACTAATCATGGATGAGGTTGCACCTATCGTGTGGGGAAATTTGTACACCTCTGCAGAGTTAATTAAACCTATTCGAATAGCCACGTCCTTGGAATGGGCAAATGCTAGGATGGGATATTATGATTAGATTTACTTTTATGTGTAATGAAACTGGTAATGGAATAGATGCTAACCCGGGGACTAGTGGGAATAGTAATACTCCGCTAGGACCCAACCCTTAATCATAATCACCACTACACTTCTATTTCTACCCTATGGTTAGGGCTTGCTGAGTACGTATGTACTCACCCATTGTTGACCCACAGATTTCAGCACGGAAGAAGACTATAACTTCGACGAAGAAACGTACCATGAGGATTAGGAGTCACGCAAGGAAATACGTTCATAGGAGTATGACATCGAGGCTAAGGTTTTGACCACGCTCAAGTTGCCTATGGAATAGGACACCGCTTCGCTGTATAATAATCTCGTTGTTGAGACCACCAATAATGTCGTTTCACGGCCATAGTATTCTGCTATATATGTAGCCTATGACCATGCCCCTTTGGGCCACTATTGTAAGACCTTATTTTTAGATATCAATAAAGCTTGGAACCTTTTACTATATATATATATATATATATATATATATATATATATATATATATATATATATATATATATATATATATATATATATATATATATATATATATATGTGTGTGTGTGTATGTGTGTGTGTGTGTGTACCATTCTTGTGATTTGGTACGTACATGTGCGTGATCCTAGAGCAAGTACGGATGCACTTAGGACTCTCAAATTGGTCGACAGAGTGGTATCAGAGCCGTGACAGTAGGACAAAGCCATAGGAATGGAACGTGTTAGGTAGTTTTATAGTGATAGCAATAGCCGTAGACCTGATAATAATAAAGTGGATGAACCTTTCTCATTGTCATTTCTCATTTGTGTCGCAAAAATGTTTCTAACCCCTGTGGTGAAATTTTTGCAGCAATGGACGACATATGGGAGCGTTTGGATTGTTTGACCGTTGGAGGATTCCCACCACTCCTTGGGGAGACACTCTAGCGTTTGGGTTACACTAAGCCTCCCATGTACTACTATTGCGAGTGCGATGTGGAGGGTGTACTCAAGTGCGAGATGCACATGCATATTACCGAGCATCCAATAAGCACCGAGTTTAGGGTTAGATGCATCCCAACAATCGGAAGAGAACTAAGTGACACATGTTAGATTGCAGCAAGTCGGGCTCTCATGGATAATTGCCAGGAATATGAAGCGAAAGTCAACAACACCCATGCAAGATTCTTTCTAGTGATGGATCAGACTTCTCTCATTTGGCGTAAGAAGGTTAAGGCAATGGAAAAGGCGAAGCCATAGGTGCTAGAATACACTCTAATGACTACAGCCAAGTACCCACATGCCCTCGACACTCTCTACGAAAATCAGGAAATAGAGCTAAAGATAAGGAACACTAAACTCAAGGAAGTAGAAGCTGAAGTACAAGCACTAAGGATGGAGCTACTCATGCTAAACTCACAGCTATCAACCATGAGAGAAGAAAAAGAGCAATGCAAGCAAGAACTATAGAAACCCTTGAATGCCCAAAGGTGAGGAAAAGGAGAAGGAGAGCCTACTAAAGAATCAACCACCCACAACAGCAAGAAGACCACTGGGGATGCTAATACCATCAGACCCTCCCGAGTTCTTTCAGGACTAGAGCTAAGGGATGTGCATGTGAACCTCATGATGGGACCTTCATGAGATACAGTTCATGTAAAATAAATAATGGGACTGTAGTGACTTGTAGTAGTGTCTAGTATTCCGAGTAGTAGTAGTATGCCTAGTGTCGCTCCGATGTCATTAGAAGTATGAGTTGTTGCATAGTAATCACCCTAGCAGTTGCTGTATGATGCACCCTTGTATCATATATGTATGACTATTCATGTGATATATTTTGTGTTTGTTTATACATGTGTGTCTTTGCTTTCTTGTTATCCCATTTTCTTGCACCCAAATCCTAGAGGATGTCTTCTCATCCTTGCTGTTCCATAGCAACAGATGGAAAGGAGATCCAATAGGATTCGGGATCACCGTGAAAGGACTGCCAAAAGGCAGGTTCATGAGGAAGAAGAGCCAGTTACACCACAACCTAGAGGCAGGCAGAACAAAGGCAATCACGAATGTCATAATCGTAGGCATGAGCATGAGCAACCACAAGAAGATAATATCCCAATTGTAGAAGAAGTACATGAAGAAGGCGAAGAAGAAGTCAAGCAAAATGTTGGAAATGACCGAGTACAAGGGGAGGAACCCCGCCACCCCTGCCAATATTGGCAAAAGTAATGGATCAACACACACGATTATTGGAAAATCTTGCAAGAAGATAAGATAATGGAAATGGACAAGGGAAAATGGCAGCATTCATGAGGCTTCACCCACCAACATTCGATAGTGTAGAAGATGACCCATTGTCAGCAGATGATTGGTTATGTACCATCACCAATAAATTAAATGCAATATGAGCCACCGAAGAAGAAAAGGTTATCCTCGTCACACACCAACTTGTAGGAGCCGCTGATGAATGGTGGGAAACTACCAAGATGCAGCTAATGAGCCAGAAGCTATCACCTAGCAAGAATTTGTGGAGAAATTCCGTGAATATCACATCCCTGAGGGAATCATGGAGATAAAAGTAGAAGAACTTTGTTCCCTGAGACAAGGCCCAATGATAGTGAATCAGTACATCAGGAAGTTTATGAAGCTAGCATGCTATGCACCAGAGGATGTCAACTCTGACAAGAAGAAGCAAAAATGTTTTAGGAGTGGACTCAATGCATCCCTAAGAGAACAAATATAATGGTCACTCACATCTACCCTGATTTCAACATGCTAATGAACCACACTATCCTGCTAGAAGAAGAACGTGTCAGAGGCAAAGGAGTATAGAAGCGCAAGTTCCTGATATAGCGTGCTCACCAATAAGAAAGAACACAATGAGTCCGCACCAACAACACCGCACCCACAAGGTATCAGCCAACCATACAGTATAGGACATCTAGACCCAACACTTCACAGACCACATCCAACTACAAGAACAACAACAATCAACCCAAGAGTACCAATAATATAGCAATGGAGACCTATTTTGGATGCTGATAGCTAGGACACCGTGTAGCCCAATGCCGTCTTAAAGACACAAACTCTACCCCTGCTCAGTCTATAGCTAGCAATAAGACAGCCGCCTCAGGAGTCGGATGCACATCACCTCAGAACTTTGGACCACCAAGAAGGAATGCCCTGAATTTTAGGCGAGGTCATGTGAACCACGTAAACGTAGAGGAAGTATAGGCAGCACCTAATGTCATGTACGACGAGTTTCTAGTGAACTCCACTCTTGCAACTGTGTTGTTTGATTCCAGCAGTTCACATTTGTTTGTTTCTACTTGTTTTGTGCTTAGAAATAGTTTAAGAATAGTGTTACTATCCACCCCTATCTTGATTTGAACCCCTAGAGTTATTCTCAAATGCCCTCAAGTGAAGATAATGATAGATGGAGTAGAGTTTCAAGTAGACTTGGTAGTACTTAAGACAGAAGGTTTGGACATAATACTAAGAATGGATTGGTTAAAGAGACACCATGGCACTATATCCTGTAGCAACAGAGTAGTAACCCTAATAAATCACAATGGGATAAAGGTAGAATGTCACCCTCAAGCTCCCAAAGCATAACCAATGGTTTACAACATACAGGCAGCAAGCATTAAAGAACTACCAGTCGTATGTGAATACCTCGATGTGTTCCCTGATGAGTTACCAGGAATGCCACCTGATAGAGACTTGGAGTTTATTATTGACCTAATACCTGAAACCGCACCAATTACGAAAAGACCATACCGAATGGGAGCCAATGAGTTGAAAGAATTGAAGAAGCAACTACGAGTGTTACAAGAAAAAGGATATATCAGACCAAGCTCATTACCTTGGGGATCACCAGTTTTGTTCATAAAGAAAAAGATGGCAGCCTCTTTATGTGTATTGATTATCGGTCTTTAAATGAAGTCACCATCAAGAACAAGTACCCACTACCAAGAATTGACAACCTATTTGATCAACTAAAAGATACCAAGTATTTCTCCAATATAGATCTGAGATCAGGCTACTATCAACTGAAGATTTGGCTCAGCGATATACCAAAAACCGCATTTGTGACCTGCTATGGACAATATGAGTTCACTGTGATGTCGTTTGGGTTAACCAATGCCCCGGCCTATTTCATGAATCTGATGAACAAAGTCTTTATGGAGGAAATGGATAAATTCATAGTAGTATTCATCGACAACATTCTCATCTATTCGAGAAGTGCTCAAGAACATGAACAACATTTGAGAGTAATATTGAATAAGTTATGGCCACATGAGCTATACACTAAGTTTAGCAAATATGAATTTTGGCTACAAGAAGTCACTTTCCTAGGACACATTATCACTGCAGAAGGAGTAAAGGTAGACCCAGAGAAGGTTCAGGTCGTATCAGAATGGAAGCAACCAGCAAATGTGACATAAATTCATAGTTTTCTTGGACTAGTAGGCTACTACAGAAGATTTATTGAAGGATTTTTAAAGATCGCAAGACCCATGACCACCCTAACACAGAAAGGAAAGGAATTCAAGTGGACAGAAGCATGCGAGAAGAGTTTTCAAGGGTTGAAGACCCGGTTAACCATAGACCCAATACTCACGCTACCAAACATACACATGAGTTTTATAGTATATTGTGATGCTTCACGATAAGGATTAGGATGTGTCCTAATGCAAGATGATAAAGTAGTTGCCTACACCTCCTGACAACTAAAGAAACACGAAGAAAATTACCCAACACATGATTTGGAACTAGCCGCCATAGTGCACGCACTAAAGATATGGAGACACTATCTTATTGGAAACAAATGTGAGATATTTGCAAACCACAAGAGTTTGAAGTATATTTTCACTCAGCCTAATTTGAACCTATAACAAAGAAAATGGTTGGAACTGATCAAGGACTACGATTTAAGCGTACAATACCACCCTGGAAAAGCTTACATAAAGCTTTAGGGACACACTTGGATTATAGCTCAGCCTATCATCCACAGACCGACGGACAGACAAAACGAGTAAACCAGATATTGAAAGACATGTTGCGCGCATGCGTACTCACCTATGGGAAAGATTGGGAAAAGAGCCTACCATTCGCAAAATTATCCTACAAAAACAGTTACCAAGCAAGCTCGAAGATGGCACCATTCAAAGCCTTGTATGGAAGGAAATGCCAAACACCATTAATGTGGTCCGAGGTCGAAGAAGGAAGCCGATTTGGCCTAGATATGATAAAGGAGGCCGAAGAACAAGTAGCCAAAGTCCGCGAGAACTTGAAGACAACGCAAAGTAGACAGAAGAGTTATGCAGACACCAGACGAAGACCATTAGAGCTACAACCTAGAGATTTTGTCTATTTAAAAGTATCACCCATCAGGGGCACTCGAAGATTTCAAGTTAGAGGAAAGTTAGCCCCGCAGTATATTGGACCATATCAGATCATTAAAAACATTGGAGCAGTAGCCTATCGCTTAGAGTTACCTCCAGAAATGTCAGACATACATGATGTGTTTCACGTGTCACAACTAAAGAAGTGCCTGAGGGTACCGGAAGAACAAGCACCTATGGAAGCCAGGGATTTATAGCTAGATCTACACTATCAGAAAAGACCAATCAAGATATTAGATATTGTCACCCGGCAAACCAGAAGGACAACAATAAGATTTTGTCGGGTACAATGGAGTAATCGTACATAGGAAGAGCCACATGGGAAAGAGAGGATGATCTTAAAAAGGAATTTCCCTATCTATTTGAGGATCCGCTCGAATCTCGAGGACGAGATTCTTTTTCAAGGGGGTAGGTTTGTAACACCCTAAAATTTGACCTAGTTTAAAAATCACTAAAAATTTGAACTTTTTAAAAGTTTGCATAGGAACTAGAATATATAACCAACATAGGTAATATTTGTAAATAAATTAACATAGGAAAACAAAACTTGATGTGTGAAACTTGTGTGTGAATGTTTGCTTGACTTGTTGAACTTATGGTGGTACACTTTGCATACTCAAGCATTCAAATTTGAAATCAAAATCATTTAAACATATGCATATATATAGTCTGGGAAATAGAAAAGGGAAAGGAAAATAGAAAAACCACTTGGGCTCAATCTCTCTTCCTCTCTCTCACTCGGCCCACAGAAGCAGCCCATCTCCTTCCCTCTCTCCCTCCTCCCCACACGGGCTGACCCAGCTCCTCGCCCCGGCCCAATGCGCGCCCACGCCCCTCCCCCTCTCTCTTCCTCTCTCTCACTCGGCCCATAGAAGCAGCCCATCATCTTCCCTCTCTCCCTCCTCCCCACACAGGCTGACCCAGCTCCTTGCCCCGGCCCAATATGAGCCCACGCCCCTCCCTCTCTCCCTCTCACTCATCGACGCCCGGGCCCAGCATGTTAGCTTCATTGTCCACCTCACAGCCGGCAGCCGTACATGGCACAACGCCATGCGTCAACAGCCCACCCGCTCCACCTTGGTGCTAGCACAGGTAAATGGTGACACGACGTGACCTCGGGACTAGATGTCACCCGTCTTTTCTTCTCTTCTCCCCTCTCCTCCCTCACTGTGAGCTCATCAACGTCGACGCCATGGTTGCCTCTGCGCCGAGCCACCAGAGTAGCCGCCAAGGCACTTCGCCGAGCGCGTGGGCAAGCACAAGCTGTGGTGAAGTGACCTAATGAGGTCAACCACAAGCGTGCGTGGTGGATAAGAGCAGCCGTGGAAAAATATCTCACCGCTAGGAACTGACCTGGCCGGCCTATAAATAGGCCCAACCGGCGATGCTCTCGCCTTGACCTCTCCATCATCCGCTCCGCCGAGGGCGGGAACACACCATCTCCCCCTCTATTTCCCCTCTCCCCTCCTCCTCTCCACCTTCTTCCAGTTTCCCCCAAATCAGGAGTTTGCCGGTGCCATTGGTGCCACCTTCCCCTTTCTTCTTCCCCGGTGCATTGTTGGCCAATTAGAGTGACCGGTGAGTCCCAGAGCCCCTCCTCTATATCCTTTGCTAGCTAGTTAGTCATTTCTCCCTCTGTGTTATGTTGTCCCCATGCGCCGTGGACCACTGGGCTGCCATGGCCACCGGTGAGGCTTGGCTGGTCACCACGCCCCCTCCACTGCACTCCTCACACACCCGCGCACACGCACATGTAGTTGATTAAGTAGGATAGGTTCGTTAGGAGCACTTTCACCACTCATCACTGCCGCACTGGTTTTGGTGAGCCACCACCGCCGCCCTGAGCACTCGCTGCCACCATTGATCTCACCACCGGCCGTGGCAAGCCTCCCCGAGCACGTCCACCCCTTGAGCACCTCCACCAGGGCCTGCCGCCGATGGCGTAGCTCACTCCAGCGAGCCCAAGCCCTCTCCCCTATTCTGGTCAGGCGCCGGCGGTCACCCCCACCTGTCATCATCTCCCTCTCTCCCCTTCTCTATCTCTACCATGTGGGCCAGGCGCATGACAGTGTTGCTGTTACCGTCGCCTCCCGTCCGTCCCTCCCCTCTCTCTTACTCTTTCACTATCGCATGGGCCCTTGGCTATAACGTTGCTGCCACCATCTTCACTGACGTGGCAGGGTGGCCCACCTATCATCCACACACATAGACACCACACACACACACCGCGGGGTATGGTTTGGAAAACACTGGGTACACCCGGCTAGTGTACACAAAGAACTAAAAGCACATCTTCCTAGCTTAGAAAAATTCCCTGAAAATTTGTAGATAAACTAGATGCATTAGGGAATTTAATCATGTAGTGTGCACATATTTTCATGCACCAGAAAATGCATACAAATTTCTACCTAGCAAAATGGCTATTGAATAAACTTCTAAAATATATAACTTTTAAACCCTAACTCCTTTTTACATGAAACCACCTCTACAATTCATCTAAAATATAGCTCTATCATTTACACCTGGTACCACCATATTGTTCTATGTTTGCTTTGCCCTTCTTTTATGGTTAGCGATAGTCTTATTTCGATCAACACGCCCGACAAATGACAGTAATCATCAAGAGGACGAGGACCCAGATTTTGTAGACGTGTCGGAAGGTGACAACGACGAAGGCAAGTCCTAGCTCCCCTCCCTACCATCTTGCTTTGAACCACTGAAATGTTAAAACATGACTGTGAGATTATTACCCTAGAATATGAGGTTGGTTATTGTGATATGGTTGTTGTTGTTGAATTAAGATAAATGGTTATCTTGTTACTTTATGAGCTCCATGTTATGAATGAACTTAGGGATAATAATGGAACTTAAAATTGGTAAACTTGAAACTAAATCCTGACAGGGGGCGAGTGGTGGTAAACTATGGAGGTAGTTTACCATGGCCGGGATGCCTAGAGAGGATTCTCTGAGAGATCTCGCCTTGGTCACATAAGGACCTATTCATAGTCCCTCTCGCCTAGTGAGATATTACGTACAACCACATGTCTATATGGGTAGGCTTGATCTCACACCCCATTAGATAGAAGTATAATTTATACTAGAAGGCCGGTGTAGGCAGCGGAATATCAGGAGCCGACATGGGGATAGGTTTTCTTCTGTGGTCCGGTTGGCGTGGATGCTATGTGATCTTCCACGTTAAGCTTTTGAGATTTTGGCCGCGTTCGAGCCCATGATTATTTTTGTCTGTGTTCGAGCCATTTTTATTTTTTGGTGATGATTAGGTATCATCACGTTGGGACGATTAGGTATCTTCCCGGAATTTGTGTGTTTCCAACCCCCACGAAGCCATAGTAGAGTTATTATATGGATATCTAAGGTTGCGTACATTCGGGTACGAGGTCATGTTAGGTCTATCTCATCCTCTGATCGTGGATGAGGTTTCACCTATCGTGTGGGGAAATTTGTACACCTCTGTAGAGTTAATTAAACCTATTTAAATAGCCACGTCCTTGGAATGGACAAATGCTAGGATAGGATAGAATGATTAGATTTACTTTTATGTGTAATGAAACTGGTAATGGAATTGATGCTAACCTAGGGACTAGTGGGAATGGTAATACTCCGCTAGGACCCGACCCTTAATCATAATCACCACTACAGTTCTATTTCCACCCTGTGGTTGGGGCTTGCTGAGTATGTATGTACTCACCCATTGTTGACCCACAGACTTTAGCACAGAAGAAGACTATGACTTTGATGAAGAAATGTACCACGAGGATTAGGTGTCACGCAAGGAAATACGTTCGTAGGAGTATGACATCGAGGCTAGGGTTTCGATCGCGCTCAAGTTGCCTAGGGAATAGGACATCGCTTCGCTGTATAATAATCTCGCTCTAAAATGCTCAAAAAAATTAAACAAATTTTCTACACTAGAAATCATTTTAGCTACCTCAAATTTTAGCTACCTCAAATTTTTTTAAACAAATTTTTTTTAGCATTTTAGCTACCTCAAATTAAAAAACTCAAAACTAGAAAGTCGCAGATCTCATCGAGAGCTACAACTTTCATATAAAAATCATCTCCATTTGACAGCATATAAAAAAGATATAATTTTTTCAATGCGACAAGCGCTTGTACGCGATTAATATACTGCTGAAAATTTGTTTAATTTTTTTAAGCATTTTAATGATCTCAAATTAAAAAACTCAAAACTAGAAAGTTGTAGATCTCGTCGAGAGCTACATTTTTCATATAAAAATCATCTTCATCCGAGATCATATGAAAAAGATATAATTTTTGGAATATTTTAGAAATTGTAGCTACAGTACCCTGAAATAGAAATATAACCGACTGACATGTGGGCCCCACATGTAGGACCGCGCCACGTCAGCATTGGGACCTAGATGACACCCGAAGCCAAGTTCAGGGACCCAGATGACACCCAAAGCCAAGTTCAGGGACCCAGAATACACTGTTCAAAGTTCGGGGACCTAAGTGACACCTCAAGCCAAGTTCAGGGACCTAGATGACACCTGAAGTCAAGTTCAGGGACCCAGAAATACACTGTTCAAAGTTCGGGGACCTAAGTGACACCCGCCGCCAACTTCAGGGACCGCCAGTGAATTTCACTCTTGTTCAGCCCGTCCTCACTCCTCACTCACCTTGTTCCATCCCTGCACTAGGTTCATCCCTCCCCTCTCTCGACCCTACGCCGTCGACCCCGCTCCTCCTTTAAGCTGGACTTGTCCACAACAATGCGCCATGAGGGCAAACTAGACAACAGCGCTAGCTGGTCCCACGGGGGCATCGAGGAGCCGGGCAAGCTCAAGGCTTTGTGGGCATAGCAGATGGAGCAATGTGGGAGCGTTTGGTATGCACGCATGTGAAACTACTCGTGGAGCCTTATCATACAACCCCTAAAGGCTAACCTGATGAATAAAGGTTGCCCCATGTTATAAGCTGACACCACTATAGGCAACCAAAATTGGTACATAGTTTTTGCTATCTACCTAGAGTCCTGGATACAGGCTATGTCTAAATACATAATAACAAGAACTATGTATATAAAAAAGCCATAAAGACTTATAACTTAGAATAAAAAAAGGAGTATAAATAAGCAAATAAAAACAACAAAGAGACCTAGAGCTTGTGAAATCTCGATTTAGCTACCGGTTGGAGTAGTTTTTGTAGCAGTACGTGACAGTCCCTGATTATGATGCCTCAACCGGCATGGGACCACTGTTGTATAAGATTAGCTACATGCCCAGCCAATGGTTACGACACAATAAACAGCTTCCTTTTTTTTCCTTTTTGGGAACCACAATAAACAGCTTCCAAACACTTGAAACATGACATGATTGTTTTGGCTTAAGCGAGTGACCTACTATATATTTAGCATGCAACACGAGCAGTCTTGGTCAAGGATACGGGTGAGAAACAATTACGGAGAGAGCAGGCATGGTGACCAGCGGCGCGCTCCCTGTGGTGGACCTGGCGCCTTTCTTCACGGGGGACGCCAGCGGCATGGCCCGCGCCACGGAAGCCATGTGCGAGGCGTGCCGCACGCTAGGGTTCTTCCGTGCCGTCAACCACGGCGTGCCTGCGGAGCTCATGGCGCGCGCGCTTCAGCTGTCGGCCTCTTTCTTCGCGCTGCCGGACGAGGAGAAGGCCAAGGTCCGGCCGGCGGAGGGCTCCCAGGCGCCCCTCGCGGCTGGTTACGGGCTGCATCCGGCGCATCTGGTGGACAGGTACGAGTACGTGAGAATATGCCATCCTCGGCACGAGCTCAACCTCTACTTCCCCGATGAGCCAGCCGGTTTCAGAGAAGCAATGGAGGAGTGCTACGCCAAGCTCACGGAGCTGGGGCTGCTCATCCAGGACATCCTCAACGACTGCATGGGGCTGCCGCCAGGCTTCCTCAGGGACTTCAACAGCGACCGCGGCTTGGACGTCATGGTGGCGCTGCGCTACTTCGCGTCGACGGAGCTGGAGGAGAAGATCGGGCTCAGCGAGCACGAGGATGGGAGCTGCATCAGCTTCCTCTTCCAGGACGGCGTCGGCGGCCTCGAGGTCCTCAAGGACGGGCAGTGGATCCCGGCGGAGCCCGTGGAGGGCAGCATCGTCGTCAACATAGGCGATGTCGTGAGGGTGCTGAGCAACAATAGGCTGAGAAGCGCGACGCACAGGGTGGTGAGGAAGCCGGTGCACAGGCACTCTTTCGGATTCTTCTGGTCCATCCACGGCGACAAGTGGATCGAGCCCCTGCCGGAGTACAGGGGGTTCCAGTACAACGATTATATGCAGCGGTTTATGAAGAGCAGGACTGATCCGCAGTGCAGGCCCGAGGACGCCTTCAGCGTCGGCCACTATGCCATCTAATAACTCGGAAAAATGGCTTTTATTTGCTCCCAGCCAGTGTGCAGGTCATGTGTGGAACTGTGGATCTTTACTGAGATGTTCTGTATATTGCTGCTGTGTGTGTTTTGGCTGTGTTTAGTTGAGAAAATTTGGGTGAAAAGTTACTGTAGCACTTTTCGTTGTTATTTGGTAAAATTTGTCCAACCATGGATTAATTAGACTCAAAAGATTCGTTTCGAACTTTACAGACAAACTATGCAATTAGTTATTTTTTTACGTACATTTAATGCTTCATGCATGCGTCTAAAGATTCGATGTGACGGGTGAAAGAGGAAATATTTTGGGTATGCATGGCAAGTGAACGCGGCCTTTGTTTCGTGGTGTTATTACTACCCTTGATGTCCGGAGTGTTCTTTTCTTTTTGAGGTCAGTACTGCTGTGTTTCTTCATCAGAAAAATAAAAGACGACTGCCATACATGGTAGCTGTCATATGCTGTCTTGTTATTACTGATAAGAGAGTACATCTTACTTGACTAATGGCATCAACAAAAACTCCAAGCTGATCCTGACAAAACGTGTTAGAAAAGAATATAAATGCCAGAAATTCTCATAAAGATTACAAATATATGGCAATCATCTTGGTAGACTTTAATCATCGATAATAACAGAAACTGGATCTATTATGTTTTGTAGCCATCATGAAAAATCAATTATAAAGTAACACCTCAATCTATACCTAAATTACCCACCTATTAACCATTAAACACAATCCAAAATATGTGGACCCTAAAATTAACCAGACCAGTAAGTTAATAAGCAGACACCCTTGGCCCACATAAAACATAATAATCTAATTAATCTGTTCGTCCCTGGTAGCACCATCCATGCTCACCAGCTATGCAGCCATCATCTAGAAATATGTTACAAAAGATCACACATTGCTACACAGATTATACTTCACATGGAAACATAGTTCAAGTTTTACACATAATTTTGATCATCTCATTAGTTTACAACACACAAAATAAAACTACAAAAGAAATTTTGTTAACATAGTTGATACACCACACACGAGCCACGTCATATATACTTGGGGTCTACTACGCTTAATACATCAGCCATCTAATACTCCCATTCCATCGGGAGATCGGGCCAGGGGCATAGGAGTATAAGAGGGTACTCACATGCAAAACAAATTAAGATAGCAACTTGAGTACAAAAGGGTACTCAACAAATCTTATCCAAATTAAATAACAAAGGATCATGCATATGGCTTTATTAGAAAGATATAAAAATTGGCTTTAGCATGAAGGCGTTTATACAATTTTGATAGTTGGTAGAGTTGTCCATATCAATAGATAACTCATCATTCATTGTTAATATTTAGTGGCAAACACTTAGTGCCAGTTTGGTAGCGCTCCTGGATCAGCTCTGCACCCCAACAACCAAACAAGATCCTTTTGGCTACACTCCATCACCTAGCTCATCGACTGTGTGCGTGTTTCTTCTCCAAAAGACCCCTCTATGCTGGCGAGGCTGGGGCTACCAGGGTAGAGAGCACAGAGCCGCTAGAGCACCGGGGTGCATGGACACTAGGACTTCAGGGTAGATAAATCCAGAGGCACATTACTATAGAACTGACCTTCACTCCCAGCCCATCACTACCGGTTACATACAAACCGCTGGTAGTGATAAACCTTCACTATCGGTTCTTAAGCAGAAAATTGAAAAATGATTGCGGTTCCTAATGAGCCGGGAGTGAAGGTCCTTATCACTACCGCTCAAGACATGAATCGGCATAGACATATCGCTATTGGTTAAGCGACGAACCGGCAGTGATACTAAGACTATCACTATCGGCTGGTGGTCTAAACCGGTCATGAAATGTCATTGCTAGCTTGTGCCTTGAGCGGACAGTGATGTAGAGCCTATCACTCTCGGCTTGTGTCTTGAACTGGTAGTGTTATGTGCACCATACAAAACCTCCTTCGTCCTCCCTCCTCCCTCCCATCCCGAGCACACTCATCCAAAGATGCACCTTTCCCCACCTCTCCCTCCATTGTTGCAGCCATTTTTCACGAAAATGGTCATGGAAGGTCTCATGCTTTGAGGGATAGGGTGTCGGATATATGGGCCAGGGGTACCCACACCACCCGTATATACGACCACGTCCAATCTATTGGCCTAGAAGCCGTCAAGGAAGAGGTCCACAAAGGCCGAGATGGTCGATCAACATGAAGACCAAGGCATATATAGATGATAGCTAGGATCATTCTGCTGCACATTCTATGTAACAAACTAGGAATCCAAACTGTTAATTGATCGCTCTCATTGTAACCCTACCCCCTCTGTCTATATAAAGGAGGGTAGGGACCTCACGATCAGCCCCCAACTCATCTCATTCCAATCTACTAAAGTAGCTAGGAGCAACAGCCCCTGTAATCGAGCATACGAATACAAGAAGAGCACCAACACCACTTGACTAGGGTTTTACACGCACCGCGGGAACCAGTATAAATCCTTGTGTCTCATGTGTTACCATATGATTCCGTCTATGCAATCACGTTGCTAGGCATTATCGGAGCTAATTCATCTGACATATGGGCACGATCTTCTTGCTTTAAGGTTACTATTTTTTATCTATCCTATGCAGAGATCTTGTATCGCCTTTGTAGAGATTGCAAAAATTTGAGGCAATTTTCACAACATGGAGTAGAAAATCATTTGACGAGACTTTTTAGACTCTAGGACCTCCAAAATATCAAGATGGGAGTGAGATATTTGAAGAAGTAAGCACACTTCAAGTTGTCCTTGGCAAGGGGGCAGAGGCAGTACCCACGGCAACCGATGCTCTATGGAAGAAAAAATCAGTTTTCTGGAAACTACCTTATTGGCCACTGTTTTTTGTACATCACTGTCTTTGATCCCATGCACATTACTAAAAATGTGTGCAATAACACGCTAAACACCTTGATGAGCAAGGGGACAGGACTCACTCGAAACACACATGGACATGTTGGGACTTAGGAAGGAGCTACATCCCATAACTCTTGAGGATGGCCAGAGGAAACTTCCAATTGTATTATGGGTCCTGAAAAAGGAAGGAAAGACAGTGCTCTATTCTTTCTTCAATAAAGTCAAAGTACCAATGTACTGCTGTGCCAAAAGAATTGGTGCACCAAGCATGGAAAAAAGATCGCACTTTGGAGTCGATTGGCCGTGCCCGGCCCCTAAGCACTACTATAGAAAGTTTAATCACCACTAGGGCTTTCACCAACGGTTATGAGACAACTGGTGGTGATACAAATCACCGCCGACTCATGGCCTGAGGGACCCCTTCTGGTCAACCAACTGGCAGTGATAAAAGGTTTCACCGCTGTCTCGACGTATGATCCGGTGGTGAATAGATTGCTAGTCTTCGCCATTGCATTGTACGCCAGACCAGCGGTAAAACATTTAGCACCGTCGGCTCTTCCTTCGATGCACGATGCATGAAGAAACTAGCACACATAAGAAGTTTTCACTAATGGTTTTAAGATGGATGGACACGGCCCGTTAGATCTAGCGGTGAAAGAAGCTAGCACTGTCAGCTGCCCTGATGATATGGCGGTGAAAATCACAATAATTTGTGATGTCTTATCACCCTCATGCCAGCAGTGATAAGAAATTTCACCACCGGTTTGTTCGGACACTGACTACTATTGTGTTTGATATGGAGGCAAAAACAGATATTACCTTCGGCTGTCCGTTAAAAATGGCGGTGGTAAACAACTACAAGAGCACTGAAAACCCCCATTTTCCTCCTCTTCCTCTCCACTCACTCAACTTTTCTTTGGCCGTGACTCCTCCCAGTATTTTTGGTGACCATTTACTAGTGAAGGCTGTCAATTTTGGAAGGATGTTCTAAGGTTGGTAACTAACAACCCTTTTCATGTAGCTACCTTAGTTCCTATGGTTAAATTGTGACCAAAAATCATCATTCTTCGTTTTAGAGTGCTTCTTGATTTTGGAGGTGGCTTCTGACTCTTTATTGTTGCGCGCAGACCAGATTACCCTACAGTCAGTATGTATCCTATAGTTTGATTGTATTCAATTGGATGCCCCATTAATTAGTTGACCTATGTCGATCACTAAAGTTGTGTTATTCACAGATTGATCGTGGATGGATGTATTTGGAAACTATGTCTGCCCCGTTCGTGGAAGGCATTGACTATTTTGTGAATGCTGCAAGGTGTATGTAACAAATAATGTTCAGAGTAAAGGATACACACACTTCCCATGTGTTGATTGCAAGAATGAAAAGGTGTATCAGTGTGTTGAGCAGATACGATTTCGTCTGATACGTAGGTGTTTCATTAAAAACTATAAAGTTTGGAACATGCATGGTGAGTAGGGTGAGAAATTACCTGAGGAAACCGTCCAGGTACCCTTGCTTAAGGCAGCAGTGAATGAAACCTTGCAGGAAATCGTCCATAAAATAGTGTATGAAACTATGGAGGAAACCATCCATGGAATAGTGAGTGAAACCGTGCAGGAAACCATCAATGAAATAGGTCGTGACACTTTGCTGGATACTGAAGTGCTTGATGCTCTAGACAAGATGATACGTGATGGGGAGTCAGAGTTCCTTAATGAAAGAATTTTGAAGAAGTTGGAGCACATGAGAAAGGATGCAAAAACACCACTATACAATGGACCCTGCAAGTAAACAAGAATAATTGTGAAGGCATAAACTATGACTTGCCTGATATGATTGAACGATTGACCCAAACCTTCCATCGAATCAAATGTAAAGTGAATATACACATAGCCTACAACTGCAAGTATGTGTTCTTGTCCCTAACTAGGTGCTTCTTATCTTTTTTGAAAGTTATTCATTAACTTGGACTGATTTGCATTGGACATTTGTGAGTGCAGGTTCCATTACGTCCTCATAGATATCAAACTTGCAGAATCATGTATCGAGGTGTGGGACTCAAAGACAAGGCCACTTTCTCATATCAATAACCTACTCACCGTGCTAAATCAGTAAGTGAAGCTAGTACCATATAATTTTCTAATCACATAGCACATTCTTATTTCACCACCTTTCACACTTTATAATACCACACAAAGTCAAAGGAAAATATGTACGAGCACAAGAACAACCTTTTCGAGGTTGATTATATGCAAGCACATACCCTAGAATAGCCGATGGGCAACAACAAATGCGGGTTCTATGTGATGTGGTCAACACACCAGTACCTCGATGCATAGCGGAAGAAAATAAAAGGTTGTGTATGCTTCCCATTTCATATATATTGGTTATTTCAACAAAACACACTACTATTTTGGGTTTTTGGCTAAGACTTGTACGTTTTGTTATCATCTTGTTTCAACGAAAGCGCAAGGAATTTAAAACCCAAAAGCTGTTAGAATTCGAGTTCAGAGGATTGCAAGACAAGCTAGCATCCTTCATCATTCGACGCCGTGCATAAAGATGGATCTTTCAACATTGTAGTTGTGAAGACAAATACTAAAAAAGGAAGGAGGAATATTAAAGAGATGAAGTAATTGTTTTTGTAATATATACATTTTCATTGTAACATATACATTATTATAATATTTGTATTATAAATCTTCATGGATGTGTGATGTATGTGATGCTTTAAATATCCAGTCTAGTAACTATAGGAAACAAAAAGTATTACATAAAAATAATGCAATAAACAGACCATTATCGGTTGCAATGCAAGCCGGTAGTATTACTCAAAACGACAACGCCGGTTCTAATCCTAAACCGACAGTTATCTTAAGGCTATCACTGTCGGTTTAGGAGTAGAACCAACATTAATATTTGATATCACTGTCGTGTTAGAGCAACCGGCAGTGATAGGAAAAACCCATATCGTCCACTTAATTTCTCACTGTCGATTCATCTTCCGATAGTGAGGCTTTGGATCCGGCAGTAAATATGTGTTCCGAGGTAGTGACACCTCCGCACATAGGCCTTGAGAGAGAAATAGAATAAATAAAGCAAAGAAGGAAATGAAAGAAAAAAAATTAAAGGAATAAAAGGAGAAAAAGATAAAGGTATTATGGATATTTCAACCTTTTTTATATCCACCTTGAGGAGTTATTTTACCAAACATTTTACCAAAACAGCGTTGGCTATAGGGATAAATCTGCTCGTAGAGCCCAAATAAACAAAAATGCGGCTCAACCGTACCATGTTGGCAGAGGTTCTAGCTGCTCAAAAGTGAGCTGTACTAAACCAGACCTTAGTCTAGACAATACTAATTTGTTGTCGTGACGTAATGATTTGACAGGTCTACTTGGCAGCTAGCTGGTATGAGCATAAGGCAAGCTAATAGTGTGGGCAGTGGTTGTAGATGCTGTTTGTCCTCATCGACATACTAGCATCGTCTATCATTGATCTTACATAAATCCGATTTGGAAAGTAGATAACAAAGATTACACCTCGCATTGTATATATATGTGTAAACCAAGCTAGCTAGTAGGCTGCCGAACGCACACTTGCAGTCAGCTCAGTACAGCACTACAATTCCTGACGACAGCGCAGCAAAAATGACGAGCGGTGTCCAGCTGGTGACCAAGTCCCTGCCAGTGGTCGTCGTCCCGTCTCCGTCAGGGCCGGCACCACTGACGGCCGGCGAAACCGTTAGGCTCTCCCCTTTCGACAGGTGCGTCGCTCCTTTCCCGGTGACGATGCTGCTCGCGTTCGACCGCCCGATCCAAGAACCGGCGGAAACGATAAAGTCTGCCCTGTCGCGTGCGCTGGCTCACTACCGCCCAATCGCCGGCCGCCTGCGCCTGACACCAAGACCCGGCGTCGACGACGACGGCGAAGAACCCTGCATCGCGTGCACCGACGAGGGCATCACCTTCGTTGGCGCGTCAGCTAGCTGCGCGCTGGAGGACGTCACGACGGCCCAGCTCACCGACCTCGTGATCCGCTATCCCGGCGACCTCTGCCGCGATACCGAGCCCCTGCTGCTGCTACAGGTGACGGAGTTCACCTGCGGGGGTTTCACCGTCGGCGTGACGTTCAACCACGTCGTCGCCGACGGCTCCGGGTTCGCGCAGTTCCTGAGGTCCGTCGGCGAGCTCGCGCGCCGGGCGCCCCAGCCTTCCGTCGTCCCGGTCCGGCGCTGGGACGACGGCCTGCCGAGCCTCCCCGTGTCCACTGTCGCCGCGCAGAAGTCGACGATGACGCACGGCCGCAAGGACCTGGCACGCGTCGACGTCGTCGTCCCGTTCAGCCTGATCAGCGGCATCAAGGCCGAGTCCGGTGGCACGGTCTTCGACGTCGTCACGGCGGTGCTGTGGCGCTGCCGCACCCGCGCGATCATGTCCGCCGCCGCCGAGGACGACCCGGAGACCCCCGCGCCTCTGGCCTTTCCCAGCGACGTCCGCGCGCGCGTCGGCGCCGAGGCCGGCTACTACGGCAACTGCGTCGTCGTGCAGCTGGTGCCGGCGACGACGAGAGCCGCTGTGGCGAGCACCGGCATCGGCGACCTGGTGGCGCTCATCAGACGCGCCAAGGAGAAGATACCAGGCCTGCTGCTGCCGGCCGGCGCCAGCCCCGACCCCAGCCCCAGCGAGGAACAAGGGACACCAGCGTTCGACGACGCTGCTGCGGCCGGGGCCGCGGGAACAGCGGTGGCGGCGGCAGAGGGCGGCGGGCAGGAGGAGATGAAGCTCGCGTACAACGCGCTCGTCGTCGCCAACTGGCGGACGCTAGGAGTCGACGGGGTGGACTTTGGCGGCGGCGTGCCCGCAAGCGTGACGTGGCACGAGGAGCGGGCGGTGGTACCAGGTTGCGTGGCGTGCCCGCCGTGCAGGAATAGGGAGGACGACGGGGTCAGAGTGGCGGCGATATGCGTCAAGACGGAGCACGCCGGCGCCTTCCTTGAGGAGCTCGTCTCCATGGGAACCAGGGTGCTTCCCTCCAATCTGTGGGTATCAGCATAACACGTGTCATCACATGCAAGGTGATGGGCAGAATAAGATGCGACACTTTAGCACGGTGATAGTGCTAATCTGCATGTGTGGTGGGTCCAGCGTCACAACGGTAGGATGAGTCTAATCTCTACTTCTTCTGCTATAATGGACCTACACCAAATAATACGTCCCCGCTGAGAGAGTTAAACCACCGTGCATCCAGAAAATTGCATAGGAGTCGAGGAACAATTCCTTGAGCCATGTTTCGTAGCATGTGTATTTGGCAACCGTTGATACGAAATAAATACTTAAAAAATAAAACCATGAGCCAGGTTTCGGAGCAACCTGGCGATTCTCACTTCTGGATGAGTCTAATGGGAGTCAAGGAACAATTCCTGAGCCTAGGAAGATTTAAGCTAGTAAGTGGTAATCAAATCAGATTTTGGGAGGATGTTTGGTTGGAAAACCAGGCTTTTTGAAACTCCATTACCCAAATTTGTACAATATCGTAAGATGTAAGAATGCAACGGTCGCTGATGTACTCGGCTCAAACCCATTAAATGTTTCCTTTAGAAGAGCTTTATTAATTGGGGAATAAGCTTGCTGAGTGGCCACATCTAGTGGCTAGCGTTGTGCATATCAATTAAAATGTGGGTATGGATGCATTTGTCAGGGGTCTAAAACAAAAATGGTTCTTTCACAGTAAGGTCAATGTACAAACACCAAAATTATAATGGTATTAGGGTTACTCACAAAATTTGGCATATGAAGGTCCCTTTAAAGATAAAATTATTTATGTGGTATCTAAAGAAGGGAGTCATCTTAACAAAAAAATAATCTAGCTAAGAGGAATTGGCAAGGTAGGAAAACTTGTGAATTTTGCTACAAGTTAGAATCTATTCATCATAATGTCATTATGCTAAATTTCTTTGGTGTGCCACTTTTATAGTTTTGGGTATTCGACCACCAGCCGATTTTGAAGATTTATTCAATAATTGGTCAAAATAAGGTGGACCGAAACAAAACTGACCATTACTAATAGGTCACATCAAAATTATCAACATCTCCTATTATAAAAATTTGTTTACATAACGAATAGAGCATATATATATGTTTCTGCATTACCCCACCTCTATCAATATTATAGTGAGATTTGATTAAAGTAAATATACGTGTCGTGCCAACATGCATAAGCAATAAAATACATAAGTTATTTTCATCACATAAAAATATTTTCTTAACAACTCATATACTCATTATACTAATAAATTATTTATAAATTATATAGCCTGTTACTTTAAATATATTTATGTATTTTAACTATAATGTTTGACATGTCTATATTGATAGTATAACTATAATGCAAATATAATTCCTTGATAGAAAAATTCAATCATCTTGGGGAGTGTAGGAGACCACTGGTGGCTGTATTTTTTTCTAGCCCTTTAAAAATACTTTAGAGTAAAAAGTTGATCATTATTAGGTTTATTACTATTAAAATTCTCTTGAGTTTAGCACGGCTACTCCTGCCCGAGATCTCACTTCAAGATGTCAAATAATGGCTTATGCTATTGTAGTACATGAGAACATATTCTTTGACCTAAAATCCTTATTTTAAAAAACTGCAAAAAGGAGTGTTAACGAAAGATACAATCCGCAAAATTTCAACCTAACTCAAGGAGAGAAAACAATACGTAGCAATCGATAAGAATAAAATTAAAAAAACAAAATTTAGATTCATGACTTCATAAAATACACGATGCAACAAGAGCCACCATGATTAATGCTAAGGTTTCAAAGTAATTGTGTTTTTAAAATATACAAAGGTGCTATGCAAAGGGAAAATATGAATATAGATAATAAAATATAGATTAAAAATAATAATTAATAAGTTTATGATAACTACATATAGACTACACAGTATCTATTACGTCTATTATGTTTGAAAATAAATAAAGAGAAAAACATACAATTTACTACAAGTAGTTCTTTTTGAGTCGGATATACTCCATTCATTTCAATTTATAAGACGTTTTGAGTTTTCTAAGCACATAGTTTTTGCTATACACTTAGATATACTGTCTTACATATATATTAAAACCAATATATCTAAAAAATGCCAAAACATTTTATAATTTGGGCTGATGGGAATATTAAACAATACTTAATACTTATATCTTCTAAAATTCTAGCCCGTGCCAGAGCAGGGGTTGATGGACTAGTATTAAAAATGGAAAATGGAAATCGTGCAATTTTGACAAGTGCTCGCTTGGTAGTACTCAATATTTTGAGGCGGCTCAGGTCGTCGTATCCCGGTTGGTTCTTCCCATACACAGGGCAAGGACTTCCTCCCTTGCACGGTTCTGCCATTCTGGGTACATGCTTAGTAGGACCATTGTCCATGTTAGCAGCACTGATGTCGTCTCCATTCCTGCAAAGTAGAACAGCTTACATGCACTCCTCCATAACATCTTCAATCGTCATTCCTTGGCTGGACTGGCCGTTGTTCTCGCTATGCTTGATTCCAGCAGTAGTAAGCCCAGTAAGTCATCTTTGGCGCTTTCAGCTTCTTTCATTGCTTGCATTCTTTTACCAATGAAACCCCGAAGAATGACTCGATCTCGTTTTTAGTTTCGTGAATCCTTCGGTTGTTTTTGGTAGGCAAGGACCTGAAAGTGTCATTTCCGATCCCATGCATCACTAATAGAGTGGTATTGTTTTTAGATGAAGTAATCACTAATAAAATAAAGTACTTATGAGGGGCGAAAGAAGATGAACCTGGTGCATCCAGTTTCAGTAATAGTACTAATCAGTAGGTCAGTAGTGTCAGTTTGATGTTGCAGAACAGGTACATGACGTTGAGTAAATTAGCAAGGACATACAGAAGTATCAAAACTCACATGTATCCCGGAATGGCAAACTTCTCAATGATGGACATGAGGCGCTCAGCTTGCTCGGCCTGTAGCTGGAAAATTTTTCTTTCTTCAAGGTAGCTGCTGCCGAATGCGGTGCGAGAGATGACATCTCCGGTGAGGGTCTGAAACTCGGGGTCCACATCCAGCTCGCACGAGCCGTCAGAACCAAGTGGCTGAGCCCATCGGCCTACAAGCTCTTCACAGCACGCAGAAAACGCCGGCAGCATGAACTGCAAGGTTGTCCACACTCACATGATCAATCACAAACTCCATCGAAGCGAACAAAAGTACAAAACACGAGTACAAGAAAGATAGCAGGCAACAAACATATAAAACAGTTCTATATACCTTGAGCTTCTCGAGATGGAATGCAGGGTTGAGGATCCTCCTGGGCTTGACCCACTTCTCGCCCTTGTAGTTGGCTACTCCATCGGCGTGCCCCGGAGGCCCTGCGCGCGCAGCGCCCGCTCGAGCCGCCGCGGCTCCCACCATAGCCGCTCGAGCAGCCGGGCGGCCTTCCACAGGAGCAGAGCGCCCAGGAGACCGTAGATGATGAGGAGGCTCCATTGCATCGAGGCGACTGCACTCGCCAACGCTCCAAGAACCATTTTGCTCAGCTCCTAAGTGAAACTGGGAAAGGAAGCAGAGCTAGTGATCGCTAAAACTGACGACAGGGTTGCTCCCATAGTTTTAAATCTCCCGCTATAGCTGCCGCTATAGCCCGCTATAGCCTTTTGAGGCAGGGCGCCGCTATTTGAGTTCATGTATAATTTAGCCGCTATATTCCGCTATAGCCCGATATAGCTCCGCTATTAGCTATTTTAGATATATACCACTAAACGTCTTAGCCCGCTATTTAAAACATTGGTTGCTCCCCTTAGAGCATCTCCAATAGATTGGAAAAATTCACTTGGTAAAAGTAAAGATTTAGCAAGTTGCAAAAACTTTTGACAAGTGAAATTTTGTTGTGTCTCCAATAGTTTGGTAAATTGGGCTTGGTAAATTAGAAAAGTAGGCCCACTTGAGTAACAGACCAACTAATTTTGGCCGTGTCGCGCGTGGCCGCTCGGCTCGACGTTTGGCCTGGCCTGCCGTCGCCGTCCCTGATCTCATCCTCCGCCGGCCATCTCCCAGCAGACGAGGCTGCTGCTTCTGGGCCAGGCGCCCATCTGCTGCCGATCTCTAGGTGATGGATCATCCTCCGACGTCCCTCATCTCATCCTCTGTCTCCATCTCTCTTCCCACCGGCCTCCTGTTGATCCAGATTATACATATTGTAGTTCATATGTGAGTCAAGAATCATGCCTAGGAAGAGATCCCTTCTTCGAAGACAGTTGGATGAGGAATCATCCGATGATGATGACCAATTTGAGATAGTAGCGGCTGCTGCAATTGTGAACACCTTTGCCAATGCCAAAAAGAAACATGGTGGCTCTGTCAGAGGTCGTATATTTTTTCACCGTGATAGAGAAGGCGGGCATGAGAGGATGTTTCAAGATTATTTGGCGGTGAATCCTACATATGGCCCCGAAATATTTCGTCGAAGGTAGATGTTCTTTCACTTTGGATTGATTTGTTATACATGGTTAAAACTTATTCTAGTTGTTGAACTGTAGTTTTTTTTCAGGTACAGGATGTCTAGGGAGCTTTTCTTACGCATAATGAATGCCGTAGAAGCACACGATGATTACTTTGTGCAGAAAAGGAACGTGGCCAATGTACTTGGATTGTCTTGCTTCCAAAAAATCACTGCCGCAATGCGTATGATGACTTATGGGGTTCCTGCTGACGCTACAGATGAGTACGTTCTCATCGGCGAAAGTACAGCACTAGAGAGCTTACGGAGGTTTGTTGATGCAATTGATGAAATATTTGGAGAAGAATATCTCAGATATCCCAATGAGGCAGACACAGCACGCTTACTTGCAATGGGTGAGCAAAAAGGCTTTCTAGGAATGCTAGGGTCCATAGATTGTATGCATTGGGCGTGGAAGAACTGTCCATATGAGAAACAAGGTCAGTACAAGGGTCATGTGGAGAAGGCCACTATCATTTTGGAGGTTGTTGCTTCGAACGATCTTTGGATATGGCACGTTTTCTTTGGAATGCTAGGGTCTCATAATGATATCAATGTTCTTCATAGATCTCCTTTGTTTGATAATTTGGCAGAAGGTAGAGCTCCAGAAGTCAATTTTACTGTTAATGGCCATGATTACACAATGGGGTATTATCTTGCAGATGGCATATACCCCACATGGGCAACATTAGTCAAGTCCATCACTGCTCCTATGGGGAACAAGAGGCAATATTTTGCCAAAGCACAAGAAGCAGCCAGGAAGATGGTCGAGAGAGCTTTTGGGGTCCTTCAATCTAGGTATGCCATTGTTCGAGGGCCAGGTCGCATGTGGGATATAGAGACATTATCAATGATCATGAGAGGTTGTGTGATCATGCACAACATGATTGTGGAAGATGAAGGATTCGTTGTCGACCCTAACGAGCGTTTTGATTACGGTGGTGAAAATGTCGAACCTGAACATGGAAAGCCTACTCGTTCACTTGAGGAATACATTGAGGCTCACAGAAAGATCAGAGACAACGCCACCCATGTGCAACTAAAAGAAGACCTCATCGAGCATCTATGGAACCGTCATCCAGATTTATATTAGCTAATTTTCATCTTATTTTATTCTACTATCAAATAGTATTGGTTTTGATTAAATATTGTTACGTTATCTTGAGTATTAGAAGACCATGAGCTGTATTATTATCAGTGATGTTATCAAATAGTATCAGCTTGCCGAGCTTGAGTATTATCAGTCTCTATTTCATGCTGATCAGTGATGTTATCAAACTCATCAGTTGTCGAATTTTGTACAGTACAGATTTGCCGGTCACATCAGTTGTTGATCAGAAGTGCAGGTGCATCAGTCCAACGAATGTGCACACCAGCGAGGTAACAAGAATGTAGTGCTTATCAGTCCAACGAATGTGCACATCAGTTGATGATCAGAAGTGCAGGTGCATCAGTTGTCGGATTTTGTACAGTACAGATTTGTCAAAGCTTGATTCAGTGAATACCCTATTGCACTACATAACCGCAAGTTACAGCACACCATGCAAGAATGTAGTGCTTAAGATAACAATAACTAAAATTAATATAACTTCAACTCAAGTAACAAGAACTTAACTTAAGATAACTAGTACTCAAATAAGATGAACTTAACTTAAGATAACTAGTACTCAAATAAGATGAACTTAACTTAAGATAACTAGTACTCAAATAAGATGAACTAAACTTAGATAATTTGAACTCGGATAACAGCAACTAAATTTAATTGGCAAGCTCCTTCTCCATAATCTTCTTCTGCATCTTCTCAATCCATAAACGCTGCATAGGGTTGAGGGAGGACATGTCAGCCAACATAATTTCTTTTTCCTCTTTGAGTAGCTTGGCTTCTGCCTTCTTTTCTTCATTTGCCACCCGCTTCTTCTCTAGCTCTAGTGCAGCCTTCTCTAGCTCCAGTGAAGCCATGAACCTCTCCTCCTTGACCTTCTCCTTTTCCTTGTCCAAAACCTCCTTCTTTGCCATCATTTTGTCCAAAGCTTCCATGCAAGCCTCGCCGCCACCACCACGCCTAAGGTTTTCTTTTGCCTTCTTTATCCCTTCTGGCCTTTTCTTTGGTGTGGTTTCTTCAGCATGAACTTCTTCTTCCTCCCTCGGCCTATTTTCCTTGGTGGTAGTCTCCTTTTTTTTTCTTGGCAGCTTGTTTCTCTTTCTCAAGCTCGGCAAGCTCTATCATCTTGGCTTTCCACTTGTCTTCTCCCTTCAATATCTTCCAACAGTGCTCAAGACCAAAACTTTTCTTCTCTTTGTCCAATTCAACATACAATTTTTTGGCTTCAACAACCTGTACAGAAAAACAAAGTTCAAATAAATAAACAAAATTACAATACCTTGTCAATAACAAATAATCATAGTTGAAGTAAATAATCTAAATTAACATACCTTGTCATCAATAGTTGTACCACTTTGCTTCCTACGTAGAATGGCCTCATAGCATGAACAAAACTTGTTAACTTGCAACCGAATTGCCAACCACCTATGCATAATCGAGCTCTCTGTCCTCACAGTGGAAGCCTCAGTATGTTCTTCAAAGTAGGCATGAACTCTTCCCCAAAAGGTTGATTTGGATTGATTGGCACCATTAATGGGATCTTTGCTAACATTCAACCATCCCGAGCATACAATTTCATCCTCCTTATAATCAAAATTCTTTTTCCTGTGGCCCTTACAGCTGCGGGTAGCTGGTACTTCCTCAAGAGTTTGAGTGGCTTGAGTAGCTCCAAAATCCAAGTCGTCCAAACCAGCAACAGCTCCAAGATCTCCACGCAACAAAATGTCTGACAAGAAGTTTTCATCTCCTTGCATCTCCATAGCTGTACAGAAAATATTACAAAGAATACTTCAATGCTGAAAAAAAAACAAAATAATACGTTGCTGAAATATAAACAATACTACGATGATTCATCTATGGCATACTCATGATTCATATATGGCATGTGACAGCACCCTTCTTCCTCTACCTATACCTGAATCCCTAGCTATCAGAAACAAAACCGAGCACGCAACAGGGACTGCCAAGGGATCAGGGAAACCGAGCACGCAACAGGGACTACCAAGGGATCTGGGAAATTCAACCCTGCTACAAGAATCAAATCGATGATTGGAGGGACTGCCAAGGGATCAGGGAAATCCATACCTACCGGACAAGAGGATGGAGGCGATGAAGAATCAACTCGAAGATCGGGCGATGAAAGGACGAGAGGATGGACGCGATGAAGACCGAAAGAGAGTTGGAGTCCTCTCGATCCTCCCGTGACGAAGAAGACCGGCCTCTCGATCTTCTCGTACCGGGCGATGGTGGAACACCTACGCTCCGAGGAGTCCGATCGACGCAATGAGCTTTTATCCTCAGGGTCGCGTGTGAGAGGGAGGCGGGGATCTTTCACTTCGTGCGCGGGAGAACTGGCGGCGGCGGCAAAAGGAAAACCTACGACGGATAGCAAGCGACTTCGACCGCGGATATTTCCGCGCGCCGTTCCCTGCGTTCCCAAGTTGGAATAATTTAGCAAGCCATATAGCAAAGTGTTGGAGCAAGATTTTTCTTCTTTTCCCAAAAAAAACAAGGATAACAAGTCATTTTTCCAAACTATTGGAGATGCTCTTATAAACAGTAGTCGCTGCCTCACTGGCTTGGTTGGTCCATTAATTAGCTGCTGACCGATGGAGATGGATTAGTATTGGTCAATTCCTCTCGAAGTGTACCGTGCTTCCTTGTTGCTTCATCTAAAACGAATAAACCATGCTGCAGCAGGCTTGTTAAGCGACGCAGGATGGGCACCCACCACGTGATGACTGTGCCTGCTTTTCTGTCGCTTCGTTTCGTTTCCGTGAAATCGGAAAGCATTTTTGGGGAACCCGCGCTTGGCAAATTCGAAGCCGGACCTTTGCATCAGTTTTACTATGCTAGACCACCTGCAGTAGTAAGAGCTAGTAACTAGGTTTAAGTCAACCTCTTAAATAGTGTTACCTTTTAGCAATGGCTCTGTTGACACTCAAAAGTGTCCAAAGTGACTCATCCATCATCTATCTAACATCAAGACGACCTGGAAGGATGCTCATCTGGAACCCAAATGCAAGAATGGACTTGACCAACTTGCTCAAATGCAAGAATGGAGTTCACTATTATGTTTCTCTCGTCGAGCTGTAACATCCTAGATGTTAAAAAGCAACTAAAACTTGATTGTGAGCATCATCAAGCATAATTACCCAACATTGTTTCATTAATGCATTTTATGTTTCAATCATAGCATGTCTATGTTTCATATGTGGTGTTTCATATGTTGCATATGTCATGTTTCACATGTTGCATAAAATGATGCCAATAAAAGTGATTAAGAAACTATGTGAATTTATATATGAGAATTTGCTTAAACGATTATTTTTTTAAAAAATAAACCTTGTTGTTTCAAGTGTGCTTTATAATATAGAGCAAAAGTTTATTTGAGTTTTCAAATCAAACATGTTTAAATTTAAGCTCAAAGATTGAATTCAATAACCAATTCTCATACTTATCCATTTTGACTAAGTCCCTGATTATTAGTTATAAAGTTCAATGTTTGGGATTTTATTAAATCAACTTTCATAAATAAAATTTGTCCAAAATTTGTTCATTTGATTGGTGGGGTGTTTAAGCTTTGTTAATGAGTAATTAGTTGTGATGTTTGATTATTGGTTGCTCTTAAATTAATTCCCTAAGTTGCTATGAGAAACTGATTTGAAAACCCTAAAACTAAATTCCTGTTACAGTTTCAGTGAACCTATTTTCAAAACTCCAAAGCTCAAAATCCTTCGACTGTTTGATGATGCACCTTTAACCAAAGTTGGAGATATCGGATCAATGAAGAACTTTGCTTAAGGCTGCTCATCATGTTATTTTGCAAAATCGGGAGAAAGAGAAGGAGAGAGATGGCCATTTTAGTCATGAACAGTAGGTCAGCAGCAGTGCCACGTAGCAGCTTTGTCGCCGAGCCGTCGTGATTGTTTTCGCCGCTATCTCACGCGCGGGCATGCAGCTGTTTAGGTGGCAGCATCGCAAGCAGCTGCTGGACGCCTCGATGTTTCGCCATCGCCTTTAAATCACCGAGCCGGCTTCCATCTTCTTTCTTCTTCCTTCCCGTTGCCGTCGATCACCTTCACCTCGCCGGCAAAATTGATCGCCACTGCACCACCACTGCCCAAATCCTTCGACTGTTTGATGATGCACCTTTAACCAAAGTTGGAGATATCGGATCAATGAAGAACTTTGCTTAAGGCTGCTCATCATGTTGTTTTGCAAAATCGAGAGAAAGAGAAGGAGAGAGATGGCCGTTTTAGTCATGAATAGTAGGTCAGCAGCAGTGCCACATAGCAGCTTTGTCGACGAGCCATCGTGATCATTTTCGCCGCTATCTCGCGCGCGGGCATGCAGCTGTTTCGGTGGCAGCATCGCAAGCAGCTGCTGGACACCTCGATGTTTCGCCATCGCCTTTAAATCGCCGAGCCGGCCGCCGTCTTCTTTCTTCTTCCTTCCCGTTGCCGCCGAGCACCTTCACCTCGCCGGCAAAATTGATCACCACCACACCACCACCGCCCAATTGCTCGCGTGCACAGCATCGCCTTATCCTTGTGCTTCGCCTGAACCCACTCGCGCCACCTCTCTCCACCACTATCAGCCGCGCGCGCCATTTCTGTCACAACGAATCCACCATGACCACCGTGGCGCAGCTCGCCGTGGCCAGCCTCCTCCAGAGCCCCCTCTCTCCATCCCAGACTTCGTTTCAGCTTTGCCTTGACTCCTTGATGCTCACCGTCTTATCCTTTTAACCACTACCGTGTAGGTCCACTAGAACAACGACCTCGCCGTCGGTTCACGCCGCCGCATACACCCTCACCATTGTCAGTCCTATCCGTCATGCCCCTGCCTCGACCAGGTAGTCGAGCTCGATCGTAGTGAGACCCTGATGCTAACCGTGTCCTTAATTTTGACTCTATTGGTCTCTAGCGGTGGATCTGCCGCTGCGCCGTCGTGTCCTGCGTCGTCGTGCCGCCATGGCTGCATCCGAGCTTGAGCCAAACCCTAGTTCGCGCAACTGTCACCATGAGTAGGTCCGGTAGGTCTTGGGAAACGCGTTGGTGGTCTCCCCATCACCGGTAGCCTCATCATCGGCCGCCTCCGCCTCATCGTAGTGCCGCCATGATCGCTGCTGCATGCGCTGCCATGTGCTATAGACTCAACTAGCACCACCAGCATGTGCGCGAGAGAGTGGGGAGTGCTGCAAGGTTGGTCTCACCGCCGGTGAACACCCGCCGGCCAAACGGCCATGTACCGCGGTGAAGACCGGGTGGCACTATGCGCTGACCCTGGCCCCATTGGTCAGTCTCTGTGGCTGGCTGGGGCTGGGTGACAAAGGTTTCCGCGCTGGAAAATGATTTTATCTTTTTCATAATGATTAAAAGTGCAGTTTCTTGCTAAATTCATAACTAATTCCTAGAGTGTGATAAAAATATCAAACTTTTTATGTATCCTTGTTATGATGTGCTCTACCATGGAAAAATATGAATTGGTCATTTTCAGTAGTTTTGGTATGCTTAAATATTACCCCTTTTAATTATAAAATGGACCTTGCATAATTTAGTAGACAAAAATATTAACCCTGTGATGCTAAAACTTTTTGTGTATACTTTACATGCTTAGACCTGCCTTCACAAAAGTTTGGTACTGTTTTGATAATTTTAATTTATCCACTTATTTACATGCTTTAATTATTAATTAATAATTACCAGAATAATTAGGATAAATTATAAAATGACTTTGGTGTATTTTGGATTTGATTGTGGACCTTGGAACACTAATCCCTTTGTTGTTCCTTGGCAATTTAATCCTTTTCATGTTATGCTCATGATTAACTTGCTAGTTAATAAATAAAATAATTTACTCAAATGATTAATTAGTGAATGCATGTGATTAGGTCATGTAATGATCCTTGCTTGCTCTTATGGTTGAACTTGGTGTGATGTTAATTATACCTTGCCTTGTTGAGTAGTGTAATGTGAAAAGTGTTGCTTTCTTAATAACCACATAATCAAGTTGTTTATATAATAATTAATATGCCTTAATTATTAGTTCCTTATAATGGTCATGACTTAAGATAGATGTTAATCTCTTGCTAGTTCGTGTTAGTGAAGTTCCTTTCATGATAGACAACTAACTAACTTAATAGCTAATTAACTAAGATGCTTTTATGCTAAAAACCTTAGTTCTTTGGTGAGGGAAACTTGTACTCAACTTTCTTAACTTTACTTATCTTCTGTTATGCACTTGAATGATCTCATCATGCATCATGGCATGTAGTCCATCTTGTTAAGCAAGCATCATTTATTACGTGTAGTGCATGTAAGTGAGAAGGTCGGGTTGATCAAGTTCCAGAGGAGGTTCATCCATCAGTGGTGTTGGTGCCAAGTCTAACTCCTCTGGATCTTTTGGTGGTAGCTAACCTTCTCTGCAATGCAGGCAAGTCCCGGAGCATAAACCCTTCTCTAGTATTTACAAATCTTTTTTATACTTTAAGTCTTGTGAGCTGTGCATTAAGTAATTAGGAGTTGATCGAATACCTTTGTTGCATGATTACCTTAATAATTAGGTATCCTTAGTCCTATTATGTTAGTATGAATAGGTCGATATCTCTAATGCTTAGACTTCGGTAAAAGTCGAATGGTGGTTTTATCGTTTGCGAGAAATATGTTTTACCATGTTCTTCTCAGCTCTGCTGAGGGCTCATGTGAATACCCTATTAATGATAATGTTAAATTAAGATTGGACGGACTCTTTGCTTGCGTCAAGTTTGAGTCTTGACGTAGTGCCCCGCCTATGTCAATTATGGACCGTCCATTGTAGGCTTGTATGTGTTCGAGAGTTTGCAGTACTAGCCACATACTCCAGTAAGCCTAATACCTCGGCTATTCTATTATGAGAAAGGACAATTGCGCACTAGGAGAGGAGAGATGGTGCGACTAGCATGTACACATCCTGTGAATCCGTCACGGACGAACGACGCAGGAAGGTGGAGTACGGTGCTCTCAGGTAGCGTTGGACCCGTTCTCATTTTAGAGGATCCGAGTGAGGATTGGTATATGTAGGTCTAGGACCTACATATGTCATGTGGTAAGGAAACCCCAGCTGGGCCTAATCAATTCGAATCGTCGTGCTCCTCGGTTATGGAGACTCGATCCTCTGCCCTACATCGTAGATTAATCAATGAAATAATGATACTATTGGATAGAGCTGGTATAAGATGAGATGAGATGAGATACTTAATGAAGTGTTGATATAGAACAGGTGCAAACTTGATACTACTAATGAACTTAATACGCAGCTAAAACATTAAAAGTAAGGATCCACTTGTAGTAAGCTTTTTCTGCAAAAGTTACTCTTGCTTCAAACTTTCCTATAAGCCTGCATACCCTTAGAATCTTGTCTTTTAGTTGGGTAAGACTTGTTGAGTACCCTCAAGTACTCAGGGTTTGCTAACCCCTGTTGTAGGATCTGACTTGTGCTGCTAATCAAGGTCATGTCGGTGGGCATAACATGATCGGACGTTCTCTTCTACCTTAGATGTTTTAACTAAGTCACTTCTGTAGTTCTGCTTATGTTTTGAAACTTAAGTTAAGTTTTACCTAAACATGTTTTGTAAACTATTATTATAAGTCTTCCATACTCTGATGTAAGTTATTTTTGTACCAAATGTTGTAATGCTGTAGTAACTCCATGTTGATCCTTTATGAGTCGTAAAATGTGGATGATTCGGGGTTCCCGAAGACACCCGATAGACTACCGGAGTTATTTGGCTCTCGTGTGCAGTAGTCAGAGGTCTTTAGGACAATGACAGGCACATGTGGGCCATATAATTTGGGTAGTTTTGCCACACGAGCTGATAAAAAAAATATATATCCCCTCGTTTGGACTCCGGATGAATTAATTATAACTTTTAGATTCTTTTCACCTGAAATTTCTAGAGCCCAGTCAGCTTAGCCAACTCTAGTCGCCTAAGCCAACTCTCCTTGTTTTTAGCCCGAAAACAGCAATCCGGGCCCATTTGTAGGTCTAGAACAGATCTAAACGCGTTTTGACGTGATTTGGATGGGGATTTCGACTCCTTGAGGTATAAGGCCACCCCCACCTTACAAGTATAAGGTCTACCGCTGATTTAGGTGCCCAACACACATAATCGTCCCAAAAATCAATCTATTACCTCTCTTTTACCCTCACTTCCCCTGTACTTCTCCTTGTTCTTCGTTGGCGCTGCATAGACTGTGGATCGACTAAGGCAAAGCTCTATAGTAGCCAGGCCAACTAGAGCAGCCCATAGTCGTTACACACCCCGACGAGGTTTGTCCTAGGCGTGTGGGGTTTTGGGTCTCAAGAGACCTTGCTGGCGTGTCTTGCGTATCGCGCTCCTGGCGAGGCTCCTCCAGCAATGTGTCTGGCGAGGCATAAGGTCCGGGGGACATCCCCTAGGCGCCGACCGACCTAATAGTCGGCTAGTCCCTACATTGAGCGATCTAGCTCCTTATCGAGTGTAATGCCTAATTTAGCGTCAACATACTTTTTGGTGACTCCACTAGGGACGATTGGTTTGGCTATCTCTTCTAGCCAATCTCTTTGACCTAGCCAATTTGTTGGTTCCAATCTATCCTTTTTATGTTTATCATTACCATTGCATTTGGTCCAAAATGTCGATAGTATCTGGTCTTGATCTCCTCTTTTAGGATGTGGAACAACGGTCACAATGGTGAGTTCACCAGTCCAATGGGTCAGGAGAGCATCATTAAGTCTGCAACCATAGCTGGCATATGGGTTTATTGAATTTATGCTACGAATAATCTTATGTCTAAATTTGATGAATTAGAGGAATGGACGTTTGGTGCTCCTATTGTTACTTTACCTCATGCTGCACATATTAGTGAATCAGCCTCGGCTTTTAGTCAACCTCAATATGAGAGGCCGTTTCACTATTATCTTGATCAATATGGCAGGTTTGTTGTTGATAATCAATCCAAATTGGCCTCTTCAGTGCTTGAAACCGATAATGCCAATTCAAGAGGGGTTAGCACTATACTTCGTGCTAATAGGACCTATTATTTTTATCAACATGCAGGTTGATTTTAAAGAGTCAATCCAAATTTGCCTCTTCGGCCCCTGAAACCGATAGGGCCAATTTAGGAGAGGTTAGCACTATACGTTCTGCTGCTACATACACACCAAATTCGGTTCGTACCGCTTGAACCGATGATGGGACAGCTGCACCGCATGCTTCTTTGCCTCATATTATGGTGTTGTCTGACTCTCCAAAGTTATCGAGCATGCTTCCAATGCCTGAGGCTTCATGTGATGCCTCCCAAACCAATTCCTAGAAATATTTTGATTGGTTTTGGATATAAAAAAAAGGCAAAATTGGACATGCAAGTTGTCCAATTTTTACTGCACCAAGCGTCAGATGGCGATGGCCATGCCTGAAGAATAGCTTGGGCAGATCCTGGCGTTGCTGACTCAGAACAAGAAGGGGATTGCCAATCTCTAGCGATCCATGGAGCAAGTGACATCCACGAAGGCAGAGTTCGAGCAATGGAAGCCAGCGGTGAACAACCGCGTCGCTGACCTCGAGCACGTGGTGAACTGCCTCAGCAAGCGCATGGAACAGCTGTTCGGGGACCACTCCAAGCACCAGATCTCCGACTGCAAGCCTATGATCGAGCATCCTGGCCCAGATCCCAAGCTTGGTTTGGGTAAGAAGGTGACAGACCTTGCTCATCTAGTGTCGACCTCGCATGAGGTGTCGCCTAGTCAATTTGGCCACCACTATGAAACCCAGCAATGGAGCGCCGGCCGTGACCTAAGAGTCCCTGTTTCCCTTGTTCCTCTTCCATCCGTGCTCTATCTAATCAAGAGTTCCCTAAATTCGATGGTTCTAATCCTAGGTTGTGGGCTAAAGGGGTGGAAACTTGTATTTGCTATAGAGCCTCGCATGTGGGTTAAAATAGCTTCCATGAATCTATTAGGGTCTGCAACCCTTTGGTTTCATACTCTAAAGAATCCAATAGAGTCTAGGTCTTGGAGTGATCTAGTAGCTGCAGCTTGTCTTCGTTTTGACAAGGGTGACAACAGTCATCTGCTCAGATCCTTCTTCCACATAAGGCAGAGTGCTTTTGTTACAGAGTATATTGAGCAGTTTAGTGATATTTTACACCAACTGCTTGTTCATGATTCTAATTTAGCTTCTTCTGTGATCACAAATCGTTTTGTTGATGGGTTAAAGAAATAAATATGTACTACTGTTATGGTTCATAGACCTCAATGCCTAGATACTGCTAGTTCCTTGGCCCTTTTGTAGGAAGAAGAAGCTCCGTTGGATTCCTCCAACAGAGAATTCAAGAAGGTGGACTATCGAGGTTCTGTCAGGAAGTATTCAGCTGACAGTAACAAGGCTATGGATGGAGCTAAACAATCTGATCAAGGGTCTAGGAGTGGTCAACTGGTTTCTGATGATAGAAGAACCAATGTAACTTCAAAAACCAAATCTCCTAAAGACAAGCTATCAGCACTCAAAACATTCAGAAGAGCCAAGGGTCTATGTTTTAAATGTGGGGAGAAGTGGAGCCCTACCCACAAATGCCTAACTTCAGTTTCACTTCATGCCTTGGAGGAAGTTCGACAAATCTTGGGTGATTGTGATAGTGTAGCCAATACTGTGACAGAAGAAGAAGTAGAAGATTCTAGAGATGACCTCATGGCTATTTCTCTGCAAGCAGTAAATGGTATTGAGGGGACTAAAACCATTCAGTTTAGGGCATTTGTGGCTGGACAGGAGGTGTTTATGCTGGTTGATTCAGGCAGCTCCCACAGTTTTGCAAACTAGTCTTTGGTGGAAGGATTACCGGGGCAGCAACTTTTGTACAGGCCTGTTAGTGTCAAGGTAGCAAATGGTAATGAAATTCCTTGTAATCATGAACTTCCTAATTTTATTTGGAGTGTACAAGGTCATACATTCAAATGTTCATTCAAGATTATACCACTCAGTTGCCATGATATTGTATTGGGGATGGACTGGCTCTCTATGCACAGCCCTATGCAAATCCACTAGGCTAATAAATGGCTTCAGTTTGAGTATTTGGAAAACACAGTCTTACTGCAAGGATTACAGAGCAAGGCTACCTGGGGCTCTCCAATATCTCTGACATAGTTGCAAGCCATGCTTAAGAATGATTCTGTGCTTTATATGGTTGAGCTGAACTCTGTGCTAGAAGAACCCAAGACTGAAGAATCCATTCCTCCTGAGATCCAAGCCATCATCAGTTAGTATCAATCCATTTTTGAACCCCTACCCAGTCTCCCACCTCAGAGGGAAAAAGATCACACTATTCCCTTACTTCCTGGGGCTCAACCTTTCAGGCTCAGGCCTTACAGGTGTAATCCATTCCAAAAGGATGAAATAGAGAGACAAATTAAAGAGTTGTTGCAGAAGGGACTCAAGCCAGCTCAAGCCCTTTTGCATCACCTGCTCTGCTTGTCAAGAAGAAAACTGGGGATTGGAGATTGTGTGTAGACTATAGGAGGCTTAATGCACTCATAGTGAAGAGCAAATACCCTCTTCTAGTTATTGATGAATTGCTTGATGAGTTACATGGTGCTAACTGGTTTACATCTCTTAACTTATGCTCTAGGTTCCACCAAATTAGAATGGTAGCAGGTGAAGAATACAAGACAACATTTCAAACTCACTATGGACACGATGAGTACAATGTTATGGCTTATGGAGTGACATGAGGTTTGTTGTGGTGTTCATAGATGATCTTTTAGCACCCTTGCTAAGAAGGTTTGTTGTGGTGTTCATAGATCATGTATTAATCTATAGCAAGGCTGGGAAGACCATCTTCAACATATTGCTAAGTATTCAAACTCCTCCAACAAAACCAGTTCTATGTCAAGCTTACCAAATGCCACTTTGCCAAGAGACAGTTACACTATCTGGGATATTTCATTAGCTCAGAGGGAGTTGCTACTAATCCCACCAAAGTCCAGATAGTCTCTGACTGGCCAACTCCTACTTCAGTTAAAGAGCTCAGGAGTTTTCTTGGGATGGCTGGCTATTATAGAAAGTTTGTGAAACACTTTGGACTTCTCTCAAAACCTCTTACCAATCTGTTGAGCAAGGGAGAGCAATCTGTTGAAGACTGCTCTGATTACTGCTCCCGTCCTACAGCCGCCTACTTTCCAATAGCCTTTCATTATTGAGACTGATGCCACAGATAAGGGCATTAGAGCTGTACTGCAGCAAAATGGACATCCAATAGCCTTTGTGAGTAAGGCACTTGGACCTAAGGCACAGGGATTATCCACTTATGAGAAGGAATGTATGGCCATCCTATTGGCAGTTGACCACTGGAGGTCCTACCTACTGCAATCTGAATTCACCATTAAAACAGATCAGAAAAATCTAGTACATCTTGATGACCAGAGACTGGCCACACCTTGGCAGCATAAGGCACACAGCAAGCTGTTGGGACTCAACTACAAGCTAGTATACAAGCAGGGCAAGGAGAATATAGTGGCAGATGTATTATCCAGAACTACTCATGCTGATATTTATGAGCTCTCAAGTCTATTTCCCTCATTCAACTGACTTGGTTACAAGATTTACAGCTGGCTTACCAATATGACCCCAAGTCAAAACAACTACTTCAACAATTAGCTGTGCATTCTCCTTCTGGACAGTTTCATATTGCTGATGGCATGATCTACTTCAAATCAAGGATCTGGGTAGGAAATGCTCTTGATATTCAGATAAAAATCCTTATGGCCTTGCACTCCAGTCCATTGGGTGGACACTCAGGAATTGAAGCAACTTATAATAGAATCAAAGGTCTATTTGCCTGGCCTAACATGAGACAAACAGTGCATACCTTTGTTTCTCAGTGCTTAGTCTGTCTGCAAGCTAAGCATGAAAGAGTACCATATCTTGGACTGTTAGCCCCACTTCCTATACCCTCTAGAGCATGACAAACTGTTTCATTGGATTTTATTGAAGGGCTACCTAAATCTGGAAACTTCAACTGCATTTTGGTGGTGGTAGATAAGTTTTCCAAGTATGCTCACTGCATCCCTCTCTCCCACCCATTTACTGCATTCCAAGTAGCCCTGGTATACATGAATCAAGTCTACAAGTTGCATGGTCTCCCCAAGGCTTTACTCTCAGATAGAGACAAAAATTTTACAAGCATTGTTTGGAAAGAATTGTTTAAACTCCTCAAGGTGGATCTGTTAATGAGCAGTGCATACCATCTTCAGACTGATGGTCAAACAGAGAGAGTCAATCAGTGCTTGGAGACCTACTTAACATGTTTTATTCATGCTTGTCCTGCCAAATGGTCATCTTGGTTAGCCCTGGCAGAATTTTGGTACAATACATCATATCATTCTTCTCTAGGCAATACGCCTTTCAAAGTGCTCTATGGTCATGAACTAAACCAGCTTGGTATTGATGTGGCTGATACTTCTAGTAACATGAATCTTCAACAATGGCTCAAAGAGAGAGATCTTATGTTGCAAGTAGTTCACTAGCACTTACTCAGAGCTCAAAACAAAATGAAACACTATGCTGATACCAAGAGATCATTCAGGTTGTTTTCTGTTGGTTCAATGGTCTCATCTCCCAACTGAACTCTCTACCTAGGAAGATAAAGAGGCCCTGCATCAAGAGTTTCCCCATGCACCGGCTTGGGGATAAGCCAGTTTACAAGGAGGGTAGGATGTCACCGACAACCACTCTGACGAACCTTATGATGAGGAGCCTGAAGCGGTGAACTCTGAAGAAAGAGTTGTGAACTCTGAAGATGAAAGGGAGGCGGGAAGAAGCATGCCGTCTGAAGTGAAGAAAAGAACGAGAAGGCCTAACAGGAGGGTCATTGGGCCAGAGTAGGCTTAGCATCTTCAACGGCCCATGTTAACGGGCAGGCTGTCTGGCCTTGTAAAGGTGAGAGTGGAGAGGAAGCAAACTTGAGTTTGATCATTGTACTCGAACCCAGCCAGTGGCCGTGGAGACGGCGGCGTCAGGCGAGTTGCCAGTGACCGATGTTTTAAGCGCAAACTCCACTACCACTATCTATCCCTGATTCCGGTGACAGTCAGCCCCCACTGAGCCAGCTCCAATATCCGGCAAAGCCGCTCCCCTCATCTTGAACATCTTCTTCCTCCTCGTCCGAGCTTAGCTCGTCCACTAGAGGCCAGAATTTCGAACCCAAGGAATGCCGCTGCCCTGCCAATAGATCAGTGGAAGTCATCACCCTTAGATGACCACCCTAGGACAGGGAAGCTTCGACAGGGCCGAACGCCTGATCCACCGCCCAAAAGGACGCTGGCCGTGGCGATGGTGCAAGCATCAGCTGGTGAGCATGGGGGCAACCGCCGGAGGATCATGTAATTATTTCCATAATTTACTAACATCACTTGGAAAAAGGTGTCTAATAAAGTTTTTATTACAGCATGTATCCCTTTCGCCAAATATATGACAGTTAAGTATTTATTACTATCTATGGTTGATGCATGATTGTTATATCAAATATATTTACTAGTCCACATCAACTCGTGCTTACATGGTCTAGAAAAGTGGATACATAAATACTAGAGGTTCATGTTTAATAAATACGTTTATAATAAAAATTGTTAACTTTGTGCGCTTTCTCGTGTTCATTTTTCTAACATAATACATATTTAGATTCTGTAACCTGTATCCAGTTGTGATGAACTTATCAGTTATTCCATACTCCACGTGTCATATGTTTTACTGATCAAACAATTATCATACCACATTTGGGCACCAACATAATTCAGGAAAAATAGCAACCAAGTAAAATTATCCACAGGAGTACAAGACATGCCACCTGCTCTATGAATGAGGTTGCTAGAGGAAACCCAACTGCCCAAACATTCTACTTTGAGGTTTTGCTTTCCACATTGTTGCCCATTTGATTCTCGAGACCTCCAAACCCTATGAAAGGAACAAAATACATGGTATTGTTACGGCGTGGGCATCTAGGTGAATGAAGTAGCAGCTGGGATTGGGAACTGAAACGAAGGGGATAGCGAGGCAATGGCGCGGTGGGGAGATCGCCGGCGGCAGCGGCTGAAGCGTGCGCAGCCACCGTCGAAGAGGAACCCCACCCGCTTGGGAGGTTCCATTATTCTTCGATAAAACTGATTACATTCCCTAAGTACCTCCTTTATAGTCCAGGTGCACTTCCTAACAAATAACCATCAGATCCTAAAAATCCTCCCTCCTTATTCTCTTTCTAAAGCCAGTCAGCGCCTCAGCCACTGCTGTTGGTCATAGCCCTCCTAGCCCGGCGCCTATATTGCTAGCCCACAAAGGAGTCTACAACATTTCCCTCCTCCCCAACAAACAGCTCGTCCGCGAGCTGAAACAACGGATATGTACTTATGCTTGCTTTACTTTTTTATACTTTGGAAAAATCCCAGATGGGTACCAGATTGCTAGAGTCAGAAGGAGTTAGGCTTGTGATCAACCAGTCAGTTGTCCCTGTGGATTTGGAGCTTTCACCTAAAGATCAGAGTTGACGTTCCGCTGTTTGCTATCTACGGTTGTATTCTTTATATTAAGTTCAATATATATTAAGCATTGTCTATTGATATTACCTATATTTGTAGCCATATGTGTGATTTGACTTTCTGGGCTCACATAAGGTTTCATTCGTTCAAGCATTTTACTTGGAAGATCAGTTATTCCTTCGGTGGAGAAGTCACTATCAAGCGCGGGTATCTTTGTTCAAGACTAGTTACTCTTTGGATCAAGGAGTTCGGGTATTCATCAAAATGAATCTTTGATTTGAGCTATCATCAATTGGGAGTTCAACCTTCAACATACCCAAGGCAGATTGGCATTGATGACATAGGGAGGAGATATTGTACATCTGTAGTTGGTTCTATGGAGACTTAGAAAACCTCACTGCTACACCAAGCATGGCTAGTAAGTTTTAAGCGAAGGAAGTTTTCTACTTGTATAGGTTATCCCTAGTGGTGGAATTATGGAGAAGAGCTCAAGAAAGTTAATTATGCGGAATTCACCCAAGGATGTAAGTGTGGCATTTACACGGATTATAAGTGACATCTACGTGGATCAAAAGACTCTAAAGGACATCTTCTCAAAGATGGTTTTGAGCTTGTGACATCATTGTTGGATTGAAGCAATCAAGGTTATATGACATGGAAAAGTGCTATCACTTGTAGAAGCAAAAATCGTTGCCGATGCCCTTAGCAAAGTAGAGTTATGCTAAGAAGATTCGGACGACACCATAGACTAAGAATTGTGTTTAAGAGTAAAGGAGAACCCTGCCTATACCGAGTATCGTCAAAATCCTAGACATGGCTAAGCAAGTGAAGACGATCTAAAGCCAGAGTATCCCTATCTCTTTGATCACCATCTTCCGAATCTCGAGGACGAGATTCATCTTAAGAGGGTAGAATTGTAACACCCTAAAATTTGCTTATTTGTAAATAGATTTAAAATGATTAATTTTGTATTTTGTGTTCATGGTAACATAGGAAAATAATAAATTTTCATTAAATTAAAATTTATCTTAAGGTAGAAACATGTTTGTTGCATTCATGCCGGTCGCACCTTGTGTTTCTATGTGCAAAATATTTTTTAAATACGTTTTGGAGACGAATATCTATCTCTTGGAATTTTTCAGCTTTTTTCTGGAATTTAATTCCTACAACCTTGACCTTAATCTTTATGTTCCAAGTTCCCAACAATCTTTTCCTGAGCTCCAAATATTTGGTCTAAGTTCCTCGTCTTTCAATTTATCTTCAGGGATTTTTCTAAGCTTCGGAGCATTTTTTGTGATATAAATGGTAATTCTAGACTTTCTAGAATTATTTTTATTTTATGATATTAATTAATTTTGATTTGAAAATTAGAAAAATCCAAGCCTAATTTTCCACCGACTCTCAAAGGCTCATGCCTTTATTTACTAATGGGCTTAAATGATTGTTTAGGCCTATTAGTGGAAGTGGATGATATAACATCAATTAGTACCATATTGCTAGTTGATAGGAAGACGGGGAGTTTTCCTCCCTAAATATATGCACCAACCCCTTGGGCAACGCACCACCGCTGGGTTTTCAAGTTCCAGGATCGCTGTTATCCTCTCTAACTCCAGTAGTGCTCCCCTTCATTATCGTCCGCTTCTATTCCTGGTGAGCCTATATCTGCCAATCTGTTCGCCTAACTCACGCATCTATGAGCTCGCTCTCATGTTCATGTGGTCCCATGGTCTTTGCGTGCGAGGTGGTCACTGGCTGTCCCATGCATGTTGCGTCGGCCATGTCTGCTTGCCCATCCATGCATCTCCAACAAAACCAGCCGGCGGCGAGCTGCGTGTTCCTTAATCTTGCAAGTCACCGTGCGCCCTAATCTTGCAAGTCACCATCGCCCAACATCTGTGACCTGCAGCAAAAACAGATATTCTCGGTGAGTTCAGTGCCCAACGCCATGGTCCTCGTGCACTGTTTTATATCCATATATCAAACCTATATCTAGCTTGCACAGTAAACAATTCTTTTCCACTTATATTATGCTTTAATTTCAGAAACTTCATTGTTTACATCTGCACACCGTTGAGCCATATATCAGAGTGCACGTACGTGTATATGCTCGTCCGTTCTTTGAACCTATAACCTCAACACAAAAATCATTTTAACTCCGTTTTACTCCCTTCAAGTTGCGTTAGATTCGTATCCACGCGATCTATATGTTAGTGTCGATGTCTTTCATCTCACATGTTTTTCCATACATACTTAAATATTAAAATGATTAATGCTAATGCAATTAGTTTCATAATTAAAAGCAATATAGGTTCTATACGGTGTTTTATATACAAATATTAATATGATTAATTGTTATCACCAACGTGTTTTTTTAATTAAAAATTATTTAGCTTAAATCCGCTTCATATGCAGTCGAGTAGGTGTTTCACCTATTCTTTTATTTGGCAAAGTTAGTGTTTAATTTGCTTAAATATAAAACAATATTTATAAGTAAAATTGACTAGAATTAACTTGGCTTTTAAATTAAATTATGATTTGTCTAATTTGAATTAATAACTTCTCCATGATTTTGTTTATTTAACTAAAATAAATCAAGCTTGTAGTTGTTTCTTTTTCTTATAATATAAATCTTTTGGTAGTCGTTTCTTTTTAACGATAGTTCGCTATCGGTGTTTTTTGTGATCTTATGACCGTAGCACCTAACTTTCTTTTAGTATGTTGTTTCGTCTCGTGTGGTGCACTGCTCTTAGTTGTCTCTATTTGTTTGCTTGTATGTTTTGTTGGTGCGCTTGGTGTGCTATGATCTGCGAGTAGAAGAGTTGTCCGCAAGCGCCGGAGACCAAAAGAACAGATGATCGAAGGTTCTACGAGGAGTTGACCATTAGTTTGTGGCAGAACCGCCTGAATTAACACACTTTTAGAGGCGCTGTCTTCCACTAGACACTAAGCACCCCAAAAGTGAGCCAAGTCAAGCAGTTCTGTCGAGCACACCCAACGGGAGAACTCGAAACGTTCCACAATTTTACACCCGGGATCCAATAATGAGTACAAGCTTATAATACTTAATCCATTTCATACAACAAAGAGTCTCAGAAATTCTTTATTACAGTACCAAAGTTCAGAGTGCGATAAATTAAACAGCGGAATAAAACAACATCTAGCGGAGCGGTATAAGGATCCGTCTGTGCCCACCAGAAGAATCCTCCACACAACAGCTAGCTTCTCAAGCAGCACCTGCAACAAGGGTAAATAAACCCTGAGTACACAATGTACTCGCAAGACTTACCCGACTGGGAATATATTTCCCGACTCTCAAGGATTATGATAGGCTTTATGGCTTGTGGGTTCTTGTTTGCGGAAAGCAATACTAAGGGTGAGTCCTTATTTAATTAAATTATTAACAGCCATGTTAAATTCATTATCCAACCTACTATGTAAGCACCTATTCTATCCTCAAACAAGGGTTGAGCAATCAGAATCATTTTTCCATCTTTCATATGCCAGTTCTTACTACGGTGCCAGAGTGCAGTCAAGCCGTACCGTCACGTAGAAACGGCGATTCGCGAATCAATGTAGCCCAGCTGGGTACCCCGAAAAACACACGTCTCGCTTGTACCCCAGGCACAAGCAAGACCAACCCGTTCCCCTCCTGTCATAGGTTTCCAGGTCCCCGTCCAAACTTGGACTCCTAGCTCCCGTACTTGAGGCCCGGCCTCAATACGGTGCTAAGACCTCCACCTATCCCCGCCTCCAATCAGTCGGTCCGGAAAGAGCCGGAGCCCATGACAAGAGAGTAACAAGTTTTCCTAGCCCCCATCCGCTAGTATATGCTCGGGATAAGGAGATCTGTGACTTGACTGGGGATCCAGTGCAACGAACGGTCCTTAATCGACACGGACAGGGAAATAGTGCAACCAAGCTATGCCCCGTGGCCGCGGGACACAACCTGTTACACCCACCAAAAACCATACCATATCCCTGCCCGGTCACCATTTCCTTTTCCATCATTTCATCATTAGTGTAATAATAATAATAACCACCTATTGTGAGTAACGACAGGTTACTCACGCTACCGATAAACCTAAGCAAAGCAGCTACACGATCCTGTACTAGTAAGGCTCATGGGTAAATATAGATATATGCATGTGGATATCATAAAACTCCTGCAACGTAAATGCACAACCTATATATATATATATATAATAATTTGTAAAATAAGGGTTATGCACCGGGGCTTGCCTTGGGCAGGCGCAGTGTCAGCAAGGTCAGTCAGTAGTGGCTCCTGGACCTCCTCCGGTATGAGGATCTCCTCGTACTCTTCGATGACTTCGTCGTACTCCTGCTCGCCGAATGTCACGATCTCCAGTGGCTCGTCCTCTATATGCATGCAGTGATGATGATGCAATAATTAATATATAGGCAACCGCAACTCTTAAAATAAGAATACACTTATCATGCTAACAAACTAGCTCTACTGATCACATAGCCACCGAATATCATTTCATTAACAAGAACAATTTCACAACTAAATTCTTAAATAATTTAATATGCTTTCCATCAGGGTATGTTAGCTACCTTAATAAATTAGCTATTCAGAGGCTACAAAGTTATAGAGAGCATCTAATATTACCATGAGCCTACTGTATAATTTTTAGGGCTAGCACTTCTACCGATGCATCACAAAAAGTCATTCTCTAAATAACCATAACAATAATAAGCATTTTAATATAATAAATTAACCCTAAAGGTATCACTGAACTGCATGAACTAAATACACTAACAGATAGATCATGAATTTAGGAACCTAACAAAATTTATTTCATGATAAATGCATAAATTCAAATGAGCTCTAGAGATGAAGAAAATGGTATTATTGGAGGAGGCTAATCACGCAATTGAACTTGTTGACTTGCACATGACTGTGGGTCTAGAATTACTAGATGAGACCACGGGTCAAGAAAATAATAAAGAAGAAGAATGAAGGAATTCTTACAGGCTAGCTACCTCAGAATTGAATGAAGTGCCACCTACGGTGATCGATGTGCGGAGGCAATGCAAGAGGAGAGACACCAGGGAGCTTAGCAAATGCTTGCCCTGCGTGGAGTGGAGCAGAGCCATATATAGCACTGATCGTGGGTGGTCATGACAAGCTAAGTAGTCTGGAAGCACGAAACGAGTTGGCAGGGTTGTCCTCTGGCTCCGTGCCGTGTGCGGTGGTGAGGTCTTGGTCATGAGAGAATTAATTCAAGGATTGAACTTTGAGTGGTCTTGGACTTACGAGCATGTCAGGACTAGGGTGGGCTTTGGGCTGAACGTGCTCAGCGGTGGGGTGCTGGTTCATTTATGCAGGTCAAGGAATTAATTGAGGAGGAGATCACAGGTCAAGGAAACATTAGAGAATAAGAAGATCAATTATAAACTAGCTACCTCAGCTGATGATAGCTCGGGGAGAAATCGATAGACGCAGCTCTCTCGGGCAAGAACAGAAGAACTTGATTTGAGAGGAAGAAACAAGTGAGCAGCGGAGCGAAATAGCTCGGCGTATCCTTTTAAAGACAGAAGACGCAGGAATAGAGAAGCGAAGACATGACAACGACGCGTCATAAGGTTAGTAGCTAAACTAGCTTGCTTAAAGGTAATAAAGCGCCGCGGGAACGACGTGCTGCATGGACAAACAACATTTTCCACTGGCTAGGTGATTTTTCCACGGATGAACAGTAACTTCTGCGTGTGAACAGTGATTTCCACGCGTGAACAGTGCTTCCTGCACTGCTACAGTATCGACGTATGGAAAATCTACGCTTCTGCAGTCTGTCGTGTTGAAAAAACTTCACTGCTGCATTGCTACGTGAGAAAAGTTTGCTCTGGTACCGTTCTGACATGTTGAAACTCCCTGCTGCTATAGGCTGGCGTGAAAAAAGAGTACGTGCACCGCGTTTGCAGAGCAGTGAGCGAGCGGCATGCTCGCCGGCCGAACTTGTGAGTGAGATTAATGCGTAGCGTGTGCGACACACTATGGCAGTGGTAGCGCGTCGTGCACTGATGATTTTTTTTTTTGGTGATTAGCAAGCGAAGTAAAGGCGGGATAATTAGAACAACGAGAGATGACAGTGGCGCGTCGCGAGATTGATAGAGATAAAAATCTTACCAAGTGGTATGCTAATAATTAGCGAATGACAATAATTTATCATTTGACTTTGTGGCTAAGGAGCTCTCACGTGGAGAGAGATGACGTGCTGCTGGAAGGACAACTTGGACAAGGAATAAATTAGAGCTCAAATTAAGAATTAGTGCAACAAAATTTAATTTCTCATTTTGCCACAAACAATAATACATAAACATGATGCTCATGACATGGTTTAGTGATTTGTTAACGCGGTAACACCGAGGGTGTTACAGCTCAACCCCCCTAAAAGAAAATCTCGACCCGAGATTTCACGTGCCTAGTGTGAGAAAAGAGATAGAAATAAATTTTTAATCTCGATAATTACATTGATGAGCTAGGAAGGAGATGAGGATAATTCTTCAAAATATAACTCTCAAGTTCCCAAGTAGCTTCATCCTCCGAGTGATTCTGCCATTGGACTTTGTAAAATTTCACCACATTGTTTCTCGTCACCCTTTCTTTTTCATCCAAAATCTTGACGGGATGCTCAATATAGGAAAGATCAGGTTGGAGAGGGAGTCCTACGATCTCCACTGCCTCATCAGGAACTCGCAAACACTTTTTCAACTGAGACACATGAAAAACATCATGGACGGCTGACAATATATCTGGGAGCTGGATGCGGTAAGCAACAGTACCACGCCATTCCAAAACCTTGTAAGGCCCAACATAGCGAGGAGCTAATTTTCCACGGACACCAAACCTATGCACACCTTTCATGGGAGACACTTTAAGATACACATAATCACCAACTTCAAATTGCAAAGGCCTTCTTCTCTTATCCGCATAGGTTTTCTGGCGGTTCTGAGCCGCCTTCAAATGACTCCGAATAATTCCGACTTTCTCTCTTGCTTCATGGATAAAGTCAGGCCCGAAGTAACCACGGTCTCCTACTTCAACCCAGTTGAGCGGTGTCCTACACTTCTTGCCATACAAAGCCTCAAAAGGTGCCATTCGAATGCTTTCTTGATAGCTATTGTTGTAAGAAAACTCAGCCAATCTCAAGCACTCATCCCACTTCTCTGGGAAAGAAATGACACAAGCTCTCAACATATCTTCCAGCACTTGATTGACTCTTTCTGTCTGGCCGTCGGTCTGCGGATGATAAGCTGAACTTCTGAGAAGACTAGTTCCAAGGCATTTTTGGAGTTGAGTCCAAAAGCGGGACATAAAGACCGATCCACGATCAGAAACAATAGTGAGAGGGACTCCATGGAGAGTTACAATGCGGTCAAAATACAACTTAGCATATTGCATGGCTGTATACCTTCCATCCATAGGAAGAAAATGGGCAGACTTTGTAAGACGATCCACAATAACCCAAATAGAATCATGCCCTTTTACTGTGCGAGGCAATCCTGTAATAAAATCCATAGAAATATCCTCCCATTTCCACACTGGGATTGGCAAAGGCTGTAGGAAACCAGGCGTACGCATATGGTCTGCCTTCACCCTTCCACAAATATCACATTCTGCAATATACTTAGTGATATCCTGCTTCATATTTGACCACCAATACAAGTGGCGCAAATCATGGTACATCTTGTTACTTCCCGGATGAATGGATAGCCTGGAACTATGGGCTTCCTCCAAAATCTTTCTTCTAAGCTCATCACTTCCGGGAACCACCAACCGATTCTTGTATCTCACCACACCTTGTTCATCAATGCTGAAATGAGGACCACGTCCTTCAGCAATCAACTTCTTGATATGAGGAATCTCCAAAACATCCTGCCTTTGCTCAATGATAATTTGCTCCAATAAATCTGAGACTAGAGCAATGTGAGCTAAAACTGCAGAGTGAGAGAGAGGTAAGGACTCTTCATCTTTCTGATGTGACTTCCGACTCAACGCATCAGCCACCACATTGGCTTTTCCAGGATGATAATGGACTTCTAGATTATAATCCTTGATTAACTCAAGCCATCTCCTTTGCCTCATATTTAACTCGGGTTGAGTGAAAATATACTTGAGGCTCTTGTGATCCGTATAAATATGCACCTTGTTTCCCAATAGATAATGCCTCCAAATCTTTAGAGCGTGCACCACTGCAGCCAGCTCTAAATCATGGGTGGGATAATTCACTTCATGCTTCTTCAGTTGACGAGAAGCATAAGCTATCACCCGTCCCTCTTGCATAAGCACACAACCAAGACCTGTCTTGGATGCATCACAATACACATCAAATGGCTTGTCAATATCCGGTTGGGCAAGAATAGGGGCAGAGGTAAGAAATTTCTTCAAAGCTTGGAAGGCTTCCTCACAGGCTGGACTCCACACAAACTTGGAGTCTTTCTGAAGCAACTTGGTCATAGGCTGAGCTATCTTGGAGAAATCAGGAATGAAGCGTCGATAATAACCGGCAAGACCAAGAAACTGACGGATCTGATGTACCGATTTTGGAGAATTCCAACTAAGCACATCATGCACCTTGCTAGGATCTACCGATACACCTTCAGGGGTCAGAACATGTCCCAAAAACTGCACCCTATCCAACCAAAACTCACATTTGCTGAACTTGGCATACAGCTTGTGCTCCCGCAGTCGGTTCAGGACTGTGCGAAGGTGTTGTGCATGTTCTTCTTCATTCTTGGAATATATCAAAATATCATCAATGAACACCACTACAAACTTATCTAACTCCGGCATAAAGACTGAGTTCATGAGGTACATGAAGAATGCAGGAGCATTGGTGAGACCAAAAGACATGACTAGGTACTCATAAAGCCCATACCTAGTAGAGAAAGCTGTCTTTGGTATATCTTGGGGCCGAATTTTTATTTGGTGATACCCAGAACGAAGATCAATTTTGGAAAACACTCTAGCACCAGCCAACTGATCAAACAAAGCATCAATGCGAGGCAAAGGGTACTTATTCTTGATGGTTACCGCATTGAGAGGGCGATAATCCACACACATCCGCAGAGTGTCGTCCTTCTTCTTCACAAAAATAGCTGGACAACCCCATGGAGAAGAACTAGGACGGATAAACCCCTTCTTCAGCAATTCCTCTAATTGCTTCTTCATTTCTGCTAGTTCTGGTGGAGCCATGCGGTAAGGACGCCGTGAAATAGGAGCAGTGCTAGGCTCTAACTCTATGATAAACTCCATATCTCTATCTGGTGGTAACCCAGGTAAATCTTCAGGGAAGACATCAGGAAACTCACAGACCACAGGAATAGAGGCAAGATCAGGAGAAGCTTCAACATTAGCGGCGACTGGTGAAGCAGAATTTAGAGAGATACGGAGAGACATCCTATCCTCAGAAGAAGGAAGTCGTAACTCAACAACTCTCCTCTTAAGGTCCAAGACTACCCCATAAACCTTCAACCAATTCATGCCCAGGATTGCATCAATGCCTTGTCCAGGTAGCAACATGAACTGGAGACGGTAAGTGTGAGTGGCCAGCACTAAGCTGACTGTGTCCGTCCGGGTATTTATGCACATCTGCGCACCCGGAGTGCTAATTTTATAGGCAAAAGGAATAGCCATAAGAGATATATTGTGTCTTTCTGCAAACCCCATGCTCATGAATGAATGTGATGCTCCAGAATCAAATAACACAAATGCTGGGTGGGAGTCAATGGTAAACATACCAGCCATCACAGGCTCATTCTGTAGGATCTCCTCAGCCTCGGTGTAGTTAACCTGTCCCGAGCGACTCACTGGCACCTTTTTCTTAATAATCATCCTCTTGATCAAGCGAGAGTTGGCAGACGGCTGGGAAGGCTGAGCCGCCCGATTCTCGGGACACTCCCGAGCAAAATGGCCCTCCTTGCCACACTTGAAACAAGCAGTAGACTTGATCATCTGCCCCTGACGAGGCGGAAACTGCGGTCCCTGGGGCTGCTGCACCTGCTGAGTAGGTGCACGGTACTGAGTCGGCGGTGTTTGCCGAGTCTGCTGAGGCTGCCGAGACGGCTGTCCACCTGGGGGATGGTAGGACATCCTCTTGACAACTTGCATCTTTTGTGACTGCGGGTGACTAGAAGACCCAGAGATTCCCCGCTTGCGCTTCCACTCAGCCTGAGTGTCACGCTGCAGTCCTTCCATAGCAATGGCAGCATTCATCAGAGTACCAAAGGTCTGATAGTTCCCAGTATAAAGCTCTTTCTGCAAAATACAAGAGAGGCCGCGGTAGAAACGGTCCCTTTTCTTCTCATCTGTGTCAACATGAGTCCCGGCATACTGTGCCAGATGGTTGAATTTATTGGCATAGTCCATCACAGACATACTCCCCTGCTTCAGGTCCAAGAACTCCGAGAGCTTCCGGTTCAGAACACCCGCAGGAATGTAGTACTCTCGGAAAGCAGTGGTGAATTCCTGCCAAGTCACAGGATGACCCACCGGCTGCATGGCATTGAAAGTATCCCACCATGCGCTAGCAGATCCCAAAAGCTGTTGTGCGGCAAAGTGCACCTTCTGCTCATCGGTCACCGTGAGCAGCAGAAACTTCTGCTCCAGCACACGAAGCCAATGCTCCGCGTCTAGAGGCTCTGCAGTCGGCGTGAACGTGGGCGGGTTGGTCTTCAAGAAGTCCTGATAAGAACAGGGCCTCTCAAGACCGCGGGCACCACCCCCGTTCCCGCCGTTGCCACCGTGGCCTCCACGGACGAAGCCACCAAGAGCCTGTGCCATCATCTCCAAGGCACGGGCTGTCTCCTGACGTGAAGCTAACATCTCTGCCATCATCTCCGCAGGAGTCATCGGAGGTGGTGGTGGTGGTGGCGGGGAAGGAGGACCCAAGAGTGGGGCCTCACGGCTCTGTCCATTGGCATTGTTGTTGCCATTGTCGCGACCACTTTCACCATGACCTTCACCAAGGCCACGGCCCGCACCGGCACTGGTGCTCCCACGACCAGACCCAGTGCCCACACGACGGGACCTCAGATCCATCTGCGACCAGATAGTAGCCAACCATTAGGGAACCTCCAGACTAGGAACAAGAGACTTAGAGAAATGACAAGGCTTTTACTAAGGATTGAAGCATTTCTTTTTATTTATTACCCTATCATCTTAACTATCCAAAATTATACGTGAAGGGGGTTTAGCTTAACAGAGTTCTTCTTATAATGCATGCATCGGCCTATGCGTTCACTCAAGCCGGAATATAGCGGCACTCGTTTGAATTTTTGGCACATCGTACACTCCTTTCCGAACACTAGCGCTTTCTTACGTAGCGTAAGTTAGTGTACCTGCAGAAAATGGTTAGATAAAACCAGTGCCACTATCCTAGATAGACCATATTGTTAGGGCTTATACTTATTTACGCAGATTTTACCGCATCCTATTTTTCGCAAAGCTTTTGTTGGTCAAAGTTTTAAGTTTTTTAAAAGGTGATTAAGCTCGTGAACTCATTATTAGCTCTGGTACCAACTGTGGCAGAACCGCCTGAATTAACACACTTTTAGAGGCGCTGTCTTCCACTAGACACTAAGCACCCCAAAAGTGAGCCAAGTCAAGCAGTTCTGTCGAGCACACCCAACGGGAGAACTCGAAACGTTCCACAATTTTACACCCGGGATCCAATAATGAGTACAAGCTTATAATACTTAATCCATTTCATACAACAAAGAGTCTCAGAAATTCTTTATTACAGTACCAAAGTTCAGAGTGCGATAAATTAAACAGCGGAATAAAACAACATCTAGCGGAGCGGTATAAGGATCCGTCTGTGCCCACCAGAAGAATCCTCCACACAACAGCTAGCTTCTCAAGCAGCACCTGCAACAAGGGTAAATAAACCCTGAGTACACAATGTACTCGCAAGACTTACCCGACTGGGAATATATTTCCCGACTCTCAAGGATTATGATAGGCTTTATGGCTTGTGGGTTCTTGTTTGCGGAAAGCAATACTAAGGGTGAGTCCTTATTTAATTAAATTATTAACAGCCATGTTAAATTCATTATCCAACCTACTATGTAAGCACCTATTCTATCCTCAAACAAGGGTTGAGCAATCAGAATCATTTTTCCATCTTTCATATGCCAGTTCTTACTACGGTGCCAGAGTGCAGTCAAGCCGTACCGTCACGTAGAAACGGCGATTCGCGAATCAATGTAGCCCAGCTGGGTACCCCGAAAAACACACGTCTCGCTTGTACCCCAGGCACAAGCAAGACCAACCCGTTCCCCTCCTGTCATAGGTTTCCAGGTCCCCGTCCAAACTTGGACTCCTAGCTCCCGTACTTGAGGCCCGGCCTCAATACGGTGCTAAGACCTCCACCTATCCCCGCCTCCAATCAGTCGGTCCGGAAAGAGCCGGAGCCCATGACAAGAGAGTAACAAGTTTTCCTAGCCCCCATCCGCTAGTATATGCTCGGGATAAGGAGATCTGTGACTTGACTGGGGATCCAGTGCAACGAACGGTCCTTAATCGACACGGACAGGGAAATAGTGCAACCAAGCTATGCCCCGTGGCCGCGGGACACAACCTGTTACACCCACCAAAAACCATACCATATCCCTGCCCGGTCACCATTTCCTTTTCCATCATTTCATCATTAGTGTAATAATAATAATAACCACCTATTGTGAGTAACGACAGGTTACTCACGCTACCGATAAACCTAAGCAAAGCAGCTACACGATCCTGTACTAGTAAGGCTCATGGGTAAATATAGATATATGCATGTGGATATCATAAAACTCCTGCAACGTAAATGCACAACCTATATATATATATATATATAATAATTTGTAAAATAAGGGTTATGCACCGGGGCTTGCCTTGGGCAGGCGCAGTGTCAGCAAGGTCAGTCAGTAGTGGCTCCTGGACCTCCTCCGGTATGAGGATCTCCTCGTACTCTTCGATGACTTCGTCGTACTCCTGCTCGCCGAATGTCACGATCTCCAGTGGCTCGTCCTCTATATGCATGCAGTGATGATGATGCAATAATTAATATATAGGCAACCGCAACTCTTAAAATAAGAATACACTTATCATGCTAACAAACTAGCTCTACTGATCACATAGCCACCGAATATCATTTCATTAACAAGAACAATTTCGCAACTAAATTCTTAAATAATTTAATATGCTTTCCATCAGGGTATGTTAGCTACCTTAATAAATTAGCTATTCAGAGGCTACAAAGTTATAGAGAGCATCTAATATTACCATGAGCCTACTGTATAATTTTTAGGGCTAGCACTTCTACCGATGCATCACAAAAAGTCATTCTCTAAATAACCATAACAATAATAAGCATTTTAATATAATAAATTAACCCTAAAGGTATCACTGAACTGCATGAACTAAATACACTAACAGATAGATCATGAATTTAGGAACCTAACAAAATTTATTTCATGATAAATGCATAAATTCAAATGAGCTCTAGAGATGAAGAAAATGGTATTATTGGAGGAGGCTAATCACGCAATTGAACTTGTTGACTTGCACATGACTGTGGGTCTAGAATTACTAGATGAGACCACGGGTCAAGAAAATAATAAAGAAGAAGAATGAAGGAATTCTTACAGGCTAGCTACCTCAGAATTGAATGAAGTGCCACCTACGGTGATCGATGTGCGGAGGCAATGCAAGAGGAGAGACACCAGGGAGCTTAGCAAATGCTTGCCCTGCGTGGAGTGGAGCAGAGCCATATATAGCACTGATCGTGGGTGGTCATGACAAGCTAAGTAGTCTGGAAGCACGAAACGAGTTGGCAGGGTTGTCCTCTGGCTCCGTGCCGTGTGCGGTGGTGAGGTCTTGGTCATGAGAGAATTAATTCAAGGATTGAACTTTGAGTGGTCTTGGACTTACGAGCATGTCAGGACTAGGGTGGGCTTTGGGCTGAACGTGCTCAGCGGTGGGGTGCTGGTTCATTTATGCAGGTCAAGGAATTAATTGAGGAGGAGATCACAGGTCAAGGAAACATTAGAGAATAAGAAGATCAATTATAAACTAGCTACCTCAGCTGATGATAGCTCGGGGAGAAATCGATAGACGCAGCTCTCTCGGGCAAGAACAGAAGAACTTGATTTGAGAGGAAGAAACAAGTGAGCAGCGGAGCGAAATAGCTCGGCGTATCCTTTTAAAGACAGAAGACGCAGGAATAGAGAAGCGAAGACATGACAACGACGCGTCATAAGGTTAGTAGCTAAACTAGCTTGCTTAAAGGTAATAAAGCGCCGCGGGAACAACGTGCTGCATGGACAAACAACATTTTCCACTGGCTAGGTGATTTTTCCACGGATGAACAGTAACTTCTGCGTGTGAACAGTGATTTCCACGCGTGAACAGTGCTTCCTGCACTGCTACAGTATCGACGTATGGAAAATCTACGCTTCTGCAGTCTGTCGTGTTGAAAAAACTTCACTGCTGCATTGCTACGTGAGAAAAGTTTGCTCTGGTACCGTTCTGACATGTTGAAACTCCCTGCTGCTATAGGCTGGCGTGAAAAAAGAGTACGTGCACCGCGTTTGCAGAGCAGTGAGCGAGCGGCATGCTCGCCGGCCGAACTTGTGAGTGAGATTAATGCGTAGCGTGTGCGACACACTATGGCAGTGGTAGCGCGTCGTGCACTGATGATTTTTTTTTTTTGGTGATTAGCAAGCGAAGTAAAGGCGGGATAATTAGAACAACGAGAGATGACAGTGGCGCGTCGCGAGATTGATAGAGATAAAAATCTTACCAAGTGGTATGCTAATAATTAGCGAATGACAATAATTTATCATTTGACTTTGTGGCTAAGGAGCTCTCACGTGGAGAGAGATGACGTGCTGCTGGAAGGACAACTTGGACAAGGAATAAATTAGAGCTCAAATTAAGAATTAGTGCAACAAAATTTAATTTCTCATTTTGCCACAAACAATAATACATAAACATGATGCTCATGACATGGTTTAGTGATTTGTTAACGCGGTAACACCGAGGGTGTTACATAGTTGTAAAGCAAGTTTAAGGCAAGTATAACATGGGATCATCCTTGTTTCCTATTCATCTTTAATACACTTAATTCATCTGCATATGTCTACCTTATTACCCCTAAGGATATCCTAGCTTTTGTATCTTGTACCTTGACACCCGTGGGACATTGCATTGGGTAGTATTTATGCTAGTGCTCAAGATAAATAACCATGATCTGTAACTTGACTAATGGTATATGCAATAAACATTTAAAATATGCTTTATAGCAACATGTCTCAAGAGGGCTAGAGCATTGGGTTGTTTTATGGTGATCTAGTTTCTCTCCTTAAGGACTTATCTGCAAGCGAACATCCGAGACTTACAGTACAACCATGAGTCCTACATGACTCTGGCTTTAGTCAAGTATGAGGATATTTTCTAGCTTGTTAGTGGTTACCGAAAGGCATTAAGGAAAGCCTCGGTTCAAGAACGGCTTCTTGTCTCTTAGAGTGTGTATAGCCTGCGTGAAGTGTGCCACCTTGTTAGAGGGCCTCCATTCGCCTAGCTCTTTCTTTGGCAGTCACTAATTTGTTAGGGAGAGTCTTTTGAAAGACTTCATAGTGAACCCTGTCGACCTTCCTTGGTAGTGGGTCAAGAGGTTGGCCGCCTCGGGCGAAAGGATAAATCACGGCTCATGGTGAAAGTGTACAACCTCTGCAGAGTGTAAAACTAGTATATCAATCGTGCTCATGGTCACGAGCGGCCTTGGACCCTTACAGAATAAATGATGAACACTGATGATAATGTTAATACTGATGATATTGATGCTCACTAATGATTATAGTTTCTTGCTATACATTATTCTCGTTTACATGATCACGAGGTTATTTGGGCTTATGGTAAACTGGTTGCTACTCAATTGCTAAAAGATGACTCACTAAAAGCTATCGCAGTCAATCTATGTCAAACCTTTTGAGCTTCATAACCCCATGTTATATTTGTTGAGTACGATATGTGCTCACCCTTGCTATTTCAACCACACCAGTTAGACTTGTGATCAACCAGTCAGTTGTCCGTGTGGAGTTGAAGCTTTCGCCTGAAGACCGGAGTGTCTTTCCGTTGTTTGCTCGTTAAGGTTATATTCTTTTATACCAATATGTTATAAAATAAAGCATTGTCTTTTGATATTACCCCTTATTTGTAGCCATGTGTGAGATTTGACTTCCTGGACTCACATATGGTATGTATCTGGTTTTGTCATTAAAAGCGGGTGCTACAGCGCTCCTTGAAGTAGGTGATCGGCTCCCAAGTGGCATCAGCGGCGGAACGACCGTCCCAATGCACCAAGAGCTCCCAACGTCCTCAATTGAGGTGAGCCTGGACCACCTGTGACAGAGTAGGAACCACCCTTCCACGCAGGATGGACAACAATGGCATGATGGAAGCAGGTGGGGCACCTTCATACTTCTTGAGCAAGGCGACGTGGAACACACCATGTATGCATGCCTTGGGCGGTAGCTGTAGGCGGTAAGCGACAACACCAAGTCACTCGACAACCTGATAAGGGCCAAAGTAGCACGGCCCAAGCTTGGAGGGGGAAGCGGCCATGATGCCACAGCCATCCGCTGATGTAGACAAAGCAGCACCCAATCACCAAAAGAGAACTCCACATGACGACGCTTCTTGTTCAGGTTCTCCCTCATAGTGTCTTGGGCGAAGATGAGGCACTCCCAAATTTCTGCTAGGAAAACATCACGATCCCGTAGTTGCTGATCAATAGCAGCTACTCGGGCCGCGCCAGGGGTGTAAGACACCAGAGCTAGAGGTGGTCGGCCATAGAGCACTTCAAGCGGCGTGGCCTGAAGAGCAAACTGGTACTAAGTGTTGAAGGAAAACTCCGCCCAAGGAAGCCACTACAGCCAGGAGCGGGGACGATCACCGGTAAGACACCGTAGGTACATGATGATGATGCGGTTAGTGACCTTGGATTGGCCATTTGTCTGTGGGTGGAAGGCCGAACTACGCAGGAGCTAGATGCCGGCAAGCTTGAATAATTCCTCCCAAAAATGGCTAGTGATGACCGTGTTGCGGTCACTCACAATAGAGCATGGAAAGCCATGGAGCCAGACGATGTTGTCGAAGAAAGCCAGCGCCATAGACTGCACGGACTAAGGGTGGCTGAGGGCCACAAAGTGAGCCATCTTGGAGAAGCGATCGACGATTGTCAAGATGACTGACTTCCTGCCGACCCGTGGAAATCCCTCCACGAAATCCATGGCGATGTCACTCCAGACCCTAGACAGTACAAGCAGGGGCTGAAGGAGACCCGACGGGTGGAGATGTTCCATCTTGTTGTGCTGATAGACGGCGCACCCCCAGACGAAGTCGCGGACCAAGAGGTGTGCACGGCTGTTGTAGAATGAAGCCTGTAGACGATGGAGGGTCTTTTGAGCACCCTCATGGCCGGCCTCATGGGCATCACGGAGCAACTATGGCCAGAGGCTGGAGCTCTCCGGAATGAAGGCGCGGTTGTTGTAGAGCGGCAGGCCATTAGCAAGCTGCCACCCCACCGGCACTGTGTCAGCAGCAAGCTGGTGGCGCTGGTCTTGTGCCGCTGCATCCTCCTGTAGTTCCGCGCGCAGGGTGTCATAGTCGGTGAAGAGTGGGCCAGACAGGATCATGACCGCTGACTCCTCATCGTGGTGGGACAACGCGTCCACGACGGTGTTGAACCTCCCTGCGTGGTATTCGACCGTGAGGTCATAACCGAATAGCTTGGAGACCCATGTATGCTGAGGGATGGTCGTCAGTCGCTGATCGAGGAGGAACTTGAGGCTCCAGTGGTCGGTTTGAATGGTGAATGCGTGACCCCAAAGGTAAGGCCGCCAATGACGGACAGCCTTGACCAGCCCAATAAGCTCGCGCTCATAGGCTGGCAGCTTGGCGTGGTGAGGAGCGACTGGCCGGCTGAAGAATGCAATGGCGCCATCACCTTGATGCAACACAGTGCCAAAGCCAGTGCTGGACGCATCATAGTCCACGACGAAGCGCTTGGTGAAATCCGGCGGCTGGAGTAGGGGCGCGGTGACCAGCGCCGACTTGAGGGCGAGGAAGGTTGCTTCCGCTTCAGCCGTCCAGGTGAAGGCCTCCTGCTTGAGGAGGGCGGTGAGCGGTGCCGCCACGCTGCCGTAGCCGGCGATGGATTTCTGGTAATACCCGGTGAGGCCGAGAAACCCACGCAGGGCGCATGCCGAGCACGGACGTGGCCAAGCCTCCACTGCAATGACCTTCTCAGCATCCATAGTGACACCCTTGACCGAGATAATGTGGCTGAGGTTGGCCACGGATGGTTCACCGAAGTAGCACTTGGATTGTTTGGCAAAGAGACGATGATCACGCATGAGCTGCAGCACCGCTTTGACATGTTGTAAGTGTTCAACCCACGAGGGACTGTAGATTAGAATATCATAAAAAACAAAACAAAGCGGCAGATGAATGGCTGCAACACATCATTCATGGGCTCCTAAAATGTTGCTAGCGCATTGGTGAGGCCAAAGGGCATCATGAGGAACTCAAAGTGCCCCCAGTGCGTCCGGAAGGTGGACTTGGCAACATCGTCCGGATGCATACGCACTTGGTGGTACCCGCTGCGCAAGTCGATCTTGGTGAAGAAGCAGGCACCCTTCAGCTCGTCCAGGAGTTTGTCGACCACTGGGATCTGAAATTTGTCCTTGACGGTGGTGTCATTGAGAGCGCGGTAGTCAACGTAGAAACACCAATTGTCGTTGTGCTTGCGGACTAAGAGCACCAGGGAGGAAAATGGCGAGGTCGACTCCCTGATGATCCCCTGGCCCAGCATGTCCTCGCATTGCCGATCTCATCCTTGAGGAGCTGCGGGTACCGATACTGATGCACCGCCACTGGCAGGGAGTGCGGCAGGAGGTGAATCTGGTGGTCATGGCAGTGTGATGGTGGCAGACCGCGGGGCTGCTCAAAGATGTCCTGGTAAGACTGTAGCAGCTCCTCCAGTATAGCGCGAGGATCGATGATGGTGCGAGCGGCCAAGCCCCGGCTGCTCACACCGGTCCAGTGATGGGAGCGGCCATTGTACCAGAAGGACATCGACAGGGCGTTGAAGTCCCAGACGATGGGCCTGAGCATCTGCACCCACTAAATGCCGAGGACTAGGTCGAAGCTGCCCAAGTCGAGCGCGAAGCAGTCGATGGAGAAAGCCTCACCGCTGATGGTGACCGGTGTAGCGAGATAGACGCTAGGGCTGCGCACCCGGTCGCCATTGGCCACCAGCGCATTGAGGCCAGCGCGCAGGGTGACGGTGAGACCCAAGTGCTGCGCGAACGCTGAGTGGATGAACATATGGATGGAGACGGTGTCCATTAGCGCCCGCAGCTGAACGCCGCCCACTATAACCTGCAGCATCATGGAATCAGCAGAGTTGATGCCGGTGAGCACATGGAGGGAGATCTCCAAGTCGTTGATCTCGCTGAGGGGGTCCTCCTCGCCATCCGCCAGGTCCATGAGGAAGACACCACCCTTGGTGGCGCAATTGTGTTCCTTGCTGTAAGGCTCGGGGCAAAAGTAACACTGCCCGTTCCGCCTTTTCTCCTCCATCTCTACTGCTGTGAGATGGTGAAAGTGAGGTCGCGGACCCTCCATCTTACCATCCTGCGTGGTGGCGCCCAAGGTGCCAGTGCTGGCCAACGCGCTGGCACGACGGCCCGAGGGCTTAGGTGCCGTGGAGCTGTTGACAGTGGTGGCCTCCTTCTGCCTTTGCTCATAGGCTCGCGCGAGGCTCATGGCTTGCTGCATGTTGGCCGGATTCTGCATCTCCACGTCAGAGGCCAGGGGCTGGCCCAAGCCACCGGTGTACAGGTCAATCTTGGTTTGTGTGGAGAGGTGGTCGCAGCGTGAGAGCAGGACGAGGTAGCGCTGCAAGTACTCCTCCACCGTCCCCGTGTGGAACAGGGCCTTGATCTCGGCGAGAGAGTTGGTGTGGATGGGCGGCCCAAAGCGGAGATTGACGAAGTCGACGAAGCGCGGCCAAGGAACCATGCCGAAGTCATGTTCCATCTGATAATACCACTCCGCAGCAGTGCCGTCGAGGTGCAGCGATGCCATCCCCACCTTATCATCCTCCGGAATGCGACGGCCGCGTAAGTAGTTATCACATTTGTTGAGCCATGTCAACAGGTCGGACTCCCCATCGCCTCGGGAAGGAAATCTTGGGCAGTCGGTGTGGTTCGCGGCGATCGAAGGAACGGCTGCCACCATGGTCGAAGTCGTGCCTGCCATGGTCGTAGTCGCGCCCGTGGATGTCATAGTCTCGTGCACCATGGCTGTAGAAGTCGCGGTCGTAGCGCCCCCACCCGTGACGGTCGTAACACTCCTGATCGCGTGAGTTGAACCCGCGGTCGTAGCGTTCACGCTCGCGAATCGCGCGATCATGGAACGCGGCCCAGTTGCGGTCGCACTCGGTGTCGCCCCCGTCCGCATCGTCTTCACCGCCAGGGATGTCGTCATCAACACCCTGATCCTCGCCGCCACCAGCGCCTTTGCCAGCGTCGGGCTTGCCCGTTTCCACGCACGCAAGCCGGGTGTCGTGGGAGTTGAGGCGATTGTTCATGGTGGTGAGTTGGCCCAAAATGCGGTCCAACTTGGCATCCATGGCTGCAGGATTGGGAACGGTGCTGGACGTGGAGGTTGATACACCAGGAATGGTCTCCGATACCAAATTGTTACGGTGTGGGCGTCTAGGTGAATGGAGAGGAGAACGGAGTAGCAGCCGGGATTGGGAACCGGAACGAAGGGGATAGTGAGGCAATGGCATGGTAGGGAGATCGCTGGCGGCAGCGGCTGAAGCGCGCGTAGCCACCGTCGAAGAGGAACCCCACCCACTCGGGAGGTTCTATTCTTCTTCGATAAAATTGATTACATTCCCTAAGTGTCTCCTTTATAGTCCAGGTGCACTTCATAACAAATAACCATCGGATCCTAAAAATCCTTCCTTCTTATTCTCTTTCTAAAGCCAGTCGGTGCCTTAGCCACTGCTGTTGGCCGTGGCCCTCCTAGCCCGGCGCCTATATTGCTGGCCCACAAAGGAGTCTACAACAGGTATGTTATTGCGCGCACACTCTTCTGTTTCTCTCTACCACAATTTTATAAGTGACTCATGTTTACGTCATATCTCTCTTGTTACAGTTGTTGTCCATTTTGTTGCAGGGAAGCGTTGATTGATTTGTGACTCATAATTGAATAGTGTAGTTATTTCCATAATTTACTAACGTCACTTGAAAAAGGGGTCAGATAATCTATTTATCACAGCATGTCTCCCTTTCACTAAATAAATGACAGTTTAAGTTTTTACTATCTCTAATTGATGGGTGATTGTTATCAATTATGTTTACTAGTCCACACAACTCGTGCTTATCTATGGGCTGGAATATTGCAGAAATAAATAATAGAAGTTTATGTTTAATAACTACATATTATAAAAATTCTTAACTCTATGCACTTGCTCTTTTTCATTTTCTAACATAATACATATTTAGACTCCGAAGCCTCCAGTTGCGATGAACTTAGAGTAAATTCCCTCAATTCCATCTGAATTTATATGGATTCCCTTAGTGCCATTGAAATTTGTAACTTCCCTTAACTGCCACTACATCGAGTTTGCATTCCCCTGGTTTATATTGTCCGTTAAAATTTGTTAACTTGCCATTAACATAGCATTTGCCATCATGGACTCATGTTCTGGTAGCGCACGGCTTGTAGGGTAGGCTCCCACACGGACACACATCTGCTGCCGCAGCGCGCTAGGCCTGTAGTGTCAACGTGGACGAGGCAGAGGCCCAGCTCACTGCCGTGACGTGATCTGAGGGGCCAATGGAGGCCATCAGCTCGTGCTTGCCCGGTGCAGCCGCGCCCACATTTAATAATGCCACACCGCCGATTTGCCTCAGCCAACGGGTGGATGTTGCTTGGCTTGCTACTCTGCTACACTGGCTAGCCGGAGGTATTCCCAGCTGTGTTGATCCAGCCAAGGAACATGCCTGGTGGATTTTCAGCCGCTCAGGCCTCTAGGCTTGCACTTGCTCTATTCCATACAGCAAGACCTTTTAGTATTAAAAAATTGTCCTACAAAACATGACATCCTAGCACAATTAAACACTAAATATTGATACAATGCAGTGTTGTTTGGCACTTTGAGTGATATTCAAGTCATTTTAGTACACCACTAATGTGTCATAGAAATACTGTCGTGTCTTTATTTGTGGCTCTGAGGGAGTATCCTCCCCCATTGGGCACGTCCGTGCATGCAGCACAAACAAAAAAGACCCTTTCTTGATATTTTTTTATGTGAAATTTTATAGTGCTTGGAAATAATAAGAGCCATCCATCAGTCTTGATCGAAGGGTTACAAGATAGGAGGTACCTCTTGGGAAGAACTTAAGTTGTGGACCAGAACCAAAAATTTTGTGAGCACAGAACCCATTGAAAAAATAATGATATAGGGTATATTGGTCATTTGCATCCCTTTAGTTTCCTTTCTGATCCTATCATTCTCGATCTCCTTTCATGCCAATCTAATCTCAGACGACTGTCCATTATTATTACTGCCGGCGACCTCCCTCTCGTCTAAGAAGCCCCAATGGTCTCAGGTCAATGCAGAGGGCTCCATAACATTCATCTCAGCGTCCAGTCGGTGCTCGTGAGTCTTCGTCCACCCTACTCCTGGCCTCCGCCGCACCGCGTATGCAAGTATGCGGCTACCGGCCAGGCGGTCGACCATCGACCAAGAGCAGCAGCATCCAGTAGATATTGCCGATCGAACTTTTCCACCGTCTGGACACGACTACAGGCTATCAGGAATTGTGCGGTGGCCAAAAGACTGCAGCAAATCCAAATTGTTGTTGTCTGACACAAAATAGCAAGTGCTTATGACCGTGGAGTTTATCAAACTCCTGTATATGTATAGAAATTGCAGAGGAAGCAAGATAACTCTGAAGCTCACTGGTGGCAAAAACTGAAGCATAGAGTGATCAGCCTTTCAATTCAGTTGCAGCGGTGTGCAACCTGCCTGATCCACTCTGTGTGCGCGCAGTTGCGACCACCGACAGGTGCAGCGGTGCTTGGATGGTGCCGAGCCACTGAATTTGGAGGGCCATGGTGAGACGTTGCTACTGACGGCATGAGAGGATGGGCCGGACGGCAAGGATGCCACTGTGCTGAATAGAGCGATGATCATCTCGATCTGTCGCAGTGCTGTTAGGTTCGCGAAAGATGCTGAAGACGCCCGGATCAATTAAACTACAATGACTGAACTACCCATACACATGTCACACTTGAACCAATTAAAAATTGGTACCAAACTTCTTCATAAATCTTCGGACACCAGCATTAAAAAAGGGGTACTGAATATGCCTACCAATGTCAATAGCACAATTCATGCATATTTTCCAAGATGCTTGGCAAACCAGGCAGTACAAATAGCTGGAGGAGATCAGTACCACAAGTGTGAAAAGTGGGGAAGAGGTGGATGTGATAGCTGTGCATTGTCCTTTCCTTCTACATCGGTAGTGTCCACCCTAATCAGCATTCATTGCGAACAACACATACTAATCGGTGACTCTATTGGCGACCTAGTTTATTGAGGAAACCTAACAACAGAGATTTTGATATTCTGACATTGTTGCTAATTTGATACTCAGTACCTCCAAGCCATATGAAGGCAATAACAATCTTTGTCGTGAAGCACCAAAATTCTTTCTGTATACATTGTCTTGTCACCAAATGGATAAATTGGACAAAGGATATTCTTGCCTCTGCAACATCTTCTGTGCTTCTTAATGGAGTTGCTAGTAAGGATTTCAAGTGCAAAAGAGGGGTCAGACAAGGGAATCCCTTATCCCCTCTACTCTTTGCTATTGCAGCTGACCTCCTTCAATGTGTTATTAATCATGGGTATGAGCAAGGAAATCTTATCCCTCCTTTTCCCCAAAGCTTGAATGCTCCTTTCCCAGTTGTTCAGTATGCAGATGACACCATTCTTATAATGCAAGGGTGTGAAACTCAGTTGCTTCACCTAAAGGAAATTCTGCATAGTCTAGCTCTTTCCAGTGGGCTGAAAGTTAACTATCATAAATCTTGCCTTGTTCCCATCAACATTGGGCAAGAAAAGGTCTCTTCACTAGCCAGTGCTTTTGGATGTATGGTTGGGACTTTTCCTTTCACATATCTTGGTTTGTGCCTGGGTCTCACCAAACCACAGGTGAAGGATTATGCTCCCCTCATATGTAGAATTGAAAGAAGACTCTCAGAAAGCTCCCAATTTCTTTCCTATGCTGGAAGGCTACAGTTGGTCAACTCTGTGATTTCCTCTCTCCCAACTTATTATATGTGCTCTCTAAATCTGCTGTTACAGTAATTGACATCATTGATAAGCACAAGAAAAATTGTCTATGGAGAGGAAGTGATTTCAGGAAAAAAAGGTTACAATTTGGCTGCTTGGGATCTAGTCAGGAAACCAAAGAAAAAGAGAAGTCTGGGGGTTATCAATTTAAGTCTGCAGAATGATGCTCTTTTGTTAAAACAATTGGATAAATTCTATAGAAAATAAAATATTCAATCGGTTAGTCTTATCTGGGAAAAGTATTACCCTGATGGTGTTCCACATCTTGCAAGAGAGAAAGGCTCATTTTGGTGGAAGGATATCTTGAGGCTGCATGTCCAATATAGAGGGGTAGCCATCTGTACTCCTATGGGGTGATACTGTCAGTTTTTGGGATGATCTCATCGATGGCAAAATTCACTCTGATGTGTTTCCCAATTTATTTATGTTTGCAAAGGATCCAGGTATCTCTCTTTGGAAGTTGAGAAGTGCAGTGCCCTTGCTAGATTGCTTCAGAATCCCAATGACCAGACAGGCATATAATGAATTCTTAGAACTGCAGAATGATCTCTCATCTGCAGCCTGCTTTGCCCGATATCAATGACTATTGGAATTATATTTGGGGCCATCAGAGATTTTCTTCGAGCAGGTATTATCAGTATCAGTTCTCTTCCTCGCAGCCTCCCAGAACTGTCACCTGGATTTGGAAGGCAAAGAATCAAGTTCTTTTCATGGTTGCTGTTAAATGATAGGCTGAACACTAGAAACATGCTAAGAAGATGCAACAAGTTCTTGGAAGAGGAAATTGTGGACAATCCCCACAAGATCATTACAATCATTACACAGATCCAAAATAAGCACATGCATAATGACAATTCAACAAGCAATTAAGGTGCATACTTCAATTATTGACTCAGCTTGTGATACTATCGTTCTATTCATATTAAGGGCAAATATCCTAAAGCTCCGCTTCCAATGTCGCAGGAAGATGGTAAGAGAGAAGATTCTAAGAGCATATCAAAGCAAAGAGTGAAGATGAGAACAAAGGCTTAAACAAGTATCAAGGAGGAGATGAATATCAAGGGTATAGAAATAATAGAGGAGGAATATCATGGTTTATAGAACAAGGGTGTTATAGCAATTCCTAAACCTTAAGATGACCAATTCCTAACTAGGCTTGCGTCCTACAGTCAGCATTGCTTTGATACCACTTTGTAACACCCGGTTTTAAGAATAAAACCAGATACACACCATATGTGAGCCCAGGAAGTCAAATCTCACATATAGCAACAAATAAAGGTAATATCAAATGACAATGCTTAATATTTAGCGTACTTATTGCAAAAGATATAACCTTAGATAACAAAGAGCGGAAAGACAACTCCGGTCTTCAGGTGAAAACTCCACTCCCACAGGGACAACTGACCGGTTGATCACAAGCCTATTTGCTCCAATCTCTGGCAATCTGGTACCCATCCGGGATTTTCCCAAAGTATTGAAAATAAACAAGCGTGAGTACATTTCGTACTCCACAAGCATAACATGGGGATTCATGAGGCTCAAAAGGCAGACACGGTTTACTGCATTTAGCATTTTAGTAAGTCAACATTTTATCATTGGTTAACATCAACTTATGCTTAGGCTCCCAAATTAACCCACATGATCATATACTAGAATTAAATAGAGTTATTGATCAACATTATATCCTCATTATCGTCATCATCATCACAATACCATCATAGTTCACCATGAACAACATCATCATAAGTAACCATTTATTCTGTGAGTTTTCCGGGCCGCTCGTGACCGTGAGCACGGCTGTTATAACAGTTTTAACACTCTGCAGAGGTTGTGCATCTTTACCCGTGAGTCATGTTACCCATATGCCCGGGTTAATTACTCCCATAACACTTCCAAGGTGAGCGGGCAGGGTACACTATGAAGCCTTCCATAGGTCTCGTCTAATAAGTTAGGGCCGCGAGGTTTCCTCGGCAGGCAGATATAGAGAACCCCCTTTCTGTGGCACAATTCCCGCAGGCTATACACACCAGAACTGAGGGGCAAGCCCCTCTTGCACCCTTTCGGGTAACCTCTAGCAAGCTAGAAAAGATCCTATTACTGAGCTAAAGTCAGAGCCATATAACTCTCACGGTTGCACTATATGTCCCAGCTTTTGCCCTACAGATAAGTCCTTACGGAGAGTTTAGGGCAACATGATCGACATCATTTGCACCATCACCCTATATTTCAATTATTACCATCATGTTTATCCATTTGTTCCATTAATCATAGTATTGATCATGTTTGAATAGAGCACTAGCATTCTACCCATATGCAATAAAACACATAGGCATCAAGGTATAAGTCATCAATGGCTAGGATGTCCTTATAGTCGAGCATTATTAGACACATGCATAATGAGTAGATTATATAATGAATAGGAATCAAGGTAGGCCCATGCTATACTTGCCTTGGTTAATAAACTCCTGCTGGTCCTATTGATCTTCGAAGTATTCCGGTTTCCCAACATACTCCTCATCGTCTGAACTCGACCATCACGGCAACATACACATTTCAGGAGCATTCATACATAGCAAACAAATCTATAATTAGAATAGTACACCAGCAGTATAAAAACAAGATAAAAAGTTAATGAAAATATTATACGTCTCGCTACGATCACATCAATGCGAAGATCACAAAAATCAGAGCTAAATCGTGAAAGATATGAATCAAACAAGATTCCTATAGCGAGTTAATTAACTTAACCTAATCAAGAATTTTAAATGTTGCAAACCTAACTAACCGTGGCAATAACACGTAGGTTATGAAATTACAAACCTAACGCAAGTTGAACGGGTCGAATCGGAGCTAAAACGACAATTTTATAAGCGTTTTACTGAAGTGGCAATTCTGTAAATAGATCAAACTATTTTCGGATTTAAAATAAATCAAAACTCAGATTTATCCAAATAGCCGAGGACTGTGGGTTCAAATACGAGAGAGGTGGAGGTTTCTTTAGCAAAAATCCCCATGAAGGGGTATCATCAGTTATGGGCCATTGATCTCAGATTGGACGGTTGATAATAGATGGAGGGAAGAGAGAGAAGGCGCGGCCGCCGGAGAAACAGCCGCCGCGGCGGCCCTCCATTGCCGGCGGCGAGGATGCTCACCGGCGTGAGCGAAACGGGCCCTAGAGGCCACCGTTCGATGAACTGAGAGCACCAGGAGAGAGCGGGGACGATGGCGAATCCGTCTCGAGGCAAAACATGGCCGGAGGACGGCCCGCGCAGCGTGCGCGCCATGGCCGACGACGAGGAGCTCGCCGGCACAATTGGCTAAGGCCCTAGAGGCCACCAATCATCCTGGGAGATGGACGGGGAGAAAGAGGAGAGAGAGGCGAAGCTCATCGTGCGAAAAACACGGGGCGGAGGCGGCTCGAGGACGACGGCCGACACGGTGGGGCGGACGACACTCCGGTGGTCACTTTTGCGCGATGGGGCAGTTCTACGAGCAGGAAATGGAGAGGGAAGGGCAGCCGGGGGAGGCGAAGACGGGGTCGCACCATCCATTTAAAGAGTCCGGGGAGCAGGGGATGCTCCCACGACTCGTAGTGGGCGCTGGCGGTGGGGCAGTTGCTCAAGACTGAGCGAGCGACCGGAACGGAAGGGAGGGGGTGGAATTGACAGCTGGGCCCGGTGCGTCAGCGGCTCAATGGGGGAAAGGTGGCGCTGGTGGTTTCCTGGCCGTGTTGGGTCGGCCCAGGGAACAGGAAGGGAGAGCGAGGGAAAAGAAAAGAGGTCGGCTCGGCTTCGGCCGAATGAGATGAGGGAGAGGGGAAAACGGACCGGCAGGGATGATTGGGCCAACAGGCCGAATAGGAGGGAGAGGAGTGAGAGTGAAAACAATTCCTTTTTTCTGTAAAGATTTTCCAAATACATTTTAAAGGATTTTTAAATCCTTTTGGCATTTAGATAAAACCAGACATTGCATAAAATAAAGTGCAGCAGCATGTATGCATAAACAAGTTGCTAATCTTATGATTGATTTTATTTTCATAAAAATTATTATTTCCTATATGTGAAATGCACACATACATACATAATTAAATCATATTTAGCTATTTTAAAACAAAACAAAATTTAGGGTGTTACATTTAGCTCATTTAATCACGTTTAATCTGATTTTGTTTAGACTGTTTAGACGGGATTGAACGGTTTAAACGGGTTTAAATGGCCCAGCCGTTTAATTCACCGTTTAGGGCCTAAACAACACGGCTAACTTCTGTTTACCATTTAAACGGTGTTTAAACGGACTAAATGGTTGTTTAGGCGAACAATGAGCCTACGTTTTTTTCTTGAACAACCATTTGCATCCTACAGGTTTGCACCCATAAGGACATTCAAAGACATCCCAAGTTTCATCAGACATAATTGAATTTGTCTCACTTCGTACTGCTTCCTTCCAAAAGTCAGCATCAAGAGAAGAATATGGCTCTTCAATGGTTCTTCTTGTGTCATCCACAAGGTACCCAGTGTAGTCATTAGCAAATGACTTTGCACTCCTTTGTCTTGTACACTCTTTCGAGCAACTATAGTGTCATCCTCAGAATTTTGCACATGGGTTTTCTCTGTGTGTTCTATCAGAATAAATTGCTCATGGGGTATTATAGGTTCATGATTGGACATGCTAGGTGCATTTTCATTGGAAATTCATTTTCAGAAAATGTAGCATCTCTGAACTCCATAATGGTACCAACATGCATGTCAGGTACTTCAGAGTTTATTATTAAGAACATATATTCAATGATGTGAATAGCATAAACAAGGAAAACATAATCAACAATTTATGTCCAAGTTTGAGTTCTTGTTGATTGGCACAGTAACCTTGGCCAAGCAAGCCCAAGTGCACAAATAAGAGAGATTTAAACTTTTGTTTTCCTGTTCTTTATTCTCTGTAGGAACTCTATTTAAGACATGACATGCAGGCAAAATAGCCTCACCCACCATCCCTTAGATATATAGTCCCACTGTCTCTAACATGGCATTAACCAATTCAGTTAGAGTGTGGTTCTTTCTTTCGATAATCCCATTGGATTGCAGTGAGTAATGACAATGTCCTCTAATGAATTGAATAATTCATGTTCCATGCAGAATTCAGAAAATTCACTTGAAAAAATATTCTCCACCACAATCAGACCTTAACTATTTATTTTTCCTCCCAAGTTGATTTTTTACTTCAACTTTATGTCTTAAAATAATGCAAAGATTCATATTTTGATTTTAACAAGTACACATAGGAAAATCTAGTATAATCATCTATAAAAGTCATGAAGTATCTTTTGCTACCTTTAGTCAACTTGTCGCTCATCTCACAGAAATCAGAATGAACTAGTTCTAATGGCACCAAGTTCCTCGCCTCTAATGCCTCGTTAGGCTTGCGAGGTTGTTTAGATTGCACACACACATGACACTTAGAACCTTTGACTAAATTAAAATTTGGAATTAAATTCAGATTTGCTAGCCGCGTTAAACAACCAAAGTTGACATGATAAAGTCATGAACTCCAAATATTTGACTCAACCAAAATAATAACATTGTTCACAATCTTATTATACACATAATGCAGAGATAAGCGGAACAAGCCATTGTAATCATAAACTTTTTCAACAAATGTCCAATACTTAGAAAGTACACATTTATTTTATTCAATGACTATTTTATATCCATCTCTATATAGTAGAGCTGCTAACTAGATTCTTTTTTATGGAGGCAACATGTTGCACGTTGTTCAATTGCACTATCTTTCCCGAAGTAAACTTTAGAATGACCATATCAACACCAAGAACACGCGCATGGCATCCGTTCTCCATCAACAGGGATCCAACCCCGCCATTCTAGTAAGAAGAAAATAAAGAAGCATCAACACAAACATGAATATTAGCTATAGTATCCATCCACCACTTAGGCAAATGATATACTGAAAGAACAGTAGGTGGAGAATTACTATGGAGCCGTTCGGCTGGAATTATAAGCCGGCTGAAAAACACTGTTGGCTGATTTTTTGTGAGAGAAAAATACTGTTTCGGCTGAAAAAACAAGCTGAATAAGACGGATTATAAGCCAGATGAACATGACCTATATCTAGATCTTCCTTCTTCAGCCTCACTAATAACCATGTTTGCATATTTCTTTTTTTACTTGAATTTGTGGTCTAGGCATGCTGCTAGTAGCCAAGTTCCCAAAACATTGGGGTCATGGTACAGGAAAGCGGTATGTGGTACGTTGTTTCCGCATGCACTTGCCCAATGCTCATCGCTCCCACAAACAAAACAATTTCCTTTGTTCTTCTTCTTCTTAAACGTGGCAGTTTGCTTAGGCTTTATATTGTTCTCTTGCCTTTTCTTCTTCTTTCTTATTACGAGTGGCACTAGAGTTTTTCGGCTGCACTAGGCTTTATATGAGTGCCTTTTGCTCTCGCTTTCTCCACAACATCAAGCGATGCAATAAGCTCAGTCACGCTAAACTCTTGTCTCTTGTGTTTTAGAGAGGTAGCAAAATCCTTCCAAGAAGGTGGTAACTTGGTGATGATACTGCCAGCCACAAACTTGTCGTGCAACACACATGGAAAATGCCTGAGTTCCTTAGCTAGTGCCTGTATCTCATGAGCCTGTTCCACTACTGAACAGTTATAGGACAAATATGTTGAGAAGCCAGAAAAGGGCTATCTAGAAATATTAGCATTAGTGTACACAATAGAACTACAGCTCATAGCCTTGTATATGTTTTTCACCATTCAATTGTTCAAATTTGCTAGAATAGTCTGACTATAAGTGAAGTAATTTTCAGATGAAAAATAACATAGCTGGTTTCTTAGAGATTGATTTCTAAGGAAATGTGGTGCACATAAGCTGATATTTCTAAACAAAGGATATAGAGAGAGTTGCCCATGTCAGTAGGCTCCCTTGCATGTTTTTTCTGGAGTCTAAATACTATTATAAATGATTGAACATGTAGCATTTTCAGATTAGCACAGTTCATATGAACTGGTCATCTCAGAATGGCGCGGCAACGCCGCACCATGTTTTCTAGTTTTATAGCAGGGAAGTGTACAAATTATTCATTATGTGGGCCATAAAGGTAAAACAGAACAACATAGTTATTACAAGATTTTTTTCATACATTATTTGAAGAAAAAAAGGTCGGATAATCTATCAATTATAGCATGTCTCCCTTCATCACCAAATCTAGGACATGTTCAGGTACTTACTCTCTCGCTCTATTACATGGTTATTAATTAGATATACATATGAGCCAATCACTACTGGAAACTGGAATTGGGTGTTCCCGGGCAACGACTAGGCCCAGGTGTGTCCCTAGATTCAACTCCTTTGGACTGGACGTTCATTTTACGTTGTGCAATACAGCTCAAGAACAACATGGACAGTGGAATGTAGTGAGTATTTGTCATCCACTATGTTGTTCCTTCCCTTTCAAGTTTCCTATAAAATAAATACTTGGCCCATAAAAATATCAATAAATAAAGTATCATTTCATAATAACAGATCTTTGCCTATCTGGGCTCCCCTTATGTTTAATACAACTGGCAAGAGTCGTTAAAAAAATACCAGTAGATCTCATACAGGTACCTAAAACTAAAATTTTCTTCCTCCAAGCACCATGAAATTTGTTAAAAGTAAAACAATATTTAGGCAGACATTCATCCCACCCGACAGCTATATATGAAAAAGGAAGAACTATTTCAATTTTCATCATGAGGATAAGTATATGAAGAAAGATAAGAAACAGTGCACTATCTTTTTCTAGGTAAATCACATTATCATTTGGTGAATAAAATTTCTTAAGTGTCATACACTGGATAACCATTTCCAGATATTGTCTTCCTGTAGAATGAAGTTCTAGTGTACAATTTCCAAGTATTGTTTTCAGGTAGGACGAAGTTTCAAAATTGTTTTCCTAAGTGATGCTGTGGGATGCCGAGTGACACCATATAATTGACCGCTGCGGGATAGTAAAGGAGGGTGCAGAATGTTGTGTCACTCCATCGGACAGTGAGGAATGCCCGAGATAGCAAGTCCAAAGCCGTGGCTTCGGCCATGTTTGGTTGCAGGTCACTACTACCGGTACAGTTATTGTAGTTGGTCAAAAACCATTTCCGAAGGCGTAGTCATAGCATTATATATATACCAGCATATAAAACGAGAACACAGAGCGGCCTCTAAGGAAGAGAAGCTAACAAACAGCTGGCGGTAGTTTACTACGTCAAGTTCATCCCATCTCTACACCCTTTGTTTTTGTCCTGCTGTTCACACAGCATTTCTTGTAACATTCTATCTAAATACTCTATATATACTTCTTCAATTGCCACTATATGTAACTCCAATCCCTAGCATGAATGCCATGCAACAGGGTGTCCGTAGACACAATTGATGTCAAAGCTAGGCAAGGGAAGTATCAGGAGTTTTTGGACAACTTGATCCTTATATGGATCTAGTTCAAAGTATCTTGCTGGCAGCAAATTCCGATGCATATAGGAGACACAAAAATTTGGTGGGCATTTGTGGGAGTTGAGAGAGGCCAATTGTATTGTAGCCGCCTTCACCTATGGGTTGATTATATTACTAGTAGTGACATGGTCGAGTTTCTCTCTGTTGTAGCAGTGACCATTCATGTATATGACAATATCTGGTGTTCCTTAAGGAAAAACATAATCCTGTTGATACTGAGAGACAAAGCCTTTGTAATTGGTATTTTGGCTTAGTGAAAAAATGAGATGCTCGTCACAAAATAACTATAAAACTTGTCTAGTTCCTTTCCGTGGCAGACTTTACTGTGTCATAAATGCCAATCTGCAAACGCCTTAATGTAGGACAAGAATGGTGATGCGCTATAAGTCATTTTGCTGAATTTTCCAAAAGTATGTCGTGCCTGCTAGCATGCATGTGTGCGCCGTCTTGACTAGCTCTTTAGAGGGATTGCTAATGCTCGTGAGCCCTCAAAGTGATCCATTATTTTGTATAAAATATTGCCTCAAAATTTCCTCATGCCGATGGTCGTGCAACAAATGTGTTTTTGGGATCATATTTTTATACATGCAAGATCCTGTCATGAAAGTGGCAAGGAAAAAATCTTTAAGTCCCCTTCCATTAATAATTGTGCAGCATTTATATTTGATGAATTCACTATGATTTGGATCGATTTCATGAAGAATTCATTTTGTTTGAATTCACAAACTAGATGCGAATAAAACTATAGGGTTTCAGTCATTTTCCCACACCCAGCCGTCACTCAGCCCAACGCATCTAGCCTCTCACCAATCCCCATCCCGCCGCCTCCTCCTCCCTCCACTCTCTCTCTCTCTCTCTCTCTCTCTCTCTCTCTCTCTCCCCCCTCTCTCTCTCCCTCCGCTCTCTCTCAACCACAGTGGCGACGCCCGCCCCTGTCTTCCCACGGCGACGGTGCAAAGGGCCGGCGTCCCTCCACTCCCTCCCTGGCCGGCGCCCTAGCGGTGGTGGCCGGTGCCCCGGCGAGCGGATCCAGCGGTGCGGCCTCCCTCTCCCTCCAGTGGCGCGGCCTCCCTCATCTCCCTCCGGCGAGCGGCGCGGCCTCCCAGTTCTCCCTCTAGTGAGCAGATCCGGCGGCGCGGACTCCCTCTCCCTCCGGCCTCCCTCTTTTCCCTCCCATCCGCAGATCCGGCGGCGGCGTGCGCGGGGAGGCCACGGATCGGGCGGTTGGGAGACTGGATCTGCGGTTGGGAGGTCCGATCCGGCTTCCTCGGCGGCGGATCGGGCAGCAGCGGCAGCAGATCGGCCATGCAGGTGCGGCGGCGCGGCCCCAGCAAGTGGCGGCGGATCTAGGCCCGGTATGGGCTCTGGGCTTGTTTCTTTTTTTGTTTTTTTAATTTGATTAACGGAGACGGGCAACAAACTACCTCAGAAAAGGTCATATTAACCATGACCTTTCATCCGAAGTGGTTGCAAAAACCGCCTCGGTTAAAGCATTTTGCCCACCTCGGTTAAAAATATTGTAGTAGTGCTTGCGCCTAACACTTTTGCTCTCTTCCTCTTCGTCCTACTCACACAGCACAGCATGGCGATGAGGAATCTAAAGCGATATATGTAGAACTGAGACACTATGGACACATGATCGTCTCTACATATATATATATATATATATATCACCAAAGCCCTGGGCAGGGCCCTTCATTGTTACTCATGTGTGACGCCTTGTGACCAACCCACCATGTATGTCAACTTGGAGTGTGGGACCGCTCCCCTTTGAGAAGGAGGAATACATACAGCATGCACGTATATAAAATGGAAAAGTGCAGTGGCCTGTATGCAACAGAAGCCAACAAACAGTGGCAGGCTAGTTTTGAGAGTTCATCCCATCGAGGCCTCTTTGTTTTGCTTCTGCTGGTCACCCAAACTTATTACTAACTTTCTGACTAAACATTCTCTAGTGGTTCAAATGCTACTACAATGCCAACCGCTAGGTTGAGTGCCATGCTACACAACTCAAGTATAAGCTAGGTATGGGAGGTACCAGGAGCTGTTGGACAACATTTTCCATGGTTGGAGCTACTTTACTGCATCTTTGAACCAATATATAATAGCAATCAGGTCTAACTAATCATTCATCGAAACTACACTTTCCTCTCCAATCCTCTGCTGCTCTTCCTGGTTCCTTTCCTCCTGCCCAATTTAGAAAGCTGTTGCATTAGCAAATATTCATCAAATATTCAAACAATTGATAAAGTTGTTCACTCTGCCCAGCACTTTGGATAAAGCTGTTCTCCCTAATTTTTCTGTGATAATCAGGTGCATTAGAAAACAATTAATGTCATTTGTTGTCTTTCATAATCAGGTGAATTTAAGGATGCAAGAGTAACAACATTGCTGTTTATTACTGGATTACACTTGTACATAAATGATTTTTAGAGGCGCCTCCCTTTTCTAACAGAAGCGGTTGTCTTAGCACGCCGCCACTAACTTTCACGGGAGGCACTGTAGCTATACAATCGTTGCAAAAAATCAATTTTTAGAGGTGGTTCCATTAAGAAATTCACCTCTAAAAATATATCCATTTTCAGGGGTGGTTCCGTTAAGAGAACTGCCTCTGAAAATGCCATTTTCAAGGATGGTTGCTTATGTCAACCATCTCTGAAAATGGGTGAGAACCGCCTCTGAAAATTGATTTTTAGGGGTGGTTGACTAAGTCAACTGTCTTTAAAAATAGCTATAGCACAAATAAAATCATATTTTTTAAAATGAAGTCGGATGAAGACAAACTTTATATCAAAATTGTAGAGCTTGACGAGATCTAAAATTTTGTAGTTGATAAAATTTTTATTTGAGATCATTTAGGGTTCCAAATATATAAATTAAGTCTCAAATTTTGAATTTCAATTTTTTTTAATTTTTCAAATGACCTTGGATGGAGAAATGTTCTATATCAAAGTTGTAGTGCTCGACAAGATCTAAAACTTTGTAGTTGAAAGCTTTCTTATTTAAGATTGTTTATGAGTTCAAATATTGATTACAAGATTCGTACATATTAGTACAAATGGACAGCATCGTAGAAGTAGATGCAAGTGACTGTGTGGTGCGACGGTAGGGGAGGGATCGCGCGAGGGAGAGATTGTACATTCGAATCCTAGGTGTCGACACTTATTCAAATCAAAACAAGTGAAAAATAAATCTTATGAGTTGTGGCTGGTCCTCAGCCCTCGTGCTACCTTAGTTATTTTTTTTCTTATTTTTATTAGACTCTAAATGATTTTAAAAAAAATTAAAATTATTTTAGGGACGGATGACTTAAGTTAACCGCCTCTGAAAATCGATTTTTAAGGGCGGTTGTTAAGTCAACCGCCTCTAAAAATCGATTTTTAGAGGCAGTTTTAAAACCGCCTCTGAAGATCACTTTTGACCGTCTCTAAAAATGTTTTCTGTACTAGTGTTATTAAAAGAGAGATTTTACTATGCTTGGGAATTATAATAGCCGTCCGGTTGTCCTGATCTAAGGGTTAATAGATGAGAGGTACCTAGTAGAAGGAACTTAAGTCGTGGACCAGTACTAAAATTTTGTGGGCCAGGAACTGAATAGGAAAAATAGAGAAAGGCTAGGATGGTCATTTCAGATTCATATCTATTCACACGTAGAGGAACAGAGGTGACCGAATCCTATCCTAACTTCCCTTTGTTTGGCTGTCGGCGTTCTCCCTCACCACAGGTGTCCTTCCTCACACCTGCAACTTCCAGGGTCTGATCCTTATCTTGGACTCGATCTGCTTTCAGTTCCACTTCCACATGCACCCTAATTCTTGGGGCCATGGCGGCAAGACTGGCAATAGCGCGCTCAGCCCGTCGTTGTGGTGGGATCCAACTTTCTGCATGCCGCCGGCTTGCATATATGACTTCTTTCAGTGATGCAGGGCGCTTGCATTGCAAGTTTGCAACAGTACATTGTGGAGCGTGGGAGCTGGGCACGGCATGGTCTGCTGATATGATGGACAATGCTAGTTTGCATCACTGACGATTCAATGCAGCGGAACTTAGAATTCAGCAGTGATCATCTTCACTCCTCACTAAGGCTCTTGAAAGTCTCGCCATCGTGCGAAGTTTTGTTCCATCCAGAAGGGAGCTAACCAGTGCCATCTCATCTGGACGTCTGCAACTGCAACTCTGCTATATTTTAACTTACAATGTTAAGTTTACCATTCAATTTTACTAACGAATCAACGATCATAGAAGAAGGAATCATACTCGTTGACAGGGTCCAAATGAACGTGCACATTGTTGTTTAGGGGACTGACTAACAACTAGTAGTAGAGGGATACCAAACAGCACGTAGCGTAAGGCACAAAGAACAAGAGATAATCAGCCTGACATGCTGCCACCGGCGGCGTCCCCAATCTGCTCCACACGATCTGTAGTACGAACACGAGCATACCGATGTTGCTCTCCGTATGGATCATGTCAGGTTGTTTATTCGTAGATGCAGGCAGCCGATGGTGGATCTCTCCACGGGACGGATGGACGACCAGGAGTCCAGGACTTGCAGCAGACGAACTGAATTAACCAGATGGGGTGCAGCGGCCGACGGCGGGCTATGGGCCGTGGACCGCGGGCATCAGGTGGGAGGCGGAGGTAGAGGCGGGTCGGCGATAGGGAGGAGTGCTGAGCGAACGTCGGTGGCAGCGGATGAGCGCTCTGGCGCCGCCATATGCTACCACGGAGAATTAATTAGTGCGCTTTAAAATCAACGGCTGACAAAATATATGTCAAGAGGAACCGCAGGTTCCCCCCAAGCACCGTAACACATCTGCATGGCCTATCACACGTGATCGCTAGCCAGGCCAAATATATGGCACCGTACAATTAGTGTCCAACTTCAACAACACAGAAGGAAATGACCGAGTTCAAATGGTATATATCCAGTACTATGACGGACGAAGGTATTGCCTGGTCAAACATGAGGCTTGTAGAAATCACTGTTATCCAGTGCTATATGGGATTTCGGGAACATGAGAATACTAGATATTTACTACCGGAATCCGCTTCTTTGCCGAGCGCCGGAGACTTTGCCGAGCGTTTTTTTGGATGCTCGGCAAAGAAGACTTTGCCGAGAGCCAAATAAAAAACGCTCGGCAAAGAAGGCTTTGCCGACTGTCAAATAAAAAACACTCCGTAAAGAAGTTCATTTGCCGAGTGCCAAAAAAAACACTCGGCAAAGGCTTCTTTGCCGAGTGCCAAAGTGAAACACTTGGCAAAGCAAATTTTCAAACCACATTTTGGTGCCCTAAACGAATTCAAATAAAAAAAGTTTTCAACTTCAAAGTTTCATAACTTCTCATGATCTACAAACTTTATATTGGTCATTTCTTCATTCGACAAAGTAATAATTACGTTGTTCACAAAATCTATATGTCTCTCATGTAGTTTCATGAAACTACAAGAGAGATATATAAGATTTGTGAACAATGTTAACACCATAATTTTGGATGGAAAAACTTCCTAAATAAAGTTTGTAGATCTCGAAAGGTTATGAAACATTGTAGTTGACCACTTTTTAATTTGAATTCATCTTGTCATGCAAAACTACGTTTGAAATTCAAAATTTTAAAATTCAAATTTTTCAAAAGACCTCGGATGGAAAAACTTCCTAAATGAAGTTTGTAGATCTCAAAAAGTTATTAAACATTGTAATTGACCACTTTTTCATTTGAATTCATCTTGCCATGCAAAACTACGTTTGAAATTCAAAATTTTAAAATTCGAATTTTTCAAAAGACCTCGGATGGAAAAACTTCCTAAATGAAGTTTGTAGATCTCAAAAAGTTATGAAACATTGTAGTTGACCACTTTTTCATTTGAATTAATCTTGTCATGCAAAACTACGTTTGAAATTCAAAATTTTAAAATTTGAATTTTTCAAAAGACCTCGGATGGAAACTTTGTAGTGCGCGAAAAGTAGTGCGCGAAAAGTTATGAAACTTTGTAGTTGACAACTTTTTGATTTGAATTCGTTTAGGGCCTGAAACAATCAATTTTTCACTTGGTTTAGTATAATATTTGAGTAACCGAAACGACATATAGACGTATGTGAGTGTGTAGTGCAGCTGACAGAGGAAGTATCGCGTGAGGGAGAGGTCACGAGTTCAAATCCCGCCAACCGCGTAGCCACGAATTTTGCGCGAAAAATGCCGCGACTTGCGACTTCGACGGAGACGCGAAAAATGCCGCGACTTGCGACTTCGACGGAGACGGCCAGGCGCTGGCCAGTGGGCCCCTCCCCCGATTAAAAAAATCAGGTTTTTTCGCATTTTTTTATTTCGCGCTTTGCCGAGCGTCGCTTTGCCGAGCGTCAGGCTCTCGGCAAAGGCTTTGCCGAGTGCCCGATAAACGGCTCTCGGCAAAGAAGCCTTTGCCGATCGGATTTTTGCCGAGGGCGCTTTGCCGAGAGCTGCGCTCGGCAAAGGCTTTGCCGAGAGCCTTAGAGGCTTTGCCGAGAGCCTGGGGCCCTCGGCAAAGCAGCCAGCTCCGGTAGTGATACATTTATCTGGTTATTCACATATTCAGTTTGTAAGTTGAATTTGCCAAACAATCTACCACTGTATCTTTAGGGAAAGATGTCCCTGCACACATACGGGATGAAGTGAAATTTGTCTAAGTTAGTGTCTCTTGGCCAAGCAACAGTAGTATGCAAACTCAGCCTCTACATAATATGGTTTTGCTCATTTTTATCTTATTTATTAGCAGTTAGTTAAATTTTCTGATGGACAGAACACTTTTTTGTTTATTGTTAAAGGAATAGGATAACAGAATAGAACACTATACTCATTTAGTCTGTTGCTTTTCCTATACTAATCAGTTTGTCTTTGTATTGTGCGAAAGCTTAGCGGTTCATCAAGTTTCCAATAAACTGGTAAAACCAAAGGATTTGGTCATCTTAGAATATGACGACCATTCATTGCAGAAATAACAGACGACAATAAGCTTAGTGCAGGGGGACGGTCGAAGGCCCGTCGTTGGGCGGACGACGATTCCGATGCGGAGACGGCGCCACCCTCTGGGACGCCTTACCTTGACGCCGTTCGTCGTGGACCGCAGCCCCGCCTGTGCTCCCCAGGTCGCCCGCCCTCTGCTCGGCGGCACGGGCAAACGAACGTTGGGCAAGGGCAGGTGCAGCGCAGAAGAGACGCAGCCGGTCGTGCCCTCAACTTCTGCACGGCCTGCCTGCCCGCCCGGTGGACGGTCGGGTACCAGCCCGCCAACGCCTCGGCGCGCGACGACGGATCTCCGCACCCACGGCGGATGGGTGGCGCGAGATTCTGCCTCGCCAGGAGGAGGAACATGTGTCTGCTTTGACCGCGCGTAGGCGCAGGATGATCCCTGCACAGCTCCGCGGCAGGTGCTACAACTGCCTCTCCACATCGCATAGAGTAGCGACCTGCTGGTTACCATGCCACTGCCTGCGCTGCCATGGTTTCGGCCACCTCGCCAGGGACTGTGGTCGATCGAACGCGGCACCGAGTGGCCGGGGTCACCTTCGCCACTCACACGTTGACAATTGCCCGCCCGCCCGCCCAGCGCGCCCCGTTCATTGGCTCGTTGACTAACGACGGGGTCGCAGTGGAGGTCAGGGCGGAGGCACGCCGCAGTCGGCGCCGCCGGAGACGGCGTCGGCGCCGTGGTGATCGATGCCGCGGTGCTAAACCGATGTCGGGCACCACCACGGTCGCGCTCGCCGACATCGCTGAAGACGCCACTGCAACAACCATCCAACATCGTCCCCTTCAGCCAGATCCGTTGGTGAAGGCGATGTGCATGTGCATAGGCCCCCCTGCCAGGTTCGGCTCGGTCGACCCGATGTTGGAGGAGTTCGCTCTGCTCGTCGCGGCCCGCCCGGTGGCAGCACAGGCTCCTGGCGGTTGGTCTACACTGGGGCAAGCTTCATCACGGGACCCTTCCTTGACGGCACCCCAATGCACGACGGACAAGACGACTCCGACGTCGCCTGTGTCGGGCATGCCTTCAGTTCCTTTCACGGGCACGGATTCGCCGACGGTGGAGGACTCGCCTTCCCCCGGTGAAGCTACTCTGCGGCTGGCCAGGTTCACTGAGGAGATCCAGGTGGTGAGGCCACCACCCCTCATCACTTCCCTACCCAAGCAGCCGCCACCCAAGCAGCTCGTGCCCAAGCGGAGCAGACGGATTGCCACCCAGCAGATGGACCACATCCTAGCGTCCAAGCGTGGCGAGGTGCTCCTCATGAGGAAGATGGGGTTCCTGGAACCTTCAGCGCCACCTTCCTCTGCAGCTAAGGATTCGTACGAGTCCTTCTTTGAGGGCGGCATTTCGGCAGCTGACGCTGAGGCGTTCGACTTACTGTTCCCGGTTTGTCGGGGGCGGTCGGGGGGCGGTTCTAGGTTGATCCGATCCTAGGGTTGTTAAAGTCAAAATGTAGCTCTTCGTAGTTTCGGTCGGGCCGGGCTCGGCCACTCTTGTACTTTCAAATCTCTACCTTCTAATACAAAAATATGCACACTTGTGCGTATTCGCTAAAAAAAAATACTCTGTGTATATCGTCCTCTACATTTCTGTAGAGAAATTACCCCGCCATATCCATCCTTCTTTTTCTAGTACTACCAGTACTGCGTGTGGGCAGCCAGTAGTACGTTTGGCCTGACGGGGGTTTATTTTCTTCTGAGCGGAAATGTCGTGGAACTGCGGTGCACGAGTGCAGAGTACGGTGCACTGCTGTTCTTGCCTGTGATGTTGCAACCGAGGATAAGGGCCACGATGGCAGTCGGCAGCACAGCGCGGCGCTTCGCGTGCCTGGTGCCTGTTGCGATTTCTTCCTGCTGTCAGCGAGTAGGCTTTTGGGCGTCCAATAATCCAACTACAGTACACACGTATAATACATATATACGTATATGCTCTGGCCCCCCTTGTGATCTGGGCCATTGCATCGCTCTCCTTGGCCTAGAGCCGAACCACCTCAAGACCACGTGCTCCTTCGAATCCTGATCCCTTCTAATCCTATGGAAGTACAAGTATATAATTTTTCAGTCTTTCTCTCTCGCGTTTGTATGTACGTACGTGCTCCGCCTCATATGCTCTGGTTTTTCTAGTTTTATTAGGGCTTTGTGAGGCGCTTATAAAAGGCCTGTAAATTTTTGGCAGGGGCTGGGGGAATAGGATAAAATGGTATATGATTAAATGGGAAGGGCTTGCGGGACCCAAAGGCTTTGGTGGTTTAAGTTTATTAGAGGGTGTTTGGTTCCCCTTGTTTGTTTTTTAATACCTATCACATCGAATATTTGGACACATGCATGGAGTGTTAAACATAGACTAATTATAAAACTAATTGCACAGATTGAGATGAATTTACGAGACGAATCTATTAAGCGTAATTAGTCTATTATTAGTATCTGAACACCTTATGGTCAATCCCATGATCAACACCTGTTAAAGTTTAACAGGGCGAATCAAACAAGCCCTTAGAGACAAGAGCAATGAATGCCGTCCTTCTCACAAATGGATACATATAGAGAGAGAGACAGAGAGTTGAAAGTGGAGAGCAGAGTATGTGTATCATGATAAGGAAAATAACTGACAATAAAGTCCCCATTGTTAGAGATTTCTCATTGGGCTTCTCCACTGACTTAGGGCTTGTTTGGTTTCAAGTTGTTAAAGTTTAACTTCCATCACATCAATATTCCCTCAAATACATGGAGTACTAAATGTAGACTAATTGCATGCATGTCGGCACAGATTATGAGTAATTTACGAGACGAATCTATTAAGCCTAATTAGTCCCAAATTGAAAACTTTTTGTCAAATAAGACGAAAGTACTACAGCATTTGTTAAACTTTAACTCCTCAAACCAAACACCCCCTTAATCAAAAGCCCCGCCAAATGTGCAGATGTGAGAATGTGGCTTCTGAATCTAAAACTAAGCTAAAAATGGTGAAGCCCAAGCCATTTTTAGCCAAAAACCAAAACCACCAAAACGTGGCTTTCCTTGGATTCATTAAGCCAAAGAGGGCATATATAAGTGTATGTTCGAGGTCAACAATACAGGTGCTTCCCAATTTTGGCAGGAACTTCACAGGTGCTGGAGAGAAGATCAAATTTTGGTCGGATGTATGACATCAGGAGGGGGCATTGTAACACCCAAAAATCTTAAAAGTTTGAATTAGAAAAAATTTGGAGTTAAAAGAGATTTAGTTATGAGTTTAAATAATTAAGATAATATTTTAATGGGGATTAAAATTTTAAAATTCTAGGTGAAATATTTGATGATGCATTCATGCTGTTGCATTTGTTTTATAGTGTGGTGTGGTTTTGGTTTTATTTGATTTGGATTTGAAAATTTATTTTAAATGGCTTTGGAAACAAATTTAAATGAGAAAAGAAAAGAAAAAAAAAAGAAGAAACCTTACCTGCGGCCCGGTGGCCTGGAGGCCCGCCCGAGCCAAACCGAGCCGGCCTGCTCTTTCCTTCCCTCTTTCCGCTTGGGCTGCCGATCCGAGCAGCCCGTTCTCCTCCGCTCTTCCCCGCGGCAGCATGGGCCGGCCCAGGAAACCGCAGTCGCGCTCCCTTCTTTCCTTTGTTTCACTGACGAGCAGACCCCACTGTCAGCCGCGTCTTCTCCTTCCCGTCGTGACCGAGCCGGAAACGAGTTCGTCCCCAACCGAATCCACCCGAGTAATCCGGGATTTCCATCCATAGTCGTCACGTTTTGGGGCTATAAAAGTATACCCGCGTTTCCCCTCTTCTCTTTTCCTATCATAACTCCGAGCCGAACACCGTCAACTCGAGCTTAGGGAGTTGAGAACCCTAGGCTTCGCTGCCTTCCATCGGTGGAGCTTGCTGTTCATCCCGCGCCTCTTTTCTTTGCATTGGTGAGATTGCCATCCTTCCCTCTTCCTTCCCATGCTCTTCTTTAGGTTTTTAGTGCTTGGAATTGTGAGTTTTGCGAGGTTCCAGTGAGCCAGCAATGGCGCCGCCGCCATCCCGAGCCGCGCTTCATCCTCGGTCGGTCATAGACGTCCTAAGCCGCATAGATATGTTCGCGTTAAGCTCCGCTTTTGATTGGTGTTGGTTGTGAGACGTTTGGTGGTCGAAATCGGGGAAACTAGAGCTTTCCGGCGAGCAATGGAGGCCGGCCATGGCGGCCGCCGGCCCGAGTGGGAGGGGGTGACCGCGTTTTTCTCTCTCTTTCATCGGGATCAATACCAGCCGTCCAAGTTTAGATCAAGGGCTCAGATTAGAAGATACCCTTTCAGCCATGAGTTTTGTTAAAGAACCCCTGCATTTTTGTGAATTAAAACCCACCGCCCTTAGCGTCATTCAGTAGATACGTTTGTTAGTTCTGAAAACGTATTTCTTCCCGGTAAATCAAAAATATGTTTTCTGGTATTTACAGTTTTGCGACTAAACTTGTTTTGATCGTAAAATCTTCGTTCTAACTCCGATTTGACCCGTTCAAGTTGCGTTAGGTTCGTATTTGCGAGCTCTACATGTTAGTATAGCTGTACAGTAGGTTTGGAAAATTTAATTTTCCAGTTTATATTAAAGTATTTATTTATCTAAAGGAAATCTTGGAAAATTCATAACTTTCACGTTTTGAATCCGAATTTCGTGATCTTTACGTTTGTGTGATCGTAGTAACGTGTAGAAGAGTTTTACAAACTTTTCATACTATTTTGTTACTGTTGGTGTACTGTTCTAATTATGTTTCTTTATTTGCTTCGTGTATGATTGCTCGGATGATTGTGTGATGATGTTTGGTGATCAAGTATAGACGGTGAGCAGTTTCTTGACGATCTAGAGTATTATTTTGAGCCAGATCAGCAGGGTCAACAGAAAAGCTTTGATCAAGGCAAGTATAACATGGGACCATCCTTGTTACCTATTCACTGAAAATTATCATATATTTGCATGTGTCTTCCTTGATCACCATAGAGATTATAACTTAGAAATTGATATCTTGATTCCTTGATACCTATGGGTTATGCATTTGGATAGCTATTGCTAGTGCTTAATTAAGAACAATGATCTTGTAATTTGAATAATGGATTGAGCAAATAAACTATTAATATGATTTTATTACTGTTGAAATAGGGGACTAGAGCATGTGTTGTGTTGTTTGTTTGATGCTCTAGTTACTCTCCGTAAGGACTTACCTGTAAGTGATAACCGGGATTGACAGTACAGCTGTGAGGGCTATATGACTATGTCTTTAGTTGTTTAAAGGACCTTTTCTAGCTTGTTAGTGGTTACCTTAAATGGCGTAAGAATGGCTTGCCACGTTGGGTGTAGGACAACCTCTGGTCTTTTGAGTATAGCCGTGAAGGAAGTGTGCCATTTGAAAAGGGGGTTCCTACATCTGTCTGCCAAGTGAATCTAATGACCCTAACTTGTTAGACGAACCTTTAAGTGGTTTTATATGATTTCCGGTGTTTTGGGGAGTCGCGAACCCATGCATTTGGAAGTTATGACTCATAGTGAAAGTGTACACCTCTGCACAGAGTTAAAAATTGGTATACTAGCCGTGCTCACGGATACGAGCGGCCTTGGGGATTCTTACAGAATAGTTGATCACCTTTATTATATCATGCTTAATTACTGTTGATTACTATTATGCTCATGTTAATGCTATTTATTATCCTTATTACAATTGATCATTGGTTCATTATTGGGAATTGGAATACCTTGATGCTACCCAATTGCTAAATATATGATGATTAAAAGTTAAAATTAGTCAAACAGTGTCTAGCCTTTTGAGCCTCATGAACCCTATGTTGTATTTGCGGAGTTCGACATGGACTCACTCTTTCTATTTCCACCATAACAGATGAAGAATATGATGATGATTATCGAAATGAGTACTAGTCTTGGTGTCAACCAGTCAACCATGTCCCTGTGTTTGGAGTTCCGCTGAAGATCTACTATTAGTTACTACAATTTATTGTATAAGACTATGTGTTAAATATTTATTCGCTATGTAATAAGCACTGTGATGATACTATGTAATTTGTCTACTTATGTGTGCGACCGATTCCTGGGGCGCACATGAGTCTTTTATGCATCCTATTTTTGTCCTTAAAAATGAGTGTGACAGATTGGTATCAGAGTCGTGTTGACTGTAGGACGCAAGCCTAGTTAGAATGGTCGTCATTAGCGTCTATGCTTCACCTATTTCATGCTTAATTCTTTCACCTTGATAATTGCTAAATATTTATGCTTCTTCTATCTTATTCTATTGTGAAAATATATTGATTCTATCTAATCTATGTCAAAATTCTCGTAGATGTCTCCTCATCCCCGTATGTCCGTTGCTTAGTACGTTGCTCGCTTCAAACCTCAGGAACCCCATATTGATGGTGATCAAGAGATATCGGATGCCGAATCAAGAGTGGGAGATACCTTAAAGGAGAATTCAGTCATGGGATGGACCACGAAGCATCACATCATGGTTCCTAAAGCTGATGTTTTCTTCCATGACATGCTGACAAGAACTTTGGATAATTATTACTACGATTGGGAAGTTACGTTGGAGTATCACTGCAAGGAGTATAGTCATCCATTGATGGGTTCTTACTGGGAGACTGAGCTATGGGTCAAGACAATGGATTCTACCACTAAGAAGCCTAAGGTGGAGTCAAAGTTCATCACCTGAGTAAGTCGGGCAACTGTAGAAACAAGTATGGAAGATGTCGCCTATAATGTGTTTGTCTATTACCATGGTCTTCGCTCGGACAAGACGTTGCAGGGTGCACTCTGGCATTTTCCCTGTCTTTTACATAACAAGGGTGTTTGGACCGTGCCGCTCGTTGATGATTCATCCTTAACATTACAAGCCACAGTGGGACTAGTTTGTGAGTTGGCTCTTCATGAGGCAGATTTGAAGGATGAGTTGCTAAAGGAAAAGAAACATAAAGAGCAAGCTTATAAGGAGATCGACGAATTAAGGGTTGTATTAGGGCTTCCCAAGAATTATAAGAAGCTTAATTAAAATTAGGAATCCCTATGTGATAGGAACGATATTAGTTGCGAGTCAATTTGAGTTTGGTAATGTCTAGTATTAGTATGTGGTGTGAACAATTGTGTGCTTGATGGATTGTTATTATGACAATGTGTGATTTGGATCTTTGTAATGAGTGCTGGAACTTCGTGGACATGTCTACAAGTTCCATAGTTAAGAATAATTAGTTTGATCATGATTAGTTAGTTGGGATCGGGGTAAACTTGGTTCTATCTCTTGCTGATTTCTAGACCAGCCTAGGATGTTTCGGGAATAACTAAAAATCTGTTCATGAGAAATTTATGAAATTTTACTGGGAATAATTAGACTTCTGTATCTTTTCAACCCCGCAAGAATCATCTTTTTATTTATGATGGGCTAAGAGATAATCTGTTCCAAGTTGGGGTCACTGCGCAGTCTGGAATTCTGAAATAGTTTCGGTTAAGCTCAGTTTTTGGTTAATCTATCGACAGAATATGGAACAGTGATGTTAATGAAAGTTGTAGATAATTTCATAAGCTTTCCAACCATATAAAGATCACCTTAATTGGATTTCTGTAACTCGAGATATGGCAGATTTACTGAGTTGCTAAAATTGAAATTCGTCCAGAGAATTCAGATTCACTTATCTATGGTATACATCATCTAGGATAATACTGAGCTTCGTCTTTGATGCTTTGAAAATAGATGGCAGCTAGAGGTCGTGGCAAAGGTCGTGGAGGTGCTAACCGACCCATTACTATGGAGGAACTCTTGAATACACAGAATCAAATGATGCACATGTTCATGCAGCACCTGCAGAACAATTCCCCTGCAGGAGGACCGCCGCCTGTTCATGTGAGAGAAGCGTGGTGAATTTTTGAAAGGACGTCCTCCGGTGTTCTCTCATGCTGCTGATCCATTGGAGGCGGCTGATTGGGTGCGAGCGGTAGAGAAACAGTTGAATATTGCTCAATGTAATGATCTGGAAAAAGTGTTATATGCATCTGGCCAGTTACAGGGAACAGCTCAGACTTGGTGGGAGTCGTATCAAGTTGCACGTCCTGACAATGCTCTTCCTGTCACTTTGAATGAATTTGTTAGAGATTTTAGAGCTCGCCATATTTCAGAAGGTGTAATTGAGCTGAAGTAGGAAGAATTCAGAAATCTCAGGATGGGACAGATGAGTGTCAGTGAGTATCATGATAAGTTCACGTAATTGGCTCGTTATGCTCCCAATGAAGTGAGGGAAGATGCAGATAAGCAGCGTCTCTTTCTTAAGGGAATTTATTATGATCTTTGTTTGTAGCTAAAGGGTAATAATTATGCTAGTTTCCAGGAATTTGTGAACAAGGCTATTGTGCTGGATAATGAACGTCGAGAGATGGACAGAAAAAGAAAGATGAAAGGATAAGGTGTTGGGAACAATAATCGCCCACGTACAAATTCTCAGCATGGGTTTCATTCAAAATTCCAGGGACCAGTCAGTCAGTGGAACCGCAATTCAAATCAACAGTGGTCTCAGAATAGGCAGAGTAATTAGTTTCAACAACGACCTCAGTATCAGCAGAACAGACAGTTCCAACAGCAGAGTGGTCAGCAAACTCCACGCCAGGGTAATTCTAACTCTACTCCAATGAAGACCAGTGCACCTAGTACTCCTAATTTGTGTTATCGCTGTGGAGAACCTGGACACTATGCTAATCATTGTCCCAAGAAGCAGAATTAACAGACACCGCAGGGATAGAGGTCATCCAATACTGGAAAGGTGAATCATGTGTCTACTAAAACAGCACAGACGGAGCCTGAAGTAATGCTTGGTACGTTCAATGTTCATTCTACCCCTGCAACTATTCTTTTTTATTCTGGAGCTTCGCATACCTTTATTTCAAACATTTTTGTTAAGATGCATAGTGTACCCATGCTTGCCATGAAAGAACCTCTCTTAGTAAATTCACCTGGGGGTACCATGAAACCACTAATAGATGTCTTTCAGTTAGTATGGTTTTAAGGGGGGTAGAGTTTAAGATAACTCCTATAGTGTTGAGGACATCTAGTATTGATGTGATTTTGGGAATGGATTGGATGAAACAAAATCAGGCAGTGATTCAGTGTCAGCAGAAGGTAGTAGTTGTGAATGCACCTAATGGAGAGAAAATCAGTGTGGATGTAGCAATGCAGAAGCAACCAACAACTGTATTGAATCAGCTTGCTGATGATGCTAGTAAAGAGGATCTAGTTATCAATGATTTTCTAGATGTTTTTCCCGATGATTTGCCAGGTATGCCACCTGACCGAGACATTAAATTTCTTATTGAATTATTACCTAGAACTGCACCCATAGCTAAACGACCATATAGAATGGGAGTAGATGAATTAGAAGAACTTAAGAAACAAATTAAGGAATTACAGGATAAATGTTTTATTCGTCCTAGTTCGTCACCTTGGGGTGCACCAGTTATATTTATTGATAAGAAAGATGGTAGTCAGAGAATGTGTGTGGATTATCGGTTGCTTAATGAAGTAACCATCAAGAACAAGTATCCTTTGCCCAGAATTGATGATTTGTTTGACCAATTGAGAGGTGCTTGTGTGTTCTCTAAGATTGATTTGCGTTCTGGTTATCATCAGTTGAAGATTCGTGCCTCTGATATCCCAAAGACAGCTTTTACTATGAAATATGGTTTGTATGAGTATACGGTTATGTCATTTGGTTTGACCAATGCACCTGCCTACTTTATGTACATGATGAATAAGGTGTTTATGGAGTATCTTGATAAGTTTGTGGCGGTATTTATTGATGATATATTGGTATTTTCCAAGACAGAGAAAGAGCATGCTGAACATCTGAGGTTGGTATTGCAGAAACTTAGAGAGCATAAGCTGTATGCTAAGCGAAGTAAGTGTGAGTTTTGGTTGAAGGAAGTCTCTTTTCTTGGTCATATTGTCTCTAATGGTGGAATATTAGTAGACCCAGGCAAAGTAGAGGATGTTTTGAATTGGAAGCCACCTACTGATGTGGGAGAGATTCGTAGTTTCTTGGGTTTAGCTGGATATTACACACGATTCATTGAAGGGTTTTCTAAACTTGCTAAACCTATGACATCTCTGTTAGAGAAGAATGCCAAGTTTGTATGGTCTGATCAATGTCAAGCTAGTTTTGAAGAATTGAAAGAGAGATTGACTACTGCACCTGTCTTGGTGTTGCCAGATTTAAGTAAGAAGTTTTCTATTTATTGCGATGCTTCTCGTCAAGGTTTGGGGTGTGCCCTTATGCAAGAAGGTAGAGTTGTTGCCTATGCATCTAGGCAGTTGAGAAAGCATGAGCTGAATTATCCTACTCATGATTTAGAGTTAGCAGCTGTAGTTCATGCTTTGAAAATTTGGAGACACTATTTGATTGGACATAAGAGTGATATATACACTGATCATAAGAGTTTGACGTATATTTTCACACAGTCTGATTTAAACTTGAGGCAACATAGATGGTTGGAGTTGATCAAGGACTATGATCTAGAGATACACTATCATCCTGGTAAGGCTAATGTAGTAGCTGATGCTCTTAGCAGGAAGAGTTATGTTAATGGGATGCAAATGTTGTACATGACAAGTGAGTTGTGTGCTGAATTTGCATATCTGAATTTGGGAATTGTTGCTAATACAATGGAATTAGTGATATAACCTACATTAGAGCAAGAAATATACAAGGGTCAGTTGAAGGATGAGAAACTAAAGAAGATAGCAGAGGATATAGTGATTGGTAAGTCACTAGGGTTTCGAATGGATAATAATGGAATTTTGTGGTTTGGAGAGAGGTTGTGTGTACCTGAGGATCAGTCCATTAGGCAGGGAATCCTTCGTGAAGCTCATGAGTTAGCTTATTCTATTCATCCCAAAAGTACTAAGATGTATTTAGATCTCAAACAGAAGTACTAGTGGGTTGGAATGAAAAGAGATGTAGCTGAGTATGTGGCAGTGTGTGACACTTGTCAGAGAGTGAAAGCTGAACATCAGAGACCAGCTTGATTACTGCAACCAATGAAGATTCCTGAATGGGAGTGGGAGGAAGTAGGTATGGACTTTATAGTGGGGTTACCTCGTACTCAGAGAGGTTATGATTCTATTTGGGTGATAGTAGATCGGTTAACTATGGTTGCTCATTTTATACCAGTCAAGACTACTTACCATGGACCAAGATTGGCAGAGTTGTATATGGAAAGGATCGTATGTTTACATGGAGTTCCAAAGAAGATTGTGTCTGATCGAGGTTCGCAGTTTACATCACATTTTTGGAAGGCTGTACATGAATCTTTAGGTACAAAGTTGAATTTCAGTACAGCATATCATCCATAGACAGATGGGCAGACTGAAAGGACCAACCAGATACTAGAAGATATGTTGAGAGCTTGTGCATTGCAATATGGAACTAGTTGGGATAAGAGTTTGCCTTATGCAGAATTTTCTTACAACAACAGTTATCAACAGAGTCTTAAGATGGCACCGTTTGAAGCTTTTATATGGACGTAAGTGTAGAACTCCATTGTTTTGAGATCAGACGGGTGAGTCTCAGGTATTTGGTACAGATGTTCTTAGAAACGCAGAGGATCAAGTGCGAGTGATTTGTGAGAATTTGAGAGTAGCGCAATCTCGTCAGAAGAGTTATGCTGACAATCGGAGAAGGGACTTAGTTTTTGAGGTAGGCGATTATGTTTATTTGAAGGTGTCACCAATGAGAAGTGTGAAGAGATTTAACATGAAAGGCGAGTTAGCACCTAGGTATGTTGGGCCATTTAAAGTTATTGATAGACGTCATGAGGTTGCTTATCAATTAGAGTTGCCTAAAAATTTGTCTGGAGTACATGATGTGTTTCATGTTTCTCAACTCAAGAAGTGTTTACGTGTACCTGAGGAGCAAATACCTTTGGATGAATTGACTGTTAAGGAGGATCTTACATATGAAGAGTTTCCGATTAAGATTTTAGAAACTGCTGAAAGAGTTACTCGAAGTCGGGTTATTAAGATGTGCAAAGTTCAGTGGAATCGGTATTCAGAGGCAGAGATAACCTGGGAAAGAGAGGATGAATTGAGGAAAACATACCCGCAGTTATTTGAGTAAGCAGTCCAATCTCGAGGACGAGATTCTTTTAAGGGGGTAGAATTTGTAACACCCAAAAATCTTAAAAGTTTGAATTAGAAGAAATTTAGAGTTAAAAGAGATTTAGTTATGAATTTAAATAATTAAGATAATATTTTAATGGGGATTAAAAATTTAAAATTCTAGGTGAAATATTTGATGATGCATTCATGCTGTTGCATTTGTTTTATAGTGTGGTGTGGTTTTGGTTTTATTTGATTTGGATTTAAAAATTTATTTTAAATGGCTTTGGAAACAAATTTAAATGAGAAAAGAAAAGAAAAAAAAGAAGAAACCTTACCTGCGGCCCGGTGGCCTAGAGGCTCGCCCGAGCCAAACCGAGCCGGCCTGCTCTTTCCCTCCCTCTTTCCGCTTGGGCCGCCGAGCCGAGCAGCCGGTTCTCCTCTGCTCTTCTCCGTGGCAGCATGGGCCGGCCCAGGAAACCGTAGCCGCGCTCCCTTCTTTCCTTTGTTTCGCTGACGAGTAGACCCCACTGTCAGCCGCGTCTTCTCCTTCCCGTCGTGACCGAGCCGGAAACGAGTTCGTCCCCAACCGAATCCACCCGAGTAATCTGGGATTTCCATCCATAGTCGTCACGTTTTGGGGCTGTAAAAGTATACCCGCGTTTCCCCTCTTCTCTTTTCCTATCATAACTCCGAGCCGAACACCGTCAACTCAAGCTTAGGGAGTTGAGAACCCTAGGCTTCGCTGCCTTCCATCGGTGGAGCTTGTTGTTCATCCCGCGCCTCTTTTCTTTGCATCGGTGAGATTACCATCCTTCCCTCTTCCTTCCCATGCTCTTCTTTAGGTTTTTAGTGCTTGGAATTGTGAGTTTTGCGAGGTTCTAGTGAGCCAGCAATGGCGCCGCCGCCATCCCGAGCCGCGCTTCATCCTCGGTCGGTCAGAGACGTCCTAAGCCGCATAGATGTGTTCGCGTTAAGCTCCGCTTTCGATTGGTGTTGGTTGTGAGATGTTTGGTGGTCAAAATCAGGGAAACCAGAGCTTTCCGGCGAGCAATGGAGGCCGTCCATGGCGTCCGCCGGCCAGAGTGGGAGGGGGTGACCGCGTTTTTCTCTCTCTTTAATCGGGATCAATACCAGCCGTCCAAGTTTAGATCAAGGGCTCAGATTAGAAGATACCCTTTCAGCCGTGAGTTTTGTTAAAGAACCCCTGTGTTTTTGTGAATTAAAACCCGCCGTCCTTAGCGTCATTCAGTAGATATGTTTGTTAGTTCTGAAAACGTATTTCTTCCCGGTAAATCAAAAATACGTTTTCTGGTATTTGCAGTTTTGCCACTAAACTTGTTTTGATCGTAAAATCTTCGTTCTAACTCCGATTTGACCCGTTCAAGTTGCGTTAGGTTCGTATTTGCGAGCTCTACATGTTAGTATAGCTGTACAATAGGTTTGGAAAAATTAATTTTCCAGATTATATTAAAGTATTTATTTATCTAAAGGAAATCTTGGAAAATTCATAACTTTCACGTTTTGAATCCGAATTTCGTGATCTTTACGTTTGTGTGATCATAGTAACGTGTAGAAGAGTTTTACAAACTTTTCATACTGTTTTGTTACTGTTGGTGTACTGTTCTAATTATGTTTCTTTGTTGCTTCGTGTATGATTGCTCGGATGATTGTGTGATGATGTTTGGTGATCGAGTATAGACGGTGAGCAGTTTCTTGACGATCTGGAGTATTATTTTAAGCCAGATCAGCAGGGTCAACAGGAAAGCTTTGATCAAGGCAAGTATAACATGGAACCATCCTTGTTACCTATTCACTGAAAATTATCATATATTTGCATGTGTCTTCCTTCATCACCATAGAGATTATAACTTAGAAATTGATATCTTGATTCCTTGATACCTATGAGTTATGCATTTGGATAGCTATTGCTAGTGCTTAATTAAGAACAATGATCTTGTAATTTGAATAATGGATTGAGCAAATTAACTATTAATATGATTTTATTACTGTTAAAATAGAGGACTAGAGCGTGTGTTGTGTTGTTTGTTTGATGCTCTAGTTACCCTCCATAAGGACTTACCTGTAAGTGATAACCGGGATTGACAGTACAGCTGTGAGGGCTATATGGCTCTGGCTTTAGTTGTTTAAAGGACCTTTTTCTAGCTTGTTAGTGGTTACCTTAAATGGCGTAAGAATGGCTTGCCACGTTGGGTGTAGGACAACCTCTAGTCTTTTGAGTATAGCCGGGAAGGAAGTGTGCCATTTGAAAAGGGGGGTTCCTACATCTGCCTGCCAAGTGAATCTAATGGCCCTAACTTGTTAGACGAACCTTTAAGTGGCTTTATATGATTTTCGGTGTTTTGGGGAGTCGCGAATCCATGCATTTGGAAGTTATGACTCATAGTGAAAGTGTACACCTCTGCGCAGAGTTAAAAACTGGTATACTAGCCGTGCTTACGGATACGAGCGGCCTTAAGGATTCTTACATAATAGTTGATCACCTTTATTATATCATGCTTAATTACTGTTGATTACTATTATGCTCATGTTAATGCTATTTATTATCCTTATTACAATTGATCATTGGTTCATTATTGAGAATTGGAATACCTTGATGCTACCCAATTGCTAAATATATGATGATTGAAAGCTAAACGTAGTCAAACAGTGTCTAGCCTTTTAAGCCTCATGAACCCTATGTTGTATTTGCGGAGTTCGACATGGACTCACTCTTGCTATTTCCACCATAACAGATGAAGAATATGATGATGATTATCGAAATGAGTACTAGTCTTGGTGTCAACCAGTCAACCATGTCCCTGTGTTTGGAGTTCCGCTGAAGATCTACTATTAGTTACTACAATTTATTGTATAAGACTATGTGTTAAATATTTATTCGCTATGTAATAAGCACTGTGATGATACTATGTAATTTGTCTACTTATGTGTGCGACCGATTCCTGGGGCGCACATGAGTCTTTTATGCATCATATTTTTGTCCTTAAAAATGGGTGTGACAGGCATTGAAAACTATTTCCCAAATATTTTCAGAGTTGCAACTAACCAACAAATGTCGGTTGCTGTGACTAATAGGCGAGTTTGTATGGTCCACATTAGAAGGATTTTTGGTGGTCAGAAATGGCCGAATGGGAGGAAATGCAACTTGGATTGGAAGAAGTACACTTCATAAATCACATAGATGAAGTTTGTTGGAAATTGGACAACTCATAATTTTTTGCTAAAAGATCCTGTATAGTTTCATCATGTTTAGTGGAGTGGTAGATCAAATGACGATTGATGTATGGATGACAAAATACCCCTAAAGTTATAGACACTACTACAAAATTGATGATTACTGATGATTAAAAAAATCCATCATATCACTGCCATATTTTTTAATCGACAGTTATACGCAGGGGCTTTCAATTGAAATCATTTAGAGTCCAAAAATTATGTTTTAAATTATTTAGAGTCCAAAATTATGTTTTGTATTCTCAGAGTTTTGAAATTCAATTTTTTATATTTCTGAAACACCTTAGATGGAGATACAACGTAAACCAACATTGTAGTATTTGATGAGATATAAACATTTTAAATTTAAATCTTTTTCATATGAAATTGTTTATGGTCTCAAATATTCATTGCAAGATGCAGTAAAGTGAATACAAAAAAGAAAGAAATATTCACTTAGTCACAAGTGACTTTGTGGAGTAGTGGTAAGTGAGCTTGACATGAAACCCTAGGTTGCAAGTTTGATTCCTAGCTACGGCAAGCATGTGATCATTTCTTGGTGGTCGGGTCCCAAGGTATTTTGAATTGGCCGCCAAAAATAATTTCCTTGGCAGTTTTTATGCTTTCCTTAAAGCTTTTTAGCCCTTAAGGATATTCCATTTTGTGGCAGTAAACCCCAATGCGTCCATCTCAACCATGGCCATTCTTTGTTTCCTGACATCAATGTCAGATAAATGACCAAAACAGTATCATATGAATTACATGTCAAACAGCAAAAATTATCACGCCAGCAGGATGATGGACTATTCACCGTTACAATCCATGCACTTGTTCCTAAACTATATTCTCTTGGGCGAGTAGTATTGTTGGCCTGTGTTGCTCCATCAGAAAGTCGAATAAGGTTATGCTGTCCACCCCAATGTTGGCCAAGTGTTGAATGAATCGATGACGAAAAAGTACTTTTGTTTCTGCTCTTTTCTTTTGTTGAAAGAGACTTTTCCTTTTGGTGGGTGCTGTTTTTTCCAGGTGTCCATGAAAACTTGAAGGTGAACTGTTTTCTTTTCTTTTCTTGGCATTAATGGTTTAAGACAGATTGATGCAAAGCGCATCATTACATTGGGAGGCGGGCTATATGCAGTGGCCCTCTTCCAGTTGTACATACTCCCTCATGTGTGATTGCATTTCAGTTTCCACGGCTTGCTACACAGCCCCTATTTCCGGATCTTGGGTTGATTGAGCCCAAACTTTATTGTGGATGAATTGGCAGAACAACCGCTCTCAAGCTAATTTCACTTAGCTTTATACCCCAAACAGAACATTTTCTATGGAGCTAAATGTTTAGTTAATCCTCTAGATCTCTCATTTTTTTCTCTGAACAAATTAGCCATTGCACTACTAGAAAAAATTAGGAAGATTGTACATTTATTTATAGAGGCTGGCCAGCCTAGGCACCACATAGACAAATCACTAGGCAGGGTCCAAGGACTACGCCTGACTGTTTAAACACATTTACAGGGGTGTCCCCTCAAGGACCTTCATTAGCAAATCGTTCTTACAAAGTTGGTGCCTTAGAGGCCGGGCTCTGTAAATGGTGCTATTTATAGAAGGTGCACTCTCGAGGCGCCACCTCTGTAACAAACTAATAGAGAGAACACCCTTATATTAAGTGGTCTGCACCTGTTAATTCTAACACTATTATTCCACACCAGATTCCTCTCTGAGCTCTTGCTCTCACACCAGGGCTGTTTGAGTGGAGATGCTCTAGGAGGAAAAAAAAAAGTGGTGGAGGAGGTTCAGAAGGCACCGAGTCAGAGGCCGTTGTATGCTGACTGTAAATAGACAAGATTTAAGACCCATTGAGTCCATGGCATGGACCTTTTATTTACACATTGATAACTAATATGAATACAACTTGTGGGTTTGGCTTAGTGAATCTACACTCTTCGAACAATTTCCTATGGTTGACCAACCGCATGCTTCGTCTCAAACCTGTTCTGAATTGTGCAACCTTTGTTAGTTTCCACGAAATGGTAGTCAGGATTGTTTGGCCACCTGCAGGCGGTTAAGCGTCTAGTTTCACTCCAAAAAGGAATGGATTGAATCATGTGCTGTGCCAAGAAATCCTAGCCCAAGAGGTTGATTTCAGGCTAGGGTCTCTTGTGAATGGATATTGACTTCTCTCTGCATGTCAAGAATATGCAGCTGTCAGACTCGCGTTGAGTTCCCTTTTGTTTGTTTGAGTACCGGGAAACAAAGCGTATATTTGCTCATGTTGAAGCTGATCAAATTAGAGAGTTAATTCTGAGTTCTATTCTAGATGTCCTGCCTAAGTGGGGGCGTCCAAAACAATTAACGAAATCTTCCGTTAATATAACCAAAAGATAAAGATTTTTTTGGCACATTTGATTACTACCCTTATTAGCCCGCACATGGTGCACCCATCACAAAACTATAAAGCACACTTGGGCATCAATTTCAGCACATGCCAACACACTATACCAAAGCCCATCTATAGCATCATATGGTTGGTTGGTATAAGTCGTTATAGTGTACACCTGGCATTGGCTGCGCAATCGAACATATTTTGAAGAGACTGACGGGAGATGCATGGTGCTTGACCAAATACCTACGAGAGCTGTTGTGGAGAGGATGCCATCGCAATGCTAGAGGGGCAGAAAGACATAGGTGCCAGTCTGTTGTGGCCACCACTGCCAGCTTCCATGGCTAGACTCACATCGTCGTTTGCAGATCTGCCAATGAGGCTCTGCGTGCGACATTGTTGCCATTTGATTCTTGAGACCTCCCAACCCTATGAAATGAATGACATTCTACATAGTCTATTCATCACCATATCATCACTCTGTCTCTCTAATACAATGTTATATGTGGCTCAAATATACATGAGACCTCGATAGATAATTTGAACCTCCTGTAAGGCTGTAACAATGGTAATCCAATTTATATCATGGAGGTACTGGTTTTATGTGACTCCATGCAGGTATTACCACCATTAAAAAAACATCACATCATGTGACTTTAATAACATATTATATATTAAAAGATATACACTATACCACAGCCCAACTATAGCGTCCTACCTACAGTCGGTCGGTATAAGTCATTATAGCAACCTACAGTCGGTCGGTACAGATTTATACTGACCGACCCCATGTGTTGCTAATAGTGGCGTCTCTATAAACTTATACCGACCGACCCACTTATACCGACCGACCGTTAGAAACACCCTAAATTTTGCCTTTTTTTCAAAAATAGATTAAATTGATTTAATTATGCAATTATATGTGCATTCAAATGTAGGAAATAATAAATTTTTGCCAAATTAAAATCAAATATAAGGATAGACATATGTTTATGCATTCATGCTAGTGCATCTATATTTTTGTACTGAGTAGTTTTCAACCCCAAGTTAAATGGATTCAAAACTCAATTTGAAAATAGCTTGAAAATTTGGAAAAGAAAAAGAAAAGAAGAAAGAAAACATCTCTCCCTCCCTCACTCATTTCGGCCTGCTGGCCTAACTCCCCCTCTCCTCCTTGCTGGACTGAAAGCCCAACTACTAGGCCCAATTCATGCAGCAACCAGCCCACGCCGGCTCCCTCACCCTCAGTTACTAACGTGTGGACCAGCCCTGTCATCCCCAATCTCCTGCTCCCTCCTCCCTATCCTCTGTGCCACGACCGTGTCCCATGCAACCTGGCCCTCCAGCGCAGACCGAGCCCTCACCCGTGTCCACCGCACCCGCACGCCCCGCAGCCACTTGTGATCGGGCCCGGTCCGCCTCGATCCGCTCCGCATGCTTGCTCTCCCGTGCACCAAGCTCGTCCACCATGAACGGCGTGAAGCCGAGCTCCTGACCCGGCCCTCCGCCGCCTTCTACTCTCTCTGCCCTATTTAAGGAGACCCTAGCAATGCATGAGCATTCTGCTGCCACTCCGCACCTCTCTGTGACATATCCCTCACCGCAGCACCTCCGACTGCCGTCGCCACTGCCATTGCTGAGCTCGGCTCAAGCTTCCAATTCATCGTAGAGAAACCTCCTCCCGCCTTCCCGTCCCCTCCATCAACACCGCAGCCGCGCACCGCACTCACCGCGCTACCAATTGGAGCGAAGGAGTCCCTCAGGGAAGCACCCCCAACCTAGCCAGAGCTCCCGGATCCACCGCCGTCTGCTTCCCTCCCTCTTCGTGACGAGATTGACTACGAGATACCATCCATCATCTTCGTGGTGAGCTCCCGATTCCAATGCACAGAATCTCATTACCCGTAGTGCCTCCTAGCTCGAGTTTGAGCTGCGCCGGTGAACTTTCCACCGCCGGCCATCCCTGCCAAGCCACCCCAACCACTCATCATCGAATCAACGGCCAGGATTAGCATATACCCCTTCGCCTACCTTTTTTGCTAAAGAGCCCTCGAGTTTTCCTTTAATCAACACGTGGTCCAGGTGACCCCGCTTGTTAGCCGCCGCATCTTTTGCGTAAAGGCCCCTGCCTTTCCCTATTTTTGAACCCGTAGCCCAACTAGAGAAAAATATGTTTCTTTTTAATTTTAATACGAAAATAGTTCATAGTAATTACGATTTTGCCATCCAGAGCTTAAAATCATCATATCTTCTCCGTTTAAGTCCGATTTCAGTGGTTCTCGCATCTATGTGTTCGTAGCGATGTGTAGAATAGTTTTATAAGCTTCTCAACATGTTTCTCCACTAATAGTGTATTGGTCTAATTATAGTTCTTGTTTGCTTCATGCATGATTGCCTGTGGATGCTTGTATGTTGATGTATAATCGAGTATAGAAGGTAAGTAGTACCTTGGTGAGTAGGATCAATATTTTGAAGACCAGGACTAGCAATAGCCTTTTGAGCAAGGCAAGTATAACATGGGACTATCCTTGTTGCCCTATTCACCTTAATAACATTGAATTATATGCATGTGTCTACCTTGATACCCATAGAAATTTATCCTAGTTATTTTTGATATCATGATTCCTTGACACCTTAGGAAAATTTGCATATGGGTAGCTGATGCTAGTGCTCAATTAATTATGATGATGGACTATAACTTGATTAATGGAATATGCAACAAAAAATAAAAGATGATTTTTAGCAACGTGAATTAAAGGGTGAGAGCATCTGGCTTTTTACATGATGCTCTTATCCTCCCTAAGGACTTATATGTAAGTGATCACTTAGGACTTAGTACAACCATGAGTGCTATATGGCTCTGGCTTTAGTTCAGTATGATGACCTTTTCTAGCTTGTTAGTGGTTACCGAAAGGCAGAAAAGGGGCGTGACGAGCTGGGGTATAGTGAAACCTCTATTCTTATGAGTACTTCTGTGTGAGTGTGCCATTTGAAAGGGGGGCTCTATATCCCCTTGCCACGGAAAATTAGCGGCTACTGACTTGTTAGACAAACCTTTGAAAAACTTCATAGTGAACCTTATCGACCTTCCTTAGAAGTGGGTTAAGAGGCTGATCACCTCGGACGAAAGGGTAAATCACGGCTCATGGGTAAAGATGTGCAACCTCTACAGAGTGTTAAAACTGTTATAATAGTTGTGCTCACAAACACGAGTGGCCTAGACTCCCTATGGAATAATGACAAATGATCGACGATGTTTTTAAATGCTATCTCATTATTCATGTGATCAGTTTCATGTGATTAATTGGGGCATTGCTAAACTTGTTGCTACTAATGCTAAAATTTGACTCATTAAAAAGCTAATTGCAGTAAACCCGTGTCTCAGCCTTTTTGAGCCTCATGAATCCCATGTTATATTTGTTAAGTACAAGATACACTTATGCTTGTTTATTTTCATTATTTGGATAACAATCCCAGATGGGTAACATATTATAGAGGTTATGATAACTTTCCTAAAGATTACTAGACTTGTGGTTCACCAGTCAACCGTCTCTGTGGAGTTTGGAGGCTTCACTAGAAGTTTAGAATCCGAGTTTCCGCTACTTTGATAATTTATTTGTTCCAATATATGGATTATCATTCAATCTGAGCTTGGTACTATGTAATTTGTCATCATATGTATGTGATTGATTCCTGGGCACACATATGAATCTGCATCCGATTTTGTCCTTAAAATCGGATGTGACAGACATCTATTCTAAACTTATACCAACCAATGGTCTGACTATACATATTTATAGCGACCAACTGTCTAACACTATCAATAAAGAAAAATAACCACATAATATCATTTGTTCATACATTAATCATATAATTTAATATTAATGATACAATCAATGTTAACCATATTAGACAATACACACTCATAAGACACGAAAAGTGATCATATAGCTCAGAATTATATTATAACCATAAGCATGTCTCATGCCATTTTACACACAACTCTTGGACAAACAAGTTGGATCAAATCTGTTTTATTTGGCCAACATGCTAGAACTATACAATTACATATAGCTCAAGATGTTTATGGTTGCACAGCTTACATCTCATATGTTTTGCTAGCACTCTTTGCAAATTCATTCATCACTAGAAGGTCCCTACAAGAGTTTTTATCTCTAGCTAAACAATGCAGTCACCATGAGCACTTAAATCCATCCGCTTGCTGCATGCATCAGGCTACTGCTATCTATTACCTTCTATCTGAAAAACAAAAGTTTACATCCATCAAGAATACAACATGAAACTTGATATCGGAGAAAATAGCTTTAACGATGTACAGATGAATCTACTTCACCTATATATGATCCAAAGTTAAGTTCTACAGCTAGCAGCATCCAGTCTCACAAAATAAGTCACTAACCATAAAGTTGAGGTGTGATTCACACAGTAAGTACCTGACTATAATATCAAAGTGACTACAAATAAATGCGTCTAGAATTCACTCCTTTCGAACTAAGGCAGATTGACAACAAATTCAGCTCAATGGTGCCATATAAAAAATAGGTTCAGGACTATAGGCGCAAAAAGTATAGAGCACACAACATATGCTACAGTAGTTTAGGTATGGAAGGAGGACAGCAGACATAAAAATTACTTGCAGCTTGCACAGTCCTCAGGGACACAAAAAGAAAATGTTTGCATAATAGAATGAGAAATTTGGGAATGAGATAAAAAGCGGCCAAGCAGCCATAAAAGCTATGCTAGAGCAGACCCTCGGATTTGTATATATGTATGTAACCCATTTGTATATATGTATGTAACCCAACTCTACAAGCACATAAAGCAAGGTCTGCAGTAGAGTTAGACATCCTTTAGACAATCTGCGGTGGCACTTCTACTTATAATTGAGAACCAATTGAATGGATTAACAGAACTTGAATCACATGTATAAGAGTTGGCATAATTTTTTAATAAATTCCACAAGACCTTGACTGAATGATGACAAACCAGCAGCAAATGTATGTAACCCAACTCTACAAGCACATAAAGCAAGGTCTGCAGTAGAGTTAGACATCCTTTAGACAATCTGCGGTGGCACTTCTACTTATAATTGAGAACCAATTGAATGGATTAACAGAACTTGAATCACATGTATAAGAGTTGGCATAATTTTTTAATAAATTCCACAAGACCTTGACTGAATGATGACAAACCAGCAGCAAACAGACATCCTTTAGACGGTCCTCTCTGTTCTTTTCTCTTCCACGAAACCAGCAGTAGGAGATGGAAAGATACTTAAAACTTGATATACAATTTCTATAGAGAACATCTTATAGCATCAAGACCACAACTTTTTGTGTCACTGGAGATGGAAAAATATGGTATGCAAGTAAATAGGTGCATACCTATGAATGAGACCATGAAGCAACAGGTGCATACATCATCAGATGGGAAACATAGATCCTTTAACCTTAACATACACCAAATGCATTAAACAAATAGAAAACAAGGTTAGCAGCATCGCATGGAACAGGAATACCATAATTTCTTCAGTTGTTTTCTTCAGCATCGCATCGCAAACTGTCTCCATGCAGTGGCTCTCTGTATTGGTGCAATCTTACATGTATGGACATGAATTAATACACAAAATGTAATATAGCAAACTGGTACAGCATCACACCTAAGAGACTTGGCACACAGATGATTCAATAACTAAACATTATGCGCATCAAACAACCGACCATTCTTGTCCTCGCCTAGATGGTTCAATAACTGAACATCTGTCTCAGGCCTCTAGAAGTCACTCTCAATAAAAAAAGCATGGTTGCATTTTCCCTACAAGAAATAAATATGATGATTTCAAAGGTCATACAAACAAGTATAAAGTGTAGATTCTGGTTCTTTAAGAATGTTCAGGCCAGCCAGGAAAAAGAATTACAAATTCACTTTGACTTGTGCTGCAAATACGCTAACATATATTTCATTCAAACCTGTGCAAATGCTTGGATATATCTCTTCTACTCTCCAAATCCCAATTAATACCAATTAGAAAAAGAATTATTGATTCACTTTGACTTGTGCTGCAAATATGCTAACATGGCTTATATTTTATTCAGAATTTTGTTTTATCGATTCTTCATTCAAAAAACTTAAAACACATATTACAAAAATTATACGTTTGGAGAAGAACATCAAATCTGAAATTAAACACTCAAAAAATCAAATCTTGAGGAGGTCTTTGTGTGTCATTGGCACTTACGAATACCCACACTGCACCATGACCCACTTTTCCCTACAATTATGTGTTGGTAAATCATAGGTTTTAACTACATATTATGTGTTGGCAATTGTATAATGCTTTAGTATCAAATAAACTGTCGCCAATAATACTGAAAGGCTACAATTTATGGGTCGGCATTTCTCATTCTGACAGAAAACCTGTCGGCGAAAGTTTATAGACAAAATAAGTGTCGTTGTAGGTTAAACGAGCCACAATCTAAGTGTCGGCGAAGCCTAGGAGGCGGAAAACGAAATGAAAACGCATCAGGCACCACAATAGAAGTGTGTGCAGAGGCTAAATAATTGAGCCCGCTAAAAAACGAATCATGACCACCTCTCCTGAAAGCCCATCCACTACTCCCGCACACCCGAAGAAAAAAAAAGCCTGCAAGAGAGCCACTGCCGGGTGCCGCCACCAGGAGTGGCCGCCGGGCGCCACCATAGGGCACAGCCGCTGGCGCCACAGATGCCTCTACCCGCCGCCGGGCGCCACCGACAGGTGCCACCGACGCCCTAGCAGCTGCCGGCGAGCGAGATTGCCACCGCCGCAGCAGTGGATCTCGCGCTCGGTGTTCTCCAACAACGGTTATGCATTCAGGTACGTTGCATCTCCCATCTCATCCTCCGCATCATTCCCTTCCCCTCATCCCCATTCCCCTTATTGCTAGGGTTTGGGCGCAGCTTAATTTTGTTGAGATGGTGATGACTGAGTGACGACCATCGTTGCTGCTGCTGCTCTACGCCTTTGTCGGGCCCTTCTTCGTCGACGAGCACGCACCAGGTATGCCCACCGCTTCTATTCGGTTTGCTGTTGTGTGAAACCGAGCACCCAAACCCTGAGTCAAGCTATTTATATTTGGATCTGATCTAATTAAAGTATATACATGTCGATTTTTTGTGTGAAAATTATCGGCTGTACATGTGTACACCTATGTCCTTAAGTGTGTCCTCCCTTGCGTGCAGATGGATTTGTAATCCTTGCTAGGCGTATGGAAATTTTGCTTGATTGTAGGGCAGTTTTTGCTATTAGGTAGTAATGCTACTTTTGTTCTTTGCTTTCCTTGATCTGAAATACAGAGAAAAAACATTAGAACCTTTGTTGCCTGTTGTGATTGGCATCCTAGGCTGCTATGTGCTGTAATGCTCAGCATTGTTTCTATTAGAATTAGATCCACACATACTTCATGTTTTAACTTGGATGGTCTTGTTGAAGGTTATGGGGGCACCTCGGTGTCCATGGTGGGAGGGTGCCCTTGTGCAATTGCTGGCTGTTCTCCCAAAGTTGAAACTTTGCTGATCATTTTGAAAAAAAGTATATATTACCTGTATTAATGGAAATTTGCAGTCATGACTGTTCTGGAAACCATTTCCGCAGAATGCGTTATGTGGATATGAAGCATGAGTTTGCGTTTGTTGTTCAATAGAAGCCGATCGATTGTTGAGTTTGCAAAAGGGTAAGCTACAAGAGCCCTCTGTACTATGTAATTTATTCCTTTTCCTGCCTTGTGTTTTTCGCTTTCTTTTACCACACTACCACTGCTACATGGGCTTATCTTATCCTTTCCCAAAATCCTTGAAGCTCCTAAGGAAGAAGAGGTTCCCTTCTAGAAATTTTCAGGTGAGCTTATTGTCCAAAAGATGTGCCAATTATGTCGCTATGTTTTTGAACAATCAAAGAATTTTTCATCTTAGTTTACGGTTCAAGTGGAATGTCTAAGTACACTATGAGTTTACTCTGAGCTTGAATACTTAAACTCTCTCATGCAGTTTCCATATTGTAAAGATATAATTAAATGCACTTGGTCTGGATAGAACAGGGAAAATACCCATCAAAACTATATTGTTGACTGGCCTGGAAGCAATAATATTTGCACGGTTGCACCTGAGTTTAGGATATAGCAATGACTCTAGAAATAAACTTACTACTGCTGTGATGTGAAGAATTGTACTTCACCTTTAATGTTAAGAATTTATTTTATGGTTTTCTATTGCAAGTATAACTGATATGCTGTTGCTCTCTACCACGAACCGATCTGAGGTTGTAGGTGTGGATGATCGGGGGACGGGGCTTGAACGTTGCTCGGCGGCGAGGCGCCGTGATCTCATACGCAAGAACAGGGAAGTGGCGGCTAGGGCTTTGGGGACTCCCGGCTCCCTTCAGGAAGCCGGAACAATTATGTTCTGCTTAATTTCCAAAATCCTGATTACAGAGTATATATAACTTGCTAATCTCTATTTTGCTAAAGAGCCCTTCAGCTAATAACTAATAAGACAAATAAATTCCAAAAATAATAAATAATCAGCCAGTATTTGGCCTGCGCCTGGAGTAGGTCCTACCGACCATAACATCTCTTCCCTCCCCGGCAAACAGCTCGTCCTCGAGCTGGACATCGGGGTAGAGATCCTTGAAGGACTGCAGCGGCTCCCATGTAGCCTCATCAGCAGGGAGGCCCTGCCACTTGACAAGAAGCTTCCATTCACCGCGGCGAAGCCGAGCACGCAGCACGCGATCGGGGGCAGGCAGCAACCGCCCATCCTGGACCGGAGGCAGCGGCCCCAGGGCTGCAGGAGGTGCGTCGGTGTAGTTGTAGGGCTTCAGCAGCCCCACATGGAAGACGTCATGCAGGCGCGCCTCGGCAGGAAGCTGTAGACGGTAGGCCACCGGACCGATGCGCTCCACAATCTGGAACAGCCCGGCGTAGCGAGGACGTAGCTTCCCCTTGGATGGCGAGGCGAGAGCAAGGGTGGGGCGGTGCAGCAGGCAAAGAAGCATCCATGCTCCCACGTCGAACTCCACCTCACGATGGTGCTCATCATAATGGCACTTGGCGTACTGCTGCGCTTGTAGAAGACGGTCACGAACCTCCTTCAGGAATGCATCACGGTCTCGAAGCATGGTGTCCACCGCCTCAGACTGGGCCGCCCCCTCCTGGTGCGGCAGCAGGGGTGGTGGGGGGCGACCGTACACCTCAAACGGAGTCGCCGGGAGTGCGATGTGGAATGAAGTATTGTAGCAGTACTCCGCCCAGGCGAGCCAATCGACCCACGAGCGCGGACGATCGCCGGTCGCACACCGCAAGTACATCGTGATCACCTTGTTGACGACCTCAGACTGGCCGTCGGTCTGGGGATGAAACGCCGTGCTGAGGCGAAGCTTCACACCTGCACACTTGAAAAGATCTCGCCACAAGTGGCTGGTGAAAACCGGGTCGCGGTCGCTGACGATGGAGCTGGGGAACCCGTGTAGGCGTACAATCCCCTCGAAGAAGGTGCGAGCCACTGTCGCGGCGGTGTAGGGGTGGCTGAGGGCGATGAAGTGGGCATACTTCGAGAAATGGTCCACCACTGTCAAAATCACGGACTTGCCGTGCACCTTCGGAAGTCCCTCGATAAAATCCATGGAGATATCCGCCCACACCTGAGACGGCACCTCCAGAGGCTAAAGGAGGTCGGTCGGCTGTGTAGTAGGCGTCTTGTTCCGTTGACAGACGTCGCAGGAATGGACGAAGTCTTTGACGAGCTGTCGATCACCGGGGATGTAGAAATCAGCATGGAGACGCACGAGAGTCTTCTGAACCCCCTCATGCCCAGCCGAGTGAGCAATGGCCACTACCTGGTGGCGTAAGTCATCGACGGCCGGAACATAGATGCGTTTGTCGTGGAGTATGAAGCCGTCCGTGGCTATCCAAGGCGCGCCCAGGGAGGCTGCAGCAAGCTGCTGCAGCAAGTCGCGCGCGACTGGATCGACCGCGGTGGCTCGACGGATGTCGGTGAAGATGGCGAAGGACGGCCCAGACAGGGCGCAGACCGCTGCAGCCTCCTCGTCGCGGCGGGATAATGCGTCGGCCGCCGAATTGAGCCGCCCGGGACGATATTCGACGGTGAAGTCGAACCCGAACAGCTTGCTAATCCACTGGTGTTGGGGCACAGTGGACAGCCGCTGGTCCAGGAGGAACTTCAGGCTGTAGTGGTCGGTGCGGACGAGGAACCGGCGCCCCCACAAGTACGGGCGCCAGTGACGGACTGCTTGCACCAGCCCAATGAGCTCGCGCTCGTACGCCACCAATTTGATATGGCGGGCGGCGAACGGCCGACTAAAAAAGGCCAGGGGCCCGGCCCCCTGGTGTAGAATGGCGCCAAAGCCGGCGCCGGAGGCGTCGCAGTCGACCACGAACTGGCGCTCGAAGTCAGGCATCTGCAGGACCGACGCCGAAGATAACGCCCGCTTGAGGGCATCAAAGGCCTCGTCCGCCTCTGCTGTCCAGACGAACGCCTCCTTCCGTAGGAGGCGCGTGAGGGGTGCCGCGATGGAGCCGAAGTCGCGGATGAACGTACGGTAGTAACCGGCGAGCCCCAGGAAACCGCGCACACCGCGAGAGGAGCGAGGCGCCGGCCACGAGGCGACCACGGCCACCTTGTCGCTGTCCATAGCGACGCTGTCGGCGGAGATGACGTGGCCGAGGTAGGCGACGGAGAGGGCCCCGAAGGAGCACTTCGACCTCTTCAAAAAGAGGCTGTGGGCTCGCAGCGCGGTGAAGACGAGGCCCACGTGCTGCAGGTGCTCGGACCACGACGTGCTGTAAATAAGAATGTCGTCAAAGAAAACCAGCACAAACTTGTAGAGGAAAGGGCGTAACACGTCGTTCATCAATGCCTGGAACGTCGCTGGGGCGTTGGAGAGCCCAAACGGCATCACCAGGAACTCGAAGTGGCCGTGGTGGGTGCGGAAGGCGGTCTTCTCGACGTCCGCCGGGTGCATCTGCACCTGGTGGTACCCGGAGCGGAGGTCGAGCTTGGTGAAAAACTTCGCCCCATGGAGCTCATCGAGGAGCTCATCAACCACCGGGATCGGGAACTTGTCCTTGGACGTGCGATCGTTGAGCGCTCGGTAGTCGATGCAGAAGCACCACGACCCATCCGCCTTCTTGACCAGGAGCACCGGCGCAGAAAATGGAGAGGTACTGGGGCGGATGATGCCCTGCTCCAACATGGCGGCGCACTGCCGCTCGAGCTCGTCCTTCTGCAGCTGCGGGTACCGGTAAGGCCGCACAGCTACCGACGCGGTTCCCGGCAGCAGGTGGATGTGGTGGTCGTAGGGGCGGCCTAGAGGGAGGCCGCGCGGTGTGTCAAAGACGGCGCTGTGCTGAAGTAGAAGCTCGTCCAGCAGCGGTTGTTGCGGGTCCGGAGCGACCGCGGCCAACGAACGCTACTGGGAGGGTGCGCCCGGTGCGCCCACACACTGCCACGTGACGCGGCGTCCGTCCTGCTGGAAGGACACGGTGAGCCCCTCGAAGTCCCAGGTGAGGGGGCCCAGCATGCCGAGGAAGTCGACGCCCAGGATGAAGTCGAAGCAGCCCAGCGCGAGCCCGACGCAGGTGATGGAGAAGGGCGCCCCGTCGATGATGACGGGAACATCGCGGGCGATCCCCTCGCACGGCACGCGTTCACCGCTGGCGACCGTGACACGGAGTTGGTCGCCCCCCTGTGGAACAAGTCCAAGACGGCGCATGGCCGCGCCCTGGAGGAAGGTGTGGATGGAGCCGGTGTCCAAGAGGGCAAGGAGGCGCTCGCCCTTGATCGTGACCGAGAGGAGCATCGTGTGGTAGGTCCGGATCCCTGCAAGAGCATGCAACAAAACCACAAGAGTGTGAGCGTGGGCGTCCCCGTCGGCGTGCTCCTCGAACAAGGCTGCAGCCACGACGTCCTCAGCTGGTGCACCAGCGTCGTCGACGTAGTCGTCCGCCTCCAGGTAAAACAGGCGGGGGCACACATGCCCACGCACATACGGCTCGTCACAGTTGTAGCAGAGGCCTTGGCCACGGCGTTCTTGCATCTCGGCCGGCGAAAGACGGCGGAACGACCTCGCCTGGGCCGCTGCGCCTGGGGCCGCTGCGCCCGCTGCTACCGGCGCTGGAGGGCCCGGTGCACCAGCAGGAGCCGCGGCCGCCCCCTGGGGTCATGGAGGGAGGGCCGGCAGTGGGGGTGGACGGGCACCACGCTGCTGTGTCGGTGCAGCTGCAGCCGCGGCGCGGCTCTCAAACGCGTGGGCCAGGAACATCGCCGATTGAAGATCGGCCAGAGCGCGCATCGCGACGTCAACCCGAATATGTTCCGAGAGACCGCCGATGAAGAGCTCCGCCTTCTGGCGCATAGAGATGTCCCGGGAGTGCGCGAGGACGGTCTAGAAGCGGTCCGCAAACTCTTGGACCGTGGAGTGAAACGGCAAGCAGCCCAGCTCAGCCAACCGCGAGCCGTAGATGGGCGGCCCGAAGTGAAGGCGGCACAACTCCTTGAAGCGCTCCCAGGACGGCATGCCCTCGTCAAACAGGAGTGCGTAGTACCATATCTGAGCGGCGCCGGTGAGGTGGTACGATGCCATCCACGTCCGCTGCGCCTCCGTAGTGCGCTGGCCCCAAAAGAACTGCTCACAGTGTGTGAGCCAATTCAGCGGATCGACGGAGCCATCATACGTCGTGAAGTCAATCTTGTAGGTCTTCGGCTGGAAGTCAGCAGTTCCAAAGACCGCGGGGGCTCCCATCCACGGCGCGGCAACAGACGCCAGGGGCGCTGTGTGCGGCTGCAAGTGGAAGAGCGACCCGTCGACGCCGCCGTAAAGGGTGCCCGACGCGGGAACGCCCCCATGGGCGAAGCCCGCAGTGATGGAGGGTGACGGGGGAATCGACGTCCATGCCGGGGCATAGGAGTAAACCGGCTGTGCAGACGCCGTGAGCCACGATGGCAGCGGGGACGGGGAGGGTGGGAACTAGATGTCCTGGATGGGCATACCGCCGGAGGGGGTTGACGATGCCGGCGTTGCGGAGGACATCGTGCCGTCGGAAGGCATCTCGTAGGGGTACAGGACGCCCGATGATGGGGGCGGTGGCGGAGGGGGCGGCTGCTGGTGTGGTGGTGGTGGTGGCGGGGGATACGGATGCGGCCCCAAGAGGAACGCATGAACCCCGGCCATCAGCTTGCCGAGATCGAGCACGGCGGCCGTCAGTTCCTGGTTTGTCATGACGGCCCCGGCGGAGGAGGGCGCCCCCGTGGCCAGCGAGGTCCCGGACAGTGGTGCGGAGGAGGTGGGCGTGATCGATGCAGAGGCCTGCGGAGCAGCGGTGTTGGGTGGGATCGCCACCGCGGACGTGGCCAGCAGCGACGACATCAGACCAGAGATCGAGGAGGTCTCCGATACCAGGTTGATATGCTGTTGCTCTCTGCCACGAACCGATCTGAGGTTGTAGGTGTGGATGATCGGGGGACGGGGCTTGAACGTTGCTCGGCGGCGAGGCGCCGTGATCTCGTACGCAAGAACAAGGAAGTGGCGGCTAGGGCTTTGGGGACTCCCGGCTCCCTTCAGGAAGCCGGAACAATTATGTTCTGCTTAATTTCCAAAATCCTGATTACAGAGTATATATAACTTGCTAATCTCTATTTTGCTAAAGAGCCCTTCAGCTAATAACTAATAAGACAAATAAATTCCGAAAATAATAAATAATCAGCCACTATTTGGCCTGCGCCTGGAGTAGGTCCTGCCGACCATAACAATAACACTGTCTGCTTTCTGTTTCCTTGTGTGACTGTATTTTTGTTATGTGATATTTTTCCTTTTGACGTTTCATACTCTTACTGAATGTGCAATTAAGATTTTACTTTGGGCTCTTATGAAGGCCCATTGATTATATATGTTAGCTACAGGGCTTGGCAAAGTCATTCTCAAATTACCATGATGAAGTCCTGGTATGTCTACCATCTGATGTAAACTTACAAGCCTAAAATTATCATGTAATACTTGGTGCAAAGTGTTCTAATTATTCACCACTTGTTGTACTTGGTAGTCTATAAGAATGGAACTGCAGTTCATATGTATTTCTAGTCTTCTTTCCTGGTGAATTCGGTTTCATTACCTGTTTTACTCGAAAACCTGTGGCGCGGCATTGCCCCACCTTTCTACAATTTTCCTGTCTTATATTATGGCATTTTGTGTCATGCAGTGAAATTCAAGGATATTAAATAGGTGGCTTTATCAAGAGAAAATATGAAAATATCAAGTATTTGCAAGGTTTTGCTTACCCAGTGTATTTCTTTCAACTAAAATTAAATTGTAAAAAATACAAACTTGTATCTTTATTTTAGCTCATTTTTCGACTAGATTGACTATCTGGTATAGAACTCTTTGAAGATTTATGCCATCAGAGGGACGCATCTCCTTGTTAGTGCAACTGAGAGGACCCTTTTGACTCTAAGCTCAGTTAAAGGAAAAATATAGCGTATTCTGCTTTGAGATATTTGATTTGATTGTTGCTGCTAATTTGTTTCATAGAATGTATCCGCCAATAGCTTCATGTAGTTAGGATTACTTTATCTTTGATCCTACTTCTTGCCTTATTTGCTCCGTACCATCGATGCTGCTTATGTGCAGCTCGCTGGCATTACTTTATCTCTGAACTCTGATCTTACTTTGCCTTATTTGTTCTGTGCTATTGATGCTGCTTATGCGCAGCTTGTTGCCCTGGGTACAAAAGATCAGATACAATTTTATGCTTCTAGAACTGTTGTTGAGGTTGATCCAACGAATAGGTTTTATTAGATATTAATTTCTTTCCAAAATTTGCTTTATCGCACAGACATGCAATTATATACATGCAATTAAAATTTGACAACCTATTGACTTTAGAATTACCACCATATATGTAAGAGAAAGATTGCCTAAATTACCAAATGCACATAGATTGAAAAGCTGCCAAGTTATCTGACTACAATCTGCTATGGTTCATCCTTTCTTTCATGTTATAGGTACTTCAGCTATGAGCTGTCGCAAGTCTTTTGGGTTGGCAACTTTTTGTTCATCAAGCTGGGGCTCAGGTATTTTGTGAGTAGCAATAATAATTGTGATCTAAAGTGCTTGGATTGTGCAGCAAGCTAGTGCTAAAAAATGGGTCATTGCTTGGGGCTATAGCTGCAGCCTTCAGGATTGGCTCAGCTGAACACAACTCATTTGTGCAACAATGGAGTTTTCTGAAGTGACCAAAAATTATGCAGCAAGACATCTAGTGTTGGTTATGATTGTGCAGCAAGACATTGAAGTATAGCAAGACACTGAACTTAGCTATAGTGCTGGAGTTTGCTGAACACACCACTTTTCTGCAACAAAACATTGAAGTGCTGAAATGGAACTTTTGTGCCTGAGTCATCATATTTGACTTCTAAACTTCAGCAGCCATAACCATTTATCACAAGACTGTTAGCTAGTGCATTAATCCAAAGCATAGTGATGTTTAACTCTTTTGCTTTTTATCTGACTAATTGAACCATAGCTTGTGACCATTTAGTATACGTCAGTTTGCTACCCAAATCCAAGGTAACTCATATGTAATGGACATGTGTATGTGGCTGTATGGCTGTGACTATTTGACTTGCGGTCGACTTGATGTGTATCTCCAAGATCTAATATATATTTTATCAATGAAATCAAGTGGCTTTGAATATGTGATGTGTTCTCTAAAATAAAATGGGTTTATGGAAATATTTGTATTATATTAGTATTAGTATCTATTGTATACTTTTGCCGACAGTTAAATTGCCACAGAGGGCATCTTCCCAAACATGCTGCGGGAATGATTTCGCCAACACAAAAACTGTTGGGAAAGAGACTAACTGTCAGCGTAGGTCTATTTCAACTGTCGGCGTAGGTATACCATTTGGCTGCACCTTAACTGTCGGCGATCATTTTAACTATCGGCAAAACTTTCGCCGACCGCTTCTAGTGTGACTGTTTCTAAACTGTCGGCAAAATCTTTCATGGGAGGCTATCTGTCGGGAAAGGTACCCTTTGCCTACATTAAAAAATGTCGGCAAATGTAGGTTGTGTTATAGTGCCAGATGCTTAGACGAGAAGCACAGTGGGTCATGGTTGGAGGTGGCTGCCGTTCACACCACCACACAATACCTCAAATCCACAAAGGAAAAAAGGAGAGGTCACCAAATCCACATAGGGAAAAAGGGGAGGTTTGAGGGAGGGCTCGACATGAAAGTACATTGTTGTATGCCTAGAAACCCAATCCATGCTGTTGTAGGGCTGAGGATGCCGAGCGCAGTTGGGGAGCACAAGGAGTGTCGCGCTCGCGGTGGGGGGGGGGGGGCAGGGAACCGGCGGGCTAGCAGGGCCACTGGGAAGTCGGGGAGAAAGCATGGGGCACCGGGGAGCCGCGCAAGGGGCGTGCTCGTGGGCGCAGTACCACTATGTTGGGGAGCAAATCGCCGGGCATGGGGCAGCGGGCTCGCGGTGGGGCGCTCATGGCCACGGGGAGGGAAAAATGAAGAGGCAGTAGGGTTTTCAAGCCCAGATTGAAGTAGCGCCACTATACCATAGCCCATCTTTATCGTCGCATGGGAGTCGTTAAAAGTTGGTTACCGTCAGAAGGTCGGACGTTAAAGATTTTTAACATACGGTGGCACTACTACAAAATTGATTTTGCATGACACCACCCAAAACTTAACGGAGGCGGGCATCAAATTCAACCGCCTCGGAAAATCCAGGGCTATTAAAGGAGGCGGTCAGTTTAATTTACCGAGGCGGTCACTTTTGCCCGCCTCTGAAAATCGATTTATGGTAGCGGGCATTATAAGACGACCGCCTTCAAAAATACCCTATTTTTCGAGGCGGTCATCTTATAATGCCCACCTCTGTAAATATATATTTTTTGAGGCGGGCAACTTTAAAGGCCCGCCTCTAAAAATAGGGCCCTAGCTCCCAGCCTAGGAAAAGCCCATCTCAGCTTTTCTACCGGGCTCGTATATAAGTGGCACTTGACTTGTGAACCCTAGCCTCACTCTCCTAGCGCCCCACCACTTCCCTAGCCGCCTCCCTCTCTCATCGCTAACTCCCCGACGCCACATCTCCCTCACTCCCTCAGCGCAACCGCCCCCTCCTCCCTCTCCCCACGTGACCGCACCCTCTGTCTCTCGTCGGCAACACCATCTCCCTCTCTACCTCAGCGCGCTGGCCGCCCCTACCTCTCCCATACACGACCGGCCCCTCCCTTCCTCCCCCGTTGGTGGTGCAGTGGGCCAGCTTGGGTGCCTTCCCTCCTCTCCACTCGAGCTTCCCTCTCCGTCATTTGATGGTGTGGGGGCCAACCCCCACCAGTGGCGGCGGCGACGCGTGGGACATGGACCGGCACTGGTGGCGCTAGGGTGGCTCTCCGTCCTCCCTCTCCCTGCGCGGCGATGCTCCTCCATCGCCTCCACTAGATCCGGCCAGCGCGGGTGGATCCGGCGTCGGTGGCGCATGGAGAGGCCCGATCCGGCCTCGGCGCAGGTAGATCCGGCCAGGTGTGCGTGTGGACAGGGATCTCCTTCGATAGCGGCGACCACGGCGACCCTCCTCCCCCACCCTAGCTGCGCGCTGTGGAAGATCAAGCAGGCTGGAGTCTGGATCCAGCGGCGGTCAGGTCCCCTCCTCCCTCTCCTCCAGCCAGGCGCGCGAGAGCCGGCCGGATCTGTGGCGGTGGCGCGCGGGGACTGGGTCTGGGATTGGGCTCACCAGTAGGCTCAGAAACGGGCTCGCCAGTGGGCTCTGGGTCTTTTTTGTTTTTTTAATGCATTAACCGTGACCGGCATTTGCTAGGCGCTCGCCACGGTTAATCGATTAACCATGGTGAGCATAGGCAACCGCCGCGGTTAAGCCACCATTAATGGTGACCTTTCAACCACGGCGGTTGCCCTTGCTCGCCTCGGAAAATAAAAAATGACCGTCTCGGAAAAGATTTCTGTAGTAGTGTGGGTCGTTATATCTTGTTTTCGCAATAGACTGTTGGTCGTTAATTCTATCTTGCGTCATCATTGGACAGTCTGTTGTTATATGCTAGTTTTAACGACCAACTGACCATTGCTACGAATGGGCTGGACTTGCGCACCATTCTCCCGAGCTGGATCAGATTTGGCCCAGCCTGCTAACTCCCCATGTGCCCCACGGCGGTCTGGTCTGCTATGCTGCCGGATGTCACGTGGCCGTCCGATCGGATCGAATGGTCCATGCCATCCCTCAGCCACTCAAAACTGGTAACAGCTGGCCTCCTCCAAACCCTACAACTTAGACTACCCGCACTCATGGACCTCTATATGTCCTGGTCAGCAAGATTCTCTCCTCTATACTCAATTCTCCCGCACTCATTCATCCTCTATATCATTCTCTATCCACTCTATCCACTATGGGACCCACTTGTCACTTTATCTAAATATATTCATGTGTGATCTAGTTTTGAAGGATTTATTGAGACAAATTTAATGGTGCAATCAAAATTTAATTTGGATTTTTGGTTTGTGAGTTATATCATTTTTTCCTTTGTTTAGCTAGTGGGGTCCGCCACTATAGAGTATAGAGTAAGCACAGTACTACTTTAAATATAGAGTGAGAGAAAGGATAGAGTATCGTTTTAGAGTAACCAGTGCAGCAGTTTTTACTCTATATTCATACTCTAAAGTTTTAGAGTATCGTTTTAGAGTACCCACTGCGGCTAGTCTTAGTTTCTCACACACACACGCAGCGGCGGCGGCAGCGGCAGCGACCGAGTGCTCGCATGCACACGCACGGTGGAGGCGGCGGCGGCTAGGACGCGCCCGTGCCCATGTGCCCGTGGCCGGGCCGGTGCCGACAGCATGCCGGAGAAGACAGACGCTGCAATGCCAAGCAGGGGCTCTCCGCCATCCACGACATCTCCGTGAGTCATGGCCACCATGTCTCCTTTTCCGTCTCGCATTTCCATTGAATCGGTTGCTCCTGTCTCCAGGCCATTGCTTGACTCGTGCACAGATCTGAGAAAGTTTTTATCCTCAGTGGGCAGCGTCGTAAGAAGCAGCAGAAGCAGAGGAAAGGCAAGCAGTGGAAGCAGGCACACTAAGCAGCAGAATACGAGTTCGTGAGAATTGACCAATCCCTGCAACAAGAGAGAAGAGAGAAGGTAATTTATTTTTTATTCTTTTCTCCCCTTCTGCTAGGATGCAGCAGCCATTGCATGTGTGATCTTTCTCGTTTAATGGATTCTTTATGCCATCTATTTGTTTAGTGGATTTTAGTTTAAAGCGAAGTACTAGATAAAAAAGGAGCATTTGAGTTGAAAGCAAAGTACTGATCCGATTTACTCTGTGATCCAGTTCATTATTCTTTCTTAAGGATCTGCAAGTGGTGGATATATGATAGTTATCTCTCATAGCACCTGACTGAGGCAACATCATGTTTTTACACTTGTTGTATCACTGTAGGGTTACTTTTTCAAAACAAAGCAGTAGGTTGCTGTTTATTTGAAGTTTCCAAGAAATACAATCTTCGCTGATTTGAGCTAGCAGGATGATTTTGACGCTTGTGTGGTTATGTTCACCTCATCTTGTGTAGGCCTATCTCTGGTCCCAAGGAAGATTCATAAAGCTTAGAATTTGCATATATTGCTAAAGCTTAGAATTTGCATAAATGGAAGGGACAGAAGGCGAATGAGGTGGAGGATACTGGCTTTAAACTTTGGTACACGGGGACAACATCGGGTAGGAATGGTGTAGACATCTTGATCGATAGGAGCCTTAAGGATGGAGTCGTTGATGTTAGGAGGCAAGGCGACCGGATTATCTTGGTCAAGCTGGTAGTTGGAGATTCAGCTTTGAATGTGATCAGTGCCTATGCCCCTCAGGTAGGTCTTAGCGAGGGCACCAAGAGGCAGTTTTGGGAAGATCTTGATAGCATGGTTAGTACCGTGCCTATCAGCGAGAAACTCTTTATAGGAGGAGACCTCAACGGCCATGTTGGTGCGACTAATGTAGGTTTCGAGCGGGTGCACGGGGGGTTCGGGTATGGTAGTAGGAATCAAGAGGGGGAGGATGTTTTGAACTTCGCGCTGGCCTATGACTTGTTGATAGCGAACACCCTCTTTAGGAAGAGAAAATCTCATCTAGTAACCTTTCGTAGCGGACAACACTCGAGCCAGATCGACTTTATCCTTGCAAGGAGGGAGGATAGACGTGCTTGCTTTGATTGTAAGGTGTTACCTGGGGAGTGTGTTGTCCCTCAACATAAGCTTGTGGTGGCGGACTTTCGCTTTCGGGTACGTGTCCACCGGGACAAACGGGCCAAGATTGCGAGAACGAAGTGGTGGAAGCTTAGAGGGGAAGCAGCGTAAACGTTTAAGGAGAGGATGCTAGACGAGGGGCCTTAGAAAGAAGGAGAAGATGCCGACGACATGTGGCTAAAATGGCAACATGTGTCTGAAAGGTGGCTTCAGAAGTGTTTGGCGTGAGTAGGGGAGGCAAACGGGAAGCGAAAGACACATGGTGGTGGAATGACGAGGTGCAAAGGGCTATTAGGGAGAAGAATGAGTGTTTCAAGCGTCTCCACCATGACAAGAGTGTAGCCAACATCGAGGGCTATAAAATAGCGAAGAGGGTTGCAAAGCGAGCTGTGAGTGTAGCAAAGGGTCAGGCGTATGATGGCCTTTATCAGCGGCTAGGCACGAAGGAAGGGGAGAAAGACATTTATAGGATGGCTAGAATCCGCGAAAGGAAGACAAGGGACATCAACCAAATAAAATGCATCAAGGATGGGACAGATCGACTTCTGGTGAAGGATGAGGAGATCAAGGACAGATGAAGAGAGTACTTCGACAAGCTGTTTAATGGGGAGAATGAGGGTCCTACCCTTGAGTTGGATGACTCATTTGACGATACCAACAGACGCTTTGTGAGGAGAATTCAGGAGGCAGAGATCGGAGAGGCTTTGAAGAGGATGAAGAGAGGTAAAGCGATGGGCCCTGATGGTATCCCCATTGAGGTGTGGAGATACCTAGGCGCCAGAGCGATAGTATGGTTAACTAAACTTTTTAACCTTATTTTTCGGTCTAACGAGATGCCTGAAGAATGGAGAAGTATATTAGTACCTATCTTCAAAAGCAAAGGAGATGTTCAAAGTTGTACTAACTACCGTAGGATTAAGTTGATGAGTCATACGATGAAGCTCTGGGAGAGGGTTATCGAGCATCGCCTAAGGAGAGTGACACATGTGACTCAAAATCAGTTTGGGTTCATGCCTGGTAGGTCGACCATGGAGGCGATTTTCTTATTACGACAATTGATGAAGAGATATAGGAAGCAGAAGAAGGACTTGCACATGGTCTTTATTGACCTCAAGAAGGCATATGACAAAGTACCGAGAAATGTCATGTGGTGGGCCTTGGAAAAGCACAAAGTCCCAACTAAGTACGTTACCCTCATCAAGGATATGTACAGGGATGTGGTGACGTTTGTCCGAACATGTGATGGCGACACCAGTGACTTTCCAATTAAAATAGGACTGCATCAGGGTCAGCTTTGAGCCCTTATTTATTTGCTTTGGTGATAGATGAGGTTACAAGAGACATACAAGGTGATATCCCTTGGTGTATGCTCTTTGCTGATGATGTGGTGCTAGTTGACGACAGTAGGGCGGGGGTTAATAGGAAGTTAGAACTATGGAGGCACACGTTAGAGTCGAAAGGGTTCAGACTTAGTAGGACTAAGACCGAGTATATGAGGTGTGATTTCAGCGCGACTAGGCACGAGGAGGGAGACGTTAGCCTCGATGGGCAAGTGGTGGCCAAGAAGGATACTTTTCGGTATTTAGGGTCGATGCTACAAAAGGATGGAGACATTGATGAAGATGTTAGGCATAGAATTTCAGCCGGCTGGCTGAAATAGCGTCAAGCTTCTGGCGTTCTCTGTGACAAAAGGGTGCCTCAGAAGCTGAAAGGTAAGTTCTATAGGACGGCGATTCGTCCGGCGATGTTACACGGTGTTGAGTGTTGGCCTACAAAAAGGCGACATGTCCAGCAATTGAGTGTAGCAGAGATGCGTATGTTGCGTTGGTGTTGTGGGCACACAAGGAGGGATAGAGTCCGGAACGACAATATTCGGGATAGGGTTGGGGTGGCACCAATTGAGGAGAAATTGATTCAACATCGGTTGAGATGGTTTGGACATGTCCAACGGAGGTCTCATGAGGCGCCGGTGCGTAGTGGAGTTCTAAAGCGGGCCGATAATGTAAAGAGCGGTAGAGGTCGACCTAAACTAACTTGGGACGAGTCCGTTAAGAGAGATCTTAAGGAGTGGAATATCTCTAAGGATTTAGCTATGGACAGGAGCGCTTGGAGATTGGCAATCAACGTGCCTGAACCGTGACATCTTTTTGTCTTGTGCCATTTATGTCCCTTTATGTGTCTTCCTGTTTCTCGTCTCTTTTGGATTTCATCTCTAGCCTACCCCAACTTGCTTGGAACAAAAGACTATGTTGTTGTTGTTGCTGCTGCTGCTATGGAGTTTTGAATTTTTCATATATTGCTATGGAGTTTTTTCATGTCCTATGAATGCAACAAGTGGAATCTCTTTTTGTACTAAGGTGAGTTCTGTTATACATATGGGTTAAGATGCCTACTTTAACTAAGTAACAAGTGTGGATACATGATAGTGTACTAGACTATCTAGGCTCTCAATATGCTCCTGTCTGATTTCAAATAAGTTGACAATATTCAAATAAATAACAGTTGTGTCGTAGAAGCTTAAACTTGGCCAAAAGACATGCATTTTTTCAAAGACAGCAGCTTTATGCACATGTGAGTTTTATTCCTGATCAAGTATTTTTTGCAGGTGTTCATTGAGGCCATCTCTGAATTGCAGCAAGAGGATCAAGGTGCTCATGGTGGCTATTTTCATTCATGACTTTCTAGTGACAAAAGATTTTGGTGTGTGGGCAAAACATGAGTTGTGAGCTGTACAAGCCAACATCTTAGTTGTGTAGGTACTTGGTACTTGAGTGAGCTAGCTGGGTTATTGCCTCAGTATTTGGTGTGAAAAAATGGTACAAGTACAAATGCTTATGGTTCTAATGAAAATGATGAGCTATGTCTTGTCAATTGTGAGCTTTGTTCCAGTTTATGTGTTTTATGAGTGTGTTTGTCTGAAGTAATATTAACTGTATGGTTAATGTATAAACAAAAGATTTTATATGGTTATTTTTTTTGTATGTCTAGAGTTAGGCGATTGGTCGCTATATATATATATATAGTATGTCGCTATAAGTTTATAATAGACGTCAGACAATTCGTTGTTATATGTACAACACAACGTCTGACAGTCGGTCGTTAAAGATTTATAACGACGCCGGTATCAACAACAGATACAAGGGTTGTTAAAAAGATATAATGACCGACCGTATGACGCTGAAACGGCTTTTAACGACCCACCGGGCGACGCTAAAGATAGGCTGTGGTATAGTGAGCAGCACCAACTTTGGACTGGCAGATGGGCTCCACTTAATTTTAGGTGCGTGCAAGCCTAATCTAATGTTGCGAATGACCAGTAGACCTAAGTAACAAGATATATTAACCGACTATCCAACGACAAACCAAAATAAAAATACCGACCGACCTATTTACGAGAAAACAAGATATAGCGACCGACCATATGTTAGTAATCTTTACTGACAGTATTTTGATACTTTTACTGACCTAATGTTAGACACGAAGTTGGGCTGTGGTATAGTGATATGAAATGACCATGGATGCTCCTATTTATTAAAGGCTTGTTCAAGTATTCAAGGGCCACGAAGGCTAGTGGTTGGATACAAGGGAGATTGATTTAAACATACATACGCTCCAAAGTGTGTCTAAATGACAGAATGTATTTATTTTTGGTACAAAAATATATTGCGCCGCCATCCTAGTAGGTGAGATAGACTAGATGTTATTGTTGTGCTGCCATGTGACGGTGTGTGGACTGAGGTTTCTTACATGTAGCTTTGCAAATATACGAGCAAATGGGTCTGTGCGCAGCAACAAAATCCAATAGGTTTGGAATCGAATTTATACCATTCACTACCCGAGAAAAGGGAAACAGTGCCGGTTCCAAAAGGCCTATTACTGCCGGATTTGCAACTGGCACTAGGAAGCGGTAGTGATGCCTCTTGCTACCACTGCTGGTATTTCACCCATCAGTGATAGGTTATAAAAAAACGAAAAAAGGGAATACATGCTCGTCACTACCGCCACCACCATGCTCGCTGGCTACCGCTGCCGCTCCATTAAGCAGTTCATCCAATAAAAATTCGTACATCGCAGACAAAGTAGGAGGGATTCAACACATCACAAATCAATTCATCCTCAAAACGACTCGTACATCACAAGAGGAGAAGGGTTCAGCATCACAAATTAGAAGGATTGGGAAGGATTCATACATCACAAATTCAGTACATCACAGACAAAGGAGAATGATTCATACATCACAAAGGAGAAGGATGCAGACATTCATGGGATTGGGAAGGAATACACCTGGGGCACCTTCTTCCTCCTCCAAATCTAGCCCGCATCCGCCATCGCCGGGCGCACCTTCTTCCTCCTCGCCGCCACTGGATCTGGCACCAACACTCCAGATCCGGGCGAGGAAGCGGTGGGCACCGTGAGGAGGTAGGTGGGGGAGGGGTGAGCTGCAAGGGAGGCCCGGGCGGGGGAGGGGCCAGCGGCCATGGAGGTCATCCAGGTGGGGGAGGAGCGGGCGGCACGCATGTGTGACTTGGGAAGAGAAGTCTACGGAGAGAGAGAGAGAGCGCTGAGATGTATTAGAGAGAGAGAGAGCGGAGAAGTCTGGGGAGAGGAGTAGAAGTCGATCTGGGTGTGGACTGGACGTCGGAGTTAACCGGGATACATAAAAATTTTGGGTCCGGTTATGGATCAGTGCTCGCTGGCACTATAGCCTGACAGTGATAAACATCAATGCCGGATTGTTTCACCAACTGGCAGTGATAATATATATCACATGTCGGTTGGTATAAAATTCCGATAGTGATAGACTTTTTTCTTACGAACCGGCAGTGATGTATCTATCAGTGTCGGTTTAAAAATTCTGGCAGTGATGTGGCCGACAGTGATTGTTTATTCTATAGTAGTAATTGCTGAACGCAAGTCATTCATAATCTTTTGAACACGAGACATAAGGGACATGGAATGTGGAGTGGTATTTTGGGAATTTAAAAATGGTAGGAAGAAACTCTTTGCCTTTTAATATTTTGAAGAGATAATCTATTTTATCTTATATGTTTATCCTGGTTTCAAGTGTTTTTAAAATGATAGTTTAGAAAGATAAAAAGTACTTCTTGATCTAGATTTTCACCTCCAATGCGTGGGTAGTACAGCGAATGAGCATGTAGCTCACTGGTTGGACCGCTATAGTTTAAACAAACTGGTCTGGAGTTTGATTCCCCATCTCGAGTATGCAAGATTACATGTTATAAAAATCCCTCATTGGTAGAACACAAGTTCTTATATATTTTTTGCCAGTAGTTCTTTACCTTAATTAATAGGTATGTCCTAGTGAGGTCATACCTTCAGCCAAGGTTCGGATATTTTCTCGGCAAGTATGATTTAGTTCTTTTACCATGATAGCAATGTTCTGGGATGTTATACTCCCCCCCCCCCCCCCCCCCCCCCACCCCGGTCAAGTATTTTTTTGTGCAGTATGCGCAACTTCCTAAAGCAAATAGGACCCACAGAAAGAATGACCAATGTGATCAAGTTCAATTAAAGATATGGCGTCATCTTCTGCTAGGAGGAATGGATATTGTCGGTTTAAACAACAAATCATACGCTAGCATTGCAAAACCTGTTGCATATTGAAATGTGACACTGCTATTCACACGCAAATTGTTCCCATTTGATGTTGTGTTGTGAACAAAAATCAACTACGATGCCTATAGCCAAAATTTACATATCGTAGCTTGGTTTCTGCATTCACATCAGCGAGTCTTTGGTTCTTTTAGAGATGCACTGCAGGGAACAAAATAAGCACTACAAAATACAATTTTATTTTACAACAATGGATTCCTACCACATGGTTGCTGGATTATTAACTATTTATGCTGAATCCGAGGACAGCAGCTCTATCTCTCATGACGAAGGCGATTGTTATTTTCAATAAACTCCAGCAACTATGACTAGCTGCAGCAGCATGCAATTTTGTTCTTTAAAATCTGATTTGTTGCTGATGTGATGATGATGTGGGCGGAGACAAATCTGAAGGTAGTGGAGCTCCTGGTGGTGTAGTACAATGTCATGGCGAGTTTCACTCCTCTACAACCATTGTGATTAACTGCCATAATGCCAAAATTCAAGTTGTGATGGATATAATGGCAGGAAAGTCCGTGGTTCAGGTGTTACGACGGGGAGACTAACCCCTATTGTTCCATGATCAACTATGAATAAGACACCAGCGTTCAATAGTGTGTGAAATCTCTAAAAAGTTAGGTGACCTCTCCACTACACGTGGCTACTCCATGTAATTATATATGTCATAGCTGATGTATTTATCTAACATTTTTTCATGCAGTTTAGCACATGCACATGCTTATGCACTCTGACATGGGATAGTTTACATTTATCAGCTGTTGCTACTACATTTCCATTTTAACCAACCATAGCTGTGCACTTGCTCAGATTTTAGCTCCTGCACATGCTACATATGTCAAGGGCATTGCTTATATTTAGTTTGCCAATATAATCAACCTGCTTCCTGCGCCTGAACTTTTTGTCTTCTAAAAGTGGCAAGGTCACAACTATGGCATTAAATTGATATAATCCAATGGATCAAATAAACAGGAATATAATGGTTTTTAATTTCCTTTCCACCATACATGTCAAGAGCCATACGTTTTGGTTGTGAGAAAGAAACAGAGGAAACATGGCAGACAAACCCAGCCATAGACATGTATCCAAGTTACAGAGGCATGAGAGCATTTGTAGAGGCTGACATGAAACAAAGCATGGTTAGTTGGAGCTAAGATTTACTACACCACAACACCGCATCACCGTCAGACATCTGATGCTAAAAATTATATTTATCGATGAATGATCAGTCACTAAAGATAACTCAGAGACTACCTATCGCTAATTCCTCTTTTAGCGATTCATTGTCTATCATTATAGGTATTCATATTTAACGTTAATCGGTCTGTCGCTAAAAGCAGATATAGTGCTGATTTGCCTGTCGCTAAAAAAATGGGCCCCATGCCCAGCTCAGGCGCCGCGCCTCCACATCCAGCCCACGCTCAAATTTTAGCCTGGCCCAGCCCACCATGACAAACCCTAGGTCCTTCCCCAAATACCAGATGCAGCCGCCACCTCTTCTTTCATCTCCCGCACGAGCCGCTCCACCTTTTTCCTCTTCCGTCGCTCTCCGCTCTCTTCGGTCTCTCACTCTCGACTCCAATCCGCCCCATCCCACCCCATGCGATTATGGTGGACTGCCGTTCTTCCTGGGGCTCGGCGGATCTAGTCCTTAGAGCAGTGGATCTGGCCGGCGGGCGTCCCTAGGGCAGCAACTCCTTCATTGTCAATTCAGAGATGGCGAGGAAGGCGCCGGGTGGTGGAGTCATGGAGAGCACCCAGCCCTGCCCTCGATCCACCTCGATGCAGCCAAGGGCGCTCGACAGCGGCGCTCCAATCCAAGGCATTGCCGGTCGGTGCAGTGCCGTGATGGCTCCCTCTTCCAGTCCCGCGTGCTCCCAGGCTAGCAGCAGCCATGGCTGCGCCCAGCGTCTAGCAAGCGGTGCCACGTTGCGCCTGGAGCCCGGGGGCTGCGGCCTGCCCCTAGCGCTGTCCTGGGCGCCTAGCTCGTCCCCCGATCTTCCAGGTACTCATGCATACTTACATTGGGCTTGCTTGTCTTGCAGTTTTGCCACGAGTTCATCTGTGGCTTTAAGCCTGTAATCTGATAATGTAGATCTGCACCAATGTAATCTTCCTGACCTACGCTACTACCTGCAGGATCGCACAATGCATGATACACAGATAGAGTATTAGAGTGTGGATCTTTGTTTGATATTTTGTTAAAAAAGAAGAGAAGAAACTTTGATTATATTTTAATTTTGTAACCGCAGCTCACTAGAATTGATATACATACATGATTAGGCCGGTTAAGTTTGGTATTTGTATGTAGCAACCTGTCCTAGCTGAAGTTTTCGGATGGGTCTGCCAATTCTCGTATCACCTAAACTAAAGAACCACCTAAATTAAGGATGCCATGGTTTCAGATGGTTAGAAGCCCCAATAAAACTGAATTAACAGTATAATAGGGAAACAGTTCTAGCTAGCTTGTGTCTCAGCATTTTGATTCTCACAAGAATCTGATGAACACTGCACCAAACAGTGGGATGCTTTTGAGATGCTCCTAGCCACGTGAGATGCTTTTGAGCTTCACGTTGGTGTTTCTTCATTTTACTGATTCTTCGATTTTTTTTACAGTATGTGTGTGGTCCAGACTGAAGAACAAAGCCATTTTTTTTACAGATTCTTTCAATGGCTATTTGCCTTTGTAAAAGCATTCTGTGCTAGTTATGTTATCTTGTCTGGCTCCATTTGTTTCGACAGAAAATATTCTGGCCAATGTACCTTGCATGATGGTAAAAGCATTTTGTCCTAGCTATGTTATCTTGTCTGGCTCAGGTTTAGGTAAAGGCACAATGCATTCACAGTGCTAATGCTAGACATCTATCGGTTGATTTAACTTGCCTGTTAATGGAAATTAGTAAAATTATTTCAGAAACAAAATAGAAGATTATGTGAGCATAGGTAGCTTGTTTTTTAATAATATCATTTTAGTTCCCTTTAATATTAGACCTACTGTGACTGCAGTTTCGTAACATGTTGTTTGATGTGTGTAGAACTGCAGGTAGCAGCTGTCTACTAGCTGCTAATATAACACCTTCAATGTACAGCAAGGTAAATAGTACAAACCTATGGCTGTTTACAGGTACTATGGCTATTTATCTTGCTCCATTTCATTAGTATAGACCTATAGCTAGCATCTGGCATTCATGTGGACACCGAAGCTAGCAGTTTTCGTTTTTGTTCAGACTTAAACTGTTGGATTGTGGTCAATGAAGGCAGCCAAATTAAAACAAATAAAAATATATTTATGATGCTATGTCTCAGGATTAATTAATTATATTGAAGTTGGAGATATGGATGACATGATCTTGGTTTTTTTGGCTGAAGTAGAAATTTCAACAGTTTCCTTTTGTTATTATAGTCATACATGAGTCCCTGATGCTTTGGATTCAATACTTAAACATCTCAGGTGCGTCGAGTTCATTCCCCTGTCATTAGTGCCTTTTTTAGTTGTAACCTTGCCATTAGTGATAGCAATGTTTACTGCCGTTTTTAGTTGTAACCTTGCCATTACTGGCATTGTAGCAGAAGCAAATATTTGTATGAGCACAGACAATATATGAAAAGGGGCGAACCATGTGGGAGCACAGACTAGACACAGGTAGGCAACCAGCGTCAGTACTCAGATGCAGGCGGGAAACAGTCGGCAGGCAGTACCAGTGTAATTTTTTTTCCTTGCTCAATTTGTTAGGGATATAGATGTTTTGGCAACCAGCAGCAGTACTTGGATGCAGCCTGTTTGTTCACTGGGCTTGTGGTATGTTCGGTTACAATAGCCTCCCATAATTGGACCACCACGTCTTTGTGAGTTTCCAGCCTGCCTCTCCTTGTTGGTCCCCTGTTTAGTTCCTACTGACTAACTATAAGATCCTGTCATTTTTATTGGCCTTTGTTACGTTGTTGCTATCCAAAGAATAAGGCCATGACATCTTGGTGACTTTACTGTCTGCCCCCGCTTTTTGCAAATGTCATACCCATTTAACGACCAAATGGAGTGCATACTCTTATGTGTGCCCAGAGATCAATCACACATAAGTTAACAAATTATAAAGGATGTATCATCACAAATGTTATTACATCACGATTAATAATACATAGTCTTTACACAAATGTATCTGAAGTAAAATATAAAACTCTCGTGGTAGCTCCAAATACAGGCACATTGACTGGATGACTGCAAGTCTAGTAATCTTCCGGAAAGTAGAAGTAGTCACTACTTGCACCATCTGTTACCCATCCAGGATTTTTATCCAAGTAAGAAAAATAAACAAGCGTAAGTACATCTCGTACTCAACAAGTGTAACATGGGGTTTATGAGGCTCAAAGGCATAACATAGGTTTATCAACATGTAGCTTTTAATTAGCATTATTTCAATATATCAATAATATCAAAGTGTCTCAATATAACAATAGACATATGATCCATGTGAAATGATTAACGAATAGCAAAAACATATTCAATATTAATGATCAACTATTCCATAAGGGTCCAAGGCCACTCGTGACCGTGAGTATGGCTGTTATAACAGTTTTACACTCTGCAGAGGTTGTACACTTTCACTGAGTCATGTTGCCCATATGCCCGGGTTAATTACTCCCAAAACACTTCCAAGGTGAGCAGGTAGGGGAACACTATGAAGTCTTTCGAAGGTTCGTCTAACAAGTTATGGCTATTAGATTTCACTCGGTAAACAGATGTAGAGCCCCCTTCCAAATGGCACAATAACACGCAGCCTATACTCATAAGGACAGAGGCCGCACTATATCCGATTCGTCAAACCATTCTTACGCCATAAAGGAATACCACTAACAAGCTAGAAAAGGTCCTTCTATATGACTAAAGCCAGAGCCATTTTAGCCCTCATAGTTGTACTATAAATCTCGAATTTTCGCTTACAGATAAGTCCTTATAGAGAGTAACGAGAGCACCAAAGTAACCCCATGCTCTAGTACCCTTTTACAGTAATAAAAGTCATCTTTTAGTGTTTATTGCATATTCCATTAGTCAAATTACATGATCATAGTTCATGTTGAGCACTAGCAATACTAATCCATGCAATATAATAGGTATCAATGAATAAGATCAACATTAAGTCATCCTTAACAAGGAATATATGCATAACGATATTATTTGCTTAATGTGAATAGGACAACAAGGATAATCACATGCTATACTTGCCTTGCTCAAACTGGTCTCGGTGATCTTGCTCGTAGAAAAACTCCTGATCCCCAACGAATTGCTCACCGTCTATACTCGATCAACAATAGCGACAACATTCATCAAGAACAATCATGCATAAACAAACAAGACTAAAATTAGAATAGTACACCAATAGTAAGAAAATAAGATAAAAAGTTTTTAAAATGAATCTACAACTCGCTAGGATCACACAGACGCAAAGATCACGAAAAACGGAGCTAAAACGACAAAGTTATGAATTTACAAAGATTTCCTATAGAAAAGTAATTACAAACCTACTGAAAAGTTCTACTAACATGTAGAGCTCTCAAATACGAACCTAACGCAATTTGAACGGGTCAAATCGGAGTTAAAACGGATAAATTATGACTAAAACAAACTCAGTGGCATAACTGTAAATAGCTAAAAACGTATTTTTGACTTAACTAAGATCAAACTACGCTTTCAAAAGGATAATACGCGATACGGAAATACGCTATGGACTGTGGGTTACATAATTGAAAAACACAGGGACTCTTTAGCAAATCTAACAACCGAACCGGTATCTTCAATCTTTGGCCGTTGGATACCAGATGGACGGATCAGATCTAATCGAGGAACAGCCGGCGGCGGCGCTCGGCTGGAACAGAGTCGCGACGACGAGATTCACGGCGGCGCCATCGCCGGAGAACGCTAAATCACGATTTACAGCATCACCTCGCGAAACAAATATACTGGGATGAAGTATAGATCAAGGCGATCTCACCAAGGTAGAACGCGAGGGTGGAGCTGTCCCGAAGTCAACGCGGTGCTTGAGATGGCGGACGGTGGTGGCGCGGTAGAGCTCCAAGCTCGCTGTGACGTCTCGGAAGCTCCCTTGACACCGCGAAGGAGTTGGATGGAGGCGGAAAGATGTGCGACCTTGACTTATATAGCCAGGAGAAGCTTCAATTAAGGAAGGAAAGATTTGGGGAAACAGATTCGATCGGTGACGTCGATGGAAAGAAAATTCATCGCCGACTTGGAGAGGAAGAAGATGCCTGACAGGTGGGTCCACGGCGTCAGCGACACACTGTGAGACAGACGTGGCAGCGCGCTCGCAAGCTGGGCCAGTGGCGCTCGTTGGACTCAGCCCAAGGTGGGACGCGGGGGAGGGAGAACGGGCCGCGCGCGGTAACAGGTCTGCTGCTGGTTCAGCCTAAACGGCGAAGCGAGGAGCGGCGCGCGCGCGGGAGCAAGCAGGCCACGGAGAAGGATTGGGCTGCCGGGCTGAAAGCAAGGAAGAGAAGTAAATTCCTTTTTCTTTTTCCTTTTCAATTATTTCAAAGCATTTTCAAATGATTTTAAATCCTATTTTGAATTTGAATCAAACCACTCATCACAAAAATTCAAATGCAACAGCATGAGTGCACAAACATATTTCTACCCTTATATTTGATTTTAAGTTAATAAAATTATTATTACTCTAAATTTGTATGGTCACAAAATGGTATAAAAATCATATTTACCTACTTTTAATATCCCAAAATTTTAGGGTGTTACAATTCTACCCCTTAAGATGAATCTCGTCCCGAGATTCGGTTGATGCTTACTCGAACAGTTGCGGGTAGGTTTTCCTCAGATCCTCTTCTCTTTCCCAGGTGGCCTCACCCTCAGTGTACCGATTCCACTGAACCTTACACATTTTAATAGTTCGACTCCTCGTGACTTTTTCAGCAGTCTCTAGAATTTTAACTGGAAACTCTTCATATGTGAGGTCCTTTTTAACAGTGAGCTCTTCTAATGGAATCTGCTCCTTTGGTACTCGTAAATATTTCTTAAGTTGAGACACGTGAAACACGTCATGTACACCTGCCAAACTCTCAGGTAATTCCAACTGATATGCCATCTCACCACGTCTCTCTACAATCTTGAAAGGTCCAATATACCTTGGTGTCAATTTTCCTTTCATGTTGAACCTTTTCACACTCCTCATTGGCGATACTTTCAAGTATGCATAATCCCCTACTTCAAAAGTCAACTCTCTTCTCTGAGTATCAGCTTAACTTTTCTGTCTGGACTAAGCTATTTTCAGATTATCTCTAATCATTCTTACTTTCTTTTCAGCATCCTTAAGTACATCAGGTCCAAACACTTGACTTTCCCCTGTCTGATTCCAGAACAACGGGGTTCTACACTTTCGTCCATACAGAGCCTCAGACGGTGCAATCTGAAGACTCTTCTGATAACTATTGTTATATGAGAACTCTGCATAAGGCAAACTCTTATCCCAACTAGTACCATATTATAAAGCACAAGCTCTCAACATATCTTCCAATATCTGATTAATTCTCTCTGTCTGTCCATCTGTCTGTGGATGGTAGGATGTACTAAAGTTCAACTTGGTTCCTAGTGATTCATGTATCTTTTGGCAATAATGAGATGTAAACTGGGTACCCCGATCAGACACAATTTTCTTAGAAACTCCATGTAGACTCACTATTCTTTCCATATACAATTCAGCCAACCTTGCACTGCTATACGTAGTCCTAACTGGCATAAAATGAGCAACCTTTGTTAGACGATCTACTATTACTCAAATTGAATCATACCATTTCTGAGTACGTGGCAATCCAACTATAAAATCCATACCAACTTCTTCCCATTTCCATTCGGGTATCTGCATAGGTTGTAACAATCCTGCAGGTCTCTGGTGTTCAGCTTTCACCCTTTGACATGTGTCACACAAAGTAACATATTCAGCAACATCTCTTTTCAAACCAAACCACCAATATTTCTCTCTCAGATCCAGATACATCTTAGTACTCCCAGGATGTATGGAATAAGCTGACTCATGAGCTTCACGCAGAATTGCCTTTCTGATAGTCTTATCCTCTGGCACACATAGTCTTTTTCCAAACTATAGCGTACCCTTATCATCCTTATGGAATCCTGGTAATTTGCCCTTCACTATATTCTCCGCTATCTCTCTCAATTTTGCATCTTTCATCTGACTCTTGCGTATCTCTTGCTCCAGAGTAGGTTCTAGTATCAATTCTACCGCATTGGTGGTAAACCCTAAGTTCAGATGCTCACATTCAGCCCACAACTCTCTTGACATAGGCATTACTTGCATTTCATTAGCGTAGCTTTTCCTACTAAGAGCATCAGCAACGACGTTAGCCTTTCCTGGGTGATAATGCACCTCCAGATCATAATCCTTTATCAACTCCAACCATCTACGCTGCCTCAAGTTCAGATCTGATTGAGTGAAGATATACTTCAGACTCTTGTGATCCGTATATATATATATCACTTTTATGTCCAATCAAATAGTGTCTCTATATCTTTAGTGCATGAACCACTACAGCTAATTCCAAGTCATGAGTAGGATAATTTAATTCATGTTTTCTCAACTTTCTCGATGCATATGCTACAACTCTACCTTCTTGCATAAGAACACATCCTAAACCCAAACGAGATGCATCATAGTAGATAGAAAAAGTGTTTACTCAGATCTGGTAAAACTAATACGGGGGCAGTGATCAATCTTTTTTCAATTCCTCAAAATTAGCCTGACACTTCTCAGACCACACAAACTTGGCATTCTTCTCTAATAGTGCAGTTTGGCTTCGCAAGTTTAGAAAATCCCTCTATAAATCTCCTGTAATAGCCTGCTAATCCCAAGAAACTACGAATCTCACTTATATTGGTTGGTGGCTTCCAGTCCAATACATCCTTCACTTTGCTAGGATCTACTGATATTCCTCCATTTGAGACAACATTGTAACGGAACCGTCCAAATTATAAGAGCACAAGTACAAAAACAATCACCGAAATGATCAAATTCTCGCACTTGAGCCCATATAACTCCGGTAGTCCAATGAAATCACGAGGGATTTCAAACCAACCAACATACAAGCCAAGATCGTAGTGATTCAACATAACAAGTCACATGTTACAACCATTTCACAAGTAATTCAATATACATCGGAGTTTAACAAAGTTATTACAACTTAAGTTCAAAAGTAGCGGAAGCAAAGTAATTTGAAACTAACATTAATCTTATTTAAAATACATGCCAGTACCACGGTCGACTTCCAACAAAAGCATTAGGGATAAGGTAAATAAGAAGGATCATGCCCGTGATCACACTCCGCCACTACGGCAGGAGTCAACCAACTCTTGCAGCCGCCATGATACATCATAACCTGCAACAAGTGGGGATAAAACCCTGAGTACGACAAAGTACTCAGCTAGACTTACCCGTCAGAAACCAGAAATAAGGTGACACCAAGGATTATGCAAGGCTGATATAAAGTGGGGCTAGCTTGACAACATTTTGCATAAAAGCTTAATATAGATGATCAATCATTAATGCTTAAGCATCAAGTAAATTATCATTAACCTGTCATCTATATTAGCACCTGTACTAGAGCACTCACTTTATTAGGAGCAAACAATATTAACCATAGCAGGTATAAATTGAGGCAACCTTTCCATCGTGATCCAATTAACCATCCGTTCAATTTAATGGAATCTACGTTGCCGCTGCTCAAGTCAAGTGCTCACTAACCGGGAGCGACGGCGATTCGAATCGAATTCCTATCCAGCTGGAGGGGTATTTCTAACACTCACCGCGCAGGCCCCTGCCAGGGTCGCACAAGCCACCGTTTCATATGATTCAGGAATCGCGGGTCCGAATGATGTCGCGACCCCAAGGGCGACACTCTGCCAGGTGATAGGGACTCTAACCCCCCTTGGTCTCACGCCAATGTCCCCAAGCACATCCTTTCTCTCCTCCAAGAAGCAACCTACCATTCGATTCCCGGCCTGAACCACATTACTCGGCTTCGCGGTCGGAACGGGTTATCCGGCCAACTAAGTGTTAGACTGCGTTCAACATGACTCAAGGACGTACAGCGAATCGGTCCTTAAATGACTCAGACGGGGATAGATTCACACCCAAGACCTCCATGCCTTGTTGCTTCACTATCGTCATCCCGCCCGGTCTCATTTCATTTTATTAACACATGGTTCCATTCCACGATAGCAAATATAGCCAACCGTGCCATATATGAATATCCCTACATCTCGCAGGTGACAGGAAATCACCTGACTTCTACCGCTTAAAGCAGGGCTAAGCATCTACTCGATCCTAGTCTATGTAGGATTCAGGGATTCATATATCTGGACAAGGAATGATATAATGCAGCAAGGGTTTCCAACCAACTCCTATCACTTAATGCAGCAATACTTATAACATATATAGAATTAATTGCTTTAAAGATAGGAGGCTTATAATGCTCCGGGGCTTGCCTGGGATCCGACTCAAGTTAGAGTATGTCAGATGAAGTCACTTGGCGAGCAACCTCCAATCTACCACTTGTCCGGTCCTTCTATCTTCCGGTTTGGATCCACCAAACACCGTCTTCGGGTTTGGCTCCAACTCCACATCCTTCACACGTTTCTGCTAGCGTACCTATATGAGATGCAACCATGCACATGTGTGAATGCATAGAAGTGCAATGAACAGAGTAATCAAACAAGCATACCAAAGTTCTCATAAACACCTAGAGCTAATTAACTTAATCCACATTGGGGCATAACATAGAAGATGGCAAGCACATCAAGTAAGACACAAGCCTCAAGATCACAGGGTACTAACCCAAGTACTTTCAAAGGTATGAGTCACACTTCAACACATTAGCATGGCAAAGTTAATCAAAGCACTACAACTAAAATCTGTCACTTTCTGGACATACATACAGTAGCTCCATAAATTAATCATAACTGGAGATCCCTAAATCCAAATGACTTGCAAGAAGACATTATGGAAAGCTTATGAAATTCTCTACATTTCATTTAATATTGTCTCAACATGATTCCCAAGTTATCATGACCAAACATGCCAATCTTTAAAGTCTGCACAGAAGGTAATTAAAATCTGACAGTAGACTTATTAAGCATGCAACTCTTAAACTATCAGACCTGGGATCATGAAAATTTAACACAAGAAAGATAAGATAGTTATCTACAACTTTTGTATTTACCAAAACCATAGTAAACATCATTTACACCATGAAACTAGTTGCACGAGTAACACCACACATGCAGCCCAACAGCAGTGGTACAATTATAGACAGAAAACTGATAGAAACTTCAGAGAAGCATAAATGGAGTTCTAGACCTCCAACAAACATGATTCTCAACTTTATGGAAAGCTTATAAAGTTACCTACTACTTTCTTGTAATCATCTTAAGATGATTCTACAGTTAACATGGTCAATTAATTAAATAATTACATCTCTGTCCAAAATATGGACAGAATCTGATATGCCACTTTAAATCGTTATAGCTTGAGTTTCACAAATCCAATAATTATGGTTCTGGACTTTTTAGAAAGCTTAACAAATTGTGAACAACTTTTCTATAAACATCTAGAACTAATTCTGCCACTAACAAGGTCACACATGGCACACAAAGCAATGCTGTCTGGGTTTGGGCAGAAACTGCCACAGTACTTTAAACAACTATAACTAAACATATACTTAACCAAAAATTGTGATCTTTAGCTTTTTGAAAAGGTTATGAAAAGTACTACAACTCATCTATTATCAACAAGGCATGATTCATAACTTAACTGAGCCAAACAATGCATACATGCAGAACTATCCCGAATAGAAGCAAAGCAGCATATAGCATTTGTTATTTTTATAGCTCCTAAACTATCAAGCCTAAAATCTTGAAATTTTTACTAGACATCATACATCACAAGAGTAACACGTCACAAAAATTTCACTTCATTTAGAGTTATATATTTACAGTTATTAAAAATAACAGATCCAACTAGCATTCAAAACCTAGTTGCATAAATCTATTTTTACAGCTAAAACTTTAAACTAAAACCTGACATATTATAGATCCATTGCATAGATAATTTCACAAGGATTCCAAAAAGTCCTCATTTGCTATTTTACGATTTTTCCACCATTTACTATGTATTTTTGAAGTTTAGCCATTTAACTGCGATACTAATTCCGAAAACAAGGAAATGAAAAACATTTATGCAGAGTGAACACAAAACTTTCCACAAATCACGTAAGCCCCTATATGTAAATCCTTTGTCTCTAGGCATTTTGCAAAGTGAACACAAGAAAGAGTTTCTATTTCTATCTTAACCCTTCTCCTTCGTCTTCACGGAGCAGAGGACGACGCCGGAGTCGTTTCCGGCCGGCAAGGTCGCCGTCGGCGGTGGGGAAGAGGCGCTGCGGCCTCGCAGCAGTCAAAACAGGCCACGCCTGGCCCTAACCTTGGTCGGTGGTGGCCTCCAGCCGCTCGACCGCGACGGTCGGAGGTGGGCGCGTGCCTGTGCGTGGCGCTCGACGGTGAGGCTCGGTCGACCGGTAGCGAGTGGGAGAAGGCACCGTGGGGCAACACAACATGGGAAGGAGCAGGTAGGGGCAAGCTGACATGGAGGCGGGAGGAGGACGTAGCGGCTGTGGCGCTCTGCTTGGTCGGGCGACCATGGCGACATGAGAGAGCAGTACAGAGAGCAAGATAGAGGAAGAGAGTGGAGAGGGCAGGGCCGCAGGAGAAGGGCTCGGCCTCGGTCTTTTCTAAGCGACGAGCCGGGGCGAGGTGGCGGTCATGCAGGGCAGTACGAGGGCCACGCGGCGGCGGCTCCTGCCTACGGTCGGCCACGGACGTTTCCCTGTGCCCGATCCAAAATTTGCCATTGACAATACTACCCCAAACTTACAACTGAATCTCCATTTTCTCCCCTCAATAATTCTTAAACCGATTTGTCATTTGATCAACCGATTACACCACTGCGTAGAGCTACAAGAGTACTCCAACTTTGATTAAAGAAGTTTGGCCAGATTCAAAATGGTTTGCGAACTAAAATTCACTAAAGATAGGTACACGAAAACGAACTCGCGAAATTCAGTCATTCCAGACTTAGCCGATTTTCGAAGCTTCAAAACAGCAGGAACTTTCAGACCTTGTAGCTCATGAACTAGGCCGAATTAGCCAAAGTGCCAATTGACAAACTTGTAGCTCAGGAAATTCTCTACAACTTTGCTTTAAGGAGTCAAGCTTGAATCAGCATAGTTTGCGAGATACAGATCAAGGAATAGAATCTGTTTTTGGGAACAAACAGAATTCCAGAACAGTAGTAAACTGCAGTTTTGACAGGCTTAAGAGCTGAATCATGAGATGGGTCAATTGACAAAGTTGAAGCTTATAAAATTTACTACAACTTTGATATAATTGACTTGGACTGATTCAAACTCTAAGATAGAGATTCTGAGAGGTCAGCTAGCACACTATACTAACAAAGCATGGAAAACAACACTTTAGGAGCTAAGTTAGCATAAACTATTAACATGAGAAATGCTCCAAATGCATAGTTAAGCAATCCTAACATGTTTACAAACATTCAAAGCAATAACTTACATTTGCACACATGATCATAGCATTACAAGACAAAGAAACATAATGGCACAAGCATGTTTCACTTACTTAACTTAGGCAACAAGATGAGATGCTTATGATAAGGCTATACTCATGTGAATCAAGTGCATTAGGAGGCAAGATCACACCCGGGGTGTTACAAACATGACCAAGAAAGGAAACTTCCTTCAACCAAAACTCACATTTACTCCGCTTGGCATATAACTGGTGCTCTCTGAGCTTTTGCAAGACCAACCTCAAATGTTCAGCATGTTCCTCCTCAGTCTTGGAGAATAATAGAATATCATCAATGAATACCACTACAAACTTGTCCAGATATTCCATGAACACCTTATTCATCAGATACATAAAGTATGCAGGGGCATTAGTCAGACCAAAAGACATCACTGTATACTCATATAACCCATACCTTGTGGTAAAAGCTGTCTTTGGTATATCACTAGCACAAATCTTCAACTGATGATATCCAGAACGAAGATCAATCTTGGAGAATACACAAGCACCTCTTAACTAATCAAACAAGTCATCAATCCTAGGCAACGGGTACTTATTCTTGATGGTAACCTCATTGAGAGACTGATAATCTACACACATTCTCTGAGTACCATCTTTCTTATCCACAAAAATCACTAGTGCTCCCCAAGGTGAAGAACTAGGACGAATGAAACCCTTATCCTGCAATTCCTTAATTTGTTTCTTAAGTTCATCTACTCCCATTCTATATGGACGCTTAGCTATGGGTGCAGTTCCAGGTAATAATTCAATAATAAATTCAATGTCACGGTCTGGTGGCATACCTGGCAATTCCTCAGGAAACACATCGGAGAACTCTTCCACAACCTGGTCCTCCTTGTTGGCACCATCAGTAAGCTGGTTCACTGTAGCGGTCTCCTATTTCTGCACTTTCACATCAACTCTGATCCTATCTCCCTTTGGTGTTGTCAGCACTACTGATTTCCCTTTGCACTGAATCTCTGCTTGTTGTTGCATCATCCAATCCATTCCCAAGATAAGATCAATCCCAGCTGTTCTCAATACTATAGGACTCACCTTAAACTCTATCCCCCTTAGAATGAGACTAATCAGGAGACAACGATAAGATGTTGGCATGCTTCCACCAGGTGAGTTTACTAATATAGGGTTCTTCATGGCACATAAATGAATTCTATGTATTCTAACAAATGATTGTGATATGAAAGAATGTGATGCTCTAGAATCAAAAAGAACAGTGGCGGGAGTGGAATGGACATCGAACGTACCAAGCATAACTTCTGGTTCCTCCACTGTCGTTTCCTGGGACAAGTGGTTCACCCTTCCAGTGTTAGATGCAGGCTTCTGGTGACTACCCTACCTCTGTGGAGTCTGCTGGTTGATCTTCTCATGGCAAATGTAGGACAAGTGACCCTCTTTCCGATATCGAAAACACTTGTTGGGGGTATTGGGAGCATTGGTCTTCATTGGAGTATTATTGGAAGGACCCTGACGCTGAGGCTGATTCCCACTATGCTGCGGAGGGCGTTGGTTGCCATTTTGCGGCTGGAATGGGGGACGTTGCGGGAACTGATTGCGGAAAGAGACCTGACCATGATTCCACTGACTAGAAGGAGGCCTCTGTTGATTACCCTGCTGGAAACCAGTACGCAGACGAGTGTTACTACCAGAAGTCTGTCCCTGAAGCCTTTTCCTCTTGGCATCCATCTCCTTGCGCTTGTTGTCCACCACAATAGCGCGGTTCATAAGCGTCTGAAAATTGGGATAAGTATTGGACATCAGCTGTAATTGTAGTCCATCATACAATCCCTTCAAGAAGCGACGCTGCTTATCATTGTCATTAGCCACCTCATGTGGAGCATATCGTGACAACTGGGCAAACCTGTCACGATACTCAGCTACAGATAATGACCCTTGGGTCAAGTTCCGGAATTCCTCTGCCTTCAGTTCTATTATCCCTTCTGGTATATGGTAAGCCCTGAAGTTCTCTCTAAACTCCTGCCAGGTGACTGCGGGTGCATTGGCGGGACGACCATACTCATATGATTCCCACCAGTCCTGAGCTTCTCCCTGGAGTTGTCCAGAAGCAAACAACACCTTCTGCCCGTCATCACATTGTGCAATGTTGAGTTGCTTTTCTATGGCACGAAGCCAATCATCCGCTTCTAAGGGATCAGCAGCGTGCGTGAACACCGGGGGATAACCCTTCAAAAACTCACCACGCTTATCACGTGGTGGTGCCCCAGCAACTGGATGATTATGTTGATTCTGCACCAATTGTTGCATAAGTTGTGTCTGCACTGCCAAAAGTTGCTCAATAGTTGGTGGCGGTGGTGGTGGTGGATTTGGGGGAACACCTCCACGACCCCTGCCTCTTCCTCTTCCGGCCATCTGCCATCCATAAGAATGCAAACTTTGAGATTTCCATGTTATCCACCACTTATAAGATAAAGAATGAGATCTGAAAGTTTTCTGGGCGAATATCAGTGTTAACAGTTTAGTAAATCAATCATATCTCAAGCTAAAGAAGTCTAATAGAGGCGTGCTTTATATGGTTGGAAAGCTTATGAAGTTCTCCACAACTTCTATTTAGACCATAAGACCATATTCTGTCGTTAATTTAATGAAAAATAAGGCGTAACAGAAACTGTTCCAGATTAAAAACTGTGCAGAAACTTAAACTTGTGACAGTTATATCTCTCGAACCAGATTAGATAAAAAGGTGATTCCAGTGGCATATGAAAGGTCCTTAAGCCTAGTTTCTCTCATAAAAATTTCATAAATGTTGCATGAACCGTTTTTGAACCATAGCAGAAACATTGCAGACTGCTCCAGAAAACAGCAAAGACAGAAACGTGACAATACCAAACCCAACTATTATTCCCTTGACTAATAAACTTTTTATTCTTAAAAATGGAACTTGTAGACATGCCTACAAGCCCCAGCACTCATAACAAAAATCTAACTCACACATAAGCATAATGATAAAGCAACTATCACACCAAAGTTCAAACCACACGACAGACTCGAAGACTCAGCTGACGTTACTAAGAACATTCTTATTACATAAAGGACTCCTATTTTCTACTGACGTGGCTCATGCTCTAATGTCTCATAAATCTTGGCCATGCCTTGATTTGCTCGGAGTTCATCAATCATTGCTTGACACCTCTTGATGGTCTTTCCCTGTGCCTTCACCATCTCCTCTAACTGCAGCTTCCTCTCCATCATATCATAGACAAAGTTCACCATCACCCGAGGAAGTGGTTCCAACTGCACTAGATCCATCATAGCCCATCCAAGGTCGGGGTGTGCACGAGGGAAGTAGCGGTGAATATCATGCTTCATGCTGTCAAAGCGAAGGTAGCGAAGGCCCATACATGCTTCAAAAGCAGCATCTTCAATGCTATCCTCCATGGTAGCTCGACGATCCACGTGAGTATACATCCTGCCTAGCTGGTATGCCCCTTTTTCCTCATCCCTAGGAAAAATGCTCGCTCTTGCCTTCCAGTAAGTGTCCTCCAGCGGATGGGTGTACTCCCAACAGACGTACTCCACAGCTGGGTGCCAATCAGCAAAGTAGGCAAAGAGCATTCCCACAAGTCGATGGTGAGAGACAACATCTCCTCCAGCCTTGTGGTAGATCTTCACAGTCCACCCCATTGGAGGTGGTGGCACATCCTCAGCATCTGCATCAGGTGGTGGAGACGGGGGTTGCTCTCCTCCATTGGCTTCCTCCTCTTCATCATCTTCAATCTCGATGATCTCAGGGTCTTCTTCAGGCTCGGGTTCTTCCTGAGGAGGTGCTGGCACTTGGATTGGTGCTTCAAGGGTCTGCTCATTCTCCTGGGGTGCTTCCTCTTGTGGCTCTTCAGGTGCAAGCAGAGCACGAGGTGGGTAGTGTCCTCCAGTGGTGATGCGGGCAGTCTTGCGGCCACGAACCATCTATAGAGTTTTTAGATGTAGTTAGAATAGAGGCAAAATTTCGTAATAGAATGAGACATAAGAAGCATAAAAATTTATCAAATAACAAGAGCAAGATAATAAGCATAAAAATAGTGAAAAGAAGATACTAAATCGACCATTTCTAGCTAGGCTTGTGTCTTACAGTCAACAATAGCTTTGATACCAATTTGTCACACCTATTTAACGACCAAATGGAGTGCATACTCTTATGTGTGCCCAGAGATCAATCACACATAAGTTAACAAATTATAAAAGATGTATCATCACAAATGTTATTACATCACGATTAATAATACATAGTCTTTACACAAATGTAGCGGAAGTAAAATATAAAACTCTCGTGGTAGCTCCAAACACAGGCACATTGACTGGTTGACTGCAAGTCTAGTAATCTTCTAGAAAGTAGAAGTAGTCACTACTTGCACCATCTGTTACCCATCTGAGATTTTTATCCAAGTAAGAAAAATAAACAAGCGTAAGTACATCTCGTACTCAACAAGTGTAACATGGGGTTCATGAGGCTCAAAGGCATAACATAGGTTTATCAGCATGTAACTTTTAATTAGCATTATTTCAATATATCAATAATATCAAAGTGTCTCAATATAACAATAAACATATGATCCATGTGAAATGATTAACGAATAGCAAAAACATATTCAATATTAATGATCAACTATTCCATAAGGGTCCAAGGCCACTCGTGACCGTGAGCACGGCTGTTATAACAATTTTACACTCTGTAGAGGTTGTACACTTTTACTGTGAGTCATGTTGCCCATATGCCCGGGTAAGGTGAGGAGGCAGGAGAACACTATGAAGTCTTTCGAAGGTTCATCTAACAAGTTAGGGCCATTAGATTTCACTCGGCAAACATATATAGAGCCCCCTTTCAAATGGCACAATAACACGCAGCCTATACTCATAAGGACAGAGGCCGTACTATATCCGATTCGTCAAGCCATTCTTACGCCATAAAGGAATACCACTAACAAGCTAGAAAATGTCCTTCTATATGACTAAAGCCAGAGCCATTTTAGCCCTCACAGTTGTACTGTAAATCTCGGATTTTCGCTTACAGATAAGTCCTTATGGAGAGTAACGAGAGCACCAAAGTAACCCCATGCTCTAGTACCCTTTTACAGTAATAAAAGTCATCTTTTAGTGTTTATTGCATATTCCATTAGTCAAATTACATGATGATAGTTCATGTTGAGCACTAGCAATAATAATCCATGCAATACAATAGGTATCAAGGAATAAGATCAACACTAAGTCATCCTTAACCAGGAATATATGCATAATGATATTATTTGCTTAATGTGAATAGGACAACAAGGATAATCCCATGCTATACTTGCCTTGCTCAAATTGGTCTCGGTGATCTTGCTCGTAGAAAAACTCATGATCCCCAACGAATTGCTCACTGTCTATACTCGATCAACAATAGCGACAACATTCATCCAGAACAATCATGTATAAACAAACAAGACTAAAATTAGAACAGTACACCAACAGTAAGAAAATAAGATAAAAAGTTTTTAAAACGAATCTACAACTCGCTAGGATCACACAGACGCAAAGATCACGAAAAACAGAGCTAAAACAAAAGTTATGAATTTACGAAGATTTCCTATAGAAAAGTAATTACTTTAATTCAAATTCAAAAATAAAATATCACAAACCTACTGAACAGTTCTACTAACATGTAGAGCTCTCAAATACGAACCTAACGCAATTTGAACGGGTCAAATCGGAGTTAAAACGGATAAATTATGACTAAAACAAACTCAGTGTCATAACTGTAAATAGCTGAAAACGTATTTTTGACTTAACTGAGATCAAACTACGCTTTCAAAAGGATAATACGTGATACGGAAATACGCTTTGGACTGCGGGTTACATAATTGAAAAACACAAGAACTCTTTAGCAAACCTAACAACCGAACCGGTATCTTCAATCTTCGCCGTTGGATGCCAGATGGACGGATCAGATCTAATCGAGGAACAGCCGGCGGCGGCGCTCGACCGGAACAGAGCCGCGACGATGAGATTCACGGCGGCGCCATCGCCGGAGAACGCTAAATCACGATTTACAGCATCACCTCGCAAAACAAATATACCGGGATGAAGTATAGATCAAGGCGATCTCACCAAGGTAGAACGCGAGGGTGGAGTTGTCCCGAAGTCAACGCAGTGCTCGAGATGACGAACGGTGGTGGCGCGGTAGAGCTCCAAGCTCGCTGTGACGTCTCGGAAGCTCCCTTGACACCGCGAAGGAGTTGGATGGAGGCGGAAAGATGTGCAGCCTCGACTTATATAGCCAGGAGAAGCGTCAATTAAGGAAGGAAAGATTTGGGGAAACGGATTCGATCGGTGACGTCGATGGAAAGAAAATCCGTCGCCGGCTTGGGGAGGAAGAAGATGCCTGACAGGTGGGTCCGCGGCGTCAGCGACACACAGTGAGACAGACGCGGCAGCGCGCTCGCAAGCTGGGCCAGCGGCGCTCGCTGGACTCAGCCCAAGGCGGGACGCGGGGGAGGGAGAACGGGCCGCGCGCGGTAACAGGCCTGCTGCCGGTTCGGCCCAAACGGCGAAGCGAGGAGCAGCGCGCGCGCGGGAGCAAGCAGGCCGCGGCGAAGGATTGGGCTGCCGGGCCGAAAGCAAGGAAGAGAAGTAAATTCCTTTTTCTTTTTCCTTTTCAATTATTTCAAAGCATTTTCAAATGATTTTGAATCATATTTTGAATTTGAATCAAACCACTCATCACAAAAATTCAAATGCAATAGTATGAGTGCACAAATATGTTTCTACCCTTATATTTGATTTTAAGTTAATAAAATGATTATTACTCTAAATTTGTATGGTCACAAAATGGTATAAAAATCATATTTACCTACTTTTAATATCCCAAAATTTTAGGGTGTTACAGCAAACCTGAAAAAGTCTTACAAACCTTGTAGTTTTCACATTATTAGTCGGTCTTCATGCATGTCAGCCTGAATAATTTATAATTCTCTTACATATGGACTGATAATAGAATTGTCAATGCTTAGCTATATTATCCATTGTTGAGCCAATTTGTTACCTCTTTCTATCTATGCCTGAATTAATGCATTCTTATCCGATAGCTATTAAACTGAAATAATATAAACCTACGCCTCACATGAATGAGTAAAATGTTCCCTGATAGCTGGCCATGTTGTGCAGGCTTATGGAGCATATATATTTTCTTAAAATAAGGATGGTCATCTAATAATAATAAACATGTGAATGGAACTTACTGGTGATCTTTAGGATGCCTCTTACAAATGCTTTGTAAGGCAAGCATGAAACAACCTTAGATGTTTTCCTTTGAGGTTTATCAGACACTATATATGTCTTTCTATTATCTATTTTATTTTCTCATCTATCTTTTCTTGTATCAACCAAATAATTCACAACAACATTGCTTCAAAATGTTGAGCTGTATCTTATTTGTGTGCAGTCTATAATCATAAAAAACCAGTATTGCTTTTCCGTTTTTGGACATATAAACTGAATCCACATATATATGCTTTGTTGCAGGACCTCAACAACCATCCATAGGAGTATTGAAGTGCAGGTAACAGAGGGCATTTGGTATGAACTAACCTTGAACGTCAACTTTTTTTACTGCCTTTTGTGCTATTCTCACCTTTCATGCTTGCTCTGTTATTGTGTCTTGTGGAGCAAAAGAGGACTGGAAACATCCAACAAGGACCAAGCAACTATGTGAGTAATTTTGGCACAAGGACTGAGGCTTGTGTAGCTGTCTTGGTTGTGCAGCAGCATAGATTATTATTGAAATTATCTAGTGACTGCCATCTAGAATGTACCCTATGTTGGTTGTGCAACAAAACACTCCATTTTGCAAAGTCAGTGCCGTTGCTATGTGCTAATGCGAAAGTCTGTTTAGGAAGCAGTAGCTTCATGTTACTTGCTCCGATGTATGACTTAGGGGTGTGTGACTTAGGGATATAGTAGCATCATACTGAGATGTATTACTTTTCTAGCGACTTAGGTTCTCTACTGACTTTGTGTTGCAGACACAAACTAATATTATTGTCTGCTGAGTTGTGCTATGTCTCAGGATTAATTAATTATATATAAAGGAGCGAAGGAATTGGAAAATATCTGTTACCTGAAAACTTTCTACCCACCTTAGATCTTATCCGTTGGATATGTTTTGATTTTGCATCAACGCTTGATATAGACCTTACAGGCGGACCCAAAGACGAAGGGGACGATAATTAGGTGACAAAACATGCTTTCCTGTTGCTTTCGGTCACGCACGCGTGAATTTTTTTCACCCACGCGCACACCGTACCTGCTCCTGTACCCATCTAAAAATTTCGCTTCCTCTCCCGAAGTATCGCTGCCCCTTCGGCGATCCCATCCCCGTCGTCTGTCCTCAAGCCACCCGCAATGGACGATGTGGCAACCGTCAATGCACATACCCAGGTCTCCGTCGAAACCCCAATCTGCCTCCGATCCCAACCACCAAGCCCGCCTTCCCCACGCGGAATATCCGCTAACTCCAGTTCTCTTTCACTTCGGCGGCCCCGAGGTTCGTCGGCATCTGCAGGGTGTGCGGATCTATGTGCCTCACCAATGGGGGCTGCATGGAAGCCATGCTCGCTGCGTGCACCAGGGACGACGTCGATGCCACCGCGACCATCATGGCATCCTCGGATTCCGTCTTGGCCTCCCTAGGCGCTGTTGCGCCGTAGATCCTGCTGCTCTGCATCTCCTTCCTGCAGGTAATGTTCATGGTCTTGGATCACGGGGTGCCACCAGACACTGAGAATCGGCACAAGCAGCTGCAGGATCCTATCCCATCGACTGTCAACCATACCCCTAGATTGCAGCAGGTCTATCTGACAAGGGGGAAAAAGTACAACTTCTCACTTCTTTGCTTTCCAAGATATGCTCCTTTACCCCTCAAAAAAAAAAAGATATGCTCCTTTAATGTTTTATTTAAGAATAGACACCTACGTATGATCTTCACATTGCAGATCACCTCTTTGCTTTCGTTTGCTGGATCATACTGTAGGAGTTTTGTGATCCCCGGGTTGATGATGCAAGGTATCACCTTGATGGACGAGATAATAAGGCAGCTGCATCATTGTTCAGTTTGCAGGAGAGGTAATCTGTTACTGTTTATCACTGTTCTTTTACTGCATGTGACATTTTATTAAATTTAGTCATTAAATTACTTACCCTAACCAGCCCAATCTTGAGACCAAGAGCAAAGTAGGGAGCTAAAGAAATGCAATCTTGCCATAATTTTGCAATTGAAATATGAGTTCAAGTCTTGTAAAAGTTACTAAATTTTGGTAGGGCAAAGAAACCACGAATAAAAAACAATCTGACTAGGTATGCAACATCCTAAATCAATCTTGCCTATCACGAAATATTTCATTAGAAGTAATTTATTCCTGTGTGTTATGTATGGAACTTGAATAGGAGCAGCATGATTAGGTAAAGGTAGGCCTATTAACTGAGGTATCATGTATCAAGTCTGTTGGCATATCTGTTAGCTCTCACACAAATATCCTCTGTGCGAGGATCTTGACCTTTTCTTTGTCTTGCAGCACAAAATACGTCGATATGATCCATCTGGTCAACAAGTTTGTAACACCAAGTTATTCTTCTGCTACATTGCCCATCATACCTGGCAATCTGACATTGAGAACCTATTTAGTAAATATTGGAGGTGAGTAAATTAGCGTCAATATGATCCATCTGGTCAACAAGTTAGTAACATCAAGTTATTCTTCTGCTACATTGCCCATCATACCTGGCAATCTGACATTTAGAACCTATTTAGTAAATATGAGAGGTGAGTAAATTAGTTCTGAACTTACAACTTAGCCTTTTGTATTCCTGTTGGCAGTGGCTCCTGAATGAAATTGGGCTGGTTGGTTAAACTTTTTTCTGAAAAACATTTTGTTTTTGTATACAAGTTTTCCCCACTAAAATTGGTTCTCTAAATGTTCGCTAAAAGTGGGCCATCTTACTAGAAATATGGATCTACTACAAACTATTAAGACATTTTCTTAAGGTATTTGTTCTGTGACTCGCAATCTGAAGATTAGTAGAATGTGTCCGTCCTTAACTATGGAAATAATCTACCAGGGTTCTTCACCATTGGTGTAGTCAGAATTATAAACTGCTACAGTGTTAGTTTAAGTTTACTCGAACACGCAGGAAAGCTGCACGTAAATATCGTTAGTATAACCAATAGTATAATATTCCTATTGACATGCTATATTTAGCTCACTAACAAAAACAAAAAGATGTTTCCTGTAGCTACATGTGTGCTTCACAATTTGATCACTTCTGGCCTTCCACACATGTTCTCATAGATTTTTTTAGTTTATTGATTGCCCATGATCTCTTTGCTAACTACCATACACCAAAAGTTTAATGTTTACTTTTCTAGATGAAAAAGTGGTGTGTAGTTTTATCAAAATAACACTTATGAAAAAGTGGTGTGTAGTTTTATTGCAGACTGGAGATGCATTTTCATTACCTGAGTCATGATGGCGTTACTGCTTCTGTCAATCATTCCCCAGAGTGCAGAAAGTAAATCTGAAGAGGATCTATGGCTTTGTTGTAAGTAGAATTTCTCACTTCTTTGATTCACAAGATATCCACCTGTGATCTTTGGGATTAGTAATGGGTCATAATGCTATTCACATTTAAGACCCACCCTGGTAAATATTCTGGGGTTTGTACTCTTGGAGTATCTTTCCAGGCTACTGAAAATATTTAAGAGAGTGATTTGGGATGCGGCCTGTGGAGTTTTAGTTAGTAGAATAAATCCTCTATCTGATGCTTACAAAATTTTGAAGAAGGATGACATGCCTCTCGCAAATGATGTCACAGGGTGAGCTTATATGCATTAACGACAACTTTATGCCGTATTTTTTTTTCATTTACCTTTCAACTATATCCAACCAATGCATGGGCCTTGAATACTTGTTATTAAAAAAAACTCGATCCGTGGGGGCTAGACAGCCTCCGAGTATTCTGGCTTAAGAATAAGATCTTGTCACACAGATCGAGAAAAACCCCTTTTGGGACTCCTATCATCGCAGATCAGTATGGGAGGCATGCTTTGGGACATGAGCAAACCAAGGAGACTAACTTGAGGGTATCAACTGTTCAAATCAGTATGCAGAGGAGCCCATTCCATCACAAATTTGGCCTGCTCATAATGTGATGTTCATATTTGGTTGCAATGTTAGAAAAAAACACAAAAGTTGCTATGCATGCAGTATAAATGACACTTATGTTTCTTCCCTTATGACTTGTTAATTGATGGTCTGTATTTTGCTTCCTATAAAAGCATGGTATTATATCCGTAAAAAAATGATGGTATGTAATAACTTTTCTATAAAAGCACTCCAGAGGGCAAGGAATTGATGTATTTGCTTAGTTAAATATACTATGAATAAATATCAATTAAGTTTTTTAGTATCTTGAACTTCCTTGCTAAAGTTTGCTCTTAACCTTGTTTACTGGCTATTAGTTAAAATTACTTTGATATTGTGAAAAACAATTTATATTAAGTAAATAATTTATTATGTAACCCTTACTGCAAATAAAGTTGTATGGTACACACGTGCGTGTCGCACGTGCCTCTCCACTAGTATATATAATGTAATAAATATTGACCTCCATGTGATATGTGTGTGTGTGTGTGTGTTTGTGTACTGTCATGGTGACATGTGGACACTATATTAAGCTTGAATCTAGGTATGATATGTGTTACATGTTTTCTCATTGTATTTATATTTTTGGTATATTTATATTGTCCTGTTGAACAATCTATCGCTATAAATACATGGACTATTGGATGGTCAATCAGTATATGCTTCGTAACAAAGCATCTGTCGCTAAAAAGAAGCAATGGACTATCTGTCACTATAAATATTGAGAGCAATAGACAATCTGTCGGTAAAAGTACTGTCTGTCGCTAAAGATTTTAGCGACAGGACTTACACCGTCTGCACAAGTCTGCCGCTATATACTTTTTAGCGACAGACCGACTGTCGCTGTATCCACTTTTGGTGTCAGATCGTCCATCACCAATCTCGGTGTTGTGGTGTAGTCATTAGGCACCGTAGTGATAGGCAATTAGTGTTTGTGACTTCTTTTTCTGATTGGAACAATGCAATCAGCATGGGGACGTGTAGAGAGCCTTCACCATATATATAGAGGGGTTAATCTTCAGCATGGCCGTCGAATGTTTTGCTCTTGGATGGTACCAGTCATTCCAACATACTGTTCTGGAATAGTGGAATTTGATGTAATACTAAGAGACTTCGTAACTTAGTTATTAGACTTGTATTTTTAGAAAGGTTATGCATAACAGTTTTCTCTATGCAGTGGTGAGCTATTGGCCACACGTGAAAAAGGCAGCATATTAGTAGGCCCATCACATCGTCAACTCCAAGCGCACGAGAAGAAAAAAGAACACTCATGCTGACCAAAAGAAAAGACTGGCTGGAACTGGGATTGACAGTTGCATGATCTTGTCCGGGATGGGCAGAGAAGGTTTTGCAGTTTTGGATTGCAGAACCAGAGAAATTGTGCTGCCTCTGCAATTCCAGTGTGATATCTACTAGGTGATGACCTCGATCTATGGGCAAGTTTAACAAGCGCTGAGTTCCCGACGTATCTCATTCCTATATTATAGACCTACATTTGCATAGACCAGAGCTTCCCTCATTTGCAGCACTACTGTTGTGGGTAACAAGATGGAGCTGGACGAAGGTCACTCACACAACTCCACAGCAGAGGCGTGAAAACAAGGAGCAGATATACAGACTACGTAACCAGGCTAATGAACAAGTCTCATATAGGTTGGTGTGAATGTGAAGAACATATTGTGATAATTATAAGTGATATGGCAGTCTGATCCTTCAATGATGGAAGAAAATAACTAACCTGTACCCCAATTCAGAGACATGACAGAGGTAGCTAGTTGACTAATTAGCACTTTATAAGGATTTTTTTTATATTCAACTAGTATATTGCCCGTGCTAACGCTACGGTGGCATTAAAAAAATAAATTACTACGGCAACATTCAAACATGTAAAGTAAAACAACCAAAAGACACAGTTTGCTACATAAGACTTAGCATTTACAACTTAGCAAGTTACCACTTACCACTCAACATCCACGATGTAAACATTATGATCGAAAATTCCTTTATAGCAAAAAAATGACTTAAATTTCTTCAAAGACCCCCAAGAAAAAAAGATCATACCTTGCTGCAGACAAATAAATGTTTCACAAACTACCAAAAGAAGATATATATTTCAGTAATCAAGCAAAATTGAAAAACAGCTAGGAACCCTAATGACTACAAATTAGTGCAGACACATGTGTCACACTGCAAACTTATACATTCAGAAGATGCACAGACAAATACCAGCAACAGCTCAATGTAATCTAATAAGTGGGCCGCAGATTTGTATATCCCAATGAAAATTTGTAGAACACACTGAACTGTTCCCAGTCCATACATGTATCAAATGCGCTTCACTGATCTTCCATTCATACAAGTGAAAATCACACATCAATACATCTTTGATACCTAAACCACACACACATAATCTTATTGAAGCTCCCAGTCAATATTCAGCTATTGCAAAAAAGCTCCCAACCTACAAAAGAACATTAGAGTTACATCAGATCAGAGGCATATAAAGAATCCAAAAGACTCCGTAAAATTTAATTTTATATAAAGAATCCACAAAGAAGTATTAAATAAATTTGGGCTTAATAATTAAAAACAAGACAACCCCACATCTAATTAAATCATTAAAAAGTGTCAGACCCACTCAGTACTGAATTCCTCTAATCATTGACCTTGAGCAAAAGGTTTGCAGCCTGATGTATTTTTTGTTCTTGCAGTAAGAAATAGTTAAATTAAATTTGACTATGGATAGGGACATTTTCTTGTCATAAAATTGAAAATTCAAAGTTGGAAACTCTCTTGCATGCCTACCTGCAATATAAATTCTGTCAGGAACTTTCCTATAATCATATATGCGTGCACACTTTATCAATCTGATTACCCAAACCATGAGTCCATGACCCAGAACATTGAGCCCTCTTTTACTACCAATACTGCCCATTCATATAGCACTCAATTATTTAGAAAAATTACAGGATCAGGGGCTGCCATTACAAAGTCGGGTAAAGAATAGCAAAGTATGAATCATATTAGATGTACTCCTGTCCTGAGGAAAATAGTGAACTATGTTAAAACATGATAGCTGCTGCAACAACAAATTGTGTACAACTAACAGTGCATGAGCCATCTCTAGTTCCGTGCAACAACCCAAGGTTGACACTGGCAGCATCCCCACCCATATTAACTGTCCCAAAGCTAATCATGATACAATGGTATGATGTTTGCAGCAATTGACCAAAGAAACATTTTAAGAGAAAAAAGAACATGTGCCTGACAAAAGGAGCAAGGACTTACCCACAGGCAAACCGTAGGGCGGGTGTTTTAATTTGCATGTTTGAATATTTCCCGTGCTAACGCTACGGTGGCATCTAGAAAAAATAAATTACAAAAATCAGCATCTAGATCCTATTACATAAACCTGTAGCATCAAACTGAAGTTTCATCTCAAATGAATATATACGATGAAATCCCAGAACCATCAATTTTCAGTCAAGACCAAGGATAAAAGTGTAAGAAGGATGTTAGCTATCTGTAGGCCTGTCCCATTTGGAGTATGGATTTGGACAAGTTCTTAGCCTGGCATATTAGATACACAATTTGAAAAACACCATGCATTTAAACCAACACACATAAACTTAGAAGTACAAATTAGCATCCTTGCATCTATTTGATCAAAATATGTTCAATCTGTTGGGAGTTTTTTCTTGCCATAGCAAGAGATACAGGTGTTAGAAGAGTCAAGGGCCTATTAGGCCTTAGCCCGTTAGGGTTAATTAGTCACTTGCTTAGGGGTCAAGTACGACCTCTTCTCTATATAAGGAGAGGAGATGTATCAGTTTAATCAAGCAAGAGATTAGAACGAAAAACCTTCTCTCTTGCCGGTCGTGGGCGAAGCCCCGCGGCCGGCGTTCCCAGTGTCCCTCACAGCCCTAGCCGCCGGCCCTCTGCCGCTCTCGCATGAATAGTACCCATGTGGTACTGTAGCGCTGTGGGGTACTGTAGCTTCAGCCGTCGTGCCTCTTCCTCCTCAATCCTCTCGATCCCAATAGCACCACCTACTCTCTCGCGCGAACAGTACCCCCACGGGTACTATAGTGTCACGGGTACTGTAGCTCCGCTGCCGCTCCCCTTGACTCTCCCCTCTCGATCCCAACAGCCCACATAACAATCCTCTTCCTCTCTCTCACGTGCGCGTCCGCTGGCTCCTCACCGCCGCTCAGTGTTCAAGCCTCGCCCTCCGCTCATCCATTCATACAATCTCCGATCGGTACGTGGGAGGCAGCAGCAACATAACAACCTGATATCGGACTTGGCCATGTCGATCCCGCTACCCTCCACCACCGTGCCGCCCCTCTCCGCTGCGATTCCGCCGGGCACAACCGCGCCGCTACCCGTGGTCACCACGTCCGCCATGGTCCCGCAGTCCTCGTTGCAGATGACCATGGGCGCGTCCTCCTCAGCCGTAGGCATGATGACCAACGAGCAGCTGACGGCGGCTATCCTCGACCTCGGCAAGATGGTGGCAGGCATCCAGTCCTACCTCAGCATACTGCCGCTGCAACCAACCAGCTGGTCGCTGCCACAATCAGCTGTGGCCTCTCTGCCACCGGTTTTCCCCTACGGGATGCCAAGTTACGGCACGACGCTGCTGCCGTTCCAAGACGTGCAGCCAACGGTGCAGTCAACATTGCAGCAGATCGAGCAGGCGATGGACATCACGATGGAGCCGGCAGGGAAGATGCTTACCTGCAAGGTGTCTGCGGCGGTGCCACTACAGGCTGCGGCGCGCGGCCTCCTAGCACGCCGGCTGCTGCAGGAGATGCGCCAGCCTATGCATGAGGCGACCTTGGCGACGGTCGATCTTAGCTCAGCGGAGCGTGACCTCGCCCCGTGGGACGGCCACCAGCAACCACGCCGACCCCGATGCTGTCTTCAGGCGTGAGTATGGTGTTTTTCCCGCGGGCAGCGCCCTCCAACTCTGCGGCAGCAGCGGTAGGGGAGTCGCTCCCCTCCTTGTCACCGGCAGCGACGCACTGCCTAGAGCCACTGCATTCCGCCACCGGCCGTCACGAGGACGTCTCCGCTGGTCGCTGTCACGACTAATTTCAGGTGGCTATACCCGTGCACCCCTCTCATTCCGGTGGGATCCATGAGATCTAGGTGGCTACACACGTGCAGGTCCATCACGCGGAGGGTGTACGCCGTATCTTCAGGAGTCAAAAATAAATAGTCGTAGTCTATTTCAGGTCAATAAAATAAGCCGAGATGTAAAAGACTTGTTTTTAGGTTTTAGGTTTGTGTCTAGCAGAGTCATCGTTAAGTTGCAGCTCGAGGACGAGCTGCATGTCCAGGTGGGGTGAAATGTTAGAAGAGTCAAGGGCCTATTGGGCCTTAGCCCGTTAGGGTTAATTAGTCACTTGCTTAGGGGTCAAGTAAGACCTCTTCTCTGTATAAGGAGAGGAGATGTATCAATTTAATCAAGCAAGAGACTAGAAGGAAAAACCTTCTCTCTTGCCGACCATGGGCGAAGGCTCGCGGCCGGCATTCCCAGCGCCCCTCACAGCCCTAACCGCCGGTCCTCTGCCGCTCTCGCATGAATAGTACCCGCGCGGCACTGTAGCGCCGTGGGTACTGTAGCTCCAGCCACCGCCCCTCTCTTCCTCCTTAATCCTCTCGATCCCAATAGCCCACATAACAACAGGCATCAGTTCACATCACCTGAAGATTATTTGTGCAGGGTACAATACAGATCGGTAAAAGTGAGCAGCAGCGGCAGTGCCATGATCCAGGAGGACACCCACATTTTCCCCCTAGCTTTCTGAACCTGCTCTCTCCCAAAACAACAGCAATGCATAATTAAAATGCATCTAATTCAAGCATTCAAACAATGATTCGAACAAACCGAGCATGCAGTAATAAAAATTAAATACCTCTTTCAGAACTTGCCAAGAACAGAGCACGTCGTCACACTTGCCTACACCACCTTTATGCCTCCACTGTGGCCATTGAAGCTATTGCTATTTGCTACAGGAAAAAAACTTGTTCTGTTAGGATTGCTATGCTACTGAATGTGAACGGTGTTTAGATAATGCCCTTTACTTTTCTAGAAAATAAATTACATAGTTTTAACATCTATTATGCTTTTCATTGCTTCACAAAGCCACTGGTGAGTTGTCAATTCACATTAAAATGAGTTTGTTGCTAACCTGGTCATTATACCGTTTGTTACTCGCATACCGTTTGTTACTCGCATCAGTTGCTACTTGGTAGAACAGATCCCTACTCCTTAGCTAGACTTGAGGCACACTGAGAAAATTGAAATCGTAACATCATTATGAAACTACCGAAGAAGAAGAAGAACGCACCAATAAATCCTTGACCTTGGTAGAGCCAGACCTCTACAATGACTTCTTCCTCCCGAAGAGCACGGACCCAGAGACTTCCCCATTGGATCCTAATCCGCTGCACACCGGACCAGAGGGGTTCAGAGCCTACAACAAAACCGCACATCAGTCCTTGCCGGAGCGCCGTAGCAACAACCATATCGTTGCCGCGCTGCCAGAGTATGGAGCTAGTGTTTTGATCCAAGGGAGGCGCGCGGGGTAGGAGCAGAGTGCACGATGCGATGGGGCAGGGAGGGGAAGGAAGTGTCAGAGTCACCGCGTGTGCCCGTGAGTGGTGGAGCCCACGTCCTCCAGGGCCACGAAGACATCACCCCGCCTTGTCCTCGGCCGGAGCACCGCAGTAGCAGCCATTGCCGCCACGCCACCAGCGGCCGGAGCTAGGGTTTTGAGCCTAGGGTGTGCGCGGGATAAGGGGGGAGAGGAGACAGAGTTGCGCGTAGGGGAGAGAAATCGAGCTAGGACTGCCGGCGGCCTAGCATGGCCTGGTGGCCGGTGGCAACACCCTGCCCTGGCATCTGTCCGGGGGAGAGGAGAGGAGGAGTTGCTCGAGTCCGATGCAGGAGAGGGGGTGTCGCCGCGTCGGGTGAGAGAGGGAGAGCTGCGCCTGGGGTGGGCATGGGATGTGATGAGTAACGAGGTTTGGTTGGGCCAATCTGGTCCATTGAATTTGAGTAAGCGAGAGAAAGAAGAGATCAGAGTAGATCTGGTCCATTCATTTGAAAGGTTGGCTAGCTTTGGGTGCATATTTTTGGGTGCACGTAGGATAGTTCATGACTGTGGTGGATAGCTTTCTGTGTGGCTTTAGGAAATTTCACAACCAGTGCATTATTAGTGGTAGAGATGTGATATTTATATTTTTTTTAAATGTAATTAGTTTAATAAATATAAGAAAGTTCTATATCTGTACAACTAAAAAAGCTAAGTTCATCGTTAATCAACCACGATGCTGCCCAACTATAGACCACGTGGTTTATTTTCTAAAAAACGCACAAACACTCTCCCTAGCCGGTTTTTTCAAGTTTTTTTTCCTCCCAGCTTTAATTTTATGAATTATTTGTAGACTTCTTGTAAATGGATCAGAACTTCAACAAATCCTGCCATGGTGACCGCGTCCAGGTTGCGTCGGCAGAGTAGGATCTGTTGATGAAGATGATGAAGCAGCAGTGGCGCTGTTGCTGCCGAAGGATGGAAGACGTTGTCACAGTCATCGTATAATACAGATGTGCGGTGTGCTTGTCCATGGAAAGGAGGCATACAAATGGGGAGAGGGAGTGGTGGCAGAGTACATCAAGAGCTTACTTTTTATAGGCAAACTAGCAGAGGATAACCAATCACACTTACGTGACGAAGAATGGCTAGTTTAAAGGCAAACAAGTAAATGTGCCATCGAAGCTCTCGCTTAGGAGGGACCCCATTGGGATAAAGATGTTGGTGTCCAGCCCTAGGTCAGCCAGCAAACCTTGGTCTCTATTGCGCCTGATTTTTCAAAGAAGACCAAACACTCGTTATATGTGTACCTAGGAAGTCCACACGTACAACAACAAAATAGAAATATCAAAACAATATTTATATAAAGCAGAATACATACTATATTAACACTTACAACTATCCAAGTACCGCGGAATGGCTGCTAAACTTCTGCTCTCGGGCTCCATTCTTCTTAGGGACGGCTGACTGGGGGCTCCGTATGCCAAGCACTTTCTGATAGACTTCTGGAAACTCCACTGCACATTTATCCTTCTTCTAAGCAACACCTTACTACACACTAAAGTGTGGCGGAAATAGCAAGGGTGAGTCCATGTCGAACTCAACAAATATAACATGAGGATCATGAGACTCAATTAGCTGATACTGGTTAAACTGCGGTAGCTTTTATGTGTATATCATGTTTAGCAATTAATAGCAACAAGGTAATTGTATTCCCATTTGGCCATGATCAATGTAACATAAATAACGTAAATCATAAACGATAAATAAATGAACATATTAACATAACAAGAATCATCATCTTTAGTGTAAAGATTCCAAGGCTGCTCGTGTCCGTGAGCACGGTTAGTATACCAGTTTATTAAACTCTGCGCAGAGGTGTATACTTTCACTGTAAGTCATGATTTCCAAATGCTTGGGGTAGCTAGTCCCAAAATGCTGAAAATCATATAAAGTTATTCAAAAGTTCGTCTAACAAGTTAGGACCATTAGATTTACTCGGCAGGCAGATGTAGAACCTCCCTTCCCAGTGACACACAACTCGCAGCCTATACACACCAAGGACAGGGGCTCGCCCTACACCCAAAGTGTCAAGTCATTCTTACGCCAATTAAGGTAACCACTAACAAGCTAGAAAATATCTTTTAAACGACTAGAGCCAGAGCCATATAGCCCTCACAGCTGTACTATCAATCCTAGAGGTTCTCTTACAGACAACTCCTCAAGTTGCTAACAAGTCATCTTTTACGGTTTAATGCTTAAACAATTATCAAGTTACAAGATCATGACCGTTATAAAGCACTAGCAATAATGCTACTCAATGCATAATCCAAGGTGTCAAGGAATCAGGATAACAATAGCTAAGTTATAATCTCTAGGGTTATAAAGGTGGACACATGCATATGTATTGTAATTATGATGAATAGGACAACAAGGATGGTCTCATGTTATACTTGCCTTAACACTTGCTCAAACTTCTTCATACTTTGCTTCTGGGCATCACCTTCTGATCTTCAGTGCTCACAAACGGTTCTCGTTCTACTCGTAGCAAGCATCCAGCAACTCGAGCATACATACAAGCAAACAAGGTAGACTAAGAATAATATACCAACCAAGTAAAAACTTGAAAACCACCTGCTAAAAGAGAGGGCTCTCGTTGCTACGGTCATAGGAACGCAAGAGACGCCGAAAACAAAACTATGGTTAAAAAGAAACGGCTACCGAAAGATTTATATTATCTAAAAAACAACTACGAGCTCAATTTATTTTAAGTACAGAAAATCATATGAATGACACTAATTCAGAGTAATCAACTCTATTTTTATTTAAAAACTGAGTTAGAACTAATCATGTTTTTATTTATAAATATTGGCGTATAAGCTAAGGAAGTTAGACGTTTATTTTATACAATAAATAGCAGGTGAGAACATTTGATTCGAATTTAATACAATCGTGTTCAAGCTAACAAATTCAATTAACACAACACAAAAGGTAGATATTAATCATATATATATATATATATATATATATATATATATATATATATATATATATATATATATATATATATATATATATATATATATATATATATATATATATATATATATATATATATATATATATATATATATATATATATATATATATATATACACGCTATTCTACACCGAGCTGTTATACTGAACAAAATTTAGTAATGTTCAGCAGTCACGTTTCAGTATTATTCAGTATTTCGTGGTACTGTGCGTAATACTGACCGATACTGAATACGGTTCAGTAGCACTCAGTATTTTTTTAAGTCAGTTTTGGCTTGTGGTGTGAAAAGCCAAGACTTAAACATAAGCTGGGTTTTAATTGCAAAAGCAAGTTGCATCCACGTTATTCCAATAAATATTAAATAAATTCAGAAAACATGTTCAGGGCATGACATCCACGTTATGATGACAATAAGTTCAGAGCAAGGATGAACATAAGAGTACTTACGGCTACACAGGCTCAATGGACAGTCTATGTAGTTTGAGAAATATCTCGAGGACGTAGAAAAGATGGATTTTTCTCAAATGGAGGGATAAATAGAGACTGATCATTTATTATAGATGAATGACGTAGGCATGACCTCAGCATAATCTTTAATCAATAAAATAATGGACAAGGAGATGTGCGTCATACCTCTAATCAAGCATGCATGACGCTTGTTACTGGTGTCAAGGCGATGGAAGAAATAGCATCTGCTTGCTGGCCTTTTGTTTACATATACGTGATGGTGAGTTCTGCTTGTGAAGGCTAGCGACAGCAACGTCTGCAGACCGGACAAGCAGCAGCGACGTAGTCGACCAAGCTGCTCGCCAACATCAAACGACGGTGGCCAGCACAAGCTAGCATAGGGAAGCCAAGCAGAAGATGATGATTAGATTCAACGGCAAGGCGAAGGAACACATCCACGGTTACGACTTACCCCTGCAGGATTCTGAGCGGAGCAGAACACGCACGGCATGGAGTCAATCTCCGGCTACAAGACACAGCAGGCCCGATGGCCGGAGCGGCTCTACAGCACCTGAAGTCGGTCGTGAGGCGTGAGCTCAGATGGCCGGACTTTGTCTGCGATGAGGTCGCGACGGTGTCTGCACACGCGAGTTCCCTGGCAAGCAACGGAAACACCGTGGATCAGAGAATTTGCGAGAGGGCGAGGCAGAGAACAGAGATGTGTTGCTCACGTTCACGGGAGGCTCTTTGAACCATTGGCCGCAACGGCGAAGCCATGGAGAGGAAGATCCCACTGCAGCGGCGGTGAAGTTCCTGGCGACGGGGCTCCATCGCACGGAGGGATGGCGGCTGTTGAGAGGAGATTGGCCGGCGGTTCTTGAAGGAATAGAGCACGTGAGAGAGGGAGAAAAATCAGGTGTGTCATTGGGAAAGGAAGAGCTGCTGATTTTCTCAGCGTGTTCTCACCTCCATGCGAACCTGGCGGGTGGACAAGATTGAGGCGGCGGCGGCGTGCGTTGGTCAGTTAGGGCTTGGGCGCTGCACATTTTTGTGCGGGGAACAAAACAAGAAGATGCGATTTTAGCCAGGAAAGGAACGTAGAGAGGGGCAGCTTGGTTTTTAGACCGATACGGCAACATGATGGCATGTAGAACTTGATGCGGGTCCAAGTTCCTCGCAGGCCACGAGAAGGACTGCTGCGGCGGCCTACTGGAGATAAACAAGAGCTGACCTTGGGGCCTGACGAGCACAGAGACAAAGGAAAGGAGCAACAGGCCGGGCTGATTACAAGCTGATTGCAGAACTGCAAACTGGCCGGTGGTAAGTTAGCTAGACTCACGTGAAAGCTAAAGGAGATGGAGTCTACATCAATGGTTAGGCTTTGGCTTAGTTATTGGCTTCCTGGATTGTCATCACATCAAAGACATAGGCCCAAGGAACAAAAGAAATAAAAAAAAAGAAAAAGATAGATCAAGTGTCAACGAGAGAGAGAATGGTACAAGCCAAGTTGATCAATAAAAGAGCAAAACAGTTTGGACTGTGATGGACTAGGATAAGAATTAACATCAAGGACACGCCGGAGAAAGATAAATGACTTATTAAACACGCTTTGAAAACTTTACGCATTCACAACACCAAGTCAAGCAACAAGCAAACATCACAACAAGCAATATCCCGTCAAAGTAATTCAGAAAAGTTTGAAGATTCACATTTTTCCTATAACTAATTGACGCTAACTTAAACTAAACTTGAAAAATTTTATCCAAATATCAAAACATTTATTTTAATTTGTGTTTTCTATGCACAACCCAAAATCAAAAATTTTGAGGTGTGACAGTCTCCATCCTTGGTCATTGGATTAAGCGATGAATAACAACACATGGGCACGTTTGAAAAGATCATGGCAAAAGGGAGATAGAGAGTAGATTACTTTTTTGACAATTGTCTATGTTGGGCCCCTCAATCGACCGTGACCCCCTTATATTTATAAGGAGGGGTGGTCTGATCCCATGAGGGGTTGAAATCCCTTGCAAAACGCATCAAAATACAACTAATTTTGTGACTGGGCCATGAAACCCGGCCTACCTAGGATGCAAACCCGTCCTAGCTGCTTTCTGCATGATGACATCTTTGTCAGAGCATAATTCCTTCACCCGGACGCCAAATTGGAATGCAATGATGAAGTCCATTTGCATTTTTTAGAACTTTACAAAACCTAGCACTAGCCAGTTTTGAAACCCGGCTTAGCCTATTTTGTCTGAAAATTTGGGATCAACTTCTCTAGGACAATTGTGGTTATCAACAACATGTTAGCACCTTGCTTAGCGCTGGTCCACTAGTTTAATACATCACCGGACCACTTCCAGATTCACCATTGAGCGATGCAAATGCTTTTCATTCTTCATACAAGTTAAACAACAACATTAGTGTCTCGCTTATTAGTTATTGCCTCTAGTTTTCATTCTGAGCACTAATTGATCACAGCAGGAGCTTTCTGGTCACCTTATCAATTATAGTAGGAATAAAATGATGGAAATATGGTTTCATAGACTCATGTGCTCCTTGGATTCCTGATTCCTCCCAATTCTATTCAATGTATGATTCCTGTTAGTTCTATATGACCTATTATTTCTTTGGTATCCTTTTTGTTTCGTATAAAATGATTGTTGCAACCATGTTTAAGGATCACCGATGTATTACTCTTGTTGTTACAGTCAGTACTTTCTGAGCTCCTCACCTTTCAGATGTTATTAGATCTTATTGCTAGTACAAAAATGTGGTCATGGCAGGTTTAAAAACGTTTGTACAAAGAAGTGTTTTATTTCAAGTTTTTTTGGGCATGGTGAGAGGCTTAGAGGACTGATCATTGTCATTAGATGTAATTTTCAATTTGTTTCGCACCAATGCATTTACGAGGATTCGAACTCATGACCACTGACTACACGCGTACCACCTCCTACCGCCACACCACACCATAACTTTTGAGTATATATACGATGCAGTCCTTTTTGCACTAATATGTACTAACCCTGTAACCAATATTTTGACTCATAAATTGTCTCAAATGGGAAAATTAACTACAAAGTTTTAGATCTAGTTGAGTACTACAAGGATATAGAGCAACCAGGGTCATTTAAAAATTCAAAATTTGAAATTAAATAACTTGGAACTTAATTTATATATCTGAAACCCTAAATGTTCTCAAACAAAAAAATTATCAATTACAAAGTTTTAAATCTCATCGAGCTCTACATGTTTTGATATAAATTTTGTCTTTATCCAACTTCATTTGACAAAGATATGAATTTATTTGTATCACAACTATTTTTAAGGACGGTTGACATAGATATCAATTTGCAGAGATAGTGGTGTAACACCCCAGCCCATTAGTGTCATGTAGTAGTTGTGAAGTTGGCCCATTTAGCCCAAGTGACACATGTGGAGTTGTTGTTAGTGGGTTTAGTACCACCTTGGATGTCTCAGAGGGTGAGGGCTAGCTTATAAGCCTTGTTGTTTCAAATGTAATATCTCCAGGTTAACTCTTTTACACGAAGTGAGAACAGAAGTTTAAGAAAGGTGCTACGTGTATGCAGGCCCATTCCATTTGTGGAGTTGGGCCATATAAGCAGTTTTTGGACACAGGGTGTTACAAATGGTATTCGGAGCATCAACTCTTGCTACACGTGCCTGTGGAGGGGTGTACCAATAGGTGGTTCTAGACATCTGCCACATATATGTAGTGAGCTGCTGAGGGCGTCAGCCCTTAAGTGGGGTGAATGCAACACCCTAGCACATTAGTAGCCTGTAGTAGTTGTCGTGAAGTTGGCCCATGTAGCCCAAATGGTGGAGTTGTTGTTCGTGGGTTTAGGACCACTTCGGAAGATTAGGAGGCTGAGGGTCAGCTTATAAGCCTTGTCGTTCAGAATATAGCACTTCTGGGTTAATCCTTTTACACGAAGCGAGGACGAAAGTGTAAGCGAGGTGTTATGCATATGTAGGCCCGTTCCACATGTAGAGCTAGGCAATATAAGCAGTATTTGGACACGGGGTGTTACATAGAATTTGCAGGCAGAGTACTTGGAGAATAGATCTAGGCACATACCATTGGATTACCGGAGGATGGGAGCAGCAGCTCATCTGGTTTGGTATTTCTAGCGAAGGAGGGCAGCAGCTCATCGTGGATTGACTGAGGAGGGCCAGAGTGGGGCAGCATCTCATCCCACTCGACCTATTGCACAACAGCTATAGCCGTATGCCTATGCAAGCTAGTGAGAATCAAACCTTTGGGTTTGGGGATAGGGGCGGTGTGTGTGTGGAGAATGCTACTTGCCATGGACCGAACTTGGGGACGCCGATGTGGAGGCGGCACGGGCACTAGGAGGGGGCTTCATGATGAATTCCTCGGCGCCACCGTTCAGGCATCTGCACCGAGCAAGCAGCAAAGGGAGCGACTGGCTAGGGTAGCAGTGCTGCCATTTGCCACGCCATCGCCACCGGATGCATGGAAGCAGCCGAAGAGGCACCCAATCATCCCCCGCTCCTCTTACTCGTCAGTGCCACTACCGCGGATCCTGGATTCCGCCCACTAGGGTTTTGATGTCTTCTTCCTTGCCGGCGGCCAATGGCCTAGCCTGGCGCCCTGGTGGTGGTCTCCCATTCTGGCAACGTGCACTGCATCCTCCTTGTTTGCTGCCTCTACACCCGCGGCGCCATTGTGCCGGAGTGGGAGACAGAGGTGCGACAAAACAGGGAGCCCGCGGCTAATCGCGTCGCCCGCTAGGCAAAACCCTATCCACCAGCCGGAACCCTAGCCGCTGGTCGGACCGGGAGTAGAGAGGGAGGCGTTGTTTTGGGAGGGAGAGAGGGGCCGACCGATGTAGGTGAGCGAGAGGAGGCTGAGCACAACGTTGATGTCTCTTTTTTCGAGATGAAAGAAGGCACCGCAGGAATCAAACTGTGGCCATCTTGGTAGAGGCGGAGCCGCGCGTAGGGGGGAGTGAGTAAGGGAAAGAAGGGGCTAGGAGTTAATCTCATGCGTTCGTTTCAATGGTTTGGTGTTCCTGGGGGTGCATGTGTTTTGGTGCATCTAGGAGAGAGATTGATTATGGGGGACATTTGTTTGGGTAGCTTTAGGAAAGTTTACATTGGTGCGTTATATATTGGAAGAGAAAAATCTTTCCCCACAATCCTACATACATGATACAGCTAGACCACTTACCTTTTGTCTCAACTTCTAATTGGTTGAGAAAACATCAATATATACCAACACAAGCCAGGAACACTGCCAATAGCTTAGCTTGGGCTACTGGTTTAGTATGGTACTAATGTGGAAATTCCTAGTTTGGTGCATGAAAATGTACTTTCTCGTTACTACCTTTTATATATTGGATATTAGTATGTGTGATGGATTATTCTGGAGTTTAGTCTACTGAACACAAATCGCTTATTACATGAAGCTACGGCAGCAAGATTGTGACAACATGAACACAGGAACAGGGCATGAGGTGTGGCTGACAACTCCAGTCTCCAGCAGCTACGCCAGGTGACAGACAGCACAACTGACAAGAGCACGAGGTGCTTGAAGATATCCCTAGCACCTGATAATCAGCCAAACGTCTAAGCTCCCAGAATTAACAAACACACCAGGCGATAGATACTCCACAGTCTATAACATTGCATATTTCTGATTCCTCAAAATAAAATATATTTTGCATAGTTTCTATATACACGTGTTCTTAAGCTGACCACAATAAAGTGGGCAGTACAATCTTGTACAATTTATTCATATATGAACAGAAATGCTAAAACTAGTGTCTCTTGGTTTCATATATGCCTGAACTGTGAATTGTACAGCGTTCGTAAATTCTGCATTTTAGCTTTCTAATTTTGAGAATGATATTCATGTATTTTTTGGATGTCCATTCTGTATGTTCTGTTTCCTTCTTTGGTGTGAATTCCGGTGCACAAAAAAAAGGCTAATCAAGTGAATTGCATCTTCTACATAAGACCCTGTCAATACAACCCTCGTGTGTAGAAGGCACTGGTTTTCTTAGTTCAGTGAGGTTCTACAACTTTTAGTTAGGCCACAGTATTCTGTGGGTCCAAGATGTTAGCTGAACTCACATGTAGGAAATTTCTTGATGCCACCTATACCTATACTCTATTATCACATTTTTAAAGGCAAGCAATATATATAATCAGAGGCTTGCATGCATTTGTGCAAACACTAAGGGGACTGTGACACAGAATGTGGTGGTGGTTAGAACTGCATGCTTGGTCGTGTGAGCCAGACGGAAAAGAGGTTGCGGTAATGTGTGTGTGTGTGTGTGTATATATATATATATATATATATATATATATATATATATATATATATATATATATATATATATATATATATATATATATATATATATATATATATATATATATATATATATATATATATATATATATATATATATATATATATATATATATATATATATATATCCATACTTGCTACGGCTAGAGGAGCATTGGTGCTTCGGTTTTCCATTATTCCCAGATTATGGCCTAGGGCTTTGCATTGTGAATCTACAAAGCAGCTTGCTGTGTCCTGTCATGGGATGTCAGGCCAGCCCATTGTGTGGCAGGCAGCCCATCTGTTTCGAACAATGAAACAAATGGCAGAGGCCAACTACCATTTGACTTGCAGTGTATCAAAGTAATTCAACTAGGGCCCTGTTTAGTTCCCAAAAAATTTTGCAAAATTTTTCAGATTCCCCGTCACATCGAATCTTTAGACACATGCATGAATCATTAAATATAGATAAAAAATAAAACTAATTACACAGTTTAGACAAAATGTACTAGACGAATCTTTTAAGCCTAATTAGACCATGATTGGACAATATTTTACCAAATAACAACGAAAACGCTACCGTGCTCATTTTACCAAAAAATTTGCTTCTAAACCGGGCCTAGGGCCTTGTTTAGATGGCCAAAATGAGCCAAAAATTTTTGCGCAGTACTCATCACATCGAATCTTTAGACGCATGCATGGAGCATTAAATATAGGTAAAAAAATAACTAATTGCACAGTTTGTCTGTAAATGTCGAGACGAATCTTTTAAGCCTAGTTAGTCCATGATTGAATAAATTTTGCCAAATAACAACGAAAAGTGCTGCAGGAATTTTAGCCAAAAAATTTTGGCATCTAAACAGGCCCATCATCAAAGAGATGGTGTCTTAAATGTAAGCATTAATCTGCAAATTGCCATGTAACATTAGTACTGAAAAAGTTTCGATTGACGCCCAACTTTTTTCACTGGTGGCACAGAAATACAGGAGCCACTGCAGGGGCACTACAGAACAAGTTTCGATTCACCCCCAACTTTTTTCACTGATGAGAAACACATATTTTGTTCTACTTTTTGTAGTATAACTGCCATTTTTTAAAGACATCGCGCACCATGGTGGACTTTTTGTCTCCGTGTTGACGAGGCTCTGGACACGCCACAACATCAGGGTCGCACAGCCCTGTATTCTCATTCACGCATGACAAACCACATCTAGCTGTACCGCGGAAGCCGGGTGGCAATGTGGGTAGGCAGCACCCATGAGTGTACAACATCAATACAAAAGTTAAAGACCAACTACCACTGGACATGCGCATTTTCTGAAACTAATTTGACTTGATCGTCAAAGTCATGACGTGTTAAATTTATCTGTTAATCCACAAAGTAGGATATAGTCAATCAGTTTTATTTTTTTATTTCGTCCCTGTATTCCAAATTTTCTATTGATCTTTTGTCATAGATATAACTTTATGGTGTATGATACCTCAACGTGCCATCTGGCGTTTCGTTTCCTGGTGAGAAAACATCATGACCTACAGATAGGATACCTAGGAAAACAGAATTGTATTGTGGTAATGTGGACAAGCATGCTGCTTTGATCTTTCCACCTTGAAGAACATTTAGTTAATTAATTTTTATATTTTTAATGTGACATAATATGCTTGTCACACCCGGTTTTAAGGACAAAACCAGACATACACTATATGTGAAATAAAGAAGTCAAATCTCACATATAGCCGCAGATAAGTATAATATCAAGAGACAAATGTTTAATAAACATAATTCAATAGTATAAAATATACCTTAGAGAGCAACACAGCGGAAAGACAACTCCGAACACCGGGTGTAGACTTCACTCCAGGAACAAACTGACTGGTTGATCACAAGCCTAAAAATTCTAGAATCTAGCAGTCTGGTACCCTTCCTGAGATGTGGGAAATAGCCAGAGTCAGTCCATGTCGAACTCAACAAATATAACATAGGATTCATGAGGCTCAAAAGTCAACACTGATTTACTGCGATTAGCTTTTATTAAATCATCTTTTAGCAATTGAGTAGCAACAAATTTACCATAAGCCCAAATAACCTCATGATCATGTAAACGAGAATAATGTATAGCAAGAAACAATAATCATTAGTGAGCATCAATATCATCAGTATTAACATTATCATCAGTGTTCATCATTTATTCTGTAAGGGTCCAAGGCCACTGTGACCGTGAGCACGGCTGTTATAACAGTTTTACACTCTGCAGAGGTTGTACACTTTCACTGTGAGTCGTGATTTACCCTTTCGCCCGAGATGATCCGCCTCTTGACCCACTACCAAGGAAGGTCGGCAGGGTTCACTATGAAGTCTTTCAAAGGTTCGTCTAACAAGTTAGGGCCATTAGATTCACTCGGCAAACAGATGTAGAGCCCCCCTTCCAAATGGCACAATGACGCGCAGCCTATACACATAAGGACAGAGGCCGCACTATACCCGATTCGTCAAGCCGTTCTTACGCCATGAAGGTTACCACTAACAAGCTAGAAAAGGTCCTCATACTTGACTAAAGCCAGAGCCATATAGCCCTCACAGTTGTACTATAAGTCCCGAATGTTCGCTTACAGATGAGTTCTTATGGAGAGAAACTAGAGCACCAAGAAAAATAGCATCATGCTCTAGCCCTCTTGAACCATGTTTCCATAAAGCATCTTTTAAACGTTTATTGCATATACCATTAGTCAAGTTACAGATCATGGTTATTTATCTTGAGCACTAGCATAAATACTACCCAATGCAATGTCCCATGGTTTCAAGGTACAAGATGTAAAAGCTAGGATATCCTTAGTGGTAACCAGGTAGACACATGCTATATGATTATTATGTCATTAATGTGAATAGGTAACAAGGAAGATCACATGCTATACTTGCCTCAAACTTAGATCCTTCTTCTGTAGATTCGTAACCTCCAAAGAACCTCTTCTTGATCACCACGTAAATCTCACCGACTAGACAGGATTATAAAGCACCACACAAGCATCCATGCAATCACACACGAAGCAAATAATAGAAATAAATTAGAACAGTACACCAACAGTAATAAAATAAGATAAAAAGTCTTTAAAACGAATCTACAACTCGCTAGGATCACACAGACGCGAAGATCATGAAAAACGGAGCTAAAACGACGAAGTTATGAATTTACGAAGATTTCCTATAGAAAAATAATTACTTTAATTCAAACTCGAAAATAAAATGTTACAAACCTACTGTACAGTAGTACTAACATGTAGAGCTCGCAAATACGAACCTAACACAATTTGAACGGGTCAAATCGGAGTTAAAACGGAGATTCTACGCATGAAATAACATAATGACAAAACTGTAAATATCAGAAAACGTATTTCTGAAGTTACCGAGATCAAACTACGCTTTACGAAAAAGAAAACGCAATTCAGGAGTACGCCTTGGACTGCGGGTTCTATATTTAAAATTTTCAGGGACTCTTTAGCAAAAGTACCGGACGAACCGGTATCTTCTAATCCAAGCCGTTAGATTCAACTCGGACGGATCAGATCTAATCCCGTGGGAGAGGAAACCTCCGTCGGCCGTCCACAGGCCCCCCACGGTGGTGCCATGGCCGGACTTGGCCCGAGCTCGCCGGAGCTCGACGAAACGGCTTTACCGACCACCAATCGACAAACGGGAAGTACAGGGAGAAAGAGCGGGACACGGCGAGCTCACCTAGGGCAAAATCGGAGGCGAAGATAGTCCCAGAGCGACTCATGGCTTGAGATGGCGGACGACTTCGAATTGACAAGGTGTGGAGATGATGAGAAGGTGAAATCAACCGAGAAATTGAGGGAAAACATGCTCGGCTGCTTCGTGAAGTCCACGCGAAGCTTAGCACGGTCTTACCGTGGCAATGGAGCGACGGAAACGGGGAAACTCAAACTCGGCATGGCGTTAGGGTTGTGGCCGCTACTGCTCGAGATAACCAGCGGCGAGGGCTTGGAATGAGGCGGTAGGATGTAGGGCATCAGCTTATATAGCCCCGGAGCCGCTCCAAAAAAGGAAGAAAAGGATTAGGAGGCGGATTCGGCCGCCGGAGATTTTGGAAAGCGTCGTTGCCGACGGCTTGAGGAGGAAGGCGCTCCTCACACATGGGCCCGCGACGTCCGCGAAACGAAGAGAGGAAAGGGTAAGCAGTCGCTCGCGCGCACGACTGGGCCTGCGGTGGCTCGCTGGGCTCGGCCCAGGCGGGAACGCGGGGAAGGAAGAGAAGCGGCCACGCGCTGGAAAGGCGGGCGGGGCGCTGCCGGGCTGCGAGCTGGGCTGGGCCAGGAAGGGATGCTCGGCTGCTGGGCCAAAAACCGAATAGAAGAAGATTTCCTTTTCTTTTTCCTTTTCCAATATTTCAAAGCATTTTCCAAATAGATTTTGAATTTCCTTTTGAATTTAATTCAAACTACTCACTACAAAATTTCAAAAGCAACAGCATGAATGCACAAACATGTTCCTATCCTTATATTTGATTTTAAATTAATAAAAAATTATTACTTTTCTAAGTTTGTATGCTCACAAAAATTGCATAATAAATCATATTTACCTATTTTTAAATCATACCAAATTTTAGGGTGTTACAATGCTGGAGTAATTTAGTCTCTTGAAGATATGTGTCGGACGCTGAGGTAGTGCGGACAAATGCGGCGCACTTATTTTTGTCCACATTGCTGAGGCTTCGAACAATCCACAGGAACTAGAAGGCTTAGCAACTAGGTTACAACAGAAGCAGGAATAGGGAATGTGGTGCGCATGGCTGAATGTAGTCTCCAGCAGGTACACCAGGCAGCGACAACACTAGAGGACGAGCCCAGGATATCCATGGCACATGGCGAGCAAAGAGATCATTGTGTGAGACTAAACCCACCCCAAGAAACCAAGACATCTGAGAATACACCGATATGAATTAAAGTAAATAATAGAATGTATAGTACTAGCTAATTGATGCATTAATAAAGGATATTAAATTATATGATAGCCTGAATAATAGAAGCCTAGGGATACTAATGAAGCAATAAACATCTGCAAGTTAGGTCGATATGGTGCCCAATGCTACATGCATGGAAGCCAGGCCAATAATAGCATAGAAGATCCTCAGACTTTGTTTCCACATGTAGCATGTGGTCCCTAGCCCGCCCTTTCTAATAACCTCATCAAGGCTTGTCTGGCAGTACTGGTATTCATCTCAATACATGTGTGTTGGAGTGGATGAAGGTAAAAATTAGTTAATTTTACGCTCCAATCCACTTTGGATTGAGATAAGTATCGATAGTGTTGGGACAAACGTCCTGAACAGGGTTGAGAGGTGATGGTTCCTTGGTGAAGACTAGCTGGAGAAGGCCACTCGGGGGAGGTCTCATGCGAGGGTCATGAGGGTCTCGAACGGAGGTCCGTGGACAAAGGTCCTAGATGAAGGCCGGTTGGACAAGGTTCCCTGACGGAGGTTCCGGGTAGAAGACCCCGAACAAAGGTCCCAGGACAAAGGTCCAGGGCAAAGGTCCACCAAGGGAACTTTAGGGTTTTAAAAGTGAGTGGGAGAGGCCAGCCCCCTTGCCATCATTTTCTTAAGCATTATATAGGCAAGCGGCAATTTATAAACGACCCCTCGGTTGGGTGGGTTTTAGATGCCACTCCAATGTGCGCTAGTTGGGCCTCTTCTAGGGGGCTTGGCCCATATGAATATGGCATGTTCCAATAGTAGCCCCTCATCTACTAGGTTATGGTCGGTACTACATGACCTCGTAGATGCTCATACTAGAAGAGGCACAATACAACTCGAACCTTGGTTGCGAGGACTGCCCTTCTCAAAACCACACGTGCCTCACTAAAAACTCCATCCCAAAAACCCTGTGGGAAAAAAGAGCATGGAGAAAAGAGCACATGCACGACTCTAACCTATACATGTTCTAAGTCTTGAGGCATCTACCTCTGAGTGCCTTGTTCTTCTAGGTGTCTTCACCTTTGGGCTTTGGCTTCTCTCTACACTTATATGACATGGTTCCTTGGCTTTGCTTTGAGCATAGGCCTTCTTCTTCAAGGCCTTCTCCTCTGACATCTTCTTGACACGCAAGTCTCTAGCTTTGAGATCTTCTTGGCACAGAGGTCTTTTTTCTGAGCCTTTCTTGGTACGGAGGTCTTCATCTTCAAGGCCTTCTCAGCGCGGAGGTCTTCATCTTCGAGGCCTTCTCGGCATGGAGATCTTCATCCCTAAGCCTTTTTCGGTATGGAGGCCTTCATCTTCAAGGCCTTCTCACCAATGCCAAGCAAAAAAAATCTCACATTCCGGAGTTGCTGGTCCTCTGATATGCTCCCCTGGCCCCTCTTGGCCAGTGCTCGTGACGAAGGTGTAGTCGATGCAGTCGTAGTAGTGGAAGTAGGACTAGAGTTGCCGATGAGCCCCTTGAGTCAAAGTGGTTGACGAGGTGTGGTAGACCTTAGTGTTGAAGGAGTTGATGTAGACCCTCAAGCTTGGCGATGGGAGCGAGCCACCATAGGCATTGATGTCGAAAGAGTTGATGAAGTCTCTTGAACTATTGTAGTGGGTGAGAATGATGGCAAAGCCCCTCCTGCCGAAGACCCTCCTAGAAAGGTGTTTAGTGGAGTAGATATTGGTGTGGACGACGAAGGTGTCGGTGAAGCCCCCTCGTGCCGATGTATTGGCGGTGGCGAGTCGTCCTGGTTCACCATGACTGTTGGTGAAGATGCTCCTACAAAGGTGTTTGGCGGAGGTGAGGTTGGTGTAGATGCTGAAGGTGCTGGCGAAGGCCGCCTCCTGCGAAACTGTTTATAGGAGGCAACATTGATGTAGAAGCCGAAGGTGATGGCAAAGGCCCTCCTACAAAGTTCTTTTATTGTAGGAAAAACTCAGAATTTTCTAGCTTATTAGACGAAGACTGAGAAGACTGATCGAAGGTTGATGCTCTGAGGGAGGAAAAAACCCAATTTTTGGCTTCATTGACGAAGGCTGATGAAACTAATCGAAGGCTGATGCTCAAAGAAGAAACTCCATTTTCATCTTCTCGGACAAAGGCTAATGAAACTGATCGAAGGTTGGCTTCACTTATGAAGGCTACTGACGAAGGATGTTGAATGACGAAGGCTAATGATTAATGACGACTATTCCTTGATGAAGGCCAATAAGTGACGAAGGCTGCTAAGAACCATCGATAGATGAAGTTCGCTGACTGTTGAAGGTCAATAATTGACTAAGGCCACTAACTGATGAGGGTTAATAACAGACGAAGGCTGTTGACTATCAAAGGTCGCTGATTGTTGAAAGACAATAACTGATGAAAGCCAACGATTGACGAAGGCTCATGGCTATCGAAGGCCGCTGGCTAATGGAAACCAATGACTAATAGAGGATCACTGAAGTATCTGGCGAAAGTTGAGTATTTCATGAAAGCTATTGATTGAGAGTTTCAACTGACAGAGGCAAATAACAAACCAAGACAATTGACTGACAAAGCCAATAACTAATGAAGACCATTGATTGATGAAGCCGAAGACCACTGATTGACGAAGGTCAATAACTGATGAGATCTATAGACCACTGAGGCTGCCCAAGTCTTTTTTTAAGTTTAGGCGCTTTGCGCCGCGGAGGTCATTCCATACCCTTGAGCCTTTGGCTTCGGTATGTCCTCTTTCTGCTGAAAAAGCTATTGTCGAATGTTGTGGCTCCATTGCTAACCACTTTTGACTTATAGGATCATGGTAAATACTCACTTATGTTGGCATGGTTCCTATACGAGGATACTTAGTCAAGTGGTATGTTCCTGCAAGACAACATTTTGATGTCTACATGAGACGTTAGTGTTTGATATGCAAGTGGTTATAGTCTGCCAAAAAAACATGAGATACTTATTTTATATACTGGTGATCTGAAGCCTAGATCATACCTTTGCCCTGAGGATCTTACCTTTCCCGGGTCTTCTCTTAGGTTCAAACCTTCACTCTCAAAAAATTTTGTTCGTGCCGTGCACGGTGGGCGCCAATGTTGGGATAAGCGTCCCGAGCAGGGTTGAGATGTCAAGGTTCCTTGGTGAAGACTAGCTGGAGAAGGCCACTCGGGGGAGGTATCATGCGAGGGTCACGAGGGTCTCGAACGGAGGTCCATAGATAAAGGTCCTAGACAAAGGCCGGTTGGACGAGGTCCCCTGACAGAGATTCTGGGTAGAAGACCCCAAACGAAGGTGCGGGCCGAAGGTCCTCGGACGAAGGTCCAGGGCGAAGGCCTGGGAAGGGAAATCATTAGGGTTTTCAATGTGAGTGGGAGAGGCCAGCCCCCTTGCCCTCATGTTATAGGCAAGCGGCAATTTACAAGCGACCTCTTGGTAAGGTGGGTTTTATATGCCACTCCAATTGCGCTCGTTGGGCCTCTTCTAGGACACTTGGGCCATTTAAATATGGGATGTCCCAACAGATAGAGCCGAATATGACCTCAGCTATCTAACATGTGCGCCACCCCCCCCCCCCCCCCCCGGCCCTTTGTTGTTTAATAAGCATTGTGGTAGAGACAGTGAAAATAGTATTTAATATAATATCTCTGACCAAGATCTTATATTAATTATTTTGTCATTTAAACAATCTCAAATAAAAAAAAACTGTCAACTAAAAACTGTAGTACTACTCTACAAGATCGACAACTTTATAGTCTGCTTTTTTTAAAAAAAATTTGAGAATGTTTGAAGTGTCGAATATGCAATTAAAGATTGCAAATGTCAGTTTAAAGTAATAGCATTGGATATATAATCATAAATTACTGTCTAGTTATAGTTCAGATCATTCGTTCAACTCCTCATGAGAAGTACACATTTTGTTTCATTTTTTGGTAGTGGAACTGCCGTATGTTAAAGACAATTGAGATGGAGATGGACATTTCCACCACAGCAGGTCAGCGGCCCCATATTCTCATTCATGCAAGACAAAGCAGATCTTAAGCTGAGAACTCCCACGTCAGGTGGTGCGATCATCTCCATCACATGGTGCGACTGCACCAAACACAGCACAAACATGCGTGTTAGTGTCGATGAGAGCACAGCGAATTCCAAATGGCTCCCATCCTTAGAAGTTACAATGGACACTGCTACATGGTGCACTACTGACGAAACAAAATGAGAACCCATGCTGCCCCTCTCGCTTCCAGGCCATACGACCCCTGGGGTTGTACTGCTATCTGATATGAGTACGTGGGGTTGGCAGCTGTGTGTGACATGTAAATAAGGAGCAAATAGTCTAGTAGTGATAGTTGATGTGCAGTGATTGGTAGCTTGGTTCTCGTTCAAATGTCTAACTGGATCGAACTTTGTGTGAAGTGAGAGTTGAGACGAGGAATAAGCTAACGATAGAATGCTCTAGTAGAGGAAGATGTATTGTGATGGGAGACCATGCATGGACACCGACACAACGTGGCCACATTTAACCCCTAACCTCTCATGCACTCACTGCACCTGTTACACAACTATATGGGTGCCAGTTTTGCCCTGTATCTAATAAAAGTGTATCTAATAAACGTGATTTTAAGGGAGGTAGGCAGCCCTTCATATTACTGTACTTTGGGTGAATTACTAGATATTTTTATTGTTAACGCAAAATGTTCCAATCAATAAAACCATACATATTGGTTGTAGCCATACAAGCGTGGGTTATGTAATTAAGGTGCATTGCAAGATTACCGTAATTGCGCCAACAATGTTGCACTAATCTGGAAACACTAACTGGCCATTTATTGTAAGGCTCGTACATCCTGACATGTGCCCTCTGCTGTGTTGGCTAATAAGCGTTGTGGTAGAGACAATCAAAATATTTAATATAACGTCTCAGACTAAGATCTTACATTGAATATTTTGACCTTTAAACCCTCTCAAATGAGAAAAGTTGTCAACTAAAAATTTTAGTCCTACTCGACGAGATCTACAACTTTGAAGTCTATTGTTTAAAGTTGAGAATGTTTGAAATGTGGAATATGCAACACAGGATTACAAATGTTAGTTTTAAAGTAATCGCATGGGTTATAAAATCATAAATTACTGCACAGTTTTAGTTCAGATCATTAGTTCAACTTCTCATGAGAAACATACATTTTGTATCATTTATTGGTACTGTAACTGCTGTATTTTAAATAAAATTGAGATGGAGATAGTGGTGAGAGCATCGGGCACCAAGGCTCTGGACATTTGCACACATCAGGGTCAGCATTCTATATTCTCATTCACGCATGACAAAGGAGATCAATTAAGCTGAGAACTCCCACGTTGGGTGGTGTGATCATCTCCATCACATAGTGCGACTGCACTGAAGCCAATCCAAGCATGCACATCTGTGTCTGCATGAGCACACCGAATTCCAGATGCCTCACAACCTTATCCTTAGAACTTATAATTGACAATGCTACATGGTGCACTACTGATGAAATGAGATGAGAACCCATGCAGCTGTTGGAGCTTCCAAGCCACGCAACACCTGGCACTATACTACAATCTGAGATGATTGATGACTGATGTGAAGTGAGAGTTGAGAAGAGGAATAAGCTACAAAATTAAAGGTAATAAGCTAATGGTAGAATGCTCTAGTGGACGAAGATATATAGGGATGGGAGACCATGGGCACCCACACACAGTGCCCACATTTAACCACTAACCTCTCGTATGCACAGTTTTGCCATGTGTCTAATAAATGAGTAGCTTTGTTGCCAAGACCTGTACGTTTCCTGCCGTGATTTTAATGGAGGTGGGCAGCCCTTCTTATTACTTATTTTTGGTGAATCATTGTGCTAACGCTTAATTAGGTCACACACTCGATAAGGAGTTAGATCGCTCAATGTAAGGCCTAGCCGACTTTTAGGTCGGCCGGCGCCTAGGGTTTGTCCACACCTGGACCTTATGCCTCCAGCGATGAGCGCGATACGCAAGACACGCCAGCGGGGTCTCTTGAGACCCAAAACCCAACAGGCCTAGGAGGGACCCCGTCGGGGCGTGCAACGACTGCTCTAGTCGGCCTGGCCGCTCTAGAGCTTGCATGTGTCTAATAAATGAGTACCTTTGTGGCACAGACCTGTACGTTTCCATTTGTGATTTTAATGGAGGTGGGCAGTGATGAGATCTTAACATATTGGTATGTTAAGTCTCGGGATCAATGGTTCCCGATCGAAGAGACCCACGACCAACCCCTCTAGGATCGCTTGGGGGCTCGGGAGCTATACCCATTGGGTATGCTCGCGCACACCTTGAGACCAAGAAACCTGGCAGAACCATGCCACCGCCTCTGCTCAGGGCTCGGGGGCTTGCCCAAGCCTCAGGCTCCTGATCAACGAGAAGCCTAAGCCCGATCCTTGGCTCCTACCCAGCCTACCACGCCAGCCAAGGCCCCGGCGAAAGAAGACATGTCCAGAGCCATCGAGGCTTGGGGGCTCACCGACGCTACACCTTGGGTGCGGCTTCGCTGGCCGCTCCCCTGAAAGGGTCACGCGCGAGGCATGACAAAAGAAGACAAGCTCCTCCTCGTCCTCCAGGGACCTGGGGGCTTCCAGGCCCATATGTCAGCACCTCGAGGCCGGTCCAAGGCGACACATCCTGACACTCAGCGTGTCAGAATAGGCCAGCCAGACAGTGCCCAAGGCTTCTTTGGCTCCACGACATCGTCATGGTCCACAGAGCGCCGCTACAAGACTCTCCTGGACTCCGGGGCCTGTAGACCTTAGGCTCAATCCCCCAAACCGCCACGTACCCGACCTATCTCTGTATATAAGGGATAAGGTCGGATCCTAGAGGGGGAGGACGATCCAAGACAGATCGTTCCATTCCTCACCGATCCACTCCTGCTCAGCACCGAGAGCAGAGCAACCCAGAGAGGGGCACCGAGAGCTCCTCCACCACACCCATCATCTTCCTCCTCTCCGACGAGAGGAAGACTCTACTGGCGGCGAGGCAACCTTAGGATTACCACTGGGCTTACCCCATACCAAATCTCTCTCTACCTCCTGTACACTCTATTGTAACCCCCCGATTTTGGGCGCTCTTGAGTATAAGGATCATTAGTTACTGGATGTAGGGCACTGATCGCCCTGAACCAGGATAAAGCATTGCATCCTCTCTGTGATTCTTGTATTCTTGAGTCCACCCGAGCCACCGGAGATACGTACTGTAACACCGACTCGAACAACAATGCTTGCCGCGATTCCGACCCCACGACAGGCGGCCCTTCTTAATAACATGTAATGTTACAATCAATAAAAACCATACATATGGTCTGTAGCCGCATAGTATGATAGATTAGCTTCAGATTTGGTAATATTGCAAGATTATCATAATTTGGCTTACTATGAAGCACATAATCTGGAATCACTAACAGGCCATTGTTCTTAACACTACCACAATCCCAAATTGCCTTAAGTGCCAAAAACCAGCAAGGAAAGGGGGTAAACAGCCAAAGAAATGATCCTCGGCCACAAACCGTCAAACAAACACACTCAAGAATAGAAGATAAGTGTTGGGACATTGCCACCTCGGGTGGCGGAGGCCTAGGCGGCCGTGAGCTAGCACTTACCTCAATATTTTTCCAATCTTGCAGGAAACGGAGAGCGCCTCCGACCAGTACGGTGAAGGCTATTGGGACATTGCCACCTCGAGTGGCGGAGACCTAGGCTGCTGCAAGCTAGCACTTACCTCAACATTTTTCCAGTCTTACAGGAAATGGAGAGCACCTCCAACCAGTACGGCGAAGGCTATCGCTAGACTCATGGACCAATCAATGGCGGAGGTCACGGTGGCGACAGCAGAGATCACGACAGCATCGACAGAGGTCCTGGTCTGCAAAGCGGTGAATGAAGGCTTGGACCGTCGATGGAGGTTCCAGGAGCTAAGGTGAGGGCCATCGCCCAATGTGACAGAGGTGTTTTCTAAAGGCTCAAGGCCGGGGGTAGCAAACCTGCTAGGTGCTCGGGCCCATTCAGCGCCTTGGGTCGGTAGCAGACTGCGAGCGACGGCCTATGGAGAGAAAATGGCGGACAAGGAAAATATCTGGTTTACCCTCGGCCATGCCACACATAGAAAGGAATATTCTAGGAATGTACCAGCACCGTCATGGGGCTTTTTTGTAAAAGAATTAGGTATAAAGCAGTGCCCTATAAAAGGGAGATGTAAATGTGAGCAAAGGTTGGTGGATGAATGAATGAAACCCCAGTTCGCTCAATCCGAGACTCTCAATTAACATCCCCACCTTCGCCCGGGGCATCGTCCGGGCGGAGGCCCCCCACCTATCCGATTGTCAGAACTCGCTATTCCAACAATAAGGGAAATTAGTTTTCTGGGCGGTTTTGGCACTCTAGGATGATTTCCTTGAAGGTTGGTCGCAAAGCAAAATATGATCAGATTTAATTTGCTGAAGGGCCAAGAAAATGTTGCAACCGCCTAGGAAAGAAGTTTTTTGAGGGCCAGCAAGCTCTAAAAAAATTATCTAGACCGCCAGGGTAATGGTTGTTTCCTTGGCAGCCCTTGACCTTCAAGGAAATTGTGATTTTCCTTGGCTGTTATTGACTGCCAAGGTAATTTGACTTACTTGGTTGTTGGCCCTCAAGGAAATGCATACGAGCAATAAACACTACAACAAATGCATCAGTTTATGATGTTTACGGAATGACATTTGATCAAAACGTCTCTAAATCGATTAGTTTATGATGTTTGTTTCAGAAGCACTTAAACTCAGTGACATAAGTAAATATATGTCACAAAAAACCGTCTTAAAGGTAGTCAAATTTCTTACTGTGACAATATTTGTCGTGTCATAAACACCAATTTACAATAGCCATAAATTTACAAGGATGATGTGTTATAAATTATTTTATTATTTTTTTAACATTGTTATCTAAGGTGACATGTGGACCGAACTGCCACATAGTCGAGTGGGTTCCATGTGCATATTTTTTCCTTTTTCCCATGTATTCAGGAACTAATATTAACATCAACAAAAGAGTCAACATAGGGGATTGAGTGCAACGATCTCATGAATCCACAGGAAAAGCCATACCACTACAATACGGCCACATTTGCCTTATTAGCAGAATTTTTATGAGGGTTTCAATTTTTTACAGTTATTGCTTAAACTGATAGGGTAATTAGAATCATCTTGACGGTTTTCAAAAAACACATAGGGAAATTACGTAACCGTGAGGGAAAAATTCTATTAACATGTGAGTTTAGGAAACGTAATTATCATGTCGGTTTTTCAATAACTCTAAAAAATCGATATTATCCTGTTGGTTTATATATTTTTTCTGTAGGTTATCAAGATTACACACATGAAAATTTTCTTGATGTGAAAGCATTAGCCAGAAAAAAAAGTGCGCTAGAACTATAGCATTGGGGAAAGAAAAAAAGACCACCAAAATTTTTTGTCCTGCCTACATGTCCAAGACCAAGATGCAGGCACTCGGCAAAGGAAAAAAGAAAAAAAAAAAAAGAGAAGGCAACCCTATCCCTGCAGCACCTGCCCGCACCGTCGCTCCCCCACGCGCCGCAATCTCGCACCAGAGGTTACGACTCCGCCTTCCCCCGGCGCTCCTCCGAGGTCCGAGCCCTTCCCCGCTGCCCAGTTCCATGCTGCCCCTCCGCTACCTCCACGCCGCTGCGGCTCCACAGCGCCGTCGACAGCAGGTCGCCGCCGCTCCGCAACTCCACGACGCCGCGGCTCCTCCGTGTTTCCCCCAGATCTCCTAGGGTAGAAGGCGCTCCAGCCAGTCCTCCACCAGTCCAGCCTCCAGGTGTGGCCTTCTCCGTCCCCATCTATCTCATATCCCCAAACCCTAGTTGGCGCATCAGCAGGATGACGAGTTCGCCCTACTCTTCCGCAGGAGCGCTGGCAAGGAGGCTGGATCTGGACGACAAGGATGTGCATGAGCTCGCACTACTCTCCTGTAGAGGAATTATGTCGCCTCCAGAGGGTTCGGGTTCGTCTCCTTCAGGACTACAGAGGATGCACAGACTACATTGGAGGTGTTAGATGGAGTTGTATGTTCTGTCTTCATCCAGGGCAATGTTGTACAGTGCCCATTACATCTCTTTATTAGTAGTATAGATATATGTAAATGCCAACTGATGTAGTAGCATTGCTATGTGTGGCCCGTGGCTACTTCAAATTGAATCATCAAATTAGAACACACAAGGTAGATAATATATGAATTTTTAGTGTGAATTAATGATGGGCTGGACTAGACAGTGCATATAGCTGCTAATTGCACTTCGTCCAAGTATCATGTGAACAAGTGAATTGTGATTTACTTGAGTGTATACCTTCGTTGTTCACATATTACTGGAGTCACCTTGGTCTTGCTGTAGGTTGTAGCAGTGGTTGACATGGTTATGGAATGGCAATGCAGCGAGCAAAGGCAGCTTCCGCACAGGATTGCGCCTCAGTTACAGAAACTGTATTCTATCACAACCTGCTAAGAATTGAGGTTTCTTCAAGGTATATTGATTCTAGATTCTCCATATTATCAGTTTTAATTTGGATGTATGGCCTGGACCCATGTATGGCCTGTTATAGCTTAATTCCTACTATAAGATGCAGCATTTAATTTTGTGCATATGAGGAAGACTATGCATTAGAGCCAAACTGCTTCTGTGCTATTTCTGGAACCTAAAAATCCCGTGCCTTCAGTTTGACAGCATCACTATTCTAGGCTCATTCCAGTGTATTTTCTGTGCATGGAGGACAGGGCTGACCCTTTGTATGCCATATCCTCCCCTTCATCACTGCTTCACATAGCTTGGTGAGTTAACTTTTTCTGCTAGTTGGATGCCAATATGCACAGATGATTTTGTGAACTGCCTATTCATCTGTGATCAATTGACAACACTAGTTTCAGTTGGCAGATCCAGAAAATACAGCTCCTAGGATATTAACTCCAAGTGAGTTCTGTATGCTCCTATGATATTGGCTCAAAGTAATGTTGTACTTAAAATACTTAGCTCAAATTAGATCGACCAGTGAATCCTTCACGAGCAGCAGGAGAGGTCTATCAATTTTTTGATGTTTCCTTGCTTACATTCAAATATGACTGGAAACCTTAGCAGCAGGACATGCTTGTGGCACTAGTTTGATTATTGCAATTAGTGATTGGCTGGTTGTAAACATGAAACTGAGATATATGTTAAATAGGTGTTTGCTATTGTCACATTTTTTTGCCATAGTTTGACCTTGTTATCTGAGTTAACCATGGTACTGAATCTACACATGTTCTGTCAGCCTAGCTCACCTTGCAACTTTCTGTTGATCTAGTTGCCGAGTTGGTGCTGCCTGTTAACCAGGGAGGAGTCGGGCAAATGAAATCTTCGTTTCTTTTGTTATTTGTCTTGGCTTTCTGACCACTTTGACCATGCTAGTTCTCTATATTCCAATTTGTAATCTGTATTGTATGCTTGTAGACTTTGCATTTTTCCAACTAGGTCTAAAAAATAATTTCTGATCTGAAAATTTAGGTCTGAAAATAATTTAAGGCTGACCTGTACACATTCCAAAGCAGATTTATTATTAAGTTCAGTTTTCGTTGCCCAGTCCAGCACAAGTTTGCTGCACAAATAAACTGTTGTTTGATTTCTTCTGGCTTTAGACATATGTAAAGTCCCTTTTTGACTTTTTTTATTTGTTTCAACAAGTGATGTTTGTTTCTGATATGGTCTACAGGACATGGACAAATTCCAGCAACGTAAGGTATTCACTCATGCTCCTGACATCAAGAAAAACTAGCTGCCAGCACGTGTTGAACTATTAATTTGGTGACTAAGGTCTTTTGTGAGGCAGGGATGTGAGATTTCCATGTATTTATTTTATCTTAGACAACTTTGTGACTATTGGTTTGGTGTTCGTGATGAATGTAATAAGTATATTGATGTATGACTTGTGAACCTGTTAATTTGTCATGAATGGAATATATTGTTGGGCCTATATATGTTAATGTGGATTGTTTGTGCTGATGTGTGGGGTATGTGATGGTATGGATCAGGTCAAATAAATGAGCCATCCTACCTGACAAGGTCTAAGAACTTGTGACATTAAAGCAGAGGTCATAAAAGTTTGTGACTCCAAAATCAATGTCACAGTATTATGACTTCAACACTTAAACGTCACAAGTTGTCATTAAAGGCGCTCGTCTCTTGACATTTGATTTTTCATCAACTTGATGTCATAAATGATGATTTGTGACTGATTTTGCATGTATTATGACATATATGAAATGTCAAAAGATGGCACATTTCTTGTAGTGAAAAAAATCTTCCAGTAGTATATAAATTTTAGTAATCTAGTTAGCAAACTGAATTGACAATGATGACATCCATATAAACATTTTATTACACTGCACACAGATCCATGTATCTCTTGCTTAACACCGTGCATCCCAATCATAAACACATGCATCTCAATTACATGCAGATGTCACATATAAATCATAGAGACCATTTGAATTTACATCCCATAAATCAAAACTATGAAATGATTTTATCGTACAGCATCCCATTGATATATTCAGGTCGGTATAAATTTAATACCATTGTATCTGTACAATAGAGATATGCATGAAGGACTTTGAGCTAATATCCTATACTGATGCCACCTGGAGCTAACATCCTAGGAGCTAAACATAGTAACATACTAGGTTCGAGAGCATGTACCTTCCCCTTTAATCTTGTGCTCCAGATCCCTCACCTTTTCTTGCAGAAGCAAACAACATGTCAAAAAACACCACAAACCATAAGCCCATTTTGAAGATCCATGAGGAACCAGATTTAGTATCTACGAGATACTTGACTTTGGTAAATTCCTATATCAAAATGAAATACGAATTGGTTCGCCCTTTACTGTTAAATAATGGTTTATTATTTGTTTTTTCTATTATTGAATAAATAGATAAGGCTCCATGTGAGTCAACCTAAAAATGTCTTTTGTAATCCAAAACTTTTTTTACAAGCAACAGCCTATATATATGTTGTTGTGTAGGAGTTTCAAATTTTTTTTAATAGATTTACTATTTGCTATAGTTAAATGAATTTCTATGAGCTTGTTAAAAGTAATTTCAAATTGAACTGTCTGTACCTCCAGTTAGATTAAAAAATCCATAAAAATATATTTTGAATCATACATTTTATTGAAGCCAATATCTTGGAGTTAGACAAAAAATCATTTATTTGCTAGGGATAATTCATAGTTCTATCTCCAAATTACCATAAGATAATTATAATAATATCTAAACTTTGTAAGAAAAATCTACAAACTTACATGACAACATAGTTTTGGTGTATAATCTTTGCATAAAAAATCAGATGATTTAAGCAAAGTGGCACTATACCTTGTTAACAAATAGATACATCTCTCACGTAGTTATGTGACTAAACGAGAGATCTATCCATCTGTGAATAATGTATAGTCCAACTTTGTTAATATGATTTGAAAATTTTATAGCAAGATAATGCAACCATATTATGACCTCAAGTCAAATTTTAGGATTTTCAGACACCTTTAAGATATTATTGTTTTTTTCTGTCGGAGTCACAAAAATATATGTCAAGCATTTCCTTGGCCGCCAACCTCCAAGAAAATTCAATAACCCCTAACAAAATGACAATTTACTTGGCTACCTACATGGTACACTACTGGTGAAATCAAATGAGAACCCATGCTGCCCCTGTAGCTTCCAAGCCACACGACTCCGGGCACATGTACAGTACGTGGTGCGTGTCCCTGACCTGGAACTTGTGGTCGTTGCATGTCCCCAACCAATATCAAGCATCCTGGTGGACTCCCACGAAAACAGAGTACTGCAATCTTTTAAGGGAGGTGGGCTGTCCTTCATATTACTGCAATTTTAGTAAATAATTGGATCTTTTATTGTTAACGTTCGATGTACAGTCAATAAAACCACACATATCTGTAGTAGCCACATAGTATGATAGATTAACTTCAACCAAGGTAAACGTAAGGCACATTTGCATGATTATCACAATTCGGTCTACCATGCTGCACATATGCTGGAAACACTTACTGGCCATATATTGTAAGGCACATACATCCTGACATGAGCACTTTTTATCACAAGGGAAAGCAAATTGTTCAGATTGTTTCCTCTGCATATTACGTTTTATTTTGATAGAATTCTCGGTACACAGCATAGGACAACCAAATTCCATGTTTCTTGTGTGCAAGGACTGTTAATACCACTATCACGAGTAGAAGGCACACCTGCAGGTTTTCCTTCTTCAGCTAGGCTCTATAACACCTGGGTACACCAGAATGTATAGGACTCCAAGATGTTCCAGGAAATGAGTTCCATGAAATTTCTTGATACCTCCTATGCCTATCTTCTAAGATCATAATTCCCATCTCAACAAACATATATAATCAGAGGCACTCATGCATTCTGAAAATGCGACGATGGTGGTGTAGGGCTGCACGCTTGTCGTCGTGACAGCCTTACAGGGAAGCGGTAGTGGTAGTGTATGTATATACATCCATAAAAGGTTGGGCAGTAGCAATTGTGCTTCGATCAGAGGCACTACAAGTCTATGAGATCTGCAAGCTATATCCATGGCACTAGAATATCCATGGCACTCAGCGAGCGCAGAGTTCATTGTGGGTGACTAAACCCCCCAAAGAAACCAAGATATGAGGGAATACATACTGCACAGACATGGATTAAGGAAAAAATGGAATGTATAGTACTAGCAAATTGACGCATTAAACGATACTGCACAGACATGCATTAAAGGAATACATATTGCACGAACAATAGAAGCCTAGAGATACTACTGAAGCAATAAACACCTGCAAGCTAGATCGATTTTGTGACCAATGGTACATGCATGGAAGTCAGGCCAATAATCGCATAGAACAACCTCCGACTCTGTTTCCACATCTAAACACCATTAAAACATGTGGCCCCACCCACATGCGGCTCCTAAAAATTTTTGGCATCCACCATATATTTGCCAGAACTGTCATCTTTGTTAACTGCACTGGTGGTTGTAGTGGCTACTGTAATACTCGATCAGCAATAAGTAAGCTCTCTCAGTGAACACTACACCTTATAAGAAATCGGGACGGAGCTAGAGGCGTTCAAATTCCTCGAACATAATGTTAGCAGAGAGTCGTATGTCTATAAAAAAAAATGTTGACGTTGCCCGCATGGGCTCTGTGGACTGGCTCGGTGGCCCTTCTCGGCGGGCTCAACAGGACATTTCTTAATTTCGAAAATTATTTGCAGGGCCAGGGAAGTGAACACGCCTTGTGAACCTTGGATTAACACAGACACTCCACCACAGGCGAATGGTGCGTCGACCTCTGTAAACATCTATTGACTTTTGCAGTGGTGAGATGTGAAGGAGGAGTTGAGGTGAGGAATAATAAATAAAAATGATAAAAGAATAAGATATTTGCACGTTAAAATTAAATGTCGTCTTAACTGGACTGTTGGAAAGCTCGTTCAGTATCTATTCTCTCTTGGTCTTGGCTCAACAAAAGCTGGGAAAGGAATGGACATTCAACCTAGCTCTCAAATGTTCCGAGTGTTGTAATTCTATATAGAAAAAAAACAGGAAATGTAGACCAATCCTGCAACTTCGTGTACATGGTACCTTCATGTGGACTTAACTGCACGTACAAACAGATTGACAAAAGTTAGGAGATTAAGAAAAACAAATGTGCAAACAAACATGCTGTTTGAATGTTTTTTTTTCTTTATTGAATGTGTGGTACGGTATATAATATTACTAATTTCATATAAATAAAGCAGGAGCTAATGGAATGGAAGCCGTCGCAACCTTTGCTGTTGAATGGTGAATGTGCTACTATTATTCTATTAGCTGAAGATGGCTGAGATAAACTAGAGAAAAAGTGGAATCTATAGTACTAGCCATTTGATGTCTAGAGGATATTAATAAGATTATTATATGACTACATACAGACTAGAAGCCTAGAAGTATATATTACAGAAGCAATAAACATGTGCATGATCGATGCCTATATTCCAAACAAGACTACTGACTGCATCGAAGATATTTCCTGCATGGGCCCAAGACAGCCAAGCACCAATCTCACATGTGTCCCCCAACACATTGGACAATAAGCGGACACGACCGTGCAACTGCTGCTTTGTTGTCAGGATCCTGCGAGGAATCCAACAATAACAGGCCTGGTCAGTAGCAATTTGGGAAGAAGAGGGGTAGGATTCGAGTGAGTAGAGGAACCGAGAGGAACAGAGAAGAAATAAATTAGATTAATCCATTCTTGTCTCTTTGATCCGGTGCACTGGGCTTAAAAGGCCCCTGCTACTTCCGGTCCCACATCCTAATACAAATACAGATACACGTACTGATACAAATACCATACTCATATTAGCCCTGACACACCGCCTGCCCACAACAACAGCACAGTCCTGATGCCTGCCATTCCAATTCGTAGCTTGCATGGCACTCCATACTAGGTAGATATTTGATTGAGAAGAATAATTAAAGTAATAGCTGCTACAATGTACTATGAAACTCTGATGATCAGATCGATTGGCCAGTTCATATTGACTGCGAGTGGAAGCAACCGTGTGGCTGTGAGAGTGGTGAGGCACTGCACATATATAGTAGTGGAGTTGAAAGTAGCAGTAGCATCAGCCTAGCTTAGGCCTGAAATATATATAGAGAGGACAAGGATGCTGTTTCAAATGATTAATTAATAACAGTTAATATCTTCTGGGATTTGAAAGCTACTATTTAATAATGTGAGTATAGTTATACACTCATGTGTTTTCACCAGCACTACTGCAGACTGCGGCTTTGCCTAGCGCCTGAGACGCTCGGCAAAGGCCGAATTGCGCTCGGCCAAGGCTTTGCCGAGCGCAACGCTCGGCAAAGGGCTCCCGGCAATGAAATGCTCGGCAAAGCCTTCTTTGCCGAGCGTTTTTTATCGGGCGCTCGGCAAAGCCTTTGCCGAGCGCCTAAGCGGCACTCGGCAAAGAAAAGCGACGGTCACGGCGGTAGTCACGGTGTGACGTTTTCTTTGCCGAGCGCCTCCAATAAGACGCTCGGCAAAGAGCAAACTGATTTTTTTTAAAAAAAATTCTTTGCCTAGCGCCTCCAGTCTGGCGCTCGGCAAAGAGCAAACTGATTTTTTTAAAAAAAATTCTTTGCCTAGCGCTTCTATCCTGGCGCTCGGCAAAGAGCACACTGATTTTTTTTAAAAATTCTTTGCCTAGCGCCTTCCGCTTGGCGCTCGGCAAAGAAAAACAATTTTTTTTAAAAAAATCTTTGCCTAGCGCCTCCAGCCTGGCGCTCGGCAAAGATCAAACTGATTTTTTTTTAAAAAAATCTTTGCCTAGCGCTTTTAGCCTGGCGCTCGGCAAAGACCACACTGATTTTTTTTTAAAAAAAAAATTTTGCCTAGCGCCTCCCGCCTGGCGCTCGGCAAAGAGAAACAATTTTTAAAAAAAAATCTTTGCCTAGCGCCTTCAGTTTGGCGCTCGGCAAAGCTGGGTAAACTACAAGGCTCTTTGCCTAGCGCTGCGCTAGGCAAATCTGGAACCCAGATTTTGTTAAATCTTTAATTTTTGCTTTCTATCGCTGCAAACATAACATATCATATATATATACATCAAATGGATATCACCATGAACACAAATAACACCATTTATATCACAATTTCATCGCTTTTGTCACCACCATCACCATATATATCACAATAGCACATATATCTCATAATAGCATCACTTATTCGGCGATAAAGTCCATTACAACAACTTGATATTCATGAAGTTCAACACAACAAGTCCAAGTCCATGACATGAAGTTCAACACAACAAGTCCAGGTCCATCACCAAGAGAAGGAATACGTGACAACAACTTCGACGTTACTCACTGAGGCGGCGGTGAAGGTTGGTACCCGGGCCACCCATGTGACGGCGGCGACGGTCCCCCATGCTCGTTCGGCACGTGGTTCGAACCCGCCGACTGAGGCTACACACAGGAGCAGCGATTGCATGACCCACGTGTAGGCAGGCTCGTCCTTCCCGGCATGTGTTACAATGCCAGGGAAGTAGTGCCTGACCAGGGCCCCTAGGACGCCATTCACATGGCGTGAATCCTCTTCCGACACAACCCTCCAGGTCCTGCAGAAGTGATTGAGTAAATATATTAGTATATATTTAGATTTTGAACAAAGGATACAAAGTAATAGTGATAACATGTAGAGGTGTCTTACGCTTGCCCCTCTGGGACAATCGAAATGCGTCGCCTCGGTTTGTCAGGGAGAGACGTGGGACCTCGGAAGTAGACACTCCCCGCAGCAGTGGAAGACGACGTCCCGGCAGAGCCCTCGGCCCCGCCACCGCCGAGGTCCCCGTCGTCGTCCCCCTCGTCCTGCTGCACCACCTGCTGTTCCTCGTCCTCCTCCTCCTGCTGCGGCTGATCCTCGTCGTCCTCCTGCTGAGGCTCAGGCTGGACCACGGGAGTCGTCCTCGTCGGCCTCCTCGCCGTCCTCCTCGCCATCCTGCGGCGTCTCGTCCCCGCTGGAGTGGACATGACGCTGTACTGCCAAAACTCTGTTTTTTTTTCCAGCCTCAACAAAGAACAATATTCTGATGGAAGTTCAGTACCACACAACAAGCAAAATTAAAACTCACCAACTTATCGAATAGCTCACTATCAATCAGAACTACTATATGAAAAGAACAACCTAAATTAGCAGGAAGACAGGCGATACACCATGAACATGTAAATCAGCAAACTACCTCAAAAAACCTCAATCTGAAGAAACAACATCCATCCAGGATTCAGAAGCGCATGATTCACACACAAATCAGGAGCACTCGAACAAGCAGTAACAAATCACTACCAAAGTTGAAACTTTTGCACCCTATCCGACATGAGAACCAAGTAACAAAGCACAGACTGAACAAATCTGCAGAGAGGCAGAGAGACATGGAAAGGGAGGGAGGGAGGGAGCAAGGGGGACGGACCAGTTCCAGAGGCCGATGCGGAAGGGGAGTGACTTGCGGTAGGTGTAGCAGGGGAGTGCGTCGACGCGCCATTGCGCGAGCCTAGGCGCCGCCTCGACGCGCGCGCCGTCGGTCATGGGCCCCCACGTCGCCGCCACCGCCGCCACGACCTCATTGACGCAGCCCAGCAGCCCCAGCGCCTCCCCCGCCTCCTTCCCCAGGTTGCCTCCCTCCCCCGCCGCAGCCGCTCCTCATGTACAAGCAGTCAAGCACGAGCACGAGCACGAGCACGGGGGGCCGGAGGCGGGGGCGCGGAGGCGGCGGCGGCGGACGGGTGCGGCTGCTGATGTTTTTTTCTTTTTTTTTCAATTTTGGCCGGTTCATGTAAATAAGGAGACGCCCTTTGCCTAGCGCCCGCGATCTGGCGCTCGGCAAAGAGGTGCCTTTGCCGAGCGCCAGATCGCGGGCGCTAGGCAAAGAATTTTTTCGTTGATTTTTTCAATTTTTGCCGGCTGAGACGCTCTTTGCCTAGCGCCCGCGATCTGGCGCTCGGCAAAGATGTGCCTTTGCCGAGCGCCAGATCGCGGGCGCTAGGCAAAGAATTTTTCGTTTTTTTTTAAATTTGTTTTTGTGAATTTGTTTTTTTATTCGTTTAAGTACTGTACACTCCTTTGCCGAGCGCCAGATCGGAGGCGCTCGGCAAAGACTTTTCCGTTTTTTTTAAATTTGTTTTTTAATTTATTTTTTTATTTGTTTTTTAAAATTTGTTTTTTTATTTGTTTTTTAAAATTTGTTTAATTGCTGTACACTCCTTTGCCGAGCGTCAGATCGGGGGCGCTAGGCAAAGAATTTCAAATAATGTGTCATCCATGCAAAAAAAGGTTTGAAAGAAGAAAAAAGAAAATTAAAGAAAAAAAAGAAATTTTTTGCCTAGCGCCAAATTTCAGCGCTCGGCAAAGAGGTGCCTTTGCCGAGCGCCCTGCGTTAGGCGCTAGGCAAAGGTGTCTCTTTGCCGAGTGCCAACCTTGGCGCTCGGCAAAGGCACCTCTTTGCCGAGCGCTGACATTTGGCGCTCGGCAAAGAATTTTCTTTTGTTTTTGTTTTTTTGTTTCAAACTTTTTTGTCATGCATTACACATTATTTAAAAGTATAGGTTAAGTTTTGGTACTTTTTTAAATCTTTTTACTATTTATCGTTAGTTTATTTGATTTAATTGAATTCTCCGATAAACGCGTGTTTGAACTGTAGGTGCATCGAATCTCCGAATTGGATGGTTCGAAAATTGATATTCGCATTACTTAGCGTATGTTAAGGCCGTATCCTGGAGCACGCATGAAATATCGAACATCTAGCGCACGGAACACGGCGACCAAGTTGCGCGTGAAGTGCTATTAAATTAAAAAAAAAGCAAACAAAGTTCGAAAATCACGAAACTTAGCGAAACGTCTTTGGAGCACATGTGGAGGCTATGGTCAAAATTTGGTAAAGTTTCGTGCACGTTGTCGCGTAAGTTAGTTAGAAACCTAGACATCTCACATGTGATCACATGTGAGATGTCTAGGTTTCTAACTAACTTACGTGACAACGTACATGAAACTTTACCAAATTTTGACCATAGCCTCCACATGTGCTCCAAAGACGTTTCGCTAAGTTTCGTGATTTTCGAACTTTGTTTGCTTTTTTTTTAATTTAATAGCACTTCACGCGCAACTTGGTCGCCGTGTTCCGTGCGCTAGATGTTCGATATTTCATGCGTGCTCCAGGATACGGCCTTAACATACGCTAAGTAATGCGAATATCAATTTTCGAACCGTCCAATTCGGAGATTCGATGCACCTACAGTTCAAACACGCGTTTATCCGAGAAATTCAATTAAATCAAATAAACTAACGATAAATAGTAAAAAGATTTAAAAAAAGTACCAAAACTTAACATATACTTTTAAATAATGTGTAATGCATGACAAAAAAGTTTGAAACAAAAAAACAAAAAAAAAAGAAAATTCTTTGCCGAGCGCCAAATGTCTGCGCTCGGCAAAGAGGTGCCTTTGCCGAGCGCCAAGGTTGGCACTCGGCAAAGAGACACCTTTGCCTAGCGCCTAACGCAGGGCGCTCGGCAAAGAGCCACCTTTGCCGAGCGCTTAACGGAGGGCGCTCGGCAAAGAACGACGGTATATTCCGCGGTGGCTCTTTGCCGAGTGCTATCCTTTGCCGAGCGCCTGGCGCTTGGCAAAGACGTTCTTTGCCGAGTGTTTCTCTTTGCCGAGGGCCTGGCGCTAGGCAAAGGAGTCATTGCCGAGCGCATTCTTTGCCGAGAGCCCGGCGCTAGGCAAAGGTGGCCTTTGCCGAGCGCCCGATAAATAGCGCTCGGCAAAGACCCAGGCGCTAGGCAAAGACACTGTCTGCCGTAGTGCAGGTAGGACACTGCAAGCCTTGAAACAACGAAGTTAAAAAATTGATATAAGAGCTTAATATGGAATATTTTGTGCCGTAAAATTGTCTCAATTAAAAATATTGTCAACTATAGAGCTGTAAATTCATTGAGCTCTACAACAATGGCCTTTAGAAATGGACCGCTTTTCATGGTGAACTTTGCAACAAGTGGGGACTGATTCCTCCTTTGAGAGGATGAAGCCGAATTATTTTCTGTTATCCAAAAGGAAGAAATGGAATGGAGAAGAAGAATTTTCTTTGGTAATATGATTAACCTATCCCTTGAATCGCCTTTTTAAGATAACAAAAGAAGTTCCAGCCTTAGCCCTCTTCAAAGAAGAGGTAACATTTTCTGATTATTACAAACATAGTCCAACCAAATAAAAAAAATACTATTTCACATTATTGACCAATCAGAAAAGTAAATCGTCATCTATGAGAAGCCAAGAACTAAATGCTTTGGACTATAATATTTTACATGCCAGGAAAACCCCTCATGTAATTCAATCAAGAGCAGTAATCCAACCATGAAAAGATGGCCTCATCTTTTTACTTCTGGCCTAGGTAAAACACACAACCATAGGCATTCCGGCAGCACTTACACCTACCACCATCGTACATGCTCCATGCCCTTGGTTCTCCGCTCGAGGCTTGATCACCTCTGCCTCCCGCGTGGCAAGGAAGATGAAGACGTCACTGCTGCCATAGCCAAGTCAGTGCCAGAAGCGTGCTAGTCAAGGAAGCCCCACGCGTAGTGATGCAACAGGCACATAGACTGATAGACCACAACCTTTGCCATAATGTGGTGGTGGTCCATGGAGAGCCTGTCAACATTTGACAATTAGAAATTGCAGAGCGTGTGGTTTCGAGTGAAGCCATGCCATCCTGGTGTATCCATTCATGGCCCTGGATGACCCTGTGCACTTTGATACTGAGTTGTCAGCCTGTAACATTTTCTGATTCAGTCTTCTGTATTTCTGATGTCTTTCATTCCTAAACTGTACATGAGTTTCAATAATGCCTCGGTGACTTGTTGCGAATTTGTGCAACCACATGTTGGTTGGCACCCTTTGTAACTGCTTGGATGGGGAATCTCTTGGCGAGGCTGCTACAACGCGCACACATACGTATATATATGCACTTGCATGTGCACAAATGTATGGGGTGCCATCATCAATTGCTTTCCTCGTCTTATATATACTCATACATGGGAATCAAACAAGCGTCTCATCCACATGGTACCATAATATAAGTCCAAACACGTGAGTGGCCTTGTCTCATTTGTTGGTTGGACCGTATAAGCATAATGTCTCTTGTCCCGATGACCAAATATATGCTAATAATTAGACCAACTTTGTGGAAGTACAAACCCAGGGAAGCACATCACTTTCTAGTAGGGAATATATATACTGCTAGCCCCATCGGTCACACCTAAGCTACGTACTCTTTCTGTCCTTCAGTGCTTGACATTCTAGGAATTGACAGAGATAGAGACTAGTCTTGAAGGCATAAGACCTGAATACCTTTACTACCTGTTGTACTTTTTGATTGACATGGTCATAAACGCTGAATGATTCTTGGAAAATTGCCAACACACATCAGCATATTTTTGTTTAAATAAAAAACTCATCACATCAACTGTTCACATGTACACATGCACCTACTACCAAATCTGACCTTAAACAACTGATTCTTTCTCTTTTTTATTCACCTTTGCCTTATAGTCGACGGAAACAACGATGAGACAGAGGCACTGACACTAAGCTTGCATTAGGATGGGACCCACGTGTTAGGCTGAAGTGTCTCAAGCTTTGTGGGACAAAATTAGAATCATATTAGGTCAATTATTATAGGACGGAAGGAGTATGACTTTACTTGATAGTTAAGCATCTAAATTATCCACAATATTATTAGAAACATAATCTAATATAACCCCCTAAATTCATGTACAAATTACCTATCATGAATATTAAAACTTCACAAATAATACCTATTTTTGTTTCTAAACTATGTATTATTATTATTATTATTATTATTATTATTATTATTATTATTATTATTATTATTATTATTATTATTATTATTATTATTATTATTATTATTGTTATTGTTATTGTTATTATTGTTGTTGTTGTTGTTGTTGTTGTTGTTGTTGTTGTTGTTGTTGTTGTTGTTGTTATATAAAAAGACTTACTTAACTGAAATGTACGCTCCATCCTCTATATCCATTTTAACCCGAAATATTATATTATATCTATATATAATGATAGTACATTGTATGCACTATATTTCTTAAAATTGTACCATTGGGAGCTACAGATAATCTCTGTTGACCAAAACCAGTAGGCACACAGAGCTGTGCCTTCTTGACCATGCCAGCCATAGCATTCCTACAATGAGTGAACATTAAACATTACATGAGTACAATGTTTTATGATGTTTTTAATGGTATATGTGCAATATAGACATTATCATAATCACTATAACAGAACTAATTAGGAGCACGATCTGAGCGATGATCTCTTTTTGGCGGATCGTATAGTAGTTGTTTTTGAAGAGGCAATGAAGTATGTCTATGATCATAATTCTCTCTTCCTCAAACACCATCTTGACATGTACCTCATTTTCATTAACCCTCTAGGCCTTTTGCCTCATTCGTAACCCTCACCTACTGAGATGCAATTCTTCTCCAGCTCTAGGGTTTCTTTTTCTAATTCATATGACTATTTATATTTCTCTTACACATTCTATTCTTTGTCCACATCAAACTTCAATTTTTAGCCACATATGGTCTAAAGCCTCTATGTATGTATAACCTCCACCTCACCCCAATGTTTCTTTGGCATGTTTCTTTCACATTGGTCTATTGGTTGATTTAAACTCAAGATGAGTGTCTCAATACTATCACTGTCCGTACACTGAATTTTAGAAAAGTGAGTTGAAGAGGCTCGCCATATCACCACGAGAATTTGAATTTTTTTAGCGACATGGTTAATAGGTGCCGTGGTAGAGACATAATCACATTATCATTATATTTTCTGTCATATATCTTATCATTTTCAATAGGTCTTGATAGTAATAATGGATGTGCCAGCAAGCTAGCGGGCCTTGGCCAAGCTGTCACGGAACCGCCCAAATTATAAGAACAAAAGTACAAAAACAATCGCCGGAGCAATTAAATTTCCGTACTTAAGCTCCTATAACTCCGGTAGTCCAATAAAATCCCGAGGGATTTCAAACCAACCAACATACAAGCCAAGATCGTAGTGGTCCAACATAACAGGTCATATGTTACATCCATTTCATAAGTAATTCAACATATATCGGAGTTCGGTAGAGTTATTACAACTCAAGTTCAAAAGTAGCGGAAGCAAAGTAGTTTGAAACCAATATCCCCTTAATTCAAATACATGCCAGTACCAAGTCAAATTCCCATAAAAGCAAGAAAGACAAGATAGCGCAGACGGATCATGCCCATGATCACACTCCGCCACTACAGCCGGAGTCTTCCAATTCTTGCAGTAGCTATGTTATATCACAACCTGCAACAAGTGGGAATAAACCCTGAGTACGAGAAGGTACTCAGCTAGACTTACCCGTCATAAACTAGAAATAATGACACCAAGGAGTATGCAAGGCTTTCTTTCAGTGGGCTAGCTTGACTCATTTGCGAAAAGCATAAGTTATCATGAATAAACTAATTTAAGTATTTTTGAATCATCTTTATTATAACCTATTCAATCTAGGTAAGCACCTATGCTAAAGCAATCACTTGATTAATCATTAACATCAAAGGTTACCATTTTAGGTTTAGCATTTCCAACATTACCCACATAACCATCCATGTTCCATAATCATTACTACGATGCAGTAGCTCGAGTCAAGTGCTCACTAACCGGGAGCGACGGCGATTCGAATCGAATTCCTATCCAGCTGGAGATTTATTCCTCACACAAACCTCACTCACCCGCTAAAGTAAGGTGTTGGTCACCGAGTCAACTATTCAGGTAAAGTCGCGAGCTTGCCAGGAACCACTTGTACTCGGGGGCCGCCCGACTGCTCTTTGGCCTTATCATCGCGCCCCCGTATCCTACCACTACTGCTCCGGTACAGTGCGTTGCGGGCAATCCACTCGGCCCGAATAATCTCCCAGCTTCGCGGTCGGAAGGTACTTTATCCGGCCAGCTAAATGTGAGGCATGCGTTCAACATGACCCGAGGGACAACAACGGACGGTCCTTAATCGACACAGATGGAAACTACAAGCACCCCAGAACCCTGTCTGGTTGCCCAATACTTATTCCGTCCGGTCTCCAATTATTCATCAACGCTTGGTTATTTCCAGGATAACATCCATTCCATAGCTAAAGTATTCCCGTAACTACCTATAATTTCAGGTGACAGGAAATCACCGATCTCTACCGGTCTAAGCAGGGCTAAGCATTATTTTCGATCCTGAACTAAAATAGGATTTCAGGCATATTTATGGGACAAGGAAAGGATATATATGCAGCAAGTGTTTTCAATCAACTCCTATAACTTAATGCAATAATACATATATAACATATATATATATACTCAATTGCTTTTGTAAAGTAGGAGGCTTAGAATGCTCCGGGGCTTGCCTGGGATCCGACACAAGTCAGTAGTTGTCAGATGACACTCGCTGAGTACTTCCATCTTCGGGATAGTTCCACCAAACACCGTCTTTGGGTTTGGCTTCAACATCTCATCCTTCACATGGTGCATCTAGCGAACCTAAATGAGATGCAAGATGCATGCGTATGAATGTGATGAATGGTAACATAAGATGCATTACATAATCATTCATGTAAACACACGATTAAGACATAGACACCAAAAGCTAATTAACTAACATCACACAACCAATTAAAGATGGCAAGCACATTAAGCATAACACAAGTTTGACAAGATCACAAGTATCTTAACTTGACCATCATCAAGGGTATAAGCCACACTTAGTGACATATGGAGTAAACAACCATAACTAGCATCTGACAATTCCTGGACTGCAAACAACATCTACATATTTGGATCATAACTAGAGTTATACAAATCCAATAGCCATGCAACAAGACATTCTGGAAAGCTTATGAAATTGTCTATAATTCATATTTAATCATCTTAGCATGATTCTCAATTTAACCAAGTCAAACATGCATAATTACAGAATCTGGTCCAGAGATTCCAGAGAACAATTATTTATGAAACCTAACTTGAAACAGTCATTACTCACAAACTATAAGGCCAAATACCACTAAAATTTAACACAAGCTAGATTAATGAGTTATCTACAACTTTGTTATAAGCATGTTTCTCAGCAAACATCATTTTCATGGTGCAATTACCAAAGTCCCAGAAACTGTCCAGGAAAGCATCAATTGCAAGAATAAATATTAACTTATATTCCAAACATACATTTGGCCACAAACAATGTAACCATCATAAAGTGCATGTTAAATGATCACCAAAAAGCATAGTGCTCATCATTAAATAATTTCTTTTAATGCATTTCTTAATTTATTTAAATAGCAAGGTGAAATAATAAACATATATCAAAAGTCCATAATAAAATCTATAAAAATTACAGTAGCTCTTACGTACACCCAATAGTCTACTGTACAAATTTCAAGCCATTTGGACATGTATATCAACATCTATGAAAAAGACAAATTGCTATTACAAGAATTCACGTGAGAGAAAGATACACTAATAAATCACTCATATGGCAACCAAAATTCATGAAATAATTACCACACATTAAAAATCATATGAATAGCATGCCACAAAAATTTCACTTCATTTGGAGCCATAGATCTACAGTTATGAAAATGACAAATACATCTAACATTAAAAACCTAGCTGCACAAATCCATTTTTACAGAGAAAACTTTAAACTAAAATATGCCATATTATAGATCTACTGCATAGAGAATTTTACAAGGATTCCAAAAAGTCCTCATTTGCTATTTTACGATTTTTCTACAATTTATTATGATTTTCTAAAGTTTTAGTTATTTTTCTGCAAAAGAAAATTATTAAACCGAAAAGGACAAACACTTTTACAACGGGACCCCTGGAAGAAACTTTAATCAAACCGAGCGAACAAGTCCTTCTTGCACTATTCAAATGAGTCTGCGGCTTCACAGAAAGGTCCCTCCCTTTAGTCGAATTCCCCCCGCGAGGTCCTTTGTCGCGAATGAACAGAGGGGTCGTCGGGAGCTCGCGGTTCTCGGCCGGAAAGGCTCGTCGGCGCCGGTGGAGTTGCGGGGAAGGAGGAGGGGTGTCGTGCAAACCCGCTAGGCAACCCAGGTCGACCCGAGGCAGGCCAGGTCGGCCTGGCCACATGCACAGGCATCCATGGCGGAGGCGGCTCCGGTGGCCGTGCGCTACGGCGGCGAGGAGAGGCCGGGGATGGGCTCGGCCATAACAGCAAGCGGCGGCGAGGGTTATGAGGCTCATGGCTTGAGCTGGGGAGGCGAGGGGCGGCGAGGAACGCGGTCGCATGAGCTCCGTCGGTCGGCATTGGCGACGGCGCCCGTGAACAGCAGCCAAGAGCGAGGAGGGCGAGGCGAAGTGGGCGAGAGCGAGTGAATAGACTGAGGGCGAGCTCGGGCGCTTCAAATAGAGGCGAGGAGCGAGCACGGCGCGTGGCACGGAGCTCGGACGCGCGGCGGCAATGAAGCGCGCGCTCTGCTGCATGGCTGCCACGGCGCCTTTTCGTCGAACATGTGGTGAGCGTCACTGTGCCCGCCTTGGAGTCCGTTTTTGGGCCACCTCCAGGCCGAATCAGTCCTTGGGCCAAAAATAAAGTTTGTTCACCTCAGCCTGCTCTACATTTTTTCATTTAGAGACCAAGGTCATTAGAGCTCTTCAACAGCGGGTAATTAAGCCACAAACTGCTAGTGTCAGCGTATTGACAGCGACAAGCAAACGTTCAAATTGATGGTGAAAACGAGGTCAAACTGGTGCCATCTTTTTACATGCTCTTCTCCATGAACTTTGTAACACCCTAAAAATTTGAAAAGAAGAAAAATAGGAAAAATATGATTTTTGTATATTTTTGTGAGCATGAAAATTTAGAATGATAATAATTTTTATAAATTTAAAATTTAATATAAGGGTAGGAACATGATTGAGCATTCATGCTGTTGCATTTGGGATTTTGTGATGAGTGCTTTAAATCAAATTCAATTTGGATTTGAAAATTCTTTAAAATTTGGTTTTGAAAAATTAGAAAAAAAAGAAGAGGAATTCATCTTCACTCGGTTTTGGCCCAGCTCGCAGCCTGGCAGCGTGCTGTTTCGGCCTGCCCTCCCGCGCGCGGCCCACTTCTCCTTTTCCCCGCTTCCCGCTTGGGCCGAGCCCAGCCAGCGGCCTGGCTCGCGCGAGCATGCGCCTTCCTTCCCTCTCCGTCGCTGACGCCGCGGGTCCACAAGTCAGGACCGCCTCCCTCAAGCCGTCGGCAACGGCACCTTCCAAATACATCACCGATCGAATTTCCCCCTTCAATCTCTTCTTTCCTTGTTTAGAGCACCACCAGGCTATAAAAGCCGGATGCCGCACCCCTCCGCTCCATCTTGCACCGAAGCAGAGGACCGACGTCGTCCCGAGGAGGCCACGCTCGAGCCGTAGCCCTAGCCGTCCGCCTCTCCAAGCCGCACGCCTCCCTCGATTCATTCTCGGCTCCGTTTTCGCGTGAGGTGAGATCGCCGTGCTTCGCTCTTTCTCCCGGTACCTTCTACTTGTTGAATGATGCCCGGAAGCGAGGTATAGCATGCTCCGGCCATGGCGCCGCCGCGGAAAGCTCGCCGTCGGGCCCGATTCCGGCCGGAGCGCCGCCGGCTCTCTCCCCGATCCGATCTGGACCGTCCATTTTAAATCGGACGGCCGTTATTTAAAGATACCGGTTCGCCTGTGAATCTTGCTAAAGAGTCCCTGTAAGATTTAAGTTGTAAACCCGTAGTCCAAAACGTATTATCCCGCGTTCGTTTTGATCTGTTGAAAGCGTATTTTGTCTCGGTAATTGAAAAATACGTTTTCTGATATTTACAGTTTTGCCACTGAGTTTGTTTTAGTCATAAATTATCCGTTTTAACTCCGATTTGATCCATTCAAATTGCGTTAGATTCGTATTTGCGAGCTCTACATGATGATAGAACTGTACAGTAGGTTTGAGATAATTTATTTTCGAGTTTATATTAAAGTAATTATTTATCTATAGGAAATCTTAGAAAACTCATAACTTTTACGTTTTAAATCCAAATTTCGTGATCTTTATGTCTATGTGATCGTAGTAATGTGTAGAAGAGTTTTATAAACTTGTTATACTGTTAGTATTACTGTTGGTTAGGTTTTCTATCTTTAAGTTCCGATGTGAGATTTAATCTATTACTTTAATAAAGAAAATCTCGTTTAATACATAATTTATTTGTTTTAATTCCGAATTAGTCCGTTCAAATTTCAATAGATTTATAACAATATGAACTATGTACTAGTATTAATGTTTTCTTTATCAAAATCTCTGAAATTTCATAGTTTAGATCTAATTTGATTAATAACTGCGCAACTAGATTTATGAATAAAATATTATTGATTTCTCCTTTAAATGTAATTTAGCCTAAGTCACTTTTGAATGTCTATAAAGAGTATTTTATCCTATATATATGATTTTATATAGTTAAAACAAATGAGACCTATAATTTTTCCGTTTTATACAACAAAATCTTTTGGTAGTCGTTTCTTTCACCGTAGCCCCGATTAGAGTGCTTTTCGCGCCTAGCCTGTGTGTTCATAGCAATGCGTAGAACATCTTTAAAATCTTTTCACCCGTTGTTTCATATGTTTGGTGTACTGTTCTAATTATTATTCATTGTTTGCTTCGTGTATGATTGCTCGATACGTGTGTGGTGATTTATTGATTTCGTCCAGTCGGTGAGATATACGTGGTTATCAAGAAGAGGAAGAAGAAGAACGTTGAAGATTAAAGCTTACCGAAGGATCGGTGTTTAAGGCAAGTATAGCATGTGATTATCCTTGTTTCCTATTCACCTTTAATATACTTAATTCATGTGCATGTGTCTATCTTGTTACCACTAAGGATATCCTAGTTTTTGTATCTTGTACCTTGACACCTATGGGACATTGCATTGGGTAGTATTTATGCTAGTGCTCAAGATAAATAACCATGATCTGTAACTTGACTAATGGTATATGCAATAAACGTTTAAAAGATGCTTTATAGCAACATGGCTCAAGGGGGCTAGAGCATGGGGTATTTTTGGTGCTCTAGTTTCTCTCCTTAAGGACTTATCTGTAAGCGAACATCCGGGACTTACAGTACAACTGTGAGGGCTATATGGCTCTGGCTTTAGTCAATTATGAGGACCTTTTCTAGCTTGTTAGTGGTAACCTTCATGGCGTAAGAACGGCTTGACGAATCGGGTATAGTGCGGCCTCTGTCCTTATGTGTATAGGCTGCGCGTTATTGTGCCATTTGGAAGGGGGGCTCTACATCTGTTTGCCGAGTGAATCTAATGACCATAACTTGTTAGACGAACCTTTGAAAGACTTCATAGTGAACCCTGCCGACCTTCCTTGGAAGTGGGTCAAGAGATTAGCTACCTCGGGCGAAAGGGTAAATCACGACTCACAGTGAAAGTGTACAACCTCTGCAGAGTGTAAAACTGTTATAACAGCCGTGCTCACGGTCATGAGTGGCCTTGGACCCTTACAGAATAAATGATGAACACTGATGATAATGATAATACTGATGATATTGATGCTCACTAATGATTATTGTTTCTTGCTATACATTATTCTCATTTACATGATCATGAGGTTATTTGGCCTTTTTGGTAAACTTGTTGCTACTCAATTGCTAAAAGATGACTCACTAAAAGCTATTGCAGTAAACCCGTGTCAAACCTTTTGAGCTGCATGAACCCCATGTTATATTTGTTGAGTTCGACAAGGACTTACTCTTGCTATTTCCCCACATCTCAGGAAGGGTACCAGACTGTTAGATTCTGGAATTCTTAGGCTTGTGATCAACCAGTTAGTTTGATCCTGGAGTGAAGTCTACACCCGGTGTTCGGAGTTGTCTTTCCGCTGTGTTACTCTTTAAGGTATACTTTATACTATTGAGTTATGTATATTAAGCATTTATCTTTTGATATTACACTTATCTGTGGCTATATGTGAGATTTGTCATCTTTATTTCACATATAGTGTATATCTGGTTTTGTCCTTAAAACCGGGTGTGACAGATTGGTATCAGAGCAATGCTGACTGTAGGACGCAAGCCTAGTTAGAACTGGACGTTTAGCATGTTCTCATTGTTGCCTATTTCTTGCTTCTCTTTAACTTTGTTATTTTCTCAAAGTTATGCTTAATTCTATCCCCGTTCTGTTATAAAAACCTTGTCTCTATTTTGAACCTTTTCTCCTTGTCTATTAGACGGTTCGTGACGAGAAGACTATGGATTTCAGAGGTTAAGAGGACTGAATTGTGTCGCTCTTGCTCACTTTTGACAAGAAACCATTAGCAATGCAAAACCAATTACTAGAAGAAATGGCTCAACATGGGAATTCTCAACGATGCTTATCTCAAGGTCAAGCCAACATATCCAAGGGGTCAGAGAAGATACAAGTAGCAGAAGTTTGGAAGAATATGAAATCCAATAAAGATGTTGATAATAAGGCATTTGGAGAGCAGGAACAATGTCACTGCTGTAAGCATTATGGTTTTCCCTGTCTTCGAAATGAGTCTAATAAGGGGAAAATCAAGGTGGATCCAAATTTTGAGAACAACATGGACAAGAAGAGAAAGGCAATCTCATTAGAACCACTAGTGGAAAGCAATGAGCAAGCGAGTTCTACTACATTGTCACATGCAGCCCTGATCCCCTGTCAAACAAATCCAAACCCTGAAGAGTTAGAAGCCCCTTCCGCTAAAACTACTCCCCATGAAGTAGTCATAGATGGGTGGACAATTACCTATAAGGAGTATCAACCCCGAAAGGCCAAACAAGCTAAGAAACAAGCCAAAGGGACGAAGGTGAACTTTTATGGCCAGCAAGATAGCAGCATACCAAACAACAGTTCCGTAGAGTATGACATCACAAAAGATCCAGCTAAGAGAAAGTGTTATCATTGCCAGCAGGAAGGACATTATATTAAATCTTGCCCACAGAAGAATCCACAACAGCAAGACCCAGGACAGGATGTCCAAAAGGAGCATGTGCAGGGAAATAAATTAAAGAGAAATTACATCCATGGAAAGTTGAAACATGTGGATATTTCCACCATTCCCGGAGCTAAGGAGGTCGTGTTTGGATCAATTCCAGTAAGTTCAGGAAATGCCAAGGTTTTGTTTGACCCCAGTGCCTCACATTCGTTCATATCTAGACAATATGCAAAAGATCATAACATACTTATGCTTCCAAGGGGGAAAACAGTTATGGTTGAAACTCCAAGAGGTGAAATAAAGGCAGACCGCGTATGCCCAAAAGTTAGTCTGGACATAAAGGGGGTAAATTTTAAGGTAAACCTCATTGTTTTGGAATTAAGGGACATTGATGTTATCCTTGGAATGGACTGGTTATCTACTTGTAAAGGAGTGATTGAGTATGCCCAATGTTCAGTGTTTCTAACTACACTTTCAGGAGAAAGGATTGAGTATGAGGGTATTAAATCTACACCTGAGGGATACCAGGTTGACCCATCTTAAGGTATGAGTTATAAGAATGGTAAAAAGAGATGCAGAGATTCAGATGTCCATATAAAGCAATAAGGAATGTAAGAGACGTTATCTACTTTGGATACTGCTACAATCACACCATGTTTAAGGAATAGGAGTTATGTCCCGTGTAATAAAACCGTTAGTAGCCAAGTTGAGTCATCTTAATGTGTGGCTAATGAACATTTAAGTGTTTAGTTACTTTGTGCTTATGTTTATGCTTGAGTTGGAATTTTGTAATGAGTGGAATGATCTCGTGGACTTTGACCATGATTTCATTTAGTTTATATGTATAAGGTATAAGGATTAATGAAATAAATAGCTGGGTTTTGGTTATCTCCTACTTTCTATATCTTGTCTTTCGGAGCAGCCTGACTTTATCAACTTATATCTCTGTTCTTGGATGACCAAAAATCATGAGAAAATTCTGGACAAGAGTGGACTTCAACGTCTCTCTCTAAATGCAAGAACTACCCTCATAGTTGTTTTGGTTTGGGAGATACAAAAAGCATAAGGCAATGTATATGTGCTGTCATAAACCTGGAACAGTTTCTGATAAGTACTGTTTTTGACCAAGTTAACTACAGAATCTGGAAGTGTGTTCTATAAGCAAGTTGCAGAGAATTTTATAAGATTTCCATCGGTGTAAACTACAGCTTCATTGGATTAACAGAATGAGAGTTACAGCTGTTTTACTGCACTGCTGATTTTCTGTTCGTGCGAAATTTCAGATTTCTTGTTCTTACCCATACACAGGAGTATCATTGGGATGTCAGAACACTTTTTAGCTCATCTAGAAGAAGGATTCAAGCTACCCTATTTGGTGTCCCTTATTTTAAGGGGGGTAGCCAATGTAAAGAAGGATTATTAAGATTGAACTCTTTAGTTGGAAGTATTGGTTAGTCTCCATGATTGAGTTGCCACTCTTGAGCAAAAATGTTCTGTGAACAAGGTTGATAATTTTGGATCCATGGAGACAAGAGTTGTCCTTTTGGATAGTTCATGATTATGATCATCTATACTTGCTCGTGTTGCTGATGTTGGTCACTTGATGACAGGAAGTGTAGTGTCTCATGACTCAGGAGCCCTATATGATGTCTCGCACTAATATGTGGGAAAAGATTGATGTTTCTACCATTGAAGGATGTTATGGGTATGATGAAGCCGAGCACTATCAAAACAACAATGTTGAAGAGCAAGTTGGAAGTGAACTAAGTCAGAATCCACAACAACGAAAGCGAAAAAAAAGCCCATAAGAAGCCTGCGCAGCAAAACTATGTTAATGGAAGACTGAGCAATGTGGATATGAATAAAATTCATGGAGTTACCAAAGTAGTAGTAGGTTATATTCAAGTAAGCACAGTACAAGTTTTTGCTTTATTTGACCCTAGTGCTTCACATTCTTTCATTTCCGCCGACATGGTAGAGATGTGCAAGATGGTGAAGTGTCCAATGAGGAGGCCTTTGCTAGTTCAAACCCCAGTGGGAGAAATGCAGGCAGATCAGATATGCCCGAATGTCAGTCTTGTCATAAACAAGGAAAAATTCACCGCAACACTCATTGTGTTGGAGTCACTTAAAATTCGCGTGGTTCTTGGTAATGGATGGCTCTGTGCACACAAAGGAGTGATTCATGGTACTCGGTGCACCATGCTCTTAACAACACCGTCAAGGAAAAGAATTGAGTATCAAGGTGGTCGATTTTTACTTGAGGGAGATGAGAATGATCAATTAGAAGATAGGTACACCAAGGATAGCAAAGTGGACCATGAGTTTACTGAAGTCATAGCAGAGGAACAAATAACTTTGGAGGAGCTCAATAGGAGAAATGATCATGCTTAGGCAGATTAGTTAGTCGGGATATGAGAAACTGTCTCATGACTCTGCACGAAAGAGTAATTTGAAAAATAAAAATCAAATAAAGACAAAGTGTCATTATCTCTTTTATCATCATCTTTCGAATCTCGGGACGAGATTCATCTTAAGGGGGTAGAATTGTAACACCCTAAAAATTTGAAAAGAAGAAAAATAGAAAAAATATGATTTTTGTATATTTTTGTGAGCATGAAAATTTAGAATGATAATAATTTTTATAAATTTAAAATTTAATATAAGGGTAGGAACATGATTGAGCATTCATGCTGTTGCATTTGGGATTTTGTGATGAGTGCTTTAAATCAAATTCAATTTGGATTTGAAAATTCTTTGAAATTTGGTTTTGAAAAATTAGAAAAAAAAGAAGAGGAATTCATCTTCACTCGGTTTTGGCCCAGCTCGCAGCCTGGCAGCGTGCTGTTTCGGCCTGCCCTCCCGCGCGCGGCCCACTTCTCCTTTTCCCCGCTTCCCGCTTGGGCCGAGCCCAGCCAGCGGCCTGGCTCGCGCGAGCATGCGCCTTCCTTCCCTCTCCGTCGCTGACGCCGCGGGTCCACAAGTCAGGACCGCCTCCCTCAAGCCGTCGGCAACGGCACCTTCTAAATACATCACCGATCGAATTTCCCCCTTCAATCTCTTCTTTCCTTGTTTAGAGCACCACTAGGCTATAAAAGCCGGATGCCGCACCCCTCCGCTCCATCTTGCACCGAAGCAGAGGACCGACGTCGTCCCGAGGAGGCCACGCTCGAGCCGTAGCCCTAGCCGTCCGCCTCTCCAAGCCGCACGCCTCCCTCGATTCATTCTCGGCTCTGTTTTCGCGTGAGGTGAGATCGCCGTGCTTCGCTCTTTCTCCCGGTACCTTCTACTTGTTGAATGATGCCCGGAAGCGAGGTGTAGCATGCTCCGGCCATGGCGCCGCCGCGGAAAGCTCGCCGTCGGGCCCGATTCCGGCCGGAGCGCCGCCGGCTCTCTCCCCGATCCGATCTGGACCGTCCATTTTAAATCGGACGGCCGTTATTTAAAGATACCGGTTCGCCTGTGAATCTTGCTAAAGAGTCCCTGTAAGATTTAAGTTGTAAACCCGCAGTCCAAAACGTATTATCCCGCGTTCGTTTTGATCTGTTGAAAGCGTATTTTGTCTCGGTAATTGAAAAATACGTTTTCTGATATTTACAGTTTTGCCACTGAGTTTGTTTTAGTCATAAATTATCCGTTTTAACTCTGATTTGATCCATTCAAATTGCGTTAGATTCGTATTTGAGAGCTCTACATGATGATAGAACTGTACAGTAGGTTTGAGATAATTTATTTTCGAGTTTATATTAAAGTAATTATTTATCTATAGGAAATCTTAGAAAACTCATAACTTTTACGTTTTAAATCCAAATTTCGTGATCTTTATGTCTATGTGATCGTAGTAATGTGTAGAAGAGTTTTATAAACTTGTTATACTGTTAGTATTACTGTTGGTTAGGTTTTCTATCTTTAAGTTCCGATGTGAGATTTAATCTATTACTTTAATAAAGAAAATCTCGTTTAATACATAATTTATTTGTTTTAATTCCGAATTAGTCCGTTCAAATTTCAATAGATTTATAACAATATGAACTATGTACTAGTATTAATGTTTTCTTTATCAAAATCTCTGAAATTTCATAGTTTAGATCTAATTTGATTAATAACTGCGCAACTAGATTTATGAATAAAATATTATTGATTTCTCCTTTAAATGTAATTTAGCCTAAGTCACTTTTGAATGTCTATAAAGAGTATTTTATCCTATATATATGATTTTATATAGTTAAAACAAATGAGACCTATAATTTTTCCGTTTTATACAACAAAATCTTTTGGTAGTCGTTTCTTTCACCGTAGCCCCGATTAGAGTGCTTTTCGCGCCTAGCCTGTGTGTTCATAGCAATGCGTAGAACCTCTTTAAAATCTTTTCACCCGTTGTTTCATATGTTTGGTGTACTGTTCTAATTATTATTCATTGTTTGCTTCGTGTATGATTGCTCGATACGTGTGTGGTGATTTATTGATTTCGTCCAGTCGGTGAGATATACGTGGTTATCAAGAAGAGGAAGAAGAAGAACGTTGAAGATTAAAGCTTACCGAAGGATCGGTGTTTAAGGCAAGTATAGCATGGGATTATCCTTGTTTCCTATTCACCTTTAATATATTTAATTCATGTGCATGTGTCTATCTTATTACCACTAAGGATATCCTAGTTTTTGTATCTTGTACCTTGACACCTATGGGACATTGCATTGGGTAGTATTTATGCTAGTGCTCAAGATAAATAACCATGATCTGTAACTTGACTAATGGTATATGCAATAAACGTTTAAAAGATGCTTTATAGCAACATGGCTCAAGGGGGCTAGAGTATGGGGTATTTTTGGTGCTCTAGTTTCTCTCCTTAAGGACTTATCTGTAAGCGAACATCCGGGACTTACAGTACAACTGTGAGGGCTATATGGCTCTGGCTTTAGTCAATTATGAGGACCTTTTCTAGCTTGTTAGTGGTAACCTTCATGGCGTAAGAACGGCTTGACGAATCGGGTATAGTGCGGCCTCTGTCCTTATGTGTATAGGCTGCGCGTTATTGTGCCATTTGGAAGGGGGGCTCTACATCTGTTTGCCGAGTGAATCTAATGGCCCTAACTTGTTAGACGAACCTTTGAAAGACTTCATAGTGAACCCTGCCGACCTTCCTTGGAAGTGGGTCAAGAGATTAGCTACCTCGGGCGAAAGGGTAAATCACGACTCACAGTGAAAGTGTACAACCTCTGCAGAGTGTAAAACTGTTATAACAGCCGTGCTCACGGTCATGAGTGGCCTTGGACCCTTACAGAATAAATGATGAACACTAATGATAATGATAATACTGATGATATTGATGCTCACTAATGATTATTGTTTCTTGCTATACATTATTCTTGTTTACATGATCATGAGGTTATTTGGCCTTTTTGGTAAACTTGTTGCTACTCAATTGCTAAAAGATGACTCACTAAAAGATATTGCAGTAAACCCGTGTCAAACCTTTTGAGCTGCATGAACCCCATGTTATATTTGTTGAGTTCGACATGGACTCACTCTTGCTATTTCCCCACATCTCAGGAAGGGTACCAGACTGTTAGATTCTGGAATTCTTAGGCTTGTGATCAACCAGTTAGTTTGATCCTGGAGTGAAGTCTACACCCGGTGTTCGGAGTTGTCTTTCCGCTGTGTTACTCTTTAAGGTATACTTTATACTATTGAGTTATGTATATTAAGCATTTGTCTTTTGATATTACACTTATCTGTGGCTATATGTGAGATTTGTCATCTTTATTTCACATATAGTGTATATCTGGTTTTGTCCTTAAAACCGGGTGTGACAAACTTAGCTCCAACTTCCATTTTGGGGTCAAGTCAAGTTGCTTAACGAAATTTGGAGAACGCGAGACGTCAATGCCGATGTCGATGAATTTCTAGACTTACAATATTTCTAAGTCCTGAAATTAGCAGCAAATTCGATCTTGTGACCTCGATTTGACTTACTTCCAAGATGATCTAGATCTTCATACAAAAACAAAGTTTGTTATAATCAAACTTTTATTCAACTTTCATTTTTGGTCAACCCTCATATCTGGTTCAGAAGTCAACTTTATTTCTCAGTCAACGCAAAGCCCTTTTTGCTATAGAATCTTGGGTTTCCATGATTTTCGGATACTTTCTCCATCTTTGCTCAACACGAACCCTTCATAACTTTTGTTGTAGAGTTCAATTAGAGTTGTTGGAGCAAGGTGGAAAGGTTTGGTTGATGACCTATATTTCCATCCACTTAATAATGCAATTCTAGCACTTAGTAAAGTCATTCCAACAAGCATATAACTTATCATTTCATGTGACTTTTTGATTCCAAACGTCATGAAACTTTTCCAGGGATCAATATAGATAGGTACTAAGGTGAGACACATGAAGATATTGCAATAACTCCACCCAAGCATATATCTTGAAAATGGACTATATGTAAAGCAAGGGTGCAACATTCAAGTTTAGGTTAGGCTCATCTCCATAGGTTGACCTTGACATCGCCATCTCCACTTAATATATCATGTTTGAGCTCAAACCCAGTGCTTAACTAGTGGCAAACACCTGGGGTGTTACAGCCCTCCCCCCTTAAAAGAATCGCGTCCCGAGATTCGGTGCGAAGAACTTTCTAAGGGAAGAGAAGCATGTTATCCAATTCCAACATCTGCAAGCGCATCAGGCTACTTAGCTTAAAGCATTAGAGAGGATAATTTGGAAGACAACTTTCTGATACTCGCTCGAAGTAGAAACTTTGGTCTAGATAATTTCCTTCACTGACTTCCATGAAGCATTGTTACTTTGGGAGGAATCCAAGACAATGCGGTACTTCGTTTACGGTGCACGAAGAGTACTACGAGCATGGACTAATTACTCATAGCATTTACTTTTCTAGTGGCATCACATGTGCAACTTCCGATAAGGGTTGGATCCATATACGAGATAATCATTCTTTGAGGCTATCAGAAACCGTCTAACCAATAGACAATGTCCATCCCGGTCATAGACTACTCACTCACTCAGATGCCAACTGATGGAAAACTACATATTGTTCCACATGTGCAGTTCTCTTTCTCTGATGCCAACACTGTATTATCTGAGTCTGCTGAGGGAACAGTGAAAGTGATAGCTGACTCTGTCAGTTCTGGATTTCTGCCAACGGTTATCTAAGAAGATTCTCTTATACAAAGGCAACAGTTATCTGGGTTGAATTAGATGCAATCTCTTAGGTAAAAACACATATAAAGTACCAGAGACACATCAGCACTAGAGAACCATTACCGCAAAAGGATGATAGCTAGGTCTGAAAGACAACAAAAGTTGCAAGTATCCACCAAAATAGTTCTGTTCTAAAATGGCAGCCAAACAAGCTGACATGACATCTCTCAAATCCTATGTTTTACTCAACCAATACTCATATAAACTTAAGACATTGAAGGGTCCTAAGCAAGGAATGAGGTTACCAATTTTGGGTCAATCCAACTTCGTTTGAGTCACTAACCGTTGACTTGAAGATAACCGGTGTAGTGCCACAAAAATTCTAGACAGATTTCGTGTTCTTCCTTTTCTTTTGCTTCACATGTTGAGATGTGTGTTTTGCACTCTTTGATCTTTCTCATAGTAGCAGAAGCCTTTTGTCTCGCTGAGGATGGAGGTGATAGTCTTCCTGATAGGTTTCTCAGGGAACAATTTACGCCGTTGATCTAGACACCAATCTTGACGATGCACAAGCATTGGACTTGTGGGCTATTTTCATAGAGCACAAAGCATTATTCCACACGGAGGGCATCCCTACGTAGATAAGGAACCATTTCTGAATATTTTCTGGCACTTCGTCCAATAGAACCTTGAACCAAAACCCTTTGAGGTTCTTAGGGGCACAATGATGCCGATCGAAACTAGGGACATGCTTTCTCTAGTTCTTTACTTGGCTAATACAACATCTTGCACTATATATGTGATTGTCCAAGATGGAATTGACTTGCTAGCGCATTTGGAGAAGATACAACACCTGCATTGCTGACCGGCTTCATGGCCTCTTTGCTTACTATTGTTCGTTGAGACATTACCATCATGTCTATCAAAGAATTGTTATGTGACTGGAGATTAACCTTCTTACTGGTAATTAATTAGTTGTCTCTCAATTCTCAAAGTTCCAACATTTACTCTTGACCACCACAATAATTACAGTCGAGGCACAAACAAGTGGTCGACATTGAAGTCTACAGATAAAGAGTCACACCAGAGAGAGTTAATTTCATCTGTATGACTGTCATCCACACAAGGATCAAGACATTGATAGTTAGGTCATATGCACCATGTGACGATCAGTTCTTTTCCAATGGATAACTTGTCCAATCATTTAGTGTTAGGTGCCCATTCGATTCAACAGGGATGGCATACATTACTCAATCGATGACTGACGTCGTATAAGGGCACATAGGGAGAGTCACTTGTCTACCACCTCTTGCAGTCTGTTAAAGCTTATGCCGGTGACTGTTCTTCAAAGGTCATCTTCTTAGCAACTTCAAGGGATATCTACTACATAAGGTCTAAGATATGAATCTTTAGATAAGATATAGGGAGATAACCAAGGAAAACGGTCATGAGAAATAACAGATCGGTTGTTGTTTCATAATGGATCATAAATAGCAACTTTGATACCAGCGCGTGCCGAGCAGCACAACCTTGTGTGCGCGCCCACAGGAGGCTCTCGGTTTTGTCGCGGCACCATAGAATGCTAATCGTAACACCATTATTAAACGCACAAACAAAGTGGAATTTCAAGTGGCACCGATTAGGTGGTAAGAACAAGCACCAGACAAGGGAGGAGTAGCAAGCAAGGGTAGTTACAAGGTTTAGAGTCAACAAGGAGGCGATTCAAAGATTAAAACACAGCGCAAGGGAACATAGCTTAATTGCCGAAGACAACTGAGGAAGGGTTCTCGGTCACGTTGGACAACAACATGAGATCAAGATTAATAACGTTGAGAGACATTAGAAGTTGAGATGGACTTTAGCAGACTTCTAGAACAAAATGATACACCGATCAGAGATTGGGTTGATAAGATAACCACTTGATTTCACAAGCAAAGATTTTTAGATCAGACAACGAGAGATTAGCGTTGCTCGGATCATCTGTAGGAGAGACAATCGGGAGGTTCAAAATGGAATTGGGTATGGTCTCCAAAACTTGGCAAGCAACAACTGTGGTTAAGATCGACGTTCGTTAGGACTTAACTTGGTTGGTCAATCGACAAGGGCATTCTCCAAAAGGTAGCGGATGTCCAAGGCCTAAGCAAACATATAAGGGGACTACGCTAGGGCCTATGGTTCAAGCAAGGCATGGATACACAAACATTCAAGGGCTAGCAACCACGTCTACAGGCTCTGGCTCCTACGAGAGAATCTAATTAGAGACGATAACCAGGCGATTACGTAACGTGAGCGTTGTTCTAGGATAAAGCATCTTCAACACTCACATGCTCACCGAGGACAAAAGAGAGGTCAACTATGACACTACCTAGATAACAAGCATCTACACAGCATCACAGTTTTAAGCGGACACTTGAGATTATTGGTCAGGTTAACTTAAGCATCCAATACTAAGTAGAAGGCTCACACCTAACAAGAATTTATCCAACAAGAACTAACTACAAGTTTAGATAAAACAAAAGCATGCTAAAGTAATCAAATTAGTGCATGCACATCAATCACAAGTTACTTATTTATTAGGACAAAGGTGGGAGGAGCATAGTTATATGCACAAAGCAACAATCATGATGATGCATGCTTCATTCTATTCGTCCTCACAAGATTGCCAGCCTAAGGTGGCAATCACATTCTATGTCGGTGGCATAACACGCATTCTCTCGATATAGAGCTAGTCGTTAGCTACATTCAACTTACGCATTCATGGTTAGCGTACCTGCAGAAAATTTCATTGCAGCCCAACAATTCCCAATATAGCACACAATGAAAGCAGTAAACTAAATACTCTCCATACATACATCCCCTGATGCATATACTTTGGTATCATAGCTACCCAACAAATGTACCCACAATTAAGTACTTTCATAAATACATGGTTAAACATGTAATTATGCCAGTAACCACAGCTAACTCTCCCCTAGACCGATGGTTGAACGGTCATGCTCTCCCAACTCACACTTACCTTGGCGTAGGTGCGACGTTGCAAGAATGTAACTCTAGCGACATATATGGCTATTTCATATATGAAGGTTACCACTACCATTCGACCACATGGTAACAGTGCGGTCAAGTTATCACTCATACATACCTTGGCTTGGGCGTAGATGTAAAAATTTTAAACCCCCAAGTTAGTACTTAAATAAGTCACCTAAGGGTCCTTAATTGGGCATAAAGGAAATGACCACTGGCATACTTAGATTCAAAATGCAGATTTGAACAAACCTATATATGTAGTAGCTATAAGTTGTCAAAAACTGATTTTTGCAAACAAAACCTTTGTTTTCAATACACATATGACATGTTTAGTGTTGAACCTTGCTCCGATGCCAGCTGTCACGGAACCGCCCAAATTATAAGAACAAAAGTACAAAAACAATCGCCGGAGCAATTAAATTCCCGTACTTAAGCTCCTATAACTCCGGTAGTCCAATAAAATCCCGAGGGATTTCAAACCAACCAACATACAAGCCAAGATCGTAGTGGTCCAACATAACAGGTCATATGTTACATCCATTTCATAAGTAATTCAACATATATCGGAGTTCGGTAGAGTTATTACAACTCAAGTTCAAAAGTAGCGGAAGCAAAGTAGTTTGAAACTAATATCACCTTAATTCAAATACATGCCAGTACCAAGTCAAATTCCCATAAAAGCAAGAAAGACAAGATAGCGCAGACGGATCATGCCCATGATCACACTTCGCCACTACAGCCGGAGTCTTCCAATTCTTGCAGTAGCTATGTTATATCACAACCTGTAACAAGTGGGAATAAACCCTGAGTACGAGAAGATACTCAGCTAGACTTACCCGTCATAAACCAGAAATAATGACACCAAGGAGTATGCAAGGCTTTCTTTCAGTGGGCTAGCTTGACTCATTTGCGAAAAGCATAAGTTATCATAAATAAACTAATTTAAGTATTTTTGCATCATCTTTATTATAACCTATTCAATCTAGGTAAGCACCTATGCTAAAGCAATCACTTGATTAATCATTAACATCAAAGGTTACCATTTTAGGTTTAGCATTTCCAACATTACCCACATAACCATCCATGTTCCATAATCATTACTATGATACAGTAGCTCGAGTCAAGTGCTCACTAACCGGGAGCGACGGCGATTCGAATCGAATTCCTATCCAGCTAGAGATTTATTCCTCACACAAACCTCACTCACCTGCTAAAGTGAGGTGTTGGTCACCGAGTCAACCATTCAGGTAAAGTCGCGAGCTTGCCAGGAACCACTTGTACCCGGGGGCCACCCGACTGCTCTTTGGCCTTATCATCGCGCCCCCGTATCCTACCACTACTGCTCCGGTACAGTGCGTTGCGGACAATCCACTCGGCCCGAATAATCTCCCAGCTTCGCGGTCGGAAGGTACTTTATCCGGCCAGCTAAATGTGAGGCATGCATTCAACATGACCCGAGAGACAACAACGGACGGTCCTTAATCGACACAGACAGAAACTACAAGCACCCCAGAACCCTGTCTGGTTGCCCAATACTTATTCCGTCCGGTCTCCAATTATTCATCAACGCTTGGTTATTTCCAGGATAACATCCATTCCATAGCTAAAGTATTCCCGTAACCACCTATAATTTCAGGTGACAGGAAATCACCGATCTCTACCGGTCTAAGCAGGGCTAAGCATTATTTTCGATCCTGAACTAAAATAGGATTTCAGGCATATTTATGGGACAAGGAAAGGATATATATGCAGCAAGTGTTTTCAATCAACTCCTATAACTTAATGCAACAATACATATATAACATATATATATATACTCAATTGCTTTTGTAAAGTAGGAGGCTTAGAATGCTCCGGGGCTTGCCTGGGATCCGACACAAGTCAGTAGTTGTCAGATGACACTCGCTGAGTACTTCCATCTTCGGGATAGTTCCACCAAACACCGTCTTCGGGTTTGGCTTCAACATCTCATCCTTCACGTGGTGCATCTAGCGAACCTAAATGAGATGCAAGATGCATGCGTATGAATGTGATGAATGGTAACATAAGATGCATTACATAATTATTCATGTAAACACACGATTAAGACATAGACACCAAAAGCTAATTAACTAACATCACACAACCAATTAAAGAGGGCAAGCACATTAAGCATAACACAAGTTTGACAAGATCACAAGTATCTTAACTTGACCATCATCAAGGGTATAAGCCACACTTAGTAACACATGGAGTAAACAACCATAACTAGCATCTGACAATTCCTGGACTGCAAACAACATCTACATGTTTGGATCATAACTGGAGTTATACAAATCCAATAGCCATGCAACAAGACATTCTGGAAAGCTTATGAAATTGTATATAATTCATATTTAATCATCTTAGCATGATTCTCAATTTAACCAAGTCAAACATGCATAATTACAGAATCTGGTCCAGAGATTCCAGAGAACAACTATTTCTGAAACCCAACTTGAAACAGTCATTACTCACAAACTATAAGGCCAAATACCACCAAAATTTAACACAAGCTAGATTAATGAGTTATTTACAACTTTGTTATAAGCATGTTTCTCAGAAAACATCATTTTCATGGTGCAATTACCAAAGTCCCAGAAACTGTCCAGGAAAGCATCAATTGCAAGAATAAATATTAACTTATATTCCAAACATACATTTGGCCACAAACAATGTAACCATCATAAAGTGCATGTTAAATGATCACCAAAAAGCATAGTGCTCATCATTAAATAATTTCTTTTAATGCATTTCTTAATTTATTTAAATAGCAAGGTGAAATAATAAACATATATCAAAATTCCATAATAAAACCTATAAAAATTACAGTAGCTCTTACGTACACCCAATAGTCTACTGTACAAATTTTAAGCCATTTGGACAGGTATATCAACATCTATGAAAAAGACAAATTGCTATTGCAAGAATTCACGTGAGAGAAAGATACACTAATAAATCACTCATATGGCAACCAAAATTCATAAAATAATTACCACACATTAAAAATCATATGAATAGCATGCCACAAAAATTTCACTTCATTTGGAGCCCTAGATCTACAGTTATGAAAATGACAAATACATATAACATTAAAAACCTAGCTGCACAAATCTATTTTTATAGAGAAAACTTTAAACTAAAATATGCCATATTATAGATCTACTGCATAGATAATTTTACAAGGATTCCAAAAAGTCCTCATTTGCTATTTTACGATTTTTCTACAATTTATTATGATTTTCCAAAGTTTTAGTCATTTTTCTGCAAAAGAAAATTATTAAACCGAAAAGGACAATCACTTTTACAACGGGACCCCTGGAAGAAACTTTAATCAAACCGAGCGAACAAGTCCTTCTTGCACTATTCAAATGAGTCTGCGGCTTCACAGAAAGGTCCCTCCCTTTAGTCGAATTCCCCCCGCGAGGTCCTTTGTCGCGAATGAACAGAGGGGTCGTCGGGAGCTCGCGGTTCTCGGCCGGAAAGGCTCGTCGGCGTCGGTGGAGTTGCGGGGAAGGAGGAGGGGTGCCGTGCAAACCCGCTGGGCAACCCAGCTCGACCCGAGGCAGGCCAGGTCGGCCTGGCCACGTGCACAGGCGTCCATGGCAGAGGCGGCTCTGGTGGCCGTGCGCTACGGCGGCGAGGAGAGGCCGGGGATGGGCTCGGCCATAACAGCAAGCGGCGGCGAGGGTTCTGAGGCTCATGGCTTGAGCTGGGGAGGCGAGGGGCGGCGAGGAACGCGGTCGGCATGAGCTCCGTCGGCCGACAATGGCGACGGCGCCCGCGAACAGCAACCAAGAGCATGGAGGGCGAGGCGAAGTGGGCGAGAGCGAGTGAATAGACTGAGGGCGAGCTCGGGCGCTTCAAATAGAGGCGAGGAGCGAGCACGGCGCGTGGCGCGGAGCTCGGACGCGTGGCGGCAATGAAGCGCGCGCTCTGCTGCATGGCTGCCACGGCGCCTTTTCGTCGAACACGTGGTGAGCGTCACTGTGCCCGCCTTGGAGTCCATTTTTGGGCCACCTCCAGGCCGAATCAGTCCTTGGGCCAAAAATAAAGTTTGTTCACCTCAGCCTGCTCTACATTTTTCATTTAGAGACCAAGGTCATTAGAGCTCTTCAACAGCAGGTAATTAAGCCACAAACTGCTAGTGTCAGCGTATTGACAGCGACAAGCAAACGTTCAAATTGATGGTGAAAACGAGGTCAAACTAGTGTCATCTTTTTACATGATCTTCTCCATGAACTTAGCTCCAACTTCCATTTTGGGGTCAAGTCAAGTTTCTTAACGAAATTTGGAGAACACGAGACGTCAATGCCGATGTCGATGAATTTCTAGACTTACAATATTTCTAAGTCCTTAAATTAGCAGCAAATTCGATCTTGTGACCTCGATTTGACTTACTTCCAAGATGATCTAGCTCTTCGTCCAAAAACAAAGTTTGTTATAATCAAACTTTTATTCAACTTTCATTTTTGGTCAACCCTCATATCTAGTTCAGAAGTCAACTTTATTTCTCGGTCAACGCAAAGCCCTTTTTGCTATAGAATCTTGGGTTTCCATGATTTTAGGATACTTTCTCCATCTTTGCTCAACACGAACCCTTCATAACTTTTGTTGTAGAGTTCAATTAGAGTTGTTGGAGCAAGGTGGCAAGGTTTGGTTGATGACCTATATTTTCATCCACTTAATAATGCAATTCCAGCACTTAGTAAAGTCATTCCAACAAGCATATAACTTATTATTTCATGTGACTTTTTGATTCCAAACGTCATGAAACTTTTCCAGGGATCAATATAGATAGGTACTAAGATGAGACACATGAAGATATTGCAATAACTCCACCCAAGCATATATCTTGAAAATGGACTATATGTAAAGCAAGGGTGCAACATTCAAGTTTAGGTTAGGCTCATCTCCATAGGTTGACCTTGACATCGCCATCTCCACTTAATATATCATGTTTGAGCTCAAACCCACTGCTTAACTAGTGGCAAACACCTGGGGTGTTACACAAGCCCACTGTCAAAGCCCGCTAGCTTGCAAGCGTATCCATGAGTAGCTTGCCGGTGCATCCGTGACCTGGCCGACCACATGCCGCCCTTGGTGAAGCCAACGAGGAGCTTGCCACCGCATCCATGAGCAGCCCGGTGCCGCCCTTCACTACCGGAATCCGCTTCTTTGCCGAGCGCCGGAGGCTTTGCCGAGCGTTTTTTTGGGCGCTCGGCAAAGAAGGCTTTGCTGAGAGCCAAATAAAAAACACTCGGCAAAGCCTCTGCACTCGGCAAAGAAGGCTTTGCCGAGCGTCCGATAAACGGCTCTTGGCAAAGTGCCAAAAAAAAACACTCGGCAAAGGCTTCTTTGCCGAGTGCCAAAGTAAAACATTCAGCAAAGCAATTTTTCAAACCACGTTTTGGTACTCTAAACGAATTCAAATAAAAAAGTTTTCAACTACAAAGTTTCATAACTTCTCATGATCTAGAAACTTTATATTGGTTATTTCTTCATTCGACAAAGTAATAATTACGTTGTTCACAAAATCTATATGACTCTCATGTAGTTTCATGAAACTACAAGAGAGATATATAAGATTTATGAACAATGTTAGCACCATAATTTCGGATGAAAAAACTTTCTAAATGAAGTTTGTAGATCTCGAAAGGTTATGAAACATTGTAGTTGACCACTTTTTAATTTGAATTCATCTTGTCAAGCAAATCTACGTTTGAAATTTAAAATTTTAAAATTCAAATTTTGCAAAAGACCTCGGATGGAAAAACTTCCTACATGAAGTTTGTAGATCTCAAAAAGTTATGAAACATTGTAGTTGACCACTTTTTCATTTGAATTCATCTTGTCATGTAAAACTACGTTTGAAATTCGAAATTTTAAAATTTGATTTTTTCAAAAGATCTCGGATGGAAAAACTTCCTAAATGAAGTTTGTAGATCTCGAAAAGTTATGAAATATTGTAGTTGACCACTTTTTCATTTGAATTAATCTTGTCATGCAAAATTACGTTTGAAATTTAAAATTTTAAAATTTGAATTTCTCAAAAGACCTCGGATGGAAAAACTTTCTATATGAAAAATATAGTGCTCGAAAAGTTATGAAACTTTGTAGTTGATAACTTTTTGATTTAAATTCATTTAGGGCCTCAAACAATCAATTTTCACTTGATTTAGTATAATATTTGAGTAAACGAAACGACATATAGACGCATATGAGTGTGCAGTTGTGTAGTGCAGGTGACAGAGGAGGTATCGCGTGGGGGAGAAGTCATGAGTTCGAATCCCGCCAACCGCGTAGCCGTGAATTTTGCGTGAAAAATGCCGCGAATTTTGCGGGCATTGGCCAGTAGGCCCCTCCCCCGATTAAATTTTTTTTCCAGGTTTTTTTTTCGCATTTTTTTTTCACGCTTTGCCGAGCATCGTGCTCTCGGCAAAGGCTTTGCCGAGTGTCCGATAAACGGCTCTCGGCAAAGAAGCTTTTGCCGATCGAATTTTTGCCGAGGGCGCTTTGCCTCGGTAAAGGCTTTGCCGAGGGCCTTAGAGGCTTTGCCGAGAGCCTGTGGCCCTCGGCAAAGCAACCTGCTCCGGTAGTGCTTGTTGAAGCTGCTGAGGAACTAAGTGCTGCATCCTCGAGGAGCCCACACCTATCAAAAGAAAGAGTGAGGATGAGGGAGAGATGACGCCACACCAGGTGGAGAAGGGGGAGAGATGAGCCTGACATCCCTGCCATGGATCCACAGAGGTAGGTTGGGTCAACACCGCCGCAGATCCTCAAGTAATGGTGGGTTCACCTCTCTGCCGCGAGTGGAACTAATATTGCCGGAGTCAATTCATCGGAGCCAGAGTTGAGTTGCTAGAGTCGGAGTCGAGTCGGAACCGTCATCACCACTGAAGCCCATGGATGGGGCACCGGCACCTCTCCCGCCTACTCCATGGACGGTGCTCCACCTCCACACTCATCAAGCCTTGCCATGGTTGTGTTGGAGCGCTGGCCGTCCAGCGAGCAGAAAGATGAGAGAAGGTAGACAGAAAATATTTTCGTCAACCCGTGTTACCAATTCAGACAGTGAGACAATATCAATTAGCAAACAAAGATTGGCCCCTGAAATTGACCTAGCTTAAGACCACAGGCTAGGTCCCCAATACCAGGTCCATGGTAGCTAATGTCTACAAGCACTACTTTCTTATATTTATAAAACATTCCTCCACAGGGCTGACAGGAAAAGAATAGTGAGGATAGATAAATTAAAGAATGTTAATTAGAGCATGGAACTGATAAACAATGAAGGGAAAAAGAAAGATATTAAATAACTTTGTGCTTGCTTCACAATTGGCTAGCAGATGCTCTACCCTCAGGCGCTCACACCTTTGCCAGGTAGTGAGTGATACCCTGCCAGTGAGGTGGGCTCATGTCTCCTTGGCGTCCCCCAACAGCTTTGTTGTTTGCTGGATCAAAGGAATTGATACTAATCTTCTCTGGTCATGTTGCCGTTGCAAACGTCCTAGGAGCTACTATAGTAGTTTTGTCAGTACATCACATACAAAACACATATTGAACTGCACCAAGTACATATAATTCCAGATGCCTCCTATACCTACAAAGGACACTATTTGGTGCATGGACGAAGAACAAGCACATCTGGACCTTTCATGTTCCTTGGTACACTGGCTACATGGTGCACAACACCGACTAACCAATTCTGCTGGGCAAGAAGCCCCATGGATTCAAATAATAAAAAAATCTAGTCGGGGCATTGTTAAATAGGAGCAGTCCAGTCGTCCAGAGGTATATATGGAACTGGAGGCGTTGAATGGGGAGGCTGCATGGCCACGTGCATATATATGGAGGACGTGACAGTGAAATTTGGATAAGAAAGAGGAATAGTTAAAGATTACTACAGTTTTGTCGGATATATAGATGAGAAACAATATGGTACGTACCAACTCTTTTGTCCCTAAAATTTTGTGACTGCATGCACCACACATGTACCTGGGACGGGACACCATGGGCACTATCTCTCTATCCGGTTTGACTGGTGGTTAGTGAGGTGTTGGTGTAAGCATTCTCAACAACTGAAATGTATCAGTGAACTACTATAGAAAAGCTGGGCAAGAAATTGACATTCAACCTCTCAAACATTTGCAATGTTTTAATTTTTAAAAATAAAGGATACCTAGGGAATTTCACTCCAGAAACAGGATGCAAAGCCTTCTCAGTTCAGCCCAACAGCTTACCATTCGTCAGTTGTCCCATGCTCGTGGCCATGGCGGCCAGGCATTCTTCGCATCTCCTGGTGATGGCACAGTTTGAACAGGTCTCGTCCAGCCCATGTCATTCTCCTTCCCCTCCGCTAGTGCTGTCCTCCTCTGCAGCTCTCACCGCTGCATCCTTCCCCTTGTTCCCCCACTACCCCAGTCCAGTTTTTTCCTGACGGCCCGTTCCGTCAGGAAAAGTCACGAAAACCGTCAGGGAAGGGTATCCGTGTCGGTTACCGTCAGGGATAACCCGTCAGGGAAAAATCGACGGGGAAAGTCAAGTTTCCCTGACGGTAACCCGTCACGAAATAGTCCCTGACGGCTGAGACCGTCAGGAAAAATGTCCACCGTCGGTTTTTATCCTGCCGTCAGGGAAGAGTTTCCCTGACGGCCACGGAACGTCAGGGACAGTTTCAATTTCCCCCGTCGGCCGACCAACTGTCAGCGAAATTTCAAACTTTCCCTGTCAGTTCACTACCGTCAGGGATTGTTTAAGCTTTCCCTGTCGGTTCACCAACTGTCAGGTATGAAAATGGCTTTCCCGTCGGTTGTCCAACCGTCAGGCCTGGGATCCTTCCATCAGGGAAGATATTTCCAGTCATTTGGCTGGCAAGAATAATTGATTATTTAGCCATTATAAGGCCACTGTTCACAACTAATTAGTCACTAAAAAACACTATTACAACTGATGTAGCCATTCATTCATCCACACTTAAGTAACAAATATTATATTCAACAATCTTAGAACCTCATTCAAGTTGTACATGAATACAAAGCTATATAATAATTAGTGCCTTCTAGTTAGGTACCTAACAGGGAGCAGCACAAGTTAAAAGTGCTAACCTCCAACTAGATGCTATCTATCTCTAAACACAACTAGTAGCTGGCTGCTATCTCATGACAGTATACAGCCACTTGTGCACAAGATAGCCAAAAGAAATCAACATTCCTTGACCCAGGAAGTCTACAGGTAGCAATCTGCTTTTTGATGGCAGTATGCACCCTCATCTGCACAAGGCACATGCAGTGAATAGGCAACATGTAGCTGCCACTCCACAACTAGCATGCATGCCTTGAAGCACGATGGAATCCACAACCAAAATACCTCCCTTGCACAAAATACCCAGCATAACACATGCATGGCCTTCGAACTTCTTGTTTGTTGCCATCAGCCCTAGTAGATAAACAAAAGACTACAGCTTCACAAAATACTTCCTGCCACCTCATAACTCAATGGCCATCACTGTTCTCCCTGTCCATGTTAGCTGAAGCACGAGATGATCCATCTATAGTCCCTCCCTACGACCAAAAAAAATTATAGGATCATTCCAGAAGGGAAGTAACAGGCAGGGTAGTAACAGGTAGAGAAGCTACTGTAATCAGGTAGAGAAACATCAAACTGGTGGTTTGAACAGAACACCCATGTTGTTTCTAACATGTCATCCTCAATGTCTAACAAACTGAAGCAAGAGACTAAGGCTAGATACTCAATTGTTGGAAGCAAATGACTAAGAAACTAGGACAAGAAATAAATTGGAAAAATGGACAGCGTTTAGTTAGGAACCAGGACTCTATTTACATGATTAGCAAGAGTACAGTAGGAATTATTTCATATGTAGCTCTAAAATAGCTCAACCATTCCCAGCTCTTTCAGTGTTCAATAATCTCTATTGATCCTTAGCACAAAAAAGAGAACTTACTAGCAGCAACACACATGCTAGCAACCAATAAGCAAGATAATGAGAGTTAGTGGTATCACTATTTTGAGCACATGTACAAGCAAATCATATATTGGTACAGCAAGAAAACTTTGAGCACAAGCAGCTGCAGGTCTGGTAATATTAATCTTACCATGTCATTTTCTTCTTCCTGAAGCAGATCTGGTGGCATCTCTATTTGTACTTTGTCAAGAATGAGCTGCAGGTTAAGATACAGAATTAATATTTACGAACCTTGAACTGTAGACAGATAGTGCACCAAAACAGAACTGTACCTCAAGTAAACGACCATTACGCTTCACATCTCGAGTCAATGCAGCATTCTTTTCAACCAAGGTATTGTTTTGTTCAGTTAAGCGACCAACGTTGGCAACCGATTCCTCATATCTTGCCATTAGATTTTGAAAAGCCCTTGAGGTTGCTGGCCTTGTTCCACTTGCCTTGGCAGCATGAATTATTGTAGCCTTGTTGACAGCACCATTTCCTATTGCAAGACGACCATGCGGCAAGCCACCACCAATTTTATATGCAATTTGACCATCAAATGGTTGCTCTTGCCAATTCTCTGGATACTTTTCTTGCAATGCTTCATTGTAGTCATCCTAGAAATAACAGAAATTATTTGTCAGAAACTACAAATGGAAAAGCATGAAACTAGATAGAAAGTGCTTCTGCATACAACAAGTTTCTTTGCCCGTTCTGGAATTGGGCCAGCATTCCCATTGGCATCACAATTCTTAAGGCCAGCTAACATGCAGGAAAAAGCATTTATTATAGTACCCTTCCCAGGTCCATGCTTAGCTTCCTTCAAGGCATAAAAGAAGTGACCAATGTTAATGCATTGCATGTACTCTTCAAAAGTAAGTCAGGCTTCTCCAGTGAACCAGTCAGGCTTGCATTGCATGTACTCTTCAAAAGTAAGTAGTTTGGCACAGGCAAATACATCAGACTTTGGGCTCTTTATGATTTCGCGATAGTAGTACTTGACAGCATCTGGACGAGCTTGGTACATCATATTCTTGCATTGGGTGTGTGCATATTTCTCAAATACACGGTCCGCTTCATCTTCAAGTCCTTCAGGAACTTCATATATGCTCTGGAAAAGAAACAATAGTCAAGCATTACTGTAAATAGTGTTGAACACCACTTGACAACTGCTCAGGCATGCCTATAGTTGAAAGAAATACAATGACATATCTTATATGCTCACCCAGAACTCTTCTTTCACACGATCAGCTGGGGTCTGTCCATCCACCTCCCTTAGAATATGCGAGTAGTGTTCCCACTTGCTTGCATGATATTTGAATGGACGACCATCTCTAGTTGTCCCTTCAATGATCGGAGGATATTCTTTTTTTAAAAGCACTCCAAGGATGGGGCCTTTCTTCATTTTATCATCAATTGAGTAATTAACATAGCTGAATTGGCTGCTCAATAAGAAAAATAAAATACACCATAAAAGGGTTAGCAAGTTCTAACACTAGCATTGTCTGCACTAATTAACAGAAAAAAAATTCAGCATGCACATACTTGTCACCCTCAGGTATTATGGCTATCCGACCACAGCGAGGCTTATGTGGTTTATTGCGGCCCCTTATCCTCTTTTCTGTAGGAGGCTGACTCTCGACGTCATGTGAGACATCACTTGATCTTGGTCGCCTATCCGTTCGATGATTAAAGGACTGCATCTCCTGCCACATAACATGTTGCAACATAATGTTAGTAGCAGATTTTTAAAAGCAACAGTATAAGTGGTAGTAAAAAAGACTGCATACAAAAGTTGAATATAACAATACAATAGTAGAAAAAAGACTGCATACATAGAAGCACACAAAAGATACATAGACTGCATACATAGAATGCAGCAAAAAGTAAGCACTCAATAAATATATGGAAGTCATGACTGTTCAAACCAAAAATCTTCTTTTGTAGTAGGTTAACCCCACGCCTAAGATTAGCTGCATACCCATCTGGAAACTTAAGCTCTCGGAACCAATTTAGAATTTTGGGTTTGTCATCCTTATCTATGCAGTATGGAGCCCTTGGTCTCTGCCACTTGCCATTCTTTTGGTATAAATGAAGAGAAGGGCGGTTGCAAAGCAGTTCTATGTCTTGTCTAGCTTTCACCTTATTTGATCCTTCCTTATAGCGGGAGGTTTGGCATATGTCACACTTATCCTTATTCTCGTTATCTTTGTAGTACAACATGCAATTTTTTTCACAAACATCAATCTTATGGTATGGCATACCAAGGCCCTCTAGCATTTTTTTTGGAACGGTAGAAGTCCTTAGGCATCTTACAATTAGGAGGGAGGAGTTCATGCATGAGTTCCACAAAATCATCATAACATGCCACTGAAAGATTGTACTATGATTTAATGGCCAATAGTCGAGCAACAGCAGAGAGACTAGAGTGCAAGGTTTGCTCATGCACTTGCTCATCTGCACTAGCAACCATTCTGTAGAAGGCTTGGGCAGAAGGAGTTGGTGTTTCATCAATTAATGGTGGGTGCTCACCAGCTAAGTCAACTAGCATAGAATCCATCCGATCCGTCTCACCAAATCCCTCATTTTCTACCGCAGAACTAGTCCCAAGATTGTGATTTCCCAGCCTCTCACCATGTTCTGTCCAAGTTTGGTAATTTTCCTTGAACCCATTGTGGCACAAATGTAGCTCTACCCTAGGCCTTTTATGCCTGAAATAATTTCGACACATGGAACAAGGGCACCTAATTGTATCAGACTCAACTAATTCAGGGATTGAGAAGGCATGCTCCAAAAACTCTTTTGTTTTATCAACCCATTCATTTGATATCCTACCACGCTTCCAACCACTATACATCCAATCACGATTTGCCATATCTTATCTGCCAACTTGTATAAGAAGATATGAACTAACCAGCTGCTATCCGAGTCACAGTAGTTGTCCAAGACTTCGAGGTCAGCTCACAAACCACAGAGAGCACCAAATAAAACAGCAACAGGCAATCACAGTGAGGAACCTGTTAACAATTTAGAAATAAAACAAATTGCTTTAGTCAAACAAAATAAAAAATTCATATACAACTACTAATAATAGAACACTAAAAGACATAATAACAAATTTCTATCCAGCTAGTACACCATAACTAGTGAATCACAATGCAAAAACAGAGCACCAAAAGAAAAGTTAGTCACTGAGATTACTGTTATCTCTAAATTTGCGCAAAATATAACAGCAAAATTGATTGACAGAATTACATGTCAGGTGAACTAATCCATATATACAGAGCAGCATAACTAGTCAATGTATTTTGTCAATCAAAAGCACATCAAGATGCAATCATTGAAAGAATGGGAAGTGAAATTCTCAGGTCACTGCTACAACCAAGCTTCGACAGTGCCATATTGGTGTATGGATCACAACAGCTATCCACCAAACAGCAGCTAATTCAGCACATCAAGCACAATTGAAGAACATATATGCTACATAATGATTTGTGTAGAGAGAAAGGAAACCAGGAAGGGGAGACAAGTCGTTGTCTGACCTCTTGCTGTTCGACAGTGACAGGAGAGTTCTTCCAGATGGGGGTGAGAGAGTTGGTGTCCAGGTTGCTCCTGCGAGACGTTGGCTGCTGCAAATACAAACAAACCCTGAAGCGAGCAGTCAAAATGGGAGGCAAAACCAAATCAGATGAATCAATCAACAAAGAAGATACAAATGATTTAAATAGGGCAAAATCGCTGGGGAAAGAAATCGAAATCGATGGGGGCAGCGGGCGGCGCTGCTGGTTTCTGGGGTGCGCCCGCGCCGGTCGCTAGGGCGACAGCCGCCGCCGGAGGAAGGTGCAGCGGTGGCGTGGTGTGCTAGGCGGCGCCCGGTGCAGGTGGCTTGGCCATAGGGGCTGTGCGGCAGTGGCGCCGGAGAGTGGCTGGTGGCAGCGACGCTGGATGGGGGCGGCGGCAGCTCTGGATGTGTGAGGACTGACTGGGGCGGTGGCGGCTCTGGATGTGTGAGGAGAGAGAATTTGGGGAGGGGAAAAGATAAGGTCACGGCTGGGTGTTTGGCGGGTGGCCAAAATAATTTCCTCCATTCCCTCTCTCTGTTAGTGGGCCAGACGGATCCGCGTGCGCGCGCTCATCCAATTGCTGGGCGCGAAAGACTTGAGGAAAGCACGTGCAAGTGCTGTTGCTGCGTGCGAAAAGCACCAGGCAGCTTCCTGACGGTGCCCCACCGACGGGAAACAACTCTCCAGACGGTTTTGGTGCCACGCCAGGGATACTTGAGTGTTGCTGACGGAGGACGCGGGGCCGAGGGGGAAGGTTTGGACCGACGGGAAAAAATGTATGTGGGGTAGTGCCCTCATTGAAGGTGCGATGGCCATGCACCTGCATTCGCATGCAGGGTTGACAACGACGACTGCTTTTGGAGTTCCTGGTTCAGGGCCATTAGGACGGTCTTCATGCTCACGTGTGGCTGCTGGAAACTGGTGCTGCACGCCCTCTCCTATATTGCTGAACGAGGGCACAGCACACGGTCTTCTTCTAGAGGAGTTCGACAATAGTTGATTCAAAAGCTGAGCTTCAGAAGGAGCAGATTCAGCATAGATGAGCAGACTATGTTCAGTCTAAATATTGATTTGTTATTGTAAATTGATGTGAAGTCACACTGTGGCTCCATAGAGTCTGAACGATTGAATGCTATTATTGTATATTGATGTGAGCTTGGATCATGGATCAATGTTGAGTGTGAATAATTGAATGCCGATTCATTTTACCAATCTAATCTCAATCCTAGACCACCCGTTCGAGATAAGATATGAAATGTGTACAACACACAAGTAGACCAATGCTAGCTGTCACACTATTTATTATGCCCGGTCACAAAATTTCTTGTCTCAGACAAAAAAAAAATCACATGCATCTAGCATATTTTTGTTGTTTGAAGCGTGACATTTTAATGACCTGAGGTAGTACTTGTCTGCCTGTTGCATTGATCGATCTTGACAACGATTAGATGAAATAAATGAACGCTATGTGACCAGATAGAGACTACAGCTATGTGACCAGATAGTGTGCTTGACCGTTTATGGAACTGTGTGATTGTAACCTGCTTCACGGCAACCAAAACAGGACGAGACCAAGTCCGAGTCAGTACTGCATGAACAAAGGCTGTGTCTATCAAGGCCTGATGGCAGCAGAGCCTTCAACTCATCAGCAGTCACTCATTCAGACCAGCTAGGGCCTTGTTTAGTTCCAGATTTGGGTACCCAAATTTTACTATGCAAAAAGGAGATTCCCCGTCACATCAAAATGTCAGCAAATGCATGAAGTACTAAATGTAGATGAAATCAAAAACTAATTGCACAGTTTTGTTGTACTTTGCGAGACGAACATTTTGAGTCTAATTAATAATTTTTTGGACAATTTTTTGCACTAAAAAACAAAAACTGCTACAGTGTTCCGACAGAAACACTATAGCAGCAGACGCCGAATCCGGCGCCCAAAGTCGGGAACTGAACAAGGCCTAGGTGAAACTTCGCTCACACTCCACCAAAGTATGAAGCTAGATGAAATCAATTGCTAGCATACCTATATCCAGCAGCACACTCTTGTACCTCATACGAGCACACTTGCTCACTGATAGTATTGCACACTCGCTCACTGATAGTAACTTTGCGACACTCAACAGTCCAGTGGCTGGACGTGGGACATAGTAGAAAGTTCACGGACCAAACCAGTTTCCAGATGCCTCCCATGTTGGGGATAGTCCCACATCGATAATCGAAGGTGAGGGAGCACAACATATAAGGCGTGGCAGTCCTCATCTATCAGGCTTAGTTTTTTGGGTTGAGTTTGGCCCAGACCTACCTGGGCCCATGGAGGCGCCGGCTCGCGCGTACAGCGAGCTAGGCCGGACCGGAAGCCAATACCAATTGTTGGAGCTGGATTGCTTATCACTACGAGCCTTCGCTCTCCACAGGTCCCAGGTCCACTGGAGCTACAACATATAAGGCCCATGGGCCTTACTCAACTCAAAAGACTAGCCTGATGGGTGGACTGCCCCCGCCTTATATGTTGTGCTTCCCCATCATCGATTACCTGATGGGTGGGACTGCCTCCCGCCTTATATGTTGTGCTCCCCCACCATCGATTACCGATGTGGTACTAAACCCCAACAATAATCTCCCCCTTAGTCACACATCGGGGTGGTCCCTGCCACCTATGACCCTTCCGAGATTGGATGGAGCTCTTGCTCCCCTAGTTTAGATTTCTGACCTCAGGTACCAGCTCTAATACCAATAGTCACACATTGGGGTGGTCCCTGCCACATGTGACCCTTCCCAGATTGGATGGAGCTCTTGCTTCCCTAGTTTAGATTTCTGACCTCGGGTACCGGCTCCGATACCAATTGTTGGAGCTGGATTGCTCGTCACTACGAGCCTTCGCTCCCCACAGGTCCCAGGTCCACTGGAGAAGGCCCATGGGCCTTACTCAACCCAAAAGACTAGCCTGATGGGTGAGACTGCCCTCCGCCTTATATGTTGTGCTCCCCCACCATCGATTACCGATGTGGGACTAAACCCCAACATCCCAATCCTTAGAAGGCGCACTATGTGGTGCACAAACCAACAAAGAACGAGACCAAGACCGCTTGTGTTACTAATTCTTGTCCCAAGCCAAACATTTATATGCCAACCTCTCATACATTTTTTTTGTTTAACCTCGATCTCATGCATTTATTGCACATGCTACGTGCAACAAAATTACAATATATTTGTGTAGTTTGCCTTTCAGCACGCATCTAGTAACTGTAGCTCCACAGATCAATATTAGATACCATGTGTCTTGAAATTTTTATTCAAGCCGCTAGCAGTGCTCTAATTCTTAAGCTTAAGAATTTCAGCACGGGAGATGATAACATGGTTTGTAGAGATGATGACACGGTTTGTAGAGAGGTCAAGGCAACGATAGCCTTTGTGGCTCTTAGGAAAGAAGGACGCATTTAGCAGAGCACGGAGCATGTTTATGAGGCATGAAGTCTGAAAGGTTATGATAAAATGGCATTCAAAAACGCGAAGGTGATCATAAGTTGGAGGCGTGCCAAATAGAACTTGATGGGGAGTCTGATTTTGTAGAGTTTTAGTGGTGTGTAGATTAAAAAGATGAGTAGCAGTGCGAAGGGATTCAGTCCAATATGCAGGCGGCATTGATGCTCGGCCTTGCCGTTCTGATCTGCTAGGATGTATGGGGGCAAGAAAGACGAAGATATGAATGCCTTGTTCAAGGAAGGAGCGAGTGGCATTGTTGTCGAATTCGTGACCATTGTCACTCTGAACAAATTGCATACGGCAATTGAAATGAGTAAGCACAAAGCTATGAAAGTTGCGGAAAGTGGTGAAGGCTTCAGATTTCAGTTTGAGGGAAAAAGTCCATAAATAATGCGTAAAATCATCCAAACAAACAAGGTAGTATTTAGAACCAAATATGCTCATAATAGGAGACGTCCACAAGTCGTAGTGAATTAACTCAAAATCTTTAGAAGCCCTTGACAAGGAATGAGAGAAGGGCAAGTGACTGTGATGACCTAGCTGACATGCAAGCGGGAGAGGGCTTGGGCGCCGGGATGCCCCAACTGCCGGTGCCAATGTTCTCCAGGGCACTGAGCAGGACATTAGGATGGGAAGTGCATGTCAGAAGGAGCTGGTAAAGATCTCCGGAGCTATCACATCGGTGGAGCACCATCTTGATTTGGAGATCCTTCACAAACAAACCAAAGGGGTCAAATTCAACTGAACAAGAATTATCTTTGGTGTCACACGCCCAACACGAGCTGCCCTTCATGGCAGAATAAATGGGCCAGCGAGGGCCCAAGGGGAGGCACCGGGCACCCTGGCTCCGCACCCTAAAAGGGGCCGCGCGCTAGGTAGGTTGGGCACCGCCGCCTCCACCATCGTTGTTATCGCTGTCACACTCAAGTACCCAACCCTCAGCAGCGGAGCAAGACCTGGGCCAAAGTGCCTTATTGGGCCCAAAGCAGGCCCGACATGAACAGTACCCATGGTATTGTAGTGAAGTTACTGTAGCGCCGCCGCTGCCCTAGTTTAGATTGCTTACAGGCTAAGTCCACTAGGACTATAAATACAAGGGGCCATGTAACCTTTCAATCTTAAGCAAGGAATAGGCCAAGTGCCTTCTATCCTCTCTCTCTTCTAAGCCTCGGTCTCCTCCCTTTTCTCTCTCTCTCTCTCTCAGCGCCACCTCCTCTCTCCCTACGCCGACTCCCTCCCTAAACCCTAGCCGCCACTTTCCCTGCCCTAACGCCACCGCCCTCTCCCACACTGCCACCCACAGCACCCCCTCCAACCCTAGCCGCCGTCCCGGGGTCCCCTCCCCAGTCACGACCTTGACATTTGGTAAATTTACAAATGGAAACAAGGTTAGCTATGAGGTGGGGAGGAACAAGGACATTGAAAAGGTGGAGAGGACGGTTGGAGTTAGGGAACATAGTGTTACTAGAACAAATAGGTAAACAGGTACCATTACCAATGATGATGTTGGAATTGGAAGGAAAAGAGTAGTTAATGGAAGAGACATTACCAGATGATGAGGAAAGATGCAAGGATGCACCAGAGTCCATGTACAAATTTGCATCGGGCTGCTGCATTGTCATTGTGTTCAAGGTGTTGGCCAGGTCGGCCTAGTTCTAGGATGCCGTCGGATAAGCAGGGGCACCAACCGATGGATTGCCGGGGAAGCCGTAGACATTGTTGGGTAGGAGCCGTAGGTGCAGCTGGGCTGAGGAGCAGCAGCAAGATGCGCCTGAGCAGCACCCAGAAACGATGGCGGCGGACGAGGTCAGTGCTGGAATGTCCCTGAGACTGGGCGAGCACCCGAAATGCCCTAGCTAGGCATTGGCCTCATCTGGAAGGAGCCACTGAATGTGAATGGTCCAAGCCATGCTTGTTGTGGCCCCTTCCCTTGCTCTTGATGCACCCCCAAGGATGGGATGGTGGATGAGACGTTGACGGCGCTGGAGGTGCAGCAAGTGTTGTAGGTGCTGGTGCAGTAGGACAAGGAGTCATGGGGGCACCTCTAGGCCTGTTGAAGGTAGCAACCGAGGTGGACGCCGGGAGCTTGGACTCCTGCAGGGCAACAAGTGACTGTGCCTCGAGGAATGAGGGCAGCGGAGTCTTCGTCTTCAAGATGGAGGCCCTGCCACAGAGTGGCTCATTGACGCCACGAAGGAGGGCAAGCAGCAACGTGGGGTCGCTGACGGGCTGTTCTAAATCAGCAAGCCCATCAGCGAGGTCTTTGAGCCGCTGAGCATACTCAAGCACTAGCAAATCACATTGGGACAAAGAGCGGAACTTGGCCTCAAGAGTCATGGCGCGACAAGCCTTATTGTCGAGGAAGAGGTTAGCCGCCTTTGTCCATATGGTGTGGGCAGAGGCACCACTCTCCATGATCAGACACATCACATGAGGTGATGACGAGGAATAGATCAGGGAGCGAATGGAACAATCGATAGCCAACCACGAGGCATCGGGATCTTCTGGGGCGGTGTGCCATCGATGTGAGATAGCGCACCAAACTTGCCGACGAGGGTGACGAAGAGCTCATGCCATGTGGAGTAGTTGGGCGGATCAAGTTCGAGGGTGAAGAGGATATGAGTTTTGACAATGACCGTGGCGAGCGCTAAAGCCAGGCTCGGGGCAAGGGGACGAGGTAGGGCAGCGATGATCACTGCAGCCAGGGCAGCAGCAGCCTGGGCATCATTGTTTGCCATATTGGAGGAAGAGATGAGGGGCGGCGTGACGAAGGAGAGGCCTCGGGGCGTCATGCTAGGGAGTGACTGGGTAGAGGAGGAATCAAGAAGATGAACAGCACCTTGCTGATACCATGTCAGAGTAATTGGCTTGGGTTTCCATTCATTGAACAAGAGTTTATAAAGCAAGTTACAAGACTCTTCATATGCTAAGACCATTCACATTCTAAGCCTATTCATATTCTAATACATTATGTATCAAGCAATATTATTACATTTTTAAGACCACTTTTGCAATTCATATATACATAATAGTTGTCATATTTCTGAAAGGACTGTGGTGTAGTTAATTGGTAGGTTATATATGTATATGGCAGAGGGGTGAACTATGAATGCTATTCAGAGTAAAACAGAACAATCAAGAACGAATCTGAGAATTAGTTGAATACTTGAATTTCTTTATATCCATTCTATTGCTCAATTGCTAAAACAACTCATTATGCTTCTAGTGGCTCTTAACAGGAACAGCTCACACATGTTCACATAATGCTTTGCTCTGGCTAGCACTCACTCATGAGACTGCAAAATCATAATAGGCTTCAAATCTTAGTTTTCAATTGGATCTGGCAGTGCACAATCCGTAGTGATAGGGTTTGCTTATCACTGCTGGTTCACATGCCCAGTATTGATATGAACATAGGTTCAATGCTAGATCAGTGGCTGCAAAGATAGCTTGATGATCACTGCCGCCAGGTCAGTAGCTACAACATACTGTGACCTTGATTTTAACATTTATTTATACTTTATTATTGTATTTAAATAGAAGTTACTGTCTAATATTTTGCATTTAATATTATTAATGCATCACATATATCTCATATGATTCGACCTTCATTCTAACATTTACTTATATACTTTATTATTACAGTCAAATAAAGGTTATTGTCTAATATTTTACATTTGATATTAAATGCATCGCATATATCTCATTGCCAACATGTCTCACAGGTTTTGATAATGAATATGTCATAATTAGAAAACCATATATACATTCTTGTGTGAGATAAATAATATCTCTATGTAATGTTACTGCACATATACACATATTTGGAGAGATTTTTTTTGCCTGTAATATTGATCACTGCTGGTTCTAGACTATCGGCCACTAGTAATAGGCTATTGTTGCCAATTTTCTCCTACAACCATGATATGTGGCTCACTGCCGGTTATAGCTACTGCTATCACTGCCACTTGTCCACTGGCAATTCTAAAATTGGCAGTGATAGTCAGATCTATAGTAGTGACCATGTTTTAGATGTCTAAGTTTTTCTAGCAAAGTCGCTAGAAAATACTGCATTTAATTCAAAAACAGTAAGCCTCAAGAAAAAAATATACAGTATAATGAAACATCGCTTGTGCTTGCACTTTTCAATGTGGATGCCTGGTCTCAAGAAAACTACATAGATGGGGTCAGAGGAGCTTGATTTATAACGTCACGGTGCAGGCCGGGCTCGATTTTCTTGTTTGTCATTGCAGGGCTTTGGTTCTTTGCATGGTGGACATACAGTCCGTTTGTTGCTAGCGCATGGCCAGCTCGGGAAGAGTATAGAACAGAATACAGCAACAGCAACTTTTCTCACGGAGGAAGAGGAACAAATAGTTTGCCTCTCATCTCCGGTGGGGGCAAAGAAACTATATTACTCCTTCCGTTCCAATTTATCAGTTGTTTTGGCTTTGATAGATAACAACTTTTATTACATATCTAAGACATATCGTATATCTACATGCATGAAACAATCTATGTATCTAGAAAAGTCAAAACAACATATAATTTGGGAGAAAGGATGGTATTATTTAATTAGGTAAAATGATCTTGTTAAATTAATTAAAAGAGTGAGACAGGCTTGTGGCTGATTAATTGAATTTTCAGTGCACCCGTGGATAGTTCAAGCTACTGCTTTCATTTGCAGCAGCTAGTGCATGACTTTTGGAAGGAAAATGTTGCTACCTCTAAGAATATCTACACTTTGCTTCATTTCAAGCCCCAACTTGGCCAAATGTTTCATGTAAAGCAAAATTTGTGGAGAAAATTGTATTTCCTAAGGTCACCAGTGTTTTGCTCCCTTCTAGTTCAAGGAACCTCGCACGCTTCCCTTGTGGAGTGCGAAAAGTTGTAGCTTTTCCTGACGTCTCTCATTTCTAATGCCATCCATTTCTATTCCCATGCCTCAGCCCGGACTAGGAGATCAGCCAACGTGCACATTTGTGCTCACCCAGTAGGAGATAGTGGCTGATCGAATATAAGTGTGGCGATAGTTCAGCATATATAGCACATAAATACCATATATAAGTGTGGCGATGTAATATATATATAGGTTATTAATTGTCCTTGAGACATGCATGATAAAGTGCACAAATGAATGCCTACCATTAATATCATTGCTTTAATGACGGACGGTACAGACACATTATTATCAACTTGCACTTGTGTAGCATATGGGTTCCAGAAATGTCATTACAAACACATTGTATTCATGATATGTACTGTACATGGGTAGGGTACTCTTTAGCAAAGCATGGCTACTAGCCAACCTTGGTGGCCAGCAAGAGGCTCTGTTATAATAATAATTGAAAACTATTCTATGGTCCTCCATTGAAGTTCTAGTGCTCCGGTAGAGAGGCAGTTGTATACTGGCATGCACGAGCCTGTAGAGAGGCACTACTCTTTGCTAGCGAGCGGATCTAGAAGGTGTAATCACCATCGCCATACGAACATCATGGGACTGCCGCAGCAACAAATCTAGAAGCACCATGGATAATAGACATGCATGCAAACTAATATCTATTTCCTGCTGGACTACTTGATCGCTTCAAATAACATCCAACCAGCACTAGAATTGATATGGATAGTAGAGATGCAGACTAATATGTACTCTGGTCATCAAATGCTGAGCCAGACAGGCCAGTAGATTGGGCTGAAGTGAGAACAGAGTGAAGTGCTAGCACGTTTGCCGAATTGGAATGACATGGCCGCCAGCTAGCTCAGCTGGGAAATTGAGAACTCGCAAGAGACAGGAACCGTGAGATTAAGAACTCACGTTTTCCATGCCACAAGCTGGTGGCCACAGCCCACAGTCACGATACTGCACTGCATGGCCACCGCACCACAGTCCTAGACATGGCCGTATGAGAGAGACAGGGCCTGGAGAGAGAACGTGAGGGAAACAATGCATTCAATCCGGCACTGAACTGAATGCATACGGATGCAACTTCTTGGTAGTTAAATTATAAAATATATTAACTCTTGTTGATAACGGCACATTTGCTTGAGTTTCTTGAAAATTTAAAAAGTTAAAAAAATTCGAAAGATTAAGTTAATATCAGTCACCACTACTTGAACGCAGAAAGTACATGCATATAATCGCGTTGCAGTTAAGGTGGTTGAGAAGGATGGCTAATGCACTTGAATGGTGAACATGTGTATTCGTTTTTGAGGTAGGGGATGCCGGTACATCAGAATATATAGGTTATTTATTGGATGTCTTTGAAAATGAGCAAACTGTTTAGCTAATTAGTAATTATTTTTTAATTTTTAGTTTCATCGTCTTCAATTATGATACAGTGTTCTCGAGTAAAATGATGTTGTAAAATACAACATTAGACTTTTAAATAAGTTGTTGATGGTTTTGTTTTTTATTATGCGACTCGAAAGCTAAATATGAAATTCTATTGTTGTTGGGATGCCTTTGTGCATGTGAAAATAGTTCCCCAACCGTTTACTACCCTATTATCGTAGGATATAGTCAGCAATTAAACCAGATGCACAGAAGAAGTCTGAGGCAGTTTCAGGAAGCTTTCCAGAAATCCTGTGACCGTTGCAGGTGCTCCTGCCACTACAGGAAAACGCCTCTTTGCCGACTGCTTGCCCCGGTCGGCAAAGGCATAAACCCAGTCGGTAAAGGCTTTGCCGACCGCAAAGCCACGTGGCAGTCGGCAAAGCCTGGGTCGACAAAGGCGGATTTGCCGACTGCAACGTGGCACACAGTCGGCAAATCCTTTGCCAACTGCCACGCCAGCAGTCAGCATAGCCACGTGGCGCCATCAACCCTGACGGCAGGCTTTGCCGACTGCTGGTTCCTCGGCAGTCGGCAAAGAATTTTTTTCAAAAATTGTTTGTCGACTGGCCGCCAGCTCGGCAGTCGGCAAAGAAAGAAAATATTTTTTTTTGGAATGTTCTTTGCCGACTGCTTTCGGAGTTGCAGTCAGCAAAGATTTGACCTCTTTGCCGACTGCCTCCCATTGCAGTCGGCAAAGACTCTGTCTTGGGTTTTTTTTGCCCAGCTTTGCAGTCGGCAAAGCTGGAATTTTTTTTGCTTTTGTTTTTTGTTTTCTCGCATCAAAACCCTGCAAAATCACAAATTATAATCCAATTTCACCAGAAGCACCGGTAGCACCATTTATATCACAATTTCATCACATTTGTCGCCAACATCACCACATATATCACAATAACGCACAACATCACATATATCTCACATATATGTCTCAATAACAACCACACAAGTGCATTACAACCATCACATGAAGTCCAACAGTCGAACACCACAAGTCGACGTCCATCACACGAAGTTCAACATAACAAGTCTAGGTCCATAACGAAGAAAAGAAATACATGACAACAACTTCGACAATACGGTGGATACATGATAATAGAATCGACAAGTACCTAGCTCGTCGCGCCGTCCCCGGTCTCGTCGTCCGCTCCGCCCCCAGAGCCCCCAGGGTTTGCCCATGGAAACCCCCTTGGACCAAACTGAGGCGCCTGCGCGTACTGCCACCCTCCGCGCACCGGCGGCCACGAGTACGTCGGAGGAGGGTCACGCGGAGGTGGATACGGGTGGATAGGGTGCAGGTGGTGGATACGACATCATCTGATGGCCGGGACCTCCAGGAGACGGGTTCGAACCCGCCGACTGTACCTGCACAAGTTAAACGCCAAGTGATGTCATTAGTATCTGTAGCATGGACGCACAAGTTAAAGCAAGAGTCAATATACTCACCGGGGTCCCTCTAGGAGCGACAGGAGCAGGCATAGGAAAAAACTCTAGAGGAGGAGGCGGTGGAGCAAACATTGGAAGAGGAGGCGGTGTAGATGCCCCGGGCGTCTGCATGGACTAGAAGAAGCTGGCCATGTTCTGCATCTGAGTGTTGTAGTGCTGCTGCAGGCTTTGCTGGTAAGCCATCTGTTGCGCCATCATCTGCGCGTGCAACGTGGCGATCCTCTCCTCCATCTTGGCCTCCATCTGGCCTGCAATATTACATCCGTGGTGTTGATTGTATGTACAGGTGCAAAACGAGTGAACAACGAACGAAACGGCACTTACCTGTGACGCTGACTGCCGCCAGGGCGCTACGGGGTTGTCGCTGGAGCTCATGGGCGTGGATCGAACCTGGGTCAGCGTAGGAACCTAGGACGGGTCGAGGGCACTGTGGGCCATGTAGTAGCGGCCGTGCTGCTTCCCTGGTCCCAACCTCTGCAGGAGGTCTGTGTCCAGGGGCTCGGCGGTGGGGTCGAACGTCTCCCCGTAGCGCTGGCAAGCCGTGACGGTGTACTCAGTGGCCTTCTCGTAGGCGGTGGGGTTGGTGTACGCATCGGGCCCGTCCTCCGGGTTGTAGATGTTGTTCAGATCCGTCGCCTTGCCCTTGTGAGAGAGGAGGTACGCGGTGTACTCGTTGATTTCCTGCCCACCGTGCATCTGCGTCTGTATTGAAAACACAAACATGGTTACAAGTATTGACAATTGAGCGCAAGGATTAAGACATGAACGGACGCATACCCATCTTTTCGCGAACTGGGGGAGGGGCTGATTCCCTTGGTGGTGTGACACCCCTCGCATCTGCGCGCGGCGGCCCTGACGGTCGGCGCGCCTCGCGTACGCCTCATCCGTGCGCCACATGCGCACAATCTCCGTCCAGCATTCCCTGTGGTTGTCGCACCACGACGGACACACCTGCATGACATCAAGTATTTGACATGCGAGAAGATTAGTGTAATGTTTCACTGAAGGAATCTGAACGAATGTTGTCATACTTAATTACCTGCTCGTATTGCGCTTGGGTGAGGTCGGCCTCCCTCGAGTTCATTCTCTGGCGGATCTGGGGCTTCTTGATGTTCTCTCCAAGCACGTTGGCGTGGAAGTCACGGATGGCCTGTATGCGCGCCTCATGGTACAGGTCCTTGAGACGATCTTTGCAGACCGCCTCCTGCACTCGCGCCGCCTGGGCCGCTTTACCCTCCTCGCACATGAAGAAGTCCTGCACACAGACACATCATGTAGCATTTCCTTTTTGCAAGAAGTCCGATGAATGCGTACTATTTAGCAATGCGGTGCGATGAAAGACTCACCCAAAACTCCCTCTTTATCTTTGCCGCGATGGTCTCGCCACCCTCCTCGACGAGGTAGAAGTGGGACCACTTGGTGGGCACCTTCATCTCGCCGTTGACGTTGACAAGGCCAGGGTAGTACTCCTTAATCAGGAGGCCCTGGATGCCATTGATATGGCGTGCTTGACCTGCTCCACTCACAATCTTCCAGGAACTGCACGAGTCATTAAGAACAATTGTTAGTCTTCAGTTCAATTTTTGACATGTCATATGAACAAGTAGTGAAATCAATAATGGTTACTTACGTCTGGCCCACGGGTGTGATCACCGGGCGCTGGTGGAATTGCGGCCGCACCCTAGGAAGCTATGTGGGCCCGCACGAGTACACCTTGGCCATGCCTGACGAAGTCAAAGCCGTCTCGCCTGGTGTAGGCGCGTTGTCGCCGTCGTCGTCGTCATCGTCGTCGTCGTCGTCGCCGCCGCGCTCGTCGTCACCCCCTTGCGAGGACGAGAACGGCAGCCTCCTGGTCGCCTAGCGACGTCCGCTGGGGGGCTAGGACCCCCTACTGGATGACCCGCGCACCAACACCTCCTCCTCCTCCTCCTCGTCATTGGCGGTCTCCTGCGGGGGGACCTGGTACGCCGAGCGTACTGCTCGATGCGGCCGCTGCCGCCGTCCGCCTGGCATTTTGCCGAGTGCCTGCAATGACAAAGAACAAAACTGTTAGCATAAATAAATGACAAGTACTTGTAAAGGAACATAATAATAACAATATAGTATTACATGGCCTCGTAATTATCTCCACGAATGGCAATATCTCGGGCGTGGAGTCGTCATCTCTATCACTATCGTCGTCATCGCTATCAATATTGTCGAGCTCCCTTAAGTCATCACTGTCATCATCATCCTCATCGTCACCATAGTCATCATCATGTACCTCCTCCTGGACAACTCCATCGCGCTGCATCTGCCATCGCTCAAGCATTCTTAAGTCCCTGGCATCCTACACCTCCTCACCCTCGTCCTCATCGATTTCGTTGTCTACTTCCATGCCCATGAGCGAACCAATGTCGATCTCCAAGGTACCTTCTAGCCCCTCAGGTTGATAGAACTCATCGGTGCTTGGGTCAAAGTTGTAATCGTCGTCGTTTGGGAGAGGTGCTTTGCCACGCGGCGACACCAAATGCACAAGGCTCCACCCCGCAAGCTTCTCGTCTTTTTGGCATGCCCATGGGAGGTAATAAACTTGCGTGGCATCTCTGTTGGCCACAATGTAGACATCGTCTCCTTTATAGCTGCAGTCCTGTCGAATCTCGACTTGACCTATCGTAAGGTCTTTCCTCATGATATCAGGATCGAACCAATGGCATTTGAATACCACCGGCGCTAAAGTCCCGGCACCCTTAAAGTTGAGCTCGTATATCTCTTCGACTATGCCGTAGTAGTCCTTCCCATCCGTGTCGGGCGTATGAACTCCGCAGCACATGGTTTTTAGGTTGGGTCGACTCTCCTCGTAGCTTCTTGTGCGAAAGCGATAGCCATTCACATCATAAACGGTGAATGACTTCACCCTACGGGAGAAGCCACGGCCCACCTGTTTCAATTCATCGCTCATTTCTGCATCCGTTCAGGCCTGCAAGGGTAGGAGATGAAATCGGGCACACCGTGTCGGAAAGAGGTTAGTTGGTTGGTACCTTTGTACAGAACTAGGAGATGAAATCGGGCACACCGTGTCTAAGAAGATTGTCTTCTTCTTGCTCGGTAGGAGCCCTATTGCCTCTCCAGTATTGACTAATAAATTCCCTGAAAGAAGGAAGAAACTAGAGGGTCAGACCATGATAGATGGAGGATAGTGATGGCGTAGGTAACAAGCTCATTGAGAACTTACTTCTGATAAGGAATCACTTCATCAAGGTTGATCAACAATGTGAACATGATAGTCTGCCACTCCTGATGGTTCAACTGCTTGTTGGTACCTGCGCTTCCACTCCCGAGATCCCCTTGGAAAAGGCTGAGTATCGATGAGTTCTCGTCAGCGTTGTAACGAGGGGTTGGATTGTGCATGCTGGGAAGCTTCTCAGTATAGTACGCCTGTGTGAAGGTCGACACCTCCTCTAGAACGGAGGCCTCTCCCACGGAAGCCTCAATCTTGGCTTTATTTCTACAATTTTTCCAAACAAGCTTTAGACACCTCTCGATTGGATAGCACCAACGGGCCTACATGGGACCCCCAACCGTGCCTCGCGCGGTAGGTGCAAGATCAGATGCTGCATGGACAGAAAGAAACCGGGTGGAAATATCATCTCCAACTTGTAGAGCAACAGAGGTGCAGCCTTCTCCAGTTCAACACAAACATCCCGAGACAACTCCTTGGCACAAAGCTGGCGGAAGAAGAAGCTCAACTCTGCCAGGACGCGCCACACATGCTCTGGGAGGTATCCCTGGGTCATCGCAGGAAGGATCCGCTCAATCCATATGTGGAAGTCATGGCTCTTCATCCCTAAGACTTTCATAGTCTGCAAGTTCACACCCCTGCTCAGATTCGCCGCATACCCATCGGGGAACTTTAACGTCTTGATCCACTGCAGAACTTCCTTCCTATCTACCCTTTTCAGGATGTAATCGGGCGGCCCCTTTTCCATTTCCTGCCGGGCGCAGGGGTCTTCATCACCAGGTTTGGTCTATCACAGATCATCTCCAGGTCCAGTCTAGCCTTGACGTTGTCCTTCGACTTTTTGCCAACGTCCATGAGTGTTGCCCAGAGTGCCTTGGCCACATTCTTTTCTATGTGCATTACATCGATGTTGTGTGGAAGAAGAAGGTCCTTGAAGTAGGGGAGCCTAGTCAAGCCTGATATATGAGTCCACATGTGGTCCCGAGCATATCCCTTAAACCCACCTGTTTCCTCAGGTTCGAGAGCCTGTATGTCGGCAAGGACGGCGACAGGGCTCTTAACCTGCGGAATGGGGCCGGTGACTTGAACTCCTTTCGTGAAGTGCTTTACATCTAGCCTGAATTCATGGTTCTCAGGCAGGAATTGGCGATGCTTGTCGAAAGAAGAAAACTTGCCGCCCTTGGCCAACCAGGTGAACATCACATCTGCCTTGCATGTCAAGCAAGGGAACTTCCCGTGAACACACCACCCGCTGAATAAGCCATACGCCAGGAAGTCATGCATTGAATACTGGTACCACACATGCATTCTTAAATTCCTCTTCTTAGCCCGGTCGTACGTGAGTACCCCCTCTTCCCAAGCAAGTTCCAATTCATCCCACACCGGCTGCATGAACACACCCATATTGTCGCCCCGGTGTCCAGGTATTATCAGCGTCAAGAGCACATTCTTAGGTTCAAACATGACGCCGGGGGGGAGATTGAGGGGGATCACAAACACGGGCCAGCAAGTGTACGGGGCCGCCATCATTCCAAACGGGTTGAACCCATCTGTTGCGAGCGCTACGCGTACATTCCGAGCCTCCATAGCCTTGACAGGATTCATGTTATCGAAGTGCTTCCATGCATCACCGTCCGCCAGGTGTACCATCTTGTCAGGATGGTATCTTTTGCCATTCTTGTGCCACGTCATCTGTTTCACGGACTCCTCCATCATATACAGCCGTTGCAGCCTCGGTAGGAAAGGAAGGTGTCGTACGACCTTCTCGGGGACCTTAGACTGTTTCATGCTGCCATTAGAGCCTTCTACCAACATGAACCTAGAGGCATCGCACTTCGGACAGGTTTTTGCTTCCTCGAGGTCTCCCCTGAACAGGACGCACCCCTTCGGACAAGCATGGATCCCCTCATACGGCATCTTAAGTGCACGAAGGAGCTTCTGTGTAGCGTAGGTGTTCATCGGCAGGACATGATCTGCCGGAAGCAGTCCCCCAACAATGCTCAACACGAGATCGAAGCCGTCTCGACTAATGCCCAGCTGTGACTTCAACCCTATCAGGCGTGAGACGGCATCCAGTTGCGTAAGCTTTGTCTTCTCGTGAAGGGGCTTCTGTGCCGACTCCATCATGTCGTAGAAGGCCTTCGCGGTTTCCTCCGGATCTTCCTCCACATCCATTCCTTCGCCAAACCGTGCTTCGTGGAAGTCTGCCATCATGTCTGCCATCCCGGCATCGCCATCATACTCCTCGAGGATGGGTCGCACCACCTCGTCCCTAATAGGATGGTATTCACCATGGTGGCGCCAACGGGTATAGTTTGGAACGAACCCGTGCTTGAACAGATCTCTCAACACCTGAGCCTTTACTTTCTTCTTCTTGTTCCTGCACTCGCTGCAGGGACACGGCATCCGAATCGACCCTTTAGCAGCTGGGCCAAATGCATGCTCCAGGAACTCAGTCGTCCCCCTGATCCATTCGTGGCTCTTACTTGTGAAGCCCGAGTACATCCACTCATGGTCACCCATGCTCTGTCATGCGACAATGTTAACATGTGATAAAACCAGCAAGTGCATCTACAACGCGCTCCTACCATCTAATAGGTGAAGGATAGGTCCTAATCCCACCCGAGCATGCGCAGACGAGGTTAGCTTCCATGCTCCGCTCCCGTCCGAGACGGAATTTCGGCAGCACCTCGCCGCTGTTCTCCCGATACACGTCCCGGCGGGGAGAGTGTGTATCCAGAGAACAACGGGAAGGTCCTGCCGAAACTCCGACTCGGACGGGAGCGGAACATGGGAGCTAACCTCGTCTGCGCATCCTCGGGCTGTCCAAATAACGTTGACAATCCAAAACAGATACGGTTATACATATGCGAAGAACGCATACTTCCAACCGTATCCGTTTCGGACAGGAGACACCTAACTGGGTAACGCGACCTACGACTACATGTGGCGGAAAGTGGTGTCATACTACAGGTGCCGGTGAAGAAAGGCTAGCGGGGCAGTGCCGAGTCGTGCTCCTCCGGCTAGCCTCCAATGGGAGCCCTCCTGAAAAAGAAAAACAATTAGTGAGAACGAAAAATTTCAGCAGCACCTCCCTTGTACGGCAAGGTTACCAAACCTGCAAGAAAAGATGGCACGATGGCCGACAAACACATATACATTTCAGGCACGATGGCCGACAACCACAAATGTATTTCCAATCCATGCAGAAGAATATAAGCAGGTATTAACAAAGTAAACTACTACTACTAGTAGTACTACTACCTCATTGTCACTGACGACGTCACCGGCGCGTGGAGCAGAGGCGCACGTGAGGACGGTGAGGCGAGGCGAGGACGGCGCGGCGAGGACGGCGACGCAGGGCCAGCGGACGGCGAACGGCGCGCGGACGGTGGACGGCGCGCGGCGGACGGAGCGGGGCACGCCGGATCGGGGCGGGGCAGCGACGGCGCCGGGGCGGGTCGGGGCGAGGCCGCGGCCGCTGCGGGGCCGATGCCAGAGCTGCACGTGGCGGCGCGCCTGGCCGAGGCCGGATTGGGGCGGGGCAGCGTCGGTGAGGGCCTGGGCGGGGCGACCGGCGCCGGGAGGGCCCAGCGCGGGGGGCCAGCGCGGGGGGGGGGGGGGGGGGACGTGCCGCGGGGGTGGCCCAGCGCGGGGGGGAGCGCGGGGGAGGGGGGGCGCCGCCGGGGAAGGCCGCGCCGCCGGGGAGGGACCAGCGCGGGGGGGGGCGCCGCCGAGGAGGGCCGCGCCGCGCGGGGGAGGGCGCCGCGCCGCCTGGGAGGGCGCGCGCGGCTGCCGGGGAGGGCGCGCGTGGCCGCCGGGGAGGGAGAGAGGGAGGGGAGGGGCGCGGGGGAGGGGGAGGGCACGGGGAGGGGATGCGCCGGCGGCCTGGCGCGCGCGACCGCCAAGGAGGAGGCGCGCGGCCGGGGGAGGAGGAGGAGGGGATCCGCCGGCGCGGGAGAGAGGGTGGGTAGGGGCGCGGGGGAGGGGGAGGGCACGAGGGGATGCGCCGGTGGCCTGGCGCGCGCGGCCGTCGGCGAGGGCGCGCGCGGCCGGGGGAGGAGGAGGGGATCCGCCGGCGCGGGAGAGAGGGAGGGGAGGGGCGCGGGGGAGGGGGAGGGCGTGGGGGGGGATGCGCCGGCGGCCTAGGTGGCGGCGGCCTGCGTGGCGGCGGCGGGCGAGCAGGATTTTGGGGAGGGGGAGGGCCGGCCGAGCGGATAAGGCGACGTTTTTCTTTTTTTTTTATTTTTTCCCTTTGCCGACTGCCAGCATGTGACGCAGTCGGCAAAGGTCTATTATTTTTTTTCAAAAAATTATTTTTTTTAATTTTTTTTAAAAATACTTTGCCGACTGCTCTGCTCCCTAGCAGTCGGCAAAGGATATTTTTGATTTTTTTTCTCAGAAATTCTTTGCCGACTGCCATGTGGAGATGTCCAGGTTTTAGCCACCCGACGTCGCCACTTGCTCGAAACTTTCTCAAATTTTTACCACAGCCTCCGCATGCGATGACAAGACACGTCGTCAAGTTTTGTCATTTTCGGACTCCGTTTCGATTTTATAAAATTTTAAAACACTTTTCACGCGCGTGGCTCGGCGTGTTCCGACACCAACACGGTCGAAATTTCACGCGAGGCCCCGCACACGGCCTCAACATGCTCCAAACATCATGAATATCATTTTCTGAATCGCCAGATTTCATTATTTCATGTACCTGCAGTTCAAATCTGGAGCTGCCGGAAAAAATCAAAGAAACAGAAAAAATCTACGGAATATAGCAAAATAAATCAAAATGATCCCAAACTTGGAATATATCATGTACTTACTGTAGCAAGGCAACACAAAAAAACTGGGATCGAAAATCAAAAAAAATAAAAATTCTTTGCCTACTGCCAGAGAGGATGGCAGTTGGCAAAGCCTGCGCCTTTGCCGACTGCTGACGGAGTGGCAGTCGGCAAAGGTGATGGTGTGGATGGCGTCAACCATGGCCTGCCTTTGCCGACTGCAATTCTTTGCCAACTGCCTGGCAGTCGGTAAAGCCAGGCAGTCGGCAAATCCTGTTTTGCCGACTGTAGAAAATTCTAGTTGACAAAGGGACCTCTTTGCCGAGTGTCGAGAAAAAACAGTTGACAAAGAAAATTGCAGTCGGCAAAGAGCCAGTTTCCTGTAGTGTGCATGCATACGACCGTTCCAGAACTTGAAGCAGGCAGCAGAACATGGAATAAACTAGGAGCACATTTCTCATCTGTGGGCCATTTTCTTCCAGAACATGGAATAAACTAGAAGGTGACCCCAAAGCAACGTTAGATCTTCCATTTTCTTCCAGAGCACATTTCTCGGCAACCAATCATGCCTCTCTGATTTACTGTAACTGAGCGATTGTGCTAGATACAGTAGGAGATCTTCATGGACCACATCAATTTCCGGATGTCTCCCATGCTCATTTCTTAGAAGGGACACTGGCCACTGCTTCCAAGATGCAAGACCCTACCACGCTACATGGTACACGACGCGACATGTCCTTCACCAAGACCTACCTGCTAGCTCCTGGCCATGAGCGTGTGGTGGCTCTGGTGCAATATATAGTAAAGACAGAGAGATATCAAGAGGTGCAAACCAGCGAGGCAAGGTTGAAAAGTGGTAGATGCGAATGGAGAGATATTTTGTCTAACTCTAACAAAGGTATATATGGACAGATGTGAAGCAGGGCCTGAGATTAGAGTACATGTGTTATGGTGGGCAACGTGTATCAGCGACGCGGCAAAGCAAGTGGCTGAGCAGAGACCGCGCCAACCAGGCCAGAGCACGATCACCAGCCGAGCCGCGCGCTGTCATGTCGTCCAGTTAGTTTAGTTAGTTGCTTGATCCAAGTATTTAGGAGAATTACTTTGTTATTTCCTTAAAACTAGCAGTGAGGTTTGTTAAGATTGAGTATAAGTATGGAACATTCAGTTAATAGATGATCTAGCCTGGGATTGAAATTTATCTCCCCTTGGGCCCCTGGGCTCTACCATTCACGTCACCCCCTTGCCACCGTCCCCATCTACTCCAGGGCGCCGAGCACGGCGCCCCCTCCACGCCACCACCGCAGATTCAAGCCGCGGCCTCCCATCCTCCATCCCTACGCTCTACGATCCCTGAGTTCCAACAACCTGGTATCAATGTCAGGCCCTGGATCCTCCTCCGCCGCCGACACCGCCTCCGTCGAGGCGTCTGCTTCGGTTCCACTGACCACCTCCGTCGCCTTGATCCCCTCCTCGCCCCCACTGCCGATGGCCACCACGGTGTCCACCAACACGCTGGACGTGCTCACCACGGCCATCCTGGGATGCAGCGCCAGATGGGTGACCTGGCTCTGCGTGTCGCGGCGATCGAGGGCGCGCCGTCGGGATCATCACCACCACAGCCATCCCTTGGCTTGCCCGGGTTCGGTGGCATCCCTCTGCTGCAGAATCCGGTCGTGTCCGAGGTCACCACCACCCAAGCGCCAGCGGCCACGCTGCCGGCGTCCTACACTGCCACGCTGGTTTCCACCGTTTAGCCGCCGGCGCCCCCATCAGCCCCGATGCCTATCACCAAGATCAACTTCCCACACTCGCCTTCGCAGGTGCCCTCGCTGTCATCCATCATGAACGGCGGCCACGTCGATGTGATGTCGCCACCGCGCGTCCATGTGCCACCAGAAACTGAAGCAGCCAGCATGCCACGGTATCACAAGCTGTCCTTCCCGACCTATGAAGGCAAGGAGGACCCTCTCGGCTGGCTCAATCGTTGTGAGCGGTTCTTCAATGCCCAGCGCACCCGGGAGGCTGACAAGGTGTGGTTGGCCTCTTTCCATCTGCTCGGATCAGCACAACAGTGGTACTATGTCATCGAGCGCGACGCCGGCACGCCATCCTGGGAGGAATTCAAGCAGCTTTGTCATCGGCGCTTTGGTCCGCCACTCACTACCAATCATCTGGCGGAATTGGTGCGTCTGCCTTTCACCGCGGACGTAGCCACGTATCTGGACGCGTTCCTGGCACGCCTGGCGCATGCTGGACGCCTCACACCATACCAGCAAGCACAACTGTTCACGGGTGGATTGCCAGAGCACATCCGGATCGATGTCGAGCTCCATGACCCTCAGGACCTGCAGCGGGCTATGCGCTTGGCGCGTGCTTATGAACGTCGCAACTCCACCCCATAGCTCGCTCTTCCAGCGCCTCCACCCCGCCCACCTCACCGCGCCGTGTCGGGCTCGGTGTCGGCGCTGCCAAGCACAAGATCATCGCCATCGACCCCTGCGTCGTTCACACCGAGACCCTTTAAGAGACTCTCACCGACAAAGATGGCCGAGCGCCGCAAACAGGGTCTCTGTTACAATTGCGACGAGCCCTACGCCCAAGGCCATAAGTGTGCCCGCCTCTTTTATCTTGAGGCCTCGGACTACATTGTTGAAGAGCCTGATGACGGTGATGAGGAAGCAGAGGTGCCAACCGCCCCAGCGCAGTCTGATCAGAATCTGGCAGTCATCTCGCTGGGCACCATCACTGGTATATGGACTCAAGATACTATGCAGATTTATGTTACCATCGGCAATGAGCAATTCATCGCTCTCCTAGACTCTGGATCGACTCACAATTTCGTTCGCGAAGACGTCGCTCGCAGCGTGAGCCTCCAGTTCGCCCCATGTCCGGGTGTCGGCGTGATAGTCGCCAATGGTGACCGGGTGGCCTGCCGTGGTTTGGCACACGATGTGGGCATTCGCATTGCGGATGAGTTCTTCATGGTGGACTGCTACTCGATTCCGCTCGACAAATGGGACATAATCCTCGGCGTCACCTTCCTACGCACCCTGGGGCCGATCCTCTGGGATTTCGATGACTTATGCATGGCCTTCACACATGACGGTTGGCGTGTGTTCTGGCGGGGCATTGGCTCCACCCGCCATGACGTACAGTCGACACGTCGCCTCAACGTCATCCACAACGAGCCGGAGCTACTGGACACCTTGCTGCACTCTTTTGAGGATGTGTTTGCTGAGCCACAGGGACTACCGCCGGCGAGGGCTTGCGACCATCGCATTCATCTACTGCCCAACACACCTCCGGTAGCTGTTCGTCCCTATCGCTACCCTCAGCTTCAAAAAGATGAACTGGAAAAGCAATGTGCCACCATGCTGCAGCAGGGTATTATTCGGACAAGTACATCGGCGTTTTCGGCACCGGTGCTCATAGTGAAGAAGCATGACGGTTCATGAAGGTTTTGCGTGGATTATCGCGCACTGAATCAGCAGACAGTTAAGGACAAGTTCCCTATTCCCGTGGTTGAAGAATTGCTCGATGAATTGAAAGGCGCCAAATTCTTTACTAAGCTAGATTTGCGCTCCGGGTACCACCAAGTGCGCATGAACGCCGCTGACATTGAGAAAACGGCATTCAGAACACATGAGGGCCACTTTGAGTTTTTGGTGATGCCATTCGGCTTGACGAATGCGCCGGCCACGTTCCAGAGTTTGATGAACGCTGTGCTCCGGCCATTCCTTCGAAAGTTTGTGCTTGTGTTCTTTAATGACATCCTCATCTACAGCCCGTCGTGGTCCTCCCATTTGCCGCACGTGAACGCGGTTATGACTGCTCTCCGTGCTCACCAGCTTCGTCTCAAACGCAGCAAGTGCTCCTTTGCTCAGCCGACTGTACAGTACCTTGGCCATGTGATTTCAGCGGACGGCGTTGCCATGGATCAGGACAAGGTGGCAGCGATAACTACTTGGCCACAACCACGGTCAGTGCATGGCCTCCACGGATTTTTGGGGCTGGCCGGCTACTATCGCCGGTTCATCAGGGACTACGGCGCGATAGCAGCCCCACTGACCCAGCTACTCAAGAAGGATGGGTTCCTGTGGTCTCCGGAAGCGGCAGCGGCATTCGAATCACTGAAAAGGGCATTGTCCGCTGCACTAGTTTTGCAGCTACCAAACTTCACCAAACCCTTCATCGTTGACTGTGATGCCTCCGGCTCCGGATTTGGTGCAGTCCTACATCAAGGCGACAGGGCGCTCGCTTTCTTTAGCCGCCCGTTCGCAGCCCGACACATGAAGCTTGTGGCTTATGAGCGCGAGCTCATTGGATTGGTGCAGGCAGTGCGCCATTGGCACCCCTATCTTTGGGGCCATTCATTTGTCGTCAGAGCCGACCACTACGCTCTTAAATTTATGCTCGATCAGCGGCTCTCCACCGTGCCCCAACATCAGTGGGTAAGCAAGTTATTTGGCTATGATTTCAGTGTGGAGTATCGCCCGGGTCGGCTCAATACGGTTGCCGATGCTCTATCTCGCCGGGGGGATGATGATGCGTCCCTCGCTACGACCAGCGTGCCCTCCTTCCAGCTGTACGAAGAACTGCGCCGTGAACACTAGGAGGACCCTGCGCTGCGTGCTTACCGTGATGGCGTGGTGGCTGCGCGTGGCGAACCGTGGCGCGTTGTCGACGGTTTGGTGCTCCACGGCAATCGTGTCGTGGTGCCGGAGTCTTAGTCCTACATCTGGCCTATGTCGGTCATGAAGGAATCCAGAAGATGCTACAACACCTGCGCCGCGACTTCGTCGTCGACCACGATCGCCGGCTGGTACAGGACCTTGTCAGCGCGTGCGCCGTGTGTCAGTGGAACAAGACTAAGGCGCTGCACCCGGCCGGCCTTCTTCAGCCCCTCGAGGTGCCCTCCCAGGTCTAGGATGATATCTCACTCGACTTCATTGAGGGGCTGCCGCGCATCAATGGCAAGAGCGTCATCTTGATGGTGGTGGATCGTTTCTCGAAGCATGCTCACTTTATTCTGCTGAGCCATCCTTACACGGCAACAACGGTGGCCAAGGCGTTCTTCGACGCCATCGTTCGTCTTCACGGCTTTCCAGTGTCCATCGTCAGCGATCGTGACCCCGTGTTCACGGGTCATGTGTGGCGGGACCTCTTTAAGATGGCCGGCGTGTAGCTGCGGATGAGCATGGCGTTTCGCCCGCAAACCGACGGCCAGTCGGAAATTGTTAACAAGATTATTGCTATGTATCTCAGGTGCCTTACTGGCAGTGGCGGACCCAGCTGTGTTCTGGGTAGTCCCAGGACTACCCTAGATTTCCGGCGACCAAGGTAACGGAGCACTGTAGCAAGAACTGTAGCGTATTGTGGAGCACTGTTCCTATACTGTATGCCTACCCAATAAAATGATTCTGGGTCCGCCACTGCTTACTGGTGATCGGCCGCGCAAATGGCTGGAATGGCTGCCATGGGCGGAATACTGCTATAATCTGTCCTACCACTCGGCCCTGCGAGCGACGCCGTTTGAGGTTGTCTTTGGGCGGCCTCCCCCAGCTCTCTTGCCATACACAGCTGGGTCTGCGGCCACGGAGACAGTGGATGCTCTTCTCCGGGACCGCGACAACTTCCTTGCCGAGGTGAGGGATCATCTTGTTCAAGCCCAAGCTTACGCCAAGAAGTATTACGACGCCAAGCATCATCCGCTGGAGTTCAGCATTGGTGATTGGGTGCTCCTACGCCTCCTTCATCGCCCGGCGCAGTCACTGGTGCCTAGTTTCCGCGGGAAGCTAAGCCCGCGGTACGCTGGGCCGTTCCAAGTCACCGAGCGCATTGGACCAGTCGCATACAGGCTTCAGCTTCCTGAGGGCGCCCGCATTCATGATGTGTTCCATGTGGGCGTTCTAAAGCCGTTCCGGGGACAACCGCCGTCTACATCGCCGGGTCTGCCTCCTCTTCACAATGGGCGTCTGCTGCATCAACCAGCTTGTGCGTTGCGCGCCCAGCTTCGCCGGGGTGCGTGGCACGTGCTCATCCAGTGGACTAACATGGCGGAGTCCGACACAACGTGGGAGCGTGTCGACGAATTCAAGGCTCGCTTCCCTGAATTCCAGCTCGAGGACGAGCTGTTTCTCGAGGGAGGAAGAGATGTTATGGTGGGCAACGTGTATCAGCGACGCGGCAAAGCAAGTGGCCGAGCAGAGACCGCACCAACCAGGCCAGAGCACGGTCACCAGCCGAGCCGCGCGCTGTCATGTCGTCCAGTTAGTTCAGTTAGTTGCTTGATCTAAGTATTTAGGAGAATTACTTTGTTATTTCCTTAAAACTAGCAGTGAGGTTTGTTAAGATTGAGTATAAGTATGGAACATTCAGTTAATAGAGAATCTAGCCTAGGATTGAGATTTATCTCCCCTCGGACCCTGGGCTCTACTGTTCACATCACCCCTTGCCACCGTCCCCATCTACTCCAGGGTGCCGAGCACGGCGCCCCCTCCACGCCGCCACCATGGATTCGCGGCCTCCCATCCTCCATCCCTACGCTCTACGATCCCTGAGTTCCAACAACATGGGACCGATCCATGTGGATATTTATCTACTAACATCTCACAAGCTGTCGCACCTCCACCCCTGCTACTCTGAAGCCATCCTCTGAAGATAGCGGCACTGAGAAGGGTGACCCGGCCATAACATCTGAAGAGGCGGCCTGGGCCGTCCGCCTGTGTCGGCCCAGCGCCAAGATAGCCGGCCCAGAGTGGCAGCTGTGAGAGAGATATATACCGGGTGCCTGAGTGAGAGAGAATATGGCATGAATGTAACAGATTTCCTTATTACCTACGCACTCCTCCGTAATATTAAGCACTTATCGTAATTTCAATCCAGTTCATATAGCCTTCTGTTCTTCGATTCTGTCTTCCGATTCCTTTTTCTTCCCGAGCAAGGCACCTCTTGCTTACACAAGCGGACTGCACCTGCTACATCTTGAATTTGGTTATTTAATTTCAAGGTGTATATATGTATGCATGTAGAAAATATGCGGGAACGAGATCACCTCCCGGGGCTCTCGGTTCTTCATTATATAGGGGGTGTTACAGAGTACAACAAGATTACAACTGGATTGTCTCGCCTATACATGTGGGATCCTATCTCTACATCTCAACAACCGTAGAGTATATCACATCATTTAACACCCTCCCACAATCTCAGCCACTAACGAGGTTGAGATTGAATCTAAACTCCCGCAATTTCGCTGTTGTCACAGGTTTTGTAAAACCGTCTGCTATCTTATCACCGGTACTGATGAACTTGATATCCAACAGCTTCTGCGCAACCCTTTCACGAACAAAGTGAAAGTCTATCTCAATGTACTTGGTCCTTGCATGAAAAACAGGATTAGCCGACAAGTATTTGGCCCCAATATTATCACACCATAATCGTGCAACTTTGGAATGAGGAACGCCAAGTTCTGTCAACAGATGCTGAATCCACATCATCTCAGCTGTCGCATTTGCCAAGGCCTTGTATTCAGCTTCAGTGCTTGAGCATGACATTGTGGGTTGTTTTCGAGCACTCCAAGAAACAAGATTCGGCCCGAAGAACACTGCAAAACCTCCTATAGACCGTCGATCATCGACACAACCGGCCCAGTCAGCATCAGAAAAAGCACTCACGAGTGTGGAGCTGGACTTTCTTAGCTTGAGGCCCATCCCCAAAGTTCCTTTGACATATCTCAGAATGCGTTTCACCGCACTCCAATGCGCCGTGGTCGGTGAGTGAAGAAATTGGCAAACCTTGTTCACCGCAAAAGACAGATCTGGCCGAGTAAGTGTCAAGTATTGAAGAGCACTGACAACACTCCTGTAATTTGTGGAATCCTCATCTCCAAGACGACACCCCTCAGTGATGCTGAGTTTTTCAGAAGTGGAGATTGGCGTGTCAACAGAATTGCATTGCCACATATTTGCTCGCCGAAGGACATCAGTAGCATAACGCTGCTGCGACAACACCAAACCGTCAAGTTTCCTCTTGACCTCAATGCCAAGAAAATAGTGGAGATCACCAAGATCCTTGAGAGCAAAATCAGCTTCCAGATCCTTGAGTAATGCCTTTGTTGCCACTGAAGACGAACTTGCCACAATAATGTCATCGACATACACGAGCACAAAAATGGTGACTGACCCTTTTCTGTAGTAGAACAAGGATGTGTCTCCCTTGGACGGTGTAAACCCCAACTGGACGAGTTTGCCACAAAGACGTGCATACCAAGCACGTGGTGCCTGCTTGAGGCCATAAAGAGCCTTCTCCAGTTTGCAAACATGGCTTGGACACCGGGTATCTTCATAGCCTGGAGGCTGATGCATATAAACTTCCTCTTCAAGAACACCATGCAAGAAAGCATTCTGTACATCCAACTGACGCAAAGACCATCCTTTAGAGACTGCCACAGATAACACAAGTCTGATTGTCGCTGCTTTCACAACTGGGCTAAAAGTGTCTTCGTAGTCGAGGCCGTAGCGTTGCTTGTAACCTTTTGCAACGAGTCGAGCTTTGTATCGATCAACAGAGCCATCTACTTTACACTTCACTTTATATACCCATTTGCTTCCTATGATGTTCTTCCCTTTCGGAGCAGGAACCAAGCGCCACGTTTTGTTATTGATCAATGCAGTATATTCATTGTCCATAGCCGCAAGCCAACGATCATCATGCAAAGCTGCTTTAATGCTGACAGGTTCCTCAGAATTAACAGAACTATGAAGTCCCCAACGTACCGTGCCATCGGTATAGGTCTTGGGCTTCACAATCCCATGCTGAAGCCGTGTACCGTGATGATGAGAAGCCGGAGGAGCTGGAGCTGGCTCAGGCGACGCAGGTGGAGTTGCAGCCACACCAGACGCAGACAATCTAGCGGATCCCGGCGGGAACTAATCCGCGGTCAGGACCGGATCCGATGCGGTGTTGTCGAGTTGCAACGAAGAGGATTGCGAGCCATGTGGCGGTGTAGAGGATCCACCCGATCCTGACGTAGACGCAGGCGAGCTGCCATCTGGCGGTGTAGAGGATCCACCCGGTCCTGACGTAGACGCAGGCGAGCTGCCATCCCCCGGCATGGAAGTGGACAGGAGCGTATCTGCCTCCGATCGCGAGGAGGATTCGCCCGCCATGTTAGTACGAGGAGGCAGCAGATCAACCTCGTGTTCCACGCCGTTGTCATGACGTGCCGAGACTGAGGAGCGCATGAAAAATGGCCCGTTCTGCCCCGTTTCGCCACCGTTTTTGTCCAGATTTTTTCCTGTTGCATCCACAGCACTAGAGGAACTTGTCACAACATTAGCAGGGCCAGAATTAATCGAGCACTGATCAAGCAAATTTGCGTTCCCAAATTCATGCGATGGATTTTTAAGGATGTCGGGAAGAAGTTCTAGATCGGCTCGAAGGCGTGCTCCAGCATTCGGATGAAGCTGAGCAAAAGGATATACAGACTCATCAAAGACCACATCATGAGAGACATAGATTCGGCCTGTAGTTGGTTCAAGACACTTAAAGCCTTTATGCAAGTTACTATAACCAAGGAACACACAACGTGTAGACCGGTACTGGAGTTTTCTTGCATTGTATGGCCGTAAATTAGGCCACACCGCGCACCCAAACGTGCGAAAGAAAGAGTAGTCTGGTGGGGAACCAAGGAGATGATCATAAGGAGTGTCATTGTTGATAATTCTAGACGGGAGCCGATTTATAATGAAAACGGCTGTGAGGAAAGCTTCATCCCAGTATTTTAGTGGCATAGATGCGTATGCGAGAAGGGAGAGGCCAACCTTGACGATGTGTCGATGTTTACGTTCAGCAGATCCATTTTGTTGATGGGCATGAGGACATGACACATGGTGAGTAATACCAAGACGTTTGAAGAAGGTATTGAGGGTTTGATATTCTCCCCCCAATCTGATTGCACTGCAAGAATCTTATGATCAAATTGGCGCTCTACCATGTTTTGGAAATCACGAAAGCATTGGAAAACTTCAGATTTAAACCGTAGCAAATAGATCCACGTGAACTTACTAAAATCATCAATAAAACTGACATAATATGAGTGCCGTCCTACAGAAGTTGGTGCCGGCCCCCATACATCAGAGAACACAAGGTCAAAAGGTTTAGATGAAACACTGTTTGACTTAGGATAGGGTAACTGATGACTCTTCCCCATCTGACACGCATCACAAATGACACCACTACTCAAATCACTAGAAGATGAAATCTTATGACGACTAAGAATCTTGTGGACGACAGGTGACGAAGCATGACCTAGACGACTATGCCATAAAGAAGTAGAGGCCTCCTTGCCACAGAGTTGACAGAAGACACCTTGGGGGAAGTTGCGGCCACCATCGCCATCGTTGCTGTTTCGACGGCCACCATTGCCACAGCCACCACCGCCGCCACGACGGAAACCTCCACGGCCACCATCATTGCGGCCGCGAGATTGCTGGTTGGAATTGGAGGAGGACCCCCCACGGCCACCCTTGGTGGCGATGTTCACAGATGACTGGGACCCGCCACTGTTGATCTCCTTGCGTTGCTCGAAGGCGATGAGCTGAGCATAGAGCTCGTTGACGGAGACAGGTTCGATGCGGGAGGCAATAGCAGTCACAATGGACTCAAAGTCCTCACCGAGGCCGGTAAGGATAAAGGACACAAGCTCCTCCTCCTCTAGCTTGCGACCTGCTGAAGCCATATCATCGGCAAGGCCCTTCATCTTGATGAAGAACTCCGCCACGGAGGACGCCCCCTTGGACGCCGTGGTCAGAGCCATGCGCGTGGACATCTCACGCGCTCTGGAGTGCGAGGCGTGCAGCCCTTGGATTGCGGCCCACAGTTCCGCCGCGGTGGTCGCCTGGGCGACCTGGCCAAACACCTCCTTGGAGAGGGAGGAGAACAGGTAGCTGAGGACGATCTGGTCCTCGGCGACCCACTTCTCATACGCCGGATTCGGATGAGGATCAGGAGTCTTGCCGTCTGCTGATGGCGATGCAGACGCGTCGGTGACGAACGGTGCTGGCGGCGCGGCCGTGCTCTGGATGTAGCCGGCCAGACGAGCGCCCTTCAGCGCGGAGGACACAGTAGCGTGCCACATGTTGTAGTTCCCGTGAGTAAGTTTCTCCGAGACGACGGGGAGAAGGCCAAAGGCAAGCGGTGCATGGGTGGAGGATTCAGCCATCGGAGTAGATTGGAAAGCACGAGAGAGGAAGGTGGATGGGATCTTATTCCGTGAGGAACAAAGAGGCGGCTGATACCATATAGAAAATATGCGGGAATGAGATCACCTCCCGGGGCTCTCGGTTCTTCATTATATAGGGGGTGTTACAGAGTACAACAAGATTACAACTGGATTGTCTCACCTATACATGTGGGATCCTATCTCTACATCTCAACAACCGTAGAGTATATCACATCATTTAACAATGTACACATAATGGTTGAAACAAGATTGCAGTTATGCAATATTGCACGTCACACCCAACTTATTTAGACCCATCTCTCGCTGAGCTGCTATATATTACACTCTTAATGCTGAAAATGGTGAGCAAATTAGAATTAGATAATATTCTTCCAAGGATGGTATGAAAACTACGCACAATCAATGTTAGCGATAAACATTCACATGCTATAACTTAAACACAAAGTTTTAGGATCCATGCAACCTGTTCTGCGAATACTCTGCTTGTTTGTGGAAGTTCTCGGAATAGAACAATTGATGGTTTAGAAATCATCTTAAACATCATATTCATAAAAGCTGAGCACTATTCTGGCAACGAACAGATCCAGAAGGTGTAGTCACCATTGTCCATATATACAAACATCATGGCGAAGCACCATGGATAACATAGAGATGCAAACTAATATCTATTTGCTGCTCATCTCCTAGATCGTGTCAAATAACATCCAACCAGTCCACACTGGAATGTCCTCCTACCTTGTCGGTTTACCATGCATTTGCACCAGTCATCCCTAAATATTTTCATTTGGGGGGGCAAAAAATTGTTGTTAGAATTATTTGGAAATTTTATGGCAAGTACATACACCCAAAATATGAGTCATGCAAATTTTTAGATTTTTTAGACCACTTTTAGATAATATTAAAATTATTTTGTGGTAGTCTGGAGATAGAAGGTCAAATTATCCCTCCATAAAAATGAATTTTACATCTATCTCCTAGTCCGGCCTTAGGCATCTGAATTTTACAAGAAAATACTCAAACTGACAGAAAAATGTAAAATTTTCCTGTGTCTTATTAGCAAACCAACAAGATAATTAATTATCCTGTTGGTTATATGCACTCACAAGTTAATTCAGAATTTTCTTGTCAGTTATTTAATTTTTCTGTGTATTTTCCAAAAGCTGCCAAGATGATTATAATTATCCTATCAGTTTACACAATTACCATAAAAAAAATTCGACACTGCCAGGGAAATTTCGATTTCCAGCAATGTAATTCCTATCTAGTGCCACAGTGCCAGCCATGTCCATTGCCATTTGCGATATGCATGCTGGGATAGTAGATCAATATGCATGCATACTCGTCTCCACAGATTATTAGGACAAATGAAGCACGCTTGTGCTCACCAGTCGATAGCGGCGAGGGGCATGGGACTGGCATGAGTTGTAGGAGATGACGAAGGTCGTTGTCGAGGTCGACAGACGGAGAGAGACAGAACAATATATATAGCTAGCAAAGCTGGAGTATGCTGTAGCACCAATCATATAATAGCTAGTCTAAAACACAAATAGTTACTCATTCTTTTCAGTTTAACTTATTAACATGGGCTCACTAGATTACAACCCTAGGTTATACTAGCATTGGCTAGCGAGCAACGATGACCTCAACCAACATCCAGGCGAAAGGAGAACAATGAATTATATATATGTCTGGAATAGATTAGGGAAAAGTTATAAAAATAATAGCCTGAGCGGTAATAGATTATTGTTTTATTCGATAGCATGGCCTTTTACATTTATAGGTCAGGATAAGTCGAAATATCTTATTTATAAAAAGCAAAACTTTTGACATCTAGTTGCGTTGAAACCTGCTGGGACTGTACCGGAAAGTTTGGGCTTTCACTGTGTTGCATCCCATACACCATACACCAAACTGACCAGTAGTATGTCAGTATGTGAATGACATGAGGCACCAGTAAAATGTCAGCTCGGGCCTTCAGGGCTCAGTCTTGATATTCTGGTGTCCATCAATTTTAGGTATCACAGTTACTACGCTAGCATTCTTTTCTCGATGCTACCCATTTCTGTTCAAAAGCACACAGTTGCACAAGTGTTCCCTGCATGCTACGCCCACTATTCGCAACCTACAGTCTTTTCCCCATTCTTACTCAAATAACAGCGATCCAATGGTAGAAATTAAAGAATGTGTGTGTGTGAGAGAGAGAGAGAGATGTGAAACAAAACAGATGCAGAGAACGCTAGTGACTAGTGAGTAGTGAGTAGTGACCTGCTTTGAGTGGATGCTGTTGAACTGATCTCCTACCCAGGAGGCCCAACGGCTCGCTGGGACTTGGTCAAGCGCCCTGATCGGGGGCGCCCAACCGTATGTGGTTGAAGGGCCCCTGTCACACTGCGCGAGATATAAAGGTGGGGGCTGGCGGCTCGTAAACCAAGGTTCACCGTAGCCTACAACCCCACCGAAAAACCCTAACCCGATCTAGTGAGGGCGCAGTCAGTGACGGGAAGTCCTTCACCGTCTCTTCACCGGCGCCACGATCTCCACTGCATCAACTCCTCCATCGACCGTCGCTGCCTAGCGCAGATCTACATCACCGAGGCAATGGCGAACACCGGCTCCAGCTCCTCCTCCGCACCAGTTCTCCCCAACACCACCGGTTTGCCCTACTACCCCTCACAGTGCCTCTAAATCGGGAAACGTTGTTGTTCTTCGTAAATAATAGACTTGTACCGCTAGATCTACTACTACCGATCCTAATAGGAACCTGACAATGGTACCCGAGCCAATTAGTATGTAGATCTGGACCGGCACAAGAGATAGAAGACATAGAACAAACCGATTTTCAAATCGGGAAAAGAAACTAAAAGAAACCCTAACCCTAATATAGAAAGGGACGGCGTGCGGTGGGGAAAAAAATTGAATCTTTGCGATCAAAGATAGAGGGATTGGAATGACCTACCCGGGATATCCATATCACCGCCGCCAAGTCCACCGTTGCACGGCCGCTCGTCGGCGAGTGGGTCGGACACCGCGCGACCACTGACACAGGGCACCACCGCGCGTCCACTCGACGGCGGCATGCTCAACCACTGGCGAGCATGCGCACCGGCGAGGGGGCACACGGCGGCGCCATCTTCTCCTCCGGGACCGCCATGGCTTCTTCGGCTGCGGCGCTGGTAGGGAAAGAAAGGGAGAAGGAGATGGAGAGAATGAGGTTAGGGTTTTCCCAGCTGACGGCCGCGACGGGTTTTTGTTCGCGCGATCTCACCGGCCGGCCGTCGGATTGATCTGGACGGTCGTGATTGCGTCGCGATTTCGGGCCGCCTTTTGGCCCAGGCGGGGCGGCGCTTTCCCGGCCCAGGCCCAGGTTGCGGCCTGGGCGCGGGAAGCGGCTCGCGAGCAGCGCTGCCGTGGGCCTAATGGGCCGCAGAGCAACAGTGTTGGGTGGGCCGATTCTTTCCGCTGGGCCAGAAGCAAAGCAAAGAAAACTGTTTCTATTTCTATTTTTCCAGAAACAATTAATTGTTTTGATTTGAATAAATTTTAATTTCTGTGCAATTTTATCCAACGATATTTTGTTCAGTGAAGTATTACAGAATGTTTCTGGAAAATAGAATTATAGAAAATTTTTTTTTTTCAATTGTTTTCCGCTGCGTACTTAAAGTTTTCAGTTTCATCATTAAATTCGAACCAACGGGAGAATTTAAATTTTGAAACATGAATATTCTTACTGTTATTACAATATTGTTATTACTTTGACCAACGTTGATTAATAGCAATATTGTGATATTTATAATGAATTATCAGTCCTGCATTAATTCTATTTCTGCCCAACGGTGATTTGAATTAATGTGGTGAAAAATTGTACGTTTTACTTTTGACCAACGTCAGAACTAAGGCGTGCAATTATGTTTTATATAGATATACCTTTATATAATGTTCTCATTCTTTATGGATTATGATCTCAGGCAGTTTCAACTTGATGGATGCCATTGAAAGGATCCCCAAGCTGAAAGGGGATAACTACAATGAGTGGAAGAAGAAGCTTGATCTGGCTTTTGTCTTGGCCGAGGTGGAGTGGATAAAAACCACACCATGCCCTGTTGAGCCTGAGGCACCAGTCAGGCGGGCTGATGAATCTGATGTTGATTGGAACAAGAGAGAAAGGGATTTTGCTCCCATAGAGTTGGCATATTCCATTGATAAGAAAAATTGGTCCAACGCCAACAAAAAGTGTTGTGCTGTCATAGAGAACACAATTGAGCCTACCATAATGGGCTCAATTGCAAAGTGTGATACTGCTACTGAGTATCTTGAAAAGATAAAGAGTCAGTTTCATGGCTCTTCAAAGACTTACGCTACACAGATAATCAAACAGATCATGACAGCACAGTACACTGGTGGTAAAAATGGCACTGGCATTAGAGAGCACATCTCAGAGATGAACCAGCTGAACAACAAGCTCAGGCCAATGAACTTGGCTCTTGAGGAAGATTTTCTTGTACATGTTGTTTTTGCTTCCCTGCCTAAAGAGTTTGACAACTTTGTTGTCAGTTACAACATTCAACCTGAAAAGTGGAATCTTGAACGTTGCATTGCAATGTGTGTGCAAGAGGAAGACAGAATTAGGGCTGCCAGTGGTGGTTCTCTTAATTTTGTCAGAGATAACAAGAAAGATTGTCCTGAGTATTTAAAGTATGTAATGAAATGCAGAGGTGAGAACATTATTACCTTTGTTAACGAATCCTTGTATGTACAGTATTGTAAATCTACTTGGTGGATTGATTCGGGAGCAACTATTCATGTTGCCAATTCTTTACAGGGATTCCGTTCGACGAGGACTACTCAAAGAAGAGAAAGGCAAATTAAAGTTGCAAATGGAGTCCAAGCGGACGTCGAAGCTGTTGGCGATGTTTCTTTGGAGCTTGCTGATGGCTTCATTCTTTTACTCAGAGATGTTTTATTTGTTCCTTCATTAAAGAGAAACTTGATTAGTGTTTCATGTTTGGATAATGATGGTTTCGATTGCCATTTTGGAAATGGCAAGTGTGAGATTTCATGTAATAATGAACGCATTGGTATTGCTTTTCAAAAGCAAGATCTTTATTTGCTATCACTTCGTGAAAATGTTAATTCCGTATGTGATGTGATTGATAATGTAGCCTCGTCTATAAATGAAAATAGAAAGCGAAAGAGAACTCATGATGCTTCGTCGAAATTATGGCACTGCCGTTTAGGCCATATTTCGAGGGGGAGAATAGAGAGACTAGTTAAAAGTGAAATTCTTCCTCCATTAGAGTTCTCTGATTTAGAACAATGTATAGAGTGTATTAAAGGAAAATACACAAAGCAAATTAAAAAGGATGCTAAACGAAGCACAGGAATTCTACAGATAATTCACACAGACATCTGTGGTCCCTTTCCTGTGAAAAGTGTGGATGGTTTTGACTCGTTCATCACATTCACACTTTTCACAGGAAAGGGACCACAGATGTCTGTGTGAATTATCTGTAGAATTCCTGTGCTTCGTTTAGCATCCTTTTTAATTTGCTTTGTGTATTTTCCTTTAATACACTCTATACATTGTTCTAAATCAGAGAACTCTAATGGAGGAAGAATTTCACTTTTAACTAGTCTCTCTATTCTCCCCCTCGAAATATGGAGGAATTCTACAGATAATTCACACAGACATCTGTGGTCCCTTTCCTGTGAAAAGTGTGGATGGTTTTGACTCGTTCATCACATTCACAGATGATTACTCCCGTTATGGTTATATTTATCCAATTAAAGAAAGAAATGAAGCGTTGGATAAATTTAAAATATTTAAGGCTGAAGTTGAAAATCAGCATGATTTAAAGATTAAAGTGGTCCGGTCTGATCGTGGTGGGGAGTACTACGGTCGGCATACCCCGTACGGCCAAGTTCCTGGACCTTTTGCAAGGTTCCTACAGGAGAATGGCATAGTAGCCCAGTATTCTACACCGGGCGAACCTCAGCAGAATGGAGTAGCCGAAAGGCGTAATCGAACATTGATGGATATGGTGCGTAGTATGATAAGTTACTCCACCCTACCAGTGAGTCTATGGATGGAGGCGTTAAAAACCGCCATTCATATTCTCAACAGAGTACCTAGTAAAGCGGTGCCTAAAACACCATATGAGTTGTGGACAGGAAGAGTGCCCTCGATAAAACACTTGCGTGTCTGGGGGAGCCCTGCTGAGGCAAAAGTATTTAACCCAAACATTGGGAAATTAGATCCCAAAACAGTAAGTTGCCATTTTATTGGCTATCCTGAAAAGTCAAAAGGTTATCGTTTCTACTGTCCTGACAGATATACAAAGTTTATAGAGACGAGACACGCTGTCTTCCTAGAGGACGACATGATGAGGGGGAGCGTGGCGGCTCGGAAAATTGATCTTGAAGAGAAGCGGGTGACTGCACCCACTCCGATGATTCAGGAGCCTTATTTCGAGTTACCTGTCTTTGCCACACCGTCAGTGCCCGACACTACGGTGTCAGCACCTGTCATTGTTCCTCATGCGGCAACGATAAATGATAATGTGGAACCTGTTCTTCAGGAAACCATAGAACCCATTACCGTAGATGGGGGACAACAACAGCCCCAAGATGTAGATGTGCCAAATGAGGAGGCCCCGAGAAGGTCTCAAAGAGCTAGGAGGTCACCTATTCCTAGCTATTACGAGGTCTATGAGACCGAAGAGTTTCGTATGGAGGATGATCCCACCTCATATGAAGAAGCCATGAGTAGCGACCACTCATCCAAATGGTTGGAGGCCATGCAAGATGAAATGAAATCAATGAAGGTGAATAAAGTATGGGAACTTGAAACCATTCCTAAAGGAGCCAAAACAGTGGACTGTAAATGGGTCTACAAGATTAAATATGACTCTAGAGGGAATGTAGACAAGTTCAAAGCGCGACTTGTGGCAAAAGGCTTCACGCAAAGAGAAGGAATTGACTACAATGAGACGTTTTCTCCAGTCTCATGCAAAGATTCCTTCAGAATAATGATGGCATTAGTGGCACACTACAATTTAGAGTTGCATCAGATGGATGTAAAGACGGCATTTCTCAATGGGGATTTAGAGGAAAATGTCTACATGGCACAACCGAAAGGTTTTGTCGTGGAAGGAAAAGAACGAATGGGATGCCGCCTAAAGAAATCAATTTATGGGTTAAAACAAGCTTCAAGACAATGGTATTTGAAGTTTGATCATACCATAAAAGGTTTTGGGTTTAAGGAGAATGTAGAGGATAATTGCATTTATGCAAAATTTAAGAATGGAAAATATATCTTTTTGATTTTGTATGTGGATGATATCTTACTTGCTAGTAGTGATGTCACCCTATTACAGGAAACAAAAGGGTTCTTATCCTCAAAGTTTGATATGAAAGATCTTGGTGAAGCTTCGTTTGTTCTAGGGATCGAAATTCACCGAGATAGAAACAAAGGGGTATTAGGACTGTCACAGAAATCATATATAGAAAAGATGCTAAAGAAATATAGCATGCACAAATGTAGTCCATCACCTGCTCCAATAGTCAAGGGCGATAGATATGGGGATCATCAATGCCCCAAGAACAGTTATGAGCTCAACCAAATGAAAGCGGTTCCATATGCTTCGGCTGTTGGAAGCCTACAATATGCAACAACGTGCACACGCCCTGACTTAGCTTATGTTACCGGGTTGCTTGGCAGATTTCAAAGTAATCCAGGACAGGAACACTGGAAATTGGTAAAGAAAGTCTTACGATATTTGCAAGGTACAAAGAGCCTCATGTTAACATATAGCAAATCAGATTCTCTGGAAATAGTTGCATACTCAGATTCTGATTATGCTGGAGAAGAAAGAAAGTCCACATCAGGATATGTGTTCACTCTTGCAGGGGGAGCTATATCGTGGAAAAGTTGCAAACAAACCGTCACTGCATCGTCCACAATGTATGCCGAGTTTGTAGCATGTTATGAGGCCTCAGGGCAGGTGAACTGGCTAAAGAAGTTCCTACCCGGTTTGAAGGTGGTCGACTCTATCCATCGACCACTAAAGTTATACTGTGATAATTATCCAGCAGTACAGTATGCTCACAACAATAGGTCAAGTGGTGCTGCCAAACACATTGACATAAAGTATTATGTTGTGAAGGATAGAGTCCGGGATCAAATGATAAGCTTAGAGCACATAAGCACTGAAAAGATGCTCGCGGATCCGCTTACCAAAGGCCTACCACCCAACGTGTTCAAAGAACACGTAGCCGGCATGGGTTTAAGGGAAAGCCTATGATTCCTGGACAATAAACGGCCCAAAAGTTACTGAATTTGTTTCAGAACGGAGACATGTATCGTGGCTGTGAAATCTATCGGCAATAGACCGTGACGAAGAAGCACGCTCGATGCACTAATCTGTGATGGAATAAGTAAAAGTAAAATGTATTAAAGTATGAGTTGAGATCAAGGGGGAGAATGTTGAACTGATCTCCTACCCAGGAGGCCCAACGGCTCGCTGGGACTTGGTCAAGCGCCCTGATCGGGGGCGCCCAACCGTATGTGGTTGAAGGGCCCCTGTCACACTGCGCGAGATATAAAGGTGGGGGCTGGCGGCTCGTAAACCAAGGTTCACCGTAGCCTACAACCCCACCGAAAAACCCTAACCCGATCTAGTGAGGGCGCAGTCAGTGACGGGAAGTCCTTCACCGTCTCTTCACCGGCGCCACGATCTCCACTGCATCAACTCCTCCATCGACCGTCGCTGCCTAGCGCAGATCTACATCACCGAGGCAATGGCGAACACCGGCTCCAGCTCCTCCTCCGCACCAGTTCTCCCCAACACCACCGGTTTGCCCTACTACCCCTCACAGTGCCTCTAAATCGGGAAACGTTGTTGTTCTTCGTAAATAATAGACTTGTACCGCTAGATCTACTACTACCGATCCTAATAGGAACCTGACAGATGCAATATATAGAGTGCCCTGCGTATATTGGGATAAATTATGGAGTGAAAAGTTGGCAAGCGTCAGAAATCAGATATACATTGTTGGCAAGCACTGGTTGGCACTCGGGGCAACAATACATAGCACGAGGCCACCATCACGTGGAGCCCCGTTTTCTCTGCCCTGCAGTTGTGAAGCATATGCATTGCATTAAGAATATGTACTTTTAGCCAAAAGAACAAACATATTAAACACAGTTGATGGCAAAAATATCTTGGTCACTCGCAGAGTAGCTCATGCATCCATGTTGCTAGGCAAAATACAGTGAAGGTATTGGGGTCACCAGTTGCTAGGCAACATAGCCCAACAATACCTACCCTAATTAACAGGCAGCTAATAGACTAGTACTACAATAGTCTATTAGACACACATACAAATTGAGAAGTTATGACAACATATTATAAACACACACATGACAATTGACAAGACCGTTTATAAAATAACAAATCACACTTTTATCTTGCACTTTAAATATAACTATACACAATTCCAATAACTTGAATGGAAAAGAACTTAAAATAAAAAGTACGTCTCAAAAAATAATTGCTACAAAAATATATATGTCCTGGCGAAAACAGTGGGCAATTATAGAGTAAAAAAGTAGAACGGATTACGGAGTGGGTGGATGATTTACATACAGGTGATCATTAGGTGCTTCTAGCTTTAATCTGCTTCCTAGCTTCATTATTTTGCCTTTGCATGGTGCAGCGTAAATGATGTAACTATATAATCCATTCAGAATGAACTCTCTTGTGGTTTTACCGCCGCACTGCATGGCTTCAAAATGAAAGCTGTGACTGTTCTCGATAGCGCCAAGTGAGCTCAGTTTTCTCGGTGCCACCCATTCACATGGTGAGGTCAGCATGGGGATGTGGTGTTGTTCAGGTTAGTGCCGTGCTTGGGCTAGCGGATTCAACTGAGGGTTGAAGAAAGATAATGGGGAGGAAGTGGCCTGGACTGATATATAAGGTCCTTGACTGCCTCTGGTGGTAAAATTCAGAGAGATGATGGATGAAGCAGAGATGATGACTATGCAAATCCTGGTAGTGCCCAGTCGGCCCATGCAGATTTGGTTGCCTCCGCCAATGGCAGTGGTAGATCTCTAGCAATAGGGCTGCCTGGGTAGATGAGCCAGGTCTCCCTTAGACGCTCGCTTTGTTAAGGTGTGTTCCTCCATGAACTCCTTTCTTCCCTTTTTTTCCATTTTTTTAGATTAAGGAATAAAACATTCCGGCCTTCACAATCACAAGTGATTGCTTAGAGCCAAACATTACATGACCAGAACAATGGACATAATCCAGAATCCGCTAAGCGGGTAGTCCAGCTAAAGAACCTGGAACCTTACAAGACCAAAACAAGAACAGGACATGGCCCAAAGTTCAGCTCAAAGAACAGCCATTACAGATACCTGGACACAAAGAAGACAGAAACCTGAAAACTTAATCAGCCAAACGATCAGCTGAGGGGGTAAACACAACAGTGACCTGGAAGGAAGCAACATCAGACCAGCAGACACAAAAGCACCATCTGATTCTACCTTCCAATCCTCTTCAGAATTTTCCAAACACACCAGCGACCAACAAAGAGGGCAATCATGACAGTGATTTGGAAGGAGGCAGCGCCAGACCAGCAAACACCAAAAGCACCAATTGATTCTACATTCCTATCTTCTTCTGATTTTTCCAAACACAGGAACCGAATAGTTGTAGAGCCACTCCTTCCAATTGTCTGCATCCATCTTTCATCATTCTTCTCTCTTCCTCTTTAGACAACAGGGTCCATTGCCTAATCCAATAAGCCCCCCTGAAAATCACCTGCAAATAAGAGTTAGTAATTATGTTTTGGAACACCGCATCATTTCTATTCAACCATAAACCCCAACAGATGGCCGCTATCCCCACTACCATTTGTTTTCTTAGCCCTGGAGCAAATCTCCTTATCCAAGATCCAAACATGTGAGAAGTAGACTTTGGTGGTTGAATATTAAAGGTGATGAACAATATGTTCCAAACAAATCTAGCCCCACGGCACTCAAAGAAGAGGTACTGAATGTTCTCATCTAAGCCACACAGGTTACACTTAGAATCACCTTTCCATCTTCTTTTTAATAAGTTAGTTTAGTTAAGATTACTCCTCTTTTCAGGTACCAAAGAAAAATTTTAATTTTCAAAGGCAACCTTGCTTTCCAGAATAGTACTTTCCCAAAATTCTTCTCACTTTTCATCATCTCCCTATATAATGCCTGTGTTGAGAAGACTCCATTTTTTCCTAGTTGCCAAATGAATTTGTCCTTGTCATTGTTGAGGCTTACTGGTAGCACTGACGATACCAAAATGAGCCATTCTTTCAGTCTCGCCCCCCCCCCTAATCCCCGTCTGAAAGAAATGTTCAGCGGGATTGAACTAAGCACGCTAGCTACAGGAACCTTTTTTTTTTTCTTATTATCCTGTATAGGTCCGGAAACTTCCGCATTAGCGGTTGTTGATCGATACATACATCTTCCCAAAACCTTGTTTGGCCACCATTATTTACCTTGAACCTCCCATGCTGGAGTACCAGCTCCTTCACCTCCATCAAGCCAGACCAGAAGTGTGAATCTCCTGGTCACTTTTTTATTTGAGACAAGCATTTGTCCTTGACATACTTTCTCTTTAGTACCTTTTGCCACAGGCCGTCTTCATTGAAAAGCTTGAGCAACCATTTACTTAGCAAACATTTATTTTGGGCTTCTAAATCTAAGATCCTCAATCCCCCATGCATCTTGGTTTACAAAGAATACCCCATTTTGCTAGCCTGTATTTCTTCTTATGTTCGTCAGACTGCCAGAAAAACCTAGATCGATAATAATCCAGTCGTTTCCGCACCCCTTTAGGGATGAGAAAAAAGGACATCATGAACATTAGTAAGCTAGATAAGACCGAATTTATCAGCACTAGTCTACCCCCAAGGAGAGAAGCTTCCCTTTCCAACTACTAAGTCTTTTATGGAAGCGCTCTTCTATTGAACTCCAGTGTTTGTTCGAGAGTTTTCTATAATGCATTGGGATTCCTAAGTATCTAAAGGGGAAGCTCCCTTCTACACAACCAAAAAGCTCTACATACTCCTTGCTCCTGTCCTTGGCCTTCCTGAAGCAAAATAATTCGCTTTTATGAAAGCTGATTTTCAAACCTGACAACTTTTCAAAGGCTACCAAAACTAGTTTAAGATTTCTGGCCTCCTCTAAGTCATCTTCCATGAACATGATTGTATCGTCTGCATACTGCAGAATTGACAGCCCATCATCAACTAGATTAGGTACCAATCCCCTAAACTATCCCCCGTTCTTTGCTCTCGAAACAAGAATAGCCAGCATATCTGCTACCAGATTAAACAGGATAGGTGAAAGGGGATCCCCCTGCCTATGTCCTTTTCTGGTTTGGAAATTATGACCAATCTCATCATTCACTTTTATCCCCACACTCCCCCGACTCACGACCTCTTCAATCCATTTACACCATACAGGTGAAAAACCTTTCATTCTAAGGGTCTGTTGTACAAAGGATCAATTAACTTTGTCATAAGCTTTTTCAAAATCCAATTTTAGTACCACCCCGTTCCTCTTCTTTTTGTGCAGCTCATGAATTGTTTCATGGAGTATCACTACCCCTTCAAGAATGTTCCTTCCTGGCATAAATGCAGTTTGCGACTGTCTTACTACTTTGTCAGCCAAAGCAGTGAGTCTGTTAGCCAAGACTTTTGTGAAAATTTTAAAGCTCACATTAAGCATACAAATAGGCCTATACTACTGGATTTGTTTAACTTCCTTTTGCTTCGGGATTAGGGTGATTGTTCCAAAGTTGAGGTTGAATAAAGGCAGGTTTCCAGCGTGGAACTCATGGAACATGGCCATTCGAAAGATAGCTTCTCTTCTTTTTCTGTAAAAGTTTCAGTTAACAGCTTATTTTCTTCCTCATTAATCTAAGGAATATCATCTATTTCTAATTCATCAAGAGAGAAGGTATTTCTCTGCGATGATCCAAACAAATCCTTATAATATTTTGCTATGAAAATTTTTAAGTTTTCCTGCCCTTCGATCACTCCCCCTTCTTGCTCTAACTAATAAATTCTTGTTTTCCTTCTCTTTCCATTGGCCACCATATGGAAATAATTGGTAATATTGTCTCTTCAAGCATATCCCTGGTTTTTGCCCTTTGGAAGCATCTGATTTCTTCCTCCCGAAGTAATTGTGTGATCCTCTCCCTTGCCCTTTGTCTTTGCTCGAGCTCTTGCTGGCTCAAGATCATGGATTCTGCCTTTATGTCCAGATCCTGAGCCACCCGAAACCGCTCCTCCTTTTCTCTTTTGATATTCCCATTCAAATTTCTTGCCCAACCTCTCATGAATTGTCTCAGCTTTCTAATCTTGTTTTGCCATCTCTTCATTGGAGTAGATCCATAATCTACACTTTTCCAGATTTTCTCAACTAACCCGGAAAACTCTTTCTGGAGTAGCCAACTGAGTTCAAATTTGAAATCAGGTTGCCTGCTCCTGTACTGCCTCTCTCCCGTGCACAGAAGCAAGGGTGTGTGGTCTGAGATTTCCCTATTCAATGCGTCCACAGTGACGAGGGGAAACCTCTGTTTCCATTCCGTGCTAGCCAGCACCCTATCTAATTTCTTATACGTTGGTATCTTTTTAGAGCTGGCCCAAGTGAACTTTCTACCTGACATTTCAATCTCCCTTAAATCTAAGCCATCTATAATGGCATTAAAAAGGAAGGGCCAGCGATCGTCGTAGTTATCATTATTTTTCTCACTTGGGTTTCTAATAATGTTGAAGTCACCTCCTACCAGTAGAGGGAGGGAGACTTTACTACATGCCTGTACTAATTCAGTCAAGAAACTTTCCTTAAACTCTGGCTGTGCAGCACCATATACAGCCACTAAACACCAGTGGAAATCGTCCTCCCTCATTCTAAGGTGAAACTTAATAAAGAAATCACCTTCTTCTATACTCCCTACATCGCACACATCCAAATTAACTCCTAGTAGCATGCCCCCTGACCTACAATGAGGTTCAGTCCAATGCCAAACAAAGTTCCTACCTCCACATAATCTATCAAGCTTTGCCTATGTGAAGTCTTTTTTACCGGTCTAAGAGCGCAATGAAATCTAGTTCCTGCTCTCTTGAAGCACTACTTAAAAATTTAGTTTTAGCCAAGTCGCGAAGACCTCTGCTATTCCAAAAAATTCCTCTCATTTCGCACTAATCTTATTAACTCTGACCTTTAGTTTTCTCGATGCCCTTTTCCTTGACGTCTTAGCGCCGGGCTTCCTTTTAACCATTTTAAAGTCACAACTTAGGTGGTAGCTATCATCATCGAAAATTTCTTCCATAAGATCCCCGCATAAAAATTCTAACGCTTTCCTATCACAATTCTCTGAGTCTACTGACTCCCTATCTGAAAATTCCATCTCCCCTGACCCCCAATCAGAGAGAGGCTTTTTACTAACAAAATCTTCCTCTATTAAATTTTGTACAGATAAATCAAAGGAACTTTTGTCATTATTATCTACCCCCAAGCCCAAAGCCTGTAAATTATCTACGGCATTTGACAGGGAGAAAAACAGTAAGAATCAGTGGGATTGTTACCTCTGTTGCATTCCAGGTTCCTGGACTGCACTAGACGCTCCGCCCGCACCAAGGTGTTTTCCGCCGTCACACCAGCCAGCCACGGACTCACCCTGATCGGGAAGTACACGGCTTCTGGAATCAGCGCCACTCCACAACCAATGCATCAGCAGATCCATCTGAAGCCCCCAGCGAACTGTTCTTTAGCTCATCTACTCCAGCAATCTTTTCCAAGCCCTTCCCCAAAATCCCTTGCTGATCAGCCACTGTGCTCTCTTCTACTTCCATCATTGTTTCAACCACCTCCTCCCCCGCAGACCCAGCAGTATCCATGGCTAGTGCTTCCCCATCCATGGGCTCATCAGACTTACTCGCCACTTTTGTGGCAAGGTCATCCAAAGCCTTATCCACCACTGCATCGATCACTTGGTCCGCTTTCCACTTAGGAACTCCTTGAATTCATCCTCACTAAGTACATGTCCATAATCCGTCAGCACCACTATCTGTCCCCTTGGAACGTTTGTTGACTCTCTTCTCTGACTTGTCAGCATTCACTGCCGTCACTTCCCTCTCCATCCCCGTCACCATCACCCCCATCCCATTCTACATCAACCTCTTCACCATTCTCATCGAAACCTCTTTTTTCAACTTCGAATTCCAGATCAAAATAATGATCGCCAATAACTACATCCAGCTTGCGAGGTATCAGCTTGGGATCCAGCACGGCGACCAAAATTCGAGCAAACTCGTTTTTCCTTGTGGTTTCCATGTCCACCGTTTGTGTTGTGCCTAGCAGCGACCCTACTGCCCAAAGGATGAGAAACTCGCGAAGCGGCTCTCTGTCCCTTTTTTCCATAAAGCCCCCTCACTCAATCGTGTCTTTTTTTTGCTATGTTCACTAGTAAGAGCTTCCATTGAGGTAGCAGCAGTGGGACTGACGGTGGCTGTTTTTACTATTTCTTATTCAATTTACACAAGCCCACGTACATGTACCCAGCCTTTGTTATACCCAGCCTTTGTTACTTCGCACTAACGTAGTCTTAATGTTAGAGACGGAGCACTCGGCCACGCACCTCTAAATAGTCCTAACGACTGTCTGATAAGGTTTATTGAAGTAGTGAAAGTAGACAGAAAATATTTCGGTCAACCCGTGTACCAATTAGACCTGTGAGACCACGTCATTTAGCTAAAATGGGTTAACACATGGCCCCTAAAATTGACCTTAAGATGCTGGGCTAGGTCCATTGTCAGGTCCATGCTAGCTCATTCCTATCCATATCACTTTCTTATACATATAAAACATACCTCCATATATAGGCTTAACAGAAAATGAAGGATAGATAAAATAAAGAATGTTAATTACAGAAGACATGGGAACGGAAAGAACGACCAACAGAATAAAGCAACAATTAATCAACTCGGTGCTTATTTCACAATTTGTACCAAGATACTTTAGCCACACGCATTCATGCCTCTGCCAGGTTGTAGCGTGGCATGGCCAGTAAGGTGGGCTGGTGTCTCCTTTGTCTCCTCGAACATCTTCCTCATTTGCTGGATCAAACAAACTGATAGTAATCATCTCCGGTCACCCTCACGTTATTGATAGAAATGTTGTAGGAGCTACAATAGCGGTTTTGTCGATAGAAATGTCCTAGGATCAAAGAAAGGCATGTGGAACTGCACCAACCACATATATTTCCAGATGCCTCCTACACCTAAAAAGGACACTATTTGGTGCCTGACCGAAGAACAAGATCTGGACCTTCCATATTCCTTGGCACAATAGCTACATGGTGCACAACACCGACCCACCAATTCTGCTGGGCAAGAAGCCCCATGGATCCAAATAATAAAAAAATGCTGCCACGATGTGGAGTGGTGGTGGTAGTGGGTTGTTAAATAGTAACAGTCCAGCGGTCTTGAGGTATATATGGAACGGGAGACGTTGAAGGCTGTATGGCCATATATTGTCAAATAGAAGAGGTGCTGACATGTCAAGGATCAACAGCAGACTAGGGAGACAGGATGTTGAATGGGGGACTTTTGTGTTAATGACAAAAGGCTATACTTATGGAGGACATGTGAAGGTGAAATTTGGATAAGAGGATTAGTTAAAAGATTACTTCAGTTTTGGAGGATACAGATGAGAAACAATGTGGTCCCAACTCGTGTCCGTACCATTTTATGACTGCATGCAGGGCACATATACGTGGGACGGGAGACCATGGGCACTATCCGCTTTGACTGGTGGTTAGTGAGGTTATTGGTGTAAGCATTCTCGACAGCAGAAATGTCTCAGTGAACCACTATACAAAAGCTCGGCAAGAAATTGACATTCAACCTCTCAAACGTTTGCTCTGTAGTAAGTTCATAAGACAACACATTTACAATGGTTAAAAAAAGTATAGACCGTCTATCGATAGAGATTGTTTATTACGCTGGTCACTAAATTTCTTGTTACATGAACAATTTTTTCACTTGCATCTAGCTTATTTTTGTTGTTGGAAGTGGCACCTTTTTAATGACCTGAGGTGGTACTTGTTTACCTGTTGCATTGGTCGATCTTGACGACGACTAGATCAGAAAATGATCCACGTCTCTTGCATCCTCGTGCTAAAATAGTGCCCAGAAAATATCTAAAATGCTTGCAATAGTGCCCAAACAAATATCTAAATGCAATAATGCCCAAACCAATATATTTTTTATTTTGAAAACTGATTTCGGAAAGTGAAGTACCATAGAATTTGCTTGGAAGTATTTCAGAGTATGGCAAGTTGAAATCATTTTTAATAATTTTCTTAAGAAACACTGCGAAAAACCAATATCTGAATGCACACAACTTTGCAGCCAACATGGATAGCTGTATCACTAAGTAATGTGCTTGATTGTTCATCTACTCTGTTGGTTGGAACTTGCTCTTTTCTTTTATAGTGTATATTTGTTTAGATTCAAGAACATTTTTAGTGCTATTGATTCCACCTGCGTACCCATCTGCTTGATGCACAGAGGATTAAGACGTCTGAGCGAATTCAAAAAATCACAAAATCCTATATATTCCCGCTCTTTGCACATATAGGTGCATCCTACACTCTCGCGTTTCAACACTGGAACCACTCAGTTGCATAAGCTCCATCAACAATTCCAACACTTGCGCCGCTAGCAGGCTGCACGCTCCGCGCCTCCGCCCACTGTACATCACCCAGTGATGATTGTGGCTCTCCGACTGAGACAGCAGCAGATTGACTGCAGGGGTGACGTCGTAGAAACTCGACCACAAATGTTTCCAGATACCTCTCATCCTTAGAAGGGAGCCTACTACATGGTGCATGACACGTGAGCAAGATCTGGACTGCCTGTGCTGCTGCAAGCTCTGCCTTCCAAACCTCACAAATTTGTGGCACCGAGAAAACTGGACCACAAAGATTTCCAGATACCTCACATCCTTAGAAGGGAGACTACTACATAGTTCATGACCCCGTATATGACCGTAAGCAAGATCTACCAGACCCGGCAATGAGTGAGCGTGCGATGGTGGCTGTGATGCCAAATATATTTGAACAACACTGATAGATAACAAAACAAGCAAACCGACTGGGGAGGGTGGAATATTTGTGGATGTGAATGAAGAGGTCTTCTATCCAACAATGGTAATGGAATAAATGTGAAAGGGGAGTTGATGAAGATGGTAGTACATTGGGATCTATGCATGTGAACATTTATTTGCTAACCTCTCATACACCAAGTGCTCCTGCTACATCTCGAACTTCACTGTGTGTGTATATATAAAAATATTAGTTGAAGCTGTTTCAATGTGCCACTACAACATAAACAAATTTAAATGTGACTCATTTTTTCCGGTACGTTGTTCTAATTCCAACATCCTTTATATATGATTGTACAAATGGCCCCATATGTAAACCAACGTTTCATGACAACCTCGTCCATGAATTGCTTCCATTGCTAGCTGGCATTGTGTGGCGGTGGCCAGCAGTAGAACAAAAAAAAAGGAGCCCACCCTCTAGGTTTCTTCACCAATGGCACCGGTGACCTTGCTCTAGGATGCAACATCATTTTTGGCAGCCAGAACTTAACAGCCAACTCCGCAAGGCGGATCCACATCACCCCCGCCATTCCCAACAACACTTTCTTTCGATTCATGAAAATGAACATCACTGAAAAATTCGATAAGCTTCACCTCATCCCTCTCCTGATGCCAGAACACTATGACCTAGATAGACAATCGAGCACAGCAAACCCTTTGCTTGCTATGTCTGTTGAAACCAGCAGGAATCCTCTTCCCTTCACTTCCTGCAGAGGTCGTTAAATAAAAATGCTGAAGTGCAAACCAATGCTACAAATGTACTATTAAAGCTCTCACAGTTGTAAAGAACCAATTTGCGACTGAAGTGAGAAGCTAAGAACCAATTTGCCACTGAAGTACGAAGCAAACTAACAAATATTTGCCTTGTATAGAAGAATTATTTCAACATGATATTTGTCTTAGTGATGAATATTCCAGCTTCTCAAATTTTGAATTTCATAAATCATAGAAATAACACACATGTATTTTAAGATGTTAGTATGTCCTAGTAGAAACTGTCACCTCATTACAGCACCTAGATTAGAAACATTTAGCATGACCAAGCTAACCAACTCCAGTATCAAAAGTGTGAATGAACTTGCCTTGTTATCTGGTTTTTGGCACAATATTTGGCAACTTCATCTTCTGGCATATCCACTAGTTTCTGTTCAAAAGCACAGCTGAAAGGAAGTGTGACAAGTGTGAAAGGAAGCACAGCTGAAACAGCAAAATTATCCCTACCTGCGAAGCAGCACCTAGATTAGAACTCTTCTCCACACTCCACATGGCTCTCCAACCTTTCACCTCTGCAAGCACCCTATCAATGGCTTTATGCTGCAAACGGAAAAGAAAATCATAAGAATGAGTAAGCTTACCAAAGTGCTGCAGCAAACAACTGATTTGGCTTCCATCTGTTCAAAGTACCTGATAATAAAAGAATGTAACAATAATTAGCACTGAGGCTTCAAACAGCTGTGCAGCCAAACTGTTCGTAATCTAATGCTTTGTGTCCCCAGTGATGCAACTGAAGCATAAGTGATGCTAGACATACATTATTGGAGAGGACGACCCTGTGCAAGTAGGCCAGCTAGAGCAACTCCAGTTGTCCCCTAGATTAAAATAGATGCCCATCAAGTGATCTGAACAAGCACATAGAGGATGGCCTTAAAGCACACATACCTGCACAACTGCTCACTACCGGAGCCGGATGCTTTGCCGAGGGCCCCAGGCTCTAGGCAAAGCCTCTAACGCCCTCGGCAAAGCCTTTGCCGAGCACAGCTCTCGACAAAGCGCCCTTGGCGAAAATCCGATCGGCAAAGGCTTCTTTGCCGAGTGCCCGACGCTCGGCAAAGCGCGAAATAAAAAAATACGAAAAAACCTGATTTTTTTAATTGGGGGAGGGGCCCACTGGCTAGCGCAAGTCGCAACTCGCGGCATTTTTCGGGCAAAATTCTCAGCTACGCGGCCGGCGGGATTCGAACTCGTGACCTCTCCCTCACGCGATACCTCCTCTGCCACCTGCACTACACACTCACATGTGTCTATATGTCGTTTCGGTTACTCAAATATTATACTAAACTAGCTGAAAATTGATTGTTTGAGGCCCTAAACAAATTCAAATCAAAAGGTTGTCAACTACAAAGTTTCATAACTTTTCGAGATTTACATTTTTCATATAGAAAGTTTTTCCATCCGAGGTATTTTGAAAAATTCAAATTTTAAAATTTTGAATTTTAAACGTAGTTTTGCATGACAAGATTAATTCAAATGAAAAAGTGGTCAACTACAATGTTTCATAACTTTTCGAGATCTACAAACTTCATTAAGGAATTTTTTCCATCCGAGGTCTTTTGAAAAATTCGAATTTTAAAATTTTGAATTTCAAACGTAGTTTTGCATGACAAGATGAATTCAAATGAAAAAGTGGTAAACTACAATGTTTCATAACTTTTCGAGATCTATAAACTTCATTTAGGAAGTTTTTCCATCCGAGGTCTTTTGAAAAATTTGAATTTTAAAATTTTAAAATTTTGAATTTCAAACACAGTTTTGCATGACAAGATTAATTCAAATTTAAAAGTGGTTAACTACAATGTTTCATAACCTTTCGAAATCTACAAACTTCATTTAGAAAGTTTTTCCATCCGAAATTGTGGTGCTAACATTGTTCATAAATCCTATATATCTCTTTTGTAGGTTCATGAAACTACATGAGAAACATATAGATTTTGTGAACAACGTAATTATTAGTTTGTCGAATGAAGAAATGACCAATATAAAGTTTGTAGATCATGAGAAATTATGAAACTTTGTAGTTGAAAACTTTTTTATTTGAATTCGTTTAGGGCACCAAAACGTGGTTTGAAAAATTGCTTTGCCGACTGTTTTACTTTGGCACTCGACAGAGAAGCCTTTGCCGAGTGTTTTTTTGGCACTCTTCTTTGCCGAGTGTTTTTTATTTGACACTCGGCAAAGCCTTCTTTACCGAGTGCAGAGGCTTTGCCGAGTGTTTTTTATTTGGCTCTCAGCAAAGCCTTCTTTGCCGAGCGCCCGAAAAAAAACGCTCGGCAAAGAAGCGGATCCCGGTAGTGGCTTTAGGCCAACATGCAGGGACAGCCTCCATGAATGCCAAGTATTCTTCTCCTTCCAGCCGAGGTTGCCTCAGTTCTAAATCTAAATAAACTTCATTGAATAAATAAACAGCATTCATATTTTCATTTAAGCAAAGAAATGGATTTATTAAATGAGTAAAAAGAAAGGCATACCATTTATTTCCAAATGGACATAGGTAGAATGGTAACATAGACTGGACATAGGTAGAATGGTAACATAGACTGGCTATACTGAGTTTCACCACTAAAGAAATTTCTATGTAGAGAACAGAGGTAAAATGAAAAAAAGAGACAAGTACCACAGATGCCATGTTAACTAATGACATGAAAGAAATACATGGGTCTCCAGTACTAATGAACAGCTCTCACTAATCTCTTCCAAACAATTTACTACTGGATCCTTCCAGAAAGCCACCTAACATACAATTAGTATTGAATTACTGAAATTACTTGACTTAGATGCATATACTGAGGCATGGTACAAGAGTAGAATGTAGAGCACTGGCATATAATAAATTGCACAGACAAGCACATTGTCAACTTACATGACTAGGTGGAATGTGCTTTTTCCACTCAGGAGATCAAGCATGAATAGTGAACATCCATAGGAAATGGAAAAAAGCCAGTGATACTTGGTCAGATTCTCCTAAGTAAAAAAATATAGCAGCCAGTGATATGTATCTAGAAAAATCATATCTCACACAGTTACGCACAGACTAGTAATCCAATTCATTTCAGTGCTAACAGATGCTGACATTGTAATCTGAATCATTATGTGAAATGAAAGCTGCAGCACATTTCAGTGTTTAATTACTACCTTGTACCAACTCCTAATTTCAGTGGTCTCAACATCAACTAAACTCTACTAAAGTTCAGAATACTATGCACCCATACTACTATATGTCTTGGTTACTCAGGTCTAGACTCAGAAGTCTGAATACAACAACAGACATTGACAAACTACAATCACATCTCATCCCTTTTTTTCCTCTCTAGATTTCCCCTAACATGTCATTTCCATCTCAGTTTGCCCTTTTATTCTCCTCTTTAGATTTCACAACTCTAGGGTTATAACAGCAGATAGATTTGGGGAAAGTTAGTTCAGAGCACTTACCTACAAGTAGTCCCCGAGACAGTACTGCTTGTACCCTGTCATATCTGAGAAATAAGAACGGAAAATTAAGGCTAGCGGTATCCCAGCGTGCATCGAAAAGAGCACAGCTAGGAGAAGGGGATCACGAGCCTCCTACCTAGAGTGGCGGAGGAGGAGAATCCAGTGAGTTCGGGCCTTCCAGCCTGAGCGGCGTTCATTGTGTTTGTTTGTTGGCAGCCACAGGAAGCCCAATCCGCTTGGTGCTTGAGTGACCAACCCCTTTTTGCCCGCGGTCACCATGCCCTTCGCCGCCACTTGTGTAATGCATCAGAGTCCAAATGGCTCAGATCTAGTCTACACGCTGAGTGAACCACATCTACCACCATCCCACTTACACTTTTATCCTTGCTTCAAGTAAAAGGATTAACCCAAGAATAATGGGATAGACTCTAGAAGCCTTATACGTTCGTTTAACCCACCTTTAACAACAAAAGGTGGGACTAACAAACCCCCTCACAAAATCTTATTAACATGCACATAGGCCAAATTCCAAAAGGCCCATATGTGACATACACCCCCCGCTCAAAAGACCCGACGTCATCATCAGCCCAACACACCCACAACCTGGCAAACGCATGTGCCACGACCTGCACCCCGTAGGGCCTACACGAGCAATGAGCCCCATGTCCGAGCCCCACCTGCATGCGCCCATGGCCGTGAACGTCGGCTACACGAGCAATGAGCCCCATATGTCCGAGCCCCACCCACATGCGCCCATGGCCGTGAACGTCGGCTCTGATATCATTTGTAATGCCCCAGAGTCCAAACGGCTCAGATCCACTCTATACATTGAGTGAACAACACCTACCACCATCCCACTTACACTTTCGTCCTCGCTTCACGTAAAAGAATTAACCTGGGGGATGGTGAGATGGACTCTAGAAGCCTTATATGTTGGTCTAACCCAGCTTTAATAACCAAGGTGGGACTAAACCCCCCACAATATCTTAGTAACATGTGCATGGGCTACTATGGGCCAAATTTCAAATTGGACCGGATGTGACAGCCTGGTGGTCTAGTGGGTCATGAGGGTGGCGCCTCCGGCACCAGTGGTGGTGAAGGAAGACATGGTACCCGCACCCTCTGATGTGGCCGGCTCGACGACAGGTTCCAACGGCAGCGGCGGTAGCGAAGGATCTGGGAGAACTCCATGGCTAGCCCTGCCTGCATCTGGAGTTTATGTAGTTTATGGAGGTGGTGCAGTCAGTCCATGGGAAGTTACATCATAAATGTCGACATGGATGGATATGGATCCCTTAACCATCTAGGCATAGCCGCCATCGTGCACGCTCATGGCAGGGGGCTGGTATGTGGCTTGGAAGCAGTATAGATAGTCTAGCAAGATCTCGTTTCTTCTTGGTTGGCTCTGCATCACTGGTGTTCCTGCTGAGGATGGGAGACATCTCGAAATCGATGTGGTGCGTGTTCTCACCACAAAGCAGTACAGATAATCGCTCAACTGCTACCAGGTCACTACTCACTGGCGTTACAATAAATGGTCCCGATCATGAGCATGCTGCAACTAGTTGATTGCAGGTTCCACTGCCTTCATTGGATAGAGCTGCAGCAGATATTGAGTTCTAGATTTTAATTCCCGACTGGAGCATATACTTTGTTAGTGTACTAGATCCTTTACAATTCTAAGTGGGGGACTGTTTTCACATGCATAAAGGCATCCTAATAATAATACAATTCTGACATCCTTGTTCCTATGTAGTTCCCAAGTAACAAATAATATAGTAATATAGTATAAACTTGCTACATGCTTAGAATCACAAAACTTTGAAACTATATCTGCCCTAGCTCAAAACTTTGTGGGACACGGGGGATACGCAGCTCCCTATCTCGACCCAACATCTCCATGCGCTCGGCTGGCCACCGCCGCTGCAATGGCCGTTGTCGGCGCAGGTGGCAGCGGCGGACAGCGGTGGCTGCCGCACCCGCCTGTCCACTTCCTCTCCTCCTCCCCCTTCCTCCTTCACACCCTCCCTTTCTTCTTTGCATCCCCTTTCTCTTCCCTTGGTCCGGTGTGTCGTCTGCTCTCAGGATAGCCAGATCTTGTCAGGGGGAGGGCAGATCCACGCGCTGTAGCCCGGATTTGCCTTGTTCTGGAGGGGGATCAGCCAGGGCTCCGGGGGGTTCCTGCGGAGGCGGCAATTTCTGGATGGCTGGCGATGTTTTCTACAACGAGGTGGGGTGGATCCGCATGCTAGATGGCCGGATCCGGGCGCCGGTGGTCAGATCTGGTGGTGGCTGGCCAGGCTCACCTCCCCAGCCCTTCTGGCGGCTGGTTCCGCACTGGAGGTCATGCGCACTTGGGCTGCTGCTGGACAGCTCGGCACGGGGCATGGGCGTTGGCTGGCTGGGTGATTGGGGCTCCTACTATCCCCGGCCATCTCCTCCCTGCCATCTTCCTTACACCTTGTTCAGGCTGGTTTCCGTGATGGAGCAGGCCGGATTTGCACGCTGCTGGTTGGCTTTGCCGGGCCCAGTGGTGGGCAGCCTGTTCGTCAGGCTTCTTGCAGCGCTTCCCCTAGCCGGCGCTCCTCGTGGGCAGTAGTAGTGCAGGGTTGCTCTAGGCACCGTTTAGATGCCAAAAATTTTGCCAAATTTTTCAGATTCTCCGTCACATCGAATCTTTGAACGCATGCATGAAGCATTAAATATAGATAAAAAATAAAACTAATTATACAGTTTAGACGAAATGGACGAGACAAATCTTTTAAGCCTAATTAAACTATGATTGGACAATATTTGCCAAATAACAACAAAACTGCTACAGTAGCGTTTCGCCAAAAAAATTGCCAACTAAACAGCCCCCTAGTCCTTCGCCGCATCCTACCAAGCAGGTACGGTCGAAGGCATCTTCCTATGGCTGCACATGCGGCGGGGACGTGACGCCTGCTGTGCGTGTGCTGGCGGTCGGGGTTGGCAGGGACACCCACGTCTATATCCAGTGTTCTTCTTCGTAATTGGCTACCTCTACCGGCAAGGCGGGCAGCGGTGGGTAGGTTGTGTGAGGTCATGGCAAAAGCTTGGACGATGACGTCCGTGGAGGCCACTCCCTTCTTGGAGGCGTCCTCTTTTCAGCCTCTTCTTCTACCGTGCTGGTTTTGGGCAGGTGAAAACCTTCCATTGATGGAGGTGGTGCAGTCCTCTCTGCAAAAAATAAAATACATTTGTATAGGTGATTGCCTTAAGGTGACCACCCTCTTGAAATGATTTCGGGAGGTGATTCCTTTTGTAGTAGTAAAATCATACTGATGTAGTTATTTTGATATATTTGATTTATCCATCACCATCACTAGATATTGCAATGACCTGGCAGGGCCTTAGCTCGGACGAATTTCACTAGGCTAATTCGTAAAGACATTATTGCTTCCTGTCTGCTACTTAATTCTTGAAATATAGGTGAAACATGCAGATCTATGACAGGTCAGTTTAGAGCTTGGATTTCTAAAATTACATCAGTGCAGGTCAGTTTAGAGCAGATTCACTGTGAGGGGATGTTATTAATTTAATATTGTAATAACCAGCCAGGTCATTTTGCACTTCTCATTGAAATTAACAATTGTCATTGTTCATGAATTTTGAAGCTTGCAAAACTTCTGATGCTAAATGGTACTTGGATAGTCAACATGAGACGCTTACCATGAACATTACGATCAAACCCTTTTTTATGAATAGAACCTGCATTATGCTGTATGGAAAACATACATTGGGGGGCACAAGTACGGACCAAAGCGACGTAGAACAGAAGGATTGTCCAACATACCCAACCCAGAGGTGACCCGTGAGAAACAGGTCTCGGAATCTTCTGCGGTTGCCGAAGATGCCGTGCATGGCGGTTCGCTGAACTCCGCAGTTGTTCAGAAGCACCATCGCAAGAAAGAGGTGCAGTGGCACCACATATGAGAGGACAAGAACAACAACACCACCGATATCCATGCCCTGGCCTTGGATTCATCCCATGCTTATCTCTTGGCCATGCACCTGGATTCCTGGACACACCGCCATGATGTATTAAGAAGCATGACCATATCCATTCTGTCCACTCCACTACATGCTTCACAGCATCCTCTATATTAGAATACGTGAGTCTAGAATGCCATAAGTCCAGAATGCATATGAAGAGTTTATATAAATTCATGAAAAGTGACAATGATTGCGAAATTGACAACAATGCAGCTCGCTCATTCTTCCTTGCACAAGGCATTCATCTTCGCCTTTCTTGCCCCATACATCCCAGCAAAACGGCAAGGCCGAACGTGTCATTCGGTCCACCAACAATATCAGGTGCACCTTACTTTTTCAAGCATCTATGCCTCCTGCCTACTGGGTCGAATCCAAACGCACCGACACTCATCTTTTTAATCTCCACCCCACCAAAACTCTTCAAAATCGAGCTCCTCATCAACTCCTCTTTGGCACACCTCCCACTTATCACTACTGGAAAGCTGAAATTCCCTGATGGTGCAATTACCGTCAGAGAAATTAAAAATACCGTCAGGAAAATGCAAATCCAATTTTCCTGATGGGGTACCGCTAGGGAATAATTGTCAGGGCTAGCTCGACAAGGAAATAGACAAATGTCTGACAGTTCACCGTCTGGGAAATTGTTTTGTATTTTCCCGACGGTGCAAAACCGTTAGGGAAACAAAAAACTGTCAGGGTTAGGGTCATATCCCTGTCGGTTGCAATCATCAAAAAAATGTAGAACACTGACAGGGAAAAGGTTTATCCTGGCGGCCGGTTTGAAACCGAGAAAACAAAAGTATAATTATACTGTCAGTGGATAAACCATCAAAAAAACTAAGTTTTCCCTGTTGGTGTAAACCGCCAAGGAAATTACAACCCACACAAGAAATTGACAGAATTGCATTATTTATAATATTCAAAAACAGTATAATTAATATCATTTGCACAGAATCAGCAACCAACATGAATCCAATATATTGCAGCCTGCCCTATGAATAATATTCATAGCACCGGCGGCCGGAGACAGCACAGCACGTCCACTTGCTCAGCCACGCAGAATCAATAAGCGCAGTAATTAATTGGTGCAGTACTTAATCAGCTGTTCCAACAGTGCATCGTCAATTTTGTCGCCAGAGCATTGAACGAGCAGTCAGCGATAACTTGCATGCATGGCGCCAGAGCATTACTCCAAAGCATTGATGCCCGGTCAAAAAATTGCTAGCGCCTTGTACGGAATCAAAACAAATTTTATGAGCAATAACATGCATGACCTAGTAGTATGCAGTGACACGTCATAAATGCATTGAGAGCAACATGAGCGGAGACGTCCAGAACTTCTCCAATTGTGCTTTTTCAAAATAAAAAATAATAATAAATTATTTTTATCATCATACTTGTTTTCGGGAATAATTGTTTTTTTATTACTTGTCTTAGAGAATAATTCCATTGAGGCCATGCACAGTAAATTTGGCGCTAATTACTGATACGTCCGATCTCTGGACGATGTTCTTTTTATTACTGTTATTATAATGTGATTGTATGAATAATTTTGGATGGGCGAGTGTATGAATAATTTTATTACTGATAGGTCCGGTCGCTGGGAGGCTACTTTTTTATTACTAATATTATTGCTTGGGCCTATAAATAATTCATCGGGACTTGTGAACGGTAAATTTGCTTGTGATAATTAACGTGGAGTGCAGTATCCGGACAATATAATTTTTATTACTAATAATATTAATTGGGCCTATAAATAATTCCGTCCGGACCTAAGTGTGGTAATGTTCGATCTTCGCTCAAAATTTTTTTAATTACTAAGAGTTTCATTATATTACTATAATTAATTCCATCCTAACCCGTGAGTAGTCAAATTGAGGCAAAATTACCGGTCTTTAGCACAGGCAAAATTACCGCTCACATGCCAAAAATAAATTATTTACTTAATAAAATAATACTATTAGTAATAAAAATTAGCCTGGCCAGCGACCAAACACGTCGTTGATTAGCATAGGAAAATTTAACCGCTCATACACCAGGAGGGAATTATTTGCTTAACAAAATGATACTATTAGTAATAAAAATTAGTTTGACCGGTGGCCCGGACATGCTAATCTTTAGCACAGAGAAATTTACCGCTCACATGTCAGGAGGGAATTATTTGCTTAACAATTTGATACTAATAGTAATAAAAAATTCCTTCCTTTCCCATGTGTGGTAAATTAGCCATGTGCTAATCTCCAGGGCATCCGGTAACCACTCATGTTATTTTTTATTACCGTTAGTATCATTTTGTTAATAAAATAATTCCTTCCATTTTTATTACCGTTAGTATCAGATTGCTAATAAAATAACTCATTCCTTTCCCATGAGCGGTAAATTAACCATGTGCTAATCTCCGGAGCGTCCAGTAACTGCTCATGCTATTTTTTATTACCGTTAGTTTCAGTTTGCTAACAAAATAATTCCTTTCTTTCCCGTGTGTGGTAAATTAGCCATGTGCTAATCTCTGGGGCATCTGGTAACCACTCATGTTATGTTGTTAAGTAAATAATTCCGGCTGACCTATGAGTGGTAAATTTGAGTGTGATAATCAATGGGTTGTCAGGTGTCTAGTCATAATATTTTTATTACTAATAATATTGTTTTGTTAAATAAATAATTCCGTCCTGACATGTGAGCGGTAAATTTGCATGTGATAACCAACCGGTTGTCTAGTCTTCGGTTAGAATATTTTTTTATTACTAATAATTGTTCAGGGCAGGCTCATACGAAGTAAATTTGGTTGCGTTACTTACCGAGGCATCCGATCTCCGGATGAGGAATTTGAGTGCAGGCTTTACTTTTTTATTACTATTAGTAGCATTTAGACGAGAAAATAATTTCATCATGTCCGATGAGCGGTAAATTCACCTATGCCAATGACCATGACTACTGAACAAAAACAATACACGATGACCACACATTACGTGAAATAACCATGACTATGCCTCTGTTCTCCTGACTGTACTAAAACTAAATTATTGTCAACTGAGTTCAGAACACTTCCATATAGAATATACATTTGATCTGATGCTCTGGTAATCAGCAGCTCTAACCCAAGTGGCTCTGTAGATGGAAAATGCAAATGATCAATAGTTAGTAGAAACAGAAGAGAAAGGCACAGAGGAAATTTTATGGAAATGAATTTTATGGAAAATGCAGGTTCAGAATCAGGGGAGAAAGGGAAGGGCACTGACCTGCAGATGCACATCCATGCGCAGATCGTAGCCTCATCATCCATGGCCTTCCAGAAAAACTAGACTCGATTTTTATTACTACTGACCGTCGGGGCTGGGAAAGTGGGGGCACTGCCGGAAAAATGAAAAAAATGAACAACAAAAATCCATGGAAAATAAGAACAAAAATCCATCGCATGGATCAAATCCTTAGCGAAGATGCTGGTCCTCGCCCGAATACATGAACGCGGTCTTCACATCCACAATACCTGTGAGGATTCCAAACGGGCCGCCGCCGTCGTGTGGAGGGGAGGGCCGCCGCCGCCGGCTGAAGAGGAGGCGCTACCCATAGGACAATGTCCGCCACTGCCGGGTGCCGAGCAGGGCGCCGCTACCTGGGGCCTGGGGGAGGTGTGGGGCTGTTGGGGGCGTGAGGCAGGTGTGGCCGTCCTCAGGCGAGGACCCGGCTCTGTCGACGCTCTGTCGACGCCATCACTGGATGGGGAACGAGCAGCCGCGACTACCGCCTGTGGGGAAGGACGAGACGTCGTGCGCGCGAGTCGAGCGAGGCTGCGAGGGTGCGCCGCCACCGCCAGGGCGCGCCGTGCACGCGAGTCGAGGGCGTGCCATCACCGCCGGAGCATCGCCACCGGGAGGCTGCCACCACCGCTGCGAAGGGAAGCCTCCACCCGATCCCTCCCGATGGATCCATGCTGGATTGGCTGGCCCCTCGATGGATCCGCCGGCGAGGACGTCGCCGATGGGAGGGCCACTGCGGCCGCCGCCGGGGTCTGAGATGGCCGTCATGGCTGCCGTCGGGGTCGGGGATGGCCGCTGCAGGCCGTCGTCGGTGATGGGGATTGGGTCCAGCCGCCGCTGGTGACGGGGATTAGGCTCCGCTGCGCACAGGACGCGCCTTCGCGGGGGTGCCGCGCGCACAGGATGCTGCACCGCCGAGTAGCGCCATGCCGTCGTTGGGGTGTGGGGTGGGGGTCGCCATGGATCCACTGCCTCCGCATCGCCGAAGTCACGAGGACGGAGAGTAAAAGAGGAAAGAAATAGGGCTGGGGTTATTATTTCTATATCTGTAAACTTTGGACCTGCGCGATTTTTTCGCTTCCGGAGCTAACTCAAGTGCGGGGCGTGGATGGGGAGGTAATTGGGATGGTGATTTATTATTACCTAATAATTGTGCCGGTGATTTATTATTACCTAATAATTGAAGCGCAGAGTAAAAGGAACGGCCTCACATTAAATACGTCGTTGTTTTCTTCTCGCCGGAGGAAGGCGGCGCTCCGCCGGAGCTATGAATGTTATTCAAAACCCAGGCTATAGAATAGTGTGTGTATATATATATATATATATATATATATATATATATATATATATATATATATATATATATATATATATATATATATATATATATGAGTACTTTAACAAGAATCCAATACATACAAAGATGTCCTAGTATTTGCATCAACATATCAAAAGAAATACATAAGATGTCCAAACATTTGGCATCTATTTACCCAAAACTTCTCCAAATATATGACATCAACATAATAAGCTCTTGTAGAACCACCAATACTAGCTAAGCATTTACTACCGGTAGCAATACTGGACGAAGCACCAGCAACAGCCTTGTCGTTGTTTGCTGCAGCCCCACATCTCCCTTGGCTCGAGTGGCTGGTTGACATGCAGGAGGGCACGAATGTTCGCATCATCATCCCTGCCCCAGTTAGAAATAGAGGGTCAAAATCAAATTTAGCATGACGTACTGGACACATCAGACAATAGAGGCTTGAAATCAAATTTAGCATGGTGTACTGGACACATCAAACAATAGAGGCTTGAAATCAAATTTAGAATGACAAGGGTTGCAAACTTAATTGTAATATAGGTGACCAAGATTGACAATGCAAACAACTTTCTATTCATTTGGTCATTGCAAGCTTGATACCAAACGAGTTTTTGTCATGCCAAACTTAATACCATTTGAAATAGAGTTTTTGTTCACGTTGGAAATCTGCCTAGACAATACAGAATTTCAATGCCAACTACAAGTCAAAACTATGTGCCATATATCACTTTGCATATTTGGACAAATCAATAAAGCAATATTGTTTGCTGATTTGGTTAATATGGCAAAGCAAGTGAAAAATGTAACTAATCACATGAACCACATCTAGATCTCAGTAGAATTTTGGAAGAACATTGTCTTCTCTTGTGAAAGATGAACGTAATACAAAAAGAAAGATAATATCAAAAAGAAGCATCATCAGTAACTTACCCATTCAATTGGACTGACATTGTCTTCTCTTGTGAAACATGAACCTGCCCAATACAAAAAGAAAGCGAATATCAATAGGTTGTTGTAATATCAAAAGTGGATCTATGACCTATCTGTAAGTGTAGAACATGTGCTGAATTTATAAATAATAATTGGAAATGTCGGGTTCGACGCATGGAGGGGAGATGCATGGACATACCCTCCAAGCCTATATTTAGTCCGATGTCTACCATACACAGCACACCGCCCATCAGCCGCAGAACCCACTATAAGGACTCTAGATCTTGACCTGTACTATAGCGAGAACCATCTTGCATATGACATGTACATCCACTCAATCATCCCCACCAGCAACACATGTGATTCAGAAATTGCACAAGTATACAACACATGAGTCAGGACTGCATAATCAAAAAACAGTGTACTAGCAATTTGGTGGTACCAATATCAGCATTGCACTATACATCTAGTTTCTTTTCAGCTCTGCATGTTGAAAGTCTACCTAATGAAGTACTGTTTTTGCTAAAAGTTCAAAAAACCCATGTTATTTGCATGTCCACAGGCCCCTTAGAATTCATGTTCACTTGTTCAGATAAAATGCACTAGACAATACAAAATGGTTGAGTGTTTATTATTTTTATAATTTATAGTAAAGTTTGTGGTTATTATTTTAAAACCATAAATGAATTCAAATAAAAAAGTCGGCAACTACAAAGTTTTAGAACTCACCGGGATCTATAACTTTTGTTTTGTTTATTTCTTCATTTAAGTTTGTTTGGACTATTTAAAATTTGAATTTCAAAATATGAGAAATTCAAATAGATTTTTGGGGTAGTAAATGATTTGAAATGAAAAAATGTCCACAACAAAGTTGTATAACGCATCGAGATCTATCACTTTTGTTTTGGTCATGTTTCCATATGAATTTGTTTGAATAGTTCAAATTTTGAATTTCAAAATATTGGAACTTCCAATAGAATTTTGGAATACTAAGTAATTTCAAATAAAAAATTCATCAACAGCAGAGTTGTAGAAATCATCGAGATCTACAACTTTTATTTTAGTCATTTGTTCATCCGACAAAGTGATACTAACATTGTTTACAATTTTTACATATCTCTCATATGGTTTCATAAATTATAAGGGAGAGATATAAATTTTGTGAACAATGTTACTATCACTTTGTAAGACGAAGAAATGACCAAAACAAAAGTTGTAGATCTTGATGAGTCCTTCAACTTTTATATTCATGAGTTTTTCAATTAAAATCATTTACTGCTTCAGAATGTTGTTTGAAGTTGTTATTTTTTGAAATTCAAATTTTCAATTGATAAAACAAAGTCATATGGCGACGCTGCTCCTCCATGCCCGCCGTGCCTTTCTCGGTGACGCAGCGCCGCCACCATAGCCACATTACCGAATCCACCGTGCCAGCAGCTTTGCCTTGCTCTGCTCTACAACCTTCACCTAGTAGCACCGCCGTTCAAGCTTAGGTAAGGCACGGACACGTATTCCTGTGGTCGTTGCCATGGCCGAAGTACCGCCGAGCTTGGGCTTGACGTGGCCAGCCGTCCCCGGAACCCTCTGCCTTTCCTCTTTTGCGTTTCAGCTTCGCCATAGAATCTAGCAGCTCGTGCCACAACCCGTTTAGACGCTGTAGCGTGCTCACCAGATGTTACAGAACCGACCAATTATATGAAATTAAGTAGGAAAATCATCCACCGGAGCAGACGATTTAGCAAACTTAAGCCCGTATAACCCGGTAGTCCGTGAAATCTCGAGGGATTTCAAACCAACTCATATACTAGCCAAGATCGTAATAAGTTTAGCGGTCACCATCACAAATTACATAAAAGTTCACATCACGGATACATCGGAGTTTAAACATAGTTATTACAAACTGAGTTCAAATAAAAGTAGCGGAAGCATTTAGTTCAAATTCACCCACACACTCACACAGAGTTCCAGTACAGTGCCAGCTGATGATCATCTCCAACAAAAGCATCAGAGGAGACGTAGGGATCGACCACTGCCCATGGTCCTAAGCATCACCCATTGCAGGATAAAGGCAGTTGATACAGTAGCCGTAATACATCTGCCCATCTGCAACAAGTGGGAACAAAGCCCTGAATACAAGAAGGTACTCAGCTAGACTTACCGGACATAACCGAAAATAAAGTGACACCAAGGATTATTGTTGTTGCAAAAGTGGATTTGCAAACACAAACGGCTAATACCCGAAATCGATATCCAAAGTGTGCTAGTCGATTTGACCTGTTAATCGACAAGGACGAAGATACGAGCACTTTGGTCCTGACAACAGCGATACGCCCGAAAGTCACGACCAAGAGGTACTCACGCGGAACTCGAGGATCCTCGAAGGTCGCACTAAAGCGATGCAGCTCGCCGAATCGATGAGAACTCGTGAAAAAGGAAAAATATGCAAATTGACGAAGTCGCCGAAAGGTAAATAGATGCAAATAAGAGTAAAAGCTGGTTTTTGATATTGATTGATTGATCCTCATTACATTGCCCTTCAATCTATATTTATACCCTAATCCACTGAAACATAACCAAATATGACTAGAACACCAAGTCCAAATCTAAGGAAACACATGACTCTTATACAAATCAGACTCTAACAAACATAGAAAAGGAAATCAATTCCTATATATTCCCTTGTCTGCCTTGATTACAATGGAATTCCCATCGACCTCCTTTCCATCGGCACACTTCCTGTTTCATCGGCAGCAGTCTTCAAGCCTCCCTTCATTGGCATCGGCAATAACATCCTTAACCTTATCAGCAACGCTTCCATCTGAATTAACTTCTCCATACATCGACACCATTCATCGGCAGCCTTCTTTACAAGCCGATTTTCATCGGCTATCAACGTACACAGTAACTTTTCTTCTGCTGATTAGCCCACTCTGACCATCTTGACACGTGCCAAAAAATGGTGTCAACACATGCCCACCAATTTTGGAGTATAAAACATTGATGCTCCGAAATTTACTCCAGATAATGCTTGCCTTTACCTATTTTTCTCAACCCATTCCCCAAGCATAACATAATCTGTTACTGAATCTAATCAAATCTAGTTCTGATTCATGCATCTCAGTAAATATCACATAATTTCTAACTATTCTTGCCCCAATTACGGTTAATATACCGAAATAACAACCCATCGGCAAGATCTTAACATAATAACGCCACCATTTTTAGAACTGAAAGATCCTGTACCGAGATCTCTTCCAAGTCATGATTACTTGCCATCAAATCTTCTGTACAATCCCTTGATTATCGTGCGAACAGTTACCATATCCATCTGAACCACCTCGACCCACACGCGCGTGGCATAGAGATAAGTCCAGAATACCCCTACTCCAAGCGGCCTATAAATAGATTTCTCCAGAACGCTCGTCTTCTACCCTCAGACTCTAACCTTTGGCATTCTCTCTTTCCGGCGGTGACCCCGACGAACAACCGCGCGACCTCAACCAACAAAAGCTCCTTCCAGCGTCAACCTCAAGTCCCCAGCCTGTGCCCTCATCCTCCTCAGAGCAATGGCGATCAACTTCAACGTTCCTGCGGTTCGTTCTACTTCTATTACTTTTACCTTGATTCCTTTGGTCTTTGCGAGTCCATATAGTTGGTAATTTTTTTCCTCTTTTTCCCATTCTTTTGATCCTCCGAACTTAGGAACTATGCAACAAATTGGTTATTCCAACCGATCAACCACACTTCCAATGCCTAGGTCCAATGGGCGACCCAGATCCAACCGATTTAATCAACGCAGAAGTTAACAGAATCCCTTTCAAAGCCCAGAATTTTTCTCTGAATCTATGGAAAGACACATTCTGATCCTGGCCCATAACCACCAAAGGGTGGAAAGATTGGTATTTGAGGGTCAATAGGTCGATGCAGGTGTACTAGGCAGAACGGAAAATAGACCAATGCATTAGGCTATCTATTGCCGATATGCAGAAAAATGAGTCCATGATGATTGCTGCTGCTTATTTCTAGTCAGACACGACAAACACCTTCATGTTTGGACATAGTCCAGCCACCCCTACTCTTGTCATTGTATACATGCTTACTGGTTTGGATATCTCAACCGTCGATGAGGGTTCCATCTATGGTAGAAAAGCCGAACATAGAGTGAATACATGCAACATCGGCGGCTGGACATGATACATCCAAGAATACCAAAGGACCAGGACCGTTAACCAGAGGGAACACACCATATTCTTGAATATGTGGTTAGAGAAATTTATCTTCTGCGGTTGATCGGTAGGACCAACCAATGCCTTCCTTCCCGCGGCTAAACTCTTGGCCAATGGTGTAAGGTTCCCGCTTGGTCGATACCTTCTGAGCTCCACCTATCACCTCCTTCACCAAGTGTCTCAGAAACTTTTGCTTGGTGAACCCATCGGCAATTTGGGAGGCCCATGGTGGTTTATCAACATGTGGCTAAATGCCCATATGCACAAACGTCTGCAGTGGGATTTCTTTGCCCAAGAGTTCCCATGAGAAATCATCGAGGATTACGTTCTTGGAGACGAGGAATCAGCAACACACCCCCTCTCAATTTTGGTGAAGCCATAATTGTCCTCCCTGGAACAGAAGCCAATGAAGACTAGATCGGCAGATTCTTCCAAAACTTCTATAATGGTCTTCCTCATGATCATAGGGCTTGGGTACCCTATATCGATGAAGAGAACAAGTTCCCCCTTCTCTTCAACTTTGCCGATGACGAACTGAACCAAGACAATGAGCTTATGATGGCCATCATCACTCCCAGGGCAATCCCAGTGAACACATTTGGTAGCGAGAAAAATACCAATACCACCTATGAGTTCTACAATCCATTGGCAGTATCCCGTCAATTGGCTTTTGGGCAACTGCCAATCAAACTCTGCTTTGCCGATGTGATCAAGCCCAGAGAAATAATCACTAGTGGAACAGAATGGAGCAGGGTAGTGAGACTTGCCCCCGATGTCGATATCCCAAACATTGATCTTTCCATCTGGTCACCAGCATCTTTTATCACCGAATCTGTCATGGAACCGCCCAAATTATAAGAACAAAAGTACAAAAACAATTGCCGGAGCAATTAAATTCCCGTACTTAAGCTCCTATAACCCCGGTAGTCCAATAAAATCTCGAGGGATTTCAAACCAACCAACATACAAGCCAAGATCGTAGTGGTCCAACATAACAGGTCATATGTTACATCCATTTCATAAGTAATTCAACATATATCGGAGTTTAGTAGAGTTATTACAACTCAAGTTCAAAATTAGCGGAAGCAAAGTAGTTTGAAATTAATATCACCTTAATTCAAATACATGCCAGTACCAAGGTCAATTTCCCATAAAAGCATGAGAGACAAGATAGCTCAGACGGATCATGCCCATGATCACACTCCGCCACTACAGCCGGAGTCTTCCAATTCTTGCAGTAGCTATGATACATCACAACCTACAACAAGTGGGAATAAACCCTAAGTACGAGAAAGTACTCAGCTAGACTTACCCGTCATAAACCAGAAATAATGACACAAGGAGTATGCAAGGCTTTCTTTCAGTGGGCTAGCTTGACTCATTTGCGAAAAGCATAAGTTATCATAAATAAACTAATTTAAGTCCTTTTGCATCATATTTATTATAACCTATTCAATCTAGGTAAGCACATATGCTAAAGCAATCACTTGATTAACCATTAACATCAAAGGTTACCATCTTAGGTTTAGTATTTCCAACATTATCCACATAACCATCCGTGTTCCATCATCATTACTACGATGCCGTAACTCGAGTCAAGTGTTCACTATCCAGTGAACGATGGCGATTCGAATCGATTATTAACCAGCTGGTAATTTATTCCTCACACAAACCTCACTCACCCGCTAAAGTGAGGTATTGGTCACCGAGTCAACTATTCAGGTAAAGTCGCGAGTTTGCCAGGAACCACATGTACCCGGGGGCCGCCCGACTACTCTTTGGCCTTGTCATCGCGCCCCCGTATCCTGCCACTATTGCTCCGGTACAGTGCGTTGCGGGCAATCTACTCGGCCCGAATAATCTCCTGGCTTCGCGGTCGAAAGGTACTTTATTCGGCCAGCTAAATGTGAGGCATGCGTTCAACATGACTCAAGGCCCAACAACGGTCGGTCCTTAATCGACACAGATGGAAACTACAAGCACCCCAGAACCCTGTCTGGTTGCCCAATACTTATTCCGTCCGGTCTCCAATTATTCATCAACACTTGGTTATTTCCAGGATATCATCCATTCCATAGCTAAAGTTTTCCAGTAACCACCTATAATTGTCGGTGACAGGAAATCACCGATCGCTACCGGTCTAAGCAGGGCTAAGCAATATTTTCGATCCCGAACCAAAATAGGATTCCATGCATATTTCCGGGACAAGGAAAGGATATATATGCAACAAGTGTTTTCAATCAACTCCTATAACTTAATGCAACAATACATATATAACATATATATACTCAATTGCTTTTGTAAAGTAGGAGGCTTAGAATGCTCCGGGGCTTGCCTGAGATCAAACACTAGGTTAGTGATTGACAGATGACACTCGCTTGGCGAGCATCTCCCATCCCAACACTTGTTTAGCCCTTCCATCTTCGGGATATGTCCATCAAACACCGTCTTCAGGTTTGGCTTCAACATCCCATCCTTCACGTGGTGCATCTAGCGTACCTAGATGAGATGCAAGATGCATGTGTATGAATATGATGAATGGTAACGCAAGATGCATCACATAATCATTCATGTAAACACACGATTAAGACATAGACACCAAAAGCTAATTAACTAACATCACACAACCAATTAAAGAGGGCAAACACATTAAACATAACACAAGTTTAACAAGATCACAAGTATCTTAACTTGACCATCATCAAGGGTATAAGCCACACTTAGCAACACATGGAGTAAACAACCATAACTCTCATCTGACAATTTCTAGACTGCAACAACAGCTACATGTTTGGATCATAACTGGAGTTATACAAACCCAATAGCCATGCAAAAAGACATTCTGGAAAGCTTATGAAATTGTCATCTTAGCATGGTTGTCAAGTTAACCAAGTCAAACATGCATAATTATAGAATCTGGTCCAGAGATTTCAGAGAACAACTATTTCTGGAACCCAACTTGAAACAGTCATTACTCACAAACTATAAGGCCAAATGCCACCAAAATTTAACACAAGCTAGATTAATGAGTTATCTACAACTTTGTTATAAACATGTTTCTCAGCAAACATCATTTTCATGGTGCAATTACCAAAGTCCCAGAAACTGTCCAGGAAAGCATCAATTGCAAGAATAAATATTAACTTACATTCCAAACATACATTTGGCCACAACCAATGTAACCATCATAAACTGCATGTTAAATGATCACCAAGAAGCATAGTGCTCATCATTAAATAATTTATTTTAATGCATTTCTTAATTTATTTAAATAGCAAGGTGAAATAATAAACATATACCAAAAGTCCATAATAAAATCTATAAAAATTACAGTAGCTCTTATATACACCCAATAGTCTACTGTACAAATTTTAAGTCATTTGGACATGTATATCAACATATATGAAAAAGACAAATTGCTATTGCAAGAATTCATGTGAGAGAAAGATACACTAATAACTCACTCAAATGGCAACCAAAATTCATGAAATTTTTACCACACATCAAACATCACATGAGTAACAGGCCACAAAAATTTCACTTCATTTGGAGCCCTAGATCTACAGTTATGAAAATGACAAATACATCTAGCATTAAAAACCTAGCTGCACAAATCCATTTTTACAGAGAAAACTTTAAACTAAAACATGCCATATTATAGATCTACTGCATAGAGAATTTCACAAGGATTCCAAAAAGTCCTCATTTGCTATTTTACGATTTTTCTACGATTTACTATGAATTTCCAAATTTCCTGCAAAATAATTACGAATCAGTCCCGAGAGCACTATTCATTTGAGTCTATGACAGTGCAGTTAGCCCCCTAGATTTAGTCGAATTCTCGGACGAGGTCCCTAGTCGCGAATTGAGCAGAGGAAGGCGCTGTAGCTCGCTGATGCCGGCCAAAGGAGGCTCGTCAGTGGCGGCTGAGGGGCGGGGGAGCCACAGGGGGCCAGCGCGAACTCATTGGTGGTCTTGACTCGCACCACGGCGGCTTGAGGCCAGCCGACCACGCGCACAGGCACCGACGGCGGGATGGCTCCACGACGACGAGCTATGACGGTGGAGCAAGTGGCTGCAGAGCTATGCAAGGGAGGAGAAGAGGGAGCAGCACCAGCGACAGCGAGCTCCGCTCGGCCATCCATGGCGGCGGTCATGGCGTTGGGGCGAGCAGCAGCGCGAGGGACGGAGCTGCGAGTGAGGGAGAGAGCGGAGGGAGTGAATGAGGAAGTGGGGAGCGCCTCTGGCCTTCCAGGATGTGAAATGGAGCAGCAGCAGCAGGGCAGCAATGGTGGGGGCGTGCTCTATGCATGGCGGACGCGTGGTCAATTGATCGAACACGTGGTGTGCAACGGCGTGGTCACCGCGGGATGTCGTTCTAGGCTCCTTTCGGGCCGATTTTGGACATGGGCCCAAAACCAAAGTTGTAGCCCACGAGTTGCTCTACAATTTTCGTTAAGGGGCCAAGGTCATTAGGCCAACGGATTAGGAGATAAAATGATGCCAAGATGACAATGCCAACATGTTGATGGAGATCACGGAAACTCGCATTCGGAGGTCAAAACCTGATCAAACTTAATCCAACTTTTTGCATGCTCTTCTCTAAGATGTAAACTCCAACTTTTATTTTTGGCTCAACTCAAGTTGTTTAGCAAAAACACGAGAACGCGACGTGCCAACCGTCTTGTCATTGCCGGTCCAACTTCATGAATATGACGAAACTAGCAGTTTTGTGAATTAATTTTGAAGGTCCAACCAAGCTCCAAATCTGGTGAGACTTGATCTATTCTTTCCTTCACAAGGTGTACTCCAACTCGTATTAAGGAATCCAGTTGAGCTTCCATATGAATTTGGAAGATAAAAGGTCACAAACATAGCATCTCACTGCTGTCAATCCAGGACTTGAATTATTTCTAAGGCTGAAAAGCAGCTGATCCAAACTTCGAGCCTCTGTTTAACAAGCTTACAAGCTGATCTAGCTCTTGGTCCAAAAACAAAGTTTCTTCTACACAACATGAAATACAACTTTCATTTAAGGTCCAACATCAAAACTGGTATAGAAACTATATTTCTACTTTAACCAAAGTGGTATCGCGATAAAGCTTAATTTATCCTTTTTGATCCATTGGAGCATTTTCTGGACATTTGCTCAACATGAACCTTTCATGACTTTTGTTGTAGAGTCCATCTAGAGTCATTTGGGCAAGGTTGAAAGATTTTGGTGATGATCTATATTTCCATCCACTTAATAATGCAATTCCAGCACTTAGTAAAGTCATTCCAACAAGCATATAACTTATCATTTCATGTGACTTTTTGATTCCGAACGTCATGAAACTTTTCCAGTGACCAATATAAATAGGTACTAAGGTGAGACACATAAAGATATTGCAATAACACCACCCAAGAATATATCTTAAAAATGGACTATATGTAAAGCAAGGGTGCAACATCCAAGTTTAGGTTGGGGCTCGCTTCCATAGGTTTGACCTTGACATCTTCATCACCACTTAAACTATCATGTTTGAGCTCAAACCCACTGGTTAACTGGTGGCAAACACCTCGGGTGTTACAGAATCATATAAGCAATGGTGGCGAGAATGGAAGGAACAACTATTTGCAACATCCGCCCACACATATCGGCACATGATCGACCCTGAATACGCCATTCCCGATTATGCAGTAAGTTTCTTTCAACTCCCTTCTGTTTTTTTCTCTTTCATATATAGGCAGCTAATCTTTCTTGTGACAGGTCGACGACCCAGTACCATCCATGAGCAGGAGTGGGAAACCCTTCAACCTTCGACTTGTTTCCCCAATATCACCGATCAGCTACAACGCCCCCACCCTAGCTGCTTTAACTTTTCAGAGGACCCGTCCCAAGACTATCACCTCCAGATCAAAACTGGCAACAGCTAGGGCTACTCCATTGGCTGCTGCTACAAGCCTAATTAAGGCTTTTAAGGTAATAACCTCGTTTATTTTTACTCATGCCGATACAAACTATATTAACATGTAACCATCAGGGTGTAAGAGCCGTTGTGGGATCATCATCGACAACTCCTCCAACATCAAGGACCACTACCTCCAACCAGCCTTCAGAGGTATTCTTTTAACTTTACATTTTATCTATTAAAAATCCAATCTTACACTTGTTTTGCAGCAACAAATGGGTACATCAGCAAGCATACCTGGCACTCAAGCTCCACAATCAACAAGTGCAGATGCCCCCCAGCCAACCATCAGTGAGACCCAAGTAAAGCGCAAAGCTTTAACAGATGTCAAGGCTCAGCAAAAACGATAGAAGTCCGTGCTAGTCCCCACAACTGCCCCAACATCTGCAAGCCAGCCAACCGACGTAGCTGAACAAGTTGACCCTTCTGCACAGGATGTACCATCGGCCATCATTCCCTAAGGGCCAACCACTGATGAAGTCATAGAAGACATCCCATCGGCAAGCTCTGCCGATCCATTACGTGGCACCCTCCAAGCCGCTCCTTCTAGCTAAGCACAGGAAAATCGCCTTGAAGCAGGTAAACCGATTGACCTAGTCGATCTATAATATTCAAATTTATCCTTAGGTAGGATCTCTGACTTCCTCTTCTCTTCTCAAGAACAAGACTCTCCTAATAGCTTATTTTCTTTTGCTATCGACATTTCCAATGATGATGGAGAAGAAGCAAGTTCTTCCCTGGCACTAGGAACAATATCGACAAAAATCTATGCCAAGTTAGAAGCTCTTCTAGATTTGTTACAATAGGATACTGCTCAGTTGGTGAATGATTCAGATCCTGCAAAGGCCATTTTCAAAACAATCCGTGGCCAAGTTCCTGCCGATATCGAAGAAACTCTCTTCCTAGCAGTCCATCTAGAGAGCCGACAATTGCAATATCAACGGGCTACTCACCGTATTGCCGATAGAGCAGCTCAAGCCCAGCTGAAGGAAGAGATGCTGCAGCTAAAACAGACTGCCGATGAGAAGCACAAGAGCATCAGCAACATGCAGACCTCGGGTGCCGATCTTAAGCAGAAAATTCTAGATCTATCGACAAAGAGGACATCTCTTCTAGCTGAATTGGAAGAAGTTGAAACAGCCCTAGCTCACGCTAGGCAAGAAGAAAATCAGCTCCCTGACGTCATCAAGGCCCTTCAGCAAGAAAGGGATGTCCAAGCTCGCAAAGCCTTGGCCTTGAAAAAGAAACTTAAGTCTGTGGAGGGGGTTGCCGATGAAGATATTAAAGAAATGAAGGAAGCCGACGAGATTCGCCTACGCGCAATATCGACTATCCAATCCTTCTTAAACTTGTAATTTTTATTTATTGCATCGGCAATTTATGAGACATCGACATTTTGTATAACTCTAGCCGATAGGACTGTTATCGGCAATTATATGCATCTATCCAGATACTAGGGTAATGTTTCTTTAAATATTTTCCATTTAATGCTCTGGGAAACACAACCCCTTCGAGGGTTTCGAGGATATATGCATTACCAGGAACAGATTGATTTATCCGATATGGACCCTCCCAATTAGGAGACCATTTTCCAAACTTTGAATTTTTAGTTCCAATCGGTAAAATCAACTTCCAGACCAAATCCCCATCGACAAACTCCTTTATCTTCACCTTCTTGTCATACCATCTGGCTACTCTTTTCTTATTCTCTTCAATGCTAACTAAAGCCCTTAACCGATGACTTGCCACATCTTCCAACTCATCCTTCATAAGAGTATCATAGTCATCGGCTGTCAGTTGATCTTGAGAATGTATTCGCCTAGAGCCAATTTTAATCTCCCAAGGCAACACTGTGTCATGTCCATATACCAACTGATAAGGTGTTACCTTGGTTGCACCATGACACGACATCCGATATGACCACAAGGCTTCATTTAATACCGTATGCCACCTCTTAGGATTTTTTTTAATTTTGCGCTTAATGAGCTTGATAATCCCTTTGTTGGAAGCCTCAGCCTCACCATTAGCTTGAGCATAATATGGAGAAGACTTTAAAACTTTAATTCACATACTTACAGCAAACTCATCAAATTCTCCCGATGTAAACATGGTACCCCGATCGGTAGTGATGGTTTGAGGAATACCAAATCGGTAAACAATATGCTCTTTCACAAAATCAATCATATTAGCCGATATCACCTTTTTCAAAGGAATTGCTTCAACCCATTTTGTGAAATAACCGGTAGCAACCAGAATAAATTTATGCCCCTTGCTCGATGGCGGATAAATCTGACCGATGAGATCAATAGCCCAACCCCGAAATGGCCAAGGCTTAATTATAGGGTTCATACCCGATGCAGGCGCTCTTTGAATATTACCAAATTTTTGACACTCCTGACATCCTTTAAAATATTTAAAACAATCTTCAAGAATAGTCGGCCAATAGTATCCATTTCTTTTGATCATCCACTTCATCTTGAAAGCCGATTGATGTGCTCCACATACTCCTTCATGAATTTCACCCATCAAGCTTTTTGATTCATCACTGCTAACACATCTGAGTAAAACTCCATCTATGGTTCGATAATATAATTCATCATCAAGGAGCACATACTTGGTAGTTTGGAATCTTATACGTCTTTCAACCTTTTTAGATGGATCATTTAAATAATTGACAATTTCCTTTCTCTAGTCATCGGTATCGACTGCCAATGTTAATACTTCTTGAATAGGCTGATACCCTGAGGCGTGCTGAGCTAATCGATTAGCCTCTTCATTATGTAATCGAGAAACATGTTCTAGATGAAAATTTCTAAATCCTTTCAACAATTGCAGACATCTCTCATAATATGAAATTAAAACTTTACTTCAGCATTCATAAATCCCAGCCAACTGATTTATAACTAGCATAGAATCACCAAAGATTTCAACAGCATCGGCACATATCTCCTTAAGCAATTCTAACCCTTTTATCAAAGCTTGGTATTCAGCCTGATTGTTTGTCGATGTAGCAACAATCGACAATGAAAACCCATACTTCCTTCCCTGAGGGGAAATTAACACAATACCGATACCTGCTCCTTCACCACATGTAGACCCATCGAAAAAAGTGTCCAAAGAGCAACCTCCAGAGAGTCCACTGTATTGCAATGTTGAGTGACAAAATCAGCCACAACCTGACCCTTAACTGCCTTAGCCAATCCATAACATAGGTCAAGTTCTGATAATGCTAAAATCCACTTGCCGATTCTACCACTCAATATCGGCATCGACAGCATATATTTGACCACGTCGTCTTTGCATATGACAGTACACTTGGCCAATAGCAAATAATGCCTCAATTTAATACAAGAAAAGTATAGACACAGACATAATTTCTCAATAGCCGAATACCTTGTCTCAGCATCCACTAACCTTCTGCTCAAATAATAAATAACACGTTCTTTCCCCTCAAATTCTTGAATAAGAGCTGAGCCAATAACAGTATCATCAGTTGACAAATACAATCTAAAAGGTTTCCCGTGTTGAGGTGGAACTAGCACTGGAGGATTTGTTAAGTATTTCTTAATTTCATCTAGAGCTAACTGCTGCTCATCTCCCCATCTAAATTCCTGATCGGCTTTCAATTTAAGTAATGGACTGAAAGCCTTGATCTTACCCGACAGATTAGATATGAATCTTCTAATGAAATTAATCTTACCGATTAAAGATTGCAATTTAGTTTTATTGGCAGGAGCAACCACCTTGTTGATTGCCTCAACAGACTTCCTACTAATTTCAATGCCCCGCTGATGCACCATAAAACCCAAGAATTGACCCGCCGATACACCAAATGCACATTTATTAGGATTTATCTTCAATTCATGCTTCCTTGTGCACTCTAGTATCTTTTATAGATCGGCTAGATGCTTTGTGATATCTCTAGACTTAATCACTATGTCATCGATGTAGATATCTACTAATGTGCTGATATATTCATGAAAAATAAAGTTTATAGCTCTTTGATAGGTAGCACCGGCATTTTTCAAACCAAACATCATGACTATCCACTCAAACAATCCCACATGACCTGGACATCTAAAAGCAGTATTGGGAATATCTTCTTCAGCCATGAATATTTGATTGTAACCTGTATTACCATCCATGAAGCTAATAATTTGATGTCTGACTGCAGTATCAATCAACAAATCAGCAATCGGTATTAGATAACCATCCATCGGTGTGGCTTTATTGAGATTCCTGAAATCAATACAAACATGAAGTTTCCCATTTTTCTTATAAACAGGAACCACATTAAAAATCCACTCCGCATATCGACACTGCCGAATAAATTTTGCCTCAATTAATTTGGTTATTTCGGCCTTAATATCAGGAAGTATATTAGGATTGCATCGGCGCGCTGGCTGTTGATGTGGCCGAAATCTAGACTTAATAGGTAACCGATGTTCAACTATCGATCGGTCTAATCCAGGCATTTCAGTATAATCCCAAGCAAAACAATCTTTATACTCTTTTAATAAATTGACTATTTGTTGTTTACACTTGGAATCTAACTTAGCACTAATAAAAGTAGGTCTTGGCCTATCACCATCACCATTATCTATTTCTACTAAATCATCAGCCGATGTTAACCCTTGACCTAATTTTCCATCATCGGCAAACCTATCCATCAAAATTCTTCTTCAGAACCGACTGCTTGGATCGGTGGAATTTCATAATCGGCAACCTTGAGGAACTCTTTTTCCCATACTTCTCTTGATATGCATTTAGTTCGTTCATAAGTATCTGATTCTGCCGATGCGATAATATAAGAAGAATCACCAGGAACAACTTCAATTTTATCCCCAATCCATTGTACGAGGCACTGATGCATTGTAGAAGGAACACAACAATTAGGATGAATCTAGTCCCTCCCTAGAAGCTGATTATATGCACCCTTGCCATTAATAACAAAGAATGTCGTCGGTAAGGTTTTGCTGCCGATGGTCAACTCAACGCATACTGCCCCTTTAGTCGGTGACACATTGCCTTCAAAATCCTTTAGCATCATATCGATTTTGGTTAAGTCTTGATTTCCCTTACCAAGTTTCCGATACATCACATAAGGCATAATGTTAATTGCAGCTCCTCCATCAATAAGTATCTTGGATACAGGTTGCCCGTCAACTCTGCCTTTCACAAACAAAGCCTTGAGATGCTGTCTCTCATCATCGGTAGGTTTCTCAAAAATAGCCATCATTGGATCTAGCGTCAACTGAGCTACTTGGTGAGAGAAAATAACTTCTTCCTCATTATAAGATAGTGCCAAAAATTCCATCGGCAACATAAATACCATATTAACATCTGCCGATGGACCCTTATTTTTTTTGCTTCACTTGCCACTACTGATTGCCAGATCTCTCATTGGAGGAATTTTCCTCTCGGTATAAGTCCTCCTGACACTCCCGCTGCATCCTCCTTTTCTGTGTCTTTGTTAAACCTTCTGGGCACCATTGAGGGAGCTTAGTTTGCCAAACTGGCTGATAATAGGTCCCAGTTGACCCTACACGACGTATATTAGGATCCCTATAAAATATTTCTTCATCGGAAACTCTTGCGTTTGCCATATCTTCAAGCTCCTCTTGATTCCTTGGAAAATATGCAGTGCGTTTACCAAGTCTCCCATGTACACTAAGCCTGCCCCCTAGCCGATCATGTACTGATGCTTTACCTCTGATGGGCTTATTGATAAACATACCCTGATTGCCAGGTTAAAACCTCCTTTCTGACCGATTAACTTTATAATAACCATTGCACTCTGGGCAATTTTCAACAGTAGGTAATTTAATACCTTTTTCCCAACAATGAATAAAAAACGGACACCTCCAATGATCCTTATGTCGATTCCACTCTTCTCGGTGCCTCTCTTCTTGCTCCTATCGATATCGATCCCTTCGCTGACGCCAGCCCTCCTGTTGTCTTCGATGGGTAATCACAATGCCAGATCAAGGAGGTTTTCCAGAACTACTTTCTCCCAGTAGCCCCTTGCTCTTTGCATCATCGGTAGTTATCCGATGTTGGGGATCCACTGATGCATTTTTCTCAGCAGCTTCTGATGTTAACACCTTGGTCTTACCTTTAACATCCAACATATTTGCTGGAAAAGGATGTTGATCAATTTTCATCAGCTTCTGGATCTTGGAATTACCAAACTTAATTCTCCCAGATTCAATAGCTAATTGTAACTGTTGCCTGAATACTTTGCACTCATTTGTACTGTGCGAAGTTGCATTGTGCCATTTGCAATACAGAATTTTCTTCAACTCTTCTGCCAATGGGATCACATGATTAGGTGACAGCTTAATCTGGCCCTCTTGAAGCAGAAGACCAAATATCTTGTCAGCCTTGGTGATATCAAAAGTAAACTTCTCTGGCTCTTTTTGACCAAAGGGACAAGATATCGGCTTCTTATTTTTATCCCACTCGGCTAAACCGATAACTGGCTCTTCATCTGAATCAGAATCTTCTACCTCTCCGACAAACGAAACCTTCTTGCTCTAATTCTTTTTAGGTTCAAAAACCCTAGTGTCTTGATCAAAAATTCTTTGCACGAGATGACTCAGGCTTTCAAACTCCTGAGAAGCATATCTGTCCTTAAGGTGTGGCAATAATCCTTGGAAAGCCAAATCGGCAAGTTGCCGATCATCCAGTACCAGGCTATAGCACTTATTTTTCACATCTCGTAACCTTTGCACAAAGCCTTCTACCGATTCATCATTACGCTGTCTCAATTTTACCAAATCGGTAAGCTTCTTTTCATGAATTCTAGCAAAGAAATATTTATGAAATTGCTTTTCTAGATCAGCCCAAGTAATAATAGAATTTGGCGGTAATGAAATAAACCATGTGAATGCTGATCTAGACAAAGATGATGAAAACAAACGGACTCTTAATTCATCTCTGCTAGCTGCCTCTCCACATTGAATAATGAAACGATTAACATATTCCATGGTTGATGTATCGTCTTGCCCAGAAAACTTAGTGAAATCTGGTACCTTGTACCGATTTGGGAGAGGAATTAAATCATATGCCAGAGGGTATGGAGTCCGATAAGAATACGTGTTGACCTTGGGTTTTATCCCAAACTGATCCTTTATAATCTCTGCTATCTTATCGGCCCAAAAAGCATCAGCCTCTTGTTGACGATATGACTGAATTTCTACAGGAGGTACTTGGTGATATCCCTCTGCATATCTTTATGGCCCATGATCTCTAGCAATCGGCATATTTACCATTACTTGTGGTACATTAACCTGCTAGAAAGGATTTATCGGCTGAGCTGCCGATGCTTGATTCTAAAAACTAGCTTGCATATGACCTTGATGAATCCCCGCAACCTGCTGACTTTGCTGAACCGTATGTTGAGCGGGAAACTGTCCTGACCAACCATTATTAGAATTCATCGGTACAAAATTTACCGATGGTGGGTAATTTGCTGATATTATTGGATAATTATAACCAGCTTGAGGCATGAATTGGACTCCAGGTTGACTTATAGTAGGAGCCTTCTGCTGCATCGGTAGTAAGCTTGCCGATGGACTTGAATTAGATGTTGGAACCAAAGACATCTGGAAACTTCCTGGAGTTGGTTGCACAGTAGTTGCTGTAGCATATTGAGGCACTTGAGCTATCGACAAAACAGCCGATGGCATAGGAGCTTTTCCTACTGCATCAAACACTTGAGGTAACCTAGGGTTGAAAGCAGATGACTCTAGAGGTATACCATATCCCCACCAATTAGCAGGAAGCTGGCTATTCTGTGACATAGGGCCTGATAAAGCCGATGCCGATAGATCTGTATTAAGTTGAACTCGTCCTCCTGGTAATACCGAGTCTGATCGCATCGGTGTAGATTGCACATTAGGTAAGCCTACTGATACTGGAGGGGAAGAAACTTCTGTACCCATAACGGCCGAGGAAGCCGATGGAGTATTAACAGATGCTGGCTCAGGTTGATGATAGGCAGGCCCAACGTAATGCGGTGACGCTTGCCCTTCTTTAAAAGTTCAAACCACAGCATTATGAATAGTATTGGACAACACATTGGAGTGATTAATTAAAGCATGATTTACTACAGAATTAACCATCTCTTGAAGTTTACTCGGATTGGAGTCAAAGGTAACTTGCCGAGGCAACAACAAATCTTGCTTCTGGACGACTTGTCCACTCTTGTTCAAGCTGAATGATTTCAAGCAAAGCTGTCTGTATTCTTCTATAGCCTTTTCCATAGCCTGCTTCTGCTCTTCCTTAAGATCTTCTGATACCGCAATGATGTTCCCCGCATCAATTTTAGGATTGAACATATTGATCAGATCTGTCCCACCAGGCGTGCCAAAAGATGTGTTGATGCAAAAGTGGATTTGCAAATACAAAGGGCTAATACCCGAAATCGATATCCAAAGCGTGCCAGTCGATTTGACCTGTTAATCGACAAGGATGAAGATACGAGCACTTTGGTCCTAACAACAGTGATACGCCCGGAAGTCATAGCCAAGAGGTACTCACGCGGAACTCGAGGATCGTCGAAGGTCGCACTGAAGCGATGCAGCTCGCCGAATCGATGAGAACTCATAAAAAAGGAAAAATATGCAAATTAACGAAGTCGCCGAAAAGTAAATAGATGCAAATAAGAGTAAAAGCTGGTTTTTGATATTGATTGATTGATCCTCATTACATTGCCCTTCAATCTATATTTATACCCTGATCCACTGAAACATAACCAAATACGACTAGAACACCAAGTCCAAATCTAAGGAAATAGATGACTCTTATACAAATCAGACTCTAACAAACATAGAAAAGAAAATCAATTCCTATCTATTCCCTTGTCCGCCTTGATTACGATGGAATTCCCATTGACCTCCTTTCCATCGGCACACTTCCTGTTTCATCGGCAACAGTCTTCAAGCCTCCCTTCATCGGCATCGGCAATAACATCCTTAACCATTTCGGCAACGCTTCAATCTGAATTAACTTCTCCATACATCGCCACCATTCATCGGCAGCCTTCTTTACAAGCTAATTTTCATCGGCTATCAACATACATAGTAACTTTTCTTCTGCTGATTAGCCCACTCTGACCATCTTGACACGTGCCAAAAAACGGTGTCAACAATTATGAAGGGCTTTACAGTAGGGTAGTTGACTCATGCAAAAAAAGCATTTTTAGTATTACAAGAATCTTTCCAAAAGCATTATTGTCAAGTTAATTATTATTAACCTGTCAGCTACATTTGCACCTATACTAGAGCAAGCATGTGATTAAGCAAATAATGATAACCAATGATCATTAACAACTTCCATAATGTCATATTCATCATAACTGTCCGAGTGTTCCATCAACATTACTACGATGAAGTGACTCAAGTCAAGTGTTCACTATCTAGTGAATGATGGCGATTCAAATCGATTATTAACCAGCTGGTAATTATTTCCTCACACAAACCTCACTCACCCACTAAAGTGAGATATTGGTCACCTAGTCAACTATCCAGATAAACTCTCGAGTTTTCTAGGAACCACATATACCTGGGGGCCGACTGACTGCCCTTTGGTCTTATCATCGCGCCCCCGTGTCCTACCACACCTTCCCCGGTATAGTGCGCTACAGGCAATCTACTCAGCCCGAATAATCTCCCAGTTTCACGGTCGAAAAGTACTTTATCCGGCTAGCTAAATGTGAGGCATGCATTCAACATGACTCGAGGCCCAACAACAGTCGGTCCTTAATCGACACAGATGGAAATCACTATAGTCCGAAACCCTGTAAGTCTCCGTCCGGTCTCAACTTCATATTAACACTTAGTTATATCTCATGACACCACATTTAGCCAAACAAGATCCAGGTACTCACCTATAGCTAGTGGGTCACAGAAAATCACCCGACTTCTACCGGTCTAAGCCAGCTAAGCATTGACTGGACTGCAGATACCAGGGTAACAAGGACATGGTATACAATGGTAAACAAGGTATAATGTAGCAACGGTTGCAAACAACTCCTGAACTTAATGCATCAATTAAAGTAGAACATTAATTAAATGTTTTGCAAACCGAGGGAGAAAAATGCTCCGGGGCTTGCCTCTTTCGAAAGAGCTCGGACGATGGTCGGGGCACTATGGAAGATCCTCACTGACCTCCTCGTTTGACTCGGGCACCTCCTGCTCTTGTACCTCAGGCTGCTCTTCCGGCTCCTCGGGAACTGCTACCGGAATTCCTTCATGCGATCTTGTATGATGCAGATGCATAAGTGCTCATGCATAGGTGCATTAGAGAGATGACATGGAATGATCATGATGAATATAATGTAGAAGAACAAATTTACTTTATTGGATAGATTAGAAATACAACTCTTCTACAAGGTAGTCAACATCTTCCAAGAACATGTACTACTAAACTACTACTACTACAACCACTATACTACATACCAAGTCACCACAGCAAACTAAGATGCTTCAAAGATACACCAAAGCAAACATTATTAACTAAACATAATTAAAAGGTTAATTAAACCCTAATTGAAACTAGGTTTGAACAACAACATCTATTTTTACAGCAAGGAAAAATCTTAGAAAATTATAGTGGCTTACTACCATCTAACATAGCATGTCACAAAAATTTTGTTACATTTGGACTAATAGAACTGCCTACACAAAAAAGACAAACTACAGGACAGAAATGCCCTGTAAAATAGTTTGTACTACGAAAAGTGTCAAACAATAGATTTAAACACTTTTCAACAATCTACACAGTAAATAATCACTGTACAAAAATTATCACATGTATGTTTTATTCATAATTTTCTCTCTATCAAAACTAACAAATCTAGGCCACAAATAGCACTTGAACTACACATCAAAAATTTTACACATAACATGCATGGCATATATTTTTCCCAGAAACTACATCACAAAAGAAAACTACTGCAAGTGGAACCATATTTTTCTGAGCAATAGTGGATTTACTATTTATTTTCTTGGCTAAATAGAAATTACAAGAATTAAATCAAGCTCCACATAAAAGTATCACAAAACTGACATGCAATATTTTTACATCATAGATCTACTCATAAGGATCAGTACAAAATTTGTTTCACCATTTTTGGAGCCAAAATGTGTACACAAACATTTTTCCAACTAATTCTGTTCTCAAATAACAAAAGAAAATAGAAACCAATTTTTTTCATTCCCACTGGGCCGGCCCGCGAGAACGACCGGCCCACGGCTGCTCTTGGTATGAGCCAACTGCGTGGGAAAAAGGGCGAGCCGGCCCGCTCGGTCTCCCGGCCCAAGGCCGGAAACGGTCCACGGAAGCCGAGGGGGAGGGAAAGGAGGACAGCCACGCCGGCGCTCTGGACCACGGCAGCGTGGCGGTGCGGCGGTCGCTAATGGCCAGCGGCCGTCTCCGGTCGTGAGCGGGCGAGACGCGGTGCGCACGAGGACCGTGAGGAAAAAGCGAATGCAGTGATGTTGTTCAAGGGAAGAGAGGAGGATCGAAGCAAGGAGATCGACACGGCCACGGGCTCCGATGAGCACCGACGGCCCTTCCGGCCCTCACCTTGGTGAAACAGCGGTGCCGGAGGTGGGCTACGTCGAGGCGAGGCTCGTGCAGAAGCTTGCGGAGCTTCGGCCGAAGGCAAGACGGCGCAGGCGAGCTCGGAGGCTGCGGCAATGGCGGGCGGCTGCACGGTGGCGAGGATCGTGGCGGCGTTCGGAAATGAGAGGCGCGTGGGGAGAGAAGGGCAGGTGCGGGGGTTAAAGCGTGGTCGGGAGCAATCCTGGACACGAATCCGTCCCAGTGCAGGGGCTCCTACCGGCCGGTCAATCGCCGCCCATGGCCGCTGGTGCGGCGCGTCCACGCGGCGGGGCGCGCGCGGGTTGGGCACGGCGCGCGGGTGCAGGCGGGCGAGCGGCGTGCGCCCGGTCCACAGGACCGCGGACGCGCGCGGGAGCACGGGCGCGAGCGCGGGCTGGGCCACGCTGGCTTGCGCTAGCGGGCCAGAAGCGAGACGCCGGCCCACCAAGGCGAAGAAGAGTTTTTCTTTTTATTTTTCAATTCTTTTTCAAGATTTTCAAAAGGCAACAGCTTTAAATCGAATTTGGAGCAAGAAAATGTCATTTTCTGGAAATGGCTCCAAAAGAAAGTTGCTTAAAATTTAATTCTCTACAACTTTTATTAAGGGACCAACTAAAAATTCCCAACAGATTTTGAATTGGAAAGTAAAAGCTAAATAGGGAGGATTTTTGACCTTTTTCAATAATATTTTCAAAAGCAAATTTTGTCAAAAGTTCGAATACAAACTTTGCTCCAAAATTGTGCTAAATAATTCTAGATGATTTACAATTATAGTCACATATGTTCTATTAGCCTAGCAAGCATAATTAGGACAAAAATAACTCTAAACAAGTGTATGCAACATTCATATTTCACGAGCATGTTTCATATGTTTCAAAGCATCGTTTCAGTTATTATTTAACATAATTAGGCATCTATGATTATGATGCTTGATGATGCATAATATGCATGATTTGCAGTGCCTAAATGCTTGCGTAACACCGGGGTGTTACACCGGAACCCACCCGCGCACTGCTGCACCATGGTCGTCCCGCCATCACTGCCGGCGACCTATATTCGGTGAACCCTAGGTCACTTTAGCCACACCACCCGATGCAGATCAACGTGAGGAGTGTAGTGGTGCACTTCTCCTCGCCGGATTCCTCACCTGCGGCGAGCTAGCACCGGTCGAGCGTCTCCCCTATTTCTGTGTGGCTGACGAGTGGGGTCAGCTGACCTCTGGGTCCCGTGTGTCAGCGACTGTAGCTAGGGTTTCTCTTTTATTCTTTTTGAGAAATGCTTGTGATGTTTGAAAAATCATATCTATTTGTAGAAAAATTCAAAAATAGTAAATGAGGACTTTTTGGAATCCTTAGAAAATAACCTATGCGGTGGAGTAATAAAATGTCAGTGGTTAGTAGAAAGTTTTCACTGTTTTTATTTATTCTTGTTAATTAAGGTATTTCTAGGAGGAATTCATATCTTGGTTTGTACTGCTCCTTTTGCTACGACATTTTTGTGGTAGGCTGGTCATGATTTACGTAAGCAGTGATAAAAATTTGAGGGTCAGTGCATGCCTGATGATTTAGTTATGAATTTCCTTTGAATAAATAGTAATACCTTGTAAGAATTTTAATGGCTAAAATATGGATGCTATGAGTATAAAGTTTATTGTGCAGTATTCTAGAGTGATGAGAGAGATAAGAAAAATATAAAAATCTGTTGTTTGACACTTTTTACTAGGCCAAATTAATTATGCCATTTAATTCATATCTAGCTTGTGCTTTTTGTAGAAGATGCTATGCATATTCAAATGCCATGAAATTTGTACAGTAGCCTAGTTGGAGTATGTGGGTGCCACTGTAGTTTTTCTGGAATTTTTTGTGCACTTTTGCTATATGTTCAAAATTCCACATAATTATCCAAATAAATTAATAAAGGTTATTGAATGAAAGAATTAAACTTGACCATCGTGGTTCCTAGTGTTTTCTTGGTGTACATATATTGTTGCTAACTTTGTTGGTACTTGGAAGTCACTTCTAAGATGTAGTTAAATATTAATTCCTTATAATTCCATTTCTGTGGCTGCTGGAACAGTTTTTAGAATTAAACAATTTGAGTACTGATAATGATATTTGCTGTGAATCTTCATATTGACAAAGTTGTTGATAACTTGATTATCTTGCTTGTGTTAAAATTTTAGGGTCATAGGCCTTTTGTTTTGAGAGTTATAGCTGTTCAAATTTAGAAGTTTGAACTGCTTGCTCTCTAGAATTTTCTGGACAGTTTAGAAAGATTGCTTTGCTTGAGATAGTTAATGGCTGAATCATGCAAAATCATCTATAAGAAAGTTGTAGATAAATTGTTAAGCTTTCCAGAAGGTCCTAGCTCATGTTTGCTGGACTTGTAGAACTCCAGTTATGGTTAATTTACGTGGCTGCTACCCAGCAGTCCAGAAAAATGCTTGTTGTGTAGTGTAACTTGCTTGATGCATGTGATGCTTGTTGATTAGCTTAGGCTAATTAAAATAATTTTCTAGTTGCAGGTTTTAGGTCGTCACCATTGATGAACATTTGTATCTTAGGTTGTCAAAATGGGGTAAGTGTGTGTCTACTTTTCTAGAGAGGAGATATGCGCCTATTCGGTAAACGAAATTAACTTTCATATGTCCTAAAGAATATATGGACTACCATGCTTAGCATAAGCATTTCCTCATGTCATCCTAATATTTCATACTATGTGCATTCCTAGTATTTCATACTTGAGTCTTTCATGTTTAATGCACTAAGTATAGGGGTTGTTGTTGGTATTTCATAACGCATACATAAATAATCCACAAGTGGTATTTCATAACGCATACAGAAATAATCCACAAGCGCACAGAATTACCGTTGTAGTATTTCACCTGAAAGTATTCAGGTTATCATATTTCCACATGGAACGGATGTGTAAGAGTCTCTTAGCTAGTTGACCTAAGAAAACAAGAAGAAAGACAACTCGGGTAGCGAGGTTTTCTAGGGATAGAGATCCTAAGCTAAAATAGCTATGCCACTATAGACTTGCTTCAGGCACCGGATAACACTTGGTCTACCAAGCGTTGCCAGCCCACGGCTCTACGCTGAACTACACATGGGGGATTACAAGGGACAGACAGGGCTATCACCACTTGTCGCCTACCCCTCAACCATATGGCATGAGGCAAACGAAGGCAGCCTCTAGCCTAGACACCATATGTCTACGCTATCGACTACTACTCTAGCGCCATACACGGTTATCTGTCTTTATCAAGAGCCCTCTACTAGAGTATCCACCACAGGGATAGACGATGAACCCGCAAGTAAATAGTAAACAAGGCTAACTTAAAGTAGAACTCACCACCGAAGATAACACATGAACCTTTGCACTTCAAGTAGTACTAGGTCCGTCGAGGTACAAGTGAAGAGAGGGAGCTGACATTCCTGGCATTCCTTCCGATACAAATGGAGGTAGCCGACAACCCCGGTACTTCTCCAACTCTTTCTCTTCCTCACTCACTCCCTAAACTAGACTAGCTAGAGAGCTAAAATATGAGTAGAGCTCCTCTCTCTACTTGTCACATTGTGTCACCCTTGTCTTGTGTACCCTCCAAGTGTTGAATGATTTGTGTGAGAGCTCTCCCCCTTCTTATATAGTGGCTTGTGGTTGGTTTGCGGGAGATAAAATAGGAAACCATCGCAAACCACCTCTAGGTGTCATAATGGAACCACCAGCGTGAGGTGGGCCCGTGGGTGCGGCCGCACCCTGGTTGGCCCCGCTCGCCACCGCCTCGCTCTGGTGGGCTCTGGGCTGGGCCTGAACCTCCTCCACGTGGGTGGTTCGGTCTAGGTATTTGCGTAGGTCGGACTTCTTCATATTCCTTGGTGTAGAATCTATGTTTACGCTTTCCTATTTGTGCATTTTGACTTGTTTTCATATGTATTCCATGTATGTGTCCTACAAATACACAATTCACCAAAACCTATGGAAATCATTAGTTTAAAACCCTATTACTAGGTTTGGTTTTGTTTTTGATGAATTTTATACAAATGTTTGCGGTATAAAATAGTAGTTAAGGACTGCCAATAGTTGTTTGGAACTGTTGTTGCATATATGTACCTTCCTTGTCCACTATTATATCTTATGATCCCTATTAGATCTAGGATCAAAACCAATGCTTAGCCATGCTTAGTCCGGTAGAGCGGGTGATTTCCGATCACCTGCCAGATAGGTATTTGACTAGACATGGTTAACTATATTTGCTATCGTGGAAATGAACCATATGTTAAGGATAAATGGGGACCAGGCGGGATGTGTTGTTGATATTCCCATCTGTGTTGGTTATGGACCGAAGCATTGTTGGACATCAGTCGAGATTGAATGCAGCCTCACACTTAGCTAGAAGGATAAGTCATTCCGATCGCGAAGCCTAGTAGCTCTATTTGGGCTAGGAATCTGGGATGTATGTCGCGCATGCTGGAGGAAGGAAGGATGTGTGAGGACACGGTTTGACCAAGGGCAGGCAAGGCCTGATGCATCTGGGCAACTGGTTGGTCCCTAAGTATGCGGCTCAGCTCAGAACCGTGAGAGAACTCAAATAATACCAATGGTGACCAATAGCTGCCCTTACAAAGCAAGCCAGGTTTGTGTGGGAAAATTTCACTAGTTGGTTTAGAATCAATTCAAATCGCCCTCTCTCCTAGATAGTGAGAAACTTGACTATTCTTCCTTCATCGTAGTAATGTGATTATGGAACATGTTGATGGTTATAACGATGGAAAGGCCAAATATGATAAGGTTATTATTGATCACTTAGTCTTAATCAAGTGATTGCTCTAGTACAGGTGCTAATCTAGAGATGCCTAAATAAATTGGTTTTAACTCGATGGTAAAGCTATTATATGCAAGTTATGTACTTAAGCTTTTATGCAAAATGTTGTTAAGCTAGCTCCATCGATAAAGCCTTGCATGATCCTTGAGAGTCACCTTGTTTTGGTTTGTGATGGGTAAGTCTAGCTGAGTACATTCTCGTACTCAGGGTTTATTTCCTCTTGTTGCAGATGGAAATATGTTCTATGGCTACTGCAAGAATTGCTTCTATCCCACTGTGGATGACAAGTAAGACCATGGGCACGGTCCTTATCTAGTTCCTATCTATGTTGCTTTTGTTGGTCATGACCATGGACTGGCACTATACTTGAACCAAGTGTGTGTATGTGGGATGTTTCGAACTAGTTGCTTCCGCTACTTTTATCGAACTTGGTATTGTAATAACTCTATGTTAAACTCTGATGTATGTTGAACTATGTGCGAACTTTATGTAACATGTGATGTGTGCTTGCTGAACCCTGTATGATCTTGGCTGTATGTTGAAGTTTGAAATACCTCGTGATTTCATGGACTATCAGATTTATATGGGCTCAAGTGCGAAAGTATAACTGTCTTGGTAGCTGTCATTGTACTTATGCTCGTATAAATTGGACGGTTCTATCACAACTAGGGCCATCCCATTAGTGCCACTAGCTATCGCCCCTATGAGTAGGGGGTCAATGGTGGATGATGAGTTCACTCCGCCTCTGGGACAATAGTCGCACCAACTTTGCCTACATTCGGGGCCTCCGTCTCGACCACGCCTACCGCTGCTGCAGCGTTAAAGTAGTCTTCTGCCATGGTTGGCAAACACGTCAGGAGAGAAAGGCGTCGAGCCACAGTCACCGCAGCCCCGCTACGGCTTGACGAATGACCTAGCCATATGGGTGGGTTCACGAAGCCTAATGGCTTTGCAATCACAAACACGAGAGGAGGCTCCCTGCAACAAGAATCCCTTAAGATGAATAAACCAAACAACCTAGGCATCACAGCTAAAGAAAAATTTGGGGGGCAATGTACCTATTGGAGCGGCTTACAAAAGAGGGGATGATGAGTCTCGTCACACCTCTCTCTGGAAGCGAAACCGCAACTAGGGTCATCATGGCTAACATCGTGGGACTAGAAACCGATGAGTTGTTCTAGGCCATGATGACGGTGTCTGCTCTGCCATGTGGCGACCATCAATAGCGCCTACTCCCTCAGCCCCAGCGGGCTTCTAGCAAGGCGATGAGATCACAGGGCGCTCGGCTTCTGCATCCAACAAGTGTCGGGAAGGGCTTAGTCCCTCCCCATCTTGCGCCCTCGAAATAGAGGAATGACCCTCACAACCAATCTCAAGCCCTTCACCTGCAAAGGACTCCTCACTCACACCTTTCTCACAACTGGACGCCTTCAGTCTGACCAAGGACGGGCTGGTCAGGACTGGGGATGAAAAGCCATGACCATCGTCATCGATGGCACAAGGATGGTTAAAACTTGGCCCTGTAGTGGCAATGAAGCCAAATGCTTTCGCATGGCCCCATCCTCATCCGTGGCACATGCCACGCAATTACCACTGCTCGACCCGGCCCCATTGCCGGACCTTTGGGATTCATCAAGGGCATGTCTGAGGACCTCCAAGTCCTCATTGTCACGCTTAGAATCCCCACTTTCATTGGCATCATCAACATCCAATGGTGAGGCTCCTCACCTTTGGTGCTCCACCTTTTCACACAACTTTCCTCAGCGGAAGGCACTTCTGTTCATTGGTGGCTACCTTCTCCAGGGTGGCACGCTCGGTGCCCCAGGGATGGGAAATGTGGAAGCATGAGAGGAACGATGGAATAGGCTACTAGAACAAGCCACATCAACACTCACGTGACTAATGCCAACCTTGGATAGGTGGAAAGACGCGAGAAGAGGCGACTCACCAGGTCGGCACAATGGCTCCCCAAGAACGCCACAATGGCATTCTCAGTCACAACAATAGTCCTTGTGCCAACCAGCCCGGCCACCCACTCTATGACTGCATCAGACTTGAGCTCCTCCAGAACCTCATGGGTTTGATCCTCAACTCTGATATAGTCACATAGAAGGTGAGCCCACCACTTCAGCCATTCGACTTGTCGCTCGACCATGGTCCAAAGGACCACAACCACATTTAGGCCAACCAACACTTAGCCCTCGAGATCCTCCAAGATCTCTGCCACCCTTGCCAATTGCTTTTTGTTGCACACCCAACCCTAGGAGGCCAACCTCATGGGGGGTGTCAGAAAAAGAAGGGAAGGCAGCGAAGGTGTCGTCGAGTGTTTAAAACCAATTTTTGTGCCAGCCGAAGTTCGAACTCCACAACAGCAGACATAGATAGAGGTTGGACACCCCAGGACACGTCTGGATGTTCATTCCACCCATAAGGGCAAGTGCTCCACTATTAGAGCCCTGCACCCGCCGGCTCTTGACCTCAAAGTGCCTCTAGAAGAGGTCCTTATTGGGTTCGATCCCGAGGAAGGCCTCATAGACAATCATGAAGCCTGCAAGCTACAACAAAGCCATTAGGAGGGATATGCTATAGTTGGATGCCATGCGCCTAGAGAAATCCCCATAGAAAATCTGACACCGGCATCCCAAACCCGTGCTCATGGAAATTGGTTGAGGACACTATTTCCCCGGGTCATAGGTTGGGGAGCACCTCACCGGCAGTGGCCCTCCATTTGGCGACCCCCTTCAGCAGGAGAAGACCCTCACTGATGAGCAGCAGCAGCCTCACCTCTGTCACCATCGAAGGTACCCATTCACTCATCCTATGATGCAAGAGAGGCGCTGCACAAGGACAAGGGTAGAAGGAACGACAAAGGGCAGCGACGCTAAGCAACCACAAACAGCAATGCACCTCCTAGGTTAATCTCTCAAGTTTGATTCCCTTTCATCCCTCTCTCAATTACGGCATACAACAATGGAAGGCGAGAACAAGGTAAGGGAACTTGAGCTAAGGGGGTGGTTTATCTGGCAGCATCATGGGCTACAAACTGCGCCCACGCAGAGTCCGCTCTAGGACAGGCCCCATGGACCCTCGACAAATGAGCCACCGTGCCACAACAACATGCATGATGTGAGGGGGTTGTGGTCACTGTATTGCCACCACGAGGCCCCTAGGCAGACACGTAGCAACTCCTCTTTAGGATCTTTGCGTTGAGTTACACACATATACCCGATACAAGGTATACCGAACAACTTAATTACATGCATTCTCCAGTCTCCAACTTATAGTTGAAACATCATTGACCATAAAATAGGTTTTGAACAAGCAACTACTAACAACACTAATACCCTACCTAACTGCTATCTTCAGTCTAGGTTACACCTCATGTCGCTTGTCTACGCATGAGGTTACACGCAACTTATTTTGGAGGCACGCCTAAACTACCTGCAAAACAACTTAACGGCTGCACCGTGTGTACATTTTGTACTCGCAGGACTTAATTCCAACACATAGATATTTGGTGGATGCATAGGTAATTATTAGGTATTTCTACATTTGCAAGAAAGCAATGATGTTCATTAAAAGTATGATATGCTCATGATCCATTTAAAGTTTTAACATTAAATAGATGTAGTATTCTAAAGGGTGATTAGCACACAGTGGTTCCATTATCATCATGTCCCATCATTACAGTACCATGGGTATAGAAAGTAGGAACAACCAAATGGTTCCATCCCAAGGAACTTTAGGCTTTAAAACTCTATAGAGGTGTACAACTATACTATCGGGTACCAATATTAGGGTACCCATGAGACAGGAGTTAAAAGACATCAACCTTAGTCCATCTGGAACAATCATGAGCGTAGTTGTGGGCCAGTCCGGCCTAACTGAGGTAGTTTCTAGCTCGCCTGACCCCTCAGGCACCAACTCCGCATCACCTGACCCCTTGGGCATGGGACCAGCCTCGCACAACCCCCGGGGGTTGGAACTCCTCTCAGATAGAAGTGAAGGCCCCAAGAGGGGCCCACGCCCCCTCAACCACCATGGGCGTGCGCCTCTGACATAAAAGGAGGCGTAGGTATGCCCTGACATGACCCTCGATTGTGACCAACCATCCCAAGGAGCTCATGTCACCATGACGTCAACAGGGTGGTCCTATGTCGCCAACTCCACGTACGACCTCTATCAGACGTCTACCGCTCTGCACTATACTTCCAACTCCAGCATGGCCTTCGTCGAATGAGTTCGTTGACCATATCGTCCACCCTGGCAGTGTGGAGCGCCATGACTGACCTGCGACGCCTGAGCATAGGACCAGTGGAAGGGAAGGCTACAACGTGGGGATGTCCCCATCATCTACAGGACCATTAGGGCCCATCGGTAAGGGAAGGGGAACAACGCAGCTCCATGGCACCTTTCCCTCTCTTTTTTGTTTTTCTCTTACTTCTCCCTGCATCCTCTCTTGTCTATGTCCAGTCCTTCCCTTGAAGCTATAAAAGGGAAGGACCAGTACCTTTCTAGGGGGATCACGATCGGATGACCCTAGACACTCGTGACCTCAACCCACAGAGACCTTGGAGCTCGTCCCTCTCTTGACCGTTTGTAACCCTACTACGAACTCAGTGTAAGTAACACGAGCAGCAGCTCGCAATTGGATGTTGGGAAATTTCATTCGAACCATTATACTGATGTGAACTAGGGTTCCCGATCTTCCAAAAGGTTCTGATAACTCTCGATTTGGTGGAGTCATGACACAATTCGATCCGGCTTCCGAACAACTTGGTTCTGAACCCTGCAATCGCAGTACCACGACCCCTCTGGTTATCGACCAGTGTTGCATAGTCGACCTCACCAAGGAGGCTAAGTCCTTGCCTGCAAATCAAGAACACATGCAAGAACACGAAGGAATGCAACCAAATTGCAGATGAATGATTAATCTCACGATGTTGGGGTCTCTCAAACCGACGGCGACGGCGAAACTGTTGCCAACAGAATAATCTAATCATAACCTGAACCCTAATGAGAGTGGCAGCAACTGATTTAAAGAGGCTAGGGTCATGTAAGACCTCTTGGACACACCCCTAATGGGTTCCAACTCGATACAAGGCCCAAAGACCAACATATGACGTCGCAGCACCGGGACAGATTCTGAATATCAACTTGCTCTGACGATTCCTGATGACTCTGGATGAATTTGGGCCTCCAACAAAACCATTGGAAAGGTCTTCTCGTTAGCTTTCCATACATATCAAGAACGTCCAAATCTGAGCCTATATGCGACCTGGGTGACCGTTTTAGTGCTGACTGCTCCTGGACTACGAGGCAAACTCGAACTCAACTTAGTTTGGGCCTCCATCTTTATTCGGGAGCCCTCGCTGGACCTCCACGCCTCCAAGCCCTCCTCCATGTGTCTCCTGGATCTCTTCTTCAATTCTTAGTACAATATAATCATTATGTAGCAATCTATTCTCAAAATCATATAAAGAGTTACTTAGGAACGAGCTCACCTCTAAATTTAATTGTCGCGCGTGAGCTCTAGTGATTGGACCTTGAATGTCCAGCAGTGGATCATTGTGTGTATGTGAAGGAGTGATGTCCTCATCATCCTCTTGAATTGGAGTCATCCTCGACACCAACTCATCTTCGTCTCCTAAGTATGGCTTCAAATATGAAATGTTAAAGGTGGGACTAACCCCAAACTCGGGGGGTAACTCAAGCTTATATGCATTATCATTAATCTTCTCAACAATTTCAAATGGACCAACAACTCTGGTCATCAACTTAGACTTTCTCAAATCTAGAAATCTATCCTTTCTCAAGTGCAACCAAACCAAATCACCCAGTTCAAGCCTAACTTCTTGTCTACCTTTACTACCAGCAATTCTATACTTTTAAGTCATTTTTTCAATGTTGTGCTTGGTTGTTTCATGCATTTGCAAAATAAAATCAGCACGTTCCTTAGCATCAACATGAATTCTCTCACTAGTAGGTAGAGGCAAAATATCAATTGGAGCACAGGGATTGAATCCATACACTACCTGAAAAGGACTTACCTTGGTGGTAGAATGTGTTGCCCAATTGTAAGCAAACTCCACATGAGGCAAACATTCTTCCCACATCTTCAAATTTTTCTTCAGAAGAGTTCTCAATATGGCACCCAAAGTGTGGTTCACTACCTCTATTTGCCCATTGGTTTGTGGGTGACAAGTTGTAGAAAACCATAGTTTTGTACCCAACTTGTTCCATAGAGTGTGCCAAAAGTGACTCAAAAATTTAGCGTCGCGATCTGAAATAATAATAGAAGGCATACCATGCAAACGAACAATCTCTTTAAAAAAGAGGTCAGCAATATGAACAACATCATCACTTTTATGACATGGTATAAAGTGTGCCATCTTAGAAAATCGATCCACCACAACAAAAATGCTTTCCCTCCCCCTCTTAGTCTTAGGCAATCCCAAAACAAAGTACATCAAAATATCTGCCCAAGGAATAGAAGGAATGGGAAGAGGCATATACAAATCATGTGGATTCAAGCGAGACTTAGCTTTTTGACATGTGGTGCAGCGTGCCATGAATCGCTCAACATCTCTCCTCATCTTTAGCCAAAAGAAGTGTGTGGCCAAAACATTCTCCGTCTTCTTAGCACCAAAATGTCCCATCAACCCTCCTCCATGCTCTTCCTGCATCAACAAAAGATGAACAGATCCAACTAGAATGCATAGGCGGTTAGCTCTAAACACAAATCCATCATTGACCACAAACTTGTTCCATGAACATCCCTCTTCACAATTCAGCAACACATCTTTAAAATTAGAATCAAACGCATATTGTTCTTTTATTGTTTCAAGTCCAAAAATTCTATAATCAAGTTGAGACAGCAAAGTGTATCATCTAGACAAAGCATTAGCAATCACATTATCCTTCCCTTTCTTGTGTTTGATAACATAAGGAAAAGATTCAATAAATTCAACCCACTTAGTGTGTCTACGATTCAGATTATTTTATGAATGAAGATACTTATGCGATTCATGATCTGAATGAATAAGAAATTCTTTAGGCCACAAATAATGATGCCACGTCTCTAAAGAACGTACAAGAGTATACAATTCCTTATCATACATGGAGTAATTCAAAACAGGGCCATGCAAGTTTTTGCTAAAGTATGCAACAGGCTTACCATCTTGCATCAAAACACCTCCAATGCCAACTCCACTAGCATCACATTCTAGCTCAAAAGTCGTACCAAAATTTGGAAGTTGCAGCAATGGAGCATGTGTAAGGTTGTCCTTCAAAGTGTCCAAGGACTCCTCTTGTGCCCTTCCACAATGAAACACCACACCCTTCTTTGCCAACTCGTGTAAAGGGGCAGCAATGGTGCTAAAATCATTGACGAAGCAGCGGTAAAATCCTGCAAGACCAAGAAAACTCCTCACCTGTGTGATGGATTGGGGAACAACCAACTCTTAATGGCTTCAATTTTTGTCTCATCCAGCTCAATTCCCTGTGGAGTAACAATAGAACCAAGTAAAGAGACTCGATCCGTGCAAAAGATGCACTTCTCAAGGTTACCAAATAAACGTGCTTCGCATAAAGCATTAAGAATAGCACATAAGTGATCCGTATGTTCATCCAAAGACTTGCTATAAATCAAGATATCATCAAAGTAAACTACCACAAATCGACCATTGAAAGATCTTAAAACCTCATTCATTAGGCGCATGAATGTGCTAGGTGCATTAGTCAACCCAAAAGGCATTACTAACCATTCATACAATCTGAATTTAGTTTTGAAAGCTGTTTTCCATTCATCTCCAAGTTTCATTCTAATTTGGTGATAGCCACTACGCAAGTCAATCTTTGTGAAAATTATAGAACCACATAATTCATCAAGCATGTCATCAAGCCTAGGAATAGGGTGATGATATCGAATGGTAATATTATTAATGGCTCTACAACCGACACACATACGCCAAGAACCATCTTTCTTAGGAACCAAAATCACAGGAACGGCACAAGGGCTAAGGCTTTCACGTACGTACCCATGGTCCAAAAGCTCTTGGACTTGCTGCTAAATTTCCTTAGTCTCCTCAGGGTTGGTTCGATAAGCAGCGCTGTTTGGCAATGATGCTCCCGGGATCAAATCAATTTGATGCTCTATCCCTCTCATAGGTGGCAGCCCCGGGGGTATCTCATCTAGAAAAATGTCCTCATACTCCTGCAAAAGGTTAGTGATAGCAGGCGGTATTGAGCTAACAACATCATCAAGCGAAAACAAGGCTCGTTTTGCAAACCAAAGTTAGCATACATCATCATTAGAAATTTTAGCAAGGTCACTTTTTCTTGCAAGCATAACAGCACCCTTCAATTTAATTCCCCGAGCCTTAAAATTAGGTCCTGACTTCTCCTTTTTAGGTGGGTAAATGGAATTAGCAACTTGCTAATTTTTAGATTTAACCTCATGCAAACTAGCTGCTCGTTCTTTATCATGTTGCACAATTTCAGCTGCGGTCATGAGAACCAAAGTAACTTTCTTTCCTTTATGCACAAAAGTGTATGTATTACTTCTACCATGGTGTGTAGCATCATTGTCAAATTCCCAAGGACGACCCAATAAAAGTGAACAAGCTTCCATAGGTACTATATCACAATCAATAGAATCTACATAGGTACCAATGGAAAAAGAGACCCTGCAAGTTTGTGTTACCATAGCTTTACCAAAATCATTCAACCACTGAATATGGTACGGATGGGGGTGTGGGCGTGTGGTCAAGCCAAGCTTCTTGACCAAATCTTTACTCACCAAATTATTGCAGCTACCTCCATCAATGATGACGCGTGCTTGTCGATTGTTGACAACGAAGAAAATCTGGAACAAATTGTGGCGTTGCAGCTTCTTAGTTGTTGTACCTACATGCTAAGCACTCGCTGCACAATGATGTTCATGTAGGCGGCCGTGTCTTCACTACCAAGGACTTCGCCGTCCCCCTGAACAGCTTGTTCTTGTTCATGTATGCTCACTGACTTGGGCACTCCCATTGCATATGCCCAAATCCATGGCAGCAGTGGCACTGAACGCCAGGAGTGCGTCCCATGGAGGCGATGGAGGATGCACTCTTCGAAGGTTCCTGCATAGAATTTTTACCTAAAACAGAAGGTCGTGAAGAAGACAATTTTACTCCTGACTTATCCTTGCTCGCTGGTGGGGGCACCCGATAGGAAGATGCCTTGGGAAGCCCCAGAGATCGCGGTGTGTATGTGGTGCCAACCTTGTTCTTGCCCTGCAAATCATGCCCCTGCAACTCCTTCTCTGCAAGCATAGCAAACTAAAACAACTGGTTTGACAGTGTTAAATTCCTTATAATCAACTATGTCCTAAACTTCACGCCTCAAACCCGAATAAAAACGAATAATAGAATCCTCGGGTCCCTCCACTATGCCACAATGCATCAAACCTTTCTAAAGCTCACCATAGTAATCTTGCACAGTTTTATCACCCTGTTCTAAGCACATCAGTTTCTTACGAAGGTCTCTATGATATGATGGTGGCACAAATCTATCACGCATAGCAACCTTAAGATCTTCCTAGGTACTAGGTGTTGCAGTCTCTATAGCTAAACCATTCCACCAAATGATAGCAAAATCTTTAAACTCACTAGTGGCTTGTCTAACCCTATGTTGCTCAAGCACAAGGTGGGCACTAAATTTTTGCTCGACTATCATCTCCCAATCAAGGTATCCCTCCGCATCATAATGTCCCAAAAAAGAGGGTATTTTAAATTTAACCTTAGTATAAGGATCATCGGGAGCATGATTACAACTACCTTGGTGGCGGTTGAAGTGTCGAGCGCCACCTATACCTATGGTGTTTGTGCATAGACGATGGTGTAATCTGTTTTGTCTTGTCGCTGCTTAATCAATATTACCATCGGCGTCGTTACTGCATCCTCGAGTCCACCGGTGTTGCTACCATCATAGACTTCTTCATCGAGTGGTCGCTGCACTTCCAAGGCAGCTACCCTGTCGGTTAGTGCGGACAATCGTTTGTCCAATCTCTAAAGGGTGTTGCTGAGCTTGAGGTCAATGAGCGCATGGTGACAGCGTTGGCAACTGCCTCAGTCATCTCCTTCTGAGCATTATTGTTGATGGTAGATAACTATCATTTTTAATTGTCAACAAGAGTTAAAAAAGGGCATAAAACAATCACCATTATAGACTTAGGGTTTTTAATTGATAATTTCCATGAGTTTTGGTGAATGTCTATTTTTACAGGGATTAATTAGAAAAAAGACCAAAGGATGGGCCACATGTCAGTATACATTGAAGATTTGCGGGCTAAGGCAATTAAAGAACAATCAAGAAGACACGAGAATGCGAATCCCTAAAGGTGGGCCCCACCTAGCAGCAGGCCAGGGCGGCCACCCTAGAGGCTAGGGCGCCTGCCCTGGTGGGACCTCCTATCAGCCTCCCCTTCTACATCGGTGCTAAACCGCCTTTACGGATCAATCTTCGTTGGTTTAAGTCAGTTTGATCCTATGGCCAAAGTTAATTTGCTAGGGCTATATAAACAGGCCAGGACCCCTAGGGTTTAGGGCAATTCATTGATTAGAGAAAGCCATCAACAGAAGCAGAGATCAGAGATCATGTCTCTACCAGAGAATTAGATTAGCTACTCTAATTCTTCAATTTCTACATAGGTTTAGACTAGCTAGGTTTAAGAAGAGTTGAGCAATTGTGCTCAGGATTTCGGATTATCGTCATCAAGTTTGGTATTATCTTGTATCTCTCTACGACTTTATTCTAAATATGATTATGTTTCTATTTATTATGTTCCTAGTTTGCTCTAGTAGTATATTTGATATAGTTATGATTGATAATGAGTTTATGTATATGTTTGCAAAGTGCTTAGCTCTTTACTCGAGGGGGCTAAGTGGTAGATTACATGTAAGCATGGTGCTTATATGTTGTTTACCTGCAAATGCACCCTATTGGCCGGGTCATATGGTAGTTCGCGGATGTGACAATCTCCCCATTGATAGGACAAGTAGAACGGTTGTCACACCCAGTTTTAAGGACAAAACCAGATATACACTATATGTGAAATAAATAAGTCAAATCTCACATATAGTCATAGATAAGTGTAATATCAAGAGACAAATGCTTAATAAACGTAATGCAATAGTATAAAATATAACCTTAGAGAGCAACACAGCGGAAAGACAACTCCGAACATCGGGTATAGACTTCACTCCAGGAACAAACTAACTGGTTGATCACAAGCCTATTAACTCTAGAGATTATCCTGAGGTGTGGGAAATAGTAAGAGTGAGTCCATGTCGAACTCAACAAATATATCATGGGGTTCATGAGGCTCAAAAGATTTGACATGGGTTTACTGCAATAGCTTTTAGTAAGTCATCTTTTAGCAATTGAGTAGCAACAAGTTTAACATAAGCCCAAATAACCTCATGATCTTGTAAACGAGAATAATGTATAGCAAGAAACAATAATCATTAGTGAGCATCAATACTGTAACACCCCAAGTGTTTATCACCAATTAGACAGTGGGTTTAAGATCAAACCTGATAGATTAGTGGAGATGACGATGCCAAAATCAAACCTATGGAGATAAGCCTTAACCTAAACTTGGATATTGCACCCTTGCTTACATATAGGCTCAATTAAAAGATATATGCTTGGGTGTTGCTATCAAAGTATCTTCACATGTCTCACCTCAATAACTATCTATATTGATCTCTGGAAAAGTTTCATGAAGTTTGGAATCAAAAAGTCACATGAAATGATAAGTTCCATTCCTATTGTAATTTGCCCCATTAAGTTAATGGAACTATAGAACATCAACCAAACCTTGAAAACTATCCAAATGACTCCAGATGAACTCTACAACACCTTAACTACACTTAGGACACTTAATGGAATAATGTTCATGTTGATCATTTTGCCTAATTATGCTTCTAAGTGATGGTTGACCATGTATGGACCTTAGAACACTTTTGTTTGACCGTTTCAAAAGTGTGACCTAGAAGCTTTGCATGACTGTGCACCCTTTGACAAAGTTGTGAAAACTTTGTTTAAGAGTCAAGTCATGAAAATATGTGGAACATGCTCAAACAGGGTCCACAAGGCAGTTTTAGGGCTGATTTCAGCACTTAGACATTTTTAAGCCCTAATTCCGGTGACATCGATGTTGACATCCCGCGTTCTCCAAATTTTGCTAAGCAACTTGAGTTAGTCCAAAAATAAAAGTTCAAGATTATGTTATGGAGAAGAGAATGCAAAAAGTTGCACTAAGTTTGATCGAGTTTCGACCTCCGAAAGCGAGTTTCCGTGATCGCTGTTAACATATTGACACTATCATCTTGGAGCTTAATTATCCGCTGTTACAAAGCTCAAATGGCCGGGCACCCTGAATAAGAAATGTAGAGCATTATGCGGGCTGCAACTTTGCTTTTGGGCCCATGTCCAAATTCGGCCTGCAACCGGTCTAGAATCGCGTCCCACGCTGATCACTTCGCTGCCCGCCACGTGCTTGGTAAAATGCCCCAACGGGCGGCGCGTGTCCAGGACGTGCCCTCCATGCATGAGCACGCCCCCACCATTGTTGCCACCCTCTCTGCCCTTGCTTAGCGCGTTAGGGAGAGGTCACGGCCATCTAGCGCCACCCCTGCGCTCGCCCTCTGCTCCCGCTCGCCCTCGCTGCCCCTGGGCCCTCTCTCCTCGCTCTCTGCTCGCCATGGCCGTCCGCAACCATGGATGACCGAGCGGAGCTCGCTGCCGCTGCTGCTGCAGGTTCTGTTCCACCTCTTCCTCCGTTGCAGTGTCTAGCTACGCCGCGCACGCACCACTGGAACCCTAGCTGCCAAGCTCACCAGTGCCAGCGTGCCGCCGCCCTGCTCGCCTCCTCGCCATGAACGTGCGTGGCCAGAGGGCCACGGGCTACAGTTAGCCGAGCCATGGTCCAGGCGCGGCCACAGCATAGCCTCGCCGCCTCCTTTCCCACCGGCCGTCCCCTGCAGTTGCTGGCCGAAGCCGGCAGGCTGGAGCCGGCCAGGCTTGGCCCTCCCTTCGTCGGGCCTCCTGTTCTGTTTAAACGAAGAACAGAGAAGGAAGAAGAAGCCATGACTTGTGGGACCCACATGGATCTAATACTACCCCATTTTTACAGGATCTGTGTTCATGTTTAAAAATCCGTATCTAGAGTTTGGTAGCTCCAAAATGAGTGGGTCAAGTTTTGTGGTGCTCTGCTATATGTCTAGTTTATTGTAAAAATATAATATGCACTGTTTTATATATGTTTTGGTGCTGTAGAAATTATTATTGTTAAGTGCTTTTAGAAATGCTTAACTCTTGGTAAGTGCATATCTTTAGTTTGTCATGTGCAAAAATAATGATTCCTGTGGGTTAGTCTTGTGATGACATGCTCTAATTAATAAAAATATTAAACAAGATAGTTGTTTACTGTTTTACTGAGGTTTAGATTTAATCTTGCTAATTAGGCATTCCTTGCATATGTTGTTTGGGAAATTCATAACTGATGTTGTGATGCTCCAAATGATGTGAAATTTTTATGGTAGGCTTGTCATTCTATGGATGTACTGTGGTATAAATTTCATGGTCATTTCTTGCTGTATGATCAAGTTATTGATTTAGCTTGTTTATAGCTTGATAAATAGCTTATAAATAATATATAAATGATAAAATAAGAAATGTTGTTCCATTACCTTAGTATGATATTTATCTATCATATTGATTCATAATATGGCCTTGTGTTCACAGAAAATATTGAGTGTTAAGTTTAACTTGCTCTCACATGATTATTGCAATAGCTATTTGTCTTTTTCATAGAGGTTGATATACATGTCCAAATGGTTTCAAATTTGGACAGTAGACTTTTGGGAGCATGTGTAGGCCACTGTAATTTTGGTAGAATTTATTGTGCACCTTGGATATGTGTTCATAATTTCACCTAATTATCTAAATAAATTAAGAAAATGCATTAAAAGAATTTATTTAGGAATGGACACTATGTTTTCTGGTGTTCATTAGTCATGTGTGACATGTTGGTAAAGTTAGTTTTGTCCAATTATATGTTTGCAACATAAGTTAATAATTATTTCTTGCAAACGAGTTTTCTGGACAGATCTGGGAACTTAGCAAAGTTCTTCATGATAATGTGCTTTGTTGTGAAACTTGTTTATACAAAAGTTGTAGATAATTCATATATCTAGCTTCTGTTAAAATTTGGTATCATTTGGTCAAGTAGTGTTTGAGTTATAGATGTTTAAAGTCAGGTTCCAGATTTGGTTGCTCTCTGTTTGGAGCGGACCAGATTCTGTAGTTTCATCTTTTAGACCTATTAAACTTGGGAATCATGCTTAGGTGATATTGAATGAATTGTATACAATTTCATAAGCTTTCCAGAATGTCTTCTTACAAGTCATTTGGATTTGTATAACTCCAAATATGCTTGATTTACCCAGCTACTGCATGTATGCCCAGAATTGTTGAAAATACATGATTGTTTGGTTACTTTGTTTGCGTATTGCTAAGGGTGATTCATGTCTTTGGTGATTGAGCTATTACACCTGAGACTTTGTAAATCTTATGTCATGCTTGGTATTTCTTTCTTTGCTATTTAAGCATGTTTGTTTGTGTAAGGTTACTTAAGTAATGTGATGTGCTTACGTGTCTTTACTATAACCTTATACTTGCCTTGATTAACGTGTGATGCATCATCTATTGCATTTCCTTGTAATCATGCACTTGCATCTTGCATTTCATTTTGGTGCGCTAGCTGAAAAACGTGAAGGGCGTGATGTGACGTTGGAGCCAAACCCGAAGACGGTGTTTGGTGGATCCATTCCGAAGATAGAAGGACCGAACAAGTGTTAGACGGAGGGAATGCTCGCCAAGCGAGTTTCTTCTGACATACTCTAACTTGAGTCGGATCCCAGGCAAGCCCCAGAGCATTATAAGCCTCCTATCTTCAAAGCAATTAATTATATATATATGTTATAAGTATTGTTGCATTAAGTGGTAGGAGTTGGTTGGAAACCCTTGCTGCATTATATCATTCCTTGTCCAGTTATATGAATCCTTGAATCCTACATAGACTAGGATCGAGTAGATGCTTAGCCCTGCTTTAAGCGGTAGAAGTCAGGTGATTTCCTGTCACCTGCGAGATGTAGGGATATTCATATATAGCACGGTTGGCTATAATTGCTATCGTGGAATGGAACCATGTGATAATAAAATAAAATGAGACCGGGCGGGATGACGATAGTGAAACAACAAGGCATGGAGGTCTTGGGTGTGGATCTATCCCCGTCTGAGTCGTTTAAGGACCGATTCGCTGTACGTCCTTGAGTCATGTTGAACGCAGTCTAACACTTAGTTGGCCGGATAAGTCGTTCCGACCGCGAAGCCGAGTAATATGGTTCAGGCCGGGAATCGAATGGTAGGTTGCTTCTTGGAGGAGAGAAAGGATGTGCTTGGGGACATTGGCGTGAGACCAAGGGGGGGTTAGAGTCCCTATCACCTGGCAGAGTGTCGCCCTTGGGGTCGCGACATCATTCGGACCCGCGATTCCTGAATCGTATGAAAAGGTGGCCTGTGCGACCCTGGCAGGGGTCTGCACGGTGAGTGTTAGAAATACCCCTCCAGCTGGATAGGAATTCGATTCGAATCGCCGTCGCTCCCGGTTAGTGAGCACTTGACTTGAGCAGCGGCAACGTAGATTCCATTAAATTGAACGGATGGTTAATTGGATAACGATGGAAAGGTTGCCTCAATTTATACCTGCTATGGTTAGTATTATTTGCTCCTAATAAAGTGAGTGCTCTAGTATAGGTTCTAATATAGATGACAGGTTAATGATAATTAACTTGATGCTTAAGCATTAATGATTACTTATCCATAATAAGCTTTTATGCAAAATGTTGTCAAGCTAACCCACTTTACATCAGCCTTGCATGATCCTTGGTGTCACTTTATTTCTGGTTTTTGACGGGTAAGTCTAGCTGAGTACCTTCTCGTACTCAGGGTTTTATCCCCACTGTTGCAGGTTGTGAAGTAACTAGGCTACTGCAAGAGTTGGTTGGCTTCTGCCTTTGAGGCAGAGTGTGATCATGGGCATGATCCTTCTTATTTATCTTCTCTCTAATGCTTTTGTTGGAAGTCGACCTTGGTACTGGCATGTATTTGAAATCAGAGAAATGTTAGTTTCAAATTACTTTGCTTCCGCTACTTTTCAATTTAAGTTGTAATAACTATGTTGAACTCCGAAGTATATTCAATTACTTGTGAAATGGTTGTAACATGTGACTTGTTATGTTGAATCACTACGATCTTGGCTTGTACGTTGGTTGGTTTGAAATCCCTCGTGATTTCATTGGACTACCGGAGTTATATGGGCTCAAGTGCGAGAATTTGATCACTTCGGTGATTGTTTTTGTACTTGTGCTCACTCTATTGGACGGTTCCGTTACAGCTGGCATCGGAGCAAGATTCAACATTAAACTTGTCGTATGTGTATTTAAAACAAAGGTTTTGTTTTATAAAATCAGTTTATCAACTTATAGCTATATATAGGTTTGTGAAATCTAAATTCTAAACTTAGTATGCCAGTGGTCAACTTCCTTATGCCCATATAAGGATTATTAGGTGGCTTATGTAAGTACTAACTTGGGGGTTTTTCATTTATGCATCTCCGCCCAGGCCAAGGTATGTATGTGTGATGACTCTCCCACACTATGCTACCCGGTGTGTCAGATTAGAGGTAGCCTTCATATATGAAATAGCCATATATGTCGCTAGTTTACTTTTATGTAACATCGCACCTACGCTCAGGTAAGTGTGAGTTGTGAGAGCATGACCGTACAAACTGCGGTCTAGGGGAGAGCTAGTTTTGGTTACTGGATTATTTACATGTTACACACATGTATATATGAAGGTACTTAATTGTGGGTGATTGATGATTCGGGTAGTTTTGGTGCTACATGTATATATACGGGGATATATGTACATGGGAGTACTTAGAATTTTACTTCTCTACTTTCATTGTGTGCTATATTGGGAAATGTTGGGCTGCAATGAAACTTTTCTGTAGGTACGCTAACCACGAATGCGTAAGTCGAATGTAGCTGTCGACTAGCTATATATCGAGAGAGTGCGTGTTATGCCACCGACATAGAACGTGATTGCCATCTTAGGCTGGCAATCTTGTGAGGACGAATAGGATGAAGCATTCATTATCATGATTGTTGCTTTATGCATAGCTATGCTCCTCTCACCCTTGTTCTATAGTGTGTAACTTGTGATCAATGTGTTACACTATCTTTCTTGAGTGAAGCTAAACAAGAATGCCTTACTCTATGTTGTTTTTACAAGCGTTTGCTAATGCTTTAGACCTCACCTAAGTAATTGTGGTTCTTATTAATGAATTAAATTGGTTGGTCTAAGGTAATAATGTTTAGAGCTACTAGAATGACATGTTTGTGTGCTCTCTTGTTAAGTAGAACAAAGACAAGCTTTGTTTTGCTTGTTGAACGTTGTCGGTTAGGACGGTTTCTGTTGTAGTGATGCTTTCATGATCATAATGGTGTTTTCTGTAGTTATAGAGAATACCAAAGTTGTAGCTAACTTACTTATCTATCTTGTCCTAAAATTTTATGAGACTAGGCCTTATGGTTTGGGAGTTATAAATTTTAGAAGTTTGTTGTCAGAATCTGCCCATGTCAGAACACATCTGAATGTTTGGTTTGTTTGACCTGTGTGCGTAGGAAATCATGTCTTGGAGATAATAGAAGAAGTGTAGTACGTTTTCTAATCTTTCCAAGATGTCTAATAGCACGGCTTTTGGTGATCTAAATCTCTACTTATGAGCTTGTTAAGTGGAATGATAGAATCTGTCCAAATCTGGGCAGAGATGTCTTCTTTACCTTGTTTGGCCTTGTTAGTTGTAGAATCATCTTAATATAATAATAAGAAAGTTATAGAAAACTTAATAATCCTTACATAAAGTTAAGGCTCAGCCTTTTTGTGTCCCTAGAACTCCAGTTGTACATTTTTGAAGTTCTTGTCAGTTTTCTGTCCATATTGGTACAGATCTGAAACATCAGCTTGTTTAGTCATGTTAATCTATGAATTTGCTTTTGGTATGAATAACTAAAGTGTAGCCATCTTCCTAAGCTTTCTAGAAAGTCTAGGATCACCTTTATGGGAAGTCTGCAACCTCAGTTATGGTTGAAACAAGTGACTACTGTGCTGCTGTCCAGATTCTGGGCACATGCTAAGTTGGCCTCCTTAACTAACGTTTGTTTGGACTAAACTTGTAGTTAGTTCATGCTTGAGATAAATGCTTATTTTGGGTGAGCCTTGTGCTTGTATTGGTCGCTTAAGCCCATTCGTTTGAATTTTCTCAAATGTCTGCTTGAATGTGATGTTGTATGGATGCTTGTTATCTAGGTAATGCCCTAGTTGTCACCTCGTTTGTCCTCGGTGAGCATACGAGTGTCGCATAAGCTTTATCCTAGAACAACGTTCACGTTACGTAATTATATGGTTGTTGTCTTCAATTAGGTTCTCTCTCTTAGGAGCCTAAGCCTGTAGACTTGGTGGTTAGCCCTTGAATGTTTGTATCCATGCCTTTGCGTGACCGAAGCCCAAAGTTTTGTTCTCCTATATGTTTGTATAAGCCGTGGATGTTTTACAACCCTTTTTTTTATGAAGACCCTTATCGACTGACCAACCAAGTTAACTTTTATCAACGCTAGCCTTTGACTACGGTTCGTACATTGCCAGTTGTGGAGACCGTACCCAAATCCATGTTGGACCTTCCGGTTACCTCTCTCAGAGGTTAGCTAGTATGACGCAACGTCTGTTTGTTGCGGCCTCAAAATTGTTTGTTTGCAAATTCGTGTATCCACCATATCAACTCAATCTTTGAGTAGTACCTAAATTTTGTCCATGAAATTTGCTTAATTCGTCTCCAACCTTCCCAAGTCTCGGGATGTTTATTAGTCTTGATCTCATGTTGTTGCCCAACATGAGTAAATCTCCTATTAATCTTTTATCTGGAACTCACCTCGGTGGACGCAAGTTGTGCATAGAAATTAAGAAGAGTCCATTGCTCAGTGCCTTTAGGAATTGGGCTATGTTCCCTTGTGGTGTGTGTTAATTTTTGGATCACCTCCTCGTTGATTCTAAACCTTGTGACTACCTTTACTTGCTATTCCTCCTTGGTATAGTGCTTGTTCGGACAACCCAATCTGTGCCATTTGAAATTCCTCATCGGGTGCATGTTCGGTAATGGTGTTATGAGTAGCAACTAATGGTGCCGCGACGAAACCGAGAGCCTCCTGTGGGTGCACACACAAGGTTGTGCTGCTCGGCACGCGCTGGTATCATGGTTTCTAATCCTAATCCATTGCAGAACAACACTGATGTGATTTTCACGTGACCTTCTTCCTTGGTTGTCTTCCCATGTCTTATCAAAAGACCCTTATATTGGGACCAAAAGTAGTAGAGCTTTCTCCTGAAGTTGCTAAGAGGATAACCTTTGAAGAACAGGTCACCGACATAAACTTTAATAGACTGCAACATGTGGTAGCCTAGTGACTCTATTTAGTTGTCCCCGTATTGACGAACGTCATCTAGTGAGCAAAGTATCTCATCTCTATTGGATAAAAAGGACACACCACACTTAATGTTGGACAAGTTACCAGTGGGATGAGAATCGATTGTCGCATTATGCATATGACCGGAGCTATCCAAGTCGCAATCTTGGGTGCATAATGACCATACAACCAAAAATCAACCATCTCTAGAATAACTTCGTATTTACTAACTTCGATGGCAACCATCTGTTCTGCATCAACCACAGTTGCTGTGGTCAAAAGTGAAGATTTGGAACTTTTAGTGTTGAGAGACAACTGATTAGTTACCAATAGGAAGGTTAATCTCCAGCTAGGTAATGACTCTTTGGTAGCTATGAAGGCTATGTCATATAGAGCAATAACCAACAAGAAGTAAATCAACTAGCCAACAACTTGAGTGATATTCTATCTTCTAGAGCCATGGTGATCAAGTCAATTCCGTCTTGGACAATCACACAGATAGTGTAAGATGTTCAATCAACTGCGATGAAGAATTTGAGAAAGCAGGACCTAGTTTCAATTAGCATCCATGTACCCTTAGGTGCCACAAACGGTTTGTTCATAACTTTATTGGACAAAGTGTTGAGGAAAATTTGAAAGCAATTTGAGAAGTGTCAAACAACAGATTTTCCATCTTAGAGCTGCTGTTTGATCCTAAAGAGGAAGCCTCAAGGTGAAAAGTTAGCCTGACAAAGCTGGTTGCACTAGGTTGCAAGTCAAACTCAACTTACTGTGCTACTGCCTCCCGAAGGGGATTGTACTTAACTTGCTCGGTAGTGAGTTAATTACTGAAGTTGGTAAATACTTGCAATTTTTGTTGTCTACCAAACCTTGCTATATCTTTCTTTAGCAATAATTGCTAATACTCACTGATCTTTGGTACCTTATAAATGTTTTTACCCAAGAGGTTGCATCTGATTCAACTCAGATAACTGTTGCCTTTGGATAGAAGAATCTTCTTAGATAGCTGTTGGTAGAATTATGGAGCCGACAAAGTCAGCTGTCACATTCACTAACCCATCAACAGACTCAGATAATATAGTGTTGTCATCAGAGAAAGAGAACTGCACACATGGAACCACAAGTAGTTTTCCATTAGTTGGTGTCTAAATGAATGAACATTTACGACCAACATAGACCCTGTCAGCATCCTATAGCCTCAGAGTATATTTGTCGTCTATGATCTCACTCTTTTGGAAGGTTGTGCTCAAGCCATTTTGGTAGAGGACTGCTTTTCAAACTTTATGAACATAGAGTCATTTTAACGAGTATACTTCTGAAGATTTTGGTCTAATGTAAAGTTCATATGGATTATGATGTGTTCACTAAAGAATCAGATACTTGTTAGTGGTTCGCTCATGGACCAAACGATCTCCGTACATTGAGAATGCATTACTGTGCTATCTGGGATTCCTCCCAAAGTAATAATGCTTCATGGAAGTCAATGAAGGAAATTCTTCAGACAAATTTTACCATGAAGAGTAAGTATCAGAAAGTGCCTTTGGCCAAATTGTTCACCGATGTTGAAACTTTATACCTGAATGCTATAGCAGATGTTGTGAACTAGATGACGTGTCTCTCTTCTTTAAAAGGTCTTCCATTCCGAATCTCGGGACGCAATTCTTTTAAGGGGGGAGGGCTGTAACACCCCAGGTGTTTATCACCAATTAGACAGTGGGTTTAAGATCAAACCTGATAGATTAGTGGAGATGACGATGCCAAAATCAAACCTATGGAGATAAGCCTTAACCTAAACTTGGATATTGCACCCTTGCTTACATATAGGCTCAATTAAAAGATATATGCTTGGGTGTTGCTATCAAAGTATCTTCACATGTCTCACCTCAATAACTATCTATATTGATCTCTGGAAAAGTTTCATGAAGTTTGGAATCAAAAAGTCACATGAAATGATAAGTTCCATTCCTATTGTAATTTGCCCCATTAAGTTAATGGAACTATAGAACATCAACCAAACCTTGAAAACTATCCAAATGACTCCAGATGAACTCTACAACACCTTAACTACACTTAGGACACTTAATGGAACAATGTTCATGTTGATCATTTTGCCTAATTATGCTTCTAAGTGATGGTTGACCATGTATGGACCTAGGAACACTTTTGTTTGACCGTTTCAAAAGTGTGACCTAGAAGCTTTGCATGACTGTGCACCCTTTGACAAAGTTGTGAAGAATTTTATAAGGAACAAACTTTGTTTAAGAGTCAAGTCATGAAAATATGTGCAACATGCTCAAACAGGGTCCACAAGGCAGTTTTAGGGCTGATTTCAGCACTTAGACATTTTTAAGCCCTAATTCCGGTGACATCGATGTTGACATCCCGCGTTCTCCAAATTTTGCTAAGCAACTTGAGTTAGTCCAAAAATAAAAGTTCAAGATTATGTTATGGAGAAGAGAATGCAAAAAGTTGCACTAAGTTTGATCGAGTTTCGACCTCCGAATGCGAGTTTCCGTGATCGCTGTTAACATATTGACACTATCATCTTGGAGCTTAATTATCCGCTGTTACAAAGCTCAAATGGCCGGGCACCCTGAATAAGAAATGTAGAGCATTATGCGGGCTGCAACTTTGCTTTTGGGCCCATGTCCAAATTCGGCCTGCAACCGGTCTAGAATCGCGTCCCACGCTGATCACTTCGCTGCCCGCCACGTGCTCGGTAAAATGCCCCAACGGGCGGCGCGTGTCCAGGACGTGCCCTCCATGCATGAGCACGCCCCCACCATTGTTGCCACCCTCTCTGCCCTTGCTTAGCGCGTTAGGGAGAGGTCACGGCCATCTAGCTCCACCCCTGCGCTCGCCCTCTGCTCCCGCTCGCCCTCGCTGCCCCTGGGCCCTCTCTCCTCGCTCTCTGCTCGCCATGGCCGTCCGCAACCATGGATGACCGAGCGGAGCTCGCTGCCGCTGCTGCTGCAGGTTCTGTTCCACCTCTTCCTCCGTTGCAGTGTCTAGCTACGCCGCGCACGCACCACTGGAACCCTAGCTGCCAAGCTCACCAGTGCCAGCGTGCCGCCGCCCTGCTCGCCTCCTCGCCATGAACGTGCGTGGCCAGAGGGCCACGGGCTACAGCTAGCCGAGCCATGGTCCAGGCGCGGCCACAGCATAGCCTCGCCGCCTCCTTTCCCACCGGGCGTCCCCTGCAGTTGCTGGCCGAAGCCGGCAGGCTGGAGCCGGCCAGGCTTGGCCCTCCCTTCGTCGGGCCTCCTGTTCTGTTTAAACGAAGAACAGAGAAGGAAGAAGAAGCCATGACTTGTGGGACCCGCGTGGATCTAATACTACCCCATTTTTACAGGATCTGTGTTCATGTTTAAAAATCCGTATCTAGAGTTTGGTAGCTCCAAAATGAGTGGGTCAAGTTTTGTGGTGCTCTGCTATATGTCTAGTTTATTGTAAAAATATAATATGCACTGTTTTATATATGTTTTGGTGCTGTAGAAATTATTATTGTTAAGTGCTTTTAGAAATGCTTAACTCTTGGTAAGTGCATATCTTTAGTTTGTCATGTGCAAAAATAGTGATTCCTGTTGGGTTAGTCTTGTGATGACATGCTCTAATTAATAAAAATATTAAACAAGATAGTTGTTTACTGTTTTACTGAGGTTTAGATTTAATCTTGCTAATTAGGCATTCCTTGCATATGTTGTTTGGGAAATTCATAACTGATGTTGTGATGCTCCAAATGATGTGAAATTTTTATGGTAGGCTTGTCATTCTATGGATGTACTGTGGTATAAATTTCATGGTCATTTCTTGCTGTATGATCAAGTTATTGATTTAGCTTGTTTATAGCTTGATAAATAGCTTATAAATAATATATAAATGATAAAATAAGAAATGTTGTTCCATTACCTTAGTATGATATTTATCTATCATATTGATTCATAATATGGCCTTGTGTTCACAGAAAATATTGAGTGTTAAGTTTAACTTGCTCTCACATGATTATTGCAATAGCTATTTGTCTTTTTCATAGAGGTTGATATACATGTCCAAATGGTTTCAAATTTGGACAGTAGACTTTTGGGAGCATGTGTAGGCCACTGTAATTTTGGTAGAATTTATTGTGCACCTTGGATATGTGTTCATAATTTCACCTAATTATCTAAATAAATTAAGAAAATGCATTAAAAGAATTTATTTAGGAATGGACACTATGTTTTCTGGTGTTCATTAGTCATGTGTGACATGTTGGTAAAGTTAGTTTTGTCCAATTATATGTTTGCAACATAAGTTAATAATTATTTCTTGCAAACGAGTTTTCTGGACAGATCTGGGAACTTAGCAAAGTTCTTCATGATAATGTGCTTTGTTGTGAAACTTGTTTATACAAAAGTTGTAGATAATTCATGTATCTAGCTTCTGTTAAAATTTGGTATCATTTGGTCAAGTAGTGTTTGAGTTATAGATATTTAAAGTCAGGTTCCAGATTTGGTTGCTCTCTGTTTGGAGTGGACCAGATTCTATAGTTTCATCTTTTAGACCTATTAAACTTGGGAATCATGCTTAGGTGATATTGAATGAATTGTATACAATTTCATAAGCTTTCCAGAATGTCTTCTTACAAGTCATTTGGATTTGTATAACTCCAAATATGCTTGATTTACCCAGCTACTGCATGTATGCCCAGAATTGTTGAAAATACATGATTGTTTGGTTACTTTGTTTGCGTATTGCTAAGGGTGATTCATGTCTTTGGTGATTGAGCTATTACACCTGAGACTTTGTAAATCTTATGTCATGCTTGGTATTGCTTTCTTTGCTATTTAAGCATGTTTGTTTGTGTAAGGTTACTTAAGTAATGTGATGTGCTTACGTGTCTTTACTATAACCTTATACTTGCCTTGATTAACGTGTGATGCATCATCTATTGCATTTCCTTGTATTCATGCACTTGCATCTTGCATTTCATTTAGGTGCGCTAGCTGAAAAACGTGAAGGGCGTGATGTGACGTTGGAGCCAAACCCGAAGACGGTGTTTGGTGGATCCATTCCGAAGATAGAAGGACCGAACAAGTGTTAGACGGAGGGAATGCTCGCCAAGCGAGTTTCTTCTGACATACTCTAACTTGAGTCAGATCCCAGGCAAGCCCCGGAGCATTATAAGCCTCCTATCTTCAAAGCAATTAATTATATATATATATGTTATAAGTATTGTTGCATTAAGTGGTAGGAGTTGGTTGGAAACCCTTGCTGCATTATATCATTCCTTGTCCAGTTATATGAATCCTTGAATCCTACATAGACTAGGATCGAGTAGATGCTTAGCCCTGCTTTAAGCGGTAGAAGTCAGGTGATTTCCTGTCACCTGCGAGATGTAGGGATATTCATATATAGCACGGTTGGCTATAATTGCTATCGTGGAATGGAACCATGTGATAATAAAATGAAATGAGACCGGGCGGGATGACGATAGTGAAACAACAAGGCATGGAGGTCTTGGGTGTGGATCTATCCCCGTCTGAGTCGTTTAAGGACCGATTCGCTGTACGTCCTTGAGTCATGTTGAACGCAGTCTAACACTTAGTTGGCCGGATAAGTCGTTCCGACCGCGAAGCCGAGTAATATGGTTCAGGCCGGGAATCGAATGGTAGGTTGCTTCTTGGAGGAGAGAAAGGATGTGCTTGGGGACATTGGCGTGAGACCAAGGGGGGGTTAGAGTCCCTATCACCTGACAGAGTGTCGCCCTTGGGGTCGCAACATCATTCGGACCCGCGATTCCTGAATCGTATGAAAAGGTGGCCTGTGCGACCCTGGCAGGGGTCTGCACGGTGAGTGTTAGAAATACCCCTCCAGCTGGATAGGAATTCGATTCGAATCGCCGTCGCTCCCGGTTAGTGAGCACTTGACTTGAGCAGCGGCAACGTAGATTCCATTAAATTGAACGGATGGTTAATTGGATAACGATGGAAAGGTTGCCTCAATTTATACCTGCTATGGTTAGTATTGTTTGCTCCTAATAAAGTGAGTGCTCTAGTATAGGTTCTAATATAGATGACAGGTTAATGATAATTAACTTGATGCTTAAGCATTAATGATTACTTATCCATAATAAGCTTTTATGCAAAATGTTGTCAAGCTAACCCACTTTACATCAGCCTTGCATGATCCTTGGTGTCACTTTATTTCTGGTTTTTGACGGGTAAGTCTAGCTGAGTACCTTCTCGTACTCAGGGTTTTATCCCCACTGTTGCAGGTTGTGAAGTAACTGGGCTACTGCAAGAGTTGGTTGGCTTCTGCCTTTGAGGCAGAGTGTGATCATGGGCATGATCCTTCTTATTTATCTTCTCTCTAATGCTTTTGTTGGAAGTCGACCTTGGTACTGGCATGTATTTGAAATCAGAGAAATGTTAGTTTCAAATTACTTTGCTTCCGCTACTTTTCAATTTAAGTTGTAATAACTATGTTGAACTCCGAAGTATATTCAATTACTTGTGAAATGGTTGTAACATGTGACTTGTTATGTTGAATCACTACGATCTTGGCTTGTACGTTGGTTGGTTTGAAATCCCTCGTGATTTCATTGGACTACCGGAGTTATATGGGCTCAAGTGCGAGAATTTGATCACTTTGGTGATTGTTTTTGTACTTGTGCTCACTCTATTGGATGGTTCCGTTACAAATACCATCAGTGTTCATCATTTATTCTGTAAGGGTCCAAAGCCACTCGTGACCGTGAGCACGGCTGTTATAATAGTTTTACACTCTGCAGAGGTTGTACACTTTTACTGTGAGTCGTGATTTACCCTTTCGCCCGATGTAGCTAATCTCTTGACCCACTTCCAAGGAAGGTCGGTAGGGTTCACTATGAAGTCTTTCAAAGGTTCGTCTAACAAGTTAGGGCCATTAGATTCACTCGGCAAACAGATGTAGAGCCCCCTTCCAAATGGCACAATGACACGCAGCCTATACACATAAGGACAGAGGCCGCACTATACCCGATTCGTCAAGCCATTCTTACGCCATAAAGGTTACCACTAACAAGCTAGAAAAGGTCCTCATACTTGACTAAAGTCAGAGCCATATAGCCCTCACAGTTGTACTGTAAGTCCCGGATGTTCGCTTACAGATGAGTCCTGATGGAGAGAAACTAGAGCACCATAAAAACAACCCAATATGCTCTAGCCCTCTTGAGCCATGTTGCTATAAAGTATCTTTTAAATATTTATTGCATATATCATTAGTCAAGTTACAGATCATGGTTATTTATCTTGAGCACTAGCATAATACTACCCAATGCAATGTCCCATGGGTGTCAAGGTACAAGATACAAAAACTAGGATATCCTTAGTGGTAATAAGGTAGACACATGCACATGAATTAAGTGTATTAAAGGTGAATAGGAAACAAGGATGATCCCATGCTATACTTGCCTTAACTTAGATCCTTCTTCAAGTCCAAACCTCAATGAACCGCTTCTTGATCACCACGTATAGCTCACCGACTAGACAAGATCATAAAAACACCACACAAGCATCCATTCAATCATACACGAAGCAAACAATAGAAATAAATTAGAATAGTACACCAAACATATGAAACAACGTGTGAAAATGTTTTAAAGATGTTCTACGCATTGTTACGAACACACAGGTGCGAAAAACACACTAATCGGAGCTACGGTGAAAGAAATACATACACCGAAAGATTTTGTTGTATAAAACAGAAAATTATAGGTCTCATTTGTTTTAACTATATAAAATCATATATATAGGATAAAATACTTTTTATAGATATTCAAAAGTGACTTAGGCTAAATTACATTTAAATTTAGAAAACTAAAGGAGAAATCAATAATATTTTATTTATAAATCTAGTTGCATAGTTATTAATTAAGTTAGATCTAAACTATGAAATTCTAGAGATTTTGATAAAGAAAACATTAATACTAATATGTAGTTCATGTTGTTATAAATCCATTGCAATTTGAACGGACTAATTCGGAATTAAAACAAATAAGTTATGAATTAAACGAGATTTTCTTTAGTAAAACAATAGATTAAATCTAACATCGAATCTTAAAGGTAGAAAATCTAACCAATAGTAGCACTAACCGTATAAAAAGTTTGTAAAACTCTTCTACATGTTACTACGATCGCACAGACGTAAAGATCACGAAATTCGGATTTAAAACGTGAAAGTTATGAATTTTCTAAGATTTTCTTTAGATAAATAATTACTTTAATATAAACTCGAAAATTAAATTTTCCAAACCTACTGTACAGTACTACTAACATGTAGAGCTCACAAATACGAACCTAACACAATTTGAACAGGTCGAATCGGAGTTAAAACATAGAAGATATGGCCTAAACAAGATAGTGGCAGTTTTGTAAATACCTAGAATTTTAATTTCGAAAATAAATCAAAATCTGGTTTTTAATGTGATCTGGACAGTGGAATTCAAGTAAATACCTCTTCTTCTTCTTGGAGTAGAATGTATGCTCACGAGCAAGTAGCCTGGTGGCTTCGTCGGACGACGGCAAGAGAAGGAGGAGAAAATGGACTATTAAGGATAACCTAAAGTGATTCGTCAGAAGAGGATATATATTGGCACATGAAGAATAGATTAGGCTTTCCAGTTGGAGATTGTGCGTCTCAAGCTAGCCCTTATGAGAAGTACTAGGAGTTACGATATGAAGGATAAGTTCGCAGTTTGAAACATTGGTTTATTTATGGTTCTTAACATGAAAAGAGAAGTGGCTTAATAAATAGGGCTACCTGAAGGTTTGTTCGGAGTCCCTATCAACATCTTGGAAATGGTTGAGCGAGTTACTTGGAGAAAGATTATTAAAGTGTGCAAAGTAAAGCAGAATCCCTATCAAGAGGATGGAACTACTTGAGGAAGAGAAGAAGATTCAATGGCGAAGTAGCCCTATCTCTTTGATCACCATCTTCCGAATCTCGAGGACGAGATTCATCTTAAGGGGGGTAGAATTGTAACACCCTAAAATTTGCTTATTTGGAAATAGAGCTAAAATGATTTAATTATGAATGTTTTGTGCTCATGAAATATAGTAAAACAAAATTTTTGTTGAATTAAAATTCATCTTAGGATGTAGCAACATTGTTGTGCATACATGCTAATGCATTGTGTTTTTGTATTGTTTGGTTTTGACCAAGGTTCAAAATCAATTCAAACTATTTTTATTAAAATGCGTTTAGTAGGTCGATCTTCCTTCTCTAGCAAGCCTTTATCATTTTCTTCAATCAAATTCCATGTTTCTCAGCTCAAGTTTTCGTTCGGAGCCTCTCAAAATCTTTTCTTTGTAACCCAAATCACTCCTTTCAGTTTCTCGTCTATCAATCAATCTCTACAAACTTCTCGGAAATTTTTCTGACTTTTTCTGTAGCTTGTTTCCACTTGTCTTGAGCATAATCTAATTTTTAGATGCTCCAAAATTACCTTTTAGTGAGCTCCAAATACTTTATTTGGGTTCCTCATGTTCCATAATGTCTCTGGAAAATTTCCCTGAATTTTCGGAGCTTTCGGAGTATTTTTCGCGGCTTAAATAATAATTCTAGACTTTTCTGGAATTATTTTATCCATGAAAATAATTAATTCCGAAAATAATAAATCTCTCATTTATTTTCCAACGCTTAAAGCCCATGTGCAATAATCCTAATAAATCTCAAAGACCCATACATTTATTTACTAATGGGCTTAAATGATTACTTAGGCCTATTAGCGGAGGTGGATGGTGCAACGTCAATTAGCACCATATCGCTAGTTGACATGGAGGTGGAGAGTTTTTCTCCCTATATATACGTACCTACCCCATGGGCAAAGCACACCAAAACTACCGTAGAGGAGCCCCTAGTTTGGGAAATCTCTCGTGTAGTAAATTATATAAAGGATAACCTAAAGTGATACGTCAGAAGAGGATATATATGGGCACATGAAGAATAGATTAGGCTTTCCAGTTGGAGATTTTGTGTCTCAAGCTAGCCCTTATGAGAAGTACTAGGAGTTGTGATATGAAGGATAAGTTCGCAGTTTGAAACATTGGTTTATTCATGGTTCTTAACATGAAAAGAGAAGTGGCTTAATAAATAGGGCTACCTGAAGGTTTGTTCGGAGTTCCAAATAAGCAAATTTTAGGGTGTTACAATTCGCACGCTAATCGAAGCTACGGTGAAAGAAATACATATACCGAAAGATTTTGTTATATAAAACGGAAAATTATAGGTCTCTTTTGTTTTAACTATATAAAATCATATATATAGGATAAAATACTTTTTATAGATATTCAAAAGTGACTTAGGCTAAATTACATTTAAATTTAGAAAACTAAAGGAGAAATCAATAATATTTTATTTATAAATCTAGTTGCATAGTTATTAATTAAGTTAGATCTAAACTATGAAATTCTAGAGATTTTGATAAAGAAAATATTAATACTAATACGTAGTTCATGTTGTTATAAATCCATTGCAATTTGAACGGACTAATTCGGAATTAAAACAAATAAGTTCTGAATTAAACGAGATTTTCTTTAGTAAAACGATAGATTAAATCTAACATCGAATCTTAAAGGTAGAAAACCTAACCAATAGTAGCACTAACAGTAAAAAAAAAGTTTGTAAAACTCTTCTACATGTTACTACGATCGCACAGACATAAAGATCACGAAATTCGGATTTAAAACGTGAAAGTTATGAATTTTCTAAGATTTCCTTTAGATAAATAATTACTTTAATATAAACTCAAAAATTAAATTTTCCAAACCTACTGTACAGTACTACCAACATGTAGAGCTCGCAAATACGAACCTAACACAATTTGAACGGATCAAATCGGAGTTAAAACGTAGAAGATATGGCCTAAACAAGATAGTGACAGTTTTGTAAATACCTAGAATTTTAATTTTGAAAATAAATCAAAATCTGGTTTTTAATGTGATCTAGACAGTGGAATTCAAGTAAGTACCTCTTCTTCTTCTTGGAGTAGAACGTATGCTCACGAGCAAGCAGCCTGGTGGCTTCATCAGACGGCGGCAAGAGAAGGAGGAGAAAATATAATTTAATATACGAGAGATTTCCCCAAACTAGGGGCTCCTCTACGGTAGTTTTGGTGTGCTTTGCCCATGGGGTAGGTACATATATATAGGGAGGAAAACTCTCCACCTCCATGTCAACTAGCGATATGGTGCTAATTGACATTGTACCATCCACCTCCGCTAATAGGCCTAAGTAATCATTTAAGCCCATTAGTAAATAAATGTATGGGTCTTTGAGATTTATTAGGATTATTGCACATGGGCTTTAAGTGTTAGAAAACAAATGAGAGATTTATTATTTTCGGAATTAGTTATTTTCATGGATAAAATAATTCCAGAAAAGTTTAGAATTATTATTTAAGCCGCGAAAAATACTTCGAAAGCTCCGAAAATTCAGGGAAATTTTCTAGAGACATTATGGAACATGAAGAACCCAAATAAAGTATTTGGAGCTCACTAAAAGGTAATTTTGGAGCATCTAAAAATTAGATTATGCTCATAGACAAGTGGAAACAAGCTACAGAAAAAGTCAGAAAAATTTCCGTTAAGTTTGTAGAGATTGATTGATAGATGAGAAACTGAAAGGAGTGATTCGGGTTACAAAGAAAAGATTTTGAGAGGCTCCGTACGAAAACTTGAGCTGAGAAACATGGAATTTGATTGCAGAAAATAATAAAGGTTTGCTAGAGAAGGAAGATCGACCTACTAAACGCATTTTAATAAAAACAGTTTGAATTGATTTTGAACCTTGGTCAAAACCAAACAATACAAAAACACAATGCATTAGCATGTATGCACAACAATGTTGCTACATCCTAAGATGAATTTTAATTCAACAAAAATTTTGTTTTACTATATTTCATGAGCACAAAACATTCATAATTAAATCATTTTAGCTCTATTTCCAAATAAGCAATTTTTAGGGTGTTACAACGGTATTACGTGGGAAGTCATGCTATGTTCTTGATTTTCCACAGTAATGTTCCATATACATAGATGAAGAGTCGTTGTACTATAAATGATTGTGTATGTGTTAGAGTAGATGAAAGACTTAGTAGACTAGAACCTACCTAGGAATTCAATCTCTTGACTAATCTCCTGTCAACCTACCTTCATGATGAGTAGTATATCTCTAATCTCTGAGTGTGTTATCTTTGAGCTTATAATTCATTATTTATTTATTGTGGATTACCCCCTGCCAAAGTAAGTGACTGTGTGATTGATTTCTCATAAGTAGTCATATTTTGCAAGTTCATCTCTAGCTTAATTCTTTAGCTCTTTCCTAAGCTAAAATATAAATAACGATACCTGTAATATTTTCCGGTGAAATGCTACAATAGTATTTAATCTATGCGCTTGCGGATTCCCTATATAATTCAATATATTTTATTTCAAGAGTTCAGTTTAATACCTACCTACACACTCTTGGCATTGCTGCTAGGATGACAACCTAGTAACTAAGGTGATGCTATGGAGTGTCAACAAGTATTTTTGGCGCCGTTGCCGGGGAAGGATTAGGCTATTAGAGAAAAAAAAAATGCATAAATAGATACTTTAAAAATGAGAAATCATAACAAGGCACCTCTACTTTGGTAGGTTCACCCCTGTTGTTTTTTTGTGTTTCTATTTTATATAGGGTATTGTAGGATTGATTCTGATTCACTCAACTCTTCATCATCAGAATTAGATCAACCAAAGAAGGAGCTTGTCACTAATTCCTAAAGCTATGGCTAAAAAGACCCTGCCTGAATTCTCTGCTCCAAGAGTTGAGAATATTCGCATAGGTCCAACACTGCAACTTGAGAATCTTGAGTTTGAGCTCAAGCCAAGCCTCATCAATATGGTGCAAGCTACCCAATTCAGTGGAAAGGTACACGAAGTTGCAAGTGCACATCTATAGGATTTCCTGGAGATTTGTAGCACTATTGTCATCAAGGACATTGCTCAAGATATAATACTACTTAGCCTCTTTCCATTCTCACTTGTGGGAAGAGCAAAGTAGTGGTTTTATGCCAATAAAGAAGACATCAATACATGGGCAAAGTGTTCAAAGGCCTTTTTAGCAAAATTCTTCCCTATAACCAATGCCTTAAGAGAAAAGATTACCAACTTTCAACAGTAGAAGACATAAACCATTTCAGAAGCATGGGAGCATTTTTAAGAATACATCTCAGATTGTCCTCATCATGGAATGGAAGAATGGTTACTCATGCAAGGCTTTTATCATGGATTAACTCAGAAGGCTCATGAGCACCTAGATGCAACTGTTGAAGGATCATTTTTGTCACTCACTTTTGGGAAAGCTAAGATACTTATGGAAAAGATAGCTGATAACCAAAGCTGGTCCCAAGACAACACTCAACATTGCCACCAATGTGAAGAAATACCTAAAGAAGTGAAGTGTTGAAGAAGGGTTACCATTAGAACCACAAGAGCGGGAGATGAGATAAAATTTCTATGACACAACTTATCTACCATTTCCTTGCAGAAACAGAAGACCACAATTGGATGAGCAGTTTGGTAAATTCATGGAGGTTATTCAGAAATTATATGTCAACACACCTTTGCTAGATGCCATACAGGTCCCTACATATGCCAAATATATCAGAGACATTCTCAACAAGAAGAGACCATTGCCCACCACTGAGGTAATCAAGCTAACAGAAGAGTGTAGTGCGGCCATCCTCAATAAATCACTAGAGAAGAAGAAGGATCCAGGATGCCCCACTATTGATTGCTCAATTAGAGATCAACATTTCAATAATGCACTTTGTGACCTTGGACCAAGTGTTAATGTGATGCCCACAACTATCTTCTACAAACTCAAAATTTCAATGCTCGAGCCAACATCAATGTGTTTACAACTGGCCGATCAATTAGTCTGATATTCTATGGGTATTGCAGAGAACATTCAGTAAAGATAAGAGACTTCTTTGTGCCAGTGGACTTTGTGGTACTAGACATGCAACCAGACTCAAAAGTGTCACTCATCCTTGGGAGACCCTTTTTGTGCACTGCTAATGCACACATTGATGTCGGAGTTGGAGAAATCAAGTTTACTATAAATGGACAAGAAGAGCGTTTTGCCTTCAAGCCAAGGCGAGAGCTTAATTCCACTGTAAACATGGTATGTCAAGAATAGCAAGAAGAATTCTCAGAGACATCATCTTTGAGATTGGAAGCATCTGAAGAATGAAATATATAGTCTTGTTCGGAGGACCCTAAAAAATCAAACCCTCGTCGGAAGGTAAATCGGTATGTATCCTTGTCGACTCTTTCATCTTGCATAATTATTTTCTTCATAAGCATATTTATTAGCATTACAAAAAAAATCAAAACCCCTATAAATAATTTTTACAGTCTCGTAGAAAATATTTATAGTGGTGGCATAAAAAATATTTGCTCACACATTTTAATTTCTCATTTCTGCATCACAAAAATATATATGTTTTCACTTATACCTAGAGCCCACATGTCATTCACTCCATCTCACATCCATCACATCATATTATTTCATCCATTTCCACTCACCTCCACCTTCTGCCAACATACACCATCCAAATCCACCGAACAAGCACTCATCTGACTTATGGCGAAGCAAGGGAGACAGTGGAGCAAATTCAACCTGAGTGGGCCTAGGGGTAGGGCAGTCGCCCCCCACCAGGACGCCTGCCCTGGCACCTCCTATATATAAACCCTCTCTCCCTCGGCCCTCATTCATCACAAGCACACCAGAAAACCATAGCAGCTTCTAGTTTCTGATTTCGAGATCAGAATTTTAGTATAGGCCAAGAAGAAGTGAGTACGGAGTGAGAGAGTAAGAAGAGAGTGAGAGTGATCTTGTTCTTGTGAGACAAGAGGAAGGAAAGTAGTGCTGCAATAACTTAGAAAGATCACAACAAAAATTAGTGGAGATGCTGCCCAAATAGAGTTTGAGCAACTAAAAAAATTAGGGGAGGTTATGTCAGAATTCCAACTAAAATATTTTCTCGGACGACTAACCCCTGGAACGACTGACTCCTGGACGGCTAACCACTAACTGTTTTCCTAACCTTTTCCCCGAGCTGTGTTTTTGTTAAGATTTTGCAGGATGGACAGACTTCTAAGGGCTACCAAGGGGGCATTCACTCGTTAAGTGTCGGGACGTTCAACCTAGAGTTCATCAAGAGCAGCATCAGAGATGAGTGTCGACCCTCTAGCCTATCAAGGACCTGCATCTTCTTCAGCATCACCGAACATCCTCATCATGATATCCTAGCTCGGATTGAAGAATAAACAAAAGCAGAACATCTACAAGAAGTTGAAGAACAAAGAGTTCACCCACACTCCAATGCTTGACAGCGAACTCCTACAGGAGGCAGGTATGGATTCTGAACTTGACCTTATATTCGCATTAGTGGGGTGGGGATCTTTTTGGAATATAACTAAGCAAGGGTCAAAACTGTTAACTATTGAATGCTTATGCACCCTTCAAACCAATGCCACTGGGATAACATTTAGGCTTTTCTGACAAAAAAATTTTTTGGACTGGAGAGACCTTAGTACCATCCTGAATTTCCCAGCCAATACTGCTTTAGATTTGGAACAAGCTTTAGAAGATTTTGAGAAACATAAATTTTGGAGAGAACTTTCTAGAGATGACATTTTTCTCTAACCCTGTGTTAGTGATATTGAGCATCCAACACTTTGATTCCTACATAAATGGATGGGCTTTGTTTTCTTTCCATAGGATGACCAATGTAAAGTTAGAGAGGGAGACTTGCAATTAATGTATGCAACTGTTAAAAAGATATGAGTCTCGCCAGTGCATCTTTTAGTGGAACACTGGTTAGCCACGCCTAATTTGAAGGGGGCTGTTGGTTGCACTTCATTAGTCACCCATATAGCTTTTTGGTTTAAATCTGTTGAAAAATGCATCTCTTGAGTATATAAATAAGTTTAGACCATACATTGGATATGAACATTTTAGACATGCACACCTATTAAAAAGAGAAGGAGATAGATTGTATATGCTTTATCCACGAGGCAGGATACGGTTACCTAACCCAGAACTGAGCCTCTATTATGTGAGAACTTTGTTGATTGACTTTCAGGCATCAGCTGTAAACCTTCGAGCACCACAAAGAGCTGCTTCAGCTGGACTGACCGTCTGAAACCTGGAGTCGGTCGCTAGCCGACCCAAGCTGGGACCCTACGAATGGGAACCAGGGCCCCACTCGTAGTAACCCGTCAATAGCCCACCGAGCACCATGATTCGTCTAGCGAGGAAAATCAAGGCATAGCTCAACCCCTCTATTTTATTGGAAAAACATGTGAGGAGAACAAACAAAAGATGAATCGACTCGCCGGCCGGACCCCTCGCTACGCACGGGAGCTCGGGGACACAGAATCGCAAAGAGACCCTATACAAGGTCATAGACAAACTAAGAGGTGGATGCTCGGGTGCGAGAGCACCACAGCGTCCTGACCCCGTGATCTGACCCTCACCACGCGTAGGGGCACGGGGTCAGCCTCACGAAATACCTAGAGCCAAGTCACGGGAGGATGAAAAAAATGTTTATAGCATAGAGAAAGGGTGGACCGTTAAGTCTGTGAAAGACAATCAGTACCGACTAAGACACCACCAATTTGGGGACTAACTGTCCGACTGCGATGAACAATGTCTGAAATATAAATGAAATTTCACACATAATGAAGGACAAAAATAGATCATTTTTATTCATGAAAGGCTGGCCCTAAATACAAACTATAGGGCCTCGAGGATGACTTCCTCGGTGGGCACCTCGGTGGTGATGGCGCCCACGGCCTCATCGAAGTCCTCGACGAGCCTCTCATTATCGTTCACCCCTCGCCCTTCGAGAAGTCGATTAGGAAGCAGAGCTCGTGGCCTGGCTAGACCTGGGCTGCTGCCAGGGCGATGACCACTCCATGTTGGACGCCATACTCCACCACACCCCTAATGCGCTCAGGGATGTCAAGGAGGCGCTCCTCGAGACGCTTGTCCCAGGAACGCATGTAAGCCACAGCAGTATCTGCGACCTAGCGGAGCGTCTACAGCTCTGTCTCTAGTTTTGATAAAAGCACACAAGCGTTAGAGAAAGGACGAACCAAGAAGAAGGGGGTGGTAGGTCTTGTGTCAGGCATTCTCTTGGTTCCTTCTTGCCCATTGCTGACCCTCTTCTGACATCTTAAACTGTACAAACTCGTCCCAAAACGGCCACAGCTTGACAAAGTGCTTACAATTGAAATTCGGAGTCTTGTTCTTCTTGATATAGTCATTATATAGATTCTTCTTATAGCACTGGAATTGTGTGGCCATCTTCTTCATAGACCAATCCTGAACTCTTTCCTTCAACTGTTCATCATTTGTGTCTAGCGTGAAATGTTGCAACACGTCACCCCAAACTAGTTCCTTGTAACAATCGGAGACATAACTGATTTCTGGGCGTTGCTTATTTTTCTTCCATTCACGGACATTGATCGGGATCCTACCTCGGGCAAGGTACCCTAAGTGGTTGACAAAGGCCCTGGCATGGGGTCCACGTGGCTGGCTTGTTCTCTCGTCGAAATCCATGATAACCAACCGGCCCTCCATCGGCTTCTTTAGGCCTCGTACTTTTCTGCTGGTCCCCGTGGTTGTCGTTGAGACAGAGGGCTATGTAGGCAGAAACAAGACAATTAATAAAGAATTTTTTTTTGAATTTCATGTATATAAACATAGGAGGCTGCATATATTACAGACCTCGCCAACATTGTCTTGGTCATTCGGGTCGACCAAGTACTGAGAACCGTCATCGATGCCCTCACGGTTCTCATTGCCTTCACGATCATCATAACAACCTTCTTCAGCGCTACCGCGGATCATGTTCAACAATATTTCTTTGTCTTCTCTTGGGTCGACCATTTCTGCAAAAATATTTAGGGTTTAGGGTTTATAGTTCAGGGTTTAGGGTTTAGGGTTTTGGGTTTACAGTTTAGGGTTTAGGCATTACTAAGCATAAGAGATCGACTTAAACATATTAGTGGGATATCATCTGGATATAAGTGTAGATCATGGTAATCATGCAACAACGGTATCGACCAACTCCTACTAACTTAATACATCTAATAACAAGTAAGTCTATCACAAGTTATATTTCTTAATTAAAATAGATAATTTTAACTCATGGAAAAACTATTCAAATTTCAGGTTTAATAGTTTTCCTAGATATATATATATATGCAGGTAGTGAGGAAGAGTGAAGAAGGGCTAAAAATGATAACGTCAACACAATTATCATGCAAAATTAAGTGCTATGGTTGAGGCTTCCAAAATGGACACAACATGTATATTAACTTAAATTCTTCCAAAATATACATATCGTTCATGAATAATCGATGCAAATATACATATATATATACATATATACATATATACATCTATACATATACATATACATCTATACATATACATATATATACATATATACATATATATATATAGATATATACATATATATACATATATATATACATATATACATACATATATATATAGATATATACAAATATACATATATATATACATATATATATATATATGTATATATATCCGCCGCTGGCGGGCGCCGACGCTGGAAGCAGCAGCGCGGCCGGCAGTTCTCGGCTCCGGCGGCGACAGCAGCAGCGGCCTTGGGGCAGCAGCAATGCCCAACGGATGCACGCGGAGACGAACTTTGGTCAAACGCGGACGATGACGAGGGCGGCGCATGGCGGTTCTCGGGGCGGCACGCGGCGGTGCTCGGGAGATCGACGGCGACGGTTCGTCTGTTTGCGCGCGGGTGGGGAGGAGGAGGAAGAAGGCGGGGCTTTATAGGCCAGGGACCTTTAGTCCCGGGCCTGACCACGTGGCCACCGCCCGGGACTAAAGGGACTTTAGTCCCGGTTCCAGCCACGAACCGGGCCTAAAGGGTGAGACCTTTAGTCCCGGTTCGTGGCTGGAACCGGGACTAAAGCCCCTTTTAGTCCTGGGCGGTGGCCAGACCCGGGACTAAAGGTCCCTCCACTAAATTCTGGCGCCTGTTTAGGCGCCAGAATTTGGTGGATTTTATTTTTCACCTTTTTTTCCTTTCATCTTTCTAAATGCATAGTAAATTAAATATTTATCATAAATTTTTTTCAAAAATAGACATTAGTTTAGTTTGACTCTATTGTGCATTACATAAATTGTAAACACTATTTTTTTCAAATATTTCATATTATCCAAAATAAATGTTATTTATAATGAATATTATGTTAATGCAAAAATATAATGGGCAATTAAAACATATAAAATTGTTGGCTTTCGATAGAAAATTTATTTTTGGGTCATTTGGATGTTAAACTTTTGTTTCTTCAATAATAATTATCCAAATGCACGACGTTAATTGTCTAAATTTGAAAATTTAAAATTTTCAGAGATACACGTCGGTTTTCGGAACCATAGATGGTCTCGAATGGAAAACTCATGAATACAAAGTTTGTTCCACTCATCAAGATCTACATTTCATACATAGACCATTTTTGCATTTGACAAAGTGTTGGCAAAGTGTAGTTGAAAATCCACAATTCCCACATATAGTTTTATATAGTTTGTGTGAGATTCAAGATTTGGTGAATATTATTTACTTAAACTTTTTCAAATAGGAAAAATGGTCTATATAAAAAGTTTGGATCTTGATGAGCTCTAACAACTTGGTATTCCAAAGTTTTTCATTTCAAGTCATTTAGTCTGTCGTTTGACCAAGTCTGACCAAAACTCGTCTTCGATTTTGAAAACATGTGCCTAGGACTTGCTAAAATTTATCCAGATAAAAATATGGTCCATGTATGAAATGTAGATCTTGATGATCCCTAATAACTTGGTATTCAAAATTTTTTCATTTGAAGTCACCAAATAGGTCATTTGACCAAGTTTGACCAAAGTCAAAACATTGGTTTTTAGAAACACACACTTTGACCGAACCCTGGATGGTCTCGAATGGAAAACTCATGAATACAAAGTTTGTTTCACTCATCAAGACCTACATTTAGTCTAATGGTCAACATTTCATTTGTAAAAGTTTGAACCACTCAATTTTGAATTTTGAAAGAATTCATAGCCAAACGCTGGTTTTTGGAACCCTGGATGGTCTCGACTGGAAAAGTCATGAGTACCAATATTGTTCCACTCATCAAGATCTATATTTCAAACATAGACCATATTTGCATTTGACAAGGTGTTGGCAAAGTGTAGTTGAAAATCAACAATTCCCACATATAGTTTCATATAGTTTGTGTGAGATTCAAGATTTGGTGAGTATTGTTTATTTAAACTTTTTCAAATAGGAAAAATGGTATATATAAAAAGTTTGGATCTTGATGAGCTCTAACAACTTGGTATTCCAAAGTTTTTCATTTCAAGTCATTTAGTCTGTCATTTGACCAAGTCTGACCAAAACCCGTCTTCGATTTTGAAAACATGTGCCTGGGGCTTGCTAAAATTTATCCAGCTGAAAATATGGTCCATGTATGAAATGTAGATCTTGATGAGCTCTAACAACTTGGTATTCAAAAGGTTTTCATTTGAAGTCATCAAATAGGTCATTTGGCCAAGTTTGACCAAAGTCAAAACATTGGTTTTTAGAAACACAGACTTTGACCAAACCCTGGATGGTCTCGAATGGAAAACTCATGAATACAAAGTTTGTTCCACTCATCAAGACCTACATTTGGTCTAATGGTCAACTTTTCATTTGTAAAAGTTTGAACCACTCAATTTTGAATTTTGAAAGAATTCATAGCCAAATGCCGGTTTTCGGAACCCTGGATGGTCTCGACTGGAAAAGTCATGAATACCAATATTGTTCCACTCATCAAGATCTACATTTCATACATAGACCATTTTTGCATTTGATAAAGTATTGGCAAAGTGTAGTTGAAAATCCACAATTCCCACATATAGCAAAGTTTGAACCACTTAAATTTGAATTTTTAAGACATAATGTTACAATTATATTACACAAGATGTCAAATACACATTATTAATTTGAGTTCACTATCTATATCAAGCGGGCACAGTGGTAAACTTTTTCTTGACGTAATGCCCTTGGTTATGATCATTCCGTAACCATGGAGTGTCCTCAGCAGCGAGCAGGATGCTTGGGTCTTTGGCCACACAGAAGGGTGGGATTCGTTCATCCTTTTCATAATCCTCTGACACATCTGACTTGTCTTCAATTCCCACGATGTTTCTTTTCCCTATAAGAACTATGTGGCGCTTTGGCTCGTTAGTTTTTTTCTCGTCGTGTTTCTCTCTCTTGGGTTTTGTAGACAGTCTTTCACATAGAACACCTGATTCACATCAGCAGCAAGGACGAATGGATCATTTCTATACCCAATATTGTTGAGGTCCACTATTGTCATTCCATACTCCTTATCGACTGATACCCCTCCGTTCATCTTCACCCATTGGCATCGGAATAGAGGGACTTTAAAATTATGTGCATAGTCTAGTTCCCAAATCTCCTCTATGCGACCATAATATGTGTTTATGTTCCCATTCGGTTTTGTAGCATCCACACGGACACCACTGTTTTGGTTGGTACTCTTTTTATCTTGGGATACGGTGTAAAATGTATTTCCATTTATCTCGTACCCTTTGTACGTGATGACGTGCCACGCTGGTTGCCTAGCCAACAAATACAGTTCATCTCCAATAGTTTTATCACCCTGACATTTTTTGTGCAACCAATCACCGAATGTCTCCATGTGATGACGCGTAATCCAAGCCTCATTCTTCCCAGGATTCTTGGATCGTACAAAATTCATGTGTTTCTCAATATACGGTTCCACCACAGTGGAGTTTTGAAGAACTGTGTAGTGCACTTTATTGAAAGAATCATCACCCTGGCTGATATATATTTTCTTTCCTAGTGTACCCTTTCCACCAAGTCTCCCCTCATACCGTGATTCAGGAAGACCAATCGGGTCAAGGTCAGGAATAAAGTCCACATAGAACTCAATGACCTCCTCTGTCCCGTATCCCTTGGCAATGCTTCCTTCTGGCCGACCCCACTGGTGAACATATTTTTTCACTACACCCATAAATCTCTCTAAGGGAAACATGTTGTGTAGGACACACAGGACCCAGGATATTAATCTCTTTGACCAGATGAACTAGGAGATGTGTCATGATATCAAAGAAGGATGGAGGGAACACCAACTCAAAGCTGACAAGACATTGAACCACATCATTTTGTAGAGTAGCTAGATCAAAAGGATTGATTGCCTTCTGAGAAATTGCATTGAGGAATGCACATAGCTTCACGGTGGCCAGACGTACATGTGGAGGTAGAATTCCTCTTAAGGCAACCAAAAGCAGTTGCGTCATAATCACGTGGCAGTCGTGCGATTTTAAGTTGACAAATTTCTTTTCCGGCACATTTATTATACGCTTTATATTGGAGGAGAACCTAGATGGGACTTTGATGTTGCTTAGGCACTCAAACATGCTTTCCTTCTCCTCATTACTACGAGTGTAGCTAGCAGGTCTGAAGTAATGACGTCTATCATCTGTCTTCTCTGGATGCAGGTTGTCTCGTTCTTTCATGTGCTTGAAGTCCTCTCGTGCCTCAAGGGTATCCTTAGGCTTTCCAAACACACCCATGAACCCTAGGAGATTGACACAAAGATTCTTTGTCAGGTGCATCACGTCGATCGAGTGGCGGACCTCAAGGTCTTTCCAATATGGTAGCTCCCAAATTATTGACTTCTTTTTCCACATTGGGGCGCGCCCCGAAGCATCTTTTGGAACAGGTTCACTGCCTTGTCCCTTTCTAAACACCACATTCAAATCCTTGACCATCTTGAATACCTCTGCCCCATCTCGGTTGCCTGGCTTGGACTGGTGTTCTGCCGTACCTTTAAAATGTTTGCCTTTCTTTCTCAACTGGTGGTTCTTAGCAAGAAATCGACGATAGCCAAGGTACACGACCTTTCGACATTTTTTTAAATAGACAGCCTCAAGGTCACCAAAACAATGGGTGCATGCATTATATCCCTTATTTGTCTGTCCTGAAAGATTACTTAGAGCTGGCCAATCATTGATTGTCACGAACAACAATGCTCGCAGGTCGAATTCTTCCTGTTTGTACTCATCCCACACACGCACACCTAGTTTGCTCCATAGCAGCTGGAGTTCCTGAACTAATGGCCTAAGGTAGACATCGATGTCATTGCCAGGTTGCTTCGGGCCTTGGATGAGCACCGGCATCATAATGAACTTCCGCTTCATGCATAACCATGGAGGAAGGTTGTAGATACATAGAGTAATGGGCCAAGTGCTATGACTGGAGCTCTGGTCCCCAAAAGGATTAAATCCATCTGTACTCAATGCGAACCTTAGGTTTCTTGCGTTATCTATAAAGTCTGGGAATTCTCTATCTATTTCTCTCCACTGGGACCCATATGTAGGGTGTCTCAACATGTTGTCTCCCTTACGGTCTTCTTTGTGCCATCGCAACAACTTTGCGTGCTCCTTGTTTCTGAACAGTCGTTTTAGCGCGTGGAATTATTGGAGCATACCACATAACCTTGGTAGGGATTCTCTTCTTCGGACGTTCTTCATCCTCAACATCGCCAGGATCATCTCGCAAGATCTTGTACCGTGACGCATGGCAAACAGGGCATTCATCTAAATTCTCATGAACGCCACGGTATAGGATGCAGTCATTAGGACATACATGTATCTTCTCGATTTGTAATCCTAAAGGGTAGACGATCTTTTTTGCTTCGTATGTAGTGGTGGGCAATTCATTAGGCTTTAGAAGAATCTTTTTTTGGATCTTCAGTAATTTCCCAAATGCCTTGTCAGATATACCATTCTCTGCCTTCCACTGTAACAACTCCAGTGTCGTGCCTAGCTTTTTCTGCCCATCTTCGGCCGACGGGTAGAGTAACTTCTTGTGATCCTATAGCATTTGGTCAAACTTAGCCTTCTCCTTTTCACTTTCACAATCTCTCTGTGCGTCACAAATGACATCACCAAGAGCATCATCATCTTCAGCGATACTGTTTTCTGCATCCGCCTCTTCTTCAACTTCCTCCATCGCAAAGTCACAGTATTGAGCAAAAACATCATCAGGGTCCGCTTGTTCTTCTTCACCTTCTTCCATCATAACCTCGGTCTCTCCGTGCTTGGTCCAGCAAATGTAGTTTGGCATGAAACCCGACTTGAACAAGTACAAGTGAATACTTCTTGAGCTACAAAATTCTTTCAAATTCATACACACGGCACATGGGCAGCACATAAAACCATCCCGCTTGTTTTCCTCTGCCACTCTGCACAATTCTCGCATGCCCTCAATGAACTCGTTGGAGCGGCGATCGGCATTGTACATCCAATGGCATGTCATTATGTGCATTATATGGCATCACATAATTAAAAGCCCAGCATGAGAAAAGAGCGCGGCACAACCTTTTCTAATTGAGTTCAAAATTTTATAAGTGGTTCATCATTTCATAAAATTAATCTGTGGACGTTAATAAAAAGATAGCAAAATCATAAAATTTGTATTTTTCTATTAAAAGGTGTAATTTTATCTCTAAATAAAATTAATCTGAAGAATTTTTAAAGTTAAAATAAATTTGTTTCAAAATTACAAAGAATCAACATTATTTAATATTTTAAAATGAGAACATGAACAAATTAAAGTAAAAAGTATCCTAAAAAGTCTATAATTGAACTAAACATTATATGTGTATACTACTTTCTAGGTACTATAATTAGTATCGTTCATAAAAATTCAAACATGAAAAGTGATTGGAGCAAGCAATATGAAATAAAATATCCATATACAACATGGATTTACATATGGTGTTGCTAAAACATAGGAGGATGAAGCTAGCAACCTTTCAAACAAATCGACGACGGCGTAGAAGCGTTTGAAGTGGATTGATCGTCGGAGATGAGACAAGCAAGAACAATGGAAGAACAAGCAACAAAAACATGAACAAGGAAGGGCTCGGGCAAGGAGGAAGAAGAGGGAGGTTCAATTTATAGGGGGAGGTTTTAATCCTGGTTGGTAACACCAACCGGGACTAAACCCAGTCCTATAGTCCCGGTCGGTGTCACGGACCAGGACAAAAGCTGTAGTCCCGGACCGTGGCACCGACCGGGACTAAAGGCAGGGCTTTAGTCTCGGTTGGTGTTACCAACCAGGACTAAAGGTCTCTCCCGACAGCGCCTGACAACAGAGCTATTGGCGAGGGACCTTTAGTCCCGGTTGGTAACACCAACCAGAACTAAAAGTATATTTAGTCTCGGTCGCCAAAATCGCCGAGACTAAAGGCATTTTGGGCGATCGACGAAAGGTCAGTTGTGTAGTAGTGTCTGTTTCACACCTTAGTGGAGTAGCTAAGTACGGTTAGTATAGTGGTTTACACCTTAGCATGAGATCTCCGTTCGACCGAATGTTCTAGTTATAATTTGTGGCTAGAATAGTAATCGATAGTATAGACGTGGTGTCTAGACTATAGGTTACCTGAGTTTGCCCCAACCCAAAGGATAGTTGTGATAGCCCTAGAGGTGATAGCTCCGACGAGGCCTTTGTAATCCACCACGTATGTGTTGGTGTTTTCGTAGAGCTTTTGGCAGCCTTCTCCCGATCACCCCTTCCCAATCTTTTCGAGGATCAAAAAGGAACTGCTACTCTAAAGTGCCATGGTGTGATTGCTATGTTTATCCACTACTTAGTTAATCCCTTTAGTCTGCTCTAGAATAGAACCACAATACTAGAGAGGTAAATAGGAACCTTAAACTCTCCCATTGTCCTCCCAGCTTAGCCTGTCTGCTTTGCTGTCTTATCGTGGAGTTCTCCTGTGTGTCATTTATGCAAAACTCCTCTCATATACCACTTACCCCCACTTTAGTCTAGTCAATTACTAGTTAGTAGATACATGATGGTCAACTATCAACTTTTTTAACCATTGTTTCCCTAAGGATAAATATGATATCCTGGAATACTCCTAGGTGAAAGCTACAATGGTATCCGTACACTTACGAATTTCTCTGTTTGTGTTAACAAATAGCAACAAGCTTTGTAGCGCCATTGCCGGGGATGGACTCCATTCCTGGTAGCGACATTAAGAAATGTCAACATTTACCGGTTAGGCAAAGTAGCCGAGTCTCGTGTAATCATGGTGCTTATACAATGCTATGCCTATGAGTGCACCCTGTTCTCTGGTTGGGTGGTAGTAGCGGGAGGTGGCAGCCCCATCTATCCTTTGTAGTTCACTCCAAATTGAGCAGTTCTTAAATTGTAGGACCATAGTTGCGTTAGTAGAGTTATCTATTGTGGGTGCTCTACCGTCTAAGCGGCGTCCCAAAGTGCACAATAGTAGAGTTAGTCTTAGTTATAGTTGGATATATATATACTTTGACCATAAAATAAGAATGTCTCAGGAATCTACCTTACCCGTTGTTCTCCCGAGTTAACTAGTGTACACTATCTTAGTGATCTATACCCTGAATGTCATTATGTTTAACTCTTATCATTACATTTGTCCCCTGCTCTAGCTATGTTGGTATGTTAATAGATACTCCTTTGTTACCCAATAAATCTTTACTCCACTATTTCTCTATGGTAAAATATAAATAACGATACCTGTAATACTCCCAGTAAAATGCTACAACGGTATTCTGTGCTCTTGTAGAATCCTTCATATTCTATTTGCGTTAATAAATACCAATAGGTACCGAGGTGGGTTGCTTCTGGGTTGGTTCTACTCAGGTTGGTGGATACTCTGATAGGTTTGGCACTTAGTTGTTTCTAGGGTTCGCTGCTGACATCGGATGGTCTGGTCGACTGATGGACATTCCGGTAGGAACTGGGTTCTCTTGGGTCGCTGGCTTGCTATCCTCTATAATTCACCGGACACTCTGCCGTGAGTAATAGATGCTCCAGTGTGAACTAGTTGCTCTCGGGTTCACTGGCTATCAGGTTTTATAATTCAATGGACTCTCCACAAGATACTGCGAATACTTGGTTCAGGATGGCTATATAAGGCTTCCTAATGACTTCTCAGGAATATAATGGACACACCGTCAATTTGATGGACACTCCGTTAGTCGGGCGATAGAACCTATGTTGTGATTACTTGGGGTTCATGCCTAGATCTTGGGTTGAGACCTTCATGCATGTGCATGACACACCTAGGGTAGCTTGGGTAGATGACTAGGCTCAGGATAACTAGGCTCCTATCTAGTTTCACTAAGTGTGGCTAAGGCTTTGGGATTCAAACCAAAACTCAAAAGAGAAGAAAGATAAACCTTGAGATCAAGATGTAATTCCTTGGCTCTGCGATTTGAGAGCTTCCATAGTCTAAAGATTGAAGATCCAAGCTTTCCTCATTAACACTTCTTCATCCAAGAGATTGGTCACTCATGGGCTTCTCTTGCATGGCACCAAAAGGTGAATCAAAGATCAATCCAAGAGATGCTTGGGTGTTTGAGCTAAATGAAGACTTCCTGAACTTACTTACCTACGTGGAATCATTAGTAGCAAGGAATCCTTCCTATTGATGGTGGATAGCGTCAACATTTTATAGTGCAATAAACATGAGAAATGATCAATAAACATGGAAATAGAGAAGTCTAGGGTTTTATCTAACAAATTACATGAGTTTTGGTGAATTGTTATTTTCCAAGGATTATTCCAGAAAAGCCGACAAGAGGGACCTAATTATCAAACGGTTTATCGGAATTCTCCCGTGAAAGATACACTAGAAGACTCTAGAAGACATGAGAAGGCAGTAGGCAAAAGCGGGACTCCAGAAGCTTCTAGAGGTGGTCAGGCGGCACTAGGCCCCTAGGCGTCGCTCCTGGCTATGGGCCCCACCTGTCATCTTCTGTGAGCCTCCTCCACCGACCTTGAGGATCAAACTTAGCCCTACATCAAGTCAGTTTGATCCAAGGGTTCGCGTGCATCCCATTGAACTATAGATATGGAGTCTGACCCTCTAGAGCCATCAAGTTATTTTGAGATCAAGCCATCTAGAGTCAGAAACCCTAGTTCCTCAGAGTTCCTCTAGTTTATAGCAATAGCTTAGTTAGACTAGATCTAGAGGTAGTCAAGTTGGTCAACCTAGCTTAGATTCTCGACGTTGTCAAGAGCGTGGAGATTGGTACTATTCTTGTGCTCTCCTCTCTCATTGTATTATTCATCATTATGTGTTTATTATAGTGTTATGGCAACATTAATCTTCATCTTGTTTATGTTCTTGATTGCAATGTTCATTGTTTACTTTGATTATATGTCTAGCATAGTTACTTTATTATTATTGAGTTCATGCATATGCTCATATAGCATTTATCCTAAGGTACCTAGGGTAGATGATTTGCATTATGTAGGCGTGGTGCATAGATATATTGCATATCTGCGAGTGCTCCCTGATGTTCAGAGACGTGTGGTAGATCGCGAAGGTAACTATTATAGCTTCGTTGAGTCCTCTGTAGTCCATCCCCTACGCATAGGTTATGTAGAGTTCAGTCGCATCAGAGGTAACGATTGCATCTTAAAAGCCTTTCTAGTTGATGCTCTTGATGTGTGGATAATGACATAGTAGTAATGTTAACAATGATTGTTAGATGTAGTTGCACTAATTAGAATATTCATTGACTTGTGATTAAAGAACTACATTAGGAATTATCTCTCTAATATTTGTGTCTTACGACTTATTGTAGTAGCTAGAGTGCTCTAAGTGAAATGTATTATCTTATTATTATGATGACTGATCATTACTTATCATATATATCTTTATCATGTGACTTATCCCTGTTATGAGTAGAGTGTACGATATTGGTTTTATCTCTCATTCATCATATATATATATAGAAAGTTATCAATACTATAGATTTCCTATTTAGCTAGACCTTTCCAGTGGTATAAATATAAATCGACAACCTGGTAATACTCTAGGTAAAATGCTACAATGGTATAATTATCTGTCCGCTTACAGAACCAGTTTTATTCATATATTCATTCTTATTATTTCTGTCTAGTCATATAAAATGAAAGAGTCCTTTATATAGTACCAATATACATTTCTAGCTATAAAACTAGGGATGACAACTTAGTTCAAGCTTAGGAGTGTAGGTATGTGATAGGTGACTAGTGTGCTAAAGACATGTTAATCATTACCATGCATCTACTGGTGTTGTTAGTTTACTAATAGCAGTAGTAAATGTCAACAAACATTTTTGATGCCGTTGCTAGGGTAGGTATTTAAACTTAGAAAATATTGATAACTTATATATATGTAATGAATAAGACTGATTGGCCAATTGACCTCTAACTCAAACAAGCTTACCCTTGTTTTATCTACTTGTGTATCTTATGCAGGGTAATGTATGGGCTTTGACCTTCTAGAAGACTGCACGAGCAATCCTAAAGCAATCCTAAGAAAGACTGGAGCAAGACTCAAGAAGACTCTGATAGTAGAAACTTTAGGAGATAGTCAAGCAAAGAGAAGCTTCACATCGGAATTTGAAGCTATGGCTGATAAGATTCTCCATAAATTCTCTGCCCCAACAATTGCCAACATTTGTACGGGACCAGCGGTCAACGTTGGAGAGAATGGATTCGAGCTCAAGCCGGCGTTCATTACTATGGTGCAAGCTAGCCAATTCTGTGAAAAGGCTCATGAAGATGCAAGTGCACACTTACAACACTTTTTGGAGATCTCAGTACCTTCATACTCAAGGGAGTATCCAAAGATGCTACTCTACTCTGCCTTTTCCCATTTTCACTATTAGGGAAAGCAAAACAGTGGTTCTATGCCAACAAAGATAAGAATACTACATGGGACAAATGTTCAACTACTTTCCTAGACAAGTTCTTTCCTACAGGCAAGACCAATGCTCTATGTGGGAAGATTTCAAGCTTTTAGCAACACCATGATGAATCAATTCCCGAGGCATGAGAGCGATTTCAAAATTATATATCAGAGTGTCCTCATCATGAGATGGAAAAGTGGTTACTTTTGTAGACCTTCTATCATGAGCTAGTCACTAGTACCCATGAGTCAGTAGATGCTGTAGCCAGAGGTGCTTTCCTATCACTCAAACTTAATGAGGCTATAGCACTTATTGAGAAGATGGCCTCAAACCAGAGCTGGGATGAAGAATGTGTTCAACCTCGCAAGAGAAGAGGAGACATGCATCAACTCAAGCAAGCAGATATGATGTCTGCAAAGTTAGATCTAATAATGAAGAAGCTTGAAGAATGAGACATCGAGAAGAAGGAAATCATGCACATCAATGACTCTCACATGACTTGTGAAGAATGTGGAGTCATTGGGCATTCAGGAAACAACTGTTTGACAATTCAAGAAGATGTGAACTACATCAACAACAACAATAGTTATCGTCCTCAACCAAATCAAGGATGGAATCAGCAGAATCAAGGGTGAAATCAGCAACAACAAAGGCCAAACTACCAAGGTAACTTTCAAGGTAATAATTTCAGTAATTACAATTAGCCAACCTTGAGAGATTTAGTTGCTAGTCGGTCTAGATTATTGGATCAAATGTGTAAGAAGGTAGCCTCTAATGACAAAGCTCTAGAAAATATAAATGCTAGAATGAATACCTTTGCTTCTGCTATTAAGAACCAACATAGCTTTAATAAAATGCTAGAATCACAATTAGCTCAGCTGGTAGCTACTGTTCCTCCTCTAGAGAAAGGTAAGATTCCAGGCCAACAGCAAGATTTAGAAACTGCAAACCTTGTCGATATTCATAATGTAGCCAACTACTACACTCAGCCAGCATATGTGAAGTGGATTGACTATTCACTTCCCAACAAGAAAGGTGATGTAGGGAGACCTGTCATTACTATCTTCATAGGATGCCATGTCTTCTCGAAGCTATCTACGACTTTGGCGCAAGTGTCAATATCATGCCTAAGGTAATTTATGAAAAGATTCAAGGAGATCCTTTGTTGTACACAAATATGCATTTGCAGCTTGCAGATCAGTCCATCTGCTACCCTGAGGGAGTTCTACAAGAACAGTCATTCGAGTGGGACAATCATATGTTCCAGTTGATTTTGTAGTCATAGATACAAGAGGAGATGAAAGAGCACCAATTATTTTAGGACGACCATTCCTATGCACAACCAAAGCCATCGTCTATGCAGAGCGTGCCAAGATTGTCTTTTTCATTAAATATAAGAAAGAGAAGTTTTCATTCAAAGAACGCATCCTACACTCTCCTGCTCTACCACAAAAAGCATTCATGCCTGAGAAGCGAGCAGTACCAGTGCCTAAGAATAAGAATTTTAGAAATTGGAGAAAGACCAAGCCTAGCAAGATTCTAGAAGAGACTGTCAAGATGATCAACACCATCAGAATAGAATATGACCACTTGCTCACTCCACCATTCCTAGTGAAGAAGGATGATCCAAGTGTACCTACCATTGAATGTACAATTAATTAGAAAATCTTCCACAAGTCCTTCTGTGACATGGGATCGGGTATCAACATAATGTCAAAGGTAACATACGAATATTTATTTGGTAACGAACCATTGTACTCGACCTACGTGCAACTGTAGATGGTGGACCAGTTGACTCGATTCCTGGAGGGCATAGCAAGAGACGTTATGGTGAAAATCCAAGATCACTTTGTCCCTGTCGACTTCATAGTCCTCGACATGGGAAACGAGGAAGAAGATACACCCATCATACTAGGAAGACTGTTCCTCAACACCACTGATGCTATCATCTATATTGGATCTGGACAAATCCACTTTCAATTCTCAAACGGAAAGGTACGCTATCACTTTAATAGTTATACTAATCATGAGCAGCCCAAAAAGCCACGCAACAATAGAAGGAGACGACGATCTCGCCGTCAAGCAAACCAGCCTTTGAAGGATGGATGGCCGACTGTCCAGGAGAAGTGTCAAGATACGAGGATCGCTACGGTGACCAAGATGACAAAGTTGAGAAGAATGAAGCAGAGATAGTAAAGGAACCTCGTTGGAATGAGTGGGACAAAGATGCCGATGAGATCGAACTGCCTACAAAAGAAGAAGCTGAACTACTCAAGTCGAAGACTTAGATCATGATGATAAAGAAGGAGAAGAAGAAGGCTACATCGCCAACACAAAAGGAGTAGACATCTGAACCACTAGCGGGATCAGATAATACACCTGACAAGTAAGTACTCACTCCTACTGAGTCCTGTCTAGAAGACTTTAAACTCTGTACCCTTGCCATAAGATAATAATGGTAGTTATCTAAATTTACTTTTTAGCATTATGTTAGTATATTTATCTTCCTTACATACATCTGCATTAAAAAAATAAATAATAAAATATAATTTATAGTTTGCCATTATTGCATAGTGAAAAGAAAATAAAAATGATTATTGCTTTTATTAGTGCATCATAAAATTACTAAGCCCTATGTAAGTAAACTTATGGTAATTCCGAAGAAATATTTACTATGGTAGCATAAAAAATAAAATATCATTTGTCTTTAATTACTTGCATTATAAAAAGAAAATCTTAAAAAAAGAAATTGAAGAGACATCTTGATAGAAAATTTATATCAGCTCATAAAAATAATCAATTGCTCATTTGGGTGACCGCTAACCCCAAGTTTTTGGTGTCTTGTTGGAGTTTAAATTTTGCAGGATATTACTATGACCAGAAGTGAGTCTGCTCAGCTGTGCCATCCCGGACTGCTGCTGACAAGTTTACTTTAAAGATCACTCAATAATTGACCACAACAAACATCAAGCTTGGGGGAAGAGCATCCCCGTGTATCTAGCTAAGTATCCCTATCTTTTTATAGCTTTACTATTTTTGAGTCTATTGGTGAAAAACAAATAAAAGATGCATAAGCACTAAACAAATAAAGATTCTTGTCCTAGTTATTATATTAAGGTGTGATCATGAAAAACCAAATAAAAGTTTGTTATAATTCTATCTAGTTTGTTATGAGTCAAATAAAATGATGAATAGTAAAATTTTGCATTGGAGATGATAAATAGTTGCTCTGCCATAATTTCTTTCAAGTACTTAGTTTTCAGCCTTAAATTCTTCTGAGTTTTGGATAGTACTGTTTTGATATTAGAATTCACTCTAGACCTGAAACTTGTGGGTAGCATATGCTTGAGCTAAGTCTAGGTAATTGAGGGATATGATATGAGAGAGTATGAGCTACAGTTTATCTTGTTCCTAGCGATACTAAGTTATGTAGATTTATCTTTTAAAAAGTTAAAATCTTACATGATGAGCTCTTGTATAACAAAGCTTTAATTCCTATCAAAGCCAAATATGATACATCTAGATTAGGAAAACATTTGCTCATTTATGCTACTTGCTTTGTATTGAGTTTAGTCAAGCTTTATTGTATACCTTATTAGAGTTTTGTCATGCTTTTAAAATCAAGATCACGTACACTCCACCTTCATATATGCACTATTCCTACACTAGGAGTGGTCACAACTGTTTTCCATTTTCCACCCAGATTCACGTTAAATGTTTTTCTCCTACACTAGGAGAGAACACCCAAAAATAAACCTATAGGACAACCCATAAAATAAATGCTACAAAGATCTTGTTGTTATTCTCTCCAATATTTTGTATTCAAAAAGATTCATGTGGCTATGCAAAAGAAAAAGTATTGAAAGAAATGGATAAGTGTCCAAGTGAAAAAAAGAAGAAAAGAAAAATAATAATAATAAAGATAGCCCATGTTTTATTGCAAAGTTCTTAAGTTCCAAAAGAGAGATATATTCTTCAAGGAGCAAAAGTAGAATTAGGATTAGCCACCATATAAACACCTATCCACCATGCATATTTCATACACATGCACATCTTGATTTGATTGTATGACTTTACTATCTTTGGATTCATTGTTTGACTTTATAATATATGAACTGTAAGTATGCTCTTTCTTGTTATTGCCACTCCTATGAGCTCCACTATAAGCCTAAGTTGTTGGAAGAGAAGGCATAACATTATTGCCTTGGTGAAGATCCATAATACCACATATATTGAGAGATTTGAGAGTGTCATACAATTAAAGCTCTGAGTTTTATTTATGAAAACTTGCAAAACTCCAGAATAATAGTTGAGCAAAGAGCTTGAGACATAGTGCTTGACTTGATTGTTCTGTCTTTCAATTGCTCAAGGCCCAAGTGAAAGTTGTAAAGCTCCATAGTTAAAGGTAATATGGGTGAGTTTGAAAGTTAGAGTAGTTTTGTCTAATCCAGAGGAAAATTTTTGTTTGAAAGCATGTATACTTTTGAGAAGTGAAAGCATTATAGCAACTCCTGATCCAAGTTTAGCTAAATAGGCTTTGCTAAGGGACTAGCAAAGGTTAAGCTTAGGGGAGCTTGTTGACGGTGGATAGCGTCAACATTTTATAGCGCAATAAACATGAGAAATGATCAATAAACATGGAAATAGAGAAGTCTAGGGTTTTATCTAACAAATTCCATGAGTTTTGGGGAATTGTAATTTTTCTAGGGATTATTCAAGAAAAGCCGACAAGAGGGACCTAATTATCAAACGGATTATCGGATTTCCATCGTGAAAGATACGCTAGAAAACTCTAGAAGACATGAGAAGACAGTAGGCGAAAGCGGGACTGCAGAAGCTTCTGGAGGAGGTCGGGTGGCACCAGGCCCCTAGGCCAACCGGCCCTTGGCTGTGGGCCCCACCTATCATCTTCTGCGAGCCTCCTCCACTGACCTTAAGAATCAATCTTAGCCCTACGTCAAGTCGGTTTGATCTAAGGGTTTACGTGCATCCCACTAGACTATATATATGGAGCCTGACCCCCTAGAGCCATCAAGTCATTTTCAGATCAAGCCATCCAGAGTCAGAAACCCTAGTTCCTCAGAGTTCCTCTAGTTTATAGCGATAGCTTAGTTAGACTAGATCTAGAGGGAGTCAAGTTGGTCAACCTAGCTTGGATTTTGAATGTTGTCAATAGCGTGGAGATTGGTACTATTCTTGTGCTCTCCTCTCTCATTGTATTATTCATCATTGTTTATTTATTATAGTGTTATGGCAACATTAATCTTCATCTTGTTTATGTTCTTGATTGCAATGTTCATTGTTTACTTTGATTATATGTCTAGCATAGTTACTTTATTATTATTGAGTTCATGCATATGCTCGTATAGCGTTTATCCTAAGGTACCTAGGGTAGATGATTTGCATTATGTAGGCGTGGTGCTTAGATATATTGCATATCTACGAGTGCTCCCTGATGTTCCGGGACGTGTGATAGATCGCGAAGGGGACTATTATAGCTTCGTTGAGTCCTCTATAGTCCATCCCCTGTGCATAGGTTATGTAGAGCGTGGTCACGTCAGAGGTGATGGTTGCGTCTTAAAAGCCTCTCTAGTTGATGCTCTTTATGTGTGGGTAATGACATAGTAGTAATGTTAACAATGATTGTTAGATGTAGTTGCACTAATTAGAATATTCATTGACTTGTGATTAAAGAACTACATTAGGAATTATCTCTCTAATATTTTGGTCTTACGATGTTATTATAGTAGCTAGAGTGCTCTGAGTGAATCTATTATCTTATTATTATGATGACTGATCATTACTTATCATATATATCTTTATCATGTGACTTATCCCTGTTATGAGTACAGTGTATGATATTGGTTTTATCTCTCATTCATCATATATATATATTATAAATTTCCTATTTAGCTAGACCTTCCTAGTGGTATAAATATAAATCGACAACCTAGTAATACTCTAGGTAAAATGCTACAATGGTATAATTATCTGTCCGCTTGCAGAACCAGTTTTATTCATATATTCATTCTTATTATTTCTGTCTAGTCATATAAAATGATAGATTCCTTTATATAGTACCAATATACATTTGTAGCTATAAAACTAGGGATGACAACTTAGTTCAAGCTTAGGAGTGTAGGTATGTTGTTGACGATCCTTAATGCTTATTTTTATCCATCAACTATTGCTTGATATGACATGATATGAACCACAAAGCATAGTTGTAGGGTTTCAAACTAATAGGTTCCACGAGTTTTGGTGTTCTCACTTGTTTGGTAGGAGATTGAATTTTTCACTGAATAAAAGTACCTCAAATGATGAATTAAAGGACACCATTGCGAAGGCCTCGTTGAGCCGATCGAAACGGATATATTATTTGCTATATTTTGAGGCCGAAATAAAAAGATATTAATTTCACAAATAATGGAAAATGCCTCCTTCATAGAGCTGCGGGATTAATTGGGCCTAAATCAAAGATTGGCCCATTAAGGCCTATGTGCATTTTAATGAGATATGGTGGAAGGTTTAGTACCACATCGCTCGCTCAAGGAGGAGGAGGGCCAACCACCCCTCATATAAGGAGCCCAGGACCCCCAAGGTGCCATCATCACCCCATCATCATAATCACCTTCAAGAGAAAAGCTAGGGTTTGGGAAAGAGAGGTGTCCCTCGAATGGATGTCCTCTCAACTCTCAATTTAGAATAGATCTAGACTTCTAGATAGTAGAGAGATAGAGAGCGAGGGAGGAGTTCAGAGGAGGTGCTGGCCTGTCGGTGCCTCTTCAACAACTTGTACTTCGGCGGGATTGGGCTCTATGTGGGCTTGCTCCTAAGATGGCTCAGGCTCTAGCAATCAACTTCTGATTCAAGTAAGATTCATGTTTATATTATTCTTCTGGTTTACGAGTCCCTTTTGGGCGCTTTAATCTAGTCGACTAGGTTAGAGTATAATTCATAGTGTAAGCGTGCGCTTAGACTAGGGTTACTCATAGATGCACCCTATATTCTGGATTGGTGGCAGATCGTGAAGGTGATAGCTTCGTTGAGTCCTCTGTAGTCCACCTCCCGTCTATAGGCCTAGCAGAATATATAATTACATGGTAGATTCGTACTCTGTTTGTGGTCTTCCATAGTAATTTCCTAGTTGAATAGTAGAAGATGTGGAATGCCCAAGTTAGAAGTAGAAACCCTGATCGAGTTATCCTCTCTATACTCCTACTATCGACCCCATACTAGATTGATCCTCTCCTACATTTTACTCTTGTTTTTAGTTTAGTTGTTCCCACCTTATTTATATTTCCAACTCATTCACCTTTTCTGGATAAGTTAGAACACGTAGTTGACTCACACGTTTCCCTGTGGATACGATATTTAAAACCCTCCGGGTGAAAGCTACAACGGTATCCGTGCGCTTACGGATTTTTTCTGTTCGCGTTAATAAATACCAACATATGTGATAGGTTACTAGTGTGATAAAGACATGTTAATCATTACCATGCATTTACTAATGTTGTTAGTTTAGTAATAGGAGTAGTAAATGTCAACACTTCCTTCTCCAATCTTCCCTTCCAATCCTTCCTCTAGTTCTAGGGTTCATCTTGTTCTTGGGGTGTAGAGAGAGAAGGGGAGCTGCAAATGAATGGGTGGGTGAGTGAGAGGGTGTGCTTCAGTAGACAAAAGATCCCAACTCATGCTGACATGTGGGTCTAAGGCCCTGAATGGAAAAAGCACTTATTTCCACTTAACTCTGTGCTATCTCAGTTTTCATCGGAGGATCTAATACCCTAGCGGATCATCTGGTAGTCTCTGTCTTGTGTTGAATTAATTAAGTCAGTGAATCATGGGTGTTAATGGCTAGTGTTTCATTCCCACAAGTGTCCTTGAAATGTAATTGGTGTTGATGATGTCAATAGGACGAACACTAGTCCTAGTAGTGGTTCTCTTTCTCTTTGCTGGGTGTGTTAATAGATTTCGGTTGCTTCTCCTTGCGTAATGCAGCATGACTTTCCTCTAGACAATTAGTAGTTGACCCTTCTCGATATCCAAAATTGGCTGCCTAGGTTGTAACAGGTTCTAGATCGTTACACGTGAGGGCACCATTAAGTCACAAAGGAACCGGGGAGGTCGACCACCCCAAGGATTCACACGCAGAGTGACCCTCCGCTGTTACGACCACATGGCGTGGTGCATTACACGTTCACGTGTGGGTAGACGCCATTAAGTCTTGCCACGACCAAGGAGGCAGCAAGCCCCTAAGTCCATGCACAGAGCAGCCCATCGTGACTATGACCCTGCATCGTACCTAGGAAATCTTCTCTTAGACCGACCCTTGGACGGGCTTGAGGCCACAAAGAGGTAGGGGTAGGATGATATGGGTCCCAATGGCTCTTATCGGTGGGGCAGAGCCTCGCAACCATCTCTACCTGTGTTTGAGTCATTCGCTTCAAAGTCGCTCGGGTTGACCCCCTCTTGGGGGAGCCATCTTGCCCTTTAGCCGATGTGGAGGCAGTTGGGGTCTGATAGGCTTGACGACCAATGATTTATGGGACATCTCTCGATGAGGCACAGCCAAACTACTTATCGATTACGGAGGATATCGGGTCCCACTCGAATTACACATTGACCTCGACGAGGCACGCGGCTCTAACCATGTGGTTATGGTGGACGAGCCTCTCCCCGTGTGGGGTGAAACTAAACATGCCAAAAACTAGGCATCACAGCCCCTTGGGGTCAAAAAAGACATTGGGGAAGAAAGGAGTTGGGTCCACGTGGCCCCGCTAAGGGTCGAGACCAAACCACGATCAGCTCCTCCCTGCCTCTCGGGTCACCAACCCATAGCCATCCCAAAATCTCAAGGACCAGTGGAGGCCAACAGCTCCAGCGCAGGAAACTAGCAGGGCCAATGGCTGAAAGGTTTGTAGGGGCATCTCCGCAAGGAAGGCTCTAAAACTCACCAAGACACAGGTCGTGCCCTGGTCGTGCATGACAGGGATCGCGCAGCAATCCTCGGCTAACGAGGGCATCCTAGACCATGCTGCTACCAGGGAAAGTAGTCGCAACCCAACCACAATCAAGAAACTCCAAACGAGCTAAAGTCGAGGGAAAGATACTTGAGCAACAGGTCGGCTAACCCACCATTCATATAGAAAACCTATGACTCGCTTTGAGTTATAGCCTAAGTTGAGCTATCCACCTAGGCCAAGCACTAAGGTAGGGGTTGGACATGACCTCTTCTCTCTGCCTTCACCGCACACCGAGCAACACCACATGACCTCTCCTCCACACCAACCCCTAGGAGGGATAGGGAGAGATCGGGCTCTGCTAGGAGCACCTGCTCTAACAAGAGTAGGTAAGCCGCACTGACCCCGCAATGACCAAGGGGATAGCCGTTCCCTCAGTTCGGTCAGATGCCATCCCTATGCCACATAACAAAGACAAGACAACACCACCAAGCAGTGGCGGCTTGTAAGGTGACCCACCATCTAAATACGGCCCGACGAGATGGGTGCACTACAAGAAATGTGTTGGTTTATGACCATTATAGCATGACATTTGATCAAAAGGTCACTAAATCGATTTGTTTATGACGTTTTCTTTGGAAGCATTTCAACTTAGTGATATAACTAAATAAACGTCATAAAAAACGTTTTAAAGGTAGTCACATTCCATATTGTGACAATTTTTGTCTTGTCAAAAACACCAACCGTAGTCGTCATAATTATACAAAAAGGATAGTGTGTCAAAAAGTATTTTATATGACAAGAATGATGTGTCATAACTTCTAATTTTTTAAATATTATTGTCCAAGATGGTTTATGGGCCCAACCACCGCTAGTCAAGTGGGTCCTACGTTCATATATTTTTTTTCTGGTATTTAACCCAACCTCGAGTGCGCAAGTGGAGAAGCCCAGAAGCAGCCGTTACACGTGTATATACTTAAGCAGTAAATGCAATCACAAGGAACACTGCAGGATGAATTGTATATAAATTAGCACACTGCAGGATGAATTGTATGTGGACTGGTGACAATATTTTGGCCCATTACATACGTATCCATTGATCAGGTTTGTACGTATATACATTCACATTTGTGCCGTCCGGAGATCATCTTTGTACATCAAGTCACGCTGAGTCATCTCAACAAAAACCACAAGGAACATGTGACATTCAACTCATGGAGCCCAGCCTACCAGCTGCTCAAGCGCACACAACCCACTTTCCCGTGACTGAAGCCCAGCCTGGCAGCAGCAGACGCAGCCCAGCCTCCGCCTCCCAGCAGACCAGCCCACGCAAACGCAATAATTAAAAAAACAAAGCCCCGAGGAGGGCTCGAACTTGTGACCTGAGGAAGCAGAGAGTAAGGCTAAACCACTAGACCACAGCAACTATTGTGTTAGGTCTTACAACTTATTACTTTTGATTATTAGCAGGAGCGTGCTGAACTAAAAAAAATAACCCAACCAAAGTCTGCTCATCACTCACAGTCGCAAGTGCCATTGCGGTTGCGGCGGCTCCTCGCGCAGTCGCGCTCGCGGTGTGCGGCTGCCCGCGTCGTCCGGATCCGGTCTCCGGTGGCGCTGCGGCGGCTCCCTGCTCTCAATCGCCCACTCCCTCTTGGCCTCTCCCATCTCCCTCCCGGCGGGCTCCCCGGTCCTGTTCCCGGTCCGGCGGATCCGGCCTGGGGTGGCACTGCGGCGGCTCTCAGTCGCTAACTCCCTCTCGGCCTCTCCATCTCCCTCCTGGCGGCCTCCAAGGTCCCGGCACGGCGGTCTCCGGCGCTCCACCCGCTGGTGTGCTCGGTGCAGCTGCCACCTGGTGTCCTGTGCACGAGACACCTCTGCCACGAGCCAGCGGCAGCGACCAGGGAATTAGTTGCTAAAGCTGCTGAAGTTGCTAAGCGTGTACAGGAGCTTGAGAGTGAATTAGTTGCTGAGAAGGCAGGAGCAGCAGAAGTTCGAGTTGAGATGGACGATCTGAAGAATCAAGTAGAGGAGGAGAGGGATGCAAGAAAGAAGGTGGAAGAAGAGACTGCTAGGCTCAAGAACCAAATAAGTGAGATGCATGGTTTCTTTCGTTCTTTCTTTGCTGCCAACTCTGCACCATCTAATGCCCCACAGTAAGTTTCAAAACTTTCTCAAATTAGTGTCTTGGCTGTCATTTTGATATGGACACATACCTGTGACCGAAGCTGTGGCCATGTATGCGATTTTGGAGTGACCATGGTAATCACTATAACGGCAAGTGTTCTCAGATTAGCATGTATCTAAGAACTTGGGTTGGTCATCTTATGTGAGAACTGAGAAGCCTATGTGTGGCTGGTCCTGTAATATTTTGGTCATGTGAACCTATTGTCCTGTAATATTTTGGTCATGTGAGCCTATTGTCATAGTGGTCACATGGCTGTGAACTAATGGTCATAACCTCTTGGTTCTGTAATGAAAGGTTCTGACCTTGGAGACTCAACTGTGAATGTACTGCTTATATTTGCTGGTGAAATGGATGTTATTTGAAATGCAAGATTTGTGTATTGGTTGTATTTGAAATGCAAGATTTGATATATTTGGAATGCATGTATGAATGTTTTTTATTTATAAATTGTGCTGTTTGCCTGGCCCAATTAAAAGCTATTTGGGTTGGCCCAAATAAGTATTGGGTAGGCTCTAAACAGCATAGAAAAAAGTGGGCTGGTTCAAAAAAAATTCGTATGGGCCATAAATAGTAGCAAAAAGATCTGGGCTAGCCTAAAAGATCTCATGTGGGCTCAGCCCAAGCAAGTTAGGTCGGGCTGAAATCAATAGAATTCAGATATGGGCTAAAAACAAGCTTCCAAACAGAAAATGGACTGGGCTAAAATTCAGCCACAAAGAGCCCACTATAAGATTGTTCTTACATGGGCTTTAGCAGGCCATGGTTTAATTTTGTGACTTAAAACCTATCGTCACAAACTTTTGTGACTTCTAAACCAATGTCATAGATTTATGACTCCAACATCAAAACGTCACAAATCATAGTTTAAGGCGCATGATTTTTGATGCAAGCTTTTTCGTCATTCAGTCGTCATAAATGATGACCTATGATATAAATTGCAGACATTATGAGAAAAGTAAAATGACATAAACCAACACATTTCTTGTAGTGGTGTATGGCCCCACCCACTACGGGATGGGGTTCATGACAGCGGCTTGGACTTTTTGAGGTCATCCATGCCAACGAAGACCATGACCCCGAGCTCAGGATCGTGGACACCAGCTCCGCAAGCAGCAAGATGACCAATGACCTGGGGCACTACCAACTCCCATACGACTTCCTAGGGAGATCAAGAGGCGATGACGAAGGCCATGGCGAGACCATGTCGCACAGGACGACTGGTGAATCACCACCATGACTACAGTGCCGCTACAGTGCCACCAAAATTGGCACAGTAGCACCACGCCACCCCATGCCATGACGTGGGTACAAGACCATGATTACAACCATGCCCGGACGTGCGCTACACCAAGACAAGATGGCATTCCATGCAAGCCAAGTTAGCAAGTTCCCTCCCTCTGGCTCACGACCCCTCAGTCGGGAGAACCTCCTTCTTTGTATGTGGCCTAGCCCCAGATTCTATATAATGGTAGCCAGGGCACCCTTCCAAGGCATCAGACTCTCGAAACCTTCATTTGGGTAGTCCATCTTCTAGCTCTAGCTCCACTCTCCTACCGCTCCACCATTCTTGCACCCCTATTGTAAGAACTTCAGAGCATTCAAGCGAGGAACACGCACTTGATCTTCTCTTAGACTGGACGTAGGGCTCTGGTCTGAACCAGTGTAATTCCTCATGTCTTTTAGATGCTACCATCGTCTTCCCGGAGCATCACGACAATTGTATAAATTTACTAGTCGGTCTACAAAACACTGACAATACACTTGCAATATATGTGTATAACCAGTATAACAAATACAACATCTAGATAAAACACCTACAACATACGTTTGAAATAGCCGAATCATTTGAAACATAAACTTGCAACATACGTGTATCGCCAGTGCAACATATGTAACATCTAGATAAAACACTTGCAACAATGATTGAAACAGCTGAAACCTTTGAAACATACACTTGCAATATATGTGTATAGCCAATGCAACATATGTAATATCTAGATAAAACACTTGCAACATACATTTGCAATAGCTAAAACATTTCAAACATACACTCTACAACATACGTGTCTAGCTAGTGCAACATATGTAACATCTAGATAAAACACTTGCAGCAAATGTTTGAAACAACTGAAACATTTGAAACATACAATTGCAATATATGTGTATAGCAATTGCAACATATACAACATCAGCACCAGGGCTACATTTTCTCATCTACATTGGTTTGCTCTGACGGGATCTAGTACCTTCTTGTTTCGCAATGAAGTTAAAGGTAAAATTGAAGATATTCAAAGGATACAAGTATCTTGCGTTCTTGGCTAGTTCCATTTGCCCAATGTCCCAAGATTAGGTTGAGTACAACTCCTTAAAAACTTGAGTTAGACACTACCAGGAAGATCAGACAAGCGTTGTGTAGCACACGACATTCCAACCTGAGATCAAAACTTCGTGCTAGCTCACACGGTCACCTTGCATGTTCTGGACCCAACCAATATTCTAGTTTCTGCCAATTTTGGTCATCGGCAGTATCATGCGCTACTCTGTATCATTCTTCTCTCGGTGCTGCCCATTTCGGTTCCCATGCACTTGTGTTTCCTGTGTGGTACTCATTCTCAGGCTGCAGTCTTCTGCAGACTATTGTTATCAATCATGCAACACAATCTCATACTTGAAAGAACTCCCATTTCGGTTCCCATGCACTTGTGTTTCCTGTGTGGTACTCATTCTCAGGCTGCAGTCTTCTGCAGACTATTGTTATCAATCATGCAACACAATCTCATACTTGAAAGAACTCAAGGGAGGGAAATTCGGAACAAAGCAGATAGGTGGAGAGCACTAGTGTAACACCCTAAAAATTTGAAAAGAAGAAAAATAGGAAAAATATGATTTTTGTATATTTTTGTGAGCATGAAAATTTAGAATGATAATAATTTTTATAAATTTAAAATTTAATATAAGAGTAGAAACATGTTTGTGCACTCATGCTGTTGCATTTAAATTTTTGAGATGAGTGGTTTGATTTAAATTCAAATTTGGATTTGAAAATCTTTTGAAAATTTGCTTTGAAAAATTAGAAAGGAAAAAAAAGGAAAATCATTTTCTTTCGGTTTTCAGCCCAGCGCTCGTCTCGGCCTGCTAGCAGCGGCCCGCTTACCTCCCCGCGCCCGCCTTCTCCCGAATGGGCCGAGCCCAGGCACGGCCTGCTGGCCCAGCCGCGCGCGCCGCTCCTTTGTCTCTCTGGCATGTGGGGCCCGCCAGTCAGTGACTGCTTTCACTTTCCTTCTCCTTCCTCCGGCGCTTTCCAAAAACGAACACCGTCGCCTTCCTCCTTCTCCGATCCGAATCCGCCGCAAATCTCCGCACTTTCCTTGTTTCCTCGCGCCTTCGGGCTATAAAAACGAGACCCCTGCATCGTACCGCCCCCATCCCATCCTTTTGGAGCCGCTCTAGTCGTCTCGACGCGCCACCGTGAGCACCACCACCGCCATACCCGCCACCGCAAGCTCGCCGCCGATTTCCGTTCGTCCCCGGCCCTATCTTCACGCAGGGTAAGGTCGCACGGATGCGCTCTTTCTTTCGGTGTTTTCAGTTTGGCGAATGGCGCTCGGGATGATCATCTTCGCAAGCTCCGGCGAGTTCGGGCGATGCCGGCCATGGCGCCACCGCACGGTCACCTTCTCCGGTGAAAGCGCCGCCGGCCTCCTCCCCCGATTAGATCTAGGCCGTTCGTTTTGAATCCGACGATCGAAAATTAAAGATACCCCTTCGGCCGGAAATTTTGCTAAAGAGACCCTGTAAGATTTAAGTTGTAAACCCGCAGTCCAAAACGTATTATCCCGCGTTCGTTTTGATCTGTTGAAAGCGTATTTCGTCTCAGTAATTGAAAAATACGTTTTATGATATTTACAGTTTTGCCACTGAGTTTGTTTTAGTCATAAATTATCCGTTTTAACTCCGATTTGATCCATTCAAATTGCGTTAGATTCATATTTGCGAGCTCTACATGATTATAGAACTGTACAGTAGGTTTGAGATAATTTATTTTCGAGTTTATATTAAAGTAATTATTTATCTATAGGAAATCTTAGAAAATTCATAACTTTTACGTTTTAAATCCAAATTTCGTGATCTTTATGTCTATGTGATCGTAGTAACATGTAGAAGAGTATTACAAACTTGTTATACTGTTAGTGCTACTGTTGGTTAGGTTTTCTATCTTTAAGATCCGATGTGAGATTTAATCTATTACTTTAATAAAGTAAATCTTGTTTAAATCATATCTTCTACGTTTTAGATCCGTTTTAGCTCATTCGAGTTGCGTTAGATTCATAGCAACGAGATTTACACGTTAGTGACAGTATTTGCCATATTACTAATTCTAAAATTTTATGGTTTAAATCATATCTTGATTAATAATTATGCAACTGGGTTTTGTAAATAAAATATGATTTGTTTTACTTTAGTTTCATAATTTGAATCTAAAATTTGACTTAATTCCATATATAGTATTTATAAAATATCTTATATATAAAACACATGAAACTAATAGTTTTATATTTTCTTCTATGAGCAAATCTTTCGGTAGATGTATCTTTTCAACCGTAGCTCTGATTAGTGTGCTTTTCGCGCCTGTGTGTTCATAGCAATGCATAGAACCTCTTTAAAATCTTTTCACATATTGTTTCATATGTTTGGTGTACTGTTCTAATTTAGATCTATTGTTTGCTTCGTGTATGATTGTATGGATACGTGTGTGGTGATTTATGATTTCGTCCAGTCGGTGAGATATACGTGGTTATCAAGAAGAAGAAGAAGAACGTTGAAGATTAAAGCTTACCGAAGGATCGGTGTTTAAGGCAAGTATAGCATGGGATTATTCTTGTTTCCTATTCACCTTTAATATACTTAATTCATGTGCATGTGTCTACCTTGTTACCATTAAGGATATCCTAGTTTTTGTATTTTGTACCTTGATACCCATGGGACATTGCATTGGGTAGTATTTATGCTAGTGCTCAAGATAAATAACCATGATCTGTAACTTGACTAATGGTATATGCAATAAACGTTTAAAAGATGCTTTATAGCAACATGGCTCAAGGGGGCTAGAGCATGGGGTATTTTTGGTGCTCTAGTTTCTCTCCTTAAGGACTTATCTGTAAGCGAACATCCGGGACTTACAGTACAACTATGAGGGCTATATGGCTCTGGCTTTAGTCAAGTATGAGGACCTTTTCTAGCTTGTTAGTGGTAACCTTCATGGCGTAAGAACGGCTTGACGAATCGGGTATAGTGCGGCCTCTGTCCTTATGTGTATAGGCTGCGCGTCATTGTGCCATTTGGAAGGGGGGCTCTACATCTGTTTGCCGAGTGAATCTAATGGCCCTAACTTGTTAGACGAACCTTTGAAAGACTTCATAGTGAACCCTGCCGACCTTCCTTGGAAGTGGGTCAAGAGATTAGCTACCTCGGGCGAAAGGGTAAATCACGACTCACAGTGAAAGTGTACAACCTCTGCAGAGTGTAAAACTGTTATAACAGCCGTGCTCACGGTCACGAGTGGCCTTGGACCCTTACAGAATAAATGATGAACACTGATGATAATGATAATACTGATGATATTAAAGCTCACTAATGATTATTGTTTCTTGCTATACATTATTCTTGTTTACATGATCATGAGGTTATTGGGGCTTATGTTAAACTTGTTGCTACTCAACTGCTAAAAAGATGACTCACTAAAAGCTATTGCAGTAAACCCGTGTCAAACTTTTTGAGCTTCATGAACCCCATGTTATATTTGTTGAGTTCGACATGGACTCACTCTTGCTATTTCCCCACATCTCAGGAAGAGTACCAGACTGTTAGATTCTGGAATTGTTAGGCTTGTGATCAACCAGTTAGTTTGATCCTGGAGTGAAGGTTGCACCCGGTGTTCGGAGTTGTCTTTCCGCTGTGTTGCTCTCTAAGGTATATTTTATACTATTGTGTTATGTATATTAAGCATTTGTCTTTTGATATTACACTTATCTGTGGCTATATGTGAGATTTGTCTTCTTTATTTCACATATGGTGTATGTCTGGTTTTGTCCTTGAAACCGGGTGTGACAGAGTGGTATCAGAGCAATGCTGACTGTAGGACGCAAGCCTAGTTAGAACTGGACGTTTAGCATGTTCTCATTGTTGCCTATTTCTTGCTTCTCTTTAATTTTGTTATTTTCTCAAAGTTATGCTTAATTCTATCCCCGTTCTGTTATAAAAACCTTGTCTCTATTTGAACCTTTTCTCCTTGTCTATTAGACGGCTCGTGACGAGAAGACTGTGGATTTCAGAGGTTAAGAGGACTGAATTGTGTCGCTCTTGCTCACTTTTGACAAGAAACCATTAGCGATGCAAAACCAATTACTAGAAGAAATGGCTCAACATAGGAATTCTCAACGATGCTTATCTCAAGGTCAAGCCAACATATCCAAGGGGTCAGAGAAGATACAAGTAGTAGAAGCTTGGAAGAATATGAAATCCAATAAAGATGTTGATAGTAAGGCATTTGGAGAGCAGGAACAATGTCACTGCTGTAAGCATTATGGTTTTCCCTGTCTTCGAAATGAGTCTAATAAGGGGAAAGTCAAGGTGGATCCAAATTTTGCGATCAACATGGACAAGAAGAGAAAGGCAATCTCATTAGAACCACTTGTGGAAAGCAATCAGTAAGCAAGTTATACTACATTATCACATGCAGCCCTGATCCCCTGTCAAACAAATCCAAACCCTGAAGAGTTAGAAGCCCCTCCCGCTAAAACTACTCCCCATGAAGTAGTCATAGATGGGTGGACAATTACCTATAAGGAGTATCAACCCCGAAAGGCCAAACAAGCTAAGAAACAAGCCAAAGGGACGAAGGTGAACTTTTATGGCCAGCAAGATAGCAGCATACCAAACAACAGTTCTGTAGAGTATGACATCACAAAAGATCCAGCTAAGAGAAAGTGTTATCATTGCCAGCAGGAAGGACATTATATCAAATCTTGCCCACAGAAGAATCCACAACAGCAAGACCCAGGACAGGATGTCCAAAAGGAGCATGTGCAGGGAAATAAATTAAAAAGAAATTACATCCATGTAAGGTTGAAACATGTGGATATTTCCACCATTCCCGGAGCTAAGGAGGTCGTGTTTGGATCAATTCCAGTAAGTTCAGGAAATGCCAAGGTTTTGTTTGACCCCAGTGCCTCACATTCGTTCATATCTAGACAATATGTAAAAGATCATAACATACTTATGCTTCCAAGGGGGAAAACAGTTATGGTTGAAACTCCAAGAGGTGAAATAAAGGCAGACCGTATATGCCCAAAAGTTAGTCTGGACATAAAGGGGGTAAATTTTAAGGTAAACCTCATTGTTTTGGAATTAATGGGCATTGATGTTATCCTTGGAATAGACTGGTTATCTACTTGTAAAGGAGTGATTAAGTATGCCCAATGTTCAGTGTTTCTAACTACACTTTCAGGAGAAAGGATTAAGTATGAGGGTATTAAATCTATACCTGAGGGATGCCAGGTTGACCCATCTTAAGGTATGAGTTATAAGAATGGTAAAGAGAGATGCAGAGATTCAGATGTCCATATAAAGCAATAAGGAATGTAAGAGACGTTATCTACTCTGGAAGCTGCTACAATCACACCATATTTAAGGAATAGGAGTTATGTCCCATGTAATAAAACCGCTAGTAGCCAAGTTGAGTCGTCTTAATGTGTGGCTTATGAACTTTTAAGTGTTTAGTTGCTTTGTGCTTATGTTTATGCTTGAGTTGGAATTTTGTAATGAGTGGAATGATCTCGTGGGTTTTGACCATGATTTCATTTAGTTTATATGTATAAGGTATAAGGATTAATGAAATAAATAGCTGGGTTTTGGTTATCTCCTGCTTTCTATATCTTGTCTTTCGGAGCAGCCTGTCTTTATCAACTTATATCTCTGTTCTTGAAAGACCAAAAATCATGAGAAAATTCTGACAAGAGTGGACTTCAACATCTCTCTCTAAATGCAAGAACCACCCTCATAGCTATTTTGGATTGGGAGATACAAAAATCACAAGACGATGCAACTGTGCTGTCTGAAACCTGGAACAGAATATGTTATGTGTTGTTTTCGGTCAAGTTAGCTGCGGAATCTAGAAGTGTGTTCTATAAGAAAGTTGCAGAGAATTTTATAAGCTTTCCATCGGTGTAAACTATAGTTTCATTGGATTAACAGAATGAGAGTTACAGCTGTTTTACTGCACTGCTGATTTTCTGCTCGTGAGAAATTTCAGATTTCTTATTCTTACCCATACACAAGAGTATTATTGGGATGTCAGAACACTTTATGCTAAGTAGCTCATCTAGAAGAAGGGTTCAAGCTACCCTATTTGGTGTCCCTTATTTTAAGGGGGGTAGCCAATGTAATGAAGGATTATTAAGATTGAACTCTTTAGTTGGAAGTATTGGTTAGTCTCCATGATTGAGTTGCCACTCTTGAGCAAAAATGTTCTGTGAACAAGGTTGATAATTTTGGATCCATGAAGACGAGAGTTGTCCCTTTGGATAGTTCATGATTATGATCATCTATACTTGTTCGTGTTGCTGATGTTGGTCACTTGATGACAGGAAGTGTAGTGTCTCATGACTCAGGAGCCTTATATGACGTCTCGCACTAATATGTGGAAAAAGATTGATGTTTCTGCCATTGAAGGATGTTATGGGTATGATGAAGCCGAGCACTATCAAAATAACAATGTTGAAGAGCAAGTTGGGAGTGAACTAAGTCAGAATCCACAACAACGAAAGCGAAAAAGGAAAGCCCTTAAGAAGCCTGTTCAAGGAAGCAAAGCGCAGCAAAACTATGTCAATGGAAGACTGAGCAATGTGGATATGGATAAAATTCATGGAGTTACCAAAGTAGTGGGAGGCTATATTCAAGTAAGCTCAGTACAAGTTTTTGCTTTATTTGACCCCAGTGCTTCGCATTCTTTCATTTCCGCCGACATGGAAGAGACGTGCAAGATGGTGAAGTGTCCAATGAGGAGGCCTTTGCTAGTTCAAACCCCAGTGGGAGAAATACAGACAGATTAGATATGCCTGAATGTCAGTCTTGTCATAAACAAGGAAAACTTCACCGCAACACTCATTGTGTTGGAGTCACTTAAAATTCGCGTGGTTCTTGGTAATGGATGGCTCTGTGCACACAAAGGAGTGATTCATGGTACTAGGTGCACAATGCTCTTAACAACACCGTCAGGGAAAAGAATTGAGTATCAAGGTGGTCGACTTTTACCTGAGGGAGATGAGAATGATCAATTAGAAGATAGGTACACCAAGGATAGCAAAGAGGACCATGAGTTTACTGAAGTCATAGCAGAGGAACAAATAACTTTGGAGGAGCTCAATAGGAGAGATGATCATGTTTAGGCAGATTAGTCAGTCGGGATATGAGAAACTGTCTCATGACTCTGCACGAAAGAGTAATTTGGAAAATGAGGATCAAATAAAGACAAAGTGTCATTATCTCTTTTGTCATCATCTTCCAAATCTCGGGACGAGATTCATTTTAAGGGGGTAGAATTGTAACACCCTAAAAATTTGAAAAGAAGAAAAATAGGAAAAATATGATTTTTGTATATTTTTGTGAGCATGAAAATTTAGAATGATAATAATTTTTATAAATTTAAAATTTAATATAAGAGTAGAAACATGTTTGTGCACTCATGCTGTTGCATTTAAATTTTTGAGATGAGTGGTTTGATTTAAATTCAAATTTGGATTTGAAAATCTTTTGAAAATTTGCTTTGAAAAATTAGAAAAGGAAAAAAAAAGGAAAATCATTTTCTTTCGGTTTTCAGCCCAGCGCTCGTCTTGGCCTGCTAGCAGCGGCCCGCTTACCTCCCCGCGCCCGCCTTCTCCCGAATGGGCCGAGCCCAGGCACGGCCTGCTGGCCCAGCCGCGCGCGCCGCTCCTTTGTCTCTCTGGCATGTGGGGCCCACCAGTCAGTGACTGCTTTCACTTTCCTTCTCCTTCCTCCGGCGCTTTCCAAAAACGAACACCGTCGCCTTCCTCCTTCTCCGATCCGAATCCGCCGCAAATCTCCGCACTTTCCTTGTTTCCTCGCGCCTTCGGGCTATAAAAACGAGACCCCTGCATCGTACCGCCCCCATCCCATCCTTTTGGAGCCGCTCTAGTCGTCTCGACGCGCCACCGTGAGCACCACCGCCGCCATACCCGCCATCGCAAGCTCGCCGCCGATTTCCGTTCGTCCCCGGCCCTATCTTCACGCAGGGTAAGGTCGCACGGATGCGCTCTTTCTTTCGGTGTTTTCAGTTTGGCGAATGGCGCTCGGGATGATCATCTTCGCAAGCTCCGGCGAGTTCGGGCGATGCCGGCCATGGCGCCACCGCACGGTCACCTTCTCCGGTGAAAGCGCCGCCGGCCTCCTCCCCCGATTAGATCTAGGTCGTTCGTTTTGAATCCGACGATCGAAAATTAAAGATACCCCTTCGGCCGGAAATTTTGCTAAAGAGACCCTGTAAGATTTAAGTTGTAAACCCGCAGTCCAAAACGTATTATCCCGCGTTCGTTTTGATCTGTTGAAAGCGTATTTCGTCTCAGTAATTGAAAAATACGTTTTATGATATTTATAGTTTTGCCACTGAGTTTGTTTTAGTCATAAATTATCCGTTTAAACTCCGATTTGATCCATTCAAATTGCGTTAGATTCATATTTGCGAGCTCTACATGATTATAGAACTGTACAGTAGGTTTGAGATAATTTATTTTCGAGTTTATATTAAAGTAATTATTTATCTATAGGAAATCTTAGAAAATTCATAACTTTTACGTTTTAAATCCAAATTTCGTGATCTTTATGTCTATGTGATCGTAGTAACGTGTAGAAGAGTTTTACAAACTTGTTATACTGTTAGTGCTACTGTTGGTTAGGTTTTCTATCTTTAAGATCCGATGTGAGATTTAATCTATTACTTTAATAAAGTAAATCTTGTTTAAATCATATCTTCTACGTTTTAGATCCGTTTTAGCTCATTCGAGTTGCGTTAGATTCATAGCAACGAGATTTACGCGTTAGTGACAGTATTTGCCATATTACTAATTCTAAAATTTTATGGTTTAAATCATATCTTGATTAATAATTATGCAACTGGGTTTTGTAAATAAAATATGATTTGTTTTACTTTAGTTTTATAATTTGAATCTAAAATTTGACTTAATTCCATATATAGTATTTATAAAATATCTTATATATAAAACACATGAAACTAATAGTTTTATATTTTCTTCTATGAGCAAATCTTTCGGTAGATGTATCTTTTCAACCGTAGCTCTGATTAGTGTGCTTTTCGCGCCTGTGTGTTCATAGCAATGCGTAGAACCTCTTTAAAATCTTTTCACATATTGTTTCATATGTTTGGTGTACTGTTCTAATTTAGATCTATTGTTTGCTTCGTGTATGATTGTATGGATACGTGTGTGGTGATTTATGATTTCGTCCAGTCGGTGAGATATACGTGGTTATCAAGAAGAAGAAGAAGAACGTTGAAGATTAAAGCTTACCGAAGGATCGGTGTTTAAGGCAAGTATAGCATGGGATTATTCTTGTTTCCTATTCACCTTTAATATACTTAATTCATGTGCATGTGTCTACCTTGTTACCATTAAGGATATCCTAGTTTTTGTATTTTATACCTTGATACCCATGGGACATTGCATTGGGTAGTATTTATGCTAGTGCTCAAGATAAATAACCATGATCTGTAACTTGACTAATGGTATATGCAATAAATGTTTAAAAGATGCTTTATAGCAATATGTCTCAAGGGGGCTAGAGCATGGGGTATTTTTGGTGCTCTAGTTTCTCTCCTTAAGGACTTATCTGTAAGCGAACATCCGGGACTTACAGTACAACTATGAGGGCTATATGGCTCTGGCTTTAGTCAAGTATGAGGACCTTTTCTAGCTTGTTAGTGGTAACCTTCATGGCGTAAGAACGGCTTGACGAATCGGGTATAGTGCGGCCTCTGTCCTTATGTGTATAGGCTGCGCGTCATTGTGCCATTTGGAAGGGGGGCTCTACATCTGTTTGCCGAGTGAATCTAATGGCCCTAACTTGTTAGACGAACCTTTGAAAGACTTCATAGTGAACCCTGCCGACCTTCCTTGGAAGTGGGTCAAGAGATTAGCTACCTCGGGCGAAAGGGTAAATCACGACTCACAGTGAAAGTGTACAACCTCTGCAGAGTGTAAAACTGTTATAACAGCCGTGCTCACGGTCACGAGTGGCCTTGGACCCTTACAGAATAAATGATGAACACTGATGATAATGATAATACTGATGATATTAAAGCTCACTAATGATTATTGTTTCTTGCTATACATTATTCTTGTTTACATGATCATGAGGTTATTGGGGCTTATGTTAAACTTGTTGCTACTCAACTGCTAAAAAGATGACTCACTAAAAGCTATTGCAGTAAACCCGTGTCAAACTTTTTGAGCTTCATGAACCCCATGTTATATTTGTTGAGTTCGACATGGACTCACTCTTGCTATTTCCCCACATCTCAGGAAGAGTACCAGACTGTTAGATTCTGGAATTGTTAGGCTTGTGATCAACCAGTTAGTTTGATCCTGGAGTGAAGGTTGCACCCGGTGTTCGGAGTTGTCTTTCCGCTGTGTTGCTCTCTAAGGTATATTTTATACTATTGTGTTATGTATATTAAGCATTTGTCTTTTGATATTACACTTATCTGTGGCTATATGTGAGATTTGTCTTCTTTATTTCACATATGGTGTATGTCTGGTTTTGTCCTTGAAACCGGGTGTGACAACTAGTGTGTATAGTGAGTGGTGATTGCATTGGTCCTGTTCATCTGGCTTATAATCCGTCTTATTCAGCTTGTTTTTTCAGCCGGAACAGTATTTTTCACTCACAAAAAATCAGCCAACAGTGTTTTTCAGCCGGCTTATAATTCCAGCCGAACGGGGCCATTGTCTTGTGCCAGTGGGCTTTCTGTAGATGGAGATAGCTAGGAAGGAAGATGCAATACATATAGGGGCGCACATTATGCCTTGGGGGTGAGTATATGTAACACCCTAGCCTGTTAGAATCCTGTAGTAGTTGTGAAGTTGGGCCATGTGGCATATGAGGAGTTGTAGTTGGTGGGTTTAGTCATGAGAGCTAGTTTATAATCCTTGTCGTTCCAAACGTAGCACTCCGGGTTAACACTTCTAAACGAAGCGAGGACGAAAGTGTAAGAGAGCTACTATGTGTATGCAGGCCCGTTCCACGTGCGGAGCTGGGCCATGTAAGCAGATTTTGAACACGAGGTGTTACAGTATATACATGAAGAATAGATGGTCAAAGCAAGCATATCAGAAATTATAAAGGATTCGAGTCCCTCATTGCTTTCTCCCAGCTGAAATTATTGTTTTTCAAGTGCGCAAATATATTACTTCTTACCATTCATAGGCTATCAGTCATGTGTAGTTACATATAAAGCAGCATATTACAGACCACGGTCATCAATATATGTTATAATTCACAATATTTTACCAAGTATAATTAAAAATACGCAAAGCTCCAAACACTGCGTTATTTATTTTAGGGACTTATGCAAAGAAAATAAGGTACGATGCAACTAAATTGCACGAATCAAGAAAATAAGATTGGACACTAAATTGCACGAATCAAGTAGACTAGCGGAACAACTAAAGGCATGTCCCATTAAAGTACTTACCAATTAATTATGTTGTTACCACATGATTAATATATACTGAAAAAATTTATTGTATTTCCAAAATAAGGTGCAATAAGACGAATTAAGATCTATATAAGAGAATACGCATGTTCATGGTTTAGATGCAGACCAGCTACCCACCAACGTGATCGTAACAAAACAAGTAGAGATGGGGTTGATCGGGTTATCTTGTCTGCCGTTTAGACTTTAGACCCACATCAATCATAAATTGTTTGGGCATAAAAATTCTGCTACCTGAAAGCTTGGATTTCCTTTTTTATTGGTTAACCTAACCTCATGTACCAGTTTTGAACACCCAAAATTTCTAATAACTGAGTCTTATTACCTCACCTGAGTTTACCAAATTACCCAAATGCCCACCTCTAATAGCCCGCACTCAAAACTGCATCATCATGTTCAAAACACGCTCCCTGATGGTGCTGGCTTGCAATCTATACGTACTTCTTTATACTTCAATGTGGTAAACATGCATGGAGTACCATGAGGGGTTTCTTTTCTAGGTGCCACCCATTCACATGAGAAGATGGCGATCATGTTCATGGCTGGCGGCAAATGGGTTCATCGATGGCAGCTGATGAGAGACAAAGAATACAGAGGGAGTTGTGTGGTTGGCTGTTGGAATATTGGACAAAGAGAATGAAGGCACGTACAGGCACTCTGTTTTCAGCACTGTATGGTTAATGGCCAACTGAAACGGCTGGTGCTTCTTGGCACCCTCCTCTGTTGCCATCTTCAACCATTGCTTCAATAAGCCAATTATATATACCAACATGGATATAGGTGAGCATCCTTGTCCCTTTCAGATACGTGTGGGTAAAGTGTTCTGCAGTAATGTAAGGCCTATTCCATCCAACTAACTCCAAGTTGACCCCTGTATACAAGTATGCATAATAAAGTAAATGGATTGATTGTTACTAATTCCTGCTCCAGTAATTACGTAAGTGGTTAAGCTAGTTCATACTTTAGGGCTGTACTAGTTGCTCTTTGATGTTACCATGGAGTTGACATCTGTTAATTGCGATTTCATCTTTCAAACCAGCCACTAAATTAATTGCCATGAAATGGACAATGGTTATTGTTTGGTTGTCTCCTACCCTCATATGGTGGAACTATAAAACTACATCAGGAATGGTTCAGATTACACTAAGGTCAACTCAACCAAAAGATAAACATGTTTTATTTTGTTTCTAAAGTGATGCATCTGACATAATAAGCCAAAAGGCAAATCAACCAATGCTGCAAGAGGCAGACCTTCGCTTGAACACAAGAAGTATGAAAATCAACTACTAATTTGCTAGCTATACCACCATCCATTATCGGTCGATGGAAAACTAATATTGCAGAAACTACAAATCTATTCCTTCTCGTCTCACCAATTGAATGCGTGTAGAAGGGTCACCAATTGAATGCTAGCTATACGAGACATTTATTGCCCAAGCTTAAATTGGTTGCATGAAGATTATGAGAGAATACGCAAGAAGGAACAAGTCTTCATCCAAGCCAAGATATATTACATGGAATACAATTATATTTGCAGAGAGGCCAACATGTATGATGCACAAGTGGAGACAAGATTATAGGAATATGGTAAATGATCACGCAACATCACACCAAATTGTTGGACTTCAATCCTTACTGAAAAATGCACCAAATTCCACGATCCATGCGCACTAGCCGCCTTTGTATATGTGGGTTTCATATTATACATGGATGAAAAGCTTATCAACTCTATTTTATTTCCATCCCTACAAACAGCTTGTCATTTCGACTTCACATCAAGGAGTAATGGCCATTTTAGTGAATACTGCTAGAATAATTTGTAACTATGCCACGCAAAACTCCATGAGAATTGCATTAGAGGAGAGCTTTGACCTACTCAATCTTCAAGAACTGAAGTCCAGTTCACAGCCAACTAGAATGGTTGTTACTAGTGGAACTTATAGAAGTGCCCATGTCATCAGCATCTGTGCGATTGGTCCATATATATAATTCTTATTCATATATATAATAGTCTAGCTATAATCCGCTTTTCAAAGTTAACATGACGCCACACATGTGATAGGGTGCTGAATACTGCTTGCGTGTTGAAATGTGTTACAGACATTTAACTAGTCAGCTCTTATCTGACCTCTTTAACTTTGCGTGCTGCCATGCATGTAGGTAAAAAGCAGATGTATGCAACCTTATAGCGGCAGCTACATGTATGCTGGGCTAATGTGGATCTATTATGTGCTGGCAACCGCCTGCCTTGTGGCATTGACTGACCTGTTCCTCCTCTCCAGCGCTATGCTTTCCGACTTAATCCGGTTGCATTAGGTTAGTAATGAATTATATACCACTAACCTTATAATCTAGGTTGAGCAAGAGAGTACAGTATTCGAAATCCTTTCTAACTAGGATTTGGTTCGTTGTGCGGACGAGGCCATAGGTAACAATTAAATACATCCACATTCGATCATTATAGCAAATTATACATATTGTATTCGAGTTGATGTAGGAATAATAATGAACTGTCAAATTTAGATGCACTAGTAGAAAAGAGTACAACACCGACGCCCCCTTTTTATACCATAGGCGGTTTTAGTTATCACGTGCCTTTGGTATAAAAAGGGCGGTCTCATAGCTGCCAACCGCTTATGAAGATGCATTACCACAGGCGGTTGGCTTACACAGGCAGTTGGCTTAAGCCAACCGCCTATGGTAATGCATCTTCACAGGCCTTAAGCCAACCGCCTGTGCAAATGTTTCATTTACACAGGCGATTGGCTTAAGGCCTGTGAAGATGCATTATCACAGGCGGTTGGCTTATCCAACCGCCTGTGATTTTCTGGGTGTAAATGCCACTTCTTCCTCCCCGAGCAGCACTGTATCTCGCAGCCACCTTCCATTGGAGGCGATTTTGGAGGTCCAAATTTTACAAAATACAAGGGGGAGGTTTTGATCTTGATTTTTTGGAAAGAGGTTGCCAAAAAAAAGTTAGTTTATGTCCCAATTGCCTCAATTTGCTCATTAATGCTCAATTAGAGCCACTTTTTAGATCTAGGGTTTCACCATGAGTGTGGGAGAAGAATAGCTAGCTTCTTGTCTTTATTTCTTAAGATGGTTAGATGAGGTTGCTCAAGATGGTTGGATAATGCCTCTCATCTCTCTTTTCATGTTTGCTTCTCAATTTTTAGCTAGTTTATGCAAGATTGAATCAATGGTGTGTTCTTGTATATTTATGTAGAGAGAGAAATGTAGATTTTTTACTTTTCAATTATGTGGTACTTTGGTTTTTTACTTCAATATCTCTCCTTATTTCTAAATATATTTTTCCACATCTATACATTTCTAATGAATTGTGTGTTTCTATAATTATGCTATATACTTAGATTTTTTTTAATCATGCAACTTAGGTTTTTTCCTTTAATCCCAAGCTAAACCATAAACCCTAGATAATAAACCCTAGATAAATCTTATCTAAACCCTAAATCATGAATGGTGTTTTACAGGTAGTGATGGAGAGGTCATTCTAGATGTATAATTTATCAAGACTAGATCCATCATACATAACTGAGGTTTAGAGGTTTATTGATACTGCTAAGAACCATGCTTTAAGAACAAGAAAGACGCACATACATTGTCCATGCATGGATTGTAGAAATTTTGTTGTATCTGATGACATTCAACAAATCCTTACTCATGAAGGATTACTTGATTTGGACAAAGCATGGAGAGGGTAGCTCTGCGCCTTATGCAACTGGAATTCCTACGAACATCGATGCCGATGGTCCAGAAGTGCTTGTTGATGGGTTTGAGTTCATACACGAGACACAACAACCTGACACTGATGGTCTAGCAGCTGAACATGTTGTGCCAAATGTTCCTGATCATGGTTTCGCTGGAGGAAATGAAGATGGCGCTGAAACTAATATAGCTGCGGAAGATGCAAAATTTTCTAGAGGCAATGTTGCGTCGTCATGCGGAAGATCCATCAGTGTTCTTCATGACGCTGCGGTCTGTGCTAAAGTTGTTGGTGTGCAAAGCTAGATATGGTCTTTCTGATGCTGGCTTCGATGCGTTCTTGAGCATTATCGCAGACATGATTCCTAAGGAGAACAAAGTACCTGCTAACACATACTATGCAAAGAAGCTAATCAGTCCACTCACGATGGGTGTTGAGAAGATCCACGCTTGTAGAAATCACTGTATCCTATATTGAGGTGATGATTATAAGGACTTGGACAGCTGTCCGAAGTGTGGTGCAAGTAGGTACAAGACAAATAAAGACTACATAGAGGAAGAGTGTGTTGCCTCTGTGTCTAAGGGAAAAAAATGAAAGAAGACCCAACAAAAGACCCAGAAGAGTAGTTCAAAACCCACCGGCAAAGAAAAGGAAGAAGTAGACTATTAAGCGTAGAAAATATTCCTGCTTTGGTGATGTGGTACCTTCCTGTGGTCGATCGATTGAGGTGTTTGTTCGCTAACCCAGAGGATGCCCAACTTATGAGCTGGCATGCTTCTGATGAGCACAAAGACGATGGGAAGCTTCGGCACCCAGTCGATGGCCAGCAGTGGAAAGATTTCAATGAAAACCACAAGGACTTTGCAAGGGAACCAAGGAATGTTAGGTTCGCACTGAGTACTAACGGAATGAATCCATTTGCTGAGAGGAGCAGCAAGCACAACACATGGCCGGTGATCCTCACCATCTACAACCTTCCTCCATGGTTGATGCAGAAGCGAAAGTACCTTTTGCTAACCATCCTTATCTCTAGACCTACACAGCCTGGAGTTGATATGGATGTTTTCTTAGAGCTCTTAATGCAGGACATGAAGATACTGTGGGAAACAAGTGTTCAAAATGTTGGACGAGTACCGCAAAGAATCATTCACGCTCAGAGCAATTATCTTTGTTACGATCAACGACTACCCTGCTCTCTTTACATTATCAGGGCGGTTCAAGGGGACACCGCTTACGTGTGGTATGCATAGATGACACCGCTTACGTGTACCTTACTGCATCTAAGAAGATAGCGTACATGAGGCACAGACGCTTCTTATCAAAAGGACATAGGTACCGATAGAAAAAGATGGATAAGTACTTTGACAATAATAGTGAACTACAGTCTACTGCTCCATCAGGTAACAGTAAAGGCAAAAAAAATTTTAGCATAGTCAGTAAACTCAAATTTGTTTTCGGAAAGAAGACAAAAGACAGAAAAACCAAGAAAGAATGTCAAACCAGCTCCAGGGGCTACATTCAAGAAGTCTATTTTCTTTGAGTATTTGGAATACTGGCCAGAGTTAGACGTACGCCACGTGATCGATGGTATGCACGTTTAGAAGAACGTGTTTGAAAGTCTAATAGGCACCTTGCTAGACATAAAGGGCAAGACAAAGGAAGGACTAAATTCACGCATGGACATGGTACAATTAGGCATAAAAAAAGAACTTCACCCTGTTCGGCTAGAAAATGGCAAGTACCACCTCCCTACAGCAAGCTACAACCTCAACAATGATGAGAAACATGCAATGTGTGTGTGGATAAAGAAATTGAAAGTTTCATCTAGATTCTGCTCTAGCATACGGAGTATTGTGTCAATGAAAGACCTTACACTCACCAACTACAACTCACATGATTGTCATGTCATGCTAACTACTTTCCTCCCTATTGCCATCAGGGCTATAAACCCAGTGTGGATAAAGGTTGCAGTCACACTGTTTTGCTACTTCTTCAATAGGATCTCACAGAAGGTGATAGACTATGATGAGTTGGCGTCTCTTAAGGAATTTGCAGTGGAGACAGTGTCATAGTTTGAGATGTGTTTCCCCCCAGCATTCTTCGATATGATGGTTCACCTTATGGTGCACTTGGTTCCACAAATAGAGGCACTGGGTCCCATGTACTTGCATGAAATGTGGACGTATGAGCGTTTCATGTCAATACTAAATTGCTATGTATCAACTCGTGCTTGTCCAGAGGCGTCTATGGTAGAGGGGTACTTAACCGAAGAGGCTATTGAGTTCGGAGGTCCATTCTGCAATAGGGTCCTAAAAGACCAAGTTGCAATAGGTCTACCTCCATCATGACACGAGGGTAGGCTGACTGGAAGATGGAGGATGGGAAAGAAAACATTGCTCCCAAATGATTACAATACAGTTCTCGAGGCACATCACAGCGTCCTACATCAGCTTTCGATAATGGAGCCTTTGATCAACCAACACATTAAAGAGGTTCGCGAACATAATCATGGGCACACGGAAGAATGGTTAATGAAGGAACACAAGAATTGGTTCTCTTCATGGCTAAGGGAGCAGGACATACCTAATGGGGAAACACTCGAGGAACGCACCATCAAGGTGTTAGCATCTGGACCATCACGCCAGGTCAGGACATGGCAAACCTATGACATTAGTGGCTTCATGTTCTGTACCAAGTCCAAGGACCAAAAGAGTATGGCACAAAACAGTGGGGTTCGATGCGACACCAAAGAATCTAAAACTGGTGAGGAAACTACATATTTTGGCTTCATTGAGGACATATGGGAACTAGACTATGGTACATTTTAGATCCCTATGTTTCGATGTCAATGGGTTGAAGACAAACATGTCACAGTGGACAACTATGGGGTCAGAGTTCTTGATCCAAGTAAGGTAGGCTATAAAGATGATCCATGGATAATGGCTAATCGCGCTGCACAAGTCTTCTAAGCTGAACAGATCCTGTCTCCTAATGATCAAAAGAAAAGTACTGACAAGCCAAAGCATGTAGTTTTTCCTAGAAAGCAACAAGCCATAGGAGTTGATGGTGTATCTGACCTGGATGAATTTAACCAGTTCAGCGACATGTCTCTCTTTGTAGATGATCATCCAGTAAAGATAAGGAATGTTGAGAGAAGCATTCCATAGAGCTCGTTGCCCTGGGTGCGTCACGATGGACAAGGAAGAACAATAGTTGCCTAGATTTTATTTGTCATTTGCCATGTAATCCATTTATGATAAAATGTGTACCTTATGCTATGTGCCCTTCTCTATTTCTACATGTAAGACCCTATGCTTATTTCACCTTCATGAAATCCTAAGTGAGAAAAATTAGATGAATGGCTTGGTCACTAAGCTTTGTTGAGTCCATGAGCATTCCGATGTTGTATTTATCTCAAACTTTTTCTAAGGCTTACTAGTGCCATTGATGTTCAACCCACTAAGTTTGGGATTTTTCTGATGTGGTTTGGTACTTTATCCGGTTTAATTGAATTTATGCGCGACGTCACCCGGTAATTAGCGCTTGAACTGAGTCTACCCCTAAAACGACCTCAAATGGTGCCAAACTTCTCCACAGGGTCTCATCTACCCTAGGAAACAAAGCTTTGTTGCGGTTGATGGAAAAACTTTCATCTCATTTAGCACGAAGAAAAATGTAATAATAGCTTGCATGACTAGAAAATCCTGAGATCTTGTGTTGGGCCATCATTTGGGTGTAGGAGGTTGCCAAAAATTTTCAAGACATTTGGAGATAGGCATAAGATACATGCTTCACATACGTAGAAGAGTCCTTCCACCAAACCATGATCAAACATATGGGTTCCTCAGCTTTATATTATCAACGATAAATTACACCAAGGACTATATTTTTTTGTAGCATTTACACAAAACAATAAAGCTAACAAATTGGATTCATATTTTTCTGGTATTCCTAGAATTATTTATGTATTAAACAAGATATTAGGCACATATTCAATTTAAATCATTTTAAATAAAGTTGCATACAAAAGTACCTCAAACATAAAATTTCATATTTTTAACATGTATATCTAGTCAAGAGGAACACAACAAAGTTTTTTCACTAATTGAGGACAAATATTTTTGAAGAAATGATTTTTTGAATTATTTAAACATTTTCTGAAAATATATATAAGGAAAACTTAAAATAAATTGAAAATAATTTCTACAGACAGTTTTCTTTGGGAACCGTATGTAGAAATGCGTTTCTACAAGCGGCCCTCGTAGTGAACTGGAAGTAGAAATGCATTTCTACAGGCGGCCCTCGTAGTGAACTGCCTGTAGAAATCATTTCTACAGGTGGTGGTCAACACCAGCCGCTTGTAGAAAATGCCCCCTGTATATATTTTAGCTCTTCCGCCTAAAATTTTTCTAAGTCCCTGGCGCCCAGTTCATTTGAAACAACGTCGACAGGCTGTCCGATTTTTCCACGCTGCCACCGCCGCCCTCGACGCCGTCTAGCCGGACCCCTCAGTCTTTGTCGCACCCGGCCGCCGTCGAGCACTGTGGTGAGCTTCTCCTCCTCGCTCTCTCTCTGTGCGTGCGCGCGTGATTGCGGTGGCGGCTATGGCGTGCGGCGGTATTGGTGGCGGCGGCTGTGGTGGTGGCACGGTGGTGGGGCTGAACAGGGAAGGGGCGGGCGCGGTGGTGGTGGCGGACGATGAAGGGGCGGGCGCGGTGGTGCGGCAGTGGACGGAGACGGGTGGGCATGGCGGCGGTGGCGGCTATGGCGTGCGGCGGCGTTGGTGGTGGCGGCTATGGTGGTGGCGGCGGTGGTGGGGCCGAACGGGGAAGGGGAAGGGGCAGGCGCGGTGGTGGTGGCGGACGGGGAAGGGGCAGGCGTGGTGGTGCGGCGGCGGACGGGGAAGTGCTGGCGCGGGGGTGGCGGCTGGGAAGGGGAGGGAGGGGAGAGGATAGGAAGGTTTTTTTACTTTGACAATTTTTTTTAGTGAAAAATTGAATAAAACCATAAAAAATAGTTAAAAATTATAAAAAATCAGAAAAAATATAAATAAAATCAGAGAAATATTATTATGTCTTTTACATGTAATTTTATTCATAATTATTATTTGTGTCTATCCTTTTATTAATACTTGTTATTATTTCTCTTTGTATATGTAATAGGATTCATAATTATTATTTCATATGTGATTATGATGTATGGAAATATATGTATGTATTATTTGTACCTATCCTTTTATAAATACTTGTTATTATTTCTCTTTGTATATGTAATATGATTCATAATTATTATTTCATATGTGACTATGATGTATGGAAATATATGTATGTATTATTTGTGCCTAATCTTTTATTAATACTTGTTATTATTTCTCTTTGTATATGTAATATGATTCATAATTATTATTTCATATGTGATTATGATGTATGGAAATATATGTATGTATTATTTTTGCCTATCTTTTATAAATATATGTCCAATGAATTATAGGCTTAAGACCTCGAGGAGAATCTACATGCGATTGATCTAGGTCCAATGAATTCGATATGCAATATAAACCGTGTTTCTCGTTTACATAGATTTCTGCGATGAGTTCTCCGCACAAGGACGAAGCACTACAGTCCCATCCCATGGAGCAAGTAGAAGGGTCATCCCACCCTATGGAACAAGATCCAGGGGTCATCCCACCCTACAAAGCAAGTAGAAACGGGCAAATCATCAGGGTCATCATACGAACAAGAAGCTAGCGACAACATGGAGCCTCAAGAAGTGAGGAAGGCTCGTCCTGAATTGGCACATGACCCTGATTACAATCTAGAAGCTGATGAGGTAAATTAGAGACATTCATGATTTCGATTCATAGTTTCTACATAGAAACCTGTCCATGATTCACATGTCTATACTCAGGAGGCAATGTCTCAGTTTAGAGAGATCATGTCTCAGGAGGAAGTGGCACACGAAGACGCACCGGAACCAATGACCGCGACGATGAGCACTGAGAGGCCATGTCAGCCTAGGAAAAGGAAGCGGCTAGATTTGAAACAAGGCGAGAGAGGGCTGAACCAATTTCCAGATGACACATATGCCATCATAGATGTGAGCCTGATCGGACAGCCCCTAGCTCTAGAGGAGGCCCTACCCAAATACCGGAACGCAATTGGTTTCTGTGTGAGGGACATTCTTGAGATCACAATTAAAAACTTGTTCGGTGTGTCCGATGATGACAAGACGAAAATTTGGGATAAGATGAAGACGAGGTTCTAGTTTCCTCGGAACGTGCCAGATGATCTAGTGAAGGCATATACAATGAAGCAGTGTGCAATTAGTTTCCAAGGTTGGAGGTCAAAGATGAATGTCAAGTATGCAAAGACAGGGATGGATCTGACAACAAAATACAAGATTTCTAAAGGGCAGTGGGCTGTTTTTCTAGAGCAGAGGAATGACCCTAACTTCTTAGTTCGGAGCGAAGCCAACTCCCAGCTCGCAAAGAGGAACAAGTACCACCACCATCTAGGAACAGGTGGTTACCAGCGCCAGGTTCCCAAATGAAGGCAAGAAGAGGCTGTGAAAAAGACGGCAGGGTTGCCGGAGCTATCCGAGCAAGTCGGTGAAAGGTCCACGAATTGGATCCGTGCTCGGAAACCAAAGGAAACCAAGACCGGTGTGTCCTTTGAAGACCCAATACTTGACAAAGCATCAAAGAGCATCTTTGCAGTGGTAGGCATGCAGCAGGAAGGCAAGTTCACGCCATGAAGGGAGAGGGACATCCTGAGTGTTGGCCTCGGTAACCCCGAGCATCCTGGCCATGTTCGAGGCATCTCATCCAAAGAAGGATGGAAGGATGGATTCGGCCCTTAGTGGAAAAATGAGTATAAGAAACGTGATCGGTACAAGGAACAAATGGCAACTTATTTTTAGGAAGAGGTTAAGAAAGACTTTCAAAAGATGATGGGGAAGTTGCTATAAAACCCTCCTCCTGAGTTGATGCAGAAACTGGCGAGTGTGGTGTCAAATCAACAGATCAGCACTCAGGCTCCCCAAATGCAGCTAGTCCTAGTGGTGTCACAACCGTTGGTGGCACAGAGTGAAACAATCATTCCAAGAAGTGTCGCATCTACGACAAACAAGGATCACTATCCAGTAGATGACATTGTTACTTGTACGCCTTGCTCCCTAGTCATAATATATGGGATTAATAATCATCGTACAAGGGAAGTAGCCACGGGCAAAGCGATCCTAGGAGGACCTAAATACCATGGTGCTGACATTCTAGACATGAGTAGAGGTATCGACCGTGGTCCAAGGATATGAGGACGAGATTCTAGACATCCATGGTCCCGAGGACATTGTGAAACTCGGACAGGCAATAAACAATTTCAGCCTTTGGCCTCGGAGGGACGTGCAATTGAGGGAGCCACCAACACCCTCTCAAGAGATGCCACTTACCCAGGATTCATCAGCTCATGTCGATCCTCATCCTAACCCACCGCCTTCACCTCCCCAGTGTCTTCCTGACCCACCAGAATCACCTCTCCATGTTTTCCCTGACCATCAGCCGTCTCCTCTCCATGATCTTCCTACCCCACAGTCAACACAATCTCCACCACCATTCAATTTCACCCCTTCCCCACAACCCAAAAATCCAGAACCAAGAAGTGAGCCACCAAAGGTGCCAAAGAAGAAATTTTTGATACCAAGTTGGTTTCACCATACGAGCCGAAGAAAAAATCAGCTGGGCCAGTGAATTTTTGTTAGGCATTGCTTCAAAACGCACTGTACAAGAGCATGAGATTTCTGAGCTAGCGAAGTCAGAGGTGTCAGCGCCTGAGGCCATAACTCCTATCAATTTCAAGGTGCCAACTGCAAAAGACTACAAGCATATCCCTAAAAAGTACATGTGGGGAAAGCCTCTACTCATTCGGGCCAAACTCTTGAAGAAACCAAGTGGTATAAAAGGTTTCATGACTGGTACATGAGAGCCTCTTCTGCTGGCATCGATACCATCAGCATGTGCATACAACAAATAGCATTTCTCAGCAAGAGTACTAAGAAATGCATGCTTACATTCGATGACATGTGGGCACTGATGAAACACGAGATGCTAGACGTACAGATCGTAATGACATTTGCATTGTAAGTGTTACATAGTTAGACACATTGTGGTTGCATCAATTTTCAATATCTAACATGCTTGTGCCTTGTAGAATGTTATATGATCAACAGGATATGTATTTTGGTTTGGACTTTCATTATTGTGTCGATGAAAGGAATGGCTATCTCTGCCCAATAAATATAGCCGAAGATCGACACACATTCCGAATCGAGGATGGCAACAAAGAGTTACAGGGTTTGGAAGGTGCGGAACGGGATGAGAAACTCTGAAAGTTGAAACTTGATTTTGAAGCCAAATATGCCTTCTACATTGGAGATTCTCTAAAAAAGTTTCAAGATAGGAAAGCGGTGGTGGCCCCATACCACTTTGGGTAAGTGTGAGTTTGCATTTATCTATCTAAACTATTCCAATGCACAAATGCATCATGAATTTGATTCGAGCAGGAACCACTGGATATGCTTCATCATTTATCCCAAGGAGGGAAGGGTGTTGGTACTAGACTCTGCAGATTACCCGAAAGAAAGCTATGCTCCATTCATCAAACTGCTAGAGCTGTAAGTCGATTTATGCATGCATACTTAAGCATAGTGAGAGTTTGAGAATAACATGGTGATTCTATTTGAGATCATAGGGCATACAAGTTCTATAAGATAAATAATGGAAAGTGCGAGTCCAACAGACCAAGGCAGCCATTGGAGGTTACACATAACTGGCCGGTACGTATGAAAATTTACTCTTATGAATACAAATCATACACATAGGACCATGGTTGCAACTATAAATAACCACTCTCCTGTTATAAAGTGCATGAAGCAACCACCCTTATCTATCCTCTGTGGCTACTATGTGTGCGAGAACATGAGAGAGAACAGACGATATGAAAGGAACCCTACCAAGGTAATATAAGTAATAGTCCTGTATACAGTTCTGACATTAAAGTTGTAAGTCATACAATATATGATGTTTATAAACTTTCTTTGCAGGTATATAAGAAAGGGACGGCAGAGCACATGGAAGAACGTGCTTTAGGCAACATAGTTGAGGACATCTGCTCGTTCCTCACGAAGCATGTCATTCCACGTTGAAAGTCCTATGTTTGGTGTTGGTAATTAGTGACAATGCCTAAGTACTAATCCTATGCCTAAGTTGTATGTAGCATATGAGGATTAGTACATTCCAAGGTTGGTGGCAAGATGGACATGGTGATCATGATGGCCACACTTGGATTTGGATGCAACCCTACGTGATCAAGGCAAAGGTATATGCTTAAGGGTTGTGTTTTAGTAACCAAGACACCTAGTGGGTGTGGTTATATTATAGGATAGATAGCCGTACTATAAAGAGGGGAATGACGCGGCTATTGAACTCCTAAGTGCCTCTAGGTGTGCATTTCATAATCATATACATTTGGATAGAACTAATAACGCCTCGATAAATGATTGTGAAAATGCTAACACACTTGCACATGACGTGATCACTTGGTGGTGTTGGCATATTTGCGATGGCGTTGGAGTTTGAGCGGTAGAGAGGGTTTGGGGTCCTCTCTCCCTCCCGCCGAGCTTGCGAGGCGGGATTCAGGCGTTTTCGAGGAGTTGAAACGACTATTTTCTACTACGCCGGAAGTCAGAAATCAAACGGAAGCGAACGGAGGTCATAGTGGTGACCGGACGCTGGACCGGACGCGGTCTCTGTTTGACCGGACGCGTCCGGTCAGTGTTCAGTGTCTGCGCGAATTTCAGTTTGTTGATCGGACGCGCGGTGCGTCCGGTCACAGTCGACCAGACGCGTCCGGTCGTTGATGGAGCTTACTGGACTCCAACCGGATGCGGGCACTGTGGCGTCCGGTCAGTTCTACAGCGCGTCCGGTCGCTGTTTCGTTGTGCGCTGCTCTAGCTTGACCAGCGCGTCCGGTCAGTTACAGGACCAGCGCGTCCGGTCGAGCCCATCGCGTCCGGTCATTGCGACCAGCGCGTCCGGTCGGTGTTTCACGAAAATAGCCGTTGTGTGATCGGCGCGTCCGGTTAGTTTGACCAGCGTGTCCGGTCAGCGCGACTTCGGCTGTTTCAAGTGAGTAACGGCTATATTCGAAGGGGTACGTCTATAAATACTCGTTAGCCGGCTCAAGGCTCCATCTCTTGGACATTTGACATACTTGTGACCACTTTGAGCTAAGCAACTCCCCTCTCACTCATCTCTCTTGCTTCTTTGCATATTCGAAGTGAGATTGAGTGATCCAAGTGCATTTGTATTGTGAGATTGCATCTAGTTGGCACTTGGTGATTGATTTACTGTGAGATTCTTGTTTCTCTTGGTGGTTGCCGCCACCTAGATGGCTTGGAGCAGCTTGGAGGCGTTGGCAAGAGTTGGTGATTGTTCTTGCCCACCTCCGGTGTTTGTGAGGGGTTTGTGCCTACCTCGGCGAAGCGCCAAAGGCAACATTAGTAAATTGCTCATGTCATTGCAACCTTTTGCCATTTGGTAGGTTCTTGTGGCGCCTTTTAAGAGGTTTGGTGAGAGACCGATTAGCCACCGAACCACGTGGTGAAGAGGGACACAACGGGGACTAGCGTGCCGGCAAGCACGTGAACCTCGGGATAAATCTTTGTGTCATCACTTTTATATTGTGATTGATTGATCCCAGTGTTCGGTTATCTTGGTATTCATTGTTGATCATATTGGTTGGCTCAATACTTCGCCTCTCGGTGAAACTCCCTAACTCAACTCCGCATTACTTTCTTAGTTATCTTTGCTAGCTAGTTAGCTTTGCTAGAGTAGCTCTTTGTGTAGCTTGCTAGTTATAATCGTAGTTACCTTCTCGGTTTAACTTGTGCGGTTGAGTGCTAATATACTAGAATTGTGAATTGGATAGGTGGCTTGCAAAACACCCCGTAGGCTAAGCAAAACTCACATCTCGCTATTTGTTGTATTGATAAACTTGTTTAGCTTGTCTTTGTAGAATTTTTTAAAAAAAAAGGCTATTCACCCCCCGTCTAGCCATCAAGACCTTTCACACGTGAAGGCAAATATCATGATGATGAAAGACAATTATCCATGCCACAGTTTCGGGTGCTAACAGAGATTAGTAAGCTCAAACTTACTAGAGAGGGTTATTAGAGGACAGAAACAAACTTTGATGTATATATAATGTGTGATGATGTATATCCTCTTGTAATTAACTTTATGTCTTTGAGCACCAAACTTGGATGTATATAAATGTATGTATGAAATAAAATATTTAAATTGCATGTTGCTATGTTTGAACACCAACCAATATCAATATATTTAAATAATAACAATATAAATAAATAAATGTATAATAATACAATTTTAAAATACGTTTCCACAGGCGGCTCTCTTAGAGAATTGCCTGTGTAAATGTGTCATTTCCACAGGCGGCTCCGGGAGCCGCCTGTGGAAATGACACATTTACACAGGCGGTTCCCTAAGAGAGCCGCCTGTGAAAATGTTTTCTACAGGCGGCTTACAAGGAACCGCCTGTGGAATTGGCCCATTTCTACTGGCCTTCAGCGCAGGCGGTGCTAGAAAACGCTAGTAGAAATAGATTACCAACCGTCTGTATAGTATGCCCGTGTACTAGTAATGGATAGCTGCAAAAATGTTATTGATTCAAGGGTATTGATAGTGAGTCGTGTCGTGTGACTAGTTAAATTTAAAGATGGCGTGTCAGCTTAATAATCTTTTAAATAAAGCAGCCGTATGCTACTTTCTCTTGGCACTTCTCGTTCTAAGTGACTAGGTTATTTTCCTTGTTAAACTTCCGTATCAAAACGACGTATCACGTATGTCAAGCCTATCCAAATTTTTTGACACATAGGGTAGCAAGATATCTACGTATAGGCACTAGAACACGCCCTCACATGATGAGCTCACAAAGGCAATCATTCTGGGACCTTTATGTAAACTTGGTTATTCGCTTTCACTCAGAACCAAGGGAAATGAAAAGCGATTGAAGGGGATTAAATCCCCTACAAGTAAAAATCCTCCTAAATCCCCTCCAATCCCCTCAATCCACATGGTCTAGAGATGAAAAGAAGGAGGCCTTATTGGGTTTCACCAAAACACTAAAGAACCCTAGCACTAGAGGCGACCGCCTAGGGTTACCCCCATATGGTCCCACTTTCGGCCATTTTGCTTCCTACACATTTAAGACTCCAATAGAAGTGGAACTTTCTTATTTTAATAGAATATGCTCCTAAAAAGCTCATTTTCTTTTATTCCGAGGTATATTGACAGTGTTTTCATGTTTTAAAAATGTGTCACACTGACCCTTAACACACACAGGGGGGTCATGTCCGCCTAGTTCAGGAGAACTAATAGAGTCTCAGAATAGCCTCTACCGACCCTAGCTAGCTATCAACCGCATCTAGGACCTCCCCAGCAGCGTTGATCAAGTAAGGCAATGGATAAGAGGTCAGTCGACGTTAGGTCCAAACTTTGGCTCACTCTACTAGTACCCCCAACTCTTGTCCTAGCTTTGGCAAGCTATAAAAGGAGCTTTAAGCCTCATTTTCATGGCACAAAGAAGAACTATCCAAGGCAAAGCCCAGACACAATACTGTGTACAAAATAGGGAGACTGACGTGCAAGGTGAGATCTAGGGAGGAGTCTGAGATGTGGCTTCTCTTCCACTTTGTACCTTGGCCGATGCAGTTGAACTTCGAGTGATGTCCGAATTTGTCTGTGGTATAACTGAATTTTTTACTTAATTAAATCTGGGTCTTACTTTAGGTTGCTTATGGGTTCTCCACCCACATCGAGTGATCTATTCCTAAAGCTAGGAGTAGACTAGTAACCATTGTCGTATGGAAAATTACATATACGCCTTTCTTTTCATCCAAAACCCAATTAATTTTATTTCAAGTTTCTAAATTTTATTTTAACATTTTTAATAATGTCAATGCTATATCTTTGATCCACTCACATTTCCTGTGCAATACCTGAAGTGCCCCTCTCTAGTCAAACCTTGAAATGTCCATATATTCTTTGTTTGAACTTTGTTTTCATTGACTTTTGTGATCACGTGACCATGGAAACAAGCCCTACAAGACTCAACCATGCCCTGGGAAACATGGCCCTTGATGAGAAAGGTTGGGATGGTGAGTTCCCTTATTTATCGATGGGTCATATGGGCGGTAGCGGCCTTGTTCTCTTATATGTAAAACATGTAACCCTCTACAGAGTTGGAGTTGACTTAAGCATTTCAAAACGTAGCACTCACATTTATGGGCATGTTCATGACTTCAAGATTCAGAATAATTGTTGTGATGAAATCTACATGCGCGAAAGATCAATGTACACCCTATACTGATGTTCATGCCATTTGAGATACCACTTGCTATGTCTTGATGTAGTTGATGGACATCCTCTAGTTTAATTTAAGCATAAATATTTTGAAGAACCCCAACTTTATACCTTGCTAGAGCTTAAATGCATACTCCTTTGCTTATTATATCTGGTAATTAAGTCTTGCGGAGTACACTCATGGACTGATGATACTACGTTCAAGTTTTGAAGGTGAGATGGTCACAACAGGGCTATTTGTACGATCCAAGCCTACATATGACAATGACTAGGAGTGATGCATGGCTATTTATAGACGAATATGGTCATGAGGATTCCAAATCTTATATTTTCCACAAAACCAACACCTACCAGTACATTACTTACAAAGGCTATTATCATTTAGATTTTTACATAACCATCGAACGGATACATTGTCTTCATATTTTTTTTGATGTGATGCAAATAATTTCATGATACCATGCTATACTGACAAATCTAGTTTTGACTTGATGGTTTGCAGCACAAAACCATCAAGTTCTACAATGCCCACATAGCCCCAACATGACGTCATTACGCAAGCACATGTCCATCCTCATTCTTAGCCTAGTCCGCCATGTCCTTTGCACTCCCAAGTTGACCTTAATGCAGCCATCCCATGACATGATTAATGCTATTTTCAACATCACCTTCATGTACTCTTGCTATTCTTGTGAACAATGTGGAATATATTTATGAAAAATTTTACAATGGTTGGAAAAAAATATGAGCCATTCATTTGATAAGATCTGATGGTGCAAAAATAGGAGGTACCCATGTAAAAGTACTAAGAGGTACCAAATAGATGGGGACGGTACTAAAATAGGTGAGACCAGTACCAAAATTTGTGGATGTTTTATTTATTTAATTTTATTCAATTAAGAGTAAATTGGTAATTTCATTATCTTCATCGAAGGGCAAAACTGGAATGTTCCATCCCATCTTCGCGGCGTGAGTCTGCCCATCATGCCAGTGGAGCTCACCTCGCCGTGGCACCGCCGTCTCTCCGGTGACGCTATGCCTGCATCTCGGAGCTCTCTTTGACGTACGAAGGAGGCTGCTCTATGCCGGCGTGTTGCAACCTCCTATTCCCGCATCGTCGAAGCCCCTTTTCGCGCATGCTGGAGCCTAGAGCCCGCTTCCCCCCGGCCGCCGGAGTCCCTTAGCTAGCACGCTGTAGCCTGCCTCCCCGTGCCGCCGCAGCCCTGTTGCTTGCATGCTGGAGCTCTGCGCCGCACCGTTGTAGGCCGTTTCCTGGAGTGTCTGGAGCCCCTTCGCCTCCGGGTTGGAGTTCCCTGTTAGGCTGATCTACTTTTCAGCTGATCGAACTGCATTGCATTGATTTTTTTTAACAAACTACTGCATTGCATTGATCTTGCGGATTTCCTGTATGAGCATCGTTGCAGCAAGTAATTTTTGAACGATCTCAAAACCATGGATGCATACCTCATCGAGATGGAGGACGGTTGGGGTCTCGGCGTCTCGCCATGAAGAAGCTGAATGGCGACGTGCCTGATGGATCCCCTTACAGGCACAGAATCATACATGGCGCCCAGCGAGAGGAAGATAAAAAGACACTTACCAATATACCCTCAATAATAAACATTAGTTTTTTTTTGTAAATAGTCTTCTTTAATTAAATGGTCAGAAAAAAAATGAAAGTACCTAGAAGCACCAAGATACTTTTCCAACCATTGTAAAAGAGCTCTACATTTATATGATCATGCATAGTCCCGAGCCTCCTTATTAGTCTTTCAACCGCATGGTGCAAGGGCACTAATAATCTTCCATGAACTTTAAAGCCCACCATAAAAACTATGCCGTATCCATCATCTGCGCATCATAGCCACGACATCCATTTCCATCACATGCATGCAAGCACGGACTATAATTTGCAAATTATTGTAGGATCATTTAGTCACAACATAATATGCAAATTAAAGTCGACAGGATACCTGAAATAGATGCAGTTCTTGTAGTCCTATATATGCGGTGTGTGGTGTTGCTGACGTTCGAAAAAAGATAATATCATTTTTTGATGTCGTTCCTCTTCCTCTGTGGATACAAGCATGATATGACCAGGTAAAAATCATGCCATATCTATATATCAAAAAAAATGCCGTATCTGTCATCTACCATTGGGCTTTAAAATTAGAATGAAACCTTATTGCGAGCAATTTGTCCATATCTTTAGTCTAACTCATGGGGTTGTAATTAGGTGTAGTACACAATTTAATCAGTTTCCATTGCAAGTGGTTTAAGTGGTGTCATATTTAATGCTTATGGTAGTTTTGATCTCTCTCAACATCACCCAACGCCGGCCCATGCTTGAAATGACCGAATGAAATTGAGTATGGGATGATGGGCTGTTTCATTCATTGACTAAGCCTTAAAAGATGACATCACACTCTTGGAAATTGCATAACGAAACACTCCTAATAATAGTCGTTGGTCGTATATAAACTAGATATCCAGCTATTTTAAAAATTATCTTCTACTGAAAGGTGGTTGTACGTAACTACCATAGAAATAAAACCCAGGGTTAACACCGGCCTTGATTGGCGTTTCATGAATATTCAATCGCCTTTTAATTTTTCCTTTCCACTCAAATGACCAACCGACCCAAAGATAGCAATTTTGGCAGCTCAATTTGTCAACCTCAATCAGTACAAGTCTGATGTAAAAAAAAAATCAGTACAAGTCCAGTCTCCCATACATGTTCATAAGAGGGCGTACGTGTATCATCTGTACTGTGTTTATAATACAGAAAAAAGCAAAACACACCTCTAGGGATGAAAACGGTACGGAAATATCCCGTACCGAACCGCATCGTTTTCTACATTTAATCCGATCAAATTCGTATTTTCGGACAAATTCGAATTTGGTTCGAAATTTGGAACACCAAATTCGAAATCGGAACGAAAATGGTTTAGACATTTTTTATACCATTTTCTACTTTTCTACTTTTAAGTCGGAATATCCCGATTTCGAAATTCGGTTTAAACCAAATTTGGCCCAATAGAAGTCCAACCTTAGAAAAATTATATCTTTTTCGTACGATCTCGGATGAAGATGATTTTTATATGAAAATTATAGCTCTCAACGAGATCTGCAACTTTTTAGCTTTCAGTTTTTCATTTGAGGTATTTAAGATGTTCAAAAAATTTAAACAAAGTTTCAGTGGTATATTAAATCATATACAAGTGCTTGTTGCCTGAGAACAATCATATCTTTTTTACATGGTGTCCAATGAAGATACTTTTTAAGAAAGTTGTAGAACTTGTTAATTATTATTCACATGTGAATTGTTATGCACTTGGTCCTAGGTGTCAATATTCCATATTGATTTTTCGTATACCGACCGTGTTTGACATAATTCTGCTCGAACTAGTTCGTTTTCGAAATTCCGTAAGTTCGTGTTCGTTTTCATGTCCGACTTTACCGCTTTCATTTTCGTATTCGTATTCAAATGTAAAAGTAGAAAACGGTTGAGAGGTTTTCCGACCGTTTTCATCCTTACCTCTCTCACACTCTCTCTCTAACAAGGCATCAGTCGGTGAACATAAACATTGTGCTCACAAAAAAAAAGGGATTCTGGAGCAGATTCTCCGACCGTCGGGGTAAAATGGGAAATTGTATCTATTTTGGCATGCATGACATGCTCTCACGCATATATAAATACAGAGCCATATGATCCTGCCTGCCGGTAACTAGCTCATTGATGTTCTGCTCTCTTCCAATTCGTGTCTCAAAATATAATGGCGTTCTTTGTCTTATTGTTGCTCTTAACAACCCCAGCAGCTGTTGTGGTCGGACAGCCAGGTTAATTCATTTCTGGTTGCTGCCTAATTCGATACATCCATCGCATCGTAGATTCGCAGGTATTCCTATTATGTAATAACTATGTAGCAATTAACCGGTTGCTAATTAATTACAGGCTTCCTAAGCATCGACTGCGGGCTGGATGACAAGTACAGCGGGTATACAAACCCTTCTACCGGCATCGAATACGTGTCCGACAGCCCCTACATCGACACCGGAGAGAACCGCGAGGTACCCGAGCTCAAGAGCCATTGGTTGCGCGCCTACGCAACGGTGAGGACCTTCCCGTCGGGCCTGCGGAACTGCTACGCGCTGCCGACGGAGGCCGGCGCCAAGTACCTGGTCAGGGTGGACGCCGCGTACGGGAACCACGACGGCAGGAACGACAGCTCCGTCGTGTTCGACCTGCACCTCGGGGCCACCTTCTGGGACACTTACTACGTTGACAGCGGCGACCTGTACGAGGCCATCTTCGTCGCGTGGGCGAGCTGGGCGCCGGTGTGCCTCGTCAACACCGGCCGCGGCACGCCGTTCCTGTCACTTCTCGAGCTGAGGCACATCCCGGCCACCCTCTACCCGTTAGTCACCTCCATCCAGGCCTTCAACTTGTATAGACGCCAAAATATGGGTGGTATACGGACCAGGTATGTATCTACGTGCTAGTATTTTTTACGCCATTCTTTTACTTTAATTGGTATATGAATTTGGACTAGTGTATTTTTAGCATTCTTATGACAGACTCCTGGCAGTGGGGGCTGGAACTTGCGTGTAACCACCCCACCCATACAATACTTGTGTCCATTTGGGATACGTCTTTCTCATTTTAGTTGCATCCGATTTTAAAATTAGTATTTAGGACCCTAAATAATTTTGAATGAAAAAAGTTGTTAAGTCCGAAGTTGCATAACTCTTTGAAATCTACAACTTTGTTTCTATTGTTTCTCCATCCGAGACTGTTTGACAAAAATCAAAATTTACTATGCAGCTCCTACTTTTAGGGGGCGGTGACTCACGTTCCGGTAACTAAAGAAACTAACAAGTTAACTACTCTCTCCATTGTAATTAGTGTGGGCTAAGGTGATCTTTTGCCAAACTTCTTATTTTGTCTGAAGAATCCCTTAGATTCCTTGCATTTTAGGATGAAGGGAGTAGCCAGAGTCTCTGAATACATGATTTTTAATTAATTTAATACACAAATCTATGGTTTCATAACAGATCAACTATTGCACTAATAAAAACTAATATAATGCACATGCTAACGCTATGGCATCATATAACCATGCAAAAGAAATAACCAAAGCTGACTGAGGTATATTTATGAATCACACAAATTAAATGAGATATATTAGTGCAAGAGCACACACCTTGGAAGCAAAAAAGTCTTCGGCAGATCTCCAAGCTCCTCTAAATTCACAAGCCACCCTCAGAGCAGGCAACGATGGAGCCGGTGGCCCTGTTCGTGCGCGCACTACTCGTAGAGCAAACTGATCATATCGCCGCTCCTGCACACATAAAACCAAATTTTATTATAACATACAAAAATCTCATTTTATCCACTGAGGAACTGAACCTAAGCCCATTTGCTGAGTAAAATGTAGACCTCTCCAACTCCAATTTGGATGGCTAATGGAAAAGACACCTCGTTCCCCAGGGATGTTTCTAATTGCGGATGTAATTTCAATTGCTCGCTGAAAGCAACAAAAAAACAACATTTATCCATCATTTTACACTAAACCCCAACATTTGTGAAATCCTTGTGACATCCTAACGCATGATTCATACCAATCACCAACTCAACTTCCATAGGCCTGATATCAACTGAACCCAAAACAAAAATGGGAAAAACACTGAAGCAGAAGTTATTTCACAAAGTCCACTGTATTTTCCTCACCGTCCTCTGCCGGGCCCTTCATCATTCAAGCTCCTTCTTCAACCAAAGGGCAACTGATTGCATCTTCTCACTAGCATCCGGTGTCCTCCAGAGTATATCTTGCCTCGCCATGGTCCTTAAATTGTCGATCAGTCATTTGCTCAAATTCTGCCATGCCTCTACCATGGTCGCTGTCGTCATAGTGCCCTCGCCAAGCTCTGAAGGCTATGGGTTCACCCAATCCAGCGGCTGCTTCATGTAGAGGGACGGCGGTGGCATCTCACGTTGCGCGGCCAGGTACACACGTGAACCCACCACCTTCCGTAGCCACGGTACCTTACCATGGCTCCCGGCTCTCCACCTTCTGCCACGCCAACCATGGCTTGTGCAGTGGCGGCTACCGGCTTCATGGTCACGGGCATCGGAGCCTGGTGCTTCCCCATGCCGCAGGGACTAGAGAATGCCGCCATGCACTTGTGCGGCGGGAGATCAGGTGGCGGCGGTTGGCCCCTAGCAGCTCGCGAAAAACAATGCTGACGCATCGTTGGTGGCATTTCTTAGCGTAATTACCAAGTATGGAGATAGAATGCATTCCCGGCAATGGCGCCAGAAATACCTATTAGTATTTCTTAGCACCATCACTAAGATTTGGATAAATCTTAGCAGCGCTGCCAAGGAACACCAACATGATAGTTCTTAATAATTATAGAAAATATCTGCAAGCGTACGGATCTATCGTTGTAGCATTTCACCCGGAAGTATTCAGGGTATCGTTATTTACATTTTCTTGAAAAAAAGGCATGGTGTAAAGATTCTTGTATAGATATGAACAAGATTACATGCTTGAAAAGTGCCAAAGTTTATAACAGGGGTAAACTTGGTATTTTCAGGATAGTGGATACACACTTCAGTCAACCTCAAGGATAAAAGAAAAATAAAGAATAAAAGAATGTTCTTAAATGGAGCAGACTTATTCTAATATAGCTATGCAAAGAACAGTTGATGATCATACAAATTACATGGTTAGCGCTAGAGCTAGCCATGAGTTGGGTCAGGAGATCACTGAGTATTGATCTGCCAGCAACATCATGTAACAATTTAGACTCCTACACCCTACCCAAACGTGGGGGCTTACAAGGAACGGACAAGGCTATCACCATCTATAGCCTATCCCTCCACCGTGGAGTATGAAATGCATTCACCTATTCCTATGTACTTGGGCTCCACGGCTGATTACACAGAAACTACCCAAGTCCCCCCGGAACTTCGACCCTATGGATTGACAAGTAAAAGACTTGGGCACACCCGAAGACACGATGAACCGCCACCACAACATAGCTCTAATTCGAATTATATAAGTTATATGAATGATTAAGAATAAAGTTTTACATGTTAAGCTCATAACATAGAAACTATATGCTAGTTCATATGTCAAGATTATACCATGAAAACTATACTCTAGTTCAATAGCACAACTATATTGATAAAATGAGAGAAAGACTTTGGAAGAATTCCTCATAGTATTCGTAGCAAGATCTCTCGTTTCTTCCAAGGAGCCAAGGTCTCCTTGATAGCTTTGCTAGCTCACAAAAACTACTAAAAAGTAAAAGATTACACGATGTGGTAGTGAGGTGTGAGGCTCCAAATGTTGTGTGTGTTAGAATGAACACCCCTCTACTTATACATTTTGGAGGTCAGTTTGGTGCTAGTAAATTATAATTAGGAGACCTCCCAAAACCGCCTCTAGGTGTCATTATTGAACCGCCAGAGCGAGGAGGGGCCGAGCTAGGCAGGGCGGTGCGCCTGCACCATGGGTGCAGCCGCACCCTAGGCCAGCTCGCTTGCCACTGTCTTCGCGTGGTCGGTTCCTGAGTGGGCCTGGGCCACTCCTGCACCGGTGCTCCGCCCAGATTCGGTGGTTGGATGCGTCGTCTTCTTATTCTTTGGTGTAGGGTCTGCATAACGCTTTCTCTGGTGGCGCATTTTGACTATAATTCCATTGTATTCCAGTATAAGTCCTGCAAAATAGTAATCTTGCAATACAAGTGGAACTATATCAATAGTAAAAGCATATGTGTCATAAGTTTATTTATTTCTCTTGTTTTGGATCTTATTTGGCGGTCGGATATGACCGTTCAGGACCGCCAACAATCGTCTTCTCTGGCCGATCAAGGGGAGAGGATAATGTTTCAATTTTTTTTTGAAACAAAAAAGACAACTGCAAGGGATCGAACCCTGGACGCCATGGGGCGTGGGCACGGGGACTAGAGGCAGTGGAGGTGTGCAGCCGCGGGAGCTGGAGATCCATTGAAGCTTGGGCGTTGGATATGGTAGAGTAAGCAGAGAGAATAGAGGACAGAAGATTTTGTACATACGTTTTTAAGATGTTGTATTTCTGGGTAGATTGGTGTGGGTTTAGAAAAATTCTAACCCGGTTTATTTAGGGGTATAGATAGATAGGGTGAGTCGTCGGATGGCCTATCATTCGTAAGCATCATCTCGGGTTCTAATAATAATGCACACCCGATTTTTTGTCGCTAAGCCGCTAGGCACACCAACATGGAGAACAAACGCTGAAACAAACAAAATAGTAATAAAAATCAGATGCCGAAGGGAAGAGACACCCTAAAAGGTCATTCTCTTCCTCAAATCCAAATTATAGTTCACTTAAGTTTCTCCTAAGTCAAACTTTATCAAATTTTGACCATCCTTTTAAAAATATATTATCATGTAAAAAATTGTTAAAATGTAATTCGTAAGGGAATTTAATAAAAGTAATTTAACATTCCATATAGAAGTTGACATGGTAAATGTAGATGAAGTTTCACTTATAATTAAGTTATAAAGTGTGAACTATTATTTAGCTGTTGATGTAATATTAATAATTTATATTCCAAAATAACCATACTAATTATCAACAACCTCGAACAGGGCAGTCAAGGTCGTCCATTTTTGCTTTTTTGTAAATTTATTTTTTCCTTTGCAAAAAACTAACTGAAATATCTTTTGCTCTATTTTAGTTTGAGAAAATTCCTTATATGGCCCTCTTGAAACTCGGCTTTCCCATTATGGTCCTCAATATTAAAACTCTTTCAAGGTTGATGCGACTCTTCTCTATCTCCCCCACGTCGTCCCTAGTGGCGACTCGGGGGGCACCCAGCCACCATCGCCGAGGACCGCTCCCGGCCAACCTTCTGGCTGCCACCGCTGCTCCCTGCAGCAAGCGGCGGTGCCGTGCTCAAAAAGCGGGCTGCCACAACTCCCTCTCACTCTCCTCCTTCTTCTTTGTCTCCTCCCCCTTTGCCCTCCCTGAGCTCCAGCATGGCTTGCGGTGGGATCTGGATCCGGTTGCCTAGGCTCATCCAGGTAGTGCGGCCTGCTGGCAGTGAGTTGGAGGTCATGTCCAGCGGGGCAAGCCAGCAATGGGGCCGGCGGCAGCCGGCATGTGACAATCCGTCACCCCTCAGCTCGCGCCGACCCCGGCCCAGCCGTATCCGCGCGGGGCAGCGTCTGTGCCGCGGGCGGCCGGGCCGATGGCTGCCTGCGTGCTTCCTCCGCCACTCAGCTCATCCCTCGTCCGTGGCCTTTTCTCGCTCTAACCGTCATGTGCCACAGCCTGTTGGTCGCCAGCGGATCTAGTGGAAATTCCGCCAACGCAGTAGATCCGGACAGCTGCGGTGCGTTTGCACCAGATCTGCCTCACTCTGCTTCGGACCCGGTGGATCCGCAATGAGCCGGCGTCTAGGCTATGGTTTCCGTGCTGACTCACAGTGTCTATATGCGCAGTGCCCCTATGTCAACGATCATCTCTGGCATGTGGGGTCTCCTGGGCTGCGACTGCATTGGTTCCTGCCTCTTCGTGGTTACGATGCCATGGGATGTGTGTACTTCTGGGCGAAAGCTCAGCTCAGTTTTGGCCGGGTCAGACATCAGTGATGCCTCAGGCGCCATGTACCTCCTTGGAGACGTCGTTGTTGAACTCCATGCTTCCTGCCGACGGCATCGAATTCTGGGCATAAGCCCCACCTTACAATTTGTAAGGCCAGTGGCAAAGATGTCCATGGTGGTACCCTTGGCCGTCATGTCCTTCCTGAATTTGTCGCAGAAGAATCTCCTACGGCTCATCCCTGTTTTGTCGCCTACGTCTATGGCTCCTTCATCGTCAGCTTCTGGTGGAGTTCCTCGCTATGCCTTTATGTGCCTATGTTCTACTCGCACAATGGTTTGTCATGTAGCAATCGACCTTGCCATTGTTGCTCTGCTTTTAGAGCGGATGATTTGCCACTATTGTTGTCTCCATGGTGGATACTTGGTTGTCATTAGTTCCTCTATCGGATACTTTGTCGCCGTTGTCGTTGGCCATGGTCGTTCCTCTACGGATGCTTTGTTGCAGTGGGTGTCTTCACTTCTTCCGCGGTGGATGCTTTGCCATCGGTGGATTGCTTCTTGGTAGATACTTGGCTGTCGTGTTCTTTGCCGGCTGATGCTTTACCACCATTCCTGCTGGATGCTCGCCTCTCTTTTTTGGTTGATACTTTGCCACCAAGGCATTGTCTAGTTTGCAAGGAACCATTGCGTTGATGTATCCTATTCTTGCAGGCTCAGTTGGTAGGTTTCAGGTGTTGAGAGTAGTTGCTCTTTCTCTCATTCTTTTTTTCTAGTTCTAAAGTTGTATTCGGGTCACTCACTTCTGGCTTGGTAGGTTGTGATCTATGCTACGAGGGCTCTCTTGTAGCTGGTCATGTAATTCTCTGTCTTAATGACAAATAGGGTATATTCCCCTGTCGCGAAAAAATTAAAACTACCTTTCATTCCCTATTTGGCATTTTTGTCAAGGGTACTGCTAAATGACTATGTAGCAATGCTAAATGACCTAATTACCCTCCTCTTCCTTCCATATACTTTTTGAACAACTTTTGTTTTTTTTCTTTGCATGGACGGTGTTTCTCACGTGCTAAAACCCTAGCCATGTCGATGGACGACTTCAGCGGTCGAGATCCTAGCAAGTCCAGTGGATCAGTCTGGGGCAGTGGTGTCATGTCTCGTGTACCATATTTGTTCCCTCAACATCCATATTCAGTCATCGATGTCCACTGGGTTGCCAATTGCATAAGGCATGGAACTACCATCTTCATGTTTGGCCCAAATCAAGTAATCCTTCATAAAATCTTGGCGAACCAAATGAGAATTGATTTGTTCTACATCCTCAAATACAAAAACATTTGTGCAGTCAATGTATGGACAATATACTTGTTTCGTCTTTCGTCTGCACACATGCCTCCTAGCGGCATCAATAAACCTACAAACCTCCAACCGGTATGACGGGTCTAATTTTGATAAGTTGTACATCCATGACGACCATTCCATCTAGAGTTATACAAAAATTGTAATGGTAATGTGTAATTAGACATGTCTGTTTAAAATTATTGTAATTATTTGACTAAACTCTACTACCATTCACTTTCTCTCTCTCTATAAACACAACCATGAAATTCTATATCTAGTTTTAACTCTAATTGAGGAGCACTAATGCAAAAAGAGCTATGAGAGGCATTAACTAACCTTCTTGAGGGACCTCCTTCAAAGAAATGAAGAGCAAGCTTCAACATGGCTCCATCTCCAAAAACATTCTTCTAGTACCTCTCGTGTGCATTATCCTGACTACATAAAAAAAATTGTATGTGAAGTGCTGTCCCCCATTGAGAGCCCATATATACATCGATTCTCTATGTAGTGGCAAAACATGAAAACAAGAAGCGGTGGAGAGCTCAGGGTTCGCCGGCATCCTCTGGCGTCGCAGATAGCTGGCTTCCGCGTGCGCATGCTGATTTTATAGCCATGAGCAGCAGTGGTAGATGAGATGAGCGGTGGCGATTTGGTGGTAGGTGAGAGCAACTTCGAGATTTTTAGCCGATGCTACAGGCGATTCATTAAGTGAACTGCCAGTGTAAAACAAATACACCGGCGGTTCACTAAAATCAACTGCTAGTGTTAATGGTGTATGTACACTAGCGGTGGGCTTAAGCGAAGTGCCAGTGTAAATGTAATTTAAACTAGAGGTTGGGTAACGAAAAACCGCCAGTGTAAATGCACTATTGATGCTGGCGGTTTTCATAGTCGAACCACTAGTGTAAAGCCCTTTACACTGGTGGCTCTTAGCCCAGGCCCACATGCTTTACACTACCGGTACCACCACCAGGAGAAATCGTCGCTGTATTAGTGAGACCATGCATGGAGCTGACAGTCATCAACCTCGTTAGCCACACGCATGCTAATGTGTCATATATTTCTTGTTGTCGTTTATTACAATTTGGGTAATAATGCTTTTATTTACTTGATTTCATTCGTGCAGGTTTCCTGACGACCCATACGATCGTATCTGGTGGGGAACCTCGGGCCCACAGTGGGGGAACCTGTCCACTGCTCAGAACATCCAACAGGATCCAAGCTACGCTGAGCCCATCAATGTCCTCCAAACAGCCGTTACGGCAACCGGCAACGACACAGCAATCAGTTATGCGTGGGCCACAGGCAGCAGGTTGTACTCGTACATGGTGTTCCTGCACTTTGCAGACTTCCAAAGCGCCCAGGCCCGCCAGTTTTGTATCGAATTCAACGGCGATCGGCCGGGGCTGAGCGAGAAGCCCTACAGCCCACCGTATCTGGCTTCATCTACTGTGTACAACTATGGATGGTATAGGGCCACCGACAACACCTACAACATCACCCTCACGGCCACTCCCGACTCTGTGCTGCCGCCGATGTGTAATGCCATTGAGATCTACACTCAACTCGCACTCGATGGTCCCACCACATTCTCTAAAGACCGTAAGTTCCATATCCACCTCTCCAAATATATACATACTGCCTCCATTTCATCAAATTATAAGTCATTTTAGTTTTTGTAGATACATAACGTTTTGCTATGTATCTAGACATGATGCATAGACTATCTTGATGCATAGCAAAAGCTATATATATAATTAGAAAAGCTAAAACAACTTTATAATTTAGAACTAAGGGAGTATATATCACTTGCATCTAGAGATTTTTATTACACAATAATTAGGGGCTTAACCACAGAGTCTCTAATCTAATTAGATGAACACCATCTAATCTTAGGTGGATTAAGAGACTAACAATAATACGGAGTTGGATAGCTAGCTGGCTATCGGTAGTGAGGTAGATCGTGATGTCGATGCTATCTGTTAGTGCCTCCTCTGAACCCGATAAGGAAGCAGGTTCGGCAACTAGTGGTAGTGTCGATGGTGGCCGGAGTTGATGTCGGCTGTGCACTCACCCAGTGCACGGGCAATACCTCTTGTTGTCGACGAGCAAGACAAGCAGCGGCCTTCAAGCGGATCCAGCACCCTCTTGAGGATCGGCGGTTGTGATAGTTATGGTATCGTGGTGTGGAACAAATCATGCTTGTACGTGTTGTCCAGAAGGTCATCCCTTTTACCTTGTGCTGGACCGCCTAGAGCCGCAACCATCACTTGCTTAGGTGTGCCCTTGATCTTGGCTCGTAGAGGAGCTACATGAGCTCCTGTTTGACACGACCATAGAAATGGTTAGGGCTCGGTAGTTCAAAGCCCCTAACACCAACTTCCCTAATGTCACACCCGATTTTAACGACAAAATTGGTTGTAAAATCCAATGTGTGCCCAGGAATCAGTCACACATATAAGACAACAAATTACATTGTATCGAGCTTAGAGTTTATTACATATCGAGTAATAATCCATACAAAGGAACAAATATTATCAAAGTAGCGGAAACTTAAATTCTAAACTTCAGGTGAAGCCTCCAAACTCAACAGGGACGGTTGACTAGTGAACCACAAGTCTAGTAATCTTGAGGAAACTCATCATAACCACCATAATCTGATACCCGTCCAGGATTTTTGTTCAAGTAATGAAAAATAAACAAGCATAAGTACATCTCGTACGTAACAAATATAACATGGGGTTCATGAGGCTCAAAAAGGCTGACAGTGTTTACTGCATTAGATTTTAGTGAGTCATAATTTTAGCATTAGTAGCACAAGTTTAGCAATGCCCCAATTAATCATATGAAACTGATAACATGAATAATGAGGTAGCATTTAAAAACATCATCGGTCATTTGTCATTATTCCATAAGGAGTCCAGGTCGCTCGTGTCCGTGAGCACGGCTGTTATAACAGTTTTAACACTCTGCAGAGGTTGTACATCTTTACCATGAGCCGTGATTTACCCTTTCACCCGAGGTGATCAGCATCTTAACCCACTTCCAAGGAAGGTCGACAGGGTTCACTTTGAAGTCTTTCAAAGGTTCGTCTAACAAGTTAGTCGCTGCTAGGTTTCCGTGGCAAGTAAATGTAGAGCCACCCTTTTGAATGGTACACTCAGGTAGAGGTACTCATAGGAATAGAGGCCGCACTATACCCATCGTGTCACACCCCTTGAAGTCTTTCAAAGGTTCGTCTAACAAGTTAGTCGCTGCTAGTTTTCGTGGCAAGTAAATGTAGAGCCCCCTTTTGAATGGCACACTCACGTAGAAGTACTCATAGGAATAGAGGCCGCACTATACCCATCATGTCACACCCCGTTTGCGCCTTTCGGTAACTACTAACAAACTAGAAAAGGTCCTTGCTGTCCTGGTCATCAAAGGTTAGCTCCTGATCACCGTAGTACTGCTAACCGTCTATACTCAATTACACATCAACAATTCAACATACAAGCATCCACAGGAAATCGTGCATGAAGCAAACAAGAACTATAATTAGAACATTACACCAACAGTGGAAAAAGATGTTCAAAAACTTATAAAACTAATCATCTTCATGTGATCCTGCTCTGGTTTTTACCATCTGCATACCCTCCTGTTCTTGGCTCCTGCACCATGTTCTTCTTCCTTCTTCCATTCTTCCATTCGTCCATGCGTACTTGAATGCTATGTGATAGTCATGCCGGGTCTCTTCCGACCAGCAAAGAACTTTATGACTATTCTTAGAAACACTCTATCTAATGACAAGTATTCTCTTCATCTTAGCATTGGTAGGTGTATGACATGATTTATGATTTCCTGGGACATAAAGGTTTCTTTTCACTAGTGTTGAGCCACAGAATAACATCTCTTTCCAAATACTATTGAAGATAGCAACACTAGCTAGGTTTTCTAGATACAAGCAAAGCTTTTAATGCAACTTTAAAGTGAAACAAGTGAACAATTCTTTAGTACAAAAATGGATTTTTGACTATAAATACAATAGCATATACCCCAATGTATTTAGAAAACTTGGCCTTAACTTATGCTCAAATATTAAATATAGTTTCGGGAAAATTCTACAGAGAATTTACATAACCGATTGTGTTAAGGGGACCGTCAACCAGAGTTGTTCTGATGACCACACGAGCAATCACATCCTCGTGGCATGAACTGGTCGTGGTCAGAAGAATCACCACGCAGTGGTCAGAACATTTGACACGCAGATGGTGGTGGTGCCGCCGACCACCGCGTAGGGTCAAATGTTCTGGTCATGTCAAATGCTCTGACCACGACCAGTTGGCAGTGACCTTGACTGACCACGACCTCAATTTTCACTTTTCACCATTTGGCAGGGAGCACCACTTTTGTTCTGGTGATATGGCAGTCAAATGTTGATTGAGAAAGGAAAGTTGTGGACAGTCAAAAAAAAAGGAAAGTTGTGACTTGTGAGGGCTCGTTTTGTAGTACGTATTACATCAAACCAAACATATCGACTAATGTTTCCACCAAATTTGTTTTTTAAAATGAAACACGAACTATTGGCCATTATGAAGTGATATGGTCACTTTTCACTTTGAAATAAACAAAATTAATATGAAACAAGTAGTATATTTTTTGCCGGTCAAATAAGTATTATATTTTATTGGATAAAATATTTATTTTCTAGTTAACTTCATTGATGTATTATACTATGCCATTTTATTTTACTTTTTGTCCTCGCTCTGATTACTAAACTAACAAAAATTTCCAAAATTATCTAATTGTGATTCTACTAAGCCGCTTCTGAAAATAATCTCTGTTGATGGGTCGTTTGCAGAATAAAGACCGCCGCTCTATTATTAATTTCTTCAACAAAAAATAGATAAAAAATAGGAAAATCATTTTATAATCCCAGCAGGTGTCTCCTATATTTTCAGGCGCATGCGCATCTCACCATTTGAGTGTGAGGATATATAGGTTGCTATCTTTTCTAGTAACATATTTAGTGATCTTGTATTGAATATTTTGGATGCTAAATAATCTCAAATAAAAAAAATGAAGATCAAAGTTTTAGATCTTGTGAATATATAACTGCAACTTCAGCATACATCATCATGTCAATCTCTATCCATAACTTTTTGAAAATTTGAAAAATGGAATCTCAAAATCTAAGAAACTAAAACAAACTCTAAATGACTTCAACTAAAAATTTTGTCAACTACATAGTATTAAATTGACCATGTCAACATCCAAAGTTAACTAGAAATTACAAAATTTGAATTTCAAATTTTAAGAACTTAAAACATATATTTGGACTACAAACCACTTTAAAAAAAAACTAGTCAACTACAAAGTTATGGATCGCATTGAGAACAACAACTTTTGTTTTGACCATGTCAACATATCTGAGTTCATTTAAAATTTTCTAAATTTTAAATCTAAAATCTGAGAACCTAAAATGAATTTTATAGACTCTGAACAGTTTCAAATAAAAAAAACATGCCAATTACAAAGTTGAAGATCTATTCGGGCTCTACAGTCTGGTGTAAAATTCATTTCCATCCAACTTTATATGGAAAACTATAGATATTTGAGCCAACTGTTTCAAGAGAATGGGCCTTTGAATACTGTCGTGTCTATTAAGTGATTTATAGGCACGACACTCATTTTTTTAGATAATGTAACAGAGTTCTAGCCTCTGCCAAGGCATGACAATATTAAATTTGGTAATAGATCTAGTTCAGCATGTATTGGTAGCATTGTCAAGGAATGCCTTGAATCGGAAAACCGTTGGTATATTATTTGTGTTGATTTAGAAGTGATCATCAAAATTAATTGATTAAAGTCAACAATGACTAGCATTTTAAAGCCAGCCAAGGACGCGCAGTCTTTGACACATCATATTAAAATATTTATATAAAATTACAGTGTTTTCTTTGACACATCATATTTAATAACTTTTTTTTCCTCAAAATTAAACTGCAATGCGAAGAGATGAAAAGAAATATCACGAGTTGAGTTTGGAAGAATCGTCAAGACTCAAGAGGCCACAAATAGAAAATATAAATGGATGTAGATGTAGGCTACAACAAGGATCCGGATGCAACAATGCGCATGGGTGGTTATGTCAGTCCCTAGTCTATTTATGAACCATAATTCTTGCTTTCAGATCGTTAATATTTGATTTGGAGCCTGCTGAATGTTTCCTCTTGTACTGTATACGTAATTGGCCTGTGAAAACTGAAAACTGTACTTGTTTTCGGTGCAACCTTGATCCACTTTTATGGCCACGACAGTTGATGCCATGATGGCTATAAAGCTCGAGTATGGAGTGAAGAAAAACTGGATGGGCGATCCATGCTTTCCAACAAAATATGCTTGGGATGGCGTGAAATGCAGCAACAAAACTGACAACACCACGAGGATTACATCACTGTGAGTACCTGGAGCATTATATTTGCATTTAGTTCATTAAGAATGAATTTTACTTACGCTGAACTGCAAATTAAAACGCAGAGATCTCTCCAACAGCTTTTTGAATGGTGCAATGTCTAAGAACTTTACATTGCTCACGGCACTCGAGAATTTGTGAGTGCTAGACAATGTACTCACGTCCTTTGCGTTCATCACTTGTATCCCAAGATATGCTTTTCCAGGAGCGAGCTTCCCATTCTCAACTACCTATAATAAAGACTAAACTACCACCAAATATAAATGATTATTCAATATAATGGATCCAAAGTTCCAAACAACTCTTCGTACTGCACATCATTGTACTCCCTCCATTCAAAATTGTCATTTGTTGTGGTTTTTCGAGGGTACATAGCTTGCTATGCATCTAGATATACCATCCTTGGTCAGCAAGGGGAGGCTGTGGCACGCAGAGGTTTGGGCCGCGCAGCATGTAGATCTTTGAAATTGTAAGTTCTTTGCTAGCTGCTTGGAGCTAGAATATGAGGTGTCCCCGTGCTGGACCTGAAAAATGGGCAAGATTGCATAATGGGAGCGTGAGCTTCAGGCCAAGCCCAAACACACAGCACTCACAGATATGCCATTGGGCTCGCCATGCTTCAACATCTGTACCCTCTAAAGAGAAGGCGAGCAGCTACGTCGTGGCCTCCTTTGCTGCCGTCGTACCTTAAGCAGTGACTGCACTATCATAATAATAAACTTTTAGAGATGCCATGTTCTATGTTGATGGACAGGTCAAAAAGGCCTCTGCCTCTGCTGTACCTGTACAACAAGGGGGCCAATAGCTATGCCCCTCTTCTAGAAATCAATTTCTCGCTGCACATGTCTCATACAACGGTGTATAGAAATACGGTTTCTAGGGTTGGTTGTCTTAAGAAATCGTCTTGTTGAATAGGACAATTTCTAGAGGAGGTTGTCTTAAGACATTGCCTTAGAAGTTCATTATAGACGGCCCTCGTAAGGATTCATCTTGGAAAATAGCCATGCAAATAAATTACTACTGTCTCGAACAAGGTATGATGAAGACAATAGTATTAAAAAAGATTAAACTTTGTATTTGATAAAAAAATCATTTGAGGACATTTATGCCTTCTGTACCAAAATATTAGTAGAAGTTTCATGATTTTGAAATTCATCTTTTTGAATTGTAGAAATGACTTTGGATTGAGATATGATTTAAACAAAGTTTTAGTGCTTGACGAGATCTACAACTTTACTTTGCAGCATTTCTTAATTTTTTAGTGTACCAAGTACATAATATATAGTTTCAGAAACTGGATACAAAATAATAACATCTCATATCTTGCTACATAAGAAGTGGTGTATAGGCTGAGGGTGCATTTTGTAGGGATCCGGTCTCTCGAAGAAATGTTTCAGATCCAAATTCTCTTAAGAAATGTTTCAGGTGATAAATTAGAATGAGTTAATAAAACCGTTCGCCAAGTATATTAGATTCAGCATCATAACAATATATTTATATTTTTCTGAAAAGTCATAGAAATAAAATTATCCTTCAAAAAATTCCAAACTTTTTTGCGGACAAAGAACAATCAACTACAACCCATTTTTAACTTGTTGCATTGGAAAAACGTTAACTGAAACAAATTCGACATAGGTATGAAGGAATAGGAGGAGAATCGCTGTGAAGCCACCCTTTGGCTGTTTCACATGTGTACGTAGACCCGGCCTGAGATGGTCAAAAGGATACATGTGGAGAAAGTCCTTGTGCTAGCAAACACAGGCTGACAGGCACGTAGATTTTCTATGAAAAACACACATGTGACGGTCATATCATTTGTCGGTTATTAATGTGTAAAATGACTTTTCACACACAAGTGGCTATCTTGAAACATTCATGTCTACAAATACGTCTCTATTTCCAGTTGTAGTTTTCTTAACGTTTACTAGCTATAAAAAAATGCACGCTTCTAGTGATTATTTTTTTAACAAAACTGTCACTAGGAACTAATTGTCAACTGCCTCAAAAAAGTCAGGGATCGGATGCCGGCAAAAAAATTGTATTAGTGCTGCTTAGTCGCATTCCACTGGTGTACAATACTTCTTTAATATGTGATTTTTTTATAGAACTTGCTCACTGTGTTTGTGCAAATATTTCAGGGATTTGTCATATAACAACTTAAGTGGATCAGTACCTGACTCACTACCAAGTCTGCCCTTCTTGAGAGTTCTGTAAGCAGATATATGTAGCAAAAATTCTTACCTAGCCAGAAACGACTTTATTAATCCCTTTCACTCTATACAGAAATTTGTCCGGCAATCATCTACGTGGTGACGCCCTATGCAAAAATTACACTGGATCACTTGTTTTCAGGTTTTCATTTCTTTTTTCTTAGTTTTCCTTATCGAGTAATATATGCTGCTGAATTTTATTTGTACCTCTTGCTGTGATCATCACAAAAATTACTGCTCCATACTTTTTTCTCATAACATATGTAACACTTGTATATATATATATATATATATATATATATATATATATATATATATATATATATATATATATATATAATCTCAGATATGAGTCGGATGGATATAACTGCGAAGAAACACCAAAAGCGTCAAACAACAAAGCAACTGTCGTATCTGTTTCAGTAGTGGTTCCTGTGCTGGTAGTGGTTGTACTTCTTCTTGCTTATTTCATCTGGAGGGAGAAAAGAAGACCGATCGGTGTGTCCCACTGCACCCCCCCCCCCCCCCCCCCTGCTCTATTGTTCATTGGCATGTACACGATATTTCCAACATATACTACTTGATCTTACGGTTTTATATCTGATACTAGTGCAACCAGTCATCGCGCAAGACCCAGCAATAGATCTACTAGTGGATAATGCTCCTGGAAATAGAAAAATTTCCAAGAACCACAAGATAATAAGCACTGAGAACCGTGGGTTCACATACAAAGAGCTCGAGAAGTTCACTGACAACTTCAAACGATTCGTAGGGCAAGGTGGTTTTGGGCATGTGTATTATGGCCACTTAGAAGATGGAACTGAGTTCGCTGTCAAATTGCGTTCTGAATCATCATCACATGGCCTTGATGAATTCTTAGCTGAGGTACCAAATTTCAGTCACCTAGAGAAGTTTAACATGCATTAAAAATATATTTTTTGATTTTCATTTTTCTTTGTATCCTGTCACAAGGTTCAAAGCTTGACAAAGGTGCATCACAGGAATCTAGTCTGTTTGATTGGTTACTGCTGGGAGAACGAGCATTTGGCACTGGTTTATGAGTATATGTCTCAGGGCAGTCTTTGTGATCATTTGAGAGGTTTGCATTGTCTACTCAAATCTTCTGGATCGTGATTAATACATAAACTACAGTGTGATTTTCTTTAGAAACTACATCCGTAATGCCTATGCATGGTTTGTGTAGAGGTCCTCTTATACGTTACCTATGAGTATACTATGTATAATTCTGGACTTGTATCTGAAAAACAGAGGCCCTTGATTAATACATAAACTACAGTGTGATTTTTGGTATCTTCATGTGCATAGACCATACCTGAGGATCTAGTGGGACAAGGAACATGAATTAAGTATCAAAACAGTCTGAAATGGTCGGTGATGATATTAGTCAGGAATTAAAACAAATTTAAATGTTACTGAATTAGCTATTCTCTAAAATAGACTCCACCTAAATAACTAGAGTGATCCAGCAGCCTATGTTAAATTGCCATTGACTATATTTGAAACCTGCCATGTCACCTCGAGGTTTATCGGAGCATGATGGTGCTGCCAGCAGTTCCACATTCTTGCCTTGAGCTCACAATTTTGGTGTTGACCAACTCCTCATAGTCTGGTGTCTTTCAAGGTCCAGCTGATGGAAAGGAAGTAGTTACGCGAGCGGAGAAAACATTGCTTTACATCCCATATGGACACCGAAAGCTTGGCAGAGCAGAGAGCAGGTGGCCGAGAGGGCCACAAGGTCGGAGTCTAGGAGGTGGGAGGCATGGGCAATGAAGAGCGAGGCGGGGTATGGGAGATCCGCCTCTAGAAATAGGTCTTACGAAAACAAATTCATAACTTTTCAAATGATGTCAAAGCTCGATGGAATCTAAACTTCATGGTTGACTACCTTTTTTATTTGAGATCATTTTTGAGACCAAATATTCATTACAAGCTATCAAATCTGATTTAAAAGTATAAATTTCCTTTATCCTCATTCTTGGAGGTTTCAACAATAAAGAGGCTGACCTCTTGAAATAATTTATAGAAATGGCTCCTATAGAGGCTCGAGAAATCATTCTCACCTTAGCTACAGTAGGAAAGTTTCTACTATTGCAATCCGCAATAGGCATGTGGTGGAATGGTAAGGAATGCTTGAGGTCATGAGTTTTCATCAAGAGGGCATGCACGTGATATGTGTGGGACCGCAGAGACAAGAAATAAGAAATCTGTTATTGGTGCAGTTTTTACAGTTTTATGAAAACAATTTTTAGAGCAGGTATGAATTGCCCCTTATTTTTATAGCTACCAATATGTCATTTCTGGAGAGCATTGGTATAGGTAGGAAACTGCTTCCGCAAACCAATTACGACTGCGGCTCAAATTGGTTTGCGTACTACTGTTATAAAGGCAGTTTGGCATCTATGGATAACTATACCCATTATTGTTTCATCCTTAGCATCAAGCCTTCTATAAAGATTCTATAAATCACATTTTCTGGAAGGCAAGTATGCCTGTACTGTGCTGTATTTTGATTGCTATGCGTAGTCTTTATAATGTCACGGTTCAATCTTCTAATATCCAGCTTAAAGTCCCATAAAATTTCTCAAACATTCTTACAGTATCTTCGATAATCATTTCCAAGGCAAAAAATACAAAAAAAATTAACGGGTATATGGTCACGCCAGGCATAGTGTTTTTTCTATGTAGTGAAAACTTACCTAATTTCATTTTCAGAAAACTTTGTTGGAAAAAAAATCATCATCCTATCAGTTACCTTTTCACATTATTCGTAGCATTAACTATTGGAGTAAGCAGCATGTCCAAACGTATTGTTGTAAATTTCCGTGGCATGAACAACTAACTCATCATCTCGGGAACGTAATAGTGGACTCATCTGTTTGAGCAAAAAAAAAATATATATTTAATTGATATGGAAAATTCTTACATCAGCCAATTTGTGTACTCAAATTGTCCAAATGTTGGCTTATTTTTTCACTAATTTGTTAATTCCATTAGAGAAGAGCAAGAAAGCTTGGAATAAAGCAACATTACATTGCGTAAAATTGCTAAGGTTAACATTTCAAAGCTGTTAAACGATTGTGCTCTGCTAAAATATTGAAGGTAAAGATGGTGCTGCTCAAACCATGAATTGGAGAACACGTGTGCAAGTAGCGCTTGAGGCTGCACAAGGTATGCTGCAAATCTGCAATGAAGTTCATAACTAACAAACTACATTCTTTGTAAGCAATCTACCATGTATTTTTTTTCATATTTCATCTTCTGACATTCTTGTTATATACAGGCCTAGACTATTTGCACAAAGGCTGCAGTCCGCCAATTATCCACCGGGATGTCAAGAGTAGCAACATTCTCTTGGATCAAAATCTGCGAGCAAAACTAGCAGATTTTGGGCTTTCTAAAACCTTTCTTAGCGATGCTCAGAGTCATATATCAGCTACTGTAGCTGGCACAGCTGGTTACATGGACCCTGAGTATGTCTCTAAATCTGTTTAGACATTTTTGCATTTTGTTCTAGTCAATTTTTTTTGTTGGTACATATATCATATCTCTGTGAATCCTCACATGGACAACCTTGTCCTATGAGCGTATTCAAGAAATAGACGAGGCTGATCTTATATTGACGATGTCACGACTGGTGTTCATACTGACAAGCATGCCACCTATTGTTAACTTAATAATATGAGCACCCATGACGAGTGTCAGAGCCGAGCCCTATGCATTTCACTGCATACACATGTAACTAGATTATGAAATGTTAATATAACAAAATAATGCATAGTTGTATCAAATACACTGCATACACATGTGGACTTGCCTATTCGATACAAGATTATGAAATGTTAATTAACAAAATAATGCACGGTGCAGTGATAGATATATCATACAAGACTAAAGATCATGGGTTTGAGCAGCCATTCCACCCACAAGAAATCAAACTACCTACCATAGCCTAAGTTACAATGAGCAAAGTATAACTAGCTGAATTAAATGTTTACATGAAACCGGTGCCATTGTAAGCAACATGTTACATGCATCATGTAACAAAACGAGACATATATGCAGCATGTCATTGTTTTCTTGGTAGTTATTGGCTGTTGTTTCTTTAGGTACTATCAAACTGGGAGGCTCACTGAGAGGAGCGATGTGTACAGTTTCGGAGTTGTTCTGCTTGAGGTTGCCACCGGTCAGCCTCCATTAGTGCCAGGCCATGGTCACATCGTCCAGCGTGTTAAAGAGAAGGTTGCCACTGCTGACATCAGCCCAGTTGCCGATCCCAGGCTTGGAGGTCTCTATGACGTCAGCTCTATGCGGAAAGTGGTCGATACTGCTATCATGTGCACTGCAGACTCTGTTGCTCAAAGGCCAACAATGGCATCTGTAATGACACAGCTGAAGGAAAGTCTTGCATTGGAGGAAGCTCGCGAGAAGCTCAGTAATGACACCGCAAAATGAGGAAGTGATATAACAGCTATGGTGTCAACATTTGGTCCATTCGCAAGATGGAGGTGCAGTACCGGGCTTTGGTCGATTTGATGGGTCTTCCCTTCAAGTCTACAGTTGGTAGGTTTTGGTAATATATAAACTTCCTATCATGCGAAGGACAGCTGGGTGTGTGCAATGGTTTTTGAAAACCCGTGCTTGCGTGTGCGAGACTCCAATGCTTTGTATTTTCTTCAAAAAAGATGATTTTCATGTTTGTATGTAATATTAATCATATCTGACAGTAACATTGTTAAAAGCAAAATATGTTCATCGAGATAAGTTCTGATCGAAGGAACTAAAATCTAGATCAAGTTGGACATAAATTGATGAATTTGGGAAAACCAGCCTATGCCGGTTTGTCCTAGGCCTTGAGTGTTGGCTGAAGAAACCTATTTTGGCTGGACCTCTGCAGCCAGCTCAGAAAGTCTGTAGTGCAAAGCACCTATTCGGGGGAAACATAGAAACTATTTCCAAAAATATACTTTGGTAGTTAAAGTTATTTTAGAATTTGGTATATATAAATATGTACTCACATACAAATGTTGAGATGCAAATTCAAACTAAAAAAATTCATATAAAAATGACAAATTTCATATCCATGTGCACGTGAAGACAAAATCCCTGAGTTAATGCATCCGAAATTTGCCATTTTTATTGAATTTTCTAAAAGCAAATTTAATTTGCATCTTAACTGTTGCCTGTGAGTACATATTTGTATACATTATGGATGTGCCAAATTCAGATTTTTTTTTGAACAATCGAAGTATGCTTTTCAGTTGGTTTCCATGTTTTCACCTAATAGGTGGTTTGGGCTACATATTTTGCCGGGAAAGCTGGTCCTAGTTGGTTTTCAAAATTGGCATGAGCCAGTTTCGCCTGTCCGGGTGGGTTTCAAACATAATTCGTTGGAAACTCACCCGATCTCATTAGAACACCTCCTCTACATATGTGAGAGGATCATGGCTGACTGAGGTATCCATACACAATCGATCAAAAAACCAATCTAGTATCCTCTTTTCCATCACCTGGCTTGTTACAACCCCTACTATCCAACACCAATCTACTATCCTCTTTTCCATCATCAAGACGGCCTTGCCGATCTTTAGACACCCCTGATGTGCTCGTACCCGATGGATCTTATCCAGAGGTCTTTGTGCCTATTCCAGGCGAATAACAAGCATCAAGATGGCCTCGCTGCATTGACCTTCCTCCGTTGTGTGTCTTGGCCATGTGGTCTTGGGTAATCAAGCCTTCGCTTGTATGTGACCAGGGTCCACATCCACACATTTTTTGGCGAATCTCCTAGGAAAGAAAGCAATTCAATCTACTATCAAATTCAATCTACTATCAACACGTAAGACAATAATGGCAAGAAGAGGGACCTCACCAGTCCAAACAATCCAAAGAACAACATCTCATCCTCGACATTCAAGCAACACCACCATTGGTACCACAAGCTTGGCCCCTGATGCGGTGGCGCTACACTTTCATCCCTGACAACCTCAATGTCGTTGATGGTGAGGAAGACGCCAGTCGCAAGATGGGGAACTCTCTTGCCTTCTTGGTGGTGGTGGCCTATGCCTCGGGAGCGAGGAACATGGTCACACTGCCAGCGGGCAAGGTGGGGCTCAGTGGGCAGGATTGGGCGAGGCACCATGCTGACGAGCAAGGGATGAGGTGAAGATGTAGTACCACAGATCGCTACATCACTACTGAGTCTAAACCCGGCATCACTTTCGGATTTTGCTCCGGTAGTGGGCAATCGGCAAGCCTATCACTGCTAGGTCTAGAGCCGGCTGTGATTAGTGGTAAAAAATTAGAAAATATGTGTTTCTCACGATTCAAGCACCAGATCTCAATGTTCACGTTTCCTCAAGAGAGTATACCAGCTGAGCTATATGACACATATGACTATACAGCTAATGCTATTCTTTTAGTTACACAACTTTAAATCTTATATTGTATATTTGACAATCCAAAGGATCTCAAATTAAAAGGTTGTTAACTACCAAGTTTTAGATCCCTTTATACTCTACAATTTTGATATAAAGGTTATGTTGATTCGATCTCTTATGAAAGATGACCTATCTCAGCGGGTTGAAACTATGACCCAGCAATGATAGGTGGACCTATTACTGCTAGTTCGTGGCTTCACATACAAACCGGTAGTGATAGTCCACCCATCACTACCTGTTCAAGTCAGGAACCAGTAGTGATTGTCCTTCCATTACTACCGGTTGAATGAAGTCACGAACTAGTAGTGATATTCCAACCATCAGTTGTCCGATCGCTACCAAATCCAAAAACAATTGTCAGTGATAGTCCGTCAGTGATGACCTTTTCTGGTGTAGTGCTGGCGTAAGGAGTATGAGTGAGGGAGGAAGAAGATGTGTGGATGAGATACTATCAAGTGTTCCCTGCATTTGATGGTGGCAACGGTGTGAACATCCCAATACTCCAATCATCTCAACCAAGAAAAAACAGGGTTCGCTCCACTCCTCACAACCAAATGAAGAACGGATTCGGCCCTATACTTAAAATCAAGGATAGGACCATCCCCTCCGATGACGTCCCTAAACCAAACAAATTCTTAGTGGATGCAATTTATAGGAGGTGAGCTATATAACTGTCCGTGTGTGTGTGTATATATACATACACACATGAAATGTCTAAAAGGAATGTATCAAAACCAAGATGGAGTAGGTGGACAACTGATGGGCTATGTTAATATTGTCTACCACCTCAAGAATGGCAGCTAATGAGATCAAGTTGTTCTTTTAAACACTGTACTGATTCTCAACCATGAATGGCCAGTGGTCCATCGTCTGTTGACAGAAGTAAATAGCACGTGGGTTGCATTAAGGACCTATATTATTTAGGAGAAAAAACATAGTCAACAAAAATTGCTATGCAAGATGAGCAAACAATACATTTATTTATTGGAGGACGGTCCTTGGGAGGATCCACAGGTTCCTCCTGAAAGAAAAATTGGCAGCCGTGACTATAAAAGAAATTGTTAATTGTAATTATTTGTGCTTTAGTACTTTTAGTCAAGATCATTAGCTCTAATTGTCTGATCCTTTTTCTTGGGAGCCTGTGCTGCCCCCCCTCCAGCCCTTCCTTGGATTCACTGTTGCTTGCGTGCACTGGGTTATTGCCACCCACCTGCCGATGATAGCCATCATCCGCCAGTTGTCCCTCACATAGGCTGGGTCAGTGTTTCCCCAGCCTTGGCTCGATGGTACCATGTGGAGGAAGGGCTTGCCACCCTGGACTAACTGGCCGGTGCCCATCTGATGCGGCCACGCCTAGGTTGTCACCGTGCAGTAGGGGTCGAGAAGCACCATGCCTTTATGCCAATGGCTCCTCTGAATGCCATAATGTCGAAAGGCTTTTACTCGACAAAAAAATAAAGCAAGCTTGATTTGAAAAGGCTGCAGGGTCTTCACAAAAAAAAGGCTGCAGGCAAGTGTAACAGATTTCGGTACAGGCTTGATACTTCCCTTCTTTTGAATTTCACACGACGAAAACAACTGAGGGAAACTAGAAGGTTTCTATCGCTTTACTGATCTAGGAAATAATTAATACCAATGTCATGAGCACATGATCAACAAAGCATGTCTCCTTCAAGTTGTGTTATGTCTTGTCAAAGAGCGGACATGAAAATGTGAGTATTTTAATTTATTGAGAAGTTATTATCATAGGAGCAGGAGGAATTCTTATCCATGTAGACTGTTAGAGATTAGAACACGATACAAAATGTCAGTATGGTTTGAACAAACTCAACAATATACAGGTTGAGAGAAAGGGGAAGCAATATCAACTACAGCCCACTGATATCATGATATAGTGGAAACTAGAAAGGGATTAGTCTCTTCTAAAAGAAGCAAATAAAAATTGTAGATATGAAGCTAGTTATTCATAATGAGAACAAAGTAATTTCTTCCTAACAATATGATGGCTAGTCAACTTGTAAATATTTGGAAGCACCTAATGAACCAACATGGAGGATATTACAAAGTAATTTCTTTCTAAAAGTATAATGGCTCTCCCTCGGCAGGGACAACGGCGATGGTCAGCAGGTGGGAGGAAATGATCCATTTCAGGAGGATGGGGGCGACCCCAAGGCGGCGGGCGGCCCTACAGCTATGGACTTCAGATCGTGCATCATGCTCCCAAGAAAACTGATCATATCGATTAGAGCTAATGATCTTGACTAAATAAAAGTACTAAATTACCTTTAATTACATTTAGCAATTTCTTTTATAATCAGCAGCTACCAATTTTTCTTTCAAGCGCAATCCGTGGTTCCTCCCAAGCACGTACTGTAACAAACCTCTTGCTGATGGGCTGCCAATACGCTGGGTATTGCAGTAGTTTATATATATTGTTTGGCGTACAAATATAAATTATCACAATACAAATAGTGCACGAAAAGTATGTGAGTAAAAGTAGTCTTAATAAATTATTTTCACAACTTGTGATTAACAATACTCAAATCAAAACATTGAACTATAAAATTAATCAAAGGATTATGGCAAGATTAACGAAAAAGCATACACAGAAATAACGACTATGAGAAAATGATCCAGCTAAGAACGTAAGCTAGGGTACACAGAGCAAGAAAATAGTATAGATCAGAGAGGGTGGACAATTTACATTATGTGCTTCTACGTGATCTAGTTAATTGCTAGCATAATATCCAAGGTGCCCCGCTCCTGTTTGCGCTAAGTTTCCTGCCAACAGTGCTCATCCTTGTCCACCTGCTTGTTGCGAACACCAAAGCACTGAATGGACAACGACACAAGGCTAGATGTCTTTCCTTGGTGCGACCCATTCACATGTGCCGGCCATGGATGGTCGTCAAGGCAGACGGCCAGTGTGCGTGGTTCCTGGGGATGATGAAACTGGGATGGGAGACGAGGATGAGGACTCTCCATTTTATATATGCTCCTCGAGCTCTGGACATGGTTACATGACAATTTCAGCATGGACCCTTTGGTCAGTAGTGGCAAATGAAAGGAGAGGAGGATGGGCCTGCACCATCTGACCCAGACCTGACCTGCCGGCTGACCGTGTAAGAATGAATCACAAATTAATTCCAAACACACACTAAATTAGTTGAATGAAATGAATGACGAATGAATGAATTGGAATACGTAGGATTGAGCTCACAATGTATATGAAGAGAGAAATACAATTATAAGCCCGTTAGCTTATAACAACCAACATGAAAACTAACCATGCATAGACAATGCGTACGTAGAAAGTACTATTCATGATCGGCAATGATATATGACGGGCGTCCGACCGCGCGTCGGACGCTCCCACCCGCTCGCTCGGTCGGTCGGACGCTCCCCACCCACTCGCTCGCTCGCATGTCTCTTCACTTCTTTCTCTTCGCTCGCCACGCCTTTCCACTCCCGCTCGCCTCTCGCACCTCCGCCCCCTCGCTGCTCGCTCTCCCGCGCCATCGTCGGGATGGTACACACCACGCGCCGCGCCCCGTCGAGCTCGCTGCGCGCCCGCGACGCGTCATGCTTTCTTCCCCTTCTCCCCTCGCGCGCACCGCGCCCTCCCACACACCTCTGTTTCCTCTGCGACCCGGTTCTAGCACCTCACCAGAGATGAGGGTGACAGTGGTGGTTCCGACGAGGTAGGTGGCGGAGGGATCTAGATTTCGAGCCTCCTCTTCTCCCTTCCTCTCTCTAGATCGGGATCTCCTCTCCTCCCTTCCTCTCTCTTGATTTGGATCTCCTCTCCTCCCTTCCTCTCTCTGGATCTGGATCTGAGATTTTTCCCCCTTCCTCCTCCTCCTCCCCCTCCACCTCCTCCTCCTCCTCCCCCTCTGGATCTAAGGTTTTGATGGCGGCTAGGGTTTGTGGCGAGTCAGATCTAAGCTACATGCAACAAATGATGTGAAATGTTTGCATGATTTTCTGATGTTGCAGTTCTTTTTGAGATGTTTCAATAATTTTTTCCCTTTGTTTGCAGCATCATCCTCCATGTTTCCCGACGTTTCATTAGTATCGCTTCTGATGTTGCAGTAGCTTCTTCTCCTTTGTTGCAGTAGCTTCTTCTCTTCGTTGCAGTAGCTTCTTCTCCTTGTTTGCAGCAGCTTTCTTCTCCTTTTTGTTGCAATAACTTCTTCTCCTTTGTTGTAGTAGCTTCTTCTCCTTGTTGCAGTATGTTCTTCTCCTTTTGTTGCAGAAGCTTTCTTCTCCTTGTTGCAGCAGCTTCTCCTTGTTCCATTAGTTGTTTTTCGATGTTTCAACAATTTTTTTGGTTTTGTTTCACCAGTTTTTTCTACTTGTTTCATTACGTGTTTTCCTGATGTTTCAACAGTTTTTTTCGTTTGTTTCACCAGTTCTCTCATGTTTGTTTCATTATGAGTCCTTCTTTGTTGCAATAGCATTATACCCTTGTTGCACATGGGAGGGTGGAGCATAGTGGTGAGCTGGTGGCAGGGCTCAGTGCGTGGGCGAGACGGGGGTTCGCGAGTTCCCGTGTGTGAGCGGGGCGGGGGTTGCATTTTCCGTTTTTATTTTCGTGGGACGGGGCGGGCTGTTGCTTGCGGAGCGGGACAAGTGGAGGACGCCGGCGGGGTTGGGGAGCGTCCGGACGCCCCCTGGAACCGGGCGTCCGGGCGCTAGCCGTTCCCATTCACAATTTGTACATGTTGGTATGTCCTGCTCCAACTACCATGATAAGACAACAGTTTCTTATTCTTCCTTGCTCGCTACAAGTGCTCTACACATGCGTGATAGCCTCCGCACAGAACTCGGTCATCATCTTCAAGCCACGCGCTGCTTGCTGACAGCAGTGCTCATCACACCGGTGATGATATATAAGCCAGCCACGCTTCATCTAGACAACTGGAGTACGGAATCCATCTGTTTGTTGCTTAATTTCCTCATCAGCTTCTTTTTTACGCGTGCGATTGGATCATCTCTCCGATCATTGCATTTGCATATTGTTTCGCGATGTCCTCCGTTTTATATCTTTTCTGTATAAAGTAAATGATTTCCTTTTAAGGCATATACATATGCATAGTAATATGCTAGTCCTAATAATTGCACGGTTAATTAAGGTCCCGCAAAGAGCTTGGTGGGAAATAATGATATGACTGTGTTATCTTAATTGGATATAATTAAATAATAAAAGGTAGGATTTGGCTCTACCTATTTTGGTGTTTGCCTCATCAATTTTTGTACCGTGTGTACCTTTTTGGTACTGCTGAGTATTTTTACATCGATAGCTCAAATTTTTACACCATTCGATTTCTCTTGATGGACTGTTCAAAATTTTCTAACCAATATAAAATTTCTCAATTAAAATGCAGTTTTCATAAAATCAGTGCTTATATGAAAATCAGTATGACTAAAAAAGGCCTATGGAGTACATGAATGAAGTAATTATAATGCAATCCCTCCATCCCAAAATACATGATATTCTAAGATTCCAAAAATGTCAAAAAAATGCTAACCCTTGGACACAAGGTGGTGGCCGTTCAGCATCCCGATCGATCTAATCCCCACATATAGAAGGCTGTTATTGGCACACAAATGTTTTCTATTCAGGGGAACAAATATCCATAGCTGCTGGCTACTTTTGCGTGTGGAAAACATGTCTAACAAAAACAATAGTCCAAGCATCATTTCTCCCGTATCTTAATCTGGTTGAAATTTCATGGAACATATCATGTAGTTTTGGGCGGAGGGAGTCAAGCGTATAGAGTGTTTGGACCGATTTACGTGGTATCGCTGATCCGAGCAGCGGCCTTGCTCTTGGCGCACTGTGTCCACACAATAATGCAAGATTGTACTCATGTATCCACGTCCTTGTTGGGGAACGGTTGCGAGTCACGGAGGCAAAAACCACTAGCAACAACAGGGACTAACAATTTTTTCCAAAGATCTCATGGCCAAAATGTAAGGAGAAGTAGGCAGAGGCCCGATGACTAAGGTGGAGGCCCGGGGACTAAGGCGGAGGTCCCGTCGGAGGCAGAGGCTGCAACTAAGAGATTCTCTAGCGGCGGAGGCTCGGCGGAGATAGCCCGGGCGAAGGCTCAGGCCCATGGTGGGCTCCCACCACACGACGCTACTGGGCCATGGGCCGATAGCGGGAAGTTTGCGACGGCCTAGCAAACTAAGGCGGTTAGAAATGAAGGTACCCCATGTACCCTTGGCGGCTTGTACTAGCACGAGTATATTCAGAGGATAAACTGTAACCGACAAGGGTAGAATTGTAAGGTATAGTCCTAGTCAACAGTGCCCTATAAAATGGGGGACTGGATGTTTGTAAGCGTTTGGTTGGTGAACATATTTAAGAAACCCTAATTGTGCCTGATCCCACTTACCATTTTTTGTACCTTCGCCTAAGGCATCCCGCTGGGCGAAGGCATTCCGTGTCCCACCTGCTGGAAATCCCATTTTCCAACATTGGCGCCCACCGTGTGTCGGCCAAGCAAAACCCACGATGCCAAGAAAAAGAGCAGCCTCCACCAGAACACCCGCAGAGCCTTCGACGAGAGGATGACCCAGGCGTAATACCCGCAGCGCTTATGCTAGCATCCCAGAAGACCAAGTTATGGAAGAACCTGCGGTCGAAGATCAGCCTCCGGCAGCCAAAGATCAGCAAGCCTCAGATCCCACCCCGGAGCAGGTACTCCAACAATTGCATGCCTAGTTGCCGAGTACACAACAAGAAAGAGATAGGCTGACAGCAACCTTCACCGCAAATCAGAGGGCAGCCCAGACATCACTGCACGCAGCAGATATCAGGCAACAGTTGGTCATCCTATAGGCGGAGATTCAAAGCATGCAGCAAATCCAGCCCCAGTCCAACATTTCCAACCAACTCCGATCAGCAAATCAAAGTCAGCCTAACCCTTCGCTAGGTATGGCCGCCCAGCCAACCTTTGGCACACCTTTCAACTCACTGCCAGCTCATAGAGCTATAGATTCAAGATCTCCATTGTCCGAGGGAATCCAAACCTCACCCTAGTCACCATCTTACGAGCCCATTAGCCTACCCAAATTCGACGGAAGGTTAGACCCCCCACCAGTTCATCATGAGTTTCGAGGCAGCCGTAGCATCCGTAGGAGGGGATGACACTGTCTTGGCCAAGTCATTTGTTATTGCAGCCGAAGGAGAAGTATTAGCATGGTACTCAATTTTGAGGCCATGTTTACTATATTCATGGGAGGACCTCCGAGATAAGATCATCGCTAACTTCAAAGGGTTCACTGTAACACCCTAGGTGTTACTTCACACATTTGCATAGCATAGCATAGCATGAGCATGTGCATTTCTCACTCATTCATAAGCATGAGCAATTTATCTGGAACGCCCTCATGCAACAAGTGAAACATGAACTTAAAACTAATGAAACACTCCCATGAAACATGATGTTTCATATATGTTGTTCTATGTTTCACTATGCTATGGTTAAACTTTTTGTGTTATATCTATGAAAATGTGTATTTCTTGCCATGACAACACTTTATTCATGCTTAGACTACAAAATGAAACTAAGTTTGTGTTGGTGGTTTAGTCAAATTCAAATTCAAATAAGTTTGACCATGTTTGACCCCCTAGAGTGTTTCTATTTGACCTGCTTTGAATGTTGACTTAGAGACTTTGCATGTAGGTGTCACCTTAACAAAAGTTGTAGAGGATTTTATATGGAGCAAATGTTGTTTGATGTCCCAAGGCTAGTTTTGAGCAGAACCTGTTCAAATTTGGGGCAAAAGGCAGCAGCTTGGGCAGTTTTTCAGCACTTAGTTTTTCTAAGTCTGAAATGTCAGGTTTCGTTTCAATGTGCCCATGTTCAGTAGCTGTTAACTCCCAATACAGGCCAATCCAGCTCGAGTGTCTTATAGCAAAGTTGGAGTTCACGTGTAGGACTACAACTTTGTCAACTGCGGCTTTAACTAGTTCCCCACGGTTTAGGAGCTTTGATCACTCGAAGTCGCTCCGTCAGTCACTTTCATCGAGCTCTGATGCGCCTCTGTTTTTAAATCAGCCGTGGCCGACCGCGCGCAGAAGCCGAGCACCGCGTGGCCGCCATGCCTCGCCATTGCCCCACACGCACGCGAGGTGGCTTTCTTCTCCTGCCCGATGCCGAAGCAGCTCGCCAATCTATCCATTCACTCGCACTTGCCTCTTCCCCTCTCTGCTCTTCACCGCGGCGCCCGCCATCGTCGCCGTGCCATCGCTGCAGTGCAGCGCCACCTCCACCGCACCGTTTCTCAATCCACTATGCCAATAGCTCCGCGGCGCAGTGCTCTACGAGCTCCATCCACCAGCGCCACCGTTCATGCCATGGTCAGGCGTGAATGCATGTTTCCATGGCCGTCGCCATGGCAGGAACGCCGCCGAGCTCGGGCTCGACGCGGCTAGCCCTTCCTGGAACCCCTCTGCCCTTCCTCTTCTGTGTTTTAGCTCCGCCTTATGACCTAGTAGCTCGTACCGTAACCATGTAGACGCTACCGCAGTAGGCTCACTGGAACATCACCATGCACCGCTATGCCATGGTCTCCGTCGTGGCAAGCACATAGTCAAGCTCACCGGCCACCTGCGCTTAGCCCTAGCTGGCCTCGTTAGCTCCGCCTCGGTCCCTGGTAGCCATAGCGTGCCTTGGTCAGGCCATTCTCATAGGGAGCTGGCCGGCATACCGCCGGCGACCTATCCTCAGTGAACCCTAGGTCACTTTAGGCACACCACCCAATGCAGATCATCATGGGGATTGTAGCGGTGAGCTAACACTACCCGACTGTCACCTTTGTTCCTGTGCGGCTGACGTGTGGGGCCAGCTGACGCCTGGGTCCCGCGTGTTAGCATCTGTATTAGGTTTTTCTTTTTGTTCTTTTCAAGAAATACTTTGTGAACTTTGGAAAATCATATAAAATCATAGAAAAATCAGAAAATGCAAATGAGGACTTTTTGGAATCCTTGGGAATAGATCTATGCAATGGAGTTAAAATATGATAGGTATTAATAGAAAGTTTTTGCTGTTTTTAATTCTCTATGGAAATTAGAGATAAATTCATATCTTGAGTTACTGTGCTCCAAATGAGGTAAAATTTTTATGGTAGAATGTTGATAGCATGTGTGTACTGTGATAAAAATTTCAGGGTCAGTGGGTACTGTATGCTTGAGTTATTGATTAAACTTGCTCTCACATGTTTATTTCCATAGCACTTTGTATTTTCTATAGAGGTCGCTATGTTTGTTCAATTGACATGAAATTTTTACAGTATACTATTGGAAGAATTTTTGAGCTAGTGTAATTTTTGTAGAATTTATTGTATACTTTTAATGTATGTTCATATTTCCACATAATTATCTAAATAAATTAATAAAGGCATATAAATAGTTTATTTAGAGTTGGCCACTATGTTTTCTAATGTTCATTTGATGTATATGAACTGTTGGTAATCTTAGTTTTGCCAAGAATGCAATCTCTAATACAAGTGATATATTATTTTCTTCGAATTGTTGATTCTAGAGCAGTTTTGGAAATAAACAAATTGAGTAATGCTAATGATGTTTTCTGAGAATCTTTATATTAACAAAGTTGTATATAACTTGCTTATCTTGCTTATATTAAAATTTCATGGTCATAGGTCTTTTGGTTTGAGAGTTGCAGCTGTTTAAAGTTTGTAGTTGGAAATGCTTGCTCTCTAGAGTTTCTGGACAGTCTGGGAAGATGGCTCTGTTTGGGCTAGTTACTCTCTGAATTAGCTAAAATCATCTATAAGAAAGTTGTAGATAATTTGTTAATCTTTCCAGAAAGTCCTAGTTCATGTCATTTGGACTTTTAGAAATCCAGTTATGGTGTCAGCAAGTGACTGCTGTCTAGCTGTCCGAAAATTGCCTGTTTTGCAATGTACTCATTTGGTGCATGTGATACTTGTTAAAATGATTAGGCTAATTAAGATAATTTGCTAACTACAGGTGTTATGCCTCTCACAGGTGATGAACTTTTGTATCTTATATTGTTAAAATGTGGTAAGTGTATATCTACTTTCTAGCGAAGAGATATGCACTTACTCAATAAACGAAAGTAACTTGATTAAGTCAAAATGAATGTTTGGATCATCATGTTTAACATAAGCATCTCATCATGACGTCCACTATGCCAGAAAAGATTATCAGTGACGCGTCTAGAGGTTTATCAGTGACGCGTAAAAGACGCGTCACTGTTCTTGCGTCTGTGATAACGGCACATCAGTGACGCGTGAACACGCGTCACTGATAACCCTTGAATAGTGACGCGTGAATCCAATACGCGTCACTGATAACCCTTGAACAGTGACGCGTGTATTCAATACGCGTCACTGATAACCATTGAACAGTGACACGTTTATCCAATACACGTCACTGATAACCCTTATCAGCGACGTGTTCAGCCAAGACGCGTCACTGATAGCACTTATCAGCTACGCGTGTATTCAATACGCGTCACTGATAACTATTTCAGAAAACAAAAAAACGATGATCCTATATATATATATATATAACACATATCAGACATGTTCCACCATTTTCATGATATTATTATGCAAGAATCAACTTCGGAGAGTAGTAATGTACTCTGTATCTAACTAGCTGTTCAGGAAAAAGAAGCTCAACTGATAACTCAATGTTTATTACATGATATTATGCAATTCATCACATAGTATAGAGTCGTACAAGAATCAACTTCACATAGTAGTAATGTACTTTGTATCTAACTAGCTGTGTAGGAAAAAGAAGATAGCACAACTGAAGCTCTCCTACTAAACTAAGTCTTACAGTTGAGATTCAATATCTCCCTCGCCATGCCGTATTAGCTGAATTTGTGCTAAATATGAAGGGACAGATATATCAATTTCAGGTAATATTAGTACTTAGTTAATTAATACTTAAAATTACATATATTCAGTTAGTACTTAGTACTGCCGGCCACCACTGTATCAGTAGTGTCAAGTATTAGCATATAAAAACTTTGACAGAATAGCAGTGCACAGTCAAAAATAGTGGTTCCTTGGTTAGAGATGTTTGGAAAACACAAGTAACAGTCTTCCTTTGGATATCTACATTATATATCAAAGTAAACTGGGAAAAGAACAAAGGATTGGGGTCTATCAAATGCACTGGAAACTCTTCAACAAACTTGGCTTTATTGGAAATAACTGGATAGCTACAAACATTACTATGAACCAGTTACCAGTACATGATCCAGACCCAGGTCTAAACATGAGCAACCATGTGCCTCAAATCCACTAATGACCACCATTTCATTTCAATTAGTGCACAAATCACCCTTTGCAGTGCATAGACTACTGTGGAAACATATTACCTTTATTAGGCTTGCAAGAAGATTGAGCATACTCATCCTATTGTGTTCCCAAATGACAGGAAGCTGTAGCAAAATGATAGGATAAACAACAGAACAGAAAAATAATTATCAAATGGGCAGATATCAGGTACTACATCATCATGGGCAGAGATCAAGCACCATCCAGAAGTTCGATCAAACAAGAGCTATTAAGACATGCCAGAAATAGAGAAGAATATTTCTATCAACTCAAATAGAGATGTTAAGACATTACAAATTCAGTAACACAAGAGCAGAAGCAAAACAATAGCTAAAATTCAGCAGTTGTGGAAGTATGTCTAGATAGAAGAGCTATAGCATTTTACTGAGTGAAGAAGCAAGATAACCAACATTGTAAGGGTACTATGAGTAACAGAGCAGAGGCAACCATAATTCGCATCCTAAGTGAATGAGCATACCAGCGTCACATATTCGTATCATTTTGACATTTTGAAGAAGAAAAGAATTATCAGGAGGAATTGGCACCGGCCCATCAACATAGCTTAAGCTTCGAGCATCCTGGCTGCTGTAAGCATGAGCAACTTAATTTTGTTATGCTGTAGCTGAGTGAACATGGAAGTTAGTGTGGAAAACTTTAATAGAGCACTAAACTGTAAGCATGAGCAACTTTAATAGATCATCCTGGGTGAGCAAGTGAGCACAAAATTGTAAGCATGAGCAACTTAATTTTAGTATCTCATGAGAGAAAATGGCAGTTAGTGTGGAAAACTTTAATAGAGCACTAAAGTTAGTATTGAAATGCAGGAAGCTTATTCAGAAAACTATGTTAGGTCCATGGCTTTACACCTCCAATTCACATGGTGATAAGAAAGATACGGAGCCTTTTGGCAATATTTTGTGAGGATAGCACTACCAAGTACCAATGATATGATTTAGAGAACACTTGATTACTTCATAATTTCACTAAGCCAATGACTAGATTGTAAGCATTGAGCATCAAGGGGCTAGGGTTTCGGATTAGCACATCCAAGGAGGGGACTATGCAGGTCCCAGTCAAATCAAAGTTTATTCCCCCAAATTCCTAAAACCCTAGTTCACGGATTTTTGCAAACGAACTCTAAATCTCCACTGAGCTTGGCGGCACAGATAATTTTACCTTGGCCGGCGTCGTCGTTGCCTTCAAGTGTGCTAGGCGGCCGAACTGCGGCGCTGTCGTGGATCAGGCTCAGCAGCCATGCCGGCTCCACCGCGCCATTAGGGGACCGCTGCTCATGAGGACGGCGCGCCACCGCCGACACCGCATCGGGGCCTCTTCGTGGCTGCGTCGGCGTCAAGGTGGACAGCAGGAGGAGGGAGGCCAAGGCGGGAGGCGACCACCACTTGGGGCCTGCTCGTGCGGCTGCGTCGCGCCGCATCCGTAGCCACCGGCGAGATTGGTCGCGTCAATGCGCTGATCTGGGGGCGGCCCGGACTGGTGCGCCATTGTCGTGGCTGTGGAGGGTGAGCGGCGACGCCGTACGGGTGACCTGGGTAGGGAGGGCGGCCTCGGAGCCACCGCCGCTATGGGTGAGAGGGAGGGGCGCCCCTATGGGTGAGAGGAAGAGGGAGAGGGAGAGGCGCCGATGTTGGCGCCGCGGTCGGGCTTGGGAGAGAGGAAAGACAGGAGCCGGAGATTCCAAAAGCCTTGACGCTCGAGGCCACCGGCGCACCGTCCTGCTCCCTCCCTTCTCTCCTTGCTCTCTGCTCTTCCCTGCCTCCCTCCATCTCCCTTCTCTCCTTCTCCTCTCCCTGCTGAAGACTGCCAGAAGCTCTGCGCGCCGCCGCCGAAGCCGCTGAACAGCGCCGCCGCCCGGTGCCTTGCTCTGGCCGATCATGCCCTCCATCCTCTCCCTTTCCCTCTCTCTCTCTCTTCTTTCCCTCTCTCTTTCTCTCCTTCTGACTGCATGGCGTGAATGGGAAAAGGATGTGGACGATGACATCCAGAGCAGAGTACTTGGCTATGTCGCCTTGGCCAATTGGAGCAGGCCACGCCTGGCCGCGGACCCCACCCATCATAGGCTCCACTCCCTCTTCTCCTTTTCTATGGACACTGTCCACGTGAAATAAAGAGAGGGAGGAGGCAAGTTCACAGATCGGTGTATAAGCCCACACGCACAGAGCAGCAAGTAGCGCCCACAGTCTGGGTTCACGCGTCAGCCAGCAGGGATAAAATGCTATGCGTACACGGGAAACATACACAGTATAGTAAATGTGACGCGTTTTGTCAAGAAGAGTCACTGATATTTCCTTGTATCAGTGACGCGTCCAGGAAAAACGTGTCACTTTCCTTATCTGTGACGCGTCTTGTTCACCCGCGTCACCAATATGGCCATATATCTGTGACGCACCTGGGTAATACGCGTCACAAATTTTATCAGTGACGCGTTTTCTTTGCAAGAGTCACTGATATATTGTTATTAGTGACGCATATTGTTCCTAGAGCATGGGCAACAACTAATCAGTGACGCGTATCGTTTACCCGCGTCACTAATATTCTTATAGTGACGCGTTTCTTTTCTGGGTCACTAATCGAGGCGTCACTGATAAGCTTTTCTAGCATAGTGGTCACAATGTTTCATGTCATGTGCATTCCTAGTATTCATTCATGTATGCATACATACAAGATCGCTAGAAGGAGTAACCCTGCTAGAAGTCGAAGCAGTCGAAGGGGAGGTGCCACAGGAAGTGCAGCAGACGCAGGAGCCCGAAGGAGAAAGACCAGCCACCAACCTACCTAAGTGTCTCGATCACCAGCCTAGCACCTTTCTCAAAGGCAAGCCCCAGAGCATTATAAGTCTCCTATGTCTTTGGAAATCTTTAACTCGAATCCTTTATATTTGATGCATTAGGTTATAGGAATTGGGTGACACAATTGCTGCATATATATATTTCCTTGTCCACCATGATATGGTCATATCCCTGTTAGGTCCAGGATCAAAACAAATACTTAGCATGCTTAGACCAGTAGAAGTCAGGTGATTCCTTGTCACCTGCAAGCTATAGATGGATATCTGATCATGGTTGGCTATATTTGCTATCATGGAAGTTAACCATGTGTTGATGAATAAATGGAGACTGCGCGGTATGTGGTACTGATATTCCCATTTGTGTCGTTTAAGGACCGTGCACATTGTAGGACATCAGTCAAGATTAAATGCATGCCTCACACTTAGCCGGAAGAATAACTCGTTCAAACCGCGAAGCCTAGTAGCTCTATTCGAGCCAGAAATCTGATATGATGTCGCGCATACTGGAGGAAGGCAGTTGCACGGAGACACAATCTGACCAAGGGCAGGCAAGGCCTGATGCATCCTGGCAACCAGTTGGTCCCTGAGTATGCGGTTTAGCTCAGACCATCGAGAGAAGTCGAGTAATACCAATGGTGACCTATAGCTCACTTGGCCGGTGAGTATGGTGTGTGTGGGGAAATTTGACCAGCTGGTTAGGAATCGATCGCCATCTCTCCTGGATAGTGAGAAACTAGATTGGTCGCCAACACTGTAGTAATGTGATTATGGAATTTGATGATGGTTATAATGGTGAAAATCCAAATATGATATGGTTATTATTGATTGCATAATCTTAATCAACTGATTGCTCTAGTATAGGTGCTAACCTAGAGATACCTAAATGAATAGGTTTAAGTTGAGGCTAAAGATTTAATACGCAAGTTCTGTGCTTAAGCTTTTTACGCAAAATGTTGGTCAACTAGCTCCACCGATAAAGCCTTGCATGATCCTTGAGAGTCATACTTGTTTGGTTTATGGCGGGTAAGTCTAGCTGAGTATATTCTCGTACTCAGGGTTTTCCCTCTTGTTGCAGATGGCAATATGTTTGTGGGCTACTGCAAGAACTGCTTTCTATCCCGCTATGGATGAAGAGTAGGACCGAGGGCACGGTCTCTCCTTAGTCTCTTATCCATGATGCCTTTGTGGGTTATGATCATGGACTGGCATCGTACTTGAACTCAATGGGTGTGTGATGTTTTATACTATTTGCTTCCGCAACTTTTATTTTCAAACTTGGTATTGTAATAACTTTATGTTGAACTCCGATGTATTTGAACTATGTGCGAACTTTTTGTAACATGTGATGTGTGATTGCGGAACCATGTACGATCTTGGATGTATGTTGTTGAAAGATTGAAATCCCTCGTGATTTCACGGACTACTGTGTTTATATGGTCTCAAGTGCGACAAATCAACTGTCTCGGTAGCGGTTTTAGTACTCGTGCTCTTATAAATTGGACGGTTCTGTTACAGCTGGTACCAAAGCAAGGTTTAGTATATCACTGTTCATATGTGTATTTGAAAACAAAAAGTTTTGTTTATAAAACACTTTGCTTACTTATAGCTATATATAGGAGTTTAAAAGTTTGAAACTAAGAGTGTGCCAATGGTTATATCCTTTGTGCCCAAATAAGGATTCTTATGTGACTAGTTAAATACTGAATTGGGGGTTCTTGCATTCATATTTCTATTTCGTTGCTCATGTAGCATGCTATTGTATGGGTGCCATTTACTTGAATGGTAATGTATGGATCATTCTGTCTCTACGCCCCGGTAAGTGTGAGCTCGTGAGTGCATGATTGGACAACCACTGGTCTAGGGGAGAGTTGGCTTTGGTTACTGAAATATTTACGTGTTACACATATGTTCATTTGTAGGCACTTAATTTTGGGTATACTGTGCGGGTAGCTTCGGTGCTACATGTGTGTGTATGGGTATGCACACATGGAAACACTTAGAATTTAATGTCTGTTGATGCATACATATTTGTTGTGGGGTTTGGGCTGAAATGTGATCTTCTGTAGGTACACTAACAGCGCAAATGTGTAGCCCGACTAGTTTGACGTATATATGAGAGAACGCATGTATGCCACCGTTTACATGCTAGAATTATGAATTTTCATAAGTTTGGGAGGACGTACGGAAACATAGTGCTCATGGCGGGACCAGAACTTTGGGCCCGCTCCATCCGATCTCTTATCAAAGGGTTGCCATTGGGCTGCGTCCACACCGATCCCTCCGGAAGATCCCTCCGGAAGATCCAGGGAGTGCAGTGTGGACGCAGCCCAATGGCAACCCTTTGATAAGAGATCGGATGGAGCGGACCCAAAGTTCTGGTCCTGCCATGAGCACTATGTTTGCTGTGATGCAGGCGTTCTCAGCTAGGGAAGATTCCTATGCTACTTGTGTGGATCAACTCAAGCAAGCTGAAGTTACACGTTGACAGTTGGCCAAGCATGTCCGGAAACACAAGAAGTTGACTTGTGCAGCTAAAGTAGAAGGTGCAGCACCGATACAGCAGGTTCATGCAAGAATGGAGAATGCCATTGCCGACAGGAATGCAACACAGGCTGAGGCACGGGCTGCTCATGCACAGAGGGTGCAGGCCCTTCAGCAGCGAGATGAGGCTTATCGTCTTGCAGAGTCCAGGGAGGAGGTCAGGACTAGGACTATGGTTCTGGCAAGACGCCTGGAAAATGGCTTCCGTCAGAGAGAGGCCAAGTATCAGCGCCAGATTGCACTGCATGAAAACACCATTGTTGATCTTCAGCCTGAAGTGCATCATCTCCACAACCTCCGTGACCCTATCCTTTTCCCTGGAGCAGCAGAGATGGATCCTGCAGTAATTACGGCAACTAATGATGGAGCTATAGATGCCGATGGAGAAGAAGAGCCAGAGGAGCTTATGATGATCGATGAGAGTGATGATGAGGGTGGCCACGTGTCCGGTGTCGACAGCGACCATGATGACTAGGGTAGTGTGACGTCTAGTTAGTGTGTTAGATGTTTCTTTTGCGATCTCATGTAATGGGCCTGTAAACTAGATCTGGCTTAGTTGAGAAATTCATGGATGTAATAATTTGGAATGCGTCGCTGAGTAAGTGTTGCCCATGGCAATAAAACAAAACGCATTGCAAATGACAAGTTATCAGTGACTCTTACCAACTCAACCCATCTCTGGTAACATGAAAAAAATTGGGTAGGGACGTCCCCATAGAGCTACCATGGGCACCCAACATAGATTTATGACACATGTCCATTTGCATATTAACATGGTATTCAATGGCATTAGGGATGGAAATGGTACAGATACTGATAGAATTCGGATATCTCTGTTAGTCAGATAATGAATTTGCCAGAAACGAATACAGATTCGAAGGTTGTCAAGCACCAATAGAAACCAAATACGAATAGCTTGGATTTGAAATCCCATTCGGATATCTACTAGATTTAGAGAACATAAAGTATCTGTCATTTTATTGGTATATTTTATTAGGAGAACACATGTAATAATCAAAAATAACATATTGATCGAATAAATATTTAATTTATTAAATACATACAAAAATATATAAATAAGTAATGTTAAAAATTTTATGAAGAAATAATTAAACCAAAGTATATAAAAATAGTATTGACAACAAAAAGCAATGTATGTAAATATAATTCATAATAAAATATATAAAATCAAAACTAAAAAAATATAATAAATTGAACATAATATTTACATATGAATACTATATTTGATATCATTGGTCGTTAACCATTTGTCATATAGATAACTTTAGATAGTTTCAAAGCACAAATCATTAATAACACCAAAACTAATATCAGTAGCCATCATAGAAATAACTTTTAATTACCTTCATCATGTGTATATTCCTCGCATTTACAGCCAATGGTTGGATATTCTGTTTTTTTTTTTTGGAATATGGATATGGAGTCACATAGAGAAAAGTTACAATAAGTGGATTCAGATACATCCCTTTTAACATCCACATGAGAGACGAATGCGAGTATGGATATCCATATTCATGTTTTGTGGGATACCAATGCGCACAAAAAAAATAACTAGACACCAATTTCGGGAACTAACGTGCATGCTTCTTCTTTCTTTCGATGACACCACGCACTGGATCTGATTACAGATAAACAGGGAGTCTGACTGTTGTTTCATGCTTCTAGATAATCGATAATAAAACAATTATACATAGCTAAATAGATGAACCCTAGGCACATCCTGCCATTGATCGATCGAAGCACATCTGGAATTTTTTTTCTTCCTATATTTTTGAATGGATATAAAAAAATATGGCTTGAAATAAAAAGAAATATAGAAAACAACGCACCATGTTTTCCTGGTAAACCGCATTCTCACTTACTTTGGTGCAAGTCAATACCTTTTCCCCAGTATGTGATTTTCTAAATTAAATTTGTTTTTTGATGAAAGAAGAATTATATTATATGATAGCTAGGTATATCAACACGTCACAAGCACTCTGGATTACAAAATAGTACCCAAGCTGTGAATAGCACAACTCAAAACCTAACATGTTAGATTTTTTGCAGTATGGATGACCACACAGGCAAACACTCGACAAATGGCCTGAGCCAACATTCCTGTAGGCGGACTTGAGGAACTTCTTCTTTCTGGTGTCTTCCTTCTTCTCGTTTCTACCACCACAGAGTGAGGAAGATTGATCTGAAAATTATTCTCCCTAGTCCTTCATCGTGGCCAGATCTAACCACAACAAAACGGAGAAGAGACTGGAGAAAATTATTCCATGGCGGCGACATCATCTCCACCTTGATGCTGCCGTCCGGAAATAAAAGTCTCCATGTCGTCATGTTGATGAAGATGCTGACGTCGAAATTGTCGCCCTCATCTTCAACGGAGCCGCCATGGAGAAGACGATTCCACCCTTCCCCTTCAACGTCGCCGGAGAGGAGGAGGAGGAGATAAAACTCCAATACCAAGAAATTTGGCATGGAGAAACACTAACCCCAATAACTCGATCTACTAGGAAAAACTTATTAAAAACAATGGATTCCCACTCCCTTCAGCCCTCGGCGACATGCCGTAGGGGAAGGGAGGGGGACTAACGGTGGTGGACGGTAGCGGCGGCGGCGGCGGCGACAGCAGCCCAAATTAAATTTGTTTTAAGGCAAAGATATAACATGTTTACAGGTAGGATGATACTTCAAAATCTTTTGACACTCGCAAACTGAGCTGGTTAGGTTGCCAATGATGGAACTTGACTATACAAGAGTCATTCACACTACTGGATTCAGCTACTTTGCCATGTGCCAGCGGCACTCGGCAAACCCCGAATTGCACTCAGCAAAGGCTTTGCCGAGTGCCACCCTCGGCATAAGACATGCGCCTAAAGTTTAGTCGGCAAAGAGGTGTTTACCAAGTGTTTTTTGTCGGGTACTCGACAAAGACTTTGTCAAGTGCTAAAAAACACTCGGTAAAGAACGAATCGAAAAAATCCTAAAAAAATAGCAAAACTTTTTTTAACCGGGGAAAGGCCCTACCGGCCAGCGCCCGTCCGTCTCCGTTGAAGTCACAAGTCGCGGCACTTTTCGCGCAAAATTCGCGGCTACGTGGCCGGCGGGATTCGAACCCGCGACCTCTCCCTCACGTGTAATCTCCTCTACTACTGCACCACACTGTCCCACTTGTGTCTATATCCTGTTTTGGTTCTATACATTTAATACTAAACCGAGTGTAAATTGCTTTTTTCAGGCCCTAAACCAATTCAAATTAAAAAGCTGTCAACTATAAAGTTTTATAACTTTTCGAGATCTACAACTTTTGTTTTGGTACTTTCTCCATCCGAGGTCAGTTATAAAAATTTGAATTTTAAATTTAAGAAATTCAAACATAGTTTTCGTTGACAAAATAATTTTAAATCAAAAAGTTGTCAACTACAAAGTTTCGTAATTTTTTGAGATCTACAACTTTTATTTTGGTCATTTCTCTATCCGAGGTCGTTTGAAAATTTTAAATTTCAAAATTTTTAAAATTCAGACGTACTTTTCGCTGGCAAAATTAATTCTGATAAAAAAGTGTTCAACTACAAAGTTGTATAACTTCTCAAGATCTACTACTTTTATTTTGGTTATTTGTTCATCCGACATAGTGATAGCAACATTGTTTACAAAACTTAGATCTCTCTCTTCTAGTTTGCATGAAATTATATATAGAGATGTAGATTTTATAAACAACGTTAATATCGTTTTGTCGAATGAAGAAATGACCAACACAAAAGTTATAGATCTTGAGAAGTTATATAACTTTGTTGTTGAACACATTTTAATTTAAAGTTGTTTAGGGTCTCAAAATGTGTTTCATAATTCTTGTTTGCCGAGTGTCAAAAAAAACACTCGTCGAACAGGCTCTTTTTCCGAGTGTAAAAAAAACACTCGGCAAATAGCTTGTTTGCCGTGTGTTTTTTTTTGACACTCGGCAAAGAGCCTGTTTGCCGAGTGTTTTTTTTCGCCGAGTGTTTTTTTTGCACTCGGCAAAGAGCTTCTTTGCCGAGTGCTTGAAAAATTGTACTCGGCAAAGAAGTTGGCACTCGGCAAGCAAGGATTGTCCGATAGTGTCACTTGGCACGTACTCCCTCCGTCCAAAAATATCTGTCGTTTTCGCTTTCCGAGAAATAACTTTGACAAAATATATATTAAAAAATATTAATATTTATGATGCATAATTTGTATCATTGGAAAGATCTTTCAATCTAGTTTTTTAATAAATTTATTTGGAGATATAAATGTTGCACGTATTTTCTATAAATCGAGTCAAACTGGTGGCACGAAAACTAGAAATGACAAATATATCAGGGCAGCGGGAGTAAGCCTTATTTTTTTAATTTTATTCATTCAATGGTAGACAATGTGCTTGCTGACAGTATGGTGCATGTTGTCAGCTCATCAACATCAATACAGATAAACTCAGAAAAAAACTTTCGATGCTCCAATGAAATCTCAAATTTATTTTTCTGCTTAAATGATTGTAAGAAGGCTTCCATATATCATTCTCAGGATGGCTGTGTGGGAGAGATGGCTACACAGCATTGTCAGGGTGTAAAGGTATAGGCAGCTACCATGGCCACCGCTACCTCCTCCTCATCTTTATATTCTCGGAAGCCCAGGGGCAGCCTCTCCATCATTTACATGTTGGGTTGCCGCCATTTGGGAAGGAAGTAGCAGAGCACTACGGCTATTTCCCATTTTGCGAGCCGAGCATGGTCTCTGATACCAGGTTGTTAGTTCCTAGGAATCTGAGTGGGTAGCTGTGGGCGCCTGACCGCTGCTTCCCCAAAATCTGTCGTGCAAGGGCAGGGGCATCAGTGGTGTTGTCTTGCTTGATTTCCAACTTTGATTGGCCTATATTACAAAGTAAGGGATACACAAGCAACTCATCTAACCAAGTCTCTAATCTTAGTGGCTTGTCGTTTTGATTTTGTCTTTATTTTTATATTATACAAAAATGTAAATTGTCTCTTATTGGTTGTCCTTTTAGTTGTACTATCTCATTGTCTAATATTATTGCCACAAAATTGAGCTTGTTAAGCAAGTCTGCATTTAAAAATAAGATCATATTTCAGTTGTTTAACTTTTGCCATAGAAAATTGCAAGGAAAATATTGTGTTCTCTTGAACAAAGGATGGAAAATAGTAGAAATAATTTTAGGAGACATTCTCTTTTACTGACAGAGGCAGGCAAAAGAGTTTCCAGAAAAAAAATATTTTTCAGAGGTGTTAATTGGAGAGCCACCTTTGAAAATAGACTGTGTCTTTTAGAGGCATACCTATTTTGGGGCCAATCAACATCTGTTATTAGGCCCAAGGGCTATCCATTCTCCACTTTTAACCACCAGGATTGCTCTCTTCCCCCTCCGCCTCTGTATCCCCACACCCGGCACCCGCCACTCTTACCCTCGTCTCTCTCTGCTCCCTTCTCCAAATCGATCAGCACTGCCTTCCCTAGCGTTGTCATCGAGCGTCAGCCTCCACCGCTCAACCTGCACCCCAGCTTTGACTTTCCATCAAAATGAGCAGCAGCCCAACTTCAACCTCCCATCCGTGACCTCGAGTGGTGCTCCAGCTTCAGCCTTGACGGGTGCCTGAAGAAACGGCGTGGTCGTGGTGGATCCAGGGGCGCACAGACCCCTCCTTCTGGTGGATTTGGGTGCTGCAACACCAGCGAGCTGCTGACAGATGGAACGACAAGGTCAGCGCATGCAGGTGGATCCTGGCAGGCTCGGCAGTGGGCTCACGATGAAGAGCCCTGTTGGCTCATAGTAGGCTTGGCCGGTGGGCCCAGAGTGGACTCAACCACCACCCATATTTTTTCTTCTGATTTACAGATGCTGGCGTGCCATGCCCCAGCTCTGTTCTCCCTCATTAACAATGACCTTAATGTAAAGGCAGCTAATAATGTATCCTGTAGTAGTGGGATTATGGAGAGAACAGGGAGGACAGATGATGGTGCCAGGGAGGTATGGCGTTTTAGGCTAGGCTACTTGACAGTTGTATGAATGCCATAACCAAGGTTAAAAATTACAGATGCAGAACATGAATGTATACAAAACCTCATAGTATTTTTATCAAAGTATGTTTTAGCAATACAAAAACACACTGACACACTAAAATAATCGAATCACATGCGTGCATTGGTGCAGCATAACTAGTGTGTGGAACATTAAAATATAATTATTGTCTTGCATTCGTCCAAATTGCTAGTTCGTCGTCATGTTCTGGGACACAGAAGAATACCTGATAACCTCCACGGTGAATTATATCTTTGTCTCCATACCACTCTGCAAGACTGCAGTCCACTTCGAATCGGTGAACGCAACTTATGCTGTGACCACTCTATTCCTGGTGCCGCCCATTCACATGGGACGACCAATGTCGTAGCAGAGGACAAGATCAACAGTACACAGTTGCGAGATGGACAAGAAACACCCTGGTACCATTGTCACCAGTTTGGAGTGCCAGGTTAATAATGGAGAGGAGAAGGGAGGAACGCGATGGGTTACAACTGTTAAAGTATATATTTCTACTGTTAGAAATAACAGAGTTGAATACACACTCTAGAGAGATAAAGTAGAATCCTAAAGATTTATAGGATTAAGTGTAACTTGTCTTGTACTCCAAGCATCTACCCATATTGAGCTATAAATTACCCTTACTGTCAATGCAATTAATAATAAAACATTAGAGTTTCCACCATATTCACCATTTTCACTACAACTACTACAACTCTGACTAACCTGTAGTTCCGGCTTATTTGACCCTATTGCACCCGATACTCCGTAGACCGAATAACTGACCTGAAGTTTTCGACTGAGCAGATACACCGAATAACTGTGTTGCACCTTCCTGCCTCAATCTTTATATTCTGATTTCCATCAGTTTTTACTATCTGGGGCATTATGCTAGCATCTTTTCTCGATGCAACAAAGTGTGCACTAGTAGTCACCCAAACAGAACAAAAACCAACATTGATATGAAAATGTCACTGTCGTAGTGGCCTCACGTGGGTCATAACTCATAACATCAGCAAAGGGTGGTGGTTTTAGCCGGTAGTGAAAGTTGCTATCACTGTCAGGTGAATAGCTTCCCGTCAATTTTCTGGATCCTATGCTTATGACCCGGCAGTAATAAGTAATCATCGTCAGCTGCTGCACATCCGTCAGTGATTGTGTCCTAGCGTAGTGGATGATAATGTCAGATCGGTTTGGGGTGTTAAGCTAGGCTCTAAGGTACAATAGCAAATTAAATATGCCAGGGCGGTTTGGGGTGTTAGGCACCAGCATAACTAACGTAAAAAATTAAAGATGTAGAACGTTAATGCACACCAAAACTCATAGTATTTTTGTTCAGTGCCAGATTTAGCAATACCAAAACCGGAAAACACTGAAATATTAAAATAACTGAATGACAGGCCTGCATTGGTGCTTAATAAAGTTGTGTATTTCTATCACTATCACTAATAATGTACCAATTGTGAACATTCCTAAAGCCACAGGAAGAATTGTCTACAGCAGTCGTGAACTACACTACATGCACCCAAAACAAAGCTAGCCGACCTTTTAAACGAATGGACCATATCCACTCTAATCTCTTCTTCCTCTCACTCAACTCCAACGGACAAGATTGCCAGCCCCAAACAACATTACTCATCCCGCGCCCACCCTAGGCGTAGCTCTCCCTCTCACCTGACGCCCCCTCTCCCGCATCGGACTCGCATGACTCCTCCTGTTGTGACCCCCGGACAGACGCCAGGGCAGGGCGCCACCGCCGGCCACCAGGCCATGGCAGGCCGCCAGCAGCCCTAGCTTGATTTCTCTCCCCCACGCGCGACTCTGACTCCTGTCCCCTCCCTCTGCCCGCGCGCCTCCAAAGGCTCAAAACCCTAGCTCCGATCGTCGGTGGTGATGGTTGCTGTTGCGGCGCTCCGGCCGAGGACAAGGCGGGGTGACGCCTTCGCGTCCCTGGAGGACGCGTGCTCCGCCACTCGTGGGCGCATGCAGCGAGTACGACTCCTCCTTCCCCTCCCTGCCCCAACACGTTGCACACTCCACTCCTGCCCCGCGCGCCTCCCTAGGCTCGAAACCCCAACTCTAGGCTCCTGCGGCGTGGCGACGATGGCTACTTCTGTGGCACTCCTACATGGACTGATGTGTGGTTCTGTTGCAGGCTCTGAACCCTTCTAGTCCGGTGCGCAGCGGATTAGGCTCCAATGGGGAAGTCTCCGACGAAGTGGATCAAGTCCGTGCTCTTATGGAGGAAGAAGTCGTCGTCAAGGTCCGGCTCCACCAAGGCCAAGGATTTATCAGTGTGTTCTTCTTCTTCTTTAGTAGTTTCAGAATGCTGTTACGATTTCGATTTTCTCAGTGTGCCTCAAGTCCAGCTAAGGAGTAGGGAACTGTTCTAGCAAGTAGCAACTGATGCGAGTAACAAATGGCATATATTTTTTATATATTTTTTGTTTAGTTCTGTATACAGATGACCACGTTAGCAACAAACTCATTTTAATGCGAATTGACAACTCACCAATGGCTTTGTGAAACAATGAAAAGGATAATAGATGTTAAAATTATGTAATTTATTTTCTAGAAAAGGTAAAAGGCATTATCTAAAAACCGTTCACATTCAGTAGCTGAGCAATCCTAATAGATCGAGTTTTTTTCCCCATATCAAATAGCAATAGCTTCAATGGCCACAGTGGAGGCATAGAGGTGGCGCAGGCAAGTGTGACGACGTGCTCTGTTCTTGGCAAGTGCTAAAAGAGGTATTTAATTTTTATTACTCTGCGGCCAGTCTGTTTGAATCATTGTTTGAACGCTTGAATTGGATGCATTTTAATTGTGCATTACTATTGTGCTAGGAGAGAGCAGATTCAGAAAGAAGATGGAGCTTGGGAGAATGTGGGCGGCCTCCTGGATCTTGGCACTGCCGCTGCTGCTCAGTTTTGCCCTGCACAAATAATCTTCAGGTAATGTGAACTGATGCCTATATCTCTTGCTATGGCAAGAAAAACTCCCAACGTACAGATTGAACATATTTTGATCAAATAGATTTTCATGTGCCTAAACTGCAAGGATGCTAATTTCTGCTTGGAAGTTCATGTGTGTTGGTTTAAATGCATGGTACTTTTCAAATTGTGTATCTAATATGCCGGGCTGAGAACTTGTCTAAAGCCCTACTCCAAATGGGACAGGCCTACAGATAGCTAACATCCTTCTTTGATGGTTATGGAATCTCATCGTATATATTCATTTGAGCTGAAACTTCAATTTGATTCTACATGTTTATGTATTTGTGATTTATTTTTTCTAGACGCTATTGTAGCGTTAGCACAGGCAATATTCAAGCATGCAAATTAAACCACCCATCTGACGGTTTAATTAACTATTTCTTACCGCAATAACAAAAAATACATTTGGCTGCAAACCTTTTGCTCAAGGTAAGATGATTAGAGGAATTCAGAACCGAGTGGGTTTGACCCTTTTTAATGATTTAATTAGATGTGGGGTCGTCTTGCTTTTAATTATTAAGCCCAAATTTATTTAATACTTCTTTCTGTATTCTTTATATACAATTAAATTTTATGGAGTCTTTTGGATTTTTGGATTTCATGAGATTTATTTATGGAGCTAACCTTCTCAGATGGATTATACGATACATGGGATAGATGAAGTTAACTGCCATTCAGTTAGGACATACGGAACTGTTCTGTCTGTCAATGTTCCAAAGGAGAACCTTGCCTCTGATTCAGTTAGGGCACCATGCATTTCAGGAAAGGCACTGTCGTCAGTTGGTAAGATTTGTTTTTTTTCCATCAGAAATCTATCAGTTCATGTGTTATTTGCCTATGATGATCCGATCCAATATTCCAGAGTCTATCAATCTGTGAGACAAAGTGTTCCTGAGATGAACTAACCTATTAATTTTAGGCAATCTGTGGGACAAATGGGCAAGAGGTGCGTGTTTAGTCCTTCACCTTTGGGCGATGATGCATAACGTACCTGTGAAATAGAATTTCATCTATCTATTTGCCTTTTGCCTCAACGTGTCTGAATATTTTCCAGTTTTACGTGCATGCTACTTATGACGAGAACACACGTCTCACTGGCTTCTTTTGCTGGAATGCAAGAGAGTACTGGTATCACATCTTCACTTTCAAAAACTTACAGTGTAACTGGTGATATGTTGGGCTCGAGTTTGTCTTTTAGAAGAGAGATGACTATAAATATTTAAATATATGCCTCTGATCTCATGTAACAACTAAGACATGGCCTAATCATTGATGCTCATGTAACTCTAATGTTCTTTTGTATGTTGGGAGTTTTCTTGCAACAGCTGAATATGACTGGGAGCTTCAATAAGATTATGTGTATGGGGTTTAGGTATCAGAGATGTATTGATGTGTGATTTTCACTTGTATGAATGGAAGATCAGTGAAGCGCATTTGATACATGTATGGACTGGGAACAGTTCAGTGTGTTCTAGAAATTTTCATTGGGATATACAAATCTGTGGCCCACTTAGATTACGATGAGCTGTTGCTGGTATTTGTGCATCTTCTGAATGTATAAGTTTGCAGTGTGACACATGTGTCTGCACTGATTTCTAGTCATTAGGGTTCCTAGCCATTTTTCAATTTTGCTTGATTACTAATATATATCTTCTTTTGGTAGTTTGTGAAACATTTATTTGTCTACAGCAACGTATGATCTTTTTTCTGGGGGGTCTTTGAAGAAATTTAAGTCAATTTTCACTATAAAGGAATTTTTGATCATAATGTTTACATCGTGGATGTTGAGTGGTAAGTGGTAAGTGGTAACTTGCTAAGTTGTAAATGCTAAGTCTTATGTAGCAAACTGTGTCTTTTGGTTGATATAATTTGCATGTTTGAATGTTGCCGTAGTGATTTATTTTTTCTAAAAGCCACCATAGTGTTAGCACGGACAATATACTAGTGTATATAGTGAGTGGACAGTTAAAACATAATTATTGTCCTGCTACGAGGATTCCTGTAATTGGTAGCTTGTCCAAATTGCTAGTTCGCCATCATACTTGGAGACGGTGAATGCCTCCACTCATGGTTATCTTTTGTCTTCATACCACTCCTCAGGACTGCATTGCCTGGCTAACAAGCATGCAATGTGCTTCGAATCTTTGAATGCAGCAGAAATCGCTGTGAGCTCTCTTTTCCTGGTGTCACCCATTCACATGGGACGATCAATGCCGTAGTAGAGGACAAGACCATCAGTACACAGTTGTGAGGCGGACAAGACACACCCTGGAGTGTCATGGTCACCGGTTTGGAGTGCTGGGTTAACAATGGAGAGCAGAAGGGAAGGAAGTGTTCGGTTGAGGCCTTGTCGGCCCTCTGTTATATATATGCTCCTGAGGGTCGGGATACTGATGTGGTTGTCTGGTGGCTCCATTGATTTGGCCTTGCACGTAATGTGCCAGTTGTAGGGTAGGTGTGCACATTCAGGCCTGGGGGTGATGGCTGGAGGCCCATAACGCTGGAGGGCTATGAGTATAATACATGTATTTAGGTTCATACGGTCCATTTGATTATGCTGCAACTAGTCCACTTAGCTAGTGCTTCGTATCACGTGTGACGCGTCCCTGCGAGTCACGCGGTGACAGCGTGCTGCTGCGCCACTGCAGGCTGCGGCCGCTCCGGCGTTCCCCAGGCCTGGCATTCCCCGGTCGATCAATCCCCAATCCGACATCTGTGAGACCATGATCGTATCCGGCGTTCTCCGTTCGGTCGTTCCTTGACTTCGACGCAGTGGATGCTGGACAGAAGACAGAACTTGGTAAGTAATTTCAGTTCAATCAGGACCTGCTGCCTGCACTAATTTTCTAAATTTTTATTCAATATTTTTTTGAACATATTAGATGTTGTCTAAAAAAATATTTGTCCGGAGCTATACATAGGTTTTGTCTAACTTCAAGTAATGCCGAAGTCAACGAGCCAAATATACTAGTGTTATTTTACCGTTCTTGGCACGAACATAATAGTTATTTTACCTTTCTTTGAGCTTCTTTGATGTACTGTTATTATTTTTTATGAAGTACTAAATATATATTGCAAGTTAGCTCTTATTAATAATAATATATATTTCAATTGTTATTATATTAAAACATTAGATTGTCGGGCCCTTAATGTATTGCTTGCACAAGGACCTTCGAAATTGTTGAGACGGCCCTGTGCACATTCAATAAAACATAAAGAGTGAAGATGTATTCGGACATAGGAAGCGTCGAGTGGTTCTCACCAGGGAGTTGAGCACCAATAGAGTCTATCATTCAAATTGGAGCGATTGATCTATCACCTAACTGCTTCAAAAGTATCAGCCACGTACACTATTCAAAAGTATCAAACAAGAGAATGAGCTCCGTTTGAAATTCAGGGAGCGCTAACTAGGAGGGGCGAATGAGCTCCGTTTTATGCTCCTCAGGCTTGGGTGCTGCAGGCGGTTGCAGCTTAGTTGTTGAAAATAAAGTAAAGGGGAGGAAGATACTGGGCATGACAAGCCGTTGGGTAGAATTAAGAACAACAATGCCAATACAGTAAACTAGTTTATCTAACCATTTAATTAATTGAAAATGTTCTGACCATAATATATTGGAAAATAAGTAAATTTGAAACTGTATATTATATAACACTAGCAAATATGCCCGTGTGTTGCAACGGGAAAAACACTAACACGTTAAAACGTGATAAAACAATTAAACAAGATCTAAAACTAATCTTTTTATGAAAATTAGCAAACATGTCCGTACGTTACAACGGAATGTATAGATATCATACACTTCAATGTTCGGGCATACAATTTATTATTCAGAATAAATTGCTAGCCTGTCTTTTTTCAAATATCGTTTGGATATTTAGATAGTTTGTTATTAATCTTGTAAGATTCTTTATTTTATTCTCAAGAAGGAAGGGATTTATTCACCAGCGTTTTATAATCTATGCCCATTTTTATTTTTCCCAACCCGCACTCTAGCAACTTCCAGCATTATCGGCACCACACCAGCCCACTAAGCTAGTCCGTGTGGAGGAAGAGGCCAGACGAAATTTGATCCGGACGAAAATTTAGGTTGAAATTTTGCCTTTTTAGTATTATTATTATATATATATAGGTAGAGATGACCGATGGTAGAAGTACTCCAATTTTATTTTATTAGCTGTTCACTTTTGCTTTTACCAACAGAAAAAGACATTTTCACTAGGGTTAACCGCTAATAGAAATGATCCAGCTCAAAAAAAAACCATTCCTAGAAGTGATTGCTTTGAAATCCGATTCAAAATGCCCATCAATTTTTTTAACACAATGTGTTCAAACAGGTAAAGTCCCATAAATGCAGTTTCTTTCTAGTGGGCCAGAATCATATGCCAGGCAAATTAACGGTTATTACCGGATGGGCGTTGCCGGAATATGTTCTCTTTGTGCATGTCCCGTTACATTAGTTATCATGTATGACGCCTTGGCCCAGCCTGCCATGCATGTGCGACAAGTGGGTCCTGCCGCCATTTGTGGAGTCCGCCAGGGGGCCACGGCATAAAACGGCAAGCTAGCTGCAGCGCATTTGGTGCATCGATCAGCAAACACAAACCGAACAATCGTTAGTAACTATATTATTCATCACTTATTCCTACTTCTCGAGTACGTCATCTGCTTGTCCTGCTGTTCTATGTACACCAAGTTTCTTGCTTCTCTGTGCGTTCCTAGACACTCAATATATACCTGGCCTGGATAGAATTTGGTTTCATGGCATGCAAGACGGGCATTGGCAAATAGCATCTATATATAGAAGTCGATCATAGCTAGGCATGGGAAGTACCAGGAGCTCTTGGATAACTTGGGTCATGTCGGCCAGTAGCTCATTCTATCTTGGAAGTCTTTGCCCCTCTGTCCAACGGCCGAATGCTTGATCCATAACGTTTGTAGATCCTTGTGCTTCTCATGCCCCTCATAACATGACTGACCACGGCTAACCGCACACTGCCTCTTGTCTTTGTCTTTGTGCTTCTGTTGCCCATGCATGTGGCAAAGGATTGACGTTCTTGCATGGGGTGTGTGCGGTCCATGCAACGACCATGCATGCCATGCATGATTACATATGTGAAGAAATACTGCAAGCCTTGTTCTGCAGCAATCACACAATGGTCGGATATTTACCGGATTGGTTACAAATAATACAAGAAAATGACCAGTGAATGCTATCGATCAATGTTAGTAATTGATAGATAGCCAGCATGTCTGATCATATCCCAGTATAGTCAGAGTACAACACGGTTCCATTAAAAACAATATTAATATATTGATTCAAAAAAACAATATTAATATATTGCATAGTGCTTGGTATGCGGGCCCTTCTGGTCTCAAGAGTCAAAACTGACAAATAGCATTACGGTCATGGACCAGTAGATCGTCTTTGCTCTTTCCTCGACGGCGACAACAGAAAATCCCTGCTCAATAAATTAATACCGACAGCGATAAGGATATAGCTATTGGTTCATAAGCAAAAAGCCTAACAGATTTTAAAACCTACAAAATGACCACCCTTGCAACGCATATATGCATTGCTACAAGTCCATATATGTGTTGGTAGGATTTATACCAACGTATTTACTACACGTTGCCAGAAGTGGCGTTGTAAGGGTCTATTACGATACTTAGATATGCGTTGGTAACACCAAAAATAACCATTGCAAGGTTGCAACGAATATTGATGGGCTATAGCAACACTTATATGTGTTTGTACTAATCGCATACGAATGCATGCTTGGCTTGGATTAAACCATCTAATCACTACAAGAAATTAATGAGACAGTTTATGACAATTAATTTAAGTCATAATATATGGAATTTTTGTCACATATGAACATTTGTGACACCAACGTGATGAAAAAATGTGTGTCAAAAACTATGCGCCTTAAACCATGTTTTGTGATGTTTATATGTTCATGTCATACATCTATGACATTGGTTTTGAAGTCACAAAGCTTTATGACATTTGATTTTAAGTCACAACTTACACCATACCAAATCATTCCAATTTGTATTTCATTTTGTAAGCCCAATTTTTTAATTTGCATCTCATCTATATTCAAATTACACAATCTTAAGAAAATCCTAGGTAGCAAAAAAATATAATATCAAACTTGGTAGTAATATACATCATACATCACGCTACATCTAAGTCACAAGTCCAAAATGACACCAACAACATAGCCACTTCTTGAACATTCATCAAACTAAAAAAAGAGTTGTAGCTACACCTAAACGTACATTACTGAAGCTTTTCACTTCACAGACAGCACCCTGCAACCACAAACTACAAACATTAGTCAATGATATAAAGATTAGAGTCAGCTCTAGGTTCATGCATATGTATTGGACAACATCAAGCTCCTAGTTCAGCATATATCAACATACATTACATTGCATTTTTTCTAGTTGAAGGAAATTTAGATATGAGCATAGGAAAAATTTAGATCTAAATCAAACCATAACTTCTAAAAGTCATCCCAAGATCTGAGCATACTTACAAATTTTGCCCTGTCTGCAAATTAGTTTTTCAGAAGTGCATTTTGAAATGAATATGCTAAGAAATAGTACAGGAAATCAATATATAGATGGAAACAGTACATTTTCATGAGCACAAAAGTTGCAGAACTTGGGCTTAGTACAAAGAACTGGGAGAAACTTCAGCTGAAGCAATGCAAGGCTATGAAGTGACCATTCAAAAATGACAAGATATAAAACATGTGCAGTCTAATGCAGACTGCACTTTCATCTAGCCATCTGTCATGAAACTGCAGGAAGAGTCAGGGAGCCTTTGATCCTGCTGCCTTGTGCTCATTGCCTGTAGTTTTTTTACAGCACACAAAAAGTATGTGCAGTTGGTCTGCTGTATGTGTATCAGGTTAGAAGAGCAACATGTAAACTACTAGTAAGAACACACAATGTTTCCTAATGTTGAACTTAAACTATTATCATGATTCCCCATCATTCAGAAATGCTAACCGAACTTGGCGCATATACAGAAAACACTCAAGTACAATTCAGTTTTTTATAACCTTCTAGTGATTACACGACCCAATTAATTGCAGCAACTAAAAGTCCAAGCAATGGCATTCCATGTATTTATACTACTGTCAGTGAATTTATACAATCAACGGATGCTACTGTCATCCATCTACGTGTGTACACAAATCACTGAATGCTACTGCCTATGTCATATTGCTAAAAATCATATTCAGAAGATGTGTGGAAAAATGTTTTTTTAATGAAGATGGCAAGTAGTAACAGAACTACAGACATCTTGGTTGGGCAAATCCATCTTGCAGACGTAGTTGGAATAGCAAGAAAAAATATAGGAGATGCGGGTGACCTGGAAGACAAAATGGGCAGATCTGAGGTTGGGGTCGGAAGAGCAGAACGTGGAGGCTCCCTTTGCGCAGACGACTGTTTCTTCGAGCTCGGCAATGGATCCCCGCGCGCCCGACGCCGCACAGCGTGGACGAGGTGGTGCTCGCCGCAGCCTCCCTGCGAGCGCCTCTAGCCTCCCTGCTCAGCTGCTCGCGGCCGCCCTTCGCCGCGCTCTAATCGCTCGCTCTGCAGTGCAGGGCCGCTCTCTCCGTGCAGGGCCGCCGCTGTGCTCTGCTCGCTCGTGCCACCGCGAAGGGCCACCGCCGCCGTCGCGCCTTTGGGGTTGCGGAGTTCGTGCGACTGGATGCGCTGCGTACTGGTATTGCCGACTGCCGAGTGCGGGATGGGGCTGGGGAGATGAGGCGCAGGCCATGGTGGGCCGTGGTGGCCTGGTGGGAGTGGCTGAGTGGATGGGAGTTGGTCACTGTGTTTTTTCTTCTTTTATTACAATTTTCCGTCCTTGACAGGCGCAAAAAAAAGTACGGCAATGAAATTTTTGTGCGCCAATATGTGCTGGCTGTTAATATTTCAACGCCAAAGAACTGGGTAATTAGCTTGTTTGCCAAATCTGACAGAAAAATACTAAAGCACACATGAATATTAGTTTAATTATCTTGTGAGCCAAATTTTTTTGTGCGTTCCGTGAAAACCTACAGGGTTATTGATTATCCTTATGCACTAGGCGAGGCGACAGGTAAAACAAAATTGGTTTATGCCCATAAAAAAAATACACGGCACGTGGGAAAATGTAGTTTCGAGTAGTGAGTGGTATGACTGTTCATTTGGATTCATGAGATGGTTGCATTCAATCCCCTACGATTGACTCTTTTTTTAATGTTAATATTAGTTCCTGAATACATGGGGAAAAAGAAAAAATATGCATATGGAACCCACTCGACTATGTGGCAGTTCGGTCCAAATGTCTTCTTGGATAGCAATGTTAAGAAAATTAATAAAATAATTTAGAACATTATCCTTATAGTAAAGTTATGACTGGTCCAAATGTCATCTTGGATAGCAATGTTATGAAAATTAATAAAATAATCTATAACACATTATCCTTATCGTAAATTTATGACTATTGTAAATTGTCACAATAAGAAATTTGACAACCTTTATGATGTTTTTTGTGATATACATTTACTTTTGTCACTAAATTTAAATACTTGTGAAACAAACATAATAAACTAGTCGATTTAGTGACCTTTTGACCATATGTCATTCCTTAAACATCATAAATTGTAATGAATATCAATACTAAAAAAATATTTATGTTTAGAACCAACTTAAGAGAAAATGCATTTGCAATTTAATTGGAAAATTAGAGAACATCTCACACATGAGAAATAACAACACTCGTACATATATTATGAAGCAATTGTTGGATATTACAACTAGTGCCATCAAAAATTCCATGGCACAATTTTTTACTCAGAACACATGATATAAAAATAAAAATATAAAACACCAAGAAATCCTCTAGAATGCCACCAGCTGGCCATTCCTCACCAGAGTCAGTTTCATCAATCCTGCATGGAAAATAAGAGCAAAAATATAGTACCTGTACAAAAGCATTTATAAATATACGTGCATCTGAACTATTTAGGTGTTATATATATATATACTTTCCAATATTACTCGCATATTCTCAAGAAAACTAGTTCCAAAAGAAATACAAGAACCGAAATTCAATCAGGTCAGGCAAACTTTACTATAAAAGTCGTGACTTCAATTTTGTTCTAGTAATATTGGAAAAGGATTATGTACTAACTGAATCAAAATTGCTCTTCCTTGAAAGAATAAACATCATTTATGTGCTAAGCCACAACAATCATTGTGCCTCTACAGCCGCAGATATTCAGAGACAAAGGAAAAAAAAACAAAAGAGGGCAGCATTCTTTTAATTTATCAGTTATATATGCTTAGGATGCTCATGATCCCAGAGACAGTACCGAAAGCTGCTGACACTTCAATATCAGTATGTTCTACAAAAATAAAAAAACTGATACATGCTTTAATTTTGAAGAATATCTCAAAAAAAAAGTTAAGATAGGATCTACAAACCGGCAACCAACAACAATGAAAAACACAAAGAGTAGACTATCCACGCAAAATTGCATGCACAAAAAATGAAAAGAAGAAACTTTCCAATATTAAGTATCTCAAGTGTCATATGAGTAAAACCATGCGCACTTGAACAAATCAAATACATTTTAATCGACAGTGATTGAAGTGGTCACAGCGGCAATTATTAAGTTACTGTGCAATCCAAGCTGCAGAAGCCTGCAGTTTTTTATGACCAGAAGTAGTACCAAAAGTAGCTGACAATGTATTATTCTATAGGTACTGCACTCTGCACCACTAAACATGGTTTAGTTACACTAATCTAGGATGGCGGCAACTATAGAACATTAGTCAGGCAGGGATGAGCTCTAGTATAATAAAAAAACTGAATGCAAAGGGGAAAAGCCTACCTCAATTTTTTTTTGTTAAGTTGATAGTTGTTCACTTGTGTGTTGATAAACCAGGTTGCAGGCTCATAGAAGAAGGCTGGAGCCTATATTGTATTGCAGATATACAAAGAAATAAATAACTAGATAATGAATCCCAATGTCTCAAATTATTGTATTGCGAAGGGAAGATGGAGGCGGGGAGGGATAAAGCCTAAGCCACGATTGGTAGATGAGAAGTTTGCATGATCTGTTCGAGTGTGGAGATGTGGAAGTTTTTTTTTCCTAATACGATGCTGGCCACAGGGGTTATAATTAGGTTCGTGGGAGAGGGGCCCGTGGGATGGTAACAACACATCCAGTTTCCGTTGCAGCCCATGTGTATCAAAACGGGGGTTCTTGATAATTATCACTGGCGGTTGGCGGTAATATAACCCGATAGTCACTGTCGAGTTACATTAACGACCAGCTGAGTGTAGTCAATGCCAAGATATATTATGGACCGGCAGTGATTCTTGGCCCTAGACCATAATCTCAATTCAACACAATTAAATCACATCCATGATAATCCATAGTCTCCCTCTCCGTTATCCTTCTCCCTATCCCTCACACTCACCATCCGTCTCACGGAACATCCTTGCTCTCCCTAGATCTCCTCTCCTCCACTATCCTCCCCTCGCCTCACCTTAGCATGGGCCAGGCCGGGCACGGCGACCCTAGCATAATAATGGCAGCCGGACCAGTGCCCTAGTATTTTTTTAGTTTTCTTTGTCTTTTGAATATAGATGTCACTACCGGGTGGTCATTACCCTAGTATAGTAATGGCAGTTGGACCAGCCGAGAAGAGAAGCCAACGCTGAAGCCAGCTAAGTCCACAACTGCTCTAGCTAACCCACCAACACCCCCTGGAGGAGCCAAGAGTGACAACAAACTGGAGCAGCAGGTGGGTGCCAAGCAGCAGAAGGTGGAGAAACCCACCAAATCGTCTAACAGTGCACATGTGGGTTCTGTATGGACACAGGCCAATGCCAAGTTCAAATTTGGAGAGCCAATGCTATCAAAAACAGAGCTTGAGAAGGCAGGACCTAGGTATGTTGCTCTTCATGCCCACTACATGAAAGAATGTGAAGAACATAGAAAAAGTGGGATGATTGTTGTGATCAAGCGCCAGCATTTTTGGTGTGATGTAGAATCTAAGCCTTTCGTTGTGGGATTAGATGACTTGTTTGACCTCTTCACCCTTGACGGATTGGATGTAGGACTTCTTTGCGTGTTGACACTATAAGTACAATTTCTTCAATTTCCCGGACTTGTTAATTTTTAGCTAGGGATGCTCTTCATATATTTGCTTGCTAAATTGCTTTTGTATGCTTCTTTATTCCCAGATGCCTGATTGTAGAAGCTTGGGACAAATTTGTGCTAGTTGGCCTTCTTGATCTGGATCCACTGTCAATAAAGACTATGAACACTGCTAGAGATTATTGCATGGGGTATCAGGAATACTACCTAAGGAAATATGCCAAGAAAAATTATGTGATATTTGTGTATAACTGTGGTGGGCACTGGATTGCTGTTATCATCGTTCCAAATTGGCAGAAGGTGATGTACCTCGACTCCAATAGAGGAAGGAAGTCAGATTTTAGTCCATTGAAATCTGTGATAGATGAGTGAGTGTTTTCTAACCTACTTTTGACCCATCTATTTCTTCCTTGATTATGTTATTGGAAGTCAAAAAAAATGTGATAACAACTCATGTATGTGTAGGACTTTTGGCAATTTCCAACCCAAGTCGAAGAAAGGCTAGAAAAAAGTGAAGTTGAAGTAGTGTTTCAATTCAATTATTAATCATGTGTTTCATATGTTATGAAGCAATTGTTGGATATTACAACGAGTGCCAGCAAAATTCCAATAAGTAGTGCTTCGCTTCTAGTTGTGAAGTAGTGTTTCAATTCAATTATTAACCATGTGTTTCATATGTTCGTAGTGCTAGCAGCAAGGTCTGGACCACACATGTGGGTCTATGCGGCCCACAACTTGATGCTTGTGATGGAACAGGCCAATTTGGATGATCCTGAGGTATGTCTGCAAATATATATTAGTGATGAATGAATGCTTTAGAAATTTGCATATAGCTGTGTATATAGCTGACTGCAAGCTAGAGGTCTTGTATTGGATTAGCAATTGGGGAATGAATGAATGTTTGCAGGCAATGTGTAATGCAATTGAGTGCTTTGTGCTGGGTCATGGAATGGCAATGGCGCTCGTTGGAGCTTTATACCTAGCTACTATACATACTAGCTTTGTATCAGCAATTTAGCAAGTGATGTGATGCACTGATGATGCTTTTCTGTTTACCGAGGATGCTTTTGTGCCTATACACACTATCAGTAGTATCTCATCTGTCTCAGGCGTTGGCCTCTATCCATACACACTATCTGTGTTTTTGTGTTTACTGATGATGCTCTTGTGGCAATTACAGGAATATGAAGTGCTGACCACTCCAATCAACATGGAGTACATTAGAGAGAAGATCGCCTTGTTTATTGTGTCCCAGATTGTCGAGGTGAGTTTCATTGTGCAGATAAACCATGACAAATTAGATTAGATGCTTTGGAAGAATACAAGTGCCTTTGTATATATGTTGGTTCGATCTTTCCTAGCTGCTGCTGTCACTACAAGAAACCCTGTTAATCCATGATGAAATATTTCCGTCACGGATCACCAAAAAACCGTCACTATGCAGCATCTCTGATAGTTTCACAGACCGTCATGGATTGACCTCCGTGACGGTTTATCAAAAACCATCATGGATTAATGGAATCGGTGACGGTCTTAAACTGTCACGGTAGAGCCCAGGGCCTAGTTAGCCTAGCCCAAACCCATTTTTTGTGACAAAAAATAACCGTCATAGATGAATTGCCACATCTTCATGGATGCTTAGATGCATGCTTACATGGATGATGACATGGGTACCCCGGCCCATTTATTAGCAACCCAACATCAAAGATGGACCATTTTTTAGCCTATTTTCAGCCCATTTTCAACCTGTAGTTAGCCCATTTTCAATCTGAATCAGCCTATTTTCAATCTATTTCCAACCCATTTACATCCTGTTTCAGCCCACATAACACATACAGTTTATATTAAACAGCATCTCGACAAATACAATGATTATAGGCCACAGACATAACACACATGGTTTACATTCATGACAAAATCAACATAGTACTATTGGATACTCTTCATGAAGTACTCATACGACTAAATTACAGGTCATAATAACATATGGTCTGAAGCCAAAATACTTGTCTGAATCATTCTGAAGGTAACTACAATTAAGGAATGACCTACTCGTTCATTAAAAAGCAAAGGACGAAGGGTATTGATCTCATTAGTGGTATCAAAATCACCATCTCTCCTAGTTGCTTGTCTGATCATAATTTTCAATACAAAGCAGAACTGCACCTCGCAAAAAAATCTGTCAGGAAGGGCCAAGCTACCATGTCCCTTGCTTGTCTTGCTGCTGCAAAGCTGCAACCTGCAAATGAACAAAACACAAAAGAAAATAAGTAGCTGGACAGAATGACTGCTACAAGCAGACTGCTAACTTACTAGAGAAAAGAAAATAAGGCAAGGATAACATATGGAAAACTATCAGCAAGCTGGAGTTAATATGCACACTATTGCAAGCTAACTTACTCGAGAACAATTACTGAAACCAACATACAAGAAGCAGACTGCTACAACTAAGGAAAAACAAGACCAAGGATAACTAATTACAGCAGCAGCAGCAGTAGTAGTATAGACAGCCATTTGACAACCAGCCAGTACTGCTACAATTTAACAGATGTTGTCATATGGTTTCCAGAGATCAAAATAGGACTAAGCAGAACTTGTACCTAGGAATAAAATTAGCCTGCTATTTCCTTGCCTAAAATAAATGGAACCATACAATATAAACAACTCCCAAAGTTACTACCGAATTTCCGGTTCAGGGCCAATATGACAAACTCATCGCCAAGGGATGCATCACTGCTGCCAACTGCCCTGAATCCCTGATTAGTTCAGAGCTTCAGGCACAAAACATAGTTGCTCCGCACTAGCACCTTGCTACTTAACTAGTCTTGTACACATACGTGATATGCTTCTGCTCTATATTTCATTACCCGACCGATTCAATTTAACTAATCAGCTTCTACTCCTTGCTAGTGAGGCTGGGAAAATAATTTAGTCTGAAAAGAATACCATTGTTCTTTAACTAGACAAATCTCCTTTCAGCTCAGAAACAGTAAAATATCAGTAAGCAAGTCAAGATACCTTCTTTGTATAGAAACAGTAAGCATGAGACTAGTATAACAGATTTTTTTCACTTAAGTTTTTTACTTCTATTGATTCCTGAATTCTTTGAATTGGTAATGATCAGATAAATAGAAACCAGAACACATATCTCAAACAGCAAGTTATAATTGTCTCATGCATACAACTCTAAGACATGTTCCAACTCTTACACACATATATGTCAGACAAGAACTATCTTACATCAATAGAATTATTTATTTACACAAAGATTAAAGTGGGGAAACCATCTAAGAGTTACACCTATATAATTTTATATAAATTTTGTTTCAACAGAATGTGTTGACTATTGCCCTGCTGAAAGCAGCATCCATATCAAACAGTAAGAGGTCAAGCATTTAACTTACATGAGCTTTGAGATGCTCATACAATGCCTGGAGCTAATCCAAAAGTGCCTTCTCTGAACCATCACTAGCATCCTTATTGTTCACGAACTTCACAAAGGATGGGAAAATTATTTGATCCCCTGTCATTACAACAATATCAAATCACATGGCATAAGCAGTAAGACAATAGCTGAAGCTCAAAATTGAAATGTACAGCAACAGAATAACCCAAAATAATGCTTCAGATGAAAATTAATAATGGAGATAGCAATCTTGCAAGTATTTCACAAGCTACAAATCAAACACTTGATAGGCCCTATTGCAGTTGCTTCTGAAACTTATGACCAGTATGTCTGAGAAATATATAGCTTTCTTTTTATTTATTAGGTACTACCTATGAAAACTACAAGTAAAATGCTAACTGACTGTGATTCTTCAGGTGCATGAATTATGAACTGTCGACTATTTGAACATAATACACCTCTCAAATGAATTCAGATATAACTAAGGTCTCAGCCTTTTAACAAATAATAATAATAATAATTGCAGAACTTAGACTCCATTCAGAACATGGGGATTTCAGGTTAAAATGTTTAATGCCCTAGGAATGAGAAAATATTTACTGAGCATTCTACAGTAATCCAGGATGAAGGATCAAATGTTCATACACTTCGAGATAGAACAAACAAAGACTGGAACAGAGTATAGGAAATGGAATGTGCTACCCTGCAGGTGGGGCTCATCCACCTCCATGCGGAACTCCTCCCGTGCCTGCTGTGCGCGTCATCTGCCGGCCTCCACCGCGCACCACGCGCTGTCCTTGGCCTCCTCCGCGAGCTGCGTAACGGTTGAGGGCCAGATCCACTGCAGGTTGAGGTGGGGTGTCACCCTTCAGCCTTCTCCCAGGATCACGCACCATACTCAGCCTCCTCCGCGAGCTGCATGCCAGCCTCTGTGCCGAGGGCTAGATCCACTGAGGGCGCCGCTGGGGTAAAGGCGGAGGCTGGGGATGGGTACATCGCTCGCAGGAGTCACATGCTGCTTGGTGGCCTTCTCTGTGCCGAGGGCTAGGGTAAGGGCGACGACTGGTGCAGGAGGTAGTCAGACTAACCGCACTCATGAACCTCTATATTCATCCTCTATACGTCCTAGTCAGCAAGATTCTCTACTCTATACTCAATTCTCCCGCATCCATCCATCCTCTATATCATCCTCTATCCACTCTATTCACTGTGGGACTGATTTGTCACTTTATCTAAATATATCCATGTGTGATCTAGTTTTGAAGGATTTATTGAGACGAATTTAATGGTGCAATCAAAATTTAATTTGGATTTTTGGTTTGTGAGTTATAACATTTTTTCCTTTGTTTAGCTAACGGGGTCCGCCACTATAGAATATAGAGTAAGCACAGTACTACTCTAAATATAGAGCGAGAGAAATGATAGAGTATCGTTTTAGAGTATCCAATGCAGCAGTTTTTACTCTATATTCGTACTCTAAAGCTTTAGAGTATCGTTTTAGAGTATCCACTGCGGTTAGTCTCAGGATGGTGCGGGTGGGGGGCGGCGGCTGGTGCTGGAAGGAGCTGGGGTGTGTGCAGCATGAAGCTAGGTTTTGTGGCTCATTATATATGTGAGTTGGTATTGGGCCTCGGGCTGGATATCCACTGCTATAGCCTATTTGTTATTAGAGATTGTGCATAGTTAGTGACGTTCTTCGAATCGGTCATTAAGAATCCGTCATGGATTAAGAGGTTTCTTGTAGCGTGTGCTCATGAGTTTGGAGCTGTGAGATCGAAGATACATGTGAATTACCTGGTGATCTGTGTATATATATGTTATTTGTGTGATATCACACAAATGACATATGTGTGATCTGTGTATATCTGTGCTATGGTTACAGACCGGTCTAGGCTACAGACGCGTCAGTAGTATTTTCCTTATTACAGACATGTCTGTAGCCTAGACCCATCAGTGCTAAGGTAAAATACTATAGACACGTGTTGACTACAACCATATGTAGCCTGCTTCTTAGTATAGACGTGTGTTAAGAACTCTGTAGTATGCTATTTACTACACTAGTATATTGCCCATGTTAACGCTACGGTGACATCTAGAAAAAAAAATCATGAAACAAACAAATTCCATAAAAGATAATGTTTTTAGCGATGATGGCTATAAATTTTCACATATTTACACGTTGAGATGGAAACTAATTTGTTCGAGCTATGTCAAATTTCTAACTGCTTGTTCCTCGTCCTCCTCTTTAGAAAGAATGATGAACCTTGCTTTTTCCTCATTCTGGACGGAAGAATAGTCCACATCAAAATACTAGGAATAGAAATAAAACTGGATGGAAGAATACTCCACATGAAAATATTAGGAATAGAATAAAACTATACATTGGCATCAGAGGAGGCCAATGCGCCATGCCAATTCAGTTTGTGATAGTCAATTGGAGGCATGCATATGCAAAAGGAACAAATCTTGACTGGGAAAAAATTGTAAAGCGCGATTTTGTAAATTTGAAAAATAAATTGGTAAGGCGTTAATTGAGAAGATCTATCAGCAGAACCATTGACACCTATCTTGTGACCGCAAAACACAAAGCAAAACTATCTACTTCTACTGGAACATAAGACTTACCTTCTTTATTGGAAGAAAGGTTTCCTCATGCTATCTCTCAACTTTAGCAGGATGAGAAGCATCATCCACACTATTGGTTGAAACCAATCTTCCAATGAAATGTAGGCAATCATTGAACATGAAAAAACTCCAAGGATCACATTAATATAATAAATAAATATGCACACATGTTAGGCAGAGGCAAGACATTGAATACCTTAGTTATGGTAAGGTTCTCCCCAGTAGCTGCCCAATTTGTACGAAAGATTGGAAGTGGAACTCATGGCTAGGAGCATCTTGTCCATGTGCAAGGCAGCAGTTTAATTGACTTAAAAATTCAAACATAGCCCAAATATGCTAGTTGCTCTGAAAAGCATCTGAAAGAACAATACAAGAAAGCTGCCCAATAGGATTCTCTGTTTCTATCAACTGCGCCACTTTTTCATCCAGTTTTGTAAATCTAGCAACTTTAGTCTTCTAGCTATCGCGAGTTAGGACCATTACATTATTAACATCTTCCAGCATCCCAGCAGAAAAAAGTAGCTCGCTTGTGGGACTTCTTCAGATGAGTCAACATTTGAGAAGTCCTTTCTTATAAGATTATCAGTGAGGAGTAGCCTACCAGCTAAGGATTTAACAACTCCAGATACACCAGATTGGAGCAACCTGGATGTGAAGTCAGAATAAGTGAGAATAAGTTCCTTCACTCAAATGATTCAACGTGAAGAAAATTGGAGTGCCAGTATTTACAATCAGAAAATCAGCCCCTTCAGAAGATTGTATCCTTCTAGCAACAATAGGGAGATACATGGAGTCAGCATTTGATTTCATCATCATACTCCTCGCAACAATAATAAGAATTTCAGTCACCAACCGCCCACCCGTTGCTGCTCGCCCTGACTGCAGAGGCGACGTCGACACGCTCTGCGATCAGCATGTACGCGCGGTCCCCGACAGCGGCAGCAACCGCCCACCCTCCCGAGCTGCTCCTGCAGCCGCTCCTTCCCCCGCTCGACACCCTCGATCGGCCGCCTCCTGGCGCCGACAGCCTCCTTCGCACGCTCACGCTGGAGGCCCCACCGCCTCAGATCGTCCAGCGCATCCTTCATGATCTGTGAAAGCCCAAGTTTGGTTTTGGTAATTAATGACACCAAGTTGCTAATGCCATGTGTTAAGTGTCTTGAGTTAGGCATAAGCAACACATGTGATGAAGGTGTATGTGGCAAGGAGTGGTGGCCACAAGATCACAAAGAGATGGTGCATGGACATGAAATGATGATCATGATGGAGATGCACATAAAAGGAAGGACATGATGATCAAGTGAAAGAGAAGGATCTAAGAGCGCAAGGCAAAGGTATAATCATAGGGGTTTTTCTTTTGCCGGTCTAAGATGAGTAGAGAAGTGATTGACCGGGTTTAGGATATATAGCCGACTATGAAGAGGGGCAATCACGGTTAGCTTGGAAATCAAGTGCCACTAGATCAATGTCTTGAGCATATGCATTAAGACATTGCGCGTCCGGTCGGTGTTTCAGAATTTACCCATTGCGCGACCCGCGCGTCCGGTCAGTTTGACCAGCGCGTCCGGTCAGCGCGCCTTCGGCTGGTTAAAGTTCTTAACGGCTATATTCGAAGGGGTACGCTATAAATAGAGGTTGGCCGGGGTTTGAGGGTAACTCTCGCACATCTTGAGAACTAGAGACATACTTTGAGCTAGAGAACAACCCCTCCACTCATCTCTTTACATAGTTGCACATCTTGAGTGAGATTGAGTGAGATTCAAGTGCATTGCTTGAGAGTTGCATTCTAGAGGCACTTGATCTTCGAGTTGCTGCGGATTTCTTGTTACTCTTCCGTGTTTCCCGACACAGTAGACGGCTTGGAGCAGCGGAGGTGATTGAGCTCGCAATTGGAGATTGTTGGAGCCTTCACCAAGTGTTGTAAGGGGTTCTTGATCCTTCCCCGCGGAAGTTCGTAAATTGGATACTCTAGTGGAGCTCGTGGCTTGGAGGATCCCCATCTTGTGTGCGGTTGTGTGGCGCCCGCTGAGGGCTCGACTCTTGATAGTCGATTAGCTCGCGAACCGACAAGTGAGTGTATCGCCACAACGGGGAGTAGCTTGCCGGGAAGCAAGTGAACCTCGGGATAAATTCTTGTGTCTTTCTCTTCTCGAGGATTTCTCTTGTGTTATTGATTGATTGGTAATTCTCATCTCTACACGGCGGTATAATCTCTTGAAGCTCTTCTCTCGTATTACTTCTTGTTTCTAGCTTGTAGTTGTTGTTGTGTTTAGTGGATAGCCTTATACTAGACTTGTGTAGGTGGCTTGCTTAATTAGTTAGAGCTAGTGCTTTTGCTTCGCCACCTTTCTTACTAACTTATGGTTAAGTAATTCTTGTAGAAGTTTTAATTAGGCTATTCACCCCTCCTCTAGCCTATTTGGACCTTACAAGTGGTATCAGAGCCGAGGCACCGTTTATTTGAGGCTTAACAACCTACGGTGAAAAAGTAATGGCTCAATTAAGCTTGCACATCAACAACACCAAGAAGGCACCTCACTTTGATGGCACAAATTATGCATATTGGAAGGTTAAGATGACCGCACACCTAAAGTCAATCAATAGAGAAGTGTGGAAGGTCACCGAAATAAAATTTGAGGTTGCTAATCCGGAAGCACCTACACCGGTGGAAGAGAAGAAGCTCCAATGCAATGACATTGCCATTAGTGCTCTTCATGAGGCATTAGATGATAAGACATTTGAGCAAGTAAAGAACATAGAGATTGCTCATGATGCTTGGGCCAATCTAGAAGAAACATTTGAGGGAACCGAAGGCACAAAGACCGCTAAAGCATATATCTTGCAAGAAAATTTTTCAAGCTTCAAGATGCAAGATGATGAGAGTGTACCGGAGATGTTTCATAGGTTGCAAGTCATTGTTAATGAGCTTAAGGCACTTGGTGAGGAGGTCAAGGATAATCAATTCTCTATGAAGTTCTTGAGAAGTCTACCCAAGAGATTTGATACATTGATCACCGTGCTAGTGAGGACTACATTGAAGGATTCAACTCCTCAACAAATATTCCAAGGAGTGATGACCGATGATTCATATAGAGAAGATGATGAGAAGGATGAGTTGGTCAAGAAGAAGAAGAAGGAAAATGAGAAGAAGGATGATGAGAAGAAGAAGAGTGTGTCATTCAAAGCCACCACATCCAAGGGCAAATCCAAGATTGAATCATCAAGTGATGAAGACTCAAGCTCTTGTGATAGTGATGACATTGATGAGAAGATGACTCTCTTTGTCAAACAATTTGGCAAATTCATGAAGAAGAAGGGCTTTCGTGCAAGAAGGAGGAAGAACTCTTATAAGAAGAATGAGCATACCATGAGATGCTTTAGATGCCATAGCAAGGACCATCTCATTGCAAAGTGTCCTTATGATAGTGATGATGAAGATGCTATCAAGAAGGAGAGAAAGAAGCAAAAGAAGAAGCAAGAGAAGAAGGAGAGCTCTTATAAGAAGAAGAATGATTCTCATGTTGCTACATGGGATAGTGATGACTCCTCAAGTGATGATGAGGATAACAACAAGAGCAAGAAGAAGGGACATGCTAGCATTGCCATCCAAGAGAAGGTCTCCCTCTTCGACACTCCATCGTGTTTCATGGCTAAGGCCGCTAAGGTATCATCCGACGATGAGAGTGATCATGATAATGCTAGTGATAGTGATAGTGATGAAGAAGAATTCACTAAAGATGAACTAATCACTATGCTAAAAGATTGCACTCAACATTTTAAAGAATCTTGAAAGGAGTGCAAGAGCTTGCTTAAGGAAAAGAGAAACCTTATGCAAGAACTTGATGAACTTAGGGCATCTTATGAGAGTCTAAAGGTAGACCATAAGAAGCTTCAAAAGTCTCACACTAAGCTTAAAGAAGCTCATTCCTCTCTAGTTAAAAAATGTGAAAACATACCAACTAATGTTGAGAAAGCTAAAACTTACAATATAGGCATATCATGTGATATAATTGATGAAACTCTTCATAAGCCTATTATTGTTGCTCCTACTAACCCTTCATGTAGCTCATCTACATCATCCTCATCTAGTAGTGATGGTTTCACTTGTGACTCCACACTTATAGTTGAGAATGAAAATCTAAAGAAGGAGGTAAAAGAGCTCAATCACACATTAGCTAAGGCTTATGGTGGCGAGGACCGCTTGCTTATGTGCTTGGGTAGCCAAAGAGCTTCTCTCTACAAAGAGGGATTGGGCTATAACCCCAAGAAAGGCAAGGCCACTTTTGCTCCTCACAAGACTCATTTTGTGAAGAACAATGGTAGCTATTGCAAAAGTTGCAAGCAAGTTGGTCACATAGAGCTACATTGCATGAACAAGAAATCCAATGCTAATGTATCCTCAGTCAAGTTTGATTCTTTCTATATGCTTACAAAGGGTACAAATGGTGTTCATGCTAAGTTCATTGGTACATCATGGATGGGCTCAAAGAAGAAAGTCATTTGTGTACCAAAGAGCTTAGTCTCTAACCTTAGAGGACCCAAACAAGTTTGGGTACCTAAAAGGAATTGATCTTGTCTTGTAGGTCAATTACAAAGCCGGAGGAAGGCATTGGGTGCTTGATAGTGGGTGCACTCAACATATGACCGGGGATTCTTGTATGTTCAAATCAATTGATACAAGTCAAAATGGTGGTTTTGATGCTATCACTTTCGGCAACAACAAGAAAGGCAAGGTCAAAGGGCTTGGTAAAATTGCTATCTCAAATGACATGAGCATATCTAATGTGTTGCTAGTTGAGAGCTTGGATTTCAATCTTTTGTCGGTGGCACAACTTTGTGATCTTGGCTTCAAGTGCATATTTGGTAGTGATGATGTTGAAGTCATAAGTGTTGATGGAACAAATTTAATATTCAAAGGATTTAGACATGGTAGCTTATACTTGGTTGACTTCAATGATAGTGAGACAAAATTGACATCATGCTTGCTTAGTAAATCTAGTATGGGTTGGTTATGGCATAGAAGGCTTGGTCATGTTGGAATGAAACAATTGAACAAACTTTTGAGGCATGACTTAGTTAGAGGCTTGAAAGATGTCACTTTTGAAAAGGATAAACTATGTAGTGCTTGTCAAGCCGGCAAACAAGTTGGAAATTCACATCCTAGTAAAAGTGAAATGAGCACATCAAAGGCATTTGAGTTATTGCACTTGGACTTGTTTGGACCAACAACATACACTAGCATTGGTGGCAATAAGTATGGTTTTGTGATTGTTGATGACTACACTAGATATACTTGGGTGTTCTTTCTCTATGACAAGAGTGATGTTTATGATCTATTCAAGTCTTTTGTCAAGAGAGTGCAAAATGAGTTTGAAATCACCATCAAGAAGATTAGAAGTGACAATGGTAGTGAGTTCAAGAACACAAGAATTAAAGATTTGTGTGATGATCTTGGTATTGGACATCAATTCTCACCAACATACACTCCTCAATCCAATGGTGTAGTTGAAAGGAAAAATAGAACCTTGATTGATATGGCTAGATCAATGCTTAGTGAATACAATGTTAGTCATTCATTTTGGAGTGAAGCCATCAACACGGCTTGCTATTGTAGCAACCGTCTCTATTGCCATGGGAAGCTTGGAAAGACACCATATGAGCTATTGAATGGAAGAAAGCCCAACATTGCATACTTTAGAGTGTTTGGTTGCAAAAGCTATATTATCAAGAAAGGCACTAGATTGAGCAAGTTTGAAAAGAAATGTGATGAAGGGTTCTTACTTGGTTATTCTACCACAAGCAAGGCATATAGAGTTTGGAATCTCACTAATGGCACCTTGGAAGAAGTTCATGATGTTGAGTTTGATGAAACCCAAGGATCTCAAAATGAAGCTCAAAACCTTGATGATGTGAGAGAAGATCAATTGTCAAATGCAATAAAGAACATGGACATTGGTGATATAAGGCCGATGCAAGTTGATGATGATGATATTCATGTGATCAACCAAAGTGTGCAAATTGATACAAATCAAGCAAGCTCTAGTGGTTCTCATGATGAAGCTCAAGTTCAAGGTCAAACAAGTGGAAGCAATCAACTCCCAATACTCCAACCTACTAGCATTGCAAGAGATCATCCATTGGACCAAATCATTGGTGGAATTCAAAGTGGTATTCAAATTAGATCAAGACTAGCATCCTTTTATGAGCACTACTCATTTGTGTCACTTGAAGAACCTAAGAAATTAGAAGATGCTTTGAAGGATTCCGATTGGGTAAATGCCATGCATGAAGAACTAAACAACTTTGCTAGAAATCAAGTCTGGAAACTTGTTGAGAGGCCAAAGAACTACAATGTGATTGGTACTAAGTGGGTCTTTAGAAATAAGCAAGATCAAGATGGTGTAGTTGTGAGAAAGAAAGCAAGATTGGTAGCACAAGGTTACACACAAGTTGAGGGTCTTGACTTTGGAGAGACATATGCACCCGTTGCAAGATTGGAGGCTATTAGAATCTTATTAGCATATGCTTGTGCACACAACATCAAGCTCTATCAAATGGATGTCAAGAGTGCATTTCTCAATGGCTACATCAATGAAGAAGTTTATGTTGAGCAACCTCCCGATTTTGAAGATGACAAGAAGCCCGACCATGTTTACAAGCTAAAGAAGGCATTGTATGGTTTAAAGCAAGCACCTAGAGCATGGTATGAGAGGTTGAGGGACTTTCTCCTCTCTAAAGGGTTCAAGATGGGAAAGGTTGACACCACTCTTTTCACCAAGAAGCTTGGAAATGACTTGTTTGTGTTGCAAATCTATGTGGATGGCATTATCTTTGGATCAACCAACCAAGACTTTTGTGAAGAGTTTGGAAATATGATGGCTAATGAGTTTGAAATGTCTATGATTGGAGAGCTTAGTTACTTCCTTGGACTTCAAATCAAGCAAATGAAGAATGACACTTTTGTAAGTCAAGGCAAGTACATCAAGGACATGATCAAGAAGTTTGGATTGCAAGATGCTAAACCAATGAGTACACCAATGGGCACTAATGATCAATTGGGTATTGATGATAGTGGAAACATGGTAGATCAAAAACAATACCGATCCATGATTGGAAGTTTGCTCTATGTCACCGCTTCTAGGCCGGATGTGATGTTTAGTGTATGCAAGTGTGCAAGATATCAAGCTTCACCTAGAGAAAGTCACTTGAGAGCAACTAAGAGGATATTGAGATATCTTAAGGGCACTAACAATGTTGGATTATGGTTTCCAAAGGGGTCTAATTTTGAGTTGATTGGATATTCGGACTCCGACTATGGTGGATGCAAGATTGATAGAATGAGCACAAGTGGCACTTGTCAATTGCTTAGAAGGTCTCTTGTTTCATGGTCATCAAGGAAACAAAATAGTGTTGCACTATCTACCGCCGAGGCCGAATACATTAGTGCCGGTAGTTGTTGTGCACAATTGCTTTGGATGAAGACCACTTTGAATGATTTTGGAATCAAGTTCAAGAATGTACCATTGTTTTGTGACAATGAAAGTGCTATCAAGATGACTCAAAATCCGGTTCAACATTCAAGAACTAAGCACATTGACATAAGGCACCACTTCATAAGAGACCATCAACAAAAGGGTGATATTAGCATTGAGAGCATTGGCACCGAAGATCAACTAGCCGACATTTTCACAAAGCCACTTGATGAGAAGAGATTTTACAAGTTAAAGAATGAATTGAATATACTTGACTTCTCCACCTTGAAATGAGTGCACCCCCACATTCTTATATAACATGCCTCTCCTCTGACAATGCAAGGTAAAGTTATTTGGCATATCATTCATACTGTGCTAAGGACATGGTTAGAACATATAGACATACTTGCATATCAAATAGGCTCATTCATGAAAATCAAATGATTTTGATGTATATATAGTACCACTATTGCTTCTATGATTGATTGATCTAAGTGGTAGCATATGACATGTTTGTGGGCTTGCAAACCTAGTGTTGAATCTAGAAAATAAGCTCATGATGTGTAATTCAACATGGTCAAGATAACCCTTATACTTTATGAGGTGTGAAAAAGCTTGTCCTTGGATCAAACCGAATTACATATTCTAGGCAAGTAATCTAGATTGAACCATAATTTGGACTCCCTCATATTTGATTGACTTAACTCTCACTAAAATTAGCACCTTTTTGGTGATTGTTGACAAAGGGGGAGAGAAAAGTCACAAAGATATTACAAAGAGGGAATAAGATATAATAAGGGGGAGAGAAAAGTCACATGGGAGAGAAAAGTCACAAAGATAAAAGTTAAGTTACAAAGGGAGAGAAATCAAGAGATTAATTAAAATTAAGCACACAAGTAGGGGGAGCAAGCTCATGAATTATTTGTTGCATTTGTATGTGCATTAACATGATGAATTGTTGCATTACAAAGCTTAAATTCATATTCTTGATTGAATGGTGATTGCTAGAAATAGAATTTGAATGATGATTTGTTGAGAGTAGCTTTACAAGCGGTATCTAGACACCTTTGCTCATAATGTTGATCTCATGGGGTATTTTAGTGTTTGTGATCGTTACAAGTGATGTATTTTAAGTGGCGTCAGCTACATCGATGCTAAGGATGGTACATAAAGGCAACTCCGATTGGTATCACGCTTCAAATGTCCATTCTATATACCTTAGCATCAATTTGATAGTAGTAACTCTCCCAAAATTCAAATCATTACATATGTGCAAAATTGAACCAAACTCATGGAATCATATATGTAGGGGGAGCTAATACTATCGAAATTGAAAATTGATTTCATTTCATATCTTTGTGATGGTTGTCATCAATTACCAAAAAGGGGGAGATTGAAAGCCCAAGTTTGGTTTTGGTAATTAATGACACCAAGTTGCTAATGCCATGTGTTAAGTGTCTTGAGTTAGGCATAAGCAACACATGTGATGAAGGTGTATGTGGCAAGGAGTGGTGGCCACAAGATCACAAATAGATGGTGCATGGACATGAAATGATGATCATGTTGGAGATGCACATAAAAGGAAGGACATGATGATCAAGTGAAAGAGAAGGATCTAAGAGCGCAAGGCAAAGGTATAATCATAGGGGTTTTTCTTTTGCCGGTCTAAGATGAGTAGAGAAGTGATTGACCGGGTTTAGGATACATAGCCGACTATGAAGAGGGGCAATCACGGTTAGCTTGGAAATCAAGTGCCACTAGATCAATGTCTTGAGCATATGAATTAGGATCTAGTAAAAAGCTAACATAACGCCTTGGAAAATGATTGTGAAATGCTAACACACATGCACATGGTGGTTTACACTTGGTGGTGTTAGCACATTTACGAAGGCGGTGGAGTTCAAGCGGTAGAGAGGGGATTGGGTTCCTCTCTCCCTCACGCCGAGCTTGCGAGGCGGGATTCGGCGCTTTTTGGAGAAGTGAAATGCCTATTTTCTATTGCGCCGAAAGTCGGAAAAGAAACGGAGGCGAACGGAGGTCACTGTGGTGATCGGACGCTGCACCGGACGCGGTCACGGTATGACCGGACGCGTCCGGTCAGTGTTCAGCGTCTGTGCGGTTTTCAGTTTGATGATCGGATGCGCAGCGCGTCCGGTCACTGTCGACCGGACGCGTCCGGTCATCCAGGGAGCTTACTAGCCTCTAACCGGACGCGGGCACTGTTGCGTCCAGTCATTGCGAGAGGCGCGTCCGGTCGTTGTTTAGTTATGCGCTACTCAAGTTGACCAGCGCGTCCGGTCAGTTGCGGGACCAGCGCGTCCGGTCACACCCGGCGCGTCCGGTCAGTACGACCAGCGCGTCCGGTCGGTGTTTCAGAATTTAGCCGTTGCGCGACCGGCGCGTCCGGTCAGTTTGACCAGCGCGTCCGGTCAGTGCGACTTCGGCTGGTTAAAGTTCTTAACGGCTATATTCGAAGGGGTACGCTATAAATAGAGGTTGGCCGGGGTTTGAGGGTAACTCTCGCACATCTTGAGAACTAGAGACATACTTTGAGCTAGAGAACAACCCCTCCACTCATCTCTTTGCATAGTTGCACATCTTGAGTGAGATTGAGTGAGATTCAAGTGCATTGCTTGAGAGTTGCATTCTAGAGGCACTTGATCTTCGAGTTGCTGTGGATTTCTTGTTACTCTTCCGTGTTTCCCGACACGGTAGACGGCTTGGAGCAACGGAGGTGATTGAGCTCGCAATTGGAGATTGTTGGAGCCTTCACCAAGTGTTGTAAGGGGTTCTTGATCCTTCCCCGCGGAAGTTCGCAAATTGGATACTCTAGTGGAGCTCGTGGCTTGAAGGATCCCCATCTTGTGTGCGGTTGTGCGGCGCCCGCCGAGGGCTCGACTCTTGATAGTCGATTAGCTCGCGAACCGACAAGTGAGTGTATCGCCACAACGGGGAGTAGCTTGCCGGGAAGCAAGTGAACCTCGGGATAAATTCTTGTGTCATTCTCTTCCCGAGGATTTCTCTTGTGTTATTGATTGATTGGTACTTCTCATCTCTACACGGCGGTATAATCTCTTGAAGCTCTTCTCTCGTATTACTTCTTGTTTCTAGCTTGTAGTTGTTGTTGTGTTTAGTGGATAGCCTTGTACTAGACTTGTGTAGGTGGCTTGCTTAATTAGTTAGAGCTAGTGCTTTTGCTTCGCCACCTTTCTTACTAACTTGTGGTTAAGTAATTCTTGTAGAAGTTTTAATTAGGCTATTCACCCCCCCTCTAGCCTATTTGGACCTTACAATCTGCACGAGTGCCAAACCACATGAAAAAATTGAGATATTTGCGCACATGGCACTGACACACATGCAACTGGAGCGCATCCTCGATGCGGTGAGCCATGGACGCCTATTCCTCGGCCGCTTCCGCGAGCACGTAGCCTGGCCGCGCTCCATCCCCCATGCGACAACCGCAACTGGATGGTGGTGGTCGTGACTGGCGGATCTGGCGGCGCTCGCGACTGCTGGCCCAGCGGCAGCTTGGTCAAGATGACTGACGACCGGGACGCACACGGCCCTCTAGGTCCGCGGGCACCGCGGCACCGCACGACCAACGCCGTTTCGGCCCTGCCTCCACCCCATGGCCACCTACCTCGCCCCTGCTAGCATCGCCGGCGTCATGGTTCCCGGTATCGGCTGCCATTGCCATTAGGTCTTGCACCGCCGCATGGGGGAAGAGGAGTCGCGCGTGGGAACTGGGGAGAGGAGGAGTCGCTCGTGGCCCTGGCGGCCGACGACCAGCGACCTTGCGGCCAGAACCCTGGCGCCTTGGTGGCCTATGGCCCCGCGATGGCCGACTCCCATGGTGGCGGTATCCTCTTCCATCGGCAGTGGCGGCTCCGTTGTGCAAGGCGGTTAGGGTTCCAACCCTAATCCCTAGTGTTGGAGAGGAGGTGTTGGCGCGTGGAGGAGAGGAGGAGTCAGCGAGGTGGATTGAAGTTCCGCAGTGCTCGAGCGAATAATAGACGGGAAAAAAAGACGATCTGAGGTTCGAACCTTGGCTGCGGGGCGCGGGGGGTAGGCCCGGTGGGAGGGATGGGATGAGGGACGAAGGATGATACACGCGATTCTAATCGTTAGATTTGAGTGAGTAAAAAGAGAGAAGACTTAAAATAGAATCTGGATGGTTCATTTCAAAGTTGTGATTTTTCTGGGTATATTTTTTGGGTGTATGAAGGGGTAGCATCTCAGCGGGGGAGGTTTTTCTAGGTGGGTCTAGTAAAGAAAAAATCGGTACATTAGTAGGGTAGATACGCGTTTATAAATGTCATCTGTAGTATGATACTTACTACAGATGTGTGTACGAAACACGTGTCTGCACTATGGTTCTAAGTATAGACGTGTTTATAAATGTCATCTGTAGTATGATCCTTACTACAAGCGCGTGCACAAAACACGCGTCTGCACTATGGTTCTTGTCACAGATGCGTCTTGGTAACACGTGTCGCCAGTAAGGGCTTACTACAGACGCATGTTGACACCCACCGGTCTCTGGTAAGGGATTATCACAGACCCGTGTTTGTTTTGTCACAATCGCGTGTTTGTAACACGCTTATGTAGTATGTTCTTATTACAGACGCGCTTTTTGCGACCTTATTACAGACATGTTATGGCTGTGATATGCCTGAACGCGCATCTGTGATGTGCTTTTTTTTTACATAGTGGCTTGTGATACACTTTAAAATTTCTTGTTTGGTGCCCTAACATTGTAAGTAGGTGGTTCAATTATCGAATAGTCGATTAATTGGACAAATAATAGTCTGTTGCATCAGCAATTATTCATGTCAGATAACACAGTGTCCATATGATATCGGCTAGAGAATTTGATGATGCAAGAGTATTAACGGAGGTGTGTTTATTACGTGATTGGTACTATAATAACACTTGAAAATGGTATTCTTGGTGGAGGTTGCTTCTGACCAAGCATGAATGCCTTGCAAATTAAAAGGAAAATATACTGCAGAGTGTTTGGTATGTCAATCTGGCCATCCCAAGTGAATGTAAAGACTCATATATAAATACCATCTGTTCCTTAAAAAGGATGTCTTAAAGACATGTCCAGTGTCCACGTGTAATGTGCATAAGTGGTCAATTGTTAATTTATGTTTGTACGATGTACGCTAGGTTCACTGGAATGCTTCTTTCTTTGGACGACACCACGCACTGGATCTGATCATTGGTTAACAGAGAGTGTTACTGTTGTTTCATGCTACTAGATAATCAATAGCTAAAGCAGTTAACTATACATAGCTAAATAAATGAACTCTAGGCCCAGCCAGCCATGTAAGACAGGTTGATGTGCGACGTTTTGAGGTGGAGCACATGTGGATTTTTTTCTTATTATATTCTTGTACAGATATCACATATATGTGCTTTGAAATAAAGAAATATAAAAAACGATATTGACCCTCTCGAGCCCCTTAATTCTGGAGTGTACTTACGGTGGAGCTTTCCCACCCATCTTCAGGTCATCCAACCATCTGTTCATTTTATATTCTCTTATAAGCCCTATCTGGGGCAGCCTTCTCATTGGCCCACATGTGGGGTATGTTGCCACCTGTTGGGAAGGACTACAACCATATAAAAAGGTAACGCGCAGCACCTGCTGCATCGATTAGAATCCACATATGCGTTAGTTCTTCCAGTTCTAGTGCATCCCCTCACGAGCCCCTTAATTCTGTTGTTGTTCTACATATACACAAACTACGCGACAATATTGCATGGCATGGAACATGAATTGGTCCACATCCAGTTATCCAATTGTTAGTTTGACATGGGATTGGGAAGTATCAGGAGCTCGTGGAGAACACGGTTTGTGGGATTGTCATCTTCATAATGTTTTGCTGCCCATTGCGGCTCTTATCGGACGACTAGTAAGACTCTTGTAGCATCAGCTGTTCAATAAAGATTGATCATATTAGTCGGCTAGGAGTCTAGTTTGTTACACTAGCTTGCGGCTGGTTTGTTCGGCTTTGGCTTGTGAAACCTCATCAGGAGCACCACCGACTGATGCAAGGATAGGCCAAGATGCAATGTTTGCATCCTTTCATATTTCACATATATTAATAAAAACAGAAGAAAAGATTCTGTATCCACTCTAGTCATCGTGCTCCGAAGCTTGCAACGAAAAATCCACTCTAGTCATGTGCAGCGTTTCTGTCATAAGCAAGTTCAAGTGTTGCATAACAAATGGTTGTCCTTTGAAAAGATGTTTGTCAACGAATTAACAGGGACTATTACTGTTGTTTCAGATTAATAATTAACTGATAACTAAGTAAAATATGAAAAATAAAGGATGCATTAAATCCAGCACTATCTCAGCTCTTGTACAACTCCATCAGATGCTGAGCTGTTTCCATGGAGTTGTTGTTTTGTAGGTAACATGGTCATTGACAGCAAATCTATTTTGATTGAGTTGTGCCATCTGTGACTAGACTTGTAGTTAGTCAAACAAACAACTCTGTGTCTAGCAATAAAGTATATATACACTAGTAGAGAACAGACATTCGGTTCATTATATTAGTCTCGACAAGAGTTGGGCCCTGCACTAATGTGAGCATTTGTCCCAGGTCCAAGTTTCATGGGTGTTAGTGGACCTTTAGTGTCACACTCCAATTATAGGACAATATAGAGTGCATACATCTTATGTGCGCCCCAGGAGTAGTCGCACACATAAGCCGACAAATTAACAGAAGTATCATCACTGTGTACATACATAACGTTATTACATCACGTAGTTCTTACATAACAAGCGAAAAAGTAAATAGCAACTCTCAGGCGTAGCGTCTGATCCACAGGGAAGGACGACTGGTTGATTCAAACCTAGAAATCTTCCGGGAAGTCCTCGTAGAAACTGTCATCTGTTACCCATCCGGGATTTTTATCCAAAAACAAAATAGCAACAAGTGTGAGTACACTTGTACTCCGCAAGTATAGTATGAGGATTCATGAGGCTCAAAAAGGATAGACACGGTTGACTGCAATTAGCACTTTTAGTAGATCCACATTTCATTATTAATCATTATTAAGTTATGCTCAAGCTCCCATTTAACCCACATGATCCACTACTAGAATTAAGAAGAGTAATTGAGCATCCGTATAATCTCATTATCATCATCATAAGTCATCCATATGTCAAGTAAGCATTTATTCTGTGAGTTTTCCGGGCCGCTCGTGACTGTGAGCACGGCTGTTATAACAGATTTAACACTCTGCAGAGGTTGTGCATCTTTACCCGTGAGTTGTGTTGCCCATTTGCCAGGAGCCCGTCGACCCCCTAACACTCCCAAGGTAAGTAGGCAGGGTACACTATGAAGCCTTCCATAGGCCTCTTCTAACATGTTAGGGCCGTGAGGTTTCCTCGGCAGGCAGATATAGAGAACCCCCTTTTGATGGCACAATTCCCGCAGGCTATACACATCAGAACAGAGGCAGTTCTATACCCAAAGTGGCAAGCCCCTCTTGCGCCCTTTCGGGTAACCTCTAACAGGCTAGAAAAGATCCTACTACTGAGCTAAAGTCAGAGCCATATGACTCTCACGGTTGCACTGTATGTCCCAGCTTTTGCCCTACAGATAAGTCCTTACGGAGGGTTTAGAGCAACATGATCAACATCATCTGCACCTTTACTCTATGGTTCCATTGTTACCATCATGTTCATCCATTGGTTCCATCAGTCATAGTATATATCATGTTTAGTTAAAGCACTAGCATTCTACCCATGTGCAAATAAAACCTATAGGGATCAAGGTACAGGTCATCAATTAACTAGGAAGTGCTTATAGTCGAGCAATATTAGACACATGCATAATGAGTACTTTATATAATGAATAGGACAACAAGGTAGGCCCATGCTATACTTGCCTTGGTTCACGAACTGTTGCTGGTCCTGCTGCTCCTCGTACGTGTCCGGATTCCCAACGTACTCCTCACCGTCTGAACTCGAACGACACGAAGTACAACACGCAATTCGAAGCAGACATACAAGCAAAACATAATTACGATTAGAACAGTACACCAACAATAAATAAATCTGAATAAAATGTTTACCAAAATTATCTACGTCTCGCAACGATCACAACGACGCGAAGAGCACGAAAAACGGAGCTACAACGCAAAAGTTACGCGCTAAACAAGGTTCCAAAACTAGCTAGACTTAATCGAGAAATTCAAAAGCTTCTAACAGGTCTATCAGTGCACTAATGCATAGATTACGAAATTACAAAACTAATGCAAGTTGAACGGGTCGATTCGGAGCTAAAATGACGATTTTATAAGCGTTTTACTACAGTGGCAATTCTGTAATTAATCTGAAAACGTATTTTTCATATAAACCGAAGAAACTACGCTTTCCAAAAAAGAACGCGCACTCCGGGAGTACGCCAAGGACGGCGGGTTCAAATAGATGAAAGCGGGGGTCTCTTTAACAAAATGGACCCCGAAGGGGTATCAGCCAACCAAGACCGTTCATCCCACGATGTGCGGTCGAGATTAGATGGGGGAGAGGAGAGAGAGGCCGGCCACCGGATTTAGGGGAGGAGACGGCGGCGCCGCCATGGCCGGCGATGGTGAGCTCACCGGTGATGCTCAATAAGGCGCTAGGGTGCACGGTTTCCAAAACGGAGAGCACCGGGGCGATGCGGAGAGGAAGGCGAACTCGCCCCGAAGCAAACACGACCACGGGGTAAGCCCGAGCGGCTCCCGCCATGGACGACGGCGAAAAGCTCGTCGGAGTTCGTGGACATGGCCATAGAGACTAAAATTCGAGAAGGTAAAAACATGGGAAGATAGAGGGGAGTACGGGGAAGCTCACCACGGCTTCAAACGAGATGGGGACGGCTCTGGAACGGCGGTCCACGGGAGCGGCGGAAGGTGGCTCCGGTGGTGATTTGCGCTGCGGTTCTATGGCGTAGCAAAACCGTGAGAGAGGGAGTTGGAGTGGGAAAGGAGGGCGGAACCGGGTCACGCTGCCCCTTAAAAGGACCCGAGGCGCGGGAGGGGAAGAACGCTCCCACGACGCGAAGTGGGCGCGGGGCGACGGTTGCCTTCGTGACCGAGGGGAGAGTGGCTGGAGGTTGGAGATGAAAGCACCGACAGGTGGGCCCGGCATGTCAGTGGCTCAAGGGGGAATGGTGCAGCAACGGACGCCGGCTCGGTTGGGCTGGGTCGTGGCCCAAGAGAAGCAGTGCGGGGGAGGGAAGAGTGGGCCGGCCGGGAAGCTGGGCCACTAGGCCGAAATGGAGGGAGTGAAGGCGGGAGAGATTTTTTTTTCTGAGTTGAATTTTCAAATCACATTTCCAAAAGGTTTTTAAATCTTTTAGCACTTGGACCAAAACCAACCATCACAAAAAATGCAGCAGCATGAGTGCATCAAGGAGTTGCTAACCTTATGATAAATTTTAATTTCACAAAATTTATTATTCCCTAAATTTGAATGCACAAACAAATGCATATTTAAATCAAATTTATCTATTTTTAAATAATACCAAGATTTAGGGTGTCACAATTCTACCCCCCTTAAGAGAATCTCGTCCTCGAGATTGGATGATGCTTACTCAAAAAGCTGCGGATAAGACTTTCTCAGATCTTCTTCTCTTTCCCAAGTAGACTCATCTTCTGAATAACGATTCCATTGTACTCTGCACATCTTTATAGTGCGGCTCCTGGTAACTCTTTCTGCAGTTTCAAGAATCTTTACCGGATACTCCTCATACGTGAGATCTTCTTTAACAGTAAGCTCCTCCAAGGGAATCTGCTCCTCTGGTACCCGCAAGCACTTTTCAACTGTGAAACATGGAACACATCATGCACACCTGATAAACTTTCTGGCAATTCCAATTGATAAGCCACTTCTCCACGTCTCTCCAGAATCTTGAAAGGTCCCACATATCTCGGTGCTAACTTGCCCTTCATATTGAATCTTCTCACATTTCTCATTGGTGACACTTCCAAATACACATAGTCACCTACTTTGAAACTCAACTCTCTCCTTCGGATATCAGCATAGCTTTTCTGTCTAGACTGTGCTACTCTCAAATTATCCCTAATCATCCTCACTTGTTCCTCTGCATTGCGTAGGACATCTGGTCCAAACACTTGAGTTTCGCCGGTCTAATTCCAGAATAAAGGTGTTCTACACTTACGTCCATATAAAGCTTCGAATGGTGCCATTTTGAGACTTTTCTGGTGACTGTTGTTATATGAAAACTCAGTGTATGACAAACTCTTATCCCAACTAGTACCATACTATAAAGCACAAGCTCTCAACATATCTTCCAAGATTTGATTGGTCCTTTCTGTCTGTCCATCGGTTTGGGGATGATATGCAGAACTGAAATTTAGCTTTGTTCCCAAAGCACTATGTACCTTATGCCAAAAATGTGATGTAAACTGAGTTCCTCGGTCAGACACAATCTTCTTTGGAACCCCATGCAGACATACTATTCTCTCCATATACAACTCTGCTAACTTTGCGCCACTATAAGTGGTTTTGACTGGTAGGAAGTGGGCTACCTTAGTAAGTCGATCCACTATTACCCAGATTGAATCATATCCGTGTTGCGTGCGGGGTAATCCAGTAATGAAGTCCATACCGACTTCTTCCCATTTCCACTCTGGTATTCTCATTGGTTGCAACAATCCTGCAGGTCTTTGGTGTTCAGCTTTCACCCTTTGACAAGTATCACATAGGGCCACATACTCCGCCATATCTCTTTTCAAACCATACCACCAATACTTCTCTTTAAGGTCTAAGTACATTTTGGTGCTTCCAGGGTGTATAGAATAAGCAGAATCATGTGCCTCTCGCAGAATCATATCACGGATAGCTTTCACTTCAGGTACACATATTCTTTTTCCAAACCATAGAGTACCATTCTCATCCAACCTGAAACCTGGTGCCTTTCCAACCACTACATGCTTAGCAATCTCCTTTAATTTCTCATCCTCCAACTGACTTTTACGTATCTCTTGCTCCAATGTAGGTTCTATAGCCAATTCTACTACATTATTGACAAAACCCAAGTTGAGATGTTCTATTTCAGCTCGCAACTCTGCTGGTATAAATGTCAACTGAAGTCCGTTGGCATAGCTCTTCCGGCTAAGTGCATCGGCAACAACATTTGCCTTTCCAGGATGGTAATGCAATTCTAGATCATAATCTTTAATCAATTCCAGCCAACGACGTTGCCTTAAGTTCAACTCGGACTGAGTAAAAATGTATTTTAAACTCTTGTGGTCAGTATAGATGTCACACTTATGTCCGATCAAATAATGCCTCCAGATTTTCAGAGCATGGACAACTGCGGCTAATTCCAAGTCATGGGTTGGGTAATTCAGTTCATGCTTTCTCAACTGCCTGGATGCGTAGGCCACAACCTTTCCTTCTTGCATAAGCACACATCCAAGGCCTAGGCGAGATGCATCACAATAAATAGAGAAACTCTTACTTAAATCAGGTAGGGTCAACACTGGGGCTGTCGTCAACCTTCTCTTAAGCTCCTCAAAGTTAGCCTGATATTTGTCTGACCATATAAATTTGGCATTCTTCTCTAGTAGGGCTGTCATAGGCTTAGCTAGCTTAGAGAACCCTTCAATAAACCTTCTATAGTACCCAGCCAAACCCAGAAAGCTACGAATTTCACTAACATTGGCTGGGGCTTTCCAATTTAACACATCCTGCACTTTATTAGGATCTACGACTATTCCACCATTAGAGACCACATGTCGCAGAAAAGATACTTCTTTCAGCTAGAACTAACATTTGCTCCTTTTTGCATACAACTTATGTTCCCTGAGTTTTTGTAAAACTAGTCTTAAGTGTTCAGCATGTTCATATTCATTTTTGGAGAATATTAGGATATCATCTATGAATACCACTACAAACTTATCCAAGTACTCCATGAATACTTTGTTCATCAGATACATAAAGTATGCAGGTGCATTTGTTAGTCCAAAAGACATCACTATGTACTCATAAAGGCCATATCTGGTAGTAAATGCTGTCTTAGGGATGTCAGATGCACAAATTTTTAGTTGATGATATCCAGAACAGAGGTTAATTTTTGAGAACACACAAGCACCTTTCAACTGATCAAATAAATCATCAATTCTAGGGAGTGGGTACTTGTTCTTGATTGTGACTTCATTTAGAGACCTATAATCAACACACATTCTTCGTGTGCCATCTTTCTTATCAACAAATATAACAGGTGCTCCCCAAGGTGAAGAACTAGGACGAATAAAACCTTTCTCTTGCAATTCCTTAATTTGTTTCTTTAGTTCTTCTAATTCATCTACCCCCATTCTATATGGTCTCTTAGCTATGGGTGCAGTTCCAGGCAAAAGCTCGATAAGGAATTCGATGTCGCGATCGGGTGGCATACCTGGCAATTCATCGGGGAATACATCAGGGAATTCGTCCACCACCTGGTTCTCCTGGTTAGCAACATCGCTCAGCTGATTGACGGTGGCGGTAGGTTGAGCTTGCACTTCCACTTCTACACAAATTCTATCACCACTTGGAGATGTCACAACAATGAATTTCTCCTGACATTGTATCACTGCCCTATGCTGCTTCATCCAATCCATTCCTAAGATGAGGTCAATTCCAGCGGTTCTCAGAACAATTGGATTTACCTTGAAAGCTACCCCCCTTAGAAATATACTAGCAGAAGGGCTCCAATAATTTGCTGGCATGCTACCCCCGGTGAATTTACTAGCATGGGATCCTTCATGGCACACAGGGGTATGCTATGCATTCTAACAAAAGCTTGGGATATGAAAGAATGCGAGGCACCGGAATCAAAAAGTACTGTAGCGAAGATGGAGTTGACACTAAACGTACCCAGCATAACCTCAGGCGCCTCCTGAGCTGATTCTGACGACACATGATTCACCTTGCCGGTGAACGGAGGTCGAGCGTTGGGTCTCTGGTTGTTCTGCTGGATCTGCGCGGCCTGCCGGTTCTGCTTCTTTGGGCATTGGTATGAATAGTGTCCCACCTCTCCACAGTTGTAACAGGCATTGGGGTTGCCTGGGGTGCCACTCTTGGTTGGAGCATTGTTGGGCACTCCCTGACGTTGCGCCTGATTGGTAGCTTGCTGTTGCTGGGGACGCTGCTGGCCCTGGTTACCAAACTGCGGTGGGTACTGGGGACGCTGCTGGTTCTGGTTCCTCTGGGGATACTGGCCTTTGTTCCATTGGTTGGGTGGCCCTTGGTTCTGCGGAAAACCTTGCTGCGGGAAAGCTCGCGGGCGAGTGTTGCTACCCGACGCCTGTCCCTGGAGCTTCCTCTTCTTGAGGTCCATTTCTTTACGCTTGTTATCGATCACAATAGCACGATCCACCAATTCTTGGAAACTGGCATACTTGTTGGACATCAGTTGCAGTTGGAGTCCATCATACAACCCTTTTAGAAAACGGCGCTGTTTGTCAGAATCCCTGGCCACTTCAGCCGGGGCATATCGTGACAGTTGTGCAAACTTGTCGCGGTATTCCGCCACAGACATGGACCCTTGCTTGAGAGCCCGAAACTCCTCTTGCTTCAGTTCAATAAGTCCCTCAGGGATGTGATAGGACCTAAAATTCTCCGTGAACTCTTTCCACGTGATCTCTGGAGCATTCTCTGGACGTCCATACTGGAATGACTCCCACCAATCCTGAGCAGCTCCTTGGAGTTGACCGGAGGCGTACAAGACTTTCTCCAAGTCGTTGCATTGTGCAATGTTTAGCTGCTTTTCCACAGCTCTTAGCCAGTCATCCGCCTCCATAGGTTTAGAGGCATGTGTGAACACAGGTGGGCGTCCTTTTAGAAACTCACCACGTTTGTCACGGACCTGCACAGGTGGGGGTGCTCCTGCTGGTTGCTCATCAAGACGGTCCATCACTGTCTGCATGAGCTGCGCTTGCATGGCCATCAACTGCTCAATTGTCACCGGCGGTGGCGGAGGTGGATCCACTAAAGCTCCGTGTCCACGGCCACGTCCACGGCCTCGGCCACGTCCTCCTCGGGCGGCCATCTGCTTTCAAGCAATGTGCAAACTTTTAGAGCTCTTCCAAGAATTTACAAATTATTTACAAAAAGTAGATAACATAGCTGAAAATTTCTGGACGGGTGTCTACAACAGCAGATCAAAAACTGAAGTATAACTAGAGTTTCAGAAATCCAAAATAAGTGTGGCATACATCGTTGGAAAGCTTAAAGAGTCTGCTACAACTTTTGTATAGAACTTTTTCACTGATACAGACGGCAACATTATCAAAAACTGAGCTAAACAATTTCTGTTCTAGGTTACAGACTGCACAGACTTGCCAGGTTGTAGCAGGCATATCTCTCAAACCAAAATTGATAATGAGGTGATTCTAGTGGGAAATGAGAGGTAAGCAAGTCTAGTTCTTTCCACAAAAAATTCATAATTTTTGGACGTAGAGATTTAGAGATATAAGACAAACATTGCAGACTGCTCTAAAAAACAGCACAGCAGTGATGCAGAAATTTAAACCCCAACTAAGTTAAACAAACACTAACTTAAGGTTTTGATAAAAAGAACATGTGGACAAGCCCACACTGTTCCAGGAATCACACAAACTCCAAATCATCCAAGTTCAACAACACAACCAACGAGACAACGAAAGGTTCACAAAACATACACAAACTTGACACGACTCTCGATCTAAAACGCATTCATTATGGCGGGGCTGCAAGCATCTAAGGAGCGCGATCCACCATGGTGAACACCCTGGCCTTCCTCTTGTAAATAGTAGGCTGTCCTAGCTGAACGGTCATCTCATCTATCTGGTTCTGAAGGCGTTTTTTAGATTTTTGCGTCGCACGAAGCTCTTCCCTGAGTGCTTCGTTGGCCTCCTGCATGGCGCTGAGGTGCCTCACTGTGGTGTCCAAGGTGGGATCAGAAGCTGGAGGAGCCAACACCGCCCATGTCTTCTCCTTCGGGTCATAGCGCGAAAGATACCGGTAGCGATCATTCTGCATGTCCTCAAAATGCCGACCATGGTAATGCAGGTACGCCGCCTGCGCAACATCTTCCATGCTGTCATAGGCACTGGCACGCCTGGCTCGGTGGCTATGGATAGTCACAACATCTTGAGATTGGTCGGTGTTGTTCCAGGCGGTGATGATCACATTGGTCTTCCAGTATGCCGCCTCCACTAGATGCGTGTGCTCTGCACAGTAGTACTTCACCAAGGCAGCAAACTCTGGATAGTACTCGGCTAGCATGGTGGTAAGGAGGTGGTGGTAATGGGCATCTTCGGGAGCTTCCTTAAACTTGTTCCTGGTGGTCCATCCTATCTCTTCTGGCTCTTCTAAAGCAGCTGGGGAGGACACTGGTGTTGGTGCAGAAGCGGCCTGGGAAGCTGGTGGAGGTGTAGCAGCGGGGACTGGCGCATCCACATGTGGGATGGGTGCAGCCACGGGGGTCGAAGCGGGTCCATCAGATGCAGCCGCTGAAAATGCCTCCTCTTCCATGGGTTCCTCCTCTTCCTCGTCGGAGATGAGGACGACCTCTGCCTCCACTGGTGGTACTGCTGGTGGTGCTGGTGGAGCAGGTGCTGCTGGAATGAACTGGGCGACGTAGGCAGCGGCACTGAGGCAAGGCATCTATTGTTTTGATATAAAATATTATCAAAGTCAATATTTTATGCAATAGAATAAGAAATAGAGCATAAAATTTTAGTAAAATATCAAGATGGAGATAATAGCAAGTAAATAAATAAAGTCAAACTCCTAGAAATGACTATTTATATCTAGGTTTGCGTCCTACAGTCGACACGGCTCTGATACCAATTTGTCACACTCCAATTAAAGGACAATATAGAGTGCATACATCTTATGTGCGCCCCAGGAGTAGTCGCACACATAAGCCGATAAATTAACAGAAGTATCATCACTGTGTACATACATAACGTTATTACATCACGTAGTTCTTACATAACAAGCGAAAAAGTAAATAGCAACTCTCAGGCATAGCGTCTGATCCACAGGGAAGGACGACTGGTTGACCCAAACCTAGAAATCTTCCGAGAAGTCCTCGTAGAAACTGTCATCTGTTACCCATCCGGGATTTTTATCCAAAAACAAAATAGCAACAAGTGTGAGTACACTTGTACTCCGCAAGTATAGTATGAGGATTCATGAAGCTCAAAAAGGATAGACACGGTTGACTGCAGTTAGCACTTTTAGTAGATCCACATTTCATTATTAATCATTATTAAGTTATGCTCAAGCTCCCATTTAACCCACATGATCCACTACTAGAATTAAGAAGAGTAATTGAGCATCCGTATAATCTCATTATCATCATCATAAGTCATCCATATGTCAAGTAAGCATTTATTCTGTGAGTTTTCCGGGCCGCTCGTGACCGTGAGCACGACTGTTATAACAGATTTAACACTCTGCAGAGGTTGTGCATCTTTACCCGTGAGTCGTGTTGCCCATTTGCCCGGGGCCCGTTGACCCCCTAACACTCCCAAGGTGAGTAGGCAGGGTACACTATGAAGCCTTCCATAGGCCTCTTCTAACATGTTAGGGCCGCGAGGTTTCCTCGGCAGGCAGATATAGAGAACCCCCCCTTTCAATGGCACAATTCCCGCAGGCTATACACATCAGAACAGAGGCAGTTCTATACCCAAAGTGGCAAGCCCCTCTTGCGCCCTTTCGGGTAACCTCTAACAAGTTAGAAAAGATCCTACTACTGAGCTAAAGTCAGAGCCATATGACTCTCACGATTGCACTATATGTCCCAGCTTTTGCCCTACAGATAAGTCCTTACGGAGGGTTTAGAGCAACATGATCAACATCATCTGCACCTTTACCCTATGGTTCCATTGTTACCATCATGTTCATCCATTGGTTCCATCAGTCATAGTATATATCATGTTTAGTTAAAGCACTAGCATTCTACCCATGTGCAAATAAAACCCATAGGGATCAAGGTACAGGTCTTCAATTACCTAGGAAGTGCTTATAGTCGAGCAATATTAGACACATGCATAATGAGTACTTTATATAATGAATAGGACAACAAGGTAGGCCCATGCTATACTTGCCTTGGTTCACGAACTGCTGCTGGTCCTGCTGCTCCTCGTACGTGTCCGGATTCCCAATGTACTCCTCACCGTCTGAACTCGAACGACACGAAGTACAACACGCAATTCGAAGCAGAATTACAAGCAAAACATAATTATGATTAGAACAGTACACCAACAATAAATAAATCTGAATAAAATGTTTACCAAAATCATCTACGTCTCGCTACGATCACAACGACGCGAAGAGCACGAAAAACGGAGCTACAACGTAAAAGTTACACGCTAAACAAGGTTCCAAAACTAGCTAGACTTAATCGAGAAACTCAAAAGCTTCTAACAGGTCTATCAGTGGCACTAATGCGTAGATTACGAAATTACGAAACTAACGCAAGTTCAACGGGTCGATTCAGAGCTAAAATGACGATTTTATAAGCGTTTTACTACAGTGGCAATTCTGTAATTAATCTAAAAACGTATTTTTCATATAAACCGAAGAAACTACGCTTTCCGAAAAAGAACACGCACTCTGGGAGTACGCCAAGGACGGCGGGTTCAAATAGATGAAAGCGGGGGGTCTCTTTAACAAAATGGACCCCGAAGGGGTATCAGCCAACCAGGACCGTTCATCCCACGATGTGCGGTCGAGATTAGATGGGGGAGAGGAGAGAGAGGCCGGCCGCCGGATTTAGGGGAGGAGACGGCGGCGCCGCCATGGCCGGCGATGGTGAGCTCGCCGGTGATGCTCAATAAGGCGCTAGGGTGCACGGTTTCTAAAACGGAGAGTACCGGGGCGATGCGGAGAGGAAGGCGAACTCGCCCCGAAGCAAAACACGGCCACGGGGTAAGCCCGAGCGGCTCCCGCCATGGACGGTGGCGAAAAGCTCGTCGGAGTTCGTGGACACGGCCATAGAGACTAAAATTCGAGAAGGTAAAAACATGGGAAGATAGAGGGGAGTACGGGGAAGCTCACCACGGCTTCAAACGAGATGGTAACAGAACCGACCAAATTATAAGAGCACAAGTACAAAAAACAAGCACCGAAGCGCTCAAATTTTCGAACTTGAGCCCATATAATCCCGGTAGTCAATCGAAACCACGAAGGATTTCAAACCAACTTGCTTACAACCAAGATCGCATCATTCAACATACAACATCATACGTTACATTTCGCAAGTAGTTCCGAAATAAGTTTACACACCCGGAGTCGCAATTATTACAAACCAAGTTTATAAAAGTAGCGGAAGCATAAACACACCCGTTGTTTAACTACTGCCAGTCTTGTTGATCAACATCCCACAAAAGCATCAGGAAAGTACATAAAGATGATCACGCCCAAGTGATCTAGTCTTGGTAAAGCATATCATCTGCAACAGGAGGGAATAAACCCTGAGTACTGGAATGTACTCAGCTAGACTTACCCGTCGAAAACCAGAAATAAGATGACACCAAGGATTATGCAAGGCTTTCACAAGAGGCTAGCTGACATCACATTTTTGCATAAAGGCATAAGTAATTGAGATTCTTATAACCTGTACTAGCAGTTATTTTAGCATTTACCTGTCATCTATCTTAGCACCTGTACTAAACATGCACTTGATTATAATCAAACAATTATCATCATTATATCTAGAGCAGGTATGAATTGTGGCAACATTGTATCATTTCCTTAACCACCGGTTCATTTAATGAGATCTACGTTGCCGCTGCTCAAGTCAAGTGCTCACTAACCGGGAGCGACGGCGATTCGAATCGAATTCCTATCCAGCTGGAGGGGTATTTCTAACACTCACTGTGCAGACCCCTACCAGGGTCGCACAGGCCACCGTTTCATATGATTCAGGAATTGCGGGTCCGAATAATGTTGCGACCCCAAGGGCGACACTCTGCCAGGTGATAGGGACTCTAACCCCCCCTTGGTCTCACGCCAATGTCCCCAAGCACATCCTTTCTCTCCTCCAAGAAGCAACCTACCATTCGATTCCCGGCCTGAACCACATTACTCGGCTTCGCGGTCGGAACGACTTATCCGGCCAACTAAGTGTTAGACTGCGTTCAACATGACTCAAGGACGTACAGCGAATCGGTCCTTAAACGACTCAGACGGGCATAGCTCCACACCCAAGACGTGAAGTGTCTTGCGGCTGTACTATCGAACTCCCGCCCGGTCTCAATTTCATTTTTAAGCATGGTTCCATCCACGATAGCCATAAAGCCACTCGTGACTCCTTCCTACATCTCGTGGATGACCGGAAATCACCCGACTTCTACCGTACTAAGCAGGGCTAAGCATTGACACGTGCCTAAACCTAATATAGGATTAAGTACGATATCTGGACAAGGACAGGTATAATGCAACAAGTGTTTTCATATAACTCCTACAACTTAATGCAGTAAACAATTAAAAGTACTCAAGATTAATTTATAAATCAGTAGGTTCAGCATGCACCGGGGCTTGCCTTTCAGAAAGGTCGAAGGCCGGTGATCAGGACACTCAGGTAGATCTTCGGCAGGAGCTTCGTCGCCGGCTGGTTCCTCTAGCTACTCCGGCTGGTCCTGGATTTCCTCCGGAATCACCGGCTCGAATTCGAGGAGAGTTACCCTCTCCGGAACACCTATTGCATGAATGCACAATAAATACCATGGATGCATAAAGGTGCAACATGCTCGGAATGAAATGCATTTCAGAATTAAAATATAATAATCTAATCAAGTTACTTTATTAGTACGTGCAAATCTCTTCTCCGGTGGAGAAGTACTTACCTAATCTACCCAACCTAAGATATAGTTGTTCATCTTTGGTTAAGGCCCTAACACCTAACAAACACAAGAGTGACATTATTTAGGTTACCACAACCAACCCAAAATATCACAGTAAGATATTCCGGACAGCAGCTACTTGTTTCTAACATAACTGGAGATTCCCAACTCCAAAAGATATGATCTAAGATAATCTGGAAAGCTTATGAAATGCACCACAAAATGTTTTCAGACCACAGCACTTAATTCTAAAGTTTACCTAGTCGAAATTCCAAAGTTCTAGAATCTGTCCTCCCCCAAACAGAGAGCAGCAAATTCTGGACTGTCACTTAAAGCAGCAATAACTCCTAAATTACTAAGCCAAATGCTCCCAATTTTTGACACAAGCTAGTTTATCAAGTTTACTACAATTTTGGTATTCACAAGTTTTCCAGCAAACACTTTTATCAAGGGTCAAACCTAGAAATGCTACCAGCTGTCCAGAAAACCTAGAATTACAACGATTAAATATTTATTTATGTGGCAAATATCCCATAAGACCAAACTACTGTTACCACAAGTTCACAAAGGTCACAAGAACTCTAGAAAGTAAGGTGTGCCCACCTAGAATATTTATTTAAACTCATTTCTTAATTTACTTAAGTAATTAAGTGGAATTTCAAACATATATGTAAACTGCTCCTAAAATTTTACAAAAATTACAGGAGACTCTCTGACCCAAGAAGAGGCTACTGTAAAAATTTGAGCTAAATTTATTCACAGGAACTTCCTACACAAAATTCCCAAGCCAAAAAGGCTGATTTTTGTATAAATAACAAAGCACAGTAAAAAGTGTCAAACAACAGATTTCTAAATTTTCTTGGACACTCTAGGGTACCAAGACATTCTCCAAAACTTTATATGAACATTGCACATGTAGAAAATTTACTAAAATTCATTTAATTATTTCCTAGAATAACAAGATAGCATTATAACTTGAAAATTACTTAAGCACTACTGCCCAAATTTTTACCAAAGCTAGAGCATGTATAAATTAGCCTACTCACCAAATTTCATAATTTTTGGAATATTGAAACTTAAGATATAATTTAAACAAGTTTGCATGTGATTTAAAACACATTTCAAAGACCTATTTAAATATCCCAGAAAACAAACATCACATAACAAATTCATATTTTTCTAAAATACTACACACCCTGTAGATCCCAACAAAATTTATCTTATAATTTTTGGGCAAGTAAAACCCTAGATCTACATTTTCCAAAACTTAACTAAAACTGTGACAAATATGAAAGGAAAACAAAAACTAAATTCAAAACCCTGTTACCGGGCCGGCCTGCAAAGCCGACGCGGCCCACATCGCGTGGTGCGGCCTGCTCCCGCGCGCGCGTGCGACTGACCAGATGGTCCCACCGGTCAGAGAGAGAGAGGCGGAGGGGAGAAGCTGCAGTCGCCGGAGCTCGCCGTCGGTGAGCCGACCGGCGAAGCTGAGCGGACGAGCATGACCACGTCATCGAGCTAAGCCGATTGGTGGCAAGAACGAGACGGCAGAGCCACGGTAAGGTGCTCGCCGTCGGGCATGGCGGATCACCGGCACGGTGGTGGCGAAATCTCGCCGCCGGTGAGCCTGACATCCCAACCCTAACCCTCGATGAGCATCCCCATTCTACCTCGACCCTAACGCACCTACAAGTGGGCGACAGAGACGCCCCGAGACCCCTGGCCATGGAGGGCCGTCGCGCGGAGGAACTCCGGCGAGGTACCGCGGCGGCGGAAAACGAAAATGCAACCCTACCGAGGCGCGATTGGCTACGTGGAGTGGACGGTGAGGTAGCGGGCTTCAAGGCGGAGCTATGGACGCGTTTTTGTGGGCGGCAGTGCGGTGGAGAGCGCGCACGAGCTCGCCGGAGTGGAGGCGGCAATGGTGCTCGGTTGTTCCGCCTCGGTGAGCCCGGCCAGAGCGAGAGGGAGGGAGAAGAAAATGAGCGCGAGTGAGGGAGGTGGAGGTGGCCGCTCGGTGTTCAATCCCGCGTCTGGGCTCGCGACGTGGAGGCGATGGCAGCGCTCGGTCGACACGCGGCCACCGAGCTCTGTCCGAGAGCCACGACGCTAAGCCGTCGGTGACGGTCGAGTGAATGAAGTCCGGCGTGGTGGCCTGACAGCGCATGTTTGACGTTGATTAACTCGTAAACGAGCTCGAATTAGTGACACCTCCAATTAGAAAAGTTGTAGACCTATGTGAGCACTACAAGTTTGTAAAAGACATCAAGAGCTGGTTCGGTTTAGTTAGTGACATACAGGGCCCTGAAGTGAGGTACCCAGAAACTGAAACCGAGTTTCAGTTAGCTAACCGACTGAAACTCGTTTTTCCATGCACCATATCTCCTAAACCATTTAGAACTAGGTGATGGTGATATTGACAATGTTGTAGAGCTATGTGTGGACAACAACTTTGTCAATTGGCTCAAGAACTGGTTTGGCCTAGTTTGTGAGTTACAAGTTGCCAAAGTGAGGTACAGTGAAACGGTTTTCAGCTTCACACTTAGCCAAAATTTGTAAGTCCCAAAACAACCCCTAATACTGACTTGTGGGCCATTTTTAAGCATGTTCTGATCATTTTCATGAGATGGCCATATTAGAACTTTTGTTCCTTATGAAATTCTCTACAACTTTGCTTAAGGGTGATCCTCCATGCAAGGTCTCTAAGCTGGACTTTTTAATTGGTCAAACTAGAGCGTCCTAGGGCTAAATGGTGGTCAACTACACCTTGGAGGGCATTTTGGTGATTTTGGTCAACATGAACCTTGCTCCATGAGTGACCCTAAGTATAACTAAGGTGTTTTGAGATATAATTGGCTACTCTACCCTTTAGTTACACCAAATTCCTAGTGTCACATACTTTGGAACAAGTAATTCAATACTTTCACCCAAATGTTGCAAGCTCATGTTGCACATGTTGCATGAGTGTGTTGCATAACACTTGCTAATTATGTTACACTAAAGTGGTTGACATGTCTCACAAAGGAAATTGCACATAAGGTACTTGTGTGTTGCACCCTACTCACTTCTTACTTCATATGAAATATAAACATATGTGACAATGTTTCCAAAGCATGTTTCACATATTATAAGCTTATGCATGAAATGAATGATACTTGCTTATGCTTATGCAAATGCAATGCAATTAAGAAGCTAAACACCTGAGGTGTTACAGGGACGGCTCTGGAACGGCGGTCCACGGGAGCGGCGAAAGGTGGCTCCGGTGGTGATTTGTGCTGCGGTTCTATGGCGTAGCAAAACCGTGAGAGAGGGAGTTGGAGTGGGAAAGGAGGGCGGAACCGGGTCACGCTGCCCCTTAAAAGGACCCGAGGCGCGGGGGGGGGGGGGGGGGGGAAGAACACTCCCACGACGCGAAGTGGGCGCGGGGCGACGGTTGCCTTCGTGACCGAGGGGAGAGCGGCTGGAGGTTGGAGATTGAAGCGCCGACAGGTGGGCCCAGCATGTCAGCGGCTCAAGGGGGAATGGTGCAGCAACGGACGCCGGCTCGGTTGGGCTGGGCCGCGGCCCAAGAGAAGGAGCGCGGGGGAGGGAAGAGTGGGCCGGCCGGGAAGCTGGGCCACTAGGCCAAAATGGAGGGAGTGAAGGCGGGAGAGAAATTTTTTTTCTAAGTTAAATTTTCAAATCACATTTCCAAAAGGTTTTTAAATCTTTTAGCACTTGGACCAAAACCAACCATCACAAAAAAATGCAGCAGCATGAGTGCATCAAGGAGTTGCTAACCTTATGATAAATTTTAATTTCACAAAATTTATTATTCCCTAAATTTGAATGCACAAACAAATGCATATTTAAATCAAATTTATCTATTTTTAAATAATACCAAGATTTAGGGTGTCACATTTAGTCTCGGTTCGTAACACCAACCCGTACTAAAAGGTCTATATTAGTACTGGTTGGTGTTACAAACCCAGACTAAAGAGCTTTGAGGAATTAGTCCCGGTTGGTAACATCCATTTCGATTGGTAACACCAACCCAGACTAAATGACCCTTTAGTCGCGGTTGGTGACGAGTTATTTGAAATGAAATGCATCCCGTTCAAAGTCACTTGTGCTGTGTAGGTGAGATTGGAAGCTATGCGTGAGGCAATGTCCCTGATCCCTAGTCCCGGATGGGAAACCAGGACTGAAAGGCTTTCCCAACCGGGACTATAGATGAATTTTCTACTAGTGTGTGGGAGAGGTGGCTGCACAACATTCTCAGGGTGTAAGGATATCAGTAGCTACCATGGCCACCGCTACCTCCAGATCATCTTTAAATTCTCTGTGTCCCTGGGGCAGCCTCTCATTGGCCCTCATTTTTACATGTCGAATTGCTGCCATTTGGGAAGGAAGTAGCCTACCACTACGGTTATTTGCCATCTTGCGAGCCCAACATGGTCTCTGATACTAGGTTGTTAGTGCCTAGGGATCTGAGTGGGTAGCTGTGGGAGACACCTGACCACTGCTTCCACGAAATCCGTTGTGCAGGCGCAGGGGCCACATTTGTGTTGTCTTGCTTGATTTCCAACTATGATTAGCCTATATTACAAACTAAGGGATACACAACCAATTCATCTAACCATGTCTCTAATCTTAGTGGCTTTGACCGATTGATTTCATGAGTCATGGGTGCTCCCATGCCGGCCTAGAACAATAACAAATTTTTTTTTGTTATTGTTCAGGTAATAAATAATTGTCATTATTTTATTATAGAAAAAATGTAAATTGTCTCTTATTGGTTGTCCTTTCAATTGTATTACTTCGTTGTCTAATATAATTGCCGTGAAAGAGAGCTCGTTCGGCAAGTCTGTGTTTAAAAAGAAGATCATATTTCAGTTGTTTAACTTTTGCCATACAAAATTGCTAGGAAAATACTATGTTCTCTTGAACAAAGGATGGAAACTAGTAAAAACAATTTTAGGAGACATTCTCTTTTACTGACAAAGGCACGCAAAAAAGTTTCCAGTAAAAACAACGATTTTATCAGAAGTGTTTATTGGAGAGCCGCCTTTGAAAATAGACTATATTTTCAGAGGCATGGCTATTAAGGGGCCAATTAACATCTGTTAATAGACCCAAAGGCCAGCGAGTCCACTTTTAACCTAATCCTAAATTAATATCACCCACTTAGACCTAAAACTACCACTATCCCTCTCTTCCCCCTCCGCCTCTGTATCCCCACCCCGGCACCCGCCACACTGTAACCCATGTCTTTGTCTGCTCCCTTCTCCAAATCAATCAAAAGTACCTTCCCAACAAGCAGATCCGGAATAGACCTCAAGCTGCACCCTAGGGTCGTCATTGAGCGTCACCGTGACACCAAATAGGATTAGCGCCCCAGCCTCCACCCCTCAACCTGCACCACAGCTTTGACATTCTATCAAAATGAGCAGCAGCCGAACTTCAACATCCCACCCCTGAACTCGAGCGGTGCTACAGCCTCAGCCTCGACGGGTGCCTGAAGAAACAGCGTGGTGGTGGTTGATCTGATGAGGGGGCAGCGGATCCAGCGGCGCACAGACCCCTCCTTCTTCTGGTGGATTTGGGTGCTGCAACACAAGCGAGCTGCTGACGGATGGAACGACAAAGTCCTCTTCAAATTTAGCTAGGTCAGCGCATGGAGGTGGATCCTGGTAGGCTCAGCAGTGGGCTCACATGAAGAGCCCTCTAGGTTCAAAGTAGGCTTGGCCAGCGGGCCCAGAGTGGGCTCAACCACCGCCCATATTTTTTTTTCTGATTTACAGATGCTGGCGTGAGCCCCACGCCCCACTCTGTTGTCCCTCATTAACAATGACCTTAATGTAAAGGCAGCTAATAATGTATCCTGTAGCAGTGGGATTATGGAGAGAACAGGGAGTACAGATGATCGATGATGCCCGGGAGGTTTAATTTGGCGTTTTAGGCTAGGCTACTTGACAGTTGTATGAATGCCATAACCAAGGTTAAAAATTACAGATGCAGAACATGAATGTATACGAAACCTCATAGTATTTTTTATCAAAGTATGTTTTAGCAATACAAAAACACACTGACACACTAAAATAATCGAATCACACTACTGCAATTTTTTTTTGGGAGGCGTTTTCAAATGGGCGTCGGACACTACTACAAAAAATTTTTTGCGAAGCATTTAGGAATTTTTTTTTGGAGGCGGGCAGCACTTTCAACTGCCTCGGTTAATGCCTCGGATTAACCGAGGCGGGAGCTTTTTATTAACCTAGTTACAAAAAACCGCCTCACAAAATCTATTCACAGAGCCGGTTGAAAAATAACCGCCTCCAAAAATACCCCAATTTTTTAGGTGGGCCTCCTAAATGACCCGCCTCGGTTAATAGGCCGAGGCCCAAACAGGCCCAGACGAGCCCACTAGCATAGCCTGAGTATATATACGGGAGGACTTTAGGGTTTCACTCTCATTCCCTCCTCTCCCTCAGTCGCCCACGCCCGAAGGCCTCCCCTCCCTTCCGGCGGCCTAGTGACCGGCCCCACCCAGAGGCCTTCCCTCCCCTCCGGCAGGCGAAGTCGGTGGCGTGCCCATCCTCTCCCCTCACGGTCGGGCCCACGGCGATGTCCACCACCTCTGGTCGTCCTCCACCCCCTCCGGCATCCTCAAATCCTCCATCACCACGTGACCTCGTGGATCTCCGGCAGACATGGGCTGCGTGGGACCTCCACCAGCTCCGACGACGACGACCGAGCTGATCCCCACCCCAACGGCGGCGCCGACGCTCCTCACCCACCCTAGCGCCGTGGATCTAGCGGATCCGACCTCTGGGCTGGCGGATCGGGTCATGGCGGCGGCGGATCCGTTGATGGCGGCGTGGGCGACCCTGCGGCGGTGGATTTGGAGGAGCTTGCGACGACACAGTCCTCTCCCGAGCTCTTCCACCGGCAGCGGCCTTCCCCTTCTTCCCCACCTCGGATCCACTGCCCCCACCATGGATCTAGCGCCCCCACCACGGATCCGGCGCCCTCACCCCGAATCCGTTGCTCCGTCCATGGATCCAGTGTCCCCACCCCTGATCTGGCTCCCCCACCCCGGATCCGCTACCCCGTCCATGAATCTGGCGTCCCCAGCCCGGATCCGGCGCCCCTTCGACTCCTACCCCACCACCGAGCTTCGATCCAGGCGGCGCGGCGGCTACGGCGGCAGATCCTGGCGGCGACGATGCATGGACGGGCTCGGCGAGCCCATGGATGGGCTCACTGGGCTTGTCCATAGGCTTTCTTATTTTTTATTTTCTTTATTTGATTAATGGAGGTGAGCGGCCAACCACCTCCTTTAACGCATGATTAACTGTGGCCTCTTGTTGGAGGCAGTCTCCAAAAAGGTTTTTTGCCCGCCTCCGTTAAATTTATTGTAGTAGTGGGAGGCGGCTGGGCCAGCGGCCGGCCTCAGTTAATCGAGGCCAGGCTGTCGGCCCAGCAACCACCTCAGCGAGGCGGGCCACATAAAGTAACCGCCTCGGTTAATCATCCATTAACCGAGGCGGTTTACCTAATGCAACCGCCTCCGTTAATTTATTAACCGAGGCGGTTGGCGTAACCTAACCACCTTCGTTAATCTTTATTAACCAAGGTGGTTGCCTTAGGCCGCCGCCTCGGTTAAATTTTAACCGAGGCGGTTACCTTAGATGGCCCGCCTTGGTTAAGTCTATACCTATATAAGCAGCCACCCACCCCTTCTTCCCCACGGGTCCTCCTCTATTTTTTAGGGTTTTGAGCTCAAAACCCTAAAATTGGCCATTTCAGAGGGGGAGGTTTTGCCCTTCGATTTGGTGAAGGGGGCACCGCAAGAGGTTGATTTCTTACTCTTCAACTCTCATCTTCTCTCTTTTACATGATTTAGGTGGTTTTTCTCTAGATCTAGATCTAGATCTAGATGGAGGAGAGAGAAAACTAGATCTAGAGCTACTGTGATGCTTTTTTCTTATACTACTCTGTTCAAATGACTTTATTCTCGCTCTATGTGTGCAAGGTCACGGTCATGGACAGGGAAGAGTGGATGTACAAGTTACTGAGGGTCGGCAACGATATGTCTTTTTTCAACCCGTTAAGACTGTCCGCACTTGTGGTACTCTAAATTCATCCTCTAAAAGGTCTGGTCATCAAGATTATCTCATCTATACTCAATTCTTCCGCACTCATTCATCCTCTATATCATTCTCTATCCACTGCAGGGCTCACTTGCCACTTTATCTAAATATATCTATGTGATATCTTATTTTAAAAGATTTATTGAAACGAATTTAATGTTATAATCGGAATTTAATTTGATTAATTGGTTTGTGAGTTATAACATTAGTTTTGCAAGTTAAATAGTGGGACCCGCCCAAGATTCCCTCCCGCCCACACTCTGCCACGCTCGTTCGTGCTTCATCGTGTGTGGTGGGGCCGCCCCCGTCCGGTATCGGATGTCTGCTATTGCGCTACAAATAGCGTACGCGAGCGCATGCAGGAGCATTTACGGGAACTCGCTGCAGCTATTTCACCTGGTATATCATCCAGCAGGAGCAGTTTACGGTACCCGGTGCAGGTAGTCTAAAGAGCCTACCACCACGGTGAAACATGAGGGGGAGGTTTGACGGACGGACGTATGCGGCCACACACACACACACACACACACATATATATATATATATATATATATATATATATATATATATATATATATATATATATATAATCTATCTATTATTATTACTACAACAAGCAAGTAGTAAATGCCTGCGCGCGGCTGTGGATCAGAGTCCACACTGACTCGCCTAGGAACTCCTAGTAGTCTTATCCTAAATAGTCCTCCAACCTATTTTCTATTCCTTATTATTTGTCATTTTTTATTTTTGTGTCATAAGTTTAATTAGATTTATAAAAAATACGTGCAATATTTGTATTTTGAAATAAATTTGTTAAAAAACTAGATTCAAAGATCTATCTAACGATATCAATTATGTATCATAAATATTAATATTTTTTAAATAAGATTAATCAAAGTTATTTCTCAACAAATGAGAACGACAGATATTTAGGGATATAGAGAGTACTACGATTCCACTCCAAGTAACTGATTCTGCAGTGCCAAACTTCTATTTATCTCTAGGAGTATCGTCTCTATATAGCTCAAGAGTGATTAGTGAAGAAGAGACCGCCACAGGCACCTACTCCGCCTAATCATCGATGAAGCGCGCAGCTGGGTAAGCGCGGGTTTTACCAGCTTGTCATTCGTGATCGGTGCTGCACATCGCTAGCATCAGCTTTTACCCGCTGCTTCAGTCGCTCAGGTGGTCTTTTAGTTAGCTACAACTGAGTGTTCTCCGCCGCATAGCGGTGCCTTATGTTTGTGTTTATCCAATCACCAATGGCATCTCGCCATATGGTCATTTTTGGCATGTACTTGTTTTCCAACTTCTCTTAATGAAATACGTGCTAAGCACGCTCTCAAAAAAAAAGACCGCCACAGGCACTCAGCTCAGCATGCAACAGGAGCCGGGATGAAAATGGATCGGATACGGACGGATATCACTAATATCGTATTTGTTTTCATATTCATGTCTGGATTCGGATTCGAATACGGATAGTACAAAAAATGCCGGATAGGATACGGCTGGATATCGACATCATAAATACGTGATTTAAATATTCGGATACGGATACGGTATCGGATGTTAAATATCCGGACTCGGATACGGATGGATTAAAACCCCTCTAAACGGATTCGGTCTCGAATACGGTCGGAAAATATCCGTACCGTTTTCATCCCTAAGCAGGAGGCAGCTTTTCCATGAGAGAATTCCTTTATTGCCATCAAAATCTATACCGATCATTTGATTGTCATCGAAAATTATGAGTTTTCTGCGTTGCCATCCTTTTTCCAATTTTTTATCCTATCGTTGCCATAACAGTTATATTATTCCTCTCATTGCCATCCAATTACATCATTTATTTCCTTCGTTGCCATTGTGCATACAACATAACAGAGATTCAAGCACCAAATTTACCCTGTCGAGCTCCTGCTTTTTTTTTGAAACTGCCTAGCTCCAACCTTGACCCCACAATAATGCCCTTGCGCGGCCTAGATCAAGGGGGTGTTTAGTTTCCACCTAAAAATTTTTCACCCCATCACATTGAATGTTTGGACACATGCATGAAGTACTAAATGTAGACGAAAAAAACTAATTGCATAGTTTAGTTGGAAATCACGAGACGAATCTTTTAATCCTAATTAGTCCATGATTAGTCTTAAGTGCTACAGTACACACATGTGCTAATGATGGCTTAATTAGGCTTAATAAATTCATCTCGTGGTTTATAGGCGAGTTATGTAATTAGTTTTTTTATTAGTATCAAAAACCCCTTCCGACATCCCATGAATGTGACACCCAAAAACTTTTCACCTCTCAACTAAACACCCCCAAGTTATGTTCTACGCCTCCGTCTCCAATCCAAGAGAAGGCTTGCAGCCTTAATCCGTCTCCTATCTCCATGGGTGCATCGAAGCAGGCAAGAGCTCGCGAGCCGGGACTGTTGGAACCGACCCCGACGAGCAGGTCGGCGCAAGCGCTTCTTCTTCATAGGCGCGATGAAGTCAATAAGAATAAGAATTCACACACGCGGGGCACTACCGGAAACGGCTTATTTGCCGACGGCCGAAAGGTTTGCCGATGGCTAGAGAATAAGCCATCGGCAAATCACATGCTTTGCCGATGGCAAAGCAGAGCCATCGGCAAAGATATTTTGCCGACGGTCCAGCCATCAGCAAAGACAGGCCATCGCCAAAGCCGATCTTTGCCGACGGCCAGGCCATCGGCAAACCACAGCCATCGGCAAACACTAATCTTTGCCGACGGCCAGGCCATCGGCAACGTCCGACCATCGGCAAAATTGGCCCAGGGCCGACGCCGGCCGACGTCGTGCCCTTTGCCGATGGCCGTGCCGTCAGGCCGTCGGTAAAAATGCAGGCTATGCCGACGGCCGCGGCCCTCGGCATAGACGGGCCACGTGGCCGCCTCAGGAGCTGCCGGGCCCACCGGCTATGCCGATGGCCGGCCATCGGCAAACCTACTTTGCCGACGGCCTTCACATGCCGTCGGCATAGTTTGAATTTTTTTTGTTTTTTCCTGCCCATTTTTTTCTGGTGTCTTCCTACCTCAAATACGACCCAACTTCAAAAGTTGGGACAATTTTGAGTTTTTTAGCTATATTTTGTTAATTATTTCGTTTTCTTTGAATTTTTTCGGCGACTCTAAATTTGAACTGCAGGTACATGAAATAATAGGATTTTTTTATTCGAAAGATGGTATTCATGATTCTAGGAGTATGCTGAGTCCGTATCCAGGAGCTCGCATGAAATTACGACCATGTTGGCGTCGTAACATGGGGAGTTACGTGCGTGGAAAGTGTTTTTAAATTATATAAAATCCATATGAAGTCCGAAATTGACAAAACTTGATGAGTTGTCTCGCCATCGCATGCGGAGGCCGTGGTAAAAATTTCAAAAAGTTTCAAACAAGTGGTGACGTCGGATGGCCAAAACTCATACATCTCCACAAGTAATCACATGTGGAGATATATGAGTTTTGGCCATCCGACGTCACCACTTGTTCGAAACTTTTTTGAAATTTTTACCACGGCCTCCGCATGCTATGGCGAGACAACTCGTTAAGTTTCGTCAATTTCGGACTTCGTATGGATTTTATATAATTTAAAAACACTTTCCACGCACGTAACTCCTCATGTTACGACGCCAACATGGTCGTAATTTCATGCGAGCTCCTGGATACGGACTTAGCATACTCCTAGAATCATGAATACCATCTTTCGAATCAAAAAATCCCATTATTTCATGTACCTGCAGTTCAAATTTAGAGTCACCGGAAAAATGCAAAGAAACAGAAATAATTAACGAAATATAGCAAAAAACTCAAAATTATCCCAATTTTTGAAGTTGGGTTGTATTTGAGGTAGGAAGTTACCAGAAAAAAACTAGAAGAAAAAATCAAAAAAAAATTTAAACTTTGCCGACGGCATGTAAAGGCCATCGGCAAAGATTGTTTGCCGATGGCCGGGCCCAGGTGGCCATCGGCAAAGCCGGTGGCCCACGCCGGCTGTGAGGCCGCCACGTGGCCTTCCTTTGCCGATGGCCAGGGCTGTCGGCAAAGGGCCTAACCCTAAATCGGCATAACGGGCTGGCCCACCTTCTCACTGCTCACTCCTCTCTCTCCCTCACCTCCTCAGCAGACCCGACCGCCGCCATCGCTATGCCCGCCGTCGCTGCCCACCGCCGCCGCCCCTTCCTCCGTGAGCAGTCGGCCGACGGCTGGATCTCCCCCTTCCTCCGTGAGCAGCCGTCCTGCGACCCCCCCGCTCCGGCCCACGCCCGCCTCCGCCCGCTAACCGCCCCTTCCTCCGTGAGCAGCCGGCCGGCGGCCGGATCTCCCCCGCTCGTGAGCAGCGGGCCGGTGGCTGGATCTCCCCCTTCCTCCGTGAGTAGCCATCCTGCGACCCCCCTGCCCCGGCCCGCGCCCGCCTCCGCCCGCCAACCGCCGCCGCCCGTTCCTCCGTCGCCGTCGTGACAAGCCGGCCGGCGCTCCGTTCTCCCGCGCCTCGGCCCCCGCATTCGGCACTCGGCCCGCCCGCCGCCGGCCGCCGGCCTGACCTCCCCCAGCCCAATCCCACCGCCACCGGCCCAATCTCCCCCGCCCCCGTCCCACCATCGGTGGCCCGCTCGGCCGCCGGCTCTGACCTCGCTAACGCCGCTGTGCCCTATGGTCGGCCAGTAGAGGGAGAAGGAGAGCAGGAAGAGGAAGAAAGAGAAGAGGGAGGAGGAAGAGGAAGAAAGAGAAGGGGGAGGAAGAAGGAGGAAGAAAGAGAAGGGGGAGGAGGAAGAGGAGGAAGGTGCGAGGCCGACGTCGCATCGATCCTCGCTGCTGCGGTGATCCCTTCCTTCATCGCCGGTCCTCGCTTCATCGCCGCCAAGGTAAGCCCTACCTTCTAGTGTTAGTAGTAGATGTAGTTGTAGTAGATAGTAGTGGTTAGTAGTAGTTAGTAGTGTTAGTTCTAGGGTTAGTAGTAGTAGTTAGTAAGTAGTTAAGTAGTTCTTAGTATTAGTAGTGTTAGTAGTTAAGTGGTTGTTAGTACTAGTGTTAGTAGTATTTGTAGGGTTAGTAGTAATTGTTCTTGTAGTACTTGAATTCTTTCATCTGCATGGAAAGAGAACTAAAGTATATTGGTGGTTGTTGGCCTTCGTGCCCATGTTTGGTGGTTGTTGGCCTTTGTGCCCATGTTTGGCCTTCGTGCCATGTTTTTTGTAGGTTTTGGAACCTCCCCGTGTAGGGGAGGTGCTGCCGAAATTTTGAGTGGATACTAACCTTTTTTTCTCTTTTTGTAGGAGGAGGACCTGTGGGAGGTACTCGGTGACCACGATCGTCTTCGTGGGCGTTGCGGGTCTTCCTGCACCGCGTCAACTCTCCACCGGCCCACTACCTGCCTCTGCGCCGCCACCCTAGGTATAAATCACCTCTGTGCCTGTAGCAAGTGTAAGAACGACACAAAGAAAGAGAGGCGGACGATGTACCATCATATTTGGAAGAACGGATACGTTCCAAACTATACTCGTTGGATCCTCCATGGGGAACGCCAACGGCTTAGGGAGTCGGTGGTGAGACCGGACCTCGAGGGGTTTGATGCAGATGCCAGAATGGCAGACTTGCTTGCAGACGTTGAAGCCGTTCAAGGAGTGGAGGTGGAGGAAGAAGATCCAGAGGACACCGCAAAGGCGTACTACACCATGATGGAGGCGGCACAGCAGCCCCTTCACGCGAACACCCACATTTCTAAACTGGATGCCATTTCACGCCTAATAGGGTTGAAGTCGTCACTGGGCATCAGTCGAGAAGGTTTTGATCTCGTATTGGCGACTGTTGGCGGGCTGCTTCCGGAGCTTCACTGCCTGCCGAAGAGCACGTACGAGTCACAGAGGCTCCTTCGAGCACTCAAGATGCCGTATGACTCGATCCAAGCTTGTAAGAATGGGTGTGTACTTGTTATTAATACTAACTCTTTTAATCTTTGTCATTGTCATTGCAGGCACTCGACAAAATGCCAGGCGGAGGGCGGCCACGACGAAACGTCACCTCGAAGTACATGGCGCCGGTCGACCAGGACGAGGAGGAGGAGGAGCACGTGGTGGCCGACCCCCGTGAGGACAAGGACGAGGACGAGGAGCTTGAGGTGGAGCACCGCACGCCGTCGAGGAGGCAGTACTGGCAGTACGGTTCGGCCCCGCAGTCGGGTTGGTCGCAGCGGGAGCAAGGTGGGGGCACGACTCCGAGTTGGTCTCCGTGGGAGCAAGGTGGTGGGGGCTCTGGGACCCTGGGGACGGCGCCTCGAGCTAGGTAACACACTTGTCACTTTTGGACCTTGTATGGATGACTATGTATGGATGACGATCGACATTTGTCGCATGTGTATGGATGACTTAGTGGATATGTGGGTTACATGCTATATATGTGATGTGTGGATGAAAATGGTATTTTGTTGCTATATTTGTGGATCATATGCTATACATGTGATGTATGTGAAATGTTGTGGAATTGCAAGAAAACAGAAAAAAAAAGAAAAAAAATTCTCAGGTTTGCCGATGGCCAGCCGTCGGCAAACCTGGGATTACGTGTCAGCAAATTCCCAGGTATGCCGACGGCTGGCAGGCCGTCAGCAAAGTGACCATAACTTTGCCGATGGCCGGCCGTCGGCAAAAATAGTATGCCGACGGCCGAGGCCATCGGCAAAGAAATTCCAAAAAAAACCCTTTGCTGATGGCCGCCCGACGTCAGCCGTCGGCAAAGCCGCCGTCAGCCTGACGACGCGTCGGCTGACGTGGCACCTTTGCCGATGGCTGACGTGGCCATCGGACGTGGCCGTCGGCAAACTTCGCTTTGCCGATGGATTCTTTGCCGACGGGGCTTTGCCGACGGCCGTGTCACTTTGCCATCGGCAAAGCCTTCGCCGATGGCTTTCTGTTCTTTGCCGACGGCGGCTAGCCATCGGCAAAGGGGGCGACTCCGGTAGTGGGGGCTTGGATTATTTGGAGTGGAAGATGGAACATACAGACACGAGAGAGTTGCGGCGACGAGCCCATCTGCCCATGTCACCACGCATGCACGGGCCACCAACCGCATGCACCACACGACTCCCACTCGTTCCGTTCCGTGTGAGAACAGGTGGTCCACCCAATTGACTGCCGCGTCTTCCTAATGACTGCGCTAACACTGACTAATATAGTCTATGTCTACAACTGGAGATTGTTTATCGTCAATGCATGCAATAAGATAGGTCGTCCGTCCAGCAAAACGAGAACATATCTCATTACAGCTACGTGCAGGACTGAGAAGTACGTGACACACACGTACTGCAACAAACAAAACGTGACCGACAAACTAATTCAAGTCATGATTAGTGCTAAGTGCTAACAGGGCTGACTGCAGGGAGCAGCGAGCTAGGACGACGCGGGGGTGGCAGCGAACCGCGGAACGACGAGGATGTCACGCTGGGCTGGCTGCGAGGACAGGTGTGTGGGGCCGGCGGCAAGCAGGGCCGCGACGAGGATGGCGTGCAGGGTGGGCAGCGAGCATCTTTGTGGCGTGGCGGCGAGTTGCCTTGCATGGGGCGTCGACACTCGACACGATAAGGTTATCATGAAAAAGGAAGGGTGTAATCGTCTTTTCCTGTCATGACTAAGGGCGTCAGGCAAGAACGGCACACTACCGGAAAATGTAAATTTGCGTGCGCTCACATTTTGCCGTGCGCTTTATTACGGGGCGCACAGTAAACGGAACATTTGCCGTGCGTCTAGTTCAAAGAGCACGGCAAACATTAGGCGCACGGTAACCTGTGTCTTTGTCGTGCGTCAAACACCACACGCACGGCAAATCTGAGCTTCGCCGTGCGCCACACTAGAGGCGCACGGCCAAGAGGCCTGCACGTAAACGGCGCCCAGCTGGACCGGACGCCCCACGACTCCACCTGGTGCACGGCAAAGGTGGCCTGTTTTGCCGTGCGCCCCAGACACCGCGCACGGCGAAGGTGCCTCACGTGCGCGACACGTAAGGTTGAAAACGGTCGGAAACGGTCACTACCAGAATCCTGATATTTCGTGAGAGAGAAAAATAGTCACGAAAAACGGTTTTACTCTCATGAAAATAATGCGTGTGAGTCATTTGGTAGCTTCTTTCCTCTATAAGCAAATCTAATTATCATTACCAATGAAATTGAAAAGGAAAGCTACATGTGATGAACAAACTCCCTCAAAAAATATAACTAATTATTATTAACAAGGAAATCTGCTTATCTCACACACTTCAGTTAGTAACATAATTATAATACACTTCATTGCTTGGAATTGAATTTGATAACACACATGACCAGCAGGCAAAGACATGCACAGGACCACACACTGCAGGTTGTTGTTCAACCAGATTAACTAATTGACACATAGTACAGAGTACTACTTAGAAGAAATATATGCTCATCGAGTGAACTGGTTTACCAAGTATTAGATTAAACCTAAGAAATAAGATTAACTTCTGACTTAGTTTGCTTTAATTTGCCGCTCTACTGATGCCTTTCAGTGTAAATCAAATTATTACAATAATCTATGGAGACAATGATATCAGAACCCAGAAAGCATCAAGTAGGATACATACCACTGCTAATTGTTACTCAAGGTAAAATGGTGGATCAACAGAGCAACATTTCACTTGCCATCTACAGCAAACTAAAAATATTTCCTACTTTCTTGACACTAAAATATTTCATACCATAGTGGATGTAGCTGGAGGAGAAGGAGGAGCTCCCTGGCCGCCGAGGTCACCACGCCCCGCGTCAATCTGAGCTCCAGGCCCCCGTGCCGCCACCGGACTTCATTACAGCATATGCGCTCAAAGCGTTAGCCTTCTCGGAGCCAAACTTCTGACTTAGCTCCTGATAGTATGCTTTGTCGCTCTACAGATCAAATAACTGTCAAGAACAATCAGGCAAGGACAGCTACAATGAAACCCATTTCAACCTAGATAGACTCATTAGAATTACAATATAGAAATGTGTTATCCAAGGGTGATCAGGAAACAAGCAAGTATTGATTTGTTGAGGGATAAATTTCTGCCAAAAATAAAGGTCACAGCCACATGGCTGTGGTAGTTAAACGAACAAAGGAAGCAGGAGCATCATCCATTGAAAAGCAAAACAGCACAATTGCAGATTATAAAATAAACCCCAAAGATGCTCATGCTGATGGTACATGACTTTTATTTTTTCCCAGTACATTTTCTGCAGCGAAGGAAAACAACGCCATAGTTGTGGCAAGAGACAATCCTCCAGACTACCTAAAGAAACAGTAATTCAAGAGCCAATCCTCCAGAATTCCCGGCATGCAAATGATAGCTATCAAATTAGAGACGAAAGGCTGACCCTCTCAAACATTTTACTAAATATCTACTAGTCATCCATGCATCCACAAACATTTTATCAATTGGAGACGAAAGGCATACCCAACGCACAGCCGAAATGATGTGTGCGCGTGCTTCACCTTCACAAATTACAACGGTAAAAGTCAAGCTTGGGGGTCACTAACAATATTTTAGCTATGAATTGTAGGAGCAACTTTGATCATATATTATAGAATTGGGTCATAGCAGTTATATTGTAGGAGCAACAGTAAAAGGCAAGCTTGGGGATCACTAACAGTATATTTCTGAAACGGAAGCCGGGAGACCACATAGCCGGCCTTTAATTTCACACAAGAGTAAAGTAGAACAATTGAGTTGCAGGCTTGCAGGCCATCATGCACTGAACCTGCAGCGATGTTTTTCAGTTCGGGAATTCACACACAAACACGCTGAGTCGCTGACGACTTCCAAGTTGCAGGCCAATCAGAATGAACCGGCCGTCGTGCACGGAAATACTACGGATGCAGCCGATGGATGGATCCAAAAGCTAGCTAGCTAATCGATCGATCTAGCGATTTAATAATTAATTAAAATTCTCGGCATGTACCTGTAAACGAAGTACCGCCTGCAGAGGAGGAGCTGTCGAGCGCCCTCCGCCGCTGCCGATTCCGAGGCTCGCGCTCGTCACCGCTGCAGCTGCCTCCTCCCGACTGTGTCCTTCCTCACCGGATCCGACATTCCTTGAGGAACAGATGGCCGGATCCATGCCTCCCTCGCTGGATCCACGCCGGAGCACCGCAGAGCTGTAGGGAGAGGTCGCTGTGCAGGGATGCGGGTCACGGCGAGGGGCCCGGTGCAGGCTTGTGGGGAAGATGAGGTGCGGAGCTGCGGAGAGGGCACGGCCGGCGCGGTGGGGAGCGCGGTGCGGGGCGGTGGAGACGCGGTGCCTCCGTGTGAGCTGTGGGGGTTAGGGTTTCAGCTGCTTTAATTTTTATGTTTCATGGGCGCAACGAAGGCCATCAGATCATGAATCGAGGGTCAGAATGACATGGGCTGAGCAGGCCATTATAGATGGGCTATCGGCCAGCATAGTAATGGGCTCGATTACACTCTTTTTTTCTTCCAAAAAATTTAAATTTCAAATTTAAGAAAGTTAAACATAGTTTTTTATGACAAAATGATTTCAAATGAAAAAGTTGTCAACTACAAACTTCTATAACTTTTTAAGATCTACACCTTTCATTTTGGTCACCTTTCCATGTGACTTTATTTTATCAATTCAAAATTTGAATTTCAAAAAATGCCAACTTGAAACAAAATTTTCAAAGAGTAAATGATCTTATTTGAAAAGTTCATGAACATACAAGTTGTACAACTCATTAAGATCTACAACTTTTATTTTAGTTATTTTTTCATCCGACAAAGTCATTGTAACATTGATCACAAATTTTACATCTCTCTTACAGTTTATGAAACTCTAATAGAGAGATGTAAGATTTACGAACAATTTAATTATCAGTTTGTCGGATGAACAAATGACCAAAATAAACATTGTAGATCTTGACGATTTGTACAACTTTTATGTTCATGACTTTTTCAGCTAAAATCATTTACTGCTTCGAAATATTGTTTGAAGTTGCCATTTTTTAAAATTCAAATATTAAATTGATAAAACAGAGGCACATGAAAAAATGACAAAAATAATAGTTCTAAGAATGCAATAAGTTGATAGAGCATGATTTTAGAAACATTTATAAAAAAGAATTATCAGATTTGGAGTTAGCATGAGGGAGAAATACTAGTTATAAAATTTCGCTACAGATTAAAAAGAGAAAGCGTCGGCCCATGCATGTTCTTCAATTTCTAGTATTTAAGCAATTATTTTTGTACTAAAAAGCAGCCAAGATTTCATCAGTATTTTCATGACGGTTTTTTTAGTATTTCGTGAGAGTTCACCGTCATGAATGAATTTTGTGAGGGTTCACCTTCACGAATGGATTTCATGGGAGTTTGCTAATTTCGTGAGAGCTCACCTTCATGAATAGCTGATTTTCATAACAGTGCATGGAGCACTCTCATGACCGTATTTTCATGACGGTTTTTTTGTATTTCGTAAGAGTTCACCGTCACGAATAAATTTCGTGAGAGTTTGGTATTTCGTGAGAGTTAACCTTCACGAACGAATTTCGTGAGAGTTTGCTAATTTCGTGAGAGTTCACCTTCATGAATAGTTGATTTTCATGACGGTGTGTAGAACATTCTCATGAAAACTTATTTTCGTGACGGGGATTTACACGACTCTCATGAAAATGATTGAGAGTGTCTTTTCCACTCTCATGAAAAATGAACCCTCTCATGAAATATCCATTTTCTGGTAGTGGGTCGAAAACGTACATATGATATAGAAAAACGAAAACGATCGGTTCGAGATATTTCTACATTTAGCAATTAAAGAGTACAAAAAATGATTGAAAATGGTTGTAAAACCGATTGAAACTGACAATTTTTCATGTTAAAAAACGGTTCATAATATAGAAAACGAAAACGGTCAATTCGGAATATTTCTGTTCCGTTTTCATCCCTAGCGACACGTGCATACCATTGACGGCCGTCCACCCCGCGGTAACGGCTGGCGCACGGGGGCACTCACGTGGTGCGTCTTTGTCGTGCGTTTGTTACTGGCGCACAGCAAATATATATGTTTGTTGTGCATCTCCTGCCGGCTCACGGCAAAGTTACAATTTTTTTTTTGATTTCTATACTTCTTTCTATTTCTCCACTACAAAGACATTACTTGGTACTCTATATTCCATTTTGATACATTTCTCGATATGTTTACTATATTTAACAATTTTCTGTCATTTAAAGAATTTTTTTCGTAGAAGTCAAATTTGAACGGCAAGTGCATAAAATAGTAGAGTAAAGTTCGTGGAAAAATGATATTCATGTAATTGACTCATTTTTAAGACCTTGCCCCTAAATTTAGATGAAATTTTGAACATCTTGTTCGCGAAGAATGAAAATCCACGTGCAGTTGAACTATTTTTAATTTTATAAAATGCAAACAAAGTTTGAAAATCTTGAGATTCGTCAAGAGCTCAAGATATCCTATGTGAAGGTTATGGTAAATAATTGAGAAGGTTTTGAACAATTCGTCACGCATGGTGTTTAGAAATCGAAGCATCTCATGAGAAGTTTCAGAGTGTGAGAGTCACGTGATTAGGTTTGTAGTCTTATTAAAGTTCAAATTGGATTTTGACTTCAAAACTTTTTCGCTAGTGAACATACAACATAGATTGTCTCATGTTAATTTATGGTAATTTTTCGCATCCATTAGATAATTTTAGTATATTAACTCTAATTATGAAGTTTAAATTAACATAAATTGAATTTGAGCAATAACTTCATGAGAAAATAGAATAAAGTGTTGTAAAAATAATATTCATGTAATTGAGTGCAGTGTAAAGCTTTAACTGAGAATTGAAATAAAAATTTGAATATTGTGTTCACGAAAATTTGAATTTGAGAGTTGCTAAAGGTGCATGAAATAATGGAATAGGGCTTTACCGTGCGTCATGGACCTAGGCGCACGGCAAAGACTGGTTGGCTCATGTGTTGAATTTGGGTCTTAGAAAATAAATAAAACTGTTTGTCGTGTGCCGCGGATCTGGACGCACGGCAAACGTGCCCCCCTATCTGCCCACTCACGGAGGCACACACACGCCCACACGCACACTTCACACCGCACCCCGACGCCACACCCCTAGCACCGCCGGCCGCCACCCCTAGCGCCGGCCGCCGCCGTCCTCGGGTGCACCGGCCCTCGCCCCGCGCCACCCCTCATCCCGCGCCGCTGCTCAGATCCGCGCTGGCCCCGGCCCTGCCCCGCACCGGCAGTGTCCCACGCCGCGCGCCACAGCCTCCCTGCCCCTCCGCGGTGGCCCCCTGTCCGGAGGAGGAGGAGAGGAAGGGGAAGGTCGGTCCGTTCCCGGTCGTGCCGGCCCCCTGTCCGGAGGAGGAGGAGAGGGAGGGGGAGAGGGAGAAGGGAGGAGGAGCTGAGGAGGAGGAGGATCGGAGAGGGAGGAGGAGGAGGAGGTCCCCCTTGCCATACTTGCTGCCGTCGGAGGAGGAGGAGGAGAGGGAGGAGGTCCCCTCTTGTCGTACTCGCCGCCGCCGTTGGAGGAGGTGGACGTGCTGCCCGCCCCTGCCTCGCCGCCAGCCTCTAGGTGAGGAAATTTAGATATAGATTTTTAATTAGTTAGTAATTTTAGCAATTTTAGTTAGCAAATTTAGATATAGAATTCATATAGAATTTTAATTAATTAGCAATTTTAGCAAATTTAGATACAAATTAGCGATGAATTTGTTGAACTCATTGTATGGCTGTGAAGATATAAATTCAAATGTGTGATGAGTTTGTTGAACTAAAACAATAAAATTTAATAATGCCTGTGATGATATCAGTTTTTATCCATTTTTCTTGTTGGGTAACATATGATGACCTTGAGCTTGTGTGCTACTATGCTTCTCATGGTTGTCATCAAACCATGTGACACGTCCATGCCCAAGCTTCAGCTCCCTTGTGATGATATGATGGTTGGGCTGGATGTGTCGCATGGTTCCATGCCTACCATGAACCCCTTTTTTACTACCTTTGATGTTCCTTATGCTCCAAGTTCAAGGTCAAAAGAATGGCAACATATCTGAGGCAAATCACTACTTCATGTGTCCGGCCATCGAGCCGTGGGAAGAAAATCCTTGTGTGGCCCGGCCTTCGTGCCGTGGCTTTTTCTTGCAGGTTTTGGAAACCTCACCGTACAGGGGAGGTGTTGCCAAAATTTTGAATAGGCACTAAGCATTGATCTATGTTTGTAGGAAATTAACCTCCCATCACCGCAGCCACCGCCGAAGGAGGAGTAGGAGGCCGCGTTGCCGTTGCCTCGGAGGCATCGTCGACCCCCATCTTGCCGCCCGCCCCTACCTCGCCATCAAGTTACTAGGTGAGCACATGCAAAATGCCCCGTTTCCGTATCATGTTCGTAGATCACGTAACCTAGTTAGATGTCTCCCATTCGAAAGAGATACGGTTGCAAATATGCATATGCTTGCATATCTATGACCGTATCTATTTCAAATTGTCCATGTTTTTTTGGACAGTCCGAGGATGTGTAGATGGGTTTAGTTTCCATGGTCTGCTCCGATCTGGGACAGAGTTTCGGCATCACCTCCCCGTTGTTCTCCGGATACACAATCTCCTTGCCAGGACGTGTATTTGGAGGACAGCGGGGAGGTGCTGCTGAAATTCTGTCTCGGACAGGAGTAGAGCATGGAAACTAACCCCGTCTACACATCCTCGGGTGGGATTAGGACCTATCTTTACCTATTAGATCATGATAGACATCGTGTAGATGCAATAGATTTTTATAGATGCAATAGATTTTTATATCACTCGCTCACATGTTAAAGGATGGATAATCGTGAGTGGATGTACACGGGTTGGAGGGGTAAGCGTGATTGGACCGATGAATTCGTTACCAAGGTCAATGATTTCTTGACAAAGGACAACATAAAGTGCCATGTCCCTGTAGGAAGTGTGAAAACAAGGTAGACCAACCGTAGCTGATGATGGGTCAACACATTTGCACACATAGGTTTGTGGCAAACTATACCCAGTGGATCTGCCATGGTGAAGCCCATCGTGCGAGAGACGAAGTCATGAGGCAACGCATTGATGATTATGATGCTGAAGCCGGGTGCGGAGACATGTTAGATGACTATCATCAAGCACACCTCGATGAAGGGCCTAGCCATGTTAGGGAGGAACCTCCAGAGGCAACCGCTAAGGCTTATTACGACATGTTGTCTTCTGCACAGAAACCACTTCACGAGCATATTGATGTGTCTCAACTGGATGCCATGGGACGCTTAATGGCCCTAAAGTGTAAATTTGGCATCAGTCGAGACGGCTTTGATGAAATGCTGGTAGTTTTTGGCAGCCTACTTCCAAAAGGTCACAATCTGCCACGCAACATGTATGAGGCACAGAAAGTCCTTCGTGTACTTAAGATGCCATACTAGCTGATAGATGCTTGTATGAATGGATGCATCTTGTTTCGGAAAGACCATGCAGATGCAAAGTACTGCCCTAAATGTAAATCCTCTAGGTACCTGGAGGTAGACTCCGGTGATGGTAATAAGAGGCAACTCGACATCCCATTGAAAATCTTATGGTACCTTCCATTCATACCGAGGATCCAACGGGTTTACATGACTGAGGAATCCGCGAAACAGATGACATGGCACAAGCAAGGCATACGATACCGTCCCGATAACATGGTACATCCAGCAGATGGTGATGCTTGGAAATATTTCGATGCGCATCATAGTGATAAAGCTGAGGAAGCTCGAAATGTACGGGTTGCGCTGGCAACAGATGGGTCCAATCCTTATGGAATGACGACTGCGCCACACACTTGTTGGCCCGTGTTCGTTATCCCCCTCAATCTCCCCCCGGCATCATGTTTCAGTGACGGAACATATTCTTGTTGTTGATAATTCCTGGATACCCGGGGGATAATATGAGTGTGTACATGGAGCCTCTGCTTGATGATTTGCTCTGTGCTTGGGAGGACGGGGTAGACACATATGATTGAGCTACAAAGACAAACTTCAAAATGCGAGTGTGGTACATGTACTCCCTACATGACCATCCGACGTATGGGCTATTCTGTGGCTGGTGTGTTCATGGGAAGTACCCATGCCCAGTATGCAAGGCAGCTTTCAAGTTCATCTGGTTGGCAAAGGGTGCCAAGTATTCTTGTTTCGACTTACACCAAAAAGAATGTCGCCAAGGCACTCTGGGGTACAATCATGGACATTCCTGATAAGACAAAGGACAACGTTAAGGCTAGAGTTGATCAAGCTAGGTTATGCGATAGACCAAAATACAACATTTTGCCTCCCAAAGAAGGCAAGAAATGGAAAAAGCCTCCAGCCCCATATGTCCTGAAGAGGGACCAAAGGAAGGAAGTATTAAAATGGTTCCAAACTTTAATGTTCCCTGATGGGTATGCAGCAAATCTAAGGAGGGGGGTGAACTTAGCTACTATGTGAATCAATGGGCTCAAGAGTCATGACTACCACATATGGATTGAGCGGCTTCTTCCGGTGATGGTTTGAGGCTATCTCCCTAACCATGTGTGGCTAGTGCTGATAGAGTTGAGCAATTTCTTCCGCATCCTTTGTGCTAAGGAGTTATCTCGGACACTGGTTGCCAAAATGGAAGTGGAGGCTCCGGTGTTGCTTTGTAAGTTGGAGAAGATCTTTCCACCTGGCTTTTTCAATCTGATGCAGCACATGATTTTGCACCTCCCATACGAGGCACGAATGGGGGGCCCTGTGCATGGCCGTTGGAGCTATGCAATTGAAAGACTACAAAAGGTTCTTCGAACGAAATGTAAAAACAAATGCAAAATTGAAGCTTCCATTGCTGAGGCATACTGTACTGAGGAGGTGACAAACTTCACAACAAAATACTATGCTGACACCCTTCCTACCGTGCATAATCCAACCCCTCGTTACAATGCCGACGAAAATGAATCGAATCTCAGCCTATTCAGAGGGCAACTCGGAAGTGCAAGTGTTTCAACTTGTAAGAACTTGCAACATCAAGAGTGGCGCACTATCATGATTTATGTGTTGACCAACCTTTCCGAAGTGCAGCCATACATTGAGTAAGTTCTCAACAAACTAGTTATCCATTATTGCTAGCGTATGGTCACTATATTAACGGTATCTAACCCCCTCGTTCGTACAATGAATTTACTAATCAATTCTGGCGGGGAAGAAGGGAACCGACCCAACGGGAAGTTGATATCCTTCTTGATAAGGGTGCGGGATGTGGATGCCCCGATTTCATTTCTTGGTTCAAGCAGAAGGTACGGTCATTCTGGAGCTCGTACTTTTTGTTTGACATTACAAGTTCCTCGTGACTATGTGTCTATAACGAAAGGTCTTGCTTCTACTTGCAGGGCCAAAATGATGTGTCTATGAATCCTGAGTTTGAGACAGGTTTCTGTTGGTTGTGACTATAGGGTCATGTCATACGGAGGCTATGACATCAATGGGTACCGCTTTCACATAAAAAACCATGAGCAGAGTCGGCCTAACCGAAGAACCACAAACACCGAAGTTTGTACGAAAGGCAATGATGAACAAGACTATTATGGAATAATTGAAGAAATATATGAACTCACGTTTCCTGGTTGCAAACCTCTTAAACCTGTCATATTCAAATGCCATTTGTTTGATCCTAAAGAAAAACGAGAGACCCTTGATATTGGACTTGTTGAAATTCGACGGTCATCCGTCTATGCAGGAGACGATGTCTATATTGTGGCTCAACAAGCCACGCAAGTGTATTATCTCTCATACCCGTGCAAAACCGACGAATGTCTCAAGGGTTGGGACGTTGTATACAAGGTATCGCCACACGGTAGACTACCTGTCCCAAACAATGAAGATTACAACATAGACCCAAATACATATGATGGAGAGTTCTTCTAAGAAGATGGGCTACCAGGGAATTTTATGATAGACTTAACTGAAGCGATCGAAATAATGGAAGTAGAAGATGATGAAAGGGTTGATGACGAGGACGCTGGAGATGATGTTCATGATGAGAGGGATGTAGAATTACTTGAGAAAGTACAAGCCGGGCTTGACGAAGACATTTCTCCATCGGATGAAGGGCCTCATTATCTGGACATGCGTGATAGTGATGATGAGACTTATGATCCTGATAATGTCAATCAAGATGTTTATTTCTAATACATGTATGCTTCGTACTAATTGAATTATTATTTGCAATATCATGTTATTTTTAATTATGTCTTCTTTCTCTTTTGCAATATCATGTTCATTTTTTAATTATGTCTTCTTTATTACTTGCTTTGTACTAACGTGTTTACTGTTTTTAATTGTAGGTGATAGAACAAAGATGGTGGGCAGAGCAGTGCAAAAATGCATATATGTTTTCAGAAGAAGTGAGCCAAGTTCCAATGAAGCTGAGGGGTCCCTAGGGATCTCTAGGGGCGTCAAAGGCAAGGGTAGAGGGAAGGGTGGCCCCAAGAAGGGTAAACAGTCGAGACGAGCGTGGCAGCAGGAGGAGGAGGAGCACCAGGAGGAGGAGGAGGAGCACCAGGAGGAGGAGCAGGTGCAGGATCAGGAGGATGAGGAGTATGTGGCGGAGGAGCAGGAGGAGCAGGCTTGTGGGCGGGAGGAGGAGGAGGAGGAGGATGACATGACAGGGGGTGACTCTGGTGCGACCGTTTGGCAGCGAGGTCCCTCGTGACTTCTGGATAGGCCAATACCTATTGCCCTACGCCCGATGATTAAACCCTAGGGCCCACGGTAAGTAACTTTAGATGTTGTCAATACTTTTTCATTTGATAACTTGAAATCACAATTGAAACTAATATTTCATCTTTTTCACTTTTGGCAGGGGTTGGGAAACCGTCATTCCTATTGGTCACAACCGCCTGGTCAACGGTATCCTAGGTCTTTTGGTCAAGTTGCACTTCCCAGGCATGGTCCGGATGGGTGAGGGTGATGCTGTCAGGTACGAGCCGGCCTGGACGTGGACACACTACAAAAATGCCCCCAATACTCACGATAGGGACGGTAGGTGCTTCGAGAGTAAGGCGGAGCGGGTGAAGACTGAGCTATGGGTAAGTCTTTCTTGCACTGCACTGCTCAATTCATCATATTCATTGAACATTTTTTGAATATTGACCGGAGATCATCGTGTTTATATGCAGGATTTCTACAGGTTGGTGGATGGATATGCTGAGAAGGCAGAGGAGGTGCAGGATAGGGTATGCAAGAAGCTGGTGCTGGACATGCATTACGAGGCGCAAGTTCAATGTGTCATAAACTACAGCGCTTCCCAGCTTGGAAAGAAGATGTCAAAAGCGGAAGCAAGAACCTTTAAGCTGACCCGGGCGCAATACGAGGAGGTAAAATTAGATTTATTCTCAGATTAAGAACATCGCTTAATATGGTCTTCTTACATGTCGCTCACTTGATCACATGTAGACGCCTGCGTGGTGGTGCCGTAATGATTTCGAGTGCTGGAATCGCATAGTGGCCAGGTGGTTCACACCGGAGTGGATTGCAAAGCACGACGTTGGCCGATAGAAGCGTTTGCTGATGCCATACGTGACACACCATCAAGGCAACCTTACCAACGAGCAATACAGGGCTAAATGGGTATGAATATTCATTTCTTTGTTGTAACGTTCAATTACACATAATTTGTAATCAACTTGTTGTTTTTTCGCAGTCCAACGCACATGGTGGTGCTCCGTGCAACCAGTTCATGGGATGGGCCTTGTCCCACAAGGGCAAGGCGTCCGTGTCCGAGACCACCTACAACCCTGATGACCCACCCCAGGCGTACATCAATCCCTCCATCCACAGCCGCCTCAATGTGTACACGGAGACGGGAAGGCAGGTCCATGGGCCAGAGTGGGATCCGACTAGTGTGCCGCTTGATGGAGAGGTGATCATGAGGATAGGACAAGGAAAGAAGCATGGCCACTACTATATTGGCGACAACATTTTAGACTCAGCCAGTACTCCCACTCTCGTAGAGCTCCGAGCGCGGAGCACGAGCAGTAGCCCTCCCATACTCTCACGGCCGTCCGCGGCACTGGCATAGAAAACTCCGTCTAGGAAGAGGGATAAGAGGTCTTTATGACATAGAAAATGCCTCTGTGACGTAGCAAATATCATCACTAGATGAAATTGGACCACCTGTATGACGTATTTTGTGACATACAAACTTTTATTGTCACTAAGTCAAAGTGCCTAAAACATAATGTCATAAATCAGATGATATAATGACATTATGACCTATTGTCATATGAAAAACGTCAAAAAGCCACACATTTCTTGTAGTGGTGGAGCGACTTCAGGTTATTTCTATTTATTCATCGTTACTAAATTTCTACATAAGTTTCCTTTGCTTTGTAACATTGGGATGAACAATTGTAGGTCCGGCTGGATGAGCAAGAAGCGGCACACCAGACGGCCTTAGCCGCGGTTGAGCAGTGGGTGGCCCAGCAGGTGGCCGAGCAGCAGCAGCAGATGGCCCTGCAGATGCAGCAGCATATGGCTCTGCAGCAACAGTACATGGCCCAGCACATGCAGGCTTGCATGCTAGCTGTTCAGAGCGGTCAACCGATGCCCTCGATGCCCCCGATGCCCCCGATCATGTTCCTTCCGACTTCGGCTCCGGCTCCGGCTTCTGCAACCCCTGCTGTAAGTTACTTGACATCCTTGTTGTTTCATTTCAATGATTAGAGACTTAGAGAACGTAGAGACTTAGACTCACTTAGAGACCTAGAGAAAGTAGAGACTCAGAGAACTTATATTATAACTTAGAGACCTAGAGATAGTAAAGACTTAGAGAAATTGCATTATAATTTACAGAACTTAGATTATAACTTAGATAACTTGATTCTTGTCTCACATGCAATCTACTCTTTTTTTTGCAGAATCAATCGGCGGCATCGAATAATCTCGAAGCGTCGCCGGGCATGTCATCGACGTTTCCCCCACAGCAGTTGTTCCCACCTCTGTTGGGCGGCGCACGGCCCCCGTTCGAGCCACCTCCTTCTTAATGAGCTTGTTTACTTAATTTGAGTTTGTGAACTATGTGGACTTGTGGATGGACTTGAATAATGTTTGTGGATGAACTATGGACTTGTGGATGAACTTTGTGAACTTGTGGATGGTTATTGTGATATATATGATGCCTGTGATGATTATTATGATATATATGATGCATGTGATGATTATTATGATATATATTATGCCTGTGTTTTTTGAATGAGTGGGGATTTTTAAACGCGAAAAACAAAAAAAACAGAAACAAGTTGGTCACTTTGCCGTACGCCAGACAGGGGGCACACAGCAAAGTGACTATTCCTGCGCCCCCCGAATGGCAGCTTTGTCGTGCGCAGGAAGAGGCTGACGGCAATGGTGCCATTCTTTGCCGTGCGCCTAGCAGAAGACGCACGGTAACAATTGATCTTTGCCGTGCGCCAAGAAGAAGACGCACGGCAAAGTTTAAACCTTTGCCGTGCGTCATGGACACACGGCGTACGGCAAACGGAGCCACGCGCCGCCAGCCTAGCCGCTGTTAACGCTGCTGCCGTTTGGGGGGAGCCCGGGGGGGCTTTTTTTTTTCCGTGAGTCGACTTTGACGCACGGCAAAGATGTTCGCCGTGCGCGCGATAAAAAGCGCACGGCAAAGCCCCTTTGCCGTGCTAATTGCTACCGTGCGGGCTTTGCCGTGCGCCGCGATGAAAAACTTACGGCAAAGCGCTTGCCGTGTGTATAGTGGGGTTTGCCGTGCGCCGCCGGAGCACGGCAAAGGGGCACTCTCCCGTAGTGGCAGTGAAGGGACGAAAAATTAGAAACAGATGGTAACGAAGGGAACTCATAATTTTGAACGGCAGTGAAGGTATTGATATAGATTTCAATGGCAATGAATATGAATTCTCTCCTTTTCCATTCGGAGAAGCTACGCTACGGTAAGCAGGACGCACCTCGGCCCAGGATCATAGTTGGAGGGGAGGAGGCGAGACATGCTTGGCAGCTGCAGCTTTAGGGATCTTTGGATCCTGACTACTCACTCTGTTCCAAAATAATTATCATTATCGGTGTGCGTGCCACAAGTTTAACTTAATTTGTAGAAAATACATGTTGTATCTTCAAATAAATTTATTAAAAAACTAAATTCAATGATTTTCCAATGATATTAATTGTGTACCATAAGTATTAATATTTTTAATATATATTTAGTCAAAGTTATTCCTCCGGAAGCGAAAACGATAGATATTTAGGGATAGAAGAAGTAAACTTTAGTACCTATGACATGACTAAACTTTAGTCCCTATGACATTGGATGTTTGATGTCATTTAGAAGTGGAGCTAATTATAAAACTAATTGTATAAGCCGTGGCTAATTCGCGAGATGAATCTATTAAACCAAATTAATCTATGATTAGCACATGTATAGCATCACATGAGCAAATCATGGACTAATTAGTTCTAATGGATTCGTCTTGCAAACTAGTCTTTATTTATACAATTGTTCTGAACCATAGCTTATGTATATTGGTATTAAAATATCCTATGTGACGGGACTCAAACACCCACTTTGTTAGCCTTTCCTTTGGCTCCTGCATCTGCGTGCCGCTGCGCTGCGCCTACTGCTCCCACTACCGGAATCCAGTTCTTTGCCGAGTGCAACGTGGTTTGCCGAGTGTTTTTTTCAGGCACTCGGCAAAGAAGCTCTTTACTGAGTGCTAAATAAAAAACACTCGGCAAAAAAAACACTCGGCAAAGAAAACACTCGGCAAAGAAGCTTCTTTGCCAAGTGCAAAAAAAAAACACTCGACAAAGACCTTCTTTGCTGAGTGCTAAAAAACACTCGGCAAAGAAGCTGCTTTGCCGAGTGCCAGAAAAAACACTCGGCAAAGAAGGTCTTTGCCGAGTGTTTTTTTTTTGCACTCAGCAAAGTAGTTTTTCAAAGCACATTTTGATGCCCTAAACGAATTCAAATTAAAAAGTTTTTAACTACAAAGTTTCATAACTTCTCAAGATCTATAAAGTTTATTTTAGTCATTTCTTCATTCGACAAAGCGATAGTAACGTTCACAAAATCTACACGTCTCTCATATAGTTTTATGAAACTACAAGAGAGATATATAAGATTTGTGAATAATGTTAGAACCACGACCTCAGATGGAAAACTTCCTAAATGAAAATTGTAGATCTTGAAAAGTTATGAAACACTGTAGTTGACAACTTCTTAATTTGAAAGCATGTTGTCAAACAAAACTGCATCCAAATTTCAAAAATTTAAAATTTGAATTTTTCAAAAGAACTCGGATGGAAAAACAACCAAAATAAACTTTGTAGATCTTGAAAAGTTATGAAACTTTGTAGTTGACAACTTTTTAATTTGAAATCATCTTGTCATGCAAAACTACGTTTGAAATTCAAAATTTTAAAATTTGAATTTTTCAAACGACCTCGGATGGAGAAACTTTCTAAATGAAAATTGTAGATCTCGAAAAGTTATGAAACTTTGTAGTTGACAACTTTTTAATTTGAAATCATCTTGTCATGCAAAACTACGTTTGAAATTCAAAATTTTAAAATTCAAATTTTTCAAATGACCTCGGATGGAGAAACTTCATAAATGAAAATTGTAGATCTCGAAAAGTTATGAAGCTTTGTAGTTGACAACTTTTTGATTTGAACTCGTTTAGGGCCTTAAATAATTAATTTACACTTAATTTGATATAATATTTGGGTAACCGAAATGGAATATAGACACAAAAGAAAGAGAGGTGTAGTGGTAGAGGAGCTCGCGCGTGTGTGAGAGGTCGCAGGTTCGATTCTCGCTGGGTGCGAAGTTCACTTGGGAGCAGTTGCCATATGCCTAGCCGGTGGGTCCCTCCTCTAATTAAAAAAAAATTAAAATTTTTTTCCTATTTTTTTAGATTTTTTCGGTTCGGCCTTTGCCGAGTACCGACACTTGGCAAAAGCCGCTTTGCCGACAGCTTTTTTGCCGTGTGCTTTTTGCCGAGTGTGGCATTCGGCAAGCCTTTGCCGAGTGTATTTAGGGCTTTGCCGAGTGCACTGGACACTCGACAAAGCGTTTGATTCCCGTAGTGTCCAGTGCGCCTGGTCAGTCTTTTCCCCCTTCTTCCACCGGGTAGCCTGCACAGTACTAGCTGATTAAGCACTGTGTACAATGGCGACGATGCTACCTAGCTAGGTCAATGCGTGGCAGTGGCGGACCTAGGATTTTACCTCAGGGTATGCCACGCAAAATTTTCTTTATGTAATTTAGTAAAACCATTGTCAATTCGGTAAAACCATATTTCAATTCAATAAAACCGCATGCATTAAATAACATGATAAACCTTAAATTCAAAGGTTAAGGTAGAAACGACAACAAATTAGTACAATATAAATATTTTAAATGAAATATAAATAGTTTAGAATATAGCCATAAAAGAGACTTACAATACCACTTGTCTAACTTATTTATCCGTCGCTTTTTGAATAACATGAATGTTTCGATTATATCATCTTTAAAGCATATGGTTGGGCGAACTGCGTACGAATCCGTAATCTAGTGATAATTGATCCACTGATCTGACTAATCTCCCAATACACAAATAATGTGCAAGTAATTATGCATGCAGGAAAAATAAATAAGTAAATAAATAAGTAAGTAAATAAATAAATAAATCAGCGATGGGCAGGCGGCAGGCCGGCAAGGGAAGTAGGCAAGCTGCCCGACGGCCCGACCTCTCGGCGGTGGCGTCGTCGGACGTCGGCTCCCGCTTGAGTAGAGTCCGCAGTCGCGTGCAGCGTGCTGTGCGGCAGGCTAGCATGGGCCAGGTCCCAGAGGCAGCAGGGTTCAGGCTGGCTGCTGCTACTCCCGAACGGCTGGACGCCGCTGCTGATCGCTGATCGCGCAGAGCCGGAGAGCGGCGCGGTGGAGCCTCCGTGCCCGTGCTGCTGCAGCCTGCATGCTACAGAGAGCCTGTTTAGATTACAAATAGTGAACCCAAAAAGTGATCAAATATTGCGACACATGCATGGAGTACTAAATATAAATGAAAGAAAAAAACTAATTACGTAGTTTAGTTGTAAATTACGAGACAAATCTTTTAAGCCTAATTAGTCCATGATTGGACACAAATTGTCAAATAAAACGAAAAAGTGCTACAGTAGTCGAACCCAAACTTTTTCATCACCTAAACAACCCCAGAATAGAATTGCCTGGATCGGCTGTGCGCCTCTGCCACTGTGGATTGTGGGACCGCTATCTTGATGGACAAACTCGATTCTCGAGCCGAGGGGAGCCCGAGAGACGTCGCCGCGTGCATGCGCATTGCCATTACCGAGCGGGCGTGGAGCTGGTCAGCTGGAGCCTAGAGCGGCGTCCGATCAGCTAGCATTTTTTTGTACATACTCTAAGAGTATACGTATACTACACCTGCTGCTAGGCCAGGGTATACCGGGGACCACCCGGCATACCCTGTAGGTCCGCCACTGATGCGTGGCGTCGTGGCCAGAGCCAGTGGCAACGGTCAGATCAAGTCGAACCGAGCGTCGGCCGCCACCGGCTTCTTCTTGCTAAGCGTCCTTGTCGCAGGTGCCGTGCCGCCTTGCAGGACTGCGACCGGCCGAAGGGCGCCGGGCACGACGGATGGGCGGGACGACCTGAGCAACACCCAGCTGAGCCTCCACGGCCTACGCCCGGCCCTCGGCCTAGGCCGGCCACTGCTACGTCGCCACTGCGTTCGTCTACGCCACCTGCGACGGTGTCATAGTTTTAAATCTCCCGCTATAGCTGCCGCTATAGCCCGCTATAGCCTTTTGAGGTAGGGTGCCGCTATTTGAGTTCATGTATAATTTAGCCGCTATATTCCGCTATAGCCCGATATAGCTCCGCTATTAGCTATTTTAGATATATACCGCTAAACGTCTTAGCCCGCTATTTAAAACATTGGACGGTGTCCCCTTCCCGCGCTAGCTCCGCCGCCCGCTCAACACCGAGGCATGGGACATGCACGCCAACTGGATTAGGCTTGTCTTCGTCACTGTGGCCGAGGCCAAGCATGTCGGGTACCGCGACATCGTCGTCGCGTGGCGCGGCACCATTGCGCCCAACGAGTGGGTCTCAGACATGAAGACCGGGATGGTGCCATTCGAGGTGGACGCCGCCAAGGACAGGGGCGCCATTGTGGCCAAGGGATTTGTCACATACTACGTTATGTTCTATCTAGGCTTTTCTATTTTGGGCCTGTTCGCTTTGCTGAAAAGCCAGGCTGAAAAGTACTGCTGGCTGATTAGTTGTGAGATAAAAACACTGTTTCTTCGTTGAAAAAGTATGGTTGATAAGCCAAGCGAACATGGCCTAACCTTGCATTGATCTTTTGGGCCAGTGTTTCGGCTATGGGCCGGCTGGTTGTAATTGGGCTTGGCCCATGAATGGTAAACTAAGAACTCGTTGTGTGGGAGGTTGGGAGTTCAGCGAAAAATAACAAAACAATTTCCAATTTCCTTCTTCCCTGCTGCTTGCTCGAGACGGCGTTGCCACCATGCTCATCGCCGCATGTGGTCGTCGGCAAACCCCTCCTCTTCGGCTAAGGTTGCCACATTTCGTACCAGAGCCATCTCCTACCTATCAATCGTCTGGATTCGTAAAATCCTGTTGAGATCTAGCTGAATCGATTTGGTTTCACATCCTGCCGATCCGTTTCGCCATCTCTACGATTGGTCCGACGACCTCACCTCCACCACCTCCCCACCGCCACCAACTCATCCACTGGTGCCCAAACCAAAACCTCTAACCCTAAACTTCTGTATGGTGACAGCTGAAGAGAAATTGGATGTGCTTGCCGTGCAGATGAAGTCTATGTTGTTGCTCATGGAGACCTTCAACCGGTGATGTCCTGAGGTCAACGAATTCTCCACCGAGCTCAGCAAAGACGTCAAGAATCTCACATCGCGCATTGAGGCGTTGAAAGCTTTACCCAAATCTGCTCCGTCTCCGGCCCCGACGTACAAGGAAGAGGGGCGGGCCAAGGGCCTCGGCGATGCATCGACTACACAGGGGACTACCAGTGGGGCTTTGGTCCTCCAGCATCCCCTGGCTAATGGTCAGTTCACTGGATCCCCACCTCACAACACTGATATGGGTGAATCTAACCAGTACCTTCATACTCATGTGCCTTATCCATACCATAGGGAGGTTAGATTACCTAAGGCAGTTTTCCCTAAGTTTAATGGATCACATCCTAAAGTTTGGCGTGAAAAATGTGAAAAATACTTTAACATGTACCATGTCCCTATGCATCTGTGGTCTCAGTTTGCCACCATACACTTTATGGGTAGTGCTGAACTCCGGTTACAAACATATGAAGCTCAGCATTCTGATTCAGAGATTACTTGGGCTGAATTGTGCATAGCGGTAGAGTCCAAGTTTGGTAAAGATTTGTACCACAATGCCATGCATGATCTTTTGCAAATTAAACAAACAGCTGATGTGCAAGAGTATTATTATAGATTCCAAACTGCTATGCACAAAGTGTTAGTTCACAACAAGTCTTTAGATGATGTTTTCTTTGTTAGTAAATTTCTGCATGGCCTTCACCCTGACATTAGATCAGCCATAATACTGCATAAACCAAGAACAGTTGATGCTGCGTTATCACTTGCACTCATGCAGGCTACGTTGTTGGAGACCCAACCGAAACCGTTTTTCAAGAAATCAGGTCGAGATTTCAACAAGAATCAAGGGAGGAACACTGTGCTGCAACAGCCAGGAATTCTGGGCAACCTGCAGCCTGAGGACAACAAACCCAAATGGGATGACAAATTGGCCACACTTAGAGCACAATGAACAGCTCAAGGTTTGTGCATGAGATGTGGAGAGAAGTGGAACAAACAACATAAGTGCCCAGAGAAGGTAGCTATGCATGTCTTGGATGAGGTTCTTGCTGCACTCCAACCTGATCAATCCAAAGAAGACCCATCTGATGACTCTAGTGACGATGATGATGAAGACATTTTCACCCTATCTGAGTTTGCTGCAGAGGGTGTCCAAGGAAAGAAAACCATAAAACTTTCTGGTATGGTCAATAAACAAGATCTTGATTCTCATCGACTCCGGGAGTTCTTGTACATTTCTGTGTGAGAAGGCCTTTCAGAACCTCAACTGTCAAACTGAAGGTGTACAACCGGTGTCTGTAATGGTGGCTAATGGTCAGAAAATAACCAGTGACAAACAGGTTGCCAAACTCACTTGGTGGACTCAGGGGCATACATTTACTCATTCTGCTAGAGTGCTACCTATATCCTGTTTCGATCTCGTGCTCGGCATGGATTGGCTAGAACATTATACCCAATGTGGATCCATTGGAAGAGGAACCTCCTGCGTTTTTCACACAATGGTGCCAGAGTCAGTCTAAAAGGAATCGAAGACTGTTTATCCAGCTGCCCAAAACTCAAAGTCAGAAAACTCAAAGGACTCGTGCGGCATGGAGGTACTGCCCAAGTTGTTCATTTGTGTTCCATTCAAGCGGAGCATGCCATCACAGAATCAGTCCCTAACAAGGTGCAGTAGTTAATCGAAGTCAACGATAGTCTCTTCAAGGCACCAGAAGCTTTGTCTCCTTTGCGTGCTTTTGATAACAAGATCATGCTGCTGCCCGGTGTCAAGCCAGTGAATGTCAAGCCATATCACTATTCACCGACGCAAAAAGACGAGATTGAGCGTCAAGTTAAGGAGATCCTTGCCAATGGCATCATTAGGGCCAGTCACAGTCCTTTCCCATCACCTGTCATCCTTGTGAAGAAAAAAGATGGGTCGTGGCGCTTCTGTGTCAACTACTGGCAACTTAACAACATCACGGTGAAGGATAAATACCCATTGCCAATTGTCGACAAATTCTGGACGAGCTTCATGGAGCATCCTGGTTCACCAAGCTTGATATGCGTTTGGGATATCATCAGATTAGGGTGCTGCCCGAGGATGAGGCCAAAACGACTTTGAAGACACACCACGGTCATTGGGAATTCCGTGTCATGCCTTTTCGGACTGACAAACGCTCCAGCTACCTTTCAAGCTTTGATGAACACAATATTCTAGCCCCTCCTAAGGAAATGTGTTTTGGTGTTTGTCGATGACATACTGATTTACAGCAAATCTCTGTCCGAGCATTTAGATCACCTGAAACAAGTTTTCAGCATATTACAGCAGCATCAGTTATATTTGAAGAGATCAAAGTGTTCATTCGATCAGAGATAATTGGAATACCTCGGTCATGTCATTAGTGAACAAGGGGTCTCCACTGACTCGAAGAAAACCGAAGCTATTGCCAATTGGCCAACTCCTACAGATGCTAAACAGTTACGGAGTTTTCTCGGGCTCTCAAGCTACTACAGGAAGTTTATCCAAGGGTATGACAGCATCAGTCAACCCTTGACGGATCCCTTGAAAAAGAACGCCATATTTCAATGGACCCCCCAACTACAACTCAGTTTTGACACACTCAAACAAGCGTTAGTTTCAGCTCCAGTTTTGGCATTACCAGATTTCACTAACGGTTTTCATCTTGAAACTGATGCTTCGGGCACCAGCATTGGAGCGGTACTGTCATAGAACAACCACCCTATTGCCTATATCATCAAGGCATTGGGACCCAAGGCCCAGGCTATGCCTACATATGAAAAGAAGTGCATGGCACTAATTATGCAGTAACAAAATGGAAATCCTATTTACAGCACAAAGAGTTTACCATCGCTATGGATCATCACAGTTTGGTCCACTTGGGTGATCAGAAGTTGATGGAAGGTATGCAACAAAAGGCCTTCATTAAGTTGCTCGGTCTTCAGTATAAGATCATTCATAAAAAGGGCCTGGACAACCAAGCAGCCGATGCCCCATCACGTCAACCATTACTAGATCAGGTTATGGCTGTTTCAACATCAACACCTAAATGGTTGGAGATTGTTGTTGAAAGATATCAGAAAGATGAGCACAGCAAACAGCTCCTGGCTGAGTTGACTCTGACAGGGTCCAATGAGAAGGACTTTTCCTTGGTGAATGGGGTAATCCGGTATAAAGGCCGCATCTAGTTGGGCAAGAATCAGGAGGCTCACAAAGCTGTTCTCTTAGCCTTACATTCCAGCGGTCTCGGCGGGCACAGTGGTGTCACTGCTACTTACCAGAAAGTGAAATCTCTTTTTTGCATGGCCCAATATGAAGCAAGATGTCAAAGATTATATTGCTGCCTGCGAGCTATGTGCTCAAGCAAAACTTGAACACAGCAAGTTACCAGGTTTATTATAGCCTTTACCCATTCCTCAATTTGCTTGGCACACAATTAGTTTAGATTTCATAGAAGGTCTTCCTAAATCAGAACTTTGATACTATCCTGGTAGTGATTGATAAACTCACCAAATATGCACACTTCCTATGCTTGTCCCACCCTTACACTGCCATTACTGTCGCCCAAACCTTTCTAGCTCATGTTTATAAGCTCCATGGTATGCCCTCAATTTTCACCAGTGCCTTTTGGCAAGAGCTCTTCAAACTCACTCACACAACTTTAAATATGAGCCCGACCTACCATCCTCAAACCGACGGCCAAATAGAAAGACTCAACCAATGTCTCAAAACATATCTTCGATGCATGGTGCAATCTTGTCCTAACAAATGGGCTCAGTGGATCCCTCTCGCTGAGTTCTGGTATGACTCCATCTTCCATTCTACTCTTGTTCTGACACCCTTTCAAGCCCTATGTGGCCACAAACCTAGGCACTTTGGCATCACCGTGGATGATACTTGCTCTGTGTCTGATCTGGATCAGTGGTTGAAAGAAAGACAGGTCATGCTTGATCATATTCAGCACAACTTGCAGCGTGCACAGGATCACATGAAACACAAGGCGGATAAACACAGGCAAGAGTGCACTTTTCATGTTGGGACTGGGTATATGTCAAGCTCCAGCCCTATGTGCAGCAGTCGGTTCATCGACATACTAACCATAAACTGAGTTTCAAATATTTTGGTCCTTATCTGATCCTGCAAAAGATCGGTCAGGTTGCATATAAACTCCAGTTGCCTGCCTCCAGTCAAATACATCGGGTTATACATGTTTCCCAGCTGAAGAAGGCCCTTCCTCCACAGGTTTCACTATCTGATGACAAGGAACTTAATCTGCTAACTCTTTTTCACAGTTTACCTCTAGCACAGGTTCTGGACACCAGGCTGCAATTGGTTGGGAGGCACGCTGCGCGCTCTGCGCTGGTGCTCCATCAATCCTGCCCGCCGCATTGGGCAACCTGGGAGTCTGCTGCGTCTCTGCCTTCAGCTATGTTGGCTTCGACGGAATCTTCATCACGAGGTCGTGATGTTCTATCTAGGTTTTTCTATTTCAAACTTGCATTGATCTTTCGGGCCAGTGTTTCGGCTATGGGCCGGCTGGTTGTAATTGGGCTTGGCCCATGAATGGTAAACTAAGAACTCACTGTGTGGGAGGTTGGGAGATCAGCGGAAAATAACAAAACAATTCCCAATTTGCTTCTTCCCTGCTGCTTGCCCGAGACGGCATCGCCGCTGTGCTCATCGCCGCGCGTGGTCACCGGCAAACCCCTCCTCTTCGGCTAGGGTTGCCATAGGATTCACACTTCCACTAGGTCTACACTACATGTCGACGAGGCCTGGAAGCAAGTTCGGCGAGTGCAGCGCGCGGGAACAGGCCGCCCGGTGGCTCACGAGGCTGGTGGGCCACTTCTGCGGCGACCTCGACGAGGTGGTGCACGTGACGATGACTGGGCACAGCCTCGGCGGCGCGCTAACGCTGCTCGCCTCGTGCGATGCACCCGGGCGTGCCCGTCAGCGCCGTCACGTTTGCCGCCCCGCGCGTCAGCAACCAGGCGTTCCGCGATGGCCTCAACTCGTGCAGTGGCGTCCGGGTGCTGCACGTCGTCGTCAAGCACGACATCGTGCCCATGGTCCCGAGCGTGCCCTGGGTGGGGCTCGACGTCCCGGTCTCCAAGGCCCTGGACAAACTGTGGCGCCTAGCCGGCCTGTCGCCGGCGTGGGCCTACGTGCACGCCGGCGACGAGCTGAAGCTCGGCGTGAGCAAGTCCCCATTCCTGAGACACGCGTACGACGGCGTCGGGTTCCACCATCTGGAGACGTACCTATACCTGCTGGACGACCGCGAGAGCGCCACTGGCGCGTTCCAGACCTGCGGTGCGTGCCGGGACCCGGCGCTGGTGCACAAGACCTCCGGCATGCTGCGCAACGAGAGCGTCCCGCCTTGCTGGTACGTTCCTGCGAACAAGGGGCTCGTGCTCAACGGGCGCGGCCTGTGGGTGGCAGCGGAGCGGGAGACCGACGACCTGCCGGTGCTGGACGAGCGGCTGGCCCTGTCGGAGCTTGACTGATACAGTGTGATACGTGAGCTTGAAACATGACTCGAAATGGAAGTGGAGTAGTGATACCATATTATTGACATGTTGTGATTTGTGAAGCTTTTGTATTCAGTGTAACCAAGAACAAAGATTATTTAGCTTGGAGAAATAAAAAAAGGTTTGCATAACAAAAAATGGCAGATGGATTATTGTGCCCGTCTGTTGCAGTCGATCATGAAAAGAAAGGGCGCTAATCTTCGGGACTCAAACAGGTGTTCGATCATGAGAAGTTATTACTGGACAACAGTTCTGCTAAACGACGGCAAAGGAAGATTCACACTTCGTTGCAGACTTACAGGACATGGACATGAACCCTGGGGCTTCGCCTCTTGACTCAGAGGCAGACTGCCCATAACCCTGTTGATGAGGACAAATGGCCGCCGGGGTCGACACTCAGTATGAACTGTCTAACTGAGTATTAAAATATAGGTTGACATAATATAATACCATACATAACGTAAAATTAATACGATAATAATTGCACATTGTGAAAAAAATAAGTTTTTACAAATTACAATAGTAGTTACCTCTCATAGCGTCCCTCGACGACTACGATCCTCCATCTTATGAAAGCGAACTATCACATTGTCGATTGGAATTGTGGCCAGAAATCCTTGTTCTGCGGAATACGATACAATCCTTCATAAATCCATCTCTGATACAATTTCTATGTATTGTCTTCACAATTTTCATTGCTGAAAAGCGCCTCTCCACCAATGCAGTGGCGATAGGAAGAACTAGTGTTTGCTGCAGTGACATCTCCATCTCTTCTTGCTCTTGAAGTGCCCATTATTATTCTCACTATCACCGACCGGTGGTTATTTTCCTTTTAAAGGATCCTTCCAATGTGCTCACATTGCCTATCAAATTAGTCATATAATAAAAAATTATAGCAGATACTAATGTGCAAGCAGCCACCATTATAAAAGTCACTACTGATTACTGAAATGCAAGCCATATACTAAACTACTAAAGTAGCATAGATACCTGGAATCTTGGTCTGAATCACTGAATGAAAGAGCCCGTTCTTTGCTGGAACAGTAGAACGTAAGGAACAAAATGTCCTATCTAGCTATCTGCTTTCTGTGATTGAATTGTTTAACTGAAAAAATAAAAACCCTATTAGGCTATTACTTATTGCAAATTTGGGGTATTTGGGGTACCTCGTCCAGCCGATGAGCACCTTGACTATTTCAGCGCGGATGCCACGGAGCTTATTGCCGGCGGCTGCTGAAATTTGCGTCGTTGATGGAGCTGTGGCCAGGGGCCAAGCTGCCGGCCAATCGCCTCTTCCCTCTGCCCTCGGCACCCGTGAAGATGAATTAGGCCAGTCTCAATGGAGTTTTATTAGAGTTTCATAAGTATTAAATATGCTGATGTGACACCGTATTAATGAAGTGAGAAGATAAGAGTTTCACGGGAATAGAGAGAGTTTTATGGGGATAAAACTCTTCTGCACTGTTTCCAAAATATGGATGTGTTAAAAACTGGGTCATGATGATTTCACCTCCCAGTTTCCAAGAAATGAAACTTAACATGAAACGGGTATCTCTCTCAATAGATAGTTTCACTGCACAGTTTCACAGGCTTATTTAGCCTTCTGTGGGTCCCACCGGTCCCTTTTCCTTCTCTTCCCGGTCGGTCTTTTCCCCCTCGCACCCGTGGTCGGCGCGCTCATGTCCGACGGAGCTCGCGCTCCAGAGCCGCGCCGCGCTCGGCAGACCTCGCTCCCACGGCTGGCGGAGGTGCTTAGCAAGTCTAGCGAGCAGGTTCGCATTCTGGGCGGTGGCGGCCAAGGTTTTAAATCTCCGGCTAAGCAACTTAGCTGTTGTCCTCCTCAACAGCTAAGTAAAGCTATAGCCGGAGATAGCTGCAGCTAAAACATTTAGCTGTTTTTTTAAAGATCAGGAAAAAAACACAGAATATTGGCACACAGGTTAACAGTTTAACCATTCATTGACAGAGGACATACGAACAGCAGTACAACACACTCTAGTTTAACGTCAAATAGAACATTCGGTGCTGTAGCTTGGAGTTGGAGAAGAAGAGAACTCGAGCAGACCTGCAGCCACCGCCGTGCTCTAGCAGAACGTCGCAGCTGCCGCTGCCACGGTGCTGCTGCAGCAGATCCGTGGCCGCTCGTGCTACAGGACTGCAGCAGAACCGCCGCCGTCGCCATCGCTTGGGGGCTCCGGGGACCGCGTCGCTGCTAGCCTCTGCCGCCGCTGTGCTGCACCGGCCGCTCGCACTTGGGGGCTCCACTGGCCGCTCGCGCTTGGGGGCTCCACTGGCCGCGCAAAGGTCTTCGGTCCGCCGGCTGGCGGACTTCCTAGGCCCGGTAAAATTTTAGCCGCCGTGAAAGTATGGCCCATTTAGCGGCTATCGCCAGATATCTCCGGCTATTAGCGTCTACCATTTCTTAGCGCAAAAAGTTGATTATCCTAGCTTTAATCCTGCCCAGCAGCTATCTCCGGCTATAGCTACAGCTATAGCCGGAGATTTTAAACTTTGGTGGCGGCATGGAGTCCGTGCCCGTGGACGAGCTCGTCGAGGAAGTCATCGATGTGGTACGAGAGCTCGCGCACCTCCTTCACCCAGCACCTGGCCGTCGACGTGAGGCCCTCCACCTCCAATGGCTCCATCAGGTACACGTCCACCGGTTCTTGGAGGCCATCCTTGAGGACGTGAATCTTGTTCTTCTCACCTCTGGCTAGGAATAGCCCGTCGTCGTGGCCGGCCTCCGGCGACAGCAGCCGTTCAAGTTGGCAGGGATGGAACGGACGACGCCCTGTGACTATTAAGTTGTATCCACCGACCAGTTCAACCCCAAAGCTTAAGCGGATGAGAAGAGGTCTCAAGTCCGAATCTTGGTTAGTACAATTAAATAAAATAAATGCTGCTTGTTCCATTCCATGTCTGAGGCCTACGGGAGCCTCCACGTGAGGGAGAGTGTTTGGAGGAGACCCGAGGAGGGGGGCGGACATGAAGTGCAGATGCGAGGGGGTGGACACGAAGTGAGGTGCTGGAGTCCGCCGGAATGAATGTTTTTTTCGGGTCCGTGAACCACTCTCTCCTCCTACAGACGTGTGTTCCCAACACGTCTCTGTGAACTCGCATCACAGATGTGTGTTCTTGCGACATCTGTAGGTGATGCTGGTGGATATTACAGTTTTTTACGTAGTGTTTGCGATCTAGTGAAAAAGTTTGCCCCTCCGTGCTATGCGTCCTTGAAACACAGATATATAAAGCGCGGGTTGAGAGTCTCTGTCGTACCTTAGGTTTTGACCATTGTTTTGCTGTTGGAAGTAGAGGCTGCAGGCTAGGTGTGTTTTGGAGAAATAAAATACAGATGGATATTTTACTGTACTCTCAGTACCATAATGATCTTAACCTCTATGTGTCTATGGTGAAGCTCAAACTAACAAAAGGCATAAGACCTAGGAGTCTGGGACATGTGAAAGTTTGTAAAATCTTGTTTAGGTTTGCCTTGGTTATGCGTTGGTGACTTTAATGAGGTACTGCACCGTGAGGACCATGTCTTGGGGTGCAGGAAAGAAGTCTGGCGCAGATTGCTGGCTTTCAGGACATGATAGATCTGTGCGGCTTGGACGACCTCTGTTACGAGGGACCTAGATTAGCTGGACCTTTGAGAAATGAGTCGTGGGCGGAAACAACTGTCGAGTACGGCTTGATCGAGCCTTGGCAACTGCAGACGAAGCTATTGTCGAGTACGGCTCGAATTCGGCTCGGCAAAAAACCCTGAAGGGGATGCAAACCAAGCTGGACACACTAACTCTCTAAAATGATGGGGATGTGATAGTGATACTTTTCCAAATGTCCCGAAGGAAATTGTTAAGATCTGGGGTGAACTCGCAAAGCAAAGCTACAGGCGGAGCCAACTAGATTAGAACCTTAACATGCAGAACCAGGGGCGAATCTAGGATAAATTGTCGCTGGGGTCAGACTAGACTTAGAACCATAACTATAGTTGACAATAATCTAACTCCGTGTATAAAAAAATAATATACTGTAAAAAGTAAGTATTCATTCAAGGATAAATGTGACGATAACATAATGTGACAAAAGAAACTATTTACAAAAGTGGTTACCTCTTATAATTTCACCCTGCGAGTACGATCATCCATATTCTGAAAACGAACTATGATGTCATCATTTGGAATTGCATCAAGAAATTCTTGCTCAACGAAGCAAATGACACAATCATTCATAAATCCATCGCCGATTCGGTTTCGGAGGTCCGTCTTCACAATTTTCACTACTGAGAAACACCTTTCCACCGACGCCGTCGCAATAGGAAGAACTAGCACAAGTTTGAGGAGCCGATATACCAAAGGAAAATTAAGATTTTTATTTGTATCCACCATTAGTTTACCAAGCTCAGAAACAGTGGCCACTTGGGCAAATTTAGCATCGGCTCGCACATTGTCGATGTAAATATTAAGCTCAATAATAAGATCATCTAGCTCCCTTGGATCAAAATCATCAGGATATGTCTTAGCCAATTCCATCAAACTCTCAATTTTGAATGCATCAAAAGAATTCTTTGGACTAAAAGCAGCAATGTTGATAAGCAATTCAGAATTTACCTCGTTGAAACGGTCATTAAATTCTGCAAGCTGTAAATCAATAACTGGGTTCAAGCAATCATATTTATAGTGTTGATAGTTGGTTCGGTTGGTCTTCTTCCTTGGTTTGTGCCTATCAATGTACTCTTGATCCATGTCTAACTTTGGGATGCCATGTTGTTCACAAAAAGATAGCACAGAACTTAGTAAGTAATCCCAACCATCGTCTCTAATTTGCTGAAATTTCTGTTTTGTTAACTGCACCTCTGACATAGCCTCTAAGATATCTTTATCTTTCCTTTGTAAGGACAGTGACAAAGAATTTGCATGTCCCAATATAAGCAACATTAACTGCAAGTGGAACACAAAGTCAAAATCCTTGAGATAGTCCATGAGACCACGGGCTTGACGTCTCTTGGCATCAGTGGGACCTTCTTTTTCAACATATTGGAGCACTTCAATAATATCAGGGAACAAACTATTTATCCTTTGAAGAGTTTTATAATGAGATGACCAACGAGTGTCACCGGCTCTTTGAAGTGATTGTTCTTGATTTAATCCTGTTCCAGTACTAAGTTGTCCACTGCCTATTGCTTTACCAACTCTCTCTTGTTGACTTTCTCGAATAATATCCTTCCTTTTGCAAGAGGCTCCAGCAACATTTATCAATAGAGATACCATGTCAAAGAAATCACTAATATCATCATTCTTTTTAGCCACTGCAACAATGACTAACTGCAATTGATGTGCAAAACAGTGAATATAATATGCAGAGCTATTTTCTCTCATGATTAAAGCTCTCAAACCATTAAATTCGCCTCTCATGTTACTTGCTCCATCGTAGCCTTGGCCTCTAACTTGTTTTATGCTCAATCCATACTTACCAAATAGACTATCAATGCTAGATTTGAGACATGAAGCTGAGGTCTCGCTCACATGAACTATACCAATAAGTCTCTATTTTATTAACCCACTTTTGTCCACATACCTCAAAACCACTGCCATTTGCTCCTTGCTAAAAACATCAGCTGACTCATCTACCAATAAACAAAACACATCACCACCAATTTCTTCAACAATTGATTTTACTATAGTCTGAAAAAATAGACACCGTTAATACATCTGTATAAATAGTCTATGAGAGATATAATATTATATGTAACCAAAGCAACAAATCATTCTTTTTCTTACCTCAGCAAAACAATTTGCAATATCTCTTTGGATGTCTGGAGCCACCATTTGAGCATTCCTCAAAATAAGCCTTTTGTTTTTCTCATTTTGCTTTGCCAAAAGCCGCACCAACTCTCGGAAATTTCCCTTATTTTTGGATGCTTCTGATTCATCATGACCACGAAAAGCTAAACCTTGATGCAACAAGAATCGAACAGCATCAATAGAAGTATTCAATCTAATAAGATACTCCTTTTTAGTGACATCTCTCTGGTTCTCGAGGGCATTGGCAATGGACCGATCAGGCTTCATTAAATTGTTACATATTTTGACTGCTGTGTTATGAAAACTATTAGGTCGGGTGCCTACATGATCTTGCAGCCTAACTAATTTGTTAAAGCCATCCCAACCATCTTTTACAAATGCATCATTCCCACCTTGGCCCTCATTGTTATCCCTGAATAAATAACAGTATAAACAAAAGCATTTATCCACCTTCTCACTGTACTCAAGCCAATCATATTTTGTGTACCATTCAGCTCTAAACCGACGTGGATGGCCTGCTATGATTTTTTGTGAATAATTAAAACCAGGTGGTGGTCTAAAAGGACCTCTAATCAAATACTTCCTTCTTATCTCATTTTGTAGCTTTTCGCCGATGTAATCTGAAATTCTTCTTCTATCTGCTGGATCGTATGGAAGCTCATCAAAATTTACCTCATGTCGCGAGATTCGTGAAGAACGACGAGTTATATAGTTGGTATTTGCTGTATTTGCATCTCTTCTGGAAGTTCCTCTGTCAGGATTCTCACTATCATCTCTTCTTGAAGTACCTCCATCAAGATTCTCCATTCCATCTCTTCTGGACGTGCCTCCATCTCCATCAACATTTTCATTATCACTTGTTGGGACTAATTTTCTTTTCAAAAATCGATCCATTGTGCTTTGATTGCCTATCAAATTATTCAATCAACAAAATTAAAGACACAAGTAGATATTGAATGCACAGTTAAAAAATCAGTAATTTACTATTTTACTTACGTGACATGTTTGCAGTTTGCTGGCAAGTGGCAAGATGGACAGATGATTCCTGAAAATAAAAAAAATAAGCTACAAGCATCTCGCAATTGTAGATTGGGGAGCAAAAAATAATTTTGAGATAGGATTTGAGATTTTAGGTTACCTGTATCTCGGTAGAATACAGTACAGTTAGGATTGAATCAGGATTCAGGAACAGAGACTCGGAGAATCGGAGAGCGGCGGTGGCGCCGTCCGCCCATCCATCGTCGCCGTCAACACCGAGCGACAGCTGCGAGCCTGCGATCACGGAAGGGCGACGAGAGCGACGACGCACGACGGGAGAAGAAGAATCGTCGAATGTTTCGGCTTTCTGCGGCCTGTGGCTTCGGCAACTGAACGGAGTAAATTCTGGTCTGGCACATGATTGGGCTTCTCTCTTGGCCTCTTGGGCTCTTTAACTCTTCGGCTTTCTCTCTGGGGCTGTTTAACTCTTGGGCTGCTATTCTGGGCCACAGGGGTCATCTTTTTTTTTTACCGGGGTCATGAATGGTGAAAAGTTATACGTATAAGAGATTCCTACGAGACCATCGGGGTCACGTGACCCCGGCGACTCCACGTAGATTCGCCCCTGTGCAGAACTTAAGGTGATAGAAGAACGTATCCAAGAACTCTGTCACAGGGAAGAAATTATGTGGCGGCAACACTCACGAAATCAATGGCTTGCGGAGGGGGACAAGAATACACACTTTTTCCACTTGCGTGCAAGTAGCAGAAGAAAGAAGAATAATAAGAATTTTTTGATTTCTTTTTTCCTAGTGGGTGTCATGAGGACTAACGTGGAACCTTTGATGGAGATCTCCGATTGGTATCATTAATATTTTTCTGAATGGAAATTGTAAAAAAAGGAAATATAAAGTGGACAGTGATGTACATAACATGAAACAAATTAGAACAAGTACAGAAAGTTGGACAAGCATAGAACTTTCCCTTAATATTACCAATCATTGTGGAGTACATTATTTATGTTAACAATGTTGGTTTAAAGACCGTTGTCATATGGCCTTGAGAAGATTGCACAGATTATGCATCATTGGCTGGATGGGCAGTTGACCACTTGCAATTATGATTGTAGCATACGGCCAGACACCACTGAAATGTTTCATAACATTTATTTGGGTGTTGACGGCAGCAGTAGACATTTCTATTATTTTGGTGCTTCAAGAAACATGTTTCTCCATCTCCGGTGAGGCTAAAAGCAGCTCGCCCCCTTGCAGTTCCAACATGGATGTCCTCCTGAGGACGACCTGATAGATTATGTGTTCATGAGGATGTAGTATATATATGCATATCAGAACCAATTTAAAGATAAGGAGTAGCTGCAGATGAGACACTTACATTGTGCAAGGAATACAAAGAGAAGCAATATAAGTACCAAGGCTTTGCACCTGTCACTCATATTCATGTTTTACCGTCAACGATCTGAACTAATCCTAACACCATCATGCCTTGGGTTGTTAAATGACATATATATACAGAGAGAGAGACCAATACCACATGAAAAGACACCAATTTAATTTATTTTGCTATCTATCTCTATATCTTTTATTGTCTATATCTATCCCTATCTTTTCTCTTTGTCTATCACTATCTCTATTTCTTCTCTATATCTCTATTTTTTTCTTAGGTATGTCTATCTCCATCTCTATCTTTTCTGTTTCTCTATCACTATCTCTCTCTATTAATTTCTTCTCATCATTCTCTTTCTCTATCTCTATCTTTATCTCTACTTTAAATTGGACCTAGCAACCTCCTCTTGCCAGTTTTAACCACAGGATCAAGTTGTAGATTATCACACTGTGAACCTACCATCGAGAATTACATAACCTGGAGATCATAAACAACATTTGCATAAAAGAACTTTACATTAAGCATTGTGATTTGATAGCAAAAGTAAGTTACAACATTTAAAGAGACTACATCTAATCAACCCAGAAGTCTAGTCTCACTCTCATGAATAGACACTCCAATATCAGAGTAGCTGCAGCTTATGGAGGTGCCCATCCCATCGTCTACTAAGCTTTCAACTTCACCAAGCTTGGCTTGGGTGATCACCAAGTTGAAAACACATGTAAAAGCTTGATATATGTCTACGTGCAACTGTATAACTTGTATATATATATTGCAGCCAAAAGATTGACATTCCAAATTACAAAGCTTGCAAATCTGTGCAGGCCACCTAAGAGGCACTACCCTGAACTCAACTCTCATGAAATCGAAGACGTCAGAATTATAGTAATCCGGATCAGGATAGGTTGCAGGCCAAATACGAATCCAGAATGTGCAGGAGGCCGTCGAGGTTAGCAAGGGATACACGAGGCTTGCACAGCTTGCCTCACAGGTTCCCGTTCTATCCTCTCTACTTGCCATTTGCTACCGAGCTCTACATAAACCTCCACCAAAGCAGAAGTATTGTGCTCTTCAGAAAAGGCCAAAATAAATTGAGTTATTGGCTTCATATAGATGGATGCCGTTTACTTTTGGGATTAGTTAATATTGTTAAACATTTTATTTTATTTGGAACATGCGATGTGCTTATAATAATTATGAACAGCTACATCCTATGATGAGGTCTGAAGCCAAGACTTATTTTATAAACTTGAAAGCTGAATCATGGCATAGACTAATCATATTACGAAGAAATTTCTGTTGGTCTCATTCATTAAGATCTGCTAGTCGCTTAGACATCAGTTGGTCAACAGTTTGACATGGAATGGTCTCTACAAACTAGATATCTAGAGGTGACTCATTGTAGTGTCATCTCCACCGCCTGTATCTGCGACATTTAACTTCAGTTTAAATAAATTTCACTAGGGAGAAAGCCCTCCTGTTTTCCTCAAAAACCATTCAATTGAACATCATATTATCTAGCACCACATAATACTATTTTAAGGAAGACCAGGAGTCCAGGGTTGCTATCAACTTTGATCCTCTCAAAGTAATCAGCTGAACGTTACCTAGCCATTTCGGATTAATATTATACCGTACCATTTCTAGAAGATTCATAAATTTCGCAACAGACACTCATACGAGCAGTAAAACAGATTCCGAAACATGGTGGTGTCCCAAGCTGTCTCTAGCTCAACATACCTCGTAAAAAGACAGGGACCGACCAATGTTAATGACTTTGATCCCTGGTGATCAAATTGGAAGAATATATACAACTGGTGTGAAATTTGCATTTCAAGAAGATGTCATGGACAGAACAGCATCTATGTGCTGCAATGTATTATTATATGCTTGCATGGCCGGGGCATGGTCAGGGATAGAGCTCGTGGCCATGGTTAACACGCAGCCGTCCTCAATGCCCTGATGGAAGAAAAGGCAGCCTTGTGTGGACATGTACACGGACGGTGAAAATGGTCAGACTTGTCCTGGCGATGAACACTAGCAAAACTCGAGCTCAGAACACCATCGGTTCATCACACGCGGACACACATTGTTTACACGAGAGAGTTTTTGTGCTGCATTTTCTGTTTACTGGACTCTATTTATTTGCCTTTGTTTACAAAACTGAAAGAAGCAGCCGATGAGCTCTTCTCATGCTGCACATGAATTAGCATCCACCGCGTGGCGTCCAGGCCATCCCCATGGGCCACGACTCATCAGCCACCATGGGTCCAATACTCCCGTTCATGGCGAAAGCTAGGACCTGGACTCCGCGAGCTGGAGACCAGATGGGGCCCTTGGGCCCCAACGCTGGGGCTGGGAATCCACGAGCCATTGCTGTGGACCAGAGACCAGATTGGACTGTCCAATGACATCTCATGCTCCAATAGACACTACGTAGAAATAGATTTTTGGGACGCCTGACATTTATTTGTAAGGACGGTTGGTGCTGGAGCCGCCCGTACAGTGGCGTGCACAGGCCCCAGCTGGTCAGCCGCCCTTACAAATGCCACTATAGGGGCACCCTTACAAATGGTCGATTTGTAAGGGTGGCTCAATCACCAGCCACTCTTACGGTGTCCATTTATAAGGGCGGCTCAATCATCAGCCGCCCTTACAACTGCTCCAATACCTTCTTCCTCCTCGGGTCACTCACTCCAACTCTCAAAAAAAGGTTAGGAGGCATTGTGCTCCTCCCAAAAATTGTTCTACTAAGGGGGAGAGGAATTGACCTCAAATCGTTTGGTGGGGAGCTAGTAGAAGGTAGAAAAATGCTATTCTAAGCCTTTAATTGAAGTCCTAATGGTTGGTTAGTGAGTAAATTAGAGTTTTACTTTCTCCCTCTTTTATGGTGCTTTGAGTTTTGTATGGAGCAAATTAGGCTCTAATTTTGAAGCTATTGGAGTAAATTAGTTAGAGAAACGAGGTTACACCCTTTATTAGTGCCTCTTGCTTGACTTTAGTGGAGATTACACCATAGTTTCATGTATGTTTCATGTAGATCTAGTTCTAGATCTAGGGTTTGTTTTTTTCCATTTTGTAATTTTTGTTTCATGAAATTAGAATGGCGTTGGCATGAAAGTTAGTGGGTAAAATGTTAATTGTTGGTAATTATTCTCTTTAAAATCGTATATTGTGACCATTTAATATATATATATCCTTTTTTAAATATTTATGTATTAATAGGTAATTTTAATTATGCTTTTCTCTCTCTTCCATGATGCTTGAGCTTTGTATAGAGCAAATTAGGCTCTAGTTTTGAAGCTATTGGTGTAAATTGGTTAGAGAAATAAGCTTACACCCTTTATTAGTGCCTCTTGCTTGATTTTAGTGGAGATTACACCCTGGTTTCATGTATGTTTCATATAGAATAATTGTTGCTACTTGTTCTCTTTAAAATGGTATATTTTAACCATTTAATACATATTTCATTTTTTAAAAGATGGAGTATAGGGATTCTTAGATATATGGTTCGTTGAGGTTCATGGCAGGCTTCCGTGAAGAGGTTGACAAATTTATTGAAGCCGCAGACAAGCATGCAACGACATTGACACAGAATAATGGCACAATTATCTGTCCCTACTTAGATTGTAAAAACCTTATGGCATTTTCGATGTGTCTACCATCAGGTCACATCTGATTATGCCAGAATTTGTTTCGGACTACACAGTGTGAATTTATCATGGTGAAATCATGGTTGTTGATGACGACGATGATGATCAAGAAGACGATGCCGAAACCCTACAATACTTGTCCCAATCCTCAGGCGAGCTTGGTGCACAAATGGATCGTGACTTTGGCAATGAACAAGGTGGTGATGATGCTGGTGGTTGTCACCGAAACAGCGACAATGGTGGTGTCGACAATGATAGTAGAACACATGAGGAGGATGCAGAAGTCTTTGACAACTTGGAGGACATGGTTCGAGCCCTTGGACCAAAAATACTAAAGAACAAAAAAAGTCTAGAAAATGTAGAGAGGGTGACAAAAGCATCGACGAAGACTGTGTATGGTGTTGAAAAGGGCTGTCCATCACACTGAACACTGCTATGTTTTGTGCTTGAACTACTCATCCTGAAGGCTATGTACGGCTGGTTAGACTGCAGTTTCAATGATATGTTGCGTCTCTTATCATGGTTGCTGTCACAGCCAAACTCAGTTCCCACCAACACATACCAAGCGAAGAAGGTTATAAGTCAATTGACAATGGGTGTTGAAAAAATCAATGTATGCCCCAACCATTGTATCCTTTTTCGTGGTGACACGTTCAAAGATCTACATAAATGTCCTCAGTGTGGGGCCAGTCGGTACAAGAACAATGACCTTTACAGTGGGGGAGAAGAAGCCTCCATGGGAAGAAGAGGAATAAAAAGGGTTTGAAAAAGGCGGTATAAGAATCATAGCCCCTAGAGGACACTCCATTAGGCAACGACACAAAGCAGAGAAGAATTCCTACCTTGGTAATGTGGTACCTACCAGTGACCGACCGCTTGAGGCGTATGTTCCTAAACCCTAAGGAAGCCACGCTCATGACATGGTGGGATGATGAGTGCCAGGTGGATGATGATAAGATTGCACACCCGATCTGTCACACCCGGTTTTCTAAAGAACAAAACCAGGCTATTCATATGTGTGCCCAGGAAATCCACACATATGTCAGAATGAAAAAGTATCAGAAACAATGTTATTATATAACGTATACATAGCTATATTAACACTTACATCAGAGTATCGCGGAACAGTGACTAAACTTCAGGCTCCATTCTTCTCAAGGACGGCTGACTGGTGGCTCCATATGCCAAACACTTCTGATAGACTTTTAAAAACTCCACTACATCTTTTATCCTTCTTCTAAGCAGCACCTTACTACATACCGGAGTGTTGGGGAAATAGCAAGAGTGAGTCCATGTCGAACTCAATAAGTATAACACAGGGTTCATGAGGCTCAAAAAGGCTAGACATTGTTTGACTGCATTTAGCTTTTAGTCATCATATAATTAGCAATTGAGTAGCATCAAGGTAATCCAAAACCCATTAATGAACCAATGATCAATTGTAATAAGAATAATGAATAGCATTAACATGAGCATAATAGTAACAATAATAATTAAGCATGATATAACAATGGTGATCAACTATTCTGTAAGAATCCCCAAGGCCGCTCGTGTCCGTGAGCACGACTAGTATACCAGTTTATTAAACTCTGCGCAGAGGTGTACACTTTCACTGTGAGTCATGACTTCCAAATGTATAGGTTTGCAAGGCCCAAAACATCAGAGACCATATAAAGCTATTCAAAAGTTCGTCTAACAAGTTAGGGCCATTAGATTCACTCGGCAGGCAGATGTAGGAACCCCCTTTTCAAATGGCACAATTCCTTCTCGGCTATACTCATAGACTAGAGGCTGTCCTACACCCAACGTGGCAGACCATTCTTACGCCATTTAAGATAACCACTAACAAGCTAGAAAAGGTCTCTTGAACAACTGGAGCCAGAGCCATATAGCCCTCACAGCTGTACTGTCAATCCCGATTATCACTTATAGATAAGTCCTTATGGAGAGAAACCAGAGCAACAATATAACCCCTTGCTCTAGCCCCCATTCAACAGTAATAAAATCATCTTAATGGTTGGTTGCTTAATCCATTAATCAAATTATAAGATCATTGTTCATAATTAAGCACTAGCAATAGCTACCCAAATGCACAACCCACATGTGATAAGGAAACAAGATATCAATAGCTAAGTTAAAATCTCTATGGTTGTCAAGGAAGACACATGCATATAAATAGTAATTTTAGTGAATAGGACAACAAGGATGCTCCCATGTTATACTTGCCTTAATCAAAGCTTCCCTGTTGATACTGCTGGTCTGGCTCAAAATAATACTCCTGATCATCAAGAAACTGCTCATCGTCTATACTCGATCACCAAGCATCAACACACAATCATCCGAGCAATCATACACAAAGCAAACAAAGAGACATAATTAAAACAGTACACCAACAGTAGCAAAACAGTATAAAAAGTTTGTAAAACTCTTCTACACGTTACTACGATCACACAGACGTAAAGATCACGAAATTCGGATTTAAAACGTGAAAGTTATGAATTTTCTAAGATTTCCTATAGACAAATAATTACTTAAATATAAATTTGAAAATTAAAATTTCCAAACTTACTGTACAGCTACACTAACATGTAGAGCTCGCAAATACGAACCTAACGCAACTTGAACGGGTCAAATCGGAGTTAAAACAGAGATTTTATGATCAAAATAAGATTAGTGGCAAAACTATAAATAGTATCATCTTCTGCCTTGGGCTTAGAGGAGCTCCGGTTAGCCATGGTGGAACCTCGCCGGAGAGAAGGAAGATGAGATGAGAACTCGATGAAACGGTGATGGATTCGTGCAAACGGATATACCACGGTGTAGAGAACAATGAGGGCTGCCTCTTGGTGGTGGTGGCTGGCGTCGGAACGCGACGGTTTGGCCGAAAAAGCTCGTCGGAGAGTTTGCCGGAACGCAAGGTGTAGATGCAGAACTTCGGTGAGAGGTGGAGGGAGGTACGAGCTGCGGCTCGCGATAAGGGTTGTACTTCTGAAATCAGGGCGTCGAGGGCTACGCCGACATATATATAGTCATAGGGTTTGGAAACTTTTCGGATTTTCTTAATTTTGGGATTATTTTAATTCCGCAAATAAAATAATTTCAGAAAATCTAAAATTACCTTTTTGGCCGTGAAAAATAGCCGAGAGCTCAGAAAAATCACGGGACAAATCCTGGAGACTCTTGGAAAGATAAGGAACTCAACTAAATGAGTTTGAGCTCATGAAAAGATGGAAGAAGAGATCAAGGAAAAAGATTAAGCCCACGAAAATTGAAATTTTAAATCTAGAAAATACCAAAAAAATTTCCAGTGAGAAGTAAATGTCATCCTATGGTATTTTGAAAATAATAGCACTCACCAACACCAAAGACAAGCATCACACAAACACCACATTATCAAATTAATATGAAAAAGTTTAAAACCACAATTTTCTATATTTAAATTAGCAGCAACTTAACTTATCTAATAAATTTATTCAAACATTGAAATCATTTATTTTATTTAGTGTTTTTCATGCACAATCCAAAATAGGAAATTTTGGGTGTGACACGATCGATTGTAGCCAGTGGAAAGACTTCGATGAGAACCACAAAGACGTCAGCCAAGATACAAGGAATATACGATTCGCCTTTAGCACCGATGGAATGAATCCCTTCAATGAAAGGATCAGCGGCCACAGGACTGGCCAGTGATCCTAACCATGTACAACATCCCAACGTACTTATGTCAGAAGAGAAAGTACCTTTTACTCACTGTTCTTGTTTCTGGCCCTAAACAACCAGGCATTGATATAGATGTGTTCCTCGAGCCTGTGATGCAATAATTCGAGATACTATGGAGGTGTGGGCAGCCGATGTACGATACATTCCGACAGGAGGAGTTTCAAGTGCGTCATGTAGTGTTCCATCTGCGTGCTGCAAGTGTTTCGGTAGTTCGAAGTGGATGTTGCAGGTGTTTAAACTAGATGTTGCAGGAGACTATGTTTTAACAGTATTCCGAACATGTTGCCATAGTAGTAAGTGTCTATTTCAAGTGTGTCATGTAGTGTCTTATCTGCGTGTTGCAAGTGTTTCGGTAGTTCAAAGTGGATGTTATAGGTGTTTAAACCAGATGTTGCAGGAGACTACGTTTCAATAGTAGTCCGAGCATGTTGCGGTAGTAGTAAGTGCTTGTTTCAAATGTATCATGTAGTGTTTCGTCTGCATGTTGCAAGTGTTTCAGTAGTTCGAAGTGGATGTTGTAGGTGTTTAAACCAGATGTTGTAGGAGACTATGTTTCAATAGTAGTCCAAACATGTTGCCATAGTAGTAAGTGCTTGTTTCAAGTGTGTCATGTAGTGTTTTGTCTGCATGCCGCAAGTGTTTCGGTAGTTCGAAGTAGATGTTGCAGGTGTTTAAACTAGATGTTGTAAGAGACTACGTTTCAATAGTAGTCCGAGCATGTTGTGGTAGTAGTAAGTGCTTGTTTCAAGTGTGTCATGTAGTGTTTCGTCTGCGTGTTGCAAGTGTTTGGTAGTTTGTGGCTTGCAAACATGTTTAAAATGTTAATGGAGCAATTTGAGCTAGGATTTATATTTATAATTTGACCAAATTCAAATTGGACCTTGTTTGACCTTGATTTGACCATATGACCCAATTGATTTGACTGCTTCAAAAGTGTTATTTAAAGACCTTGCATATAGAAGTCATCAACATAAGAGTTATAGTAAATTTTATGTGCAACAAACTTTATTCTAATGCCAGGTCATGATTTAGCTCCTAACTTGCCCAAAATTGCAGTTTAGGCCAGGATTGGTACCCTATGTTGCATTGCAATAGTAGTGATGTTTCAAAATGTATTTTTGCTTATAATTCAAAATCTAGGCTGAACTAGATTTTGGTGTATGAAGGAAAAATGTAGAACTCTTCAAATAGAACAACGTTTGTTCTTGTGACACTTTCCAATTCGAGCTGGAATTGCTTATATATATAGAATAATGAAAATAAAAAGAAAATAAAAAAAAGACTAGAGCATTTATAGGGGCGGCTCACTCATCAGCCGCCCCTACAAATGAGGACCCTAGTATAAATATAGGAAGGGCGATGTGGAGGCTAAGTCTTGGCATTTTTCTTCCTGTTCGTCACCGGCAGGCTGCCGAATTTTTTCGCCGCCGCCTCCCTAGCGCCTCCTCCACGGTGCCTCCTCCACGCCACCTCCACCGCGCCTCCTCCTCTGCGCCCCGGCCCTGCTGCCCTCAGTCTAGGGTTTTGGCGTGGTTACCACCGGCCCAGGTCGCCTTCCCTGGAGACCGACATCCCGGACCGTTGCGACGCGCTCCTCCTCTGCCTCCTCGGTAGCGCCTCCTCCACGCCTCCTCCTCCACCTCCTCCGCGCCACCTCCACCGCACCTCCCTCCTCTGCGCCCTGGCCCCGGTGCCCTCAATCTAGGGTTTCGGCGTGGTGAGACCGCCGGTCCAGGTCACCTTCCCCATCCCCCGGTGAGTTCCCCTGCGCCTCCCTTCCATTCTCTTCCCCATCCCCTGGTTGAGAAGTATGCTTTAGATTTGCGAAGTATAAGTCGTTGTTGCAACAGGTGTAACTGGCATCCCTAATATGTATTTCCAGTTTTCTATCTGGTATGTGGGCTGATTGGCTGAATATTCTCATGGTCATGGCTAGAAGAATAGGCTGGAGTATAACCAAGCACTTTCTAGCTTTGTACGATTCGATCTGCACCTGATTTTTAAGTGTGTTTACACACTATATCAATATGAATTTGTGATCTGGACTCTTCATATGAGTCCTCCAATTAAAAAGTGACTATTTAGGTCCTTCAACAAATTAATGTCGCACCGGAGTAGTGGTCGATATCTCACCATGTCAACTGTATAAGCCTATGTGGTTATGCCAGCATGGATAGGGCCAAGTGATACTTGCATGAAATCCTCCTCCTCTCTCTCCTCCCCGTCCACTCCCTCCTCTCTCTCTCCCATTGGTTCGGCACCTGACTCATGACTATGCTTGTGTGCTCCCCTTTGCTTCAGAGGCACACACTCAGCACCCATGCAATAGAAAAGAGAGGTGGACTCTGGAATGTTTCCCCTATCTCTTGTGGTTCCCACCTTTCTTGTATATATCACCTGGCCCCATCCACGCTGGCACAACCACGTAGGCTTATAGCGTTGATGTGGTGAGATATGGACCTCTAGTTGAGTGCAACATTAGTTTAAGGACCTAAATGGTCACATTTTTAGTTGGAGGACCCAGGTGATAGTCCACAG